>HG738137.1:1484336-2757775 GCA_000499405.2 Onchocerca volvulus
TATTAAAATAGGATATGAATGAATTCTAGCCAAACATATAATGATGGATTTAAATACTTAAAACCTTTTCAATCTTCACAAATTTGCATATCTGAACGATAGATTTAGCGGCTCAGCGCTTTGTGAATACGAAAACATAAAAATCGGAGACAGGAGAAAGAAGTGAAGAAATTCCGAATGTTAATCTCTAGAAATAAAAATGTAAATTTCTTTTTACTCCTCACACAATTTTTACTAGAGATACAAATACTTTCGCTATAAATATTGTAAAAATATCTAGATCATTCTGACAATCTCTTAATAATTCACAACATATTTACAATTCGGATTGTTTCAAAATTTGCAAACAAAATTTCACGTATTAAATATAAACTTCTTTTTTTCTCATCAATCATTCATCCAAAATGTGGAAATATGATCAACAATGGATGAAAAATATTCAAATTGTCAATTTAACCATCGGAAATACTTCATATATGATATTATTTTAAACAAATTCTACGATAACTTGAGATGCTCAAACTTTTGGTGATAATATTGTAAAATCATAAACAAAATAATTGAAGATGACAATGAAAGATGAGAAAAGTAAGATATGAGGAGATAATTCAATAGAATATATTGTCGAATTTTGGTGAATTCTAAAGTACTCATTTTTCCATGTCTCTTCGCTTATCCAAATTCAACAACTATTGGCTCCTTCACTTTCCACTTACTGAATGAATATCAATAATAATAATAATAATACATAACTAATTATGATCAAACAGATATATAATACATATATGTATTTCGGTATTTTATAGGATGGCACAATTAATTTATTCCACAAATATATACACATTTGCATATAAATATCCATATGAAAGAGATGAATGAATGGATGAAATGAATGATATCTTTTTTAATTTCTTTTCAAATGCAGAGTATTATATTTGATTGCAATTTAATTCAAATTTTCGATGCAAAATATCCTATAAGAATGAACGATTGCTTGCTTGACTGATTTCATTAGGAATAAATGTAACCAATTAAATGTTAAATATTATCTTTGATTCATTTTTTAATTCAATCTTTGGCAGAAAAACTTTCCAAAGCATTCATTTTTATTTTTATTTCTAATAACTCCGGGAATATACGAAAATGCCATAGTGATAATTTGGCTAATTACAATATGCAATATAATTGATAAAGTCTTCCTAAGTTCATTTCATTTGTTAAATTTTTTCTTCCTTTTGCAACATTTAGAGAAGGAAGGAAGCTTAAATTACGATATCTGTCTTTATTGTAAATAAATCATGGATAAAAAAAAGTTAATAGTAATAAAAATACGAATGCTATTTTTATTATTGCTATTGATACTGTTAATAATAATAACAGTAAGAGCAAAATAAGTTTTCATTGCTTTAATAAGTTTAAACTGAACAATTCATTTATAATAATCATGAATTGAAACTTGCTGCAAAGAAAAAATAAAAAATAAAAGAAAAAAATTAAAAAATGACATAAAATATTTTTCATCATAGATATTTAAAATATTCAAAATTTTGTTAGAACAAATATTTGCATAATTTGAAAATCATTTTTAAAGGAATTGACATTTATCGCTGTTTATTGGTCTATTATATTATAAATTAGTTTCTTAGCTTTGCTTCAAAAGTGGAAAAAATTAAAAATGAAAAATTTGCTTAAAAAAATTGTTTTTGCAAAATAATATTTGGTTTATCTTTCGGTCGTAATAGGTCTTAGTAGTGTTTTGTTGCTGAATTGAAGGTTGATAATGGCGGAAGCAAACAAAACAAAGTTTTTTGGGCTTTTTTGTCTTATTTTTTCTTTTTTTTTTTTTTCTTAATACTCAAATATTATTTTTCGTTAAGCTTTCTTCTGTGCGTTATTATGAAGCAACAAATTTTTATTTTGACATTAACATATCTTAATTTAGTGATCATTTAATTATTTAATTATAATTTTCTTTGTTTACTGCAGATTAAAAAAGAATCACAAAATAATTCTACATAATCACAAAGATGATATTGCTATTGATGTTGATTTGCTTAAAAAATATTCCAATAAAATTAAACAGGTTAAAAAATTATTGAAGCATTTGCAATCAATTTAAAAATTTTTATTTTATATATTAATCATTCAGTTTTTATCTCAGAAGTAAATTTTTAAAATTTGACATTTCACTTCAATAATGTTATATTATTGGCTTTTCAATGAAAGACAAAAAAAAGGACCAAATTTTTAAAAATTTCTGTTCTATTCATTCTTTTTTTTTTTTTTTTACAGTTAGATCTTGAGAATAAAGTACCGAAAACGTTGGATTTATCAGATTATGATGTAACAGCAGTCGCAACTTTAATTAATTATATAGCAACTGATGGCCATAATAAGGCTCGAATTACAAATTCCATCCTTGGTGATATGATAGAAATTGCTAGTGCACTCGAAATGGAATCTTTATTGAAAAAAATTGAAGAAGTAAAGAATTCAATTAACCATTTAATTAATATTAATAATTATAATTAACAATAATAGTAAAATACATCTTTGAAATTGAAAAATTTTAGTATAATACATCTAGGTATTTGAAATTATTATTTGAATAAATCAATCTCAATATGACAAAGTAATTTATTCAATAAATACGTCAAAAAGAAAAAACAAACGAATTATTTCATCAACTGAAATATATGAGATTTATGTTTTCTCTTTTTTAAATTTAGTCGAATTTTTTTTTTCTAAATTTAATTGTATATTTTATATTTTGATATTGTTTGATAGAATTTATTCGTAGTTTATTTTAACATCGATAACACAAAGTGAGCATTTCTTGGTGCATATGTTAACAATGATTAGCATGCAAATGTTAACGGATACAACGTTGGGAAAGAAAGTTACTGATATTGCTGTTGCCAAATTTTTAACTATCATGAAGATATCAACATTTAATGAAATTCCACTTGATATTATCCTTCGTATTTTGGATCGGTTTGATTACATTTTTTGATTACTTTAATTTGATTAAATTTTTCAATTTTTAATTTAACTTTTAATTTTTTTTGTTTCATCTATATTATTTCTTTATATCACCCTATCAAATTATTGATAAATTTAATTATTATTGATAAATTCTATCGGTAAATTTTATTATTGATTAATTATTGATAATTTTTTTTTTAATTTGATTTGATTAATTGATTGGTTCCACTTTATAAATGTAATAAATTCACATATTTAGATTAAGTTAATCATTTTGAAGGTTTTAAAGAAAATAATTGATCCAATCATCGTATCTTGATCAAAATTTACAGATGTGATCTAAATATAAATAATGAATATAATGTAGTAGAAGCAGCCATATCATGGTTAGCTGCTAAACCGGAACGGATTTATTCCTCTTATTTGGTATTACGTTGCATACGTATTGTTAATTTGACGCCTAAGCAACGTCTTGATCTTTTTGATCTCATCGATACTGTGCCGCATTATTCACAAATAGTAAGTTTTTTTTAAAAGAAAAAAAACCAAGTAATATTTTAATGAACAAATTTTCATTTTAGCATAGTTTCAAAATGATGTTTCATTCTTGGAATATCGATCGATCGAATACGAATATTTATCAATTATATGTGATTATCTGTGTTTTATTATTACTAAAAAAAAAATTAATTTTTATAAATTTTAGATGTCGGCATTTGCACATTATACTTTTAATAATACGAATGCTCATCGGATATGTGTTCTAGGCGAACATAATTCATATAAACGATGCGGCAATAAAACTGGTCAAACAGAATTTGTGTAAGATTTAAAAAAAAAAAAAAAAAAAAAAATTGCAAGTAATTCGATTGCAATCATAGAATAAGAAAAAAAACGAGAAATAACGTCTACTACAATAAAATAAGTGAATGATATTGTAATATATTATATATAAACTAATGAGTGATCAAAATTTATTGTTGAATAATCCGTTTTTGGAATTTTTCCCATCAATTTCAGAATTGCCAACTTTAAGTGTTCTATGTCGCATCAATACAAATAATTTCAACAATTTTAAGCATTATGTATTAAATAAAAATATCAACAAATAAAATCAGTATAAAATAGTATTCCTTTTTAAGTATTTTAACATTTTCTTTCTTTTTTAAATTTTTAAAAATTCCGTTTTTTTTTTCAGAATTGATGTGCCTAGTCGAAAAATTGTGTATCGAAGAAAGTCACCGGTTAAGGCATCTTATGTTACGGCTAAACCAAGTAATAAATAAAATTTGTGGATTTTTCTTCCACTAGGAAATTTTTTCTAAATTTATTCATATATCAATTATATATCCACTTCTTTTTTTAAATTTTGGAATGTTAAAATTTCTTTTTTTTTTAGAATCAGCAGTATCACAAACAACAAGTGAAAAAAAAGGTGATCAATTCGGCGATGGTAAAGACATCAAACGTTCCGTTTTTACAATTTCACATGAGCGACGCACAACACGTGCTGAACGCATGGCACGTTACGCAGACGAATACAAACGTATGTCTAATCACAGTATTTTTAAGATAATTAAGCCATTATATTTAATTTCCGTTTATTCACTTTTTTCACTGAAAAATCGTAAATCTTCAAGTTTTTGTAACATTTTGTATCATTATTATTTTCTTTTCCCAATGAATTATCTTTTCTTATAATTAAAAAATTAAGAATATAATTTGATACTAAATTTGTATTTTAAAAAGATAAAAAAAAACACACAGACATACACGCAGTGTTATATATTTTAATTTATTACAGGTGAACAAAAACAAAATACAACGTCAAAATTGTCAAAATTAACGAAAGGTTCATTTCATTAAAATTTCGCATTCTTTATATTAACTAGATGTATGAATAACAAAGCAGCATTAATTTGAGAAGAGAAAAATTATTTTTTTATTTGAGAAGAGAAAAATTATTTTTTCAGAAAAAGAAAGTACCGAAAGCAAGAAAGAGATAGGTGAAACGAAAACATCAAAGGATGGAAATAGTAAGTGATACAAAAAGGAATTGTAATTCTTCTTGGCTTTTTTTATTAATTAATTAAGATATTTTTTGGATAAGCAAATTTAGGATATGTTTGTAATATAATTTTTGAATGAATAAAATGTAAATTTCAATGATTTTAAAACATTACTTCTAATAAATGTTAAAAAAAAAAAAAATATTGCATTGCAGATGATGAAACTTGCTAAAGTTTAAAAATAAAATAAAATTTCTCCGCTTCATTCATGTATCTATGATCAGTTAATCTTAGTTCTTCATTATTTAACAAGAAATTAGGTTTGAAATTGAAGTTTGACAGAAATTTAAATAATAACTAATAAAATGTATAAATTTTTTTCAAATTTCACACAAATTTCTTCAATTTGGAAATATGATTACTAAATAATTAGTAATTGTCATAGCTAAACTGTAAAATTGTCAAAGATTCAAAACTTGTAAATTTCTAAATAATTTAAATGAGGAAATCCATAAAAAAAAAGATGGAAAAAATTAGGAGAATTTTAATAAAAATTCATATTTCTATGAAACAATGAAGTATTATTTAAATCATTTCTTTTTAGAAAAAACGACGAAATCTAACACGAGTAAGCAGTCAAAAAAACAACATAAAACAACTGGCAGTTCATCTGGAGGTCTTTATCACATTGCTGTTACGTTATATAAACAACGGATGTGTATTTAAATTAAATCAATCTTTTTATATGTTTACTCACAAATCTGTCATAGATTTTTATTCAGTTACTATAAATGTTTATCATCTTTTTGCTTCAGATAGTTCAACCTACTTTGAGTCAAGCGATAATAGAATCATTTCAACTAGTGATAAGAGTAGTAGTGAAAATGATAGCAGCAATGAAACATATCAAAGCACACCGTCAGCATCCATAAGTACAGATGAATCTCGGGAATCGAAGAAGAAATGAAGTGATCAATTGGATTCATTACTATCAACTTATGGAAACAGATAATATTTTCATAATTCCGGTAAAAAATTTGTCAAATATCTTCTGATAAGTTAATGATGCAAAAAACGCGAAATATCAGTTTTATGGACCAATAAATTATTGATCTCATTACTGGAAAATACTAATTAATCGATAATGGTTTATTAAAACTTGCTTATGTCTCTTTATCATCTATCGTGTTACGAAATGATACATCAAGTGGTTATGGGTAATTAAGTTGGTGATTAATTAGTGATAAAATGATAAATATTCTCAGTTCAATTCACAAATCTATCAACTTTTCGACATCATAACCATCCAGAAGGAATGTTAGCAATCAAACAATTTTAAATAAAATTGGCTCTAGGAAGGTAGCATAGAATGGAATTAACTGCAAAAAGAAAAAAGAAATACATTACTTCTATTTTTTACTAGCCAACAAATAATGAACGAAAACAAAATAACAAAAAATAAGTTTAGTAAACAGCTTTCCAGAAAAATTGTATCACTCAAAATTAACCGAAATTAAGCTTATTAAAATATTAACTTGGTTTTAGTTCAATTTTTCAATTCTCAATTTAATTAAATAATATTAGAATTCAAAGCAATTCCTCGCTATAATTGGACAGTTCAATTCAGAATAAAATTCATCTGAGTTATATTATTTTTAAATCATTAATATTAATTCAAATTTTTCGATAGAAAGCAAACTAACGAGTACTCTTTCCCAACCAATAAAAAAATACTGCCACATACAAACATAGTGGAAGCCATTCAATCGAAAAAAACATTGAGTGCCTTATTGTCCTTAATAAAATGCAAATTATAATGCAAAAATTCATTTGTTTGTTTGCATATTAAAATATAGATATAATGCCATTTCCATTCAGGGAAATTTGTTAAATAATTTAGAGGAAGAAATTGTCGGGAAAGTTAGTTTTTTTTTTTTTTTTTTTTTTGTCTTATTGCACAAACGAATCCTTGTTGAGGAAAGATTTTATTGTTAGATAGAAGAGTTCTTCCTGTTTAATACAACAATATCCAAAATAATTAATCACAGGATTATTCTTCTTTTGTTGCTAATAGAGCAGAATATTCGTCCAAGATTGTCGACTGATTATTGTAGAATGTGGACTTTTGTAGAAGCTGAGATGTGAAGCCAAGAATTTGTGTACCCGAATGATTCTTCTCCAAAGTTGACCTTATGCATCCTTCCTTCCTTGATGTTTGATTGTTTTTTTTTTTTTTTTTTATTAATAATAACCTTCCAGTATAGAGAGTTTTCCTTGATCTCCCATCCGTCGCCTCTTGATTGGTCCATCTTGTCTTGTTTCTCTGTTAATTCTAGCATTTTGGCGGCTATCATGTCTGTCATTTCGCGAAAAATACATTTATCCTTTTCCTTTTTCCTCCTTTTGATGGTGAACCTTATTACTGTTTTAGCGAGAAACATGTTTGTCTTTTTTGTTTTGGAGGGAAATATGTTCACCGTCTTGTTGGTCTATTTGAAACTAAGCGCTTCTTGAACTTTACCACTTCTTGCTTATATTAATTACAACTTTCGGATTTTTCCGACGTTCCTGACGAAAGAAATGAAGACCTTAATGAGGAAGAATTTGTCACTTGATAGCACTACTGATTTGCAAAGCGATAGATTCTTCATGTTTTATTTCTTTGCATAAGTTTCTCGCATTTTGTTGACTGAATTTTTGGGTTTCTACCACCACTGATTTCTAGAGGGTCTATTTCTGGATAAACTTCTCCAATTAGTTTTGATTGTAGTTGATTCCGGACTTTTTCTCGGTTACCTTGTTTTGATCCACGTCCGGGATAACTTCTTCAATTAATTTTGAATATAGAAGATTCCGGATTGTTTCTTCGTTAACTTCTTTTGATCAATTTCCGGATAACTTCTTCAATTAGTCTTGAACGAAGTTAGTACCGAATTATTTGTTCGTTATCTTATCTTGGATCAATTTCCGGGCAAACTTCTCAGTTAATTTTGAATGTAGTTAATCTCAATTTGTTTCTTCGTTAACTTTTCTTGGGTCGGGAAACATTCTCAAATAGTTTTGAGTGTAGTTAGTCCCGATTTGTTTCTTCGTTGACTTTTCTTGGGTTTGTCGGATTTTCGTCGGGACTTTGTGGAAATTTCTTAGAAATGAGTTCGGGGAAGTTTTTTTGTAGTCAATTAGGAGACGAGTATAAAAAGGGATAAAATAAACACTTTATTAAACGAAACAGGTAATATTACGGTGCGACCAAGGTAAAATAAAATGAAATATTAAAAAAAGGGTTAGGAGTGAAATGACTGAAACTTTCGAGTTGTCGATGGAAGAAGATGAAGATCAAATAGACTGAATGTGGAATATATCGTAGGTTGGAGTAGAAATTATCGGGAAAGTTGATTTGTAGTACGGACGAATCTCAAATTTGGGTATTAAACCGTTTATCACGAAACTCTGATAACACGAAAACGAACATGACCATTACAATATTAGTCATATCAACAAAACAATTTTAATAATGATATCAGAACACAAAAGGAAGAGAAATTAAAACAACTCTGACCTATTAAACCACTCTTATGATAACAACCCTTAAAAATGATCCTATACTCAGGACTACTGTTATTTATAGAGAGAGGACAATGATAGAGTTTAATCTACAAGAAGGCGCCATTATTAGAACATGAGAGCGTGCCTTTACTGGCGCGTGACCTAAACTACAATATCTGAATTATCGATTGCATATCAAAACAATTCAAAACGACAAAAATGATTGCATTATACAATTGATATTACGAAATTTCTGGAATTTCCGACAGGAATCAGGCATATTACATTGATCAGAAGAATTTGATTCAATGCAGGAAGTGATTTAAGATATAATTAAACTAAATGTGTAATTAATACAAAGATTGTAAGAATTGATACATTGCCGGAAGTGAGTTTAAGATATAGTTAGATTGAATTTGCAAGATTGTAAGAATTGATACATTGCCGGAAGTGAATTTAAGACAGACTTATGCAATTAATCTAGCACAAGGATTATTAAAACAATTATCGAAAGGAAATTTAAGAGCTGATGAGATGCCATTTGTCGTGGAACTTGGTATGTTTGGATGAAAGTGTTCCCCGACACTAAGTAATTCGAATAGTTTATTACGTTGAATATAACGCGTGAGGTATCGTCCAGACGCGACACACAATAAGTGACAAATGAATAAAGATAACGCAAAAATAGAAGAAAAAAAGGCGGTGGCGGTGGTAGCAGCTCGGCGTTGCCCTGGTTGATCGAATGACGAGAATGATTTCGGATCGTCCGCTCCCGCTTATATACCATTTTTGTCCACCTATGGTGCTGTCTGGGTGTCAGAAATCCGAAATGAGGTCATATCACTCAAGCGGGCACCGACTTTGATGATTGCTTTATCTGCCGCGGTTAATGAGTTTGGTCCTGGCACCGGGTAATTTAAAATTCCGTATTGGAAGTCATTACTACACTTGCAAAAAAGGTTTTCGGATATTATCAATCACATAGTTTAAAGTCTCAAATAATGTCGAGATCACATTTGAATTTTAGTCTATTACAATATTGTGATCAATCATCTTACTTCTTAACAATTTTAACTAACATTTACTATATTTAACTTTTTACGAAATAAAATGAGAAAGGAAGATAGAATTACACTAATGTGAATCACCTTTATTTCGGTTTTCCGACACCATTGCTTAAATGTCTAGAGAGCAAACATTTCGAATGTTTCGACAGGATTCATTTTTGGGTCACCTTCTCAAACAATTTTGAGTGTAGTTAATATTGAATTGTTTCTTCGTTCACTTTTCTTGGATCCACTTCCGGGCAAACTCCTCATTTGTCGTGAGTTTTGTTGATTCGTCGAAGGTGATGTCTATTGATAACCAGATACAACCAGCATTTCGACCAAGATTGATTTTGCCCTTTGCGTTGCTTGCGGAGAGCTGATTGAGATATGTTGAGTGGTACAGGAAGGTCGGACTATCTGTACTTAATTGTGTTAACTACTGCTTTCTCGGAAGGGTTGCAATGTTTGGGGATGAGGTGCTTCTTTTGTCGCATAGCGCACTGAGATGTAAGCCCTTACAGTAGAAGCATTTTTTCTTAGCTTTGCATAACTCTGTTTTATGACTATCCTTGAAGCAAATTGCACATTTCTTCAATGATTTGAGGCGCTTCATTCGGCTCTTGACCGTAGGATAGACATCACACTCGCTATTCCAGTGATCTTGAGTGCAAAATATGCACGGTCTTTTTCTGGTTGTTGAGGTTTGCGGCTCTTTTTGGGAAGTTTCGTCAGGCTTGTAATTTTGTTTTTGTCTCCCTTCTGTCATGAAAATATTTTTTGCGAATGTGAAAATTCCTTTTAGAGAAAGATATTTATTAAATAGGGAGCAATTACGAAACAACAATTATTCGAATGTATCCAAATAGTTAATCACTGTGTTCCTTTCCTTGGTTACTCGTAAAACAGAAGATTTCTTGTCCGTTTTGCTGACTGTTTTGTTGATTGGAATCGAATTGCTGGGGGCGTTGTATAATAATGCTGGTAGAAAACCCTTTTAGAGAACTGTTGTAGTAACGCAGGCGCTCGTTGCTGATCGTGGAATCAGAATGTCCTTCTGCTCCAAATCCGATCCTTATATATCCTTTCGGAATCCCTCCTTCTTTCCTGATCTCCAATTTGGCGCCTCAGGATCTCGCTTTGTTTAACTGTTAGTTGGAGCGTTTGGCGGCAAACATGTTTACCGTTTCGGCGGGAAACATGTTTACCCTAACATTATCGGCCTGTTGGTATATTTGAGATTAGCGCTTCATGACCTTTAACACCCCTTGTTTATATCAATTTTCGGATTTTTCCGACACCTTTGATCCTTGTGGGTTTGTTGTCAACTTGAGAGATTGAACTTCGTCCAAGATTCACTTGTTGATTCACTTCTACTAAATCCGATAGGAAGTTTCTTAATTTTTGAATCGTCCAAGGTTTGTCTAATTTCCGTTCAGTGTATACCTTATTAAGGACTCAGGGTGGCAACTTACTTTCTATCATGGTTTCGGTACTTGGATGCTCTAGGTTGTCTCCTAAAGCCTCCAATTGTCGTAGCACCCGTTCGATATTCTCAATGGTGGTCATCCGTTCCTTCTCATTGTATTTGAGAGTTTGAAGTTCTTTGTATAGTCTCGACGATATTATGGAGGGGTCTCCATATTTGTTTTTGAGTAATCGTCTTATAATTGAATAATTTTCGGGCGCAATTTCATATCCTGTCACTGTTTGTAACGCTTCTCCTCTGAGAATCGAGTACAGATAGTTCAATTTCTGAATGTCAGGAATTGTTTGTGAATGGACAGCAGCATCAAAGCTACTCCAAAATTGCCTCCATTGTCTAGGGTCTCCATCGAAGATAGGTAGTGGTAATTGTGGAAGCTGGACGGTATGGTTGGGAGGAAAAGTCATCTCTTTTTGTTCCTTTCTTACTCCCTTTAATAGCTTTCAAGCTTCTGCTCGGTTTCGTTCTTGTACCTTGTGAGGGTTATTATTGCTTTCTGCCCCTCATGCATTATTCGAAACAGTCCTTTTTCTCCTTCAGGGACTGATTCAAAAATTTTTTCTTCTTCATCCCTCTTTTTTGTGATGGTAATTGTTTGGATATATGCGAGCCACGTTTCGTAAGTCTCTTAGTGACTTAACACATAACTGGACCCTATCAATCTTATCTGTTAATACTTGATTCCTAGTTATATACAGGTTTCCCTGTTGCTCGTATGACGCATTCGACCTGGCGATTCAAATACAAAAGTATTTATTTCTTTAAGAAGAAGGACTAATCTGGTTTTTGCTGGTTGAATACTGGCAACAATACTACTCGACATTGTGCCTCACCTCGGGCACCATTTTTTTCTGTCGTGAGTTTTGTTGATTCGTCGAAGGTGATGTCTATTGATAACCAGATACAACCAGTATTTCGACCAAGGTTGATTTTGCCCCTTGCGTTGCTTGCGGAGAGTTGATTGAGGTATGTTGAGTTGGACAGAGTTGAATTGAATTTGAGTAACAATTAAAATGAGTTGAGTCGAACTGCGCAACAGTTAAGCTGAGTTGAATTGAAGAGAATTGTAGTTAAGTTGAGTAGAGTTGAAGAACGACTGAATGGTCGGAATTCTATTTGTTAAAAGTGAACATGGTTCAATTCAGTAAGGCTTATAAACATTAGCATGTGGGAGTGGATTCCCATAATTATTCAAGTATTACATCTGGTCTCCATGTGGGAAAATTAAGAAGTAAATATGAACAAAAATGCAAATTTAGTACGGTCAGCGGTTGATATCAAAGGGGATTACAGTGTGATAGAAATGCACAGATGTGAATATGAATAAATGAAATGCAAAGATGTGAACATGGACAAATGAAATGCACAGATGTGATCATCGGTAAAAGCAAAAAAAATGGAAAGTAAATCTAAAGGAATCTAAAATTAGTTGAGTGATTCACTATTACAGAACAATGTATTTAGTTATTTATTCATTTGGAATTTTGTTGGAGTTTCGCGATATCAGAATTCGCGACATCATTTAGTTTTGATCGAAGGATTGCTTCTCAAACCTTTTGTGAGAAGTTCTAAGAGTTCTATTCGATTTGATTGTTAATTTCATATTGAATGTTGATTCTGATCGAAGGATGATATCCGGACCTCAATTCGGACACCTTTTTGTTGCGAAATTTTTTTAAATTATGTCTGTTGCGACAAAGACGAATTCTGTTTGAAGAAAGAATTTATTAGTAACGGAACGAACAAAACTACCCGAGGATATCCAAATAAACTTATCACTCGGTATTCTTTCCTTTGTCACTCGTAAAGAAGAATACTTCTCCCTGATTGTTCACCTGCCGTGTAGCTCCGAACCTCTGCTGCTGCTATTGAGTTCCAAACAGAACTGACTATGCTCCAAAATCCGAATCTTTTATGTCTTTCTGGGACTCCTCCTTCTTTCCTGATCTATGATTCGTCTCCTCATGATTAGTCGACCCCGCTTTATTTAGCTGTTGATCGCAGCATTTTGGCGAGAAACATGTTTGTCCTTTTGTTTATTGTTTTGGCGGCAAACATGCTTACCGACTTGTTGGTCCATTTGAAACTACACGCTTCTTGAACCTTACCACTCCTTGTTTATATTGATTATAATTCCCGGATTTCTCCGACATATCTTGAAATATTTATGAGGTTCCTGAAACGATTGCAAAGAGCTAAGCTAAAAAAATGAATTGGTCAAAATATTCCATTAAGAATTTTACGAAAGAAATGTCGCTGCGAATATTTAAAAAAGTTCAAGACTTGATTTTTTCAAAAAATTTTAGTGCCTATTTTCTCTTCTCTTTTTTTTGATGATAGCAGTGTAAAATTTAAAATTCTTTTGAAAGAAAAATTGAAATTATTCTGATCAGATTTATCAGTAGTGCAATACTTAGCAAAAAAATGTTAAATTTGAAAAAAGGAAAAATTTTATAATTAACCAATCAAAATTACTTGTAATAGTTTTATGGTGTAAAAAATTTTAATTCGAAAGAATTGCTCTGGAAATGAACAAAAAAGTGTTATTCGAACATTTATGCCATAATAATTCGAATATTGATAAATCCAGCCTTTTTTTTTTAAATGCAACGAAAAGTTAAATTCACAGCTGTAATTTGAAATATTTTGATACACTTATATAAAAGATGTCGAAGTTAAAGCAATACAAATTTCATCTTTCTATATTTCCTCAAAAATGAAAAAAAAAAGGACTCATCTGTTCAAATGTTCACTCAAATATTACAAATAAACAAATCAATTTTAACAGATCAGGTAGACTCATCTTCAATCTTCTCATTTTTGTTTACCTTTTCAGGTGAAACTAATCGGTTAATAATAATTAGCTAACAATCTAGTTTTCTTTCGAAAAAAAAAAGTTTCTTAATATTCCCAATGACCCCACGTAATTTAGTGTAATTTAGCAAAAAACCACAAATATAAAAAGAAATTATAAATATACGCATCTCATCTGCACTTGCACATTTCACTAGCACACACTTTCACATATTTCACTTACACCATTTTCCGGATATATTTCCTGATGAAATTATTATTTGCCACGACTCAGCTATTTTATGTACCAAAAAAAAAAAATTCCAGTCTAGAATGCTGTCCCAAAATACAAATTGAAGGAATTTAAAGTTGCATTGCGATTGTGAAAATGTGAAATCCTGACCACGCATTTAAACAATTCCCAACTTCTACAATGAAAGGGAAGGCAAGGGAGTATTCTTTGATGATTGAGATCGGTGTTGAGAATGCGTGAAGAGGGAAGGATGGGATTTACGAAATTTTAAGTTTTTCCATGATTTAAAATTTCTTGAAAATTGCAGAGGTGCTATAGTTATTGTAACTTTCCGATATATTCAGATATCTGCATCAATATAACATGGCTGAATACGACTTGACTAAAAAGATGGCACCATTTTTCGACCTTCACTTAGTTATACCATTATTGGAATTTATTGAACCAAGGAATGTAAGTTAAATCATTTTAATAAAATTCAAAACGAATTTTTAAGAAGTTTTTTACGGTGAAACTTTTAAATATTTATAAAATTTTTTCAAAATTCTTCTGTTTTTCGTAGAACTTGAGTGTAATTATTACGAAATATAGTACATTTTAAATTAAAATGGATGTGTGATTATTCGGCGTAAACATTCTTGTAATGATAATTGGTCTTTCAATACTTGAGATGTGATAATATTTTGTCTTTCCAAATTTTTACACTCTTGATATGTTTATATGTAACCGGCCGAAGTGTTACATGTTAGGTATTATCATCCACTGGCTTTGTAAATTTTACATATGATTGCTGCATGTAATTTGTCAAATCCATTCTTCCAAATACATATTCTACTGGTGAAATCACTTTTTTTTAGATTTATGATCACGATTCATTAATTAAAGTACATCGTCGAGTTTTGCTAAAGACAAATATGATCGACAGTGTGATTGAAACATACTCAGAAGGTGAAGTACCAAAGGAATTAGAACAACGGAAAGTTGAAATTCTCAGCCAGGTATTTGTTAAATTTCAATACTTAACAATTTTAGATTTCTGTGCAGTAGAATAATCTATATAATTATAAGCGTTATTCATGCAACCCTGCTTGCATAAGTTTATGACTTGTGAGCTTATTATTTATTTATTTACAATCCTCTTGGAACATTGTGTTTCAGCGTGAAAAACTGAAGGTTAAAGTAGATCCAGTTGTGGAAATTCTGGAATCGGAACCAGTGAAAGCAATGATGGATAGTCGAGAATTAACGAACAATAGAATACTTGAATATATCACCGCAAATCATGGAGTAATTTTATTCATAATAATCATTATTTTGTACTTTTTTGTCAGCGATATTTTTTCTAAGAATAAGACTTGGTTTCTGCCACAATTATGAGACTTGGACAGTGGATTAGCAATGCTTGCAGTATTGTGAAACAAGTAAGGATTTCAATATGTTTCGAAATTTGGGTAGTAGATTGAAGATGGAAAAGCAGATAAGAATGAAGGAGCAAAAGATGAGGAGGGAAAATATTCTAATGATATATTTATCTTAAATAAGTTTTTTGGAAGCTGGTAAACATCAAGAAAATTTGCTGTCTTTTATAGCTTACTGAAGAAATGCTTGACTCCTTGTTTCGCTACGCCAAATTCCAGTATGAATGTGGTAATTATTCGGCTGCATCTTTATGTCTTGATTATTACCGCAATATTGTACCGCAACAAAATCCAAATTATCTGAGCGCACTGTATGGCAAATTGGCTTCCGAAATATTGCTGCAGGTAAATATATGTGAGCTAATTAAAGCTTTTAAAAAATTTATAATGATAGTACTGATAGTGGATAGAGATATGATTGCAGTAGAAATCTCTGTTGAAATGATGCGGGACGCATTTGTCGTTGAATAATGCGAAATAATGGGATTTACAAAATTTTTTCAGCAATTATTTTGATTATTAATAATATCAGCTGCATGCTGTATAAGTCGAGATTTTTATTAGGAATGTTAGGAACATTAAAGTAGAAATATTAAAAAAATGGAGGATGAGAATTTTCGAAATATATATCCAAAAAAAAAATAAAAAATAAAAAATAAACGCTTTAGTAGATTTCCTGGAATGGTTTTTGTTATTTTTTCCAGGAATGGACGCATGCTAAAGATGATTTGACCAAACTGCGAACATACATTGATTTTAATCCATTTGATACCGAATTGGAATCAGTGCAACAGCGTGCCTGGTTGATGCATTGGGCTTTATTCGTTTATTTCAACTATCCGAAGGGACGTGACGAAATTGTTGAAATGTATCTCAATCAACAACCATATTTGAATACAATACAGGTAATTTTTTAATACATGTATATTTATTATTTATTTGAAAAGCTTTGCAAATATTTTCTTCTATTTTTATACCGTTAAATTTATATATGTATGAGATAACATCTTCACTCCTTCATTTTACGTGATCCACAAATCTACAAAACGTCATGTTGGTTATTGTTCCCTTTGATTTTTTTATTGTATCCAATACGATCTTTTATAATATAGAATGGCAAACATAAATTCTCAAATCATCATTTTCTTCAGTTTGTATATTTAAAGTTTAAGCAATATGTTCTAGTTATTTTTTTAGATTGCTTGTCCGCATCTTTTGCGATACTTGGCCGTAGCAGTTGTGACGAGCAAAACGAAGCAGAAAAACAGCTTGAAAGATTTGATCAAAGTAATCGATATTGTAAGTTATTTATTCAAGTCGTTTTTACATCAAATATAGGTCAAATATAGTTGGCGAGTGAGAAATAAATTGTTTCCATCGCATAAGTTCTGCATGTGATATAGTTAAGCTTACAGCGATTTCAAATTTCATTATGCCTTATTTTAATTACTTTGTTTTTTCAAACAATTAATTTTGCATTGTTTGATTTTCTGATTTGCCACTAATTATTTTCATTGAAGGAAAGACATAATTATGAAGATCCAGTTACTGACTTCTTAACTTGTCTATATATTAAGTATGATTTCGACGAGGCGCAAAAAAAGCTGAGGAAATGCGAAGATGTTAGTTATTTTGTTTAAATTGTTTATGAGTTCGTTCTGATTTAAATAAAGATTCCGATTCCCAACACAAGCGCTCAGTTTTATGATAATTTCAGGTTTTATCAAATGACTTTTTCCTGACCGCTTGCTTAGAAGATTTCCGAGAAAGTGCTAGATTGTTGATTTTTGAAATGTTCTGCAGAATTCATCAGTGTATTTCGATACAGATGCTGGCAGAGCGTCTTAATATGCAGCAGGTATGATATATTTTCACCCTTCCAATTTCTTTTTTTTTTTTCTTTTCTCTTAAATCATGTTACAAAATATCATAAATTCATTGGATAAGTTCTAAAACATAAGATGAGTTCTAGGGAGTTAGATCATGAATGGTTTTACAAGAGCTGTATTTCAGGTTGAAGCAGAAAGATGGATTGTTGATTTAATTAGAACGTACCGTATTGATGGTGCCAAAATTGATTCCAAACTTGGGCAGGTAAAATTATCGACTTACTTGGAATTATTTTCCTTAGAGCACTGTTGTCATTTACAGAAGTAGTAGCTTTTCTTCGTGAATGTTGGTGTAGAGTGATAAATGCAAATATTGAATAGTTCAAACAATACTTTATCTTTCGGTTATGTTGCCTTGGCTACTTAATTTATTTTAAAGGTTGTTATGGGTGCTAAAACTACATCTGTTCATGAGCAAGTGATGGAAAATACAAAGCGATTGACTTTTCGTGCGCAACAAATTGCTCTACAACTGGAAAAAATGAAATTAGACAAGAAGGTCTGCATCATTAATTTTTTCTATATATAATATTTGTGAAGAATGTGAGATTTTTAACAAGTGTTACTTTGATAGTTTCGAGGACTGTCGCATCTATGAATTTGGTATGTTTCAGGTGTTCAGTTTTTCAGATTATTAGATAGGTGTCGATTCTATGGATTATTTTTAAAATAAAATTTCAAATCTAAGTTTTTAAGTTCCAGGGTACATGGAAGACCGAATTATCGTGATTTTATTTTATGGAAAATAATTTGTGATCAAGTGATTTACTTCCTTGCTTGAAGGATTTTTTTTTCTGCTTATTGAAATTATTTGAGAATTTTGATGTCGCCAGAATTTGGGCTTTTTCTCCATTTCTGTTATAGAGTAAGTGTAGATAGTGCGAAATATTCAAATTTAATACTGATTTTTGAGCTGGTCATTTCATTTGTATATCAGGGTTTTTTGAGCAAAAAATAGCTAGTGGATGAATATTCTATGCAATGCAGAAATGAGACTTATTGTGGAAGTCATTCGATTATCAGTATAAAATTTTCTTACGTGAGCATCTGTTGCTATAAATTCTAGTTCACATGATTGATGTAAATCGATTGAAGACCACATTATTAATGAGCATCCCATCATAAAACTATCAGTGCACTGTTGAATATTTTTTTAGAATATCAGATTTACGTATATCAGAATAAATTCGAGTATTATTGGATGATAGTGACTTGAATTTCACGAATAAATTGTATGATTTTGATCGAATGATTTCCAAGGTACTGACAGTATTCTTTTATTGGATAGAAAAAAGTACTCGTTAATTGTTCTCTCTACAAAAATTTGAATTAATATTAACGATTTTATTCTGGATTGATTTATCCAATTATAGTGACGAATTCTTTGAATTCTGATATCTTTTAATTATATTGAAAGTTTAAAAAAATTGAACCAAAGCTAAGTTAATATTTTGATAAGCTCAAATTTGGTTAATTTTAAGTGATACGATTTTTCTGGTAAAGCTGTTTATTAAATTTATTTTTATTATTTTGTTTTTATTGTTTGTTGCTGGATAAAGAAACTCAAATGGAAATAATGTGGTTTCTTTTTTTTTCTTCTTTTTTTTTCGAATTCATTTCCTTTTATGCTGCATTTCCAGAGCCAAGTTTCGTTTAAAGTTGTTTGATTGCTAACATTCTTCTGAGTGGTTATGATGAAGAAACAAAATATTTTTCATCATATCTTCCGGATTCTCCTTCCTGAAGGAGTGTAAAAGTTTGCTCTGTTCAAGGCAGCCAAGTAAATACTATAGAGGCAGATAAAGTTCTCATTGCAGTAGGTCGTAAACCATATACTGATGGTCTTGACATTGATGGCAAAATAGGAAGAGATAGCCGTGGCTTTATTCAAGTTGACAATAAGTATGAAACCAATATAAAAAGGATATTTGCTATTGGTAATTCAATCGGTGGGGCAATGCTTGCTCATAAGGCGGAAGAAGAAGGAGTGGCAGTTGCAGAAATAATAGCAGGGCAGTCACCTCACATTAATTATGAAATTATACCATTTGTTATTTATACCCATCCTGCGGTTTCTTCAATCGGCAAAAATGAAGAGGAACTCAGAAATGCTGTTGAAAGTATAAAGTTCGTTTTTGATGGTAATATAGATTGTTTTATAGTTAGCATGCTCACTAATAAAAATTAGGTAGAGTTGACTTTTTATCGTAGTACGTTTATAAAAATCTCTCACTATTTTTTTAGACAAATTAACTTTTATTTATATTTTTACTGTTTTCTAGAATCACCATAGATATGTGATTTACTCATAAACTTTTTAATTACTAACTTAAATTAAACCTTATAAGTTATTAAATTTCCTTGTGTGTTATCCGTTCTCAATCTCCATTCGGTCAAGAATGTCGAAAAAATCCGAAAGATATAATTAGATGTATATAGAAATATCTGAAGTTAAATAATGGAGAGATTGTTGACGAAATCAACAAATGCAGTCGAAATAAACAAGAGATGTTAGAAGCGCACGACAGTTTTGTAAAAAAAGGGGTATTATAAGTCAAGTAATGCGACATAGTTTCAGAGGGATCTATAGATCGAAAGTTGATTTTACTGTTACAATGGCAGAATCGAATGCTTCAATAAAAAAGTTTTATTGACAGATCAAAGAGCGGTCTATACAGTACAAACAACTACTTAAGAATATCTAATCAAATTGATCAGTGGATTATTCTTTCCTTTGTTGCTTGTAGAGAAGAATAGCAATCCTTCATCATCGATTTGCAGCTATCGTTGCATCGTTCTGTAGCGGTGTAGAAGTCTGTTAATCGGAGCGTTTTGGCGGTAAACATGTTTATCCTTCAGGTGGTAGACATGTTTATCGGCATGCTGGTCAATTTCAAGCTAAAGTCGCGTTTTTTGATCTTTGACATTCCTTGTTTACAGTAATTACATCTTCCGGATTTTCCTGATAGGGACTAGTGAACATAAGGATAAACATATTTACCGCCAAAACGCTCCGATTCACAGATAAACAAAACGAGGTCAAATAATCATAGGACGACACATTAAAGCTCAGGTAAGAACCCCGAAGGATTTAAAAGGTCAGGATTTCGGAGCTGAAGTTAGTTTTTAGACGAAACAGTTCAGATCGATGTCATTTCGATAATTCAGTTGAGCGGTATTCTTCTATCGATCTCTACGAGCAACAAAAGAAAGAATAACCCAGTGATCAATTACTTGGATATTCTCTAATAATTGTTATAAATGGAGAGCAATCGGGAAATTTCATCAGAAAGCAGGTGCTTTCTTCCATATCTCTATGGGATAAAAGCCTTTTCATATTTTCCCATGGATTACGGAGGATTAATTCAATGTTCCAGTACTTCAGGTTATGCGGGGAATTTACGAATCGAATGGAGGAGAAAGTTTGAGTAATGAAGAAGTTGCAGGAGTGAAATATTGTGCACGAGACTATCCAGATTCCGAGTAATTAATATAGGAATTTTTCTATAAACAGTTCATATATCTTTTTGGAAGTTTTGCATTTTAGTTGCCTACTTCTGCAAATTGGTCGGATTTTAAACAGCAGTGAGATATTAAGGGAAGCATCGCTGTATCACTTTATTTTTAATACTTTGCTTCTTTTACTTCATTTTTTTCAAGTGCTGTAGATCTGCATCAAATTAAAATTTAAATTTGGCTGCGAATATTTTCGTGAAACAGAGTCGTGATTTGCGGGAGTTATCATAAATATCTGACATTTCCAATTTATTATTATTTTTTTTTATTTATTTATATACATTAAAGAAAAATTTCGATTTAATTAAAAGCAAAATATATGCATAGAAAAATGAATTTAAAAATAATTGAATGAAGTTATGATTTCAAAATAATTAACCCATTGTATAATTATACTGCATTATAAGTTGTGCGAGATATCGATTAATGAAGTAATTTAAAATAGGAATTGAATTATCAAAAGGGGCATATCTAAGTAAATTATGCATAAGATCTCGTATAATGATAACCCATGTCAGATGATGGATGGTGAAAAAGTCCAAAAATTCAACGAATAAAAAGAATAAAATTCATACAAAATACATCTTTTCGTCATCATTCAAATGATGCATGAACAAGACGGGTAACACAAATGCAAGAACATGCACTGTTATTGCAGTCGTACGAAGTATCAAGATTAGTATCTGAAATTTGCGGCTCGTTAATTATGATTTGCATAGAGCTTGAAATATATTGATTGCATTTTTATGCCATATACAAAAAAATTTTTTCATTATTGTAGAATTTTTATAAATCAAAAAAGCAATATCGACTAAATCGATCATCGGTATAGATCAATCAGACAAATTAGTATCATGGCTGATGTCATTTTTTGAATCGATTTTTATATAATTGCATCTGATAATATTAAACAATAAGTGATTTTAATTATCAAAATTGTTCTAATGAGTTTGGCTTTAATATAATACAATTTATTCATTGGTTATTGAAATGCATTAAATTTATGCCAAACACAAAATGCATGTATGTGAATTTATAAAAACAGCTGATTCAAATAAATTTGCAAATGTTAGTTGCTTTTAGGATTTCATGTTGTGAACAATGCAAGCATTGCATATTAAATTTTCATTTTCTACTATTAGGAAGCCTCTTGAAAATAGGTTTGGAACAAAATAATTTTAAACGCAACTGATCAATAATTTATGGAGATAAAGACGAAAATTTAATTTAAGGATTCGTTTTTTGTTTAACGTATTTAAAATCCAACCATAACAGTTGCAAGACCGGAATTATCACCTAAATTAAATAGCTTCGAAATTAGATTTCCGGAAAGGCATGGAAACAATAACCATTGAATTGGATTCGGCACAATATTTCGTTCTTCAAAAATTTTCTATGTCGAATTAAATACCATAACTGTAAGTAAAATTATAAAGTAGATATACGATATTAAGAGTTTTTTAAAATTCATTCGAAATTCATTAACCTTGCGTTATAGATAAACTTAACTCTGTCAAATTTTAAGGAAAACATAAATCTGATTAAAATAAAAAGAAAATGGGAAGAATATTTGGTAAAACTAGGAGCGATTTTAATTTGGTAATTTAAATTAAATTTAACGTACTAGTGTGACAAATGAATTTGATAATTGAAGCACGAAAAGCAGCTAATTGACAAATAAGTACCATTAACGTGAATGCGACTGTTTTACCAAATGACCAATCTATAGGCCCGGTACCAAATGACCAATCTACAGGTCCGGTCTAGATTTCCATAAGATAATGCTGTACTGATGCATAGTAAACTAAAAGCTAAATTTTGGGAGAAAAGAGAAAACTTGTAGATAGTAATAATCCAAAATCATTTCAATTTCACTTTTTTCATATTTACTTCTTTGTTCATTTTCGATCAATGCATTAAAAGTGGTTATCCACGATTATTTGTTGTTTTAAGTAATAATGTCGGATAAAATTCGCTTACTGTTTATACCAAATAATTTGATGGCTATATATTCGGCAAATTGTGAAACATTTATTAGATCTCTGGTTCGCTTCTATATCGAAATAATTTCGTTTAATTGATTGAAACAAGTAAAACGCCAGATATTTCAAGTTATCAATTTGACTTTTACTATTCAAATCTTGAATGTTAAACGTAACAATCAACGTTGCAATATGTTTAATCATAAAAGTCAGTACAATCTAAAATTCCTTACATATACATAAACTGATCCTTAATTTCGATCTAGCAATTAACAATAAACAGGATCATATCTCTGGTAATTTTCGTTTATGTTACAAAAAGTTATTAGAAAATATCCAGGTAAATTGATCACTGAGTTATTCTTCCCTTTGTTGCTAGTAAAGAAAAATAGTGGTCTTTGATTGTTGATTTGCGTAGAAAAGGATGCAATCCTGCTATCGCTGCGTCGCTCTGAATGATAGTAGAAACTGTCGCTGTGTCGATATAGAAACTCCTAACTTTGCTCGGTCATTCTAGAAAAATAATATTTTGAAATATTAAAAATAATATTTTGAAATATTTGCTCGGTCATTCTAGAAAAATAATATTTTGAAATAGTAATATTATCATTATTACTGGCACTTATAATCAAAATTAATATCATTATTATTATCGTGATAGTAAGGACTAACATAAAAATTGGTAATACTGAAAACAATAATTATTATTAAATTTCAAATCCTTGGCATTTATCATTCTACAACTTTGTCCTGTTAGCAGGATTGTTCCCTTTTTTAAACAGTTGATAAAGAGAATTATTTTATGAATTATATTATCAATACTTCTAATGATTTATTATCAGAACAATAATTTAAAAAATTTGTTCAATAATATAATACACCATCAATGATGTATTTAATGATTTATTTAGTTGACTATTACAAACAATCTGAACGCTATATGATAATTCTTTTTTCGAAGCATTCATTATCAAATTTCTTTTTTCCCATACATATTTATTATATTTAGTTACAACAAACATCTTTCTTTTAAATTTACTCTTTTTTCCCTTTTTTTCAATTTCATTTCCAATAATATCGATTTCAATTAACTGGAAATAACTGGCTTCAAATTTTAAAGTATAAATTTCATGCCAGATAATAGTCAATAAATGTTTGTATTTTAAAAACTTTATTTTTTCTTCCAGCATAATTATAAAATAATCACAACAACAACCTTCTTGCGATAAATTCCAGTGCAAATGCCTATTAAAATAAATACCTAACAAGTTGATATAAACAAAATATTGAAAACTTCATACATACATATCATTTGGAAATTGGGATATATTTTCTGAAATCTTGCAAAATTAAGTTTAAAAATCAGAAATTATCATCTCCGCATCAGCAGTTTCCCGATCCTACGATATCTGAGCATTCTTGGACCAGTCCGCAATTCATTTCCTTCACTCACTTTTCTATGTTTTCTCCTGTACTTAATATATTCGAAGCATCATTGGTATCCAAAAATGAAATTCCTTTACCAAAACTATAACTTTTAACGGCAATAATAATCGAAGATTAAATGTAATAAAAATTTTAACTATTAACGGCAATATATACATATATATATATATGTATATTAATAAGTTATTATTACCCGATACACAAGCAAATGTTCCCAAAAAAGAGACATATCCTGAACAGAATCATCTGGAGGAATCTTAAAATACAACAAAAATAATTGAAAGAAATATTCGAACTACAAAAAATTATTAGAAGAACCGTTTTAAAACTTCTAAAACACATTACATAACAGATCGATGATCTGTCTCGTTTCATTGAAAGCATGTGTTAATGAAAGGATATCTGCCCCTCATAATATTTTACGATGCTATAACAATCCGGTTAATTATAAAAACCGAAAAAGCAAATTAAAGAAAAAACTGCATAGCTCATCAAGAAAGATATGTATAATAATAAGAGTAGGCCATAACTGACTTCTGAATTATTTCTGGTAAAGTCCTTTTTTGTTTAATGTTGATTATCATCTTTTTGCGCATCTACTTTTACATCATTATCCAGCGACAAATTCAGCAGTTCCTGTATGATTACCAATATTACTTCCATGGATAAAAGGATTTGAGATTAAACACTATATAATTTGCACAAACTTTTTACATCAAATTGAAATTGGATCTTCTTATAAGGGGAAAAAAGTCAAGCAGCAAATGATTAATAATTCTTGAATTAAAAAAAATCTATAATAGTAGAATCAATTCCACGTCCACTCCTAAATATATCTAGGTATTTCATTTCTTGTAATTGATTTCACTTTCAATCAAAAAATCATACTTTGTCAATTGCATGATTTTCTCACTAAAAAATCATTTTTAGTTCATTGTAATAATTGCATAATTAGCATAATTAGATATATTATGTTATCCTACCTCTTGAGAAATATTACTATTTTCAGGGACATGCGTTTCACTAATTTCTGCATTTCCATTAGTAAGAGTTGAAACAATTTCATTATATCCATTTATGTAACGATTTGTTTCTTCCAGTAGCTTTTCACTTACTATCGAATTGGGACAATCGTTACAAATCTCCTGAATCGGTATAACATATCTTTTTTCCTGCAAAAATTTCTTAAGAATTAATATTTTACCACATTTTTTTTAGAAAGCAAAAAGGACAAGCAAGAGAATAAATTAAATAAATTGTAAAGTAATAAAAAAATGAGAGTAAAAAAGGACAAAAATGAACGAAAAAGAAGTTACTGTAAGTATAGCATAAGAAAAATAAAGAAAATCCAAAACTAAATTAACATGTAAGAGACAGTACTTTAGATAAATACTAACTTACATATAATTCTAGCGTACATGTAGTATAATAAAACGGTCGACAGCATTTTTCGTATGGATATAACGTCAACAAGCAGCTGTTAATGTATGGCATGAAGTATTTTCCTAATAATTTAATTGCCTTCTCCATAATCTGAAATAACATAATTATATAAAAAAAGAAAATCGAAAGAAATTATAAGTGCTATTTTTTACCAGCTACTTAAAGTAACCTGCTGCTTTTCAAGATTGAAAGCATACATATAAATAGATTTTTTTGGTATTTGCATTTTGAAATACCAAAAAAATTTTGTTCTTAACACAAACAAATCTAATACAATTTATATATAATTCTCTCTCCTTCTCTCCAAAGCTGAATCTTTTTGTTCACAGAAAGCACGACTGACAGAATTATATCAACAGGGAATTAAAACTTACTTCTTTTTTAACTATATTCTCCATACTACATAGCCAGAAAACAACAATTTTCATTGAATTCGTTAATTCTTTTAGAACTGCGTTGATCTAAAAAGAATTAAATGAGCAGAAGAGATAGTAAAAATATTTAAATGAATATTTAAATAAATTGCAAATGAATATTTCTTTAAAATTCCTAGAATCGAAAAATAAAAGCGATCCTTACTTGAGTTGGTGATAAACCACTTCTTAATTCATTTAAGGCATCAATTAAGGCATTCCCATAAATACATAAATCATCCCAAAATGCAAGTACTGAAGGAACTGACGGTTGTTTACCATCTTGAGTACAAGACAGAAACAAAGCATCCGGTATTTCACCATCAATTTCGATAGTTTTACACTGTTTTAAGCTAAAATAATAAGAGTTAAACATTGCTGACAATTCTAAAATGCTGCCATTAATCTAAAATATCATTATTAATGAAATATTATTAGAATTATATAAGTGAATACTTTAAGAAATAAAAATCATGAACTCTACTCCAGTTAAATTACGAATTCTAAACTTATCAACTAACTTATTCGCTGCATCCTGAACTTTTAAGGAGAATCTCTTGATGACAAATTCATCAATGATTTTTGCGATCAACGGCCGAAAATCCATTCCCATTCGTCCAAACGATAGGGCGAAACTCATTAATTTGCTCGTTAGAGAGCCAATGTCAATGGGCGTTTCATTCCCGACATTTCTGGAATAAAAAACCATCCCAGTTATGAAATTAAATGCTTGTAGAAGAAAAATGAATTCAATTTACTTTATGCGATTGAACATTAAGTCGAAGTTGTGAATTGCCCATTCATTAAGAATTACAGAGGGAGTTGCTGTTTGCCAAATATCCCATCGTTGATCCAGTGATGACTACAACATTAAATTATCAATTTCGAATGAAACTTAAATTTTAAACTATTTTCAAGTTACTGTTATCTGCAACGAAGATCTAGTACTATACTACTATTCTCAAAAAATATAAAAAAAACTCACATCCACTTGTCGTCTGCTTATTTCATTTTCTGGAAAAACGGCAAGATACAAAACCATAGTATCATACATACAATCACGATAAACTTCAACCATCCGGAGAATGAAGTCTGGCTGCGACTGAATATATAATTAGACAAAATTATCAGTATTTTGACGAACCAATAAAAACTGCCGAATAGGCAAAAAATTTCCAATCAACAATAAAATGACTTAAACTAGTAATTAGGATTTTTTTTTTTCTCAGAGACGTATGAACTATCGCCGCGTCAGATTTTATTACAATTCACAATTATATTTCAGTGATTCAATGAAATTATTGATTAAGATTTATTAAAAAACAAAATGCTTACAAACTTTAAAAAAATGGCTTACTCGAATATCTAAAAGTCGCTTTTCAAGGTATACATCACGATATTGCAAAATCATAACACGCAGTTGCGTCGAAGACAAATACGGAATCTTCCGGATATTATTTATAATTTGAATACTGTTTGCCAAGTCAATAGGACCAGCAAATCTGTTGAATAATTCATCCAATAACTGATATCGAGCATCGATTAGCTTATCAGCAACTCGCTGCAAATATTGGCAAATTCGGAACTGAGTAACAAATTTCAATAATAAAACTGAGTTACAAAAATAATGACTTCGGAAATTTCTAAATCTATTGCCTTCTTCACCAAGCAATCTCTTTCATGCAAAAATTTGAATTCATAAGATCTCTTAACTTTCATCTATCCAATCAAAAAAAAAAAAAAATTTAAATTTCAAAGATATTTAATTTCTGTTTTAACCTTCAACGATATTCCAACTAAAAAAGATCTAAAAAAATATACATTAGGATGAAAAAAATAAGGAAAATTCAAATTGCTCAAAATAAATAGAAAGGCAAAGTAATATGTGAAAAATTCTAAACATAGTTGTCATTTCGAAGTCGACTGATAATTTCTTTTGAAAGTCCCTTTATAAGAATGACCGACTAATCAAATATGCCATAAGATTTTAAATAATGAACAAACTGCATAAAAACCTTAATTATGGGATTTTTAGTAAGTCCATATGTTTGCAACTGCACTCCATAATTGGTCAACAAATAAGCCGTATCATAGTAGCCGGCTCGAATACATATATCCATACGCTGAAATCTAGATTATAATCAAATACATCATAATTCAAGAAAGTTTAAGTTGGAAAATCATAATAAAATTGCTGTTCCGATGCCTGATTACAGTTTCTTTTGGAAATTGAAAATCTGAACTTATTTCAAACTTAAATCTCAATTTTTTGAATTAGTTTCAAGGATTGATTCCTCAAAAAGATTTTTTTTTAAATAATTCAGTACAATTATATGTCCTGAAGTAACGCGTTTTTGCAAAAATTTACCGTTGGCAAGCTCAGAACATCCCATAAGTGTGAACCTTTACTTTCAGCAAGTTTTAAATGATGAAACTCTTGAGCAACTTCATCATTTTTGGAGTCAAATTGCTTCATGGATTCCCGTACTGATTCGATTCCTCTTTCAATTTCTTCAACCAAATCGCTTGCTTGTCCAAACTTAAAAGAAAAGAAAAAACTCTTTTTTGAATTTTCTACGTTGCTTTCATTTTATTTAATGATCGCTTTCGAATAATAAAAACAGATAAAAGATCAAAAGAAAGTTCGATCTAAAAAGTAAAGCTTCTTCGTTTATCTATTCACTCCTTCGTCCTTCTTTTGCAAAATTTTCATTTTACAATAATATTTGCGTGATTTGTTTCCTCATTTTTTAATATGTATCCAGACTACACACTCGATATATTAGAGATGAATTTAAATTTCTTTAAAAATAATTAAAATTACGTGATATATTTGACTACAAAAAGAAAATCTCGAGAAAAATCTCTTTCGAGAAAAAAATTGAGTAGTTCCAAGAAAAAAAAGCTTTCTAGAACAAAAACGGACCATTTTTTCGGCAAAAAATCATCTAAATTGTGAAAAAAACTGACCAATTGTCGGCAGCGTTCCGTTGTACTTCCGGCATCGGCATAAATCCGATAATTTCCATAAGCCAAATCACTGATTTGTTGCTGCACATGAAGTAATTGGGAAAACGTATTATGTTTCTCTTGTTCTAAAATTTGAACAAGAAATAAATCTCCGGAAAAGAGTAGTTTTAACAGAAAAAAATTCATTTCAGCAACTAGATTAATTTAAAACCTGATGCAAAAAATGCTGAGCTGTTTGTATATTAAAGCAACAATCTCGCCATAGGAAAAATCTTTAAAAGTAATTTCAGTGATAAACTATTGCTATTTTGGAATTCTTGAAAAATAAAATTGAGGAAATTACAAACTACAAATAAAAATATAAAGATGACACTAAAATTCAATTACACAATGTATACTTTATACAAAATCCATTTATATTTTTTCTAATTATAAAAAAAATGTTTTTCTAATTATAAAAAAAATGATTAAGCAAATTCTTTTCGCCAAATTCAAATTAGACTTTCAAATTCAACTAATTTTTGATAAAATTTAAAACAAACTCACTGAGTTGTGCAGCACTAAGTGTACGCAATTCATTATCTAAGAAATGTGACATTATCTGAATTCACATCTGTCGCACCTTTCCCGAAAAACAAATACCAACCGAAAAAATGCAGCAGAACGATGAAATTAAAACTAAAACTTGGGTGCAATAGGACATAGAAACATTAAGGTTTCATGAAGTTTTCAGCCATAGATTCGAGACGTCAGAGCAATATACAAATAAGAGAAAGTGTGCAGAGAGAAATTAATAGGATTTGTGAGAGTGAAAAAATAGCGTTACTTGTGAAGAAGCGACATGGATTGCCGTAGTTGGCGAATTTTGTAATATGAAATAATGGAATAAGTTGAGCATTGACATCAATGTTTGACTAAAGACTAAGGGAAAGAGGGAATTTTGAGAAGAGACAGAGATTAATAAAGTTTTTGAAATAGTGTAAAATGTCGAGAAATTGTGAAAATATGTGAGATGTTCGAAGATAGCAGTGATAACAGTAATTGAGAGCATATTTAATTAGAATGGGATCCAAGTATTTAGTGATTCGTTATATGATAAGATTCTGGTTTGAATATTCGGGCAATTATTGCTACTAATTTAATTGAACTAATTCTAATTTAGTTTTAATCAATTCAGTTTATTTCAATAAATGTTTATTAAAAATTAAGCTTAGGCTAAGTTAAGCTTAAGCTAGGGCTTAGGTCCAGCCTTCGAAGGAAAATGTTTATGAGGTCATTTGTAATGAATCTAAAGTAATCCAATTATTCATACATTTAAGCATTCATACACTTAAGCGTACATATAATATTTATGCCATTTTTTCGTCTTTTCACTTTATTTGTGCAGAATGATAATTTACTTGTAACAGTTTAGTCTATTTGAAATGAAATGATAGCAAATTATAGTTCATTATTTGTTTCAGTAAATTCATCTATATAACTGATTTGTGATTGTTTCATGATTTCTCATTATAATGAGTAAGAAGAAGAAAGAAATCCACGTGCCAGGATTACTGGAACCATGGAAAGCATATTATTCGAAGAAAAGAAAACGGTAAGTCTTTTTTTTTTTCTTTACGAATTAATTTATTCAAGAAAATAAATGAAAATAAGGAAGTTATAAAAAGATAGAGCAGATGAATGTAATAATTGGGAGAAATTTGTTAAAGTTGCCAAAGCTATTCAAATGTATAAAATTTATCATTTAATTTCGATATTTCCATTATCATATATTTCATAGTCAAATACTAATGTCATATTATCACATGAAAGCTGTTGTAGAAACTGAAGAGAGAACGGGGGAAATAATTAAAGATATTCAAGATACAACTTTAGTATATGTGAAATTTGTATGATATTGTTAGGAGTAGTGTAAATTTCCAGAAAAATATTGTAACCTTGTTATCGTCTTCCAGTGTTTATAGTGAATTTCGTTGCTTTGTCGTGGTAAAGTAGGTGAGAAGTAGAGAAGTATAGCTTTTTTTCGGAAAAAATTTTAAGAAAGCTTTTAGTAAATATACGTAGGAGAAGATATGAGGATATATTTGGTAACGGGAAATTAATGACTTTCTTCAAATTTTCTTCAAAGACTCGAGTATTATTTCGGTAATAATTCCAAGATATGTGGGATAATGTGACTAAAAAGATATAGAGAGAAAAAAGATCATATGAAAATCAAATTGCAGTATGTTTTCTTTATGAACTATGATATGTGAAATCTAATAAAATGCTTCATTATAGCTATTTTTTTATTTTAAATAAGTTTTGTTTTTTTATTTTATTTCAGAATATTTTATTTTAATATGGAGACGAAAGAAACAACATGGGAAATGCCTGTTGTGAAAAGTTCTTTGACAGAATCTGATTTGTATCCAGTTTTGAAACAACTAAATGCGAAACATCAACAAGGAATTTCCGGTCTTCTGGAAAAGTGAGATCTTTCTTTTTATGATTAGTGGTAGATAGGTTAGTCGACACTTATGTGATTCTTTCTATTACTCCATCGTTATTTTATCACTATTCTACTACTAATTTTTTTCAAATGAATTGTCTTAGATAATTCTGACTGTTGCAAAGATAATTTTATCAGCTACTCGAAAATTCCATTTCAATAGGAACTATTTTTACTTAGAAAAAAAATTCCTGTCAAGTGAATAATATGCAAAGAAACATTAACTAGACATAAATAAGGATGTTAAATTTTTTGTCACATTTTTCAGTGAAATACTATGTTTATACAGAAAATTAGAGGAAAGGCGAGCAAGGGGAAGAAAAGCAAAAATGCAGCAAATCTGATCCTTTATAGACATTTAAATTCTCCCGTAGAAATTCATAACTTTTTAAAAATCCATAAATAATTTTCTTTTGTAATTTAGAAAAGATGTGAGCTGTCAAAAAAGTTTGGATCCATGGGAAGCTGATGTAAGGAGAATGTCAAATAATTGCAAACATAGCTTGGATATACCGAGTACAAGCGAACCAAATGAAGAGCTGATGGAAGTTGATGAAATTAACATGGAAGGTCTTTTTTCTTTCCTTTTCTTCTTTTTTTTTTTTTTTTTTTGGAGAGGTGGGGAGCACATTTTTATATTTTCTATTTCCTTTATTTTATATTTTGACTGCTGTACTTTATAAGACAATCAATACTGAAAGGGATATATTATTAGTTAAATATGTCAGAAATTCTTATTTCTTCATTTTTTTATTTCCTCTTTTCTGAAGTCGCATCATTTGTTTTTGCTATTATTGACATATTCTAGAACTGATATCACTTGTTCAAAAATTTTTTTGATATATAGAAAATATGAAATCTATACCATTTTTAGAGATAAACTGTCCCGAAGAGCCGATGGAGGTTGATTTCGTTGTCGGAGAAGTACAAGCTTTTCGCCGAGAACATTTTTTGCATCCTAATCCATGTACCGAAGTTTGTATTTTTTTCATTTCTTTTGATATTCGTATGTTCCATTAAATTTATTTTAAAGAACGAATTTTGGGGTGATTAAAACAAATGGATTGTTTTGTAAACTCGATATTTTTGAAGCAAAATATTAGTAAATGGATGTTTATGTGACTTGATGACATGTATAAATTGTAATAACTTTTATTATTTGTTTTTTTAGGATAATGCACCGTTTTATGATGCTGCAAAATATACGGAAGTTTATGAAACAACTAAAAATGCTGGTATAATGCTTATTGTTTTTGACACAAGTTGCCTTCTTCAAGATACAGCATTGTTACCAATGTGCATCCAAAGTATGTGTCATTTCATGCCTCGAAAAATATTTTTTTAAGAAAAGGAAGATGAATATTATGAAAAGAATATTCAATACACGAAAGTTATTTTAAGTTTTTGAAATTATTCCTTTCGGAAATCTTATTTTCAGGTATCAGTAAATAAGATCTTTTAGCGTCCTTATAAGACAGACAAGCTTTCGCTTTATAATAATGATTATTTTACAGGAGCATATTGTTCACTTATTCCATATACAGTTCTGCAAGAATTAGATGGCTTAAAGAAAGCAGTAGGTCTCATTGATAATCTTAAATTTATTTATTGTTAATTCAGTAGTTTAGTTGGACTATATTTCCATGCACTTACTTTTAAGTTTTTTTTCCCTTATTTGGCAGAAATGTATATTTACCGCAGTTTGTATTGTGACTTTTCATAGTCATTGCATATTAATGCATATATTTTATTTTTTATTTAATCACATTGTTTTACTCGCTTGTATCAGAAAATATCATTCAGACATCTGATGAACTGCGATCTAAAGTTGTGAAAACAATTGCTTATTTACACGATTGTATAAAACGCAGATGCAATTATCTTTTCATAGAAAACACTTTCGAGGTTTGTTGCACTTGAAATCGCAATTTATATCATAATTTTTTCAATGTAATTATATGAAGTTTGACCACTTTTGTATTCGTTTCTTGAATAATTTTCAGGCTTCAGATAGTTTGGAAGAATTTGGATGTCGGAATAACGATGATATAATTTTGAAATGTGCATTTGTAACTACCAAAAAATGTAAGTTAACTTCTTTTGTTTCATGTTTCACGAATCATTGCCTTTTGCTTTTCTCTAGTTCTATTGTATATCCTGTTCAACTCTTCAGCTTATATACTGTAATTCTGTCATTCTCTTGATTTTCTGTTGTTTTTTGACAGCTTTCCATCTTAGAAATATTTTTTTTAGACGAGAAAGAACCGATTCGCGTTGTTTTTGCTACAAATGATAAGAATCTTGCAGTGAAAGCAGCGGCACATAATATTATAACGGCTGACAGAAATGTACGATTTCTGTTATATTAATTATTTCAATATTTGTTGGAATTATTACAGTTTTTACAATCATTGATGATTAGATTAAATGAAATGGTATTTGACGACTGGTATTTTTTAATGCAATAGTTACTACATTAATAGATTTGGTTGTAGTTCCTTTTTACTTCCCTATTTGTATATTGTGTGAAACCCGTTGCAGTGAATGCATTAACCGAGTTATATACAGCATTCTATGTTTTAATACTTTAAGATAATGTTTAACTTTCCCTTGTGTTTACTTATTATTAGCAGTCTTATGCAAAGTTTAAGGAGATTATGTAACTGTGCAGCTAACATTTTCGTAATTTTGATTTCGATCCATTTGGTTAGATAAATTAAATTTAAATGAGTTTTCATTTTGCACTACTAATTTGAATGACGATAGTTGAACCGAATATTTTTTAAAATTTTTGTCCGTTATGCTTTCTCTTTCAGGAGTTATTACATTTACTAACTACTGATTCACCGAAAGAGAAAAGTCAGCAGTTCATAATAAGAAATGCATCTCAAAAAGTTTCGTTGCCGGATTTCTCGTTTGTGGTTGATAAGCCATCATCATCGATTGTTGGAACTATGGAAGTTGCTGCAACCAAAAAAGCTATGGACCGTTTACTTGTACCATTTGAATGCCAGTCCTCATCGCTTTCAATTACATCTGTTCCTCAAAAAGAAGAAATCTCTTCTTATAATTCAACTTCATCAATAGCAATCAGTGACAAAATAAAAGATGAATCTCGCAACTTCATACGTCGTAAAAAAAAATGCCATGAAGCATCAAGCTCAATCGAGCAACGTAGAAATCATCAGTCGCGGCTAGCTCCTTATTCAATTCGAAAAGCAAGGGAGGAGGTGATAAAATTTGGTTGAAATTAGACGATATATTCTTCAGTTTTTAAGTCAGATTTCAACTGAAAATGAACTTAGTTTGAATTTAATATATATTTGGAGGCTTAAGGGAATTGGTTATGAAAAAGCTTATGCAGAATCTTTAATAAATTTATAAATTATGAATTTTAGTATCAACAATTTTAAGGTTATTCGAAGTGATAGTAGATCATCTAAGAAAAGAAAATTGTGCCAATTAAATGAATATTCCATGAACGATTTCTTGGAAATATTTTCCAAATTGGTCGAACATCTTCAACACAGGTTGATTATTATAGTTTTATTGAATTAAATTTGAAATAAGTAACTTCAATTCTATGCATAGGTTGGGGAATTTATTTTCTGAAGACTTTGAAAACAGAAGGTATAGCATTAGCAAATGGAATAATATTTTCTTTTGTTCCAGATTTTGAAGACTTAATTTATTTGCAAAATCTCATACATACCTATATTTTTGGTATATAGGAATCATTTTTCCTAAAATTTAAGGATTAGTATATAAATTTTGTCCAGTTGTGGATTCTTAAGAAAGAAATCAACTATACTGAATATGCATGATCATAGCATAATAAGTTGGAATTAGAATTATGTGCGTCTTGAGAAATAAATCAAGAAAGAATGACCGCGCTTGACCTACAATTGTTTCTTATTTACATGAAAATTTTTTCCCAAAATTTACACAATTCTGATTATTTTGGAAACTAATTCTAAAAGGTTTATGATGTTTCTTCAGAACATGAAGCATGATCATTATTGCAGTTCAAATTGTTTTAAATTGTAGAAACGATAGGAAATCAGTCGAAGATACGAGGAGAATTAGCAAAATAATTGATTCGTAAGTTTTTTTAGCTTATTTGAAAATTAAATTTTTCGGATGCAGTATGCGTTTATTATTTTCATTTAGTGTCATTGCGAATGAATCATTCTCGCTGAGTGTTTTAATCGATATGGTGTCAAAATTTTACGACTTTTATGCAGATCGTGACGTTTTTATATCAGCAGTAAGTTATTATATAACTTTCTATATGTTCACGAAAATGATTGTTTTAATAGATGCTACAATTATAAATTTCGTCCTATATACTGAGTATTTGAAATTCTAAAAATCATTTCATAAGCTTCAAATCAGCCAAGTGAGATAGAATAGTGTTGTTTAATCAAGACTTAGTAGTGCGAACTATATATAGCCTAATCAGCGGTTGAATGAAACTGACTCGACACTATTGCAAGTTTTTTTAAAAAATTGGTCTTTTATTGCACTTTATATGCATTTCTTTTATTCCAAAAGATGCACTGAATTAGATATCCAAGATTAAGTAAGTAGATATTGTCCATGACTTAATTCAGAAGTAATTGAACTGAACATAAATAGGAATTAATTTACATTTAGATTTGTTAATATGCAAAATTCTTATTGCTTATTATATGTAGATATGAAAGTAACAGATACTGTTGTTTCCAGACACATTTTGATAAAAAAAAGCTGGCAAATGAATATGAAAGCACAGCCAGTACAGTTAAGGAAAAGTTACGCACATTTCAAAAACAACTAAGTATCATTCATTCACACATTATTTAGTAATTATATTTCTCTTCGATCCCTCTATTGTTGTTCTTCTTTTTGTCACTATTTTTTCACATATTAATTTATGTTTAATTTGGAAGTGTTTGTTTGAGAAAAAAAAAGTTTCAAGTTACTAAAATTTCTTTAAACAGGAAGAATTTTTAAGATTGAATTAATCTTAGTTATTTACTTTGTTGTAATTATAGAAGTTTTTTCTCGTTCAATTTATGGTATTGAAATATATATTATCAGTCCTGAAACAATTTTACTATTATATATTGCCAATATAGCGTTAAATTGAATGTCTTTAAAAAAAAAAAAAAAACTCTGATACGAGTAATATTCATTGTATTAAAATGTTATATGTTTTTAGATTAGTGTAGTGCTGTATTTAGGTTCATATTTGCAGTAATACTATTTTCCTATATTGCCTTTCAGTTCTTTAATTGAATTTTGCGATTATTTTGATCATGAAAGTTGCCTTCATGAAAAGATATCGAAAATAGGTGAAGAAGAAAAGAATTAATATACTCATATCATAGGCATATTTTAAATTGTTTCATTGTAATTATTAAGATTAATTGATTGCTTTCAAATTTTACATTCATGGAACTTAACTAAACTAATCGAACTTGAATCAAAAATGTATAGCCATTATTCCTCATTTTAGATGAGCGGTGATTATGTTCTTGAATTCAGGGACAAGAGATGAGAAGGTATGCAAAAATTTTCAAACCATTTTAGGTACACAAAGAAAAGTATAATAAATAATTGGGAAGCATAACATATTTGTTCATTTTCAGATGTTTTTATTTTTCTAACCATCTTTTTGGATTCACTTCTCATCTCTTTCTAGCTCTTCTCACTAATTAATAAATTTCTTTGAATCGAATGAAAGTGTTAAATTTCTACGAATAATTAGTAAACTTTTCCCTTAACGAAGTCACAAAGTTTTGAATTTCCTAAGTTAGAAGTAGTGGCATTTGTTTTCTTTTCTCTTCTGATAATAGCACTGTAAAATGTGAAATTCTTTTGAAAGAAAAGAAAAATTGAAATTATTTAGATCAAATTTATCATAGTGCAATATTAAGCAAAAAAAATGTCAAATTTGAAAAGAAAATTTTATAACTAATTCAATCGAAACTATCTATAATAATGTATTATCAAGTGGAAAATTTTAATTTGAAAGAACTGTTTTGGAAACGAACAAAAATTACTATCACTTTTACTATCACTTGGAGCATTTATATCATAATAATTCTAATACTGGAATTATATATATGTATATAACGCTTTTATTTTTTCATCAAAATTATCAATCAGATTAATCCTTTTTGATGTATTCTATTTACAAATTACATTAAATAAAATCATATTACAATGCAATTCTTATATAATTACTACAGTTTATAATTCGGTACTTGTTTCTGGAGTTTTATCTTCTATTACTTTTGGCAGTAATATATTAAGCTTGGTATACATCCGTGTCAATGGTGGTGTTGCTTTAAATATCATCACTGTAATTATTATTAATAATTAGTAGCTGCAATGAATTGAAGAAACTTTCAATTTGAGATTACTGAAATGTGGAAAGGAAAATTCGTTTAGTTAACTTCCAGAAAGGAAATATGTGGGCACGATGAATGGAAGTGATCAAGGCCAGGACAATTAGTATTTATCATACTTTTTTTATTACACATCTTCACTTGAAATCGCATTAAATTTCCGATTTTACTTACTTGAAATCGCACTAGCTTCGTCTTTATTCTTTGGTTTCAATGCATCCTTAGGAAAGGTTAAATTTTCGATCATCACTTTGTGACGATAACCGGCATATTCCGTCGGATTACGAGGCCAGTGATCTGAGTTTGGTATCAATATGTACACTTCATCTTCCTCATTTGGTTCCAAATATCCGTGACATGTGGAAAAACGAGGAAATGAGCGTTCCTTCGTTCGTATACGATACACTATGGGCACCGGATCATTGTTTTTTATCTGTATAAGACTTTCGAAATTTTCGTAGAATTAAAAATCATCAGTTTCAAATAAATCACCATAATTTCGGAGCTTTTAAATGAATTTCAATTCAAACTCCGAACTGAAAAGAAAAAAAATCTGAAACTTTACAAATACAGCCTTTGAAACTTACAGTTTCATTCTTTAAAATATAATATTAAAAATAAAAAGAACGAAAAAGACAAAACTTTTCGGGATTGAAGTATGAATTTCAACAATTTAAGAGTAACTTTTTGAACAAAATTTTAGAAAAAAGTTCACTTTAAAACGAGCGTATTGGGAGATTCGATAATTATCAGCAGCTGAGAAAATGATCCACGAAGGGATCAGTTGAACTTCGTACTCCGGCATATCTCCCAATGTTTTATTCAGTGAGTTACCACTATCATCTGATCTGCCAAACATTTCAAACTATCGAATTCAATGTTTCGGAAAATTTATTCAGAAAAAGCAATACAATCGTTGATTATGTCGTATTGGAATTAGACAAAATGACCGATTATTTTGAACTTTCTATATTAAAATAGGATATGAATGAATTCTAGCCAAACATATAATGATGGATTTAAATACTTAAAACCTTTTCAATCTTCACAAATTTGCATATCTGAACGATAGATTTAGCGGCTCAGCGCTTTGTGAATACGAAAACATAAAAATCGGAGACAGGAGAAAGAAGTGAAGAAATTCCGAATGTTTATTATATAGATAAAAATATAAATGTTCGTTTTTATTTGCCACAGAACGTTTCAAGTTCTTCACCGATTGATTTGAAATTTTGATGCAACGTTGCATTCGAATAGGCGCGTGTTTCTATAAAGATAAGGTGCGTGCATAAGAACTTTCAGATTAAGTCTTAAAAAAAATTCTAAAAGATTTCTACCCAAAAAATCTTTTAAGTCGAATGAAGTTCCACAGAAATCCGCTCAAGATATGCAGTTACCGAAAAAAGCCTGGGAAATTCGAGATTGTTGGAATAAAAATGAATTAAGGACGAGTCACATTATCACCAAGGAATAAGATTTTTGACGTCTCATTATCACTAGGGATTTCGCGTGATTTAAATATGGAGCAGTTGTAAATCATGGTCGGCATTGTTATTATCGATTATCCTTCGAGTTTGGCATGGATAGATGGGGAATATCAGAGGAATGAATTTAGAGTATAGTTATCCGTCATGATCATGATTATTTTTTATATATAAAATGGAAATCGATTACATATAATCGATTATTATCATTAACAGTAGACTTGGTGTTTCGTTATTTTACGAGTACTTGTATTTTTTCAAATTGTTATTACAATACAGGATATTGATCCGGCTAGATAATTTTACGAAACTGATTGAAATACAAATACGTTTCGTTATATTAGCGTCCTGTTATTTCCAACTGGTCGAATTCGGCTGCTATTTGGACAGTTGACAGCAAAAATCACTGTCACAAATAACTGTAAGTTCATCTATTGCTTTTTGAAATCAGTTTTTCTGGTAGGTTTGGTTTATTATTCTCAGGTTCTAGTGTTTAGATGGATGAAATATTCATCAAATAAAGTAATGATATTTAAAACCTTAAAATGAGCAGTTCAGTGAATCGAATCATTTCAGATGCCATAAATGAATTGCATCTTCTTGTGATTTTTATAGTTTTGTTAAAAACTTTTTTCCTACATATGAATAAAAGTTATGATATTTTGTCCGTTATGAGATATCATATCTTGCTTTACACATACATCATGATATTATCATTCAGTCATATTGCTTCCATCAGTTTTATTATTTATTTTAAATGATTTGAAATTTAGTTTAAAAACTAATTAAAAAATTTAAAATTGGGATTAGTTTTGTTTGTCAGCCTGATTGACCGCCATTTATCGTTTAAAATTAATATGACAGTGGCTTAGTCATACATACCAGAATTATTATTGGATATATTTAACGTGTCACTCGTTAATTTATTCCATTTAATTAGATTTTTAGTTACTGGAATTATACTGCATACTTTTAGACTGTCTGAAGTCAGCCAGTGGAAACATGACTATGATCAATGGAACCGATGCGGTTGGCTCTGTGGTTAATGAAGGTTGGTTTGTCTTCTTTCATTAACGAAATCTGAAGCACATTTTTCTTATATACGATATATACTTGATGAACAAAAGATGACATGCTCATTTTGCTTAAACAAATTCTCCGGCTATATAATTGTCTAGTATTGAAACAAGTCCGAATGCTGAGTGATTTAATAAGGAAACTTCGGAAATAATATGGAAGAATGATTATTAGTACTATTATGTTTTCATATTATGATTTCTATATCACCGTTTTCTTTTTGAACTTATCAGCTGTTCATCTGTCACTTGGAAAAATTGTTTGATATTTCCTCAGGAAAATCTTCACAAAAACCATGGAAACTACCGGCAGTAGAGCCATCTCCCCAACTTTATTTATACAATAGCTTCACCCGGAAGAAAGAACTTTTTGTGCCACTGAAGTCTAAGCAGGTTAGCATTCTTGCCTATTATTTACGTAGATTATTTTTCGTTTTCATCTTTTTTTTTTTCAAATTTTATCAAATATTGAAAAAAATTAAGGTGAAATGGTACATTTGTGGACCTACGGTATATGATTCCTCACATATTGGGCATGCACGAGCTTATCTTTCTTTCGATATTCTGCGACGTGTTTTGCAAGATTACTTTGGTTATGACATACAGTATATAATGAATATAACAGATATTGATGACAAAATTATCAAGAGGTAAATTATTATTTTTCCCTGATTCGGTGAATCCCTTGTATTTATGAGAATGGTTTACAGAACTGAGATTTCAGGGCTCGTCAACTTCATCTGTTAGGGAATTATCTTTCTGGAAAATTTGGTGAACTTTCAATGACCAAGGTTATTGAGGACACTCTGTCAGCATTGGATCAATTCAAGAGCAAATGTGTTAAAGAAACTGATCCAGATAAAAAGAGAATGTTAGCTGATATGGTAAAGCACAGATTAAGATAAAATTCTTGGATTTATTCTCTTTTATGTAATAATGATTAAAGAATCAAAAAGGGATTTTTCAATATTATATGAAAAGTGGATTGGAATCATCTACTCACTCACGTAGTTTAATAGTTTTATCCGTTCCTTAATCATTATGTTCAGAAATGTGTAACGTTTTAATGAAATAATGTTCTTGAAAATCAGTTTAATTTTGCAGTGTGCAGATGTGAATATTGCTGTGAAAAAATTAGAAAATTCTTTACTGCAATTAGAAAAGCAAGACATGGAGAAGTCGAAGAATGAACTGTTGGATGCAGCAAAAGATGTTCTCGCGGATTGGTTGGATTCGCTTCATAAACAGACAGTGAGCGACTTGGCTGTCTTTGATAGCCTTGCTAAGAAGTTAGCATTTTTTAGTTTCTTTGATTGTGCTAAAAGAATGAAATAATTTAATACATTTAAACTTTTAAAATTGTGCTAAAATTTAATTTCAAGAAAAAATGGTCGATTAATCGAATTTAGATATGAAAATGAATTTCTTCACGATATGGCTTGCTTAAATGTGCTTCCACCAACTATTTTGACTCGGGTTTCTGAATATATTCCTGAAATTATTGCATACGTAGAGAAAATAATAGATAATGGTTATGGATATGTCACCAAAGATGGTTCGGTTAGTTTTTATGTTGAAACATTTTTTCTACTTATTTATTTTTTCGTTTATTCATTATTTGTTTTCTCATTTATGTATTTAATTATCTTCTCTTTTTTTCCTCTCTCTCTCTTGCTCTTTCTATATGTATGTATATAAAAGATGAATAAGTTGACAAGATAAGGATTTTTTTCAGCCTTACCATTTGTCTAAAACTTTTTCAGGTTTATTTCGATACGATGAAGTTTGATAATAGTGAGAAGCATAATTATTGCAAATTGGTACCAGAAGCATTTGCTGATAATGAACAACTGATGAAAAATATGCGGGAAAGTGAGGGAGATTTAAGTATGGGCAACTTAGAAGTCAGTATTTGTGATTTATAATTTTAACATGTATGTTATCAATTGTTATAAAAGCATGACCATGAATTATTTCATCAATTCTTTTTCAGAACAAAAAAAATGTTACTGATTTTGCGCTATGGAAAGCCTCGAAAGACGGTGAACCGTACTGGAATAGTCCTTGGGGGAAAGGTAAAAATTTTAGAATTTTAATATGCTTACTAATATTCTTTTTTATGTTTATTTCAGTGTGCATAGCGCTGACTTGCTTTATATGTAATGAACACCATCAGTTCTGTTGATGCATAAAACGTATTTTGTTTCAGGTCGGCCAGGTTGGCATATCGAGTGCTCAGCAATGAGTTCGAAAATCTGCGGCTCTTCTTTGGATATTCATGCTGGTGGTTTCGATTTGAAATTCCCACATCACGATAATGAAATAGCTCAGGTAATAATCCTGCTTTAGGAAATTTTTATTATGAAAACATAATTTTTGCTATTCGTATTCAAATTTCATATTCCGATTATTTTATCCTCCAGATTCGGGAAACGAAAATTTATAAGCAAATTTCCGAGACTGAAAATTCTTTTCATCCTTGAAGATTCTGTTTTAATATTTGGAATTTTCATTCATATTTATTTTTCTTTGAAAATAGAATAAAAAGCACAATATGATAAGTCGTTGATTCATTTCACTCATTCATGTCGTCATCTTTCAGGTGGAAGCTTATTATGATATTGAGAATTGGGTCAACTACTTTCTACACTGTGGCTCGCTTCGAATCGCTGGTTTAAAAATGTCTAAAAGCCTTAAAAATTTCATAACAATTCGCGAAGCGTTGAAAGATTATTCATCACGACAGTTAAGGATATTATTTCTAATGCATAATTGGAATGATGTTCTTGATTATAGGTTAGTTTGATTTAAGAGTTAGGCATTAAAATTCGCAGGATTAAAGTTCTTTTGTTGTTGTTTTGTTTATAAATTCAGACAATTTCAGCACTGCTTCAATGGAAAGAGCTTTACAGTTCGAAAAGATCGCTAGCGAATTTTTCTTGCTTATTAAGGACTATTTGCGAAAGCATTATAAATCGAACAGTAGTGAGGTGAGTATCGTTAGTTAAATGGTCGATCGCTGGTAAATAAGATAATTTTGCATATGTAAGGAAATTATTTGTTATATTTGTAATCTTCCAAAACTCAATTTCTTTTAAGAGCTATCAAAAATATGATGATCGGGAATTACTTTTCGTTGATGATTTTTGCAAAATCAAAACTGAAATCAATATGGCACTTTGTGATTCGGTCGATACACGAACGGTAATTGAAAAATTGCGGGAATTAATTGCCATAGGAAATGCTTACATCAATGAAATGGTTAATATTTTATTAGTTGTACAATTCAATAATATTTCAAAACATTATAATATTAATGAATTGACTGATAACTTTCGGTAAATTTTTTGCGTATCAGTCTTCTTTTCATTTTAAATTGAATACATCGTGAAACATAATCAAACACCTTATCTTAAACGAATGAAATCAGTATTTGTAATGCTAAACAGAAGATCGATTATGGCAAGATAAGTAAGTAAATATTATGCATAAAAAAGCATGAGTACTTAATTATGAAATGATTATAATGGTGAAATTAAATTTAATTTGATGCTACCAGAATTTGAGTTTTACATTTTTTATTGGGATTTTCTCGTTTTAATATTCTGGTTTCAGGAGAAAAAGAATAGCATTCCAAATTGCTTGTTACTGCGAAATGTTGCTTTATACATAACATGGTTGCTGAAAATATTTGGTGTTGTACCCCAAAATGTTGATATTGGTTTTCCAGTAGAGCAAAAGTTTGGTTGATTCGTTAATTTGATATGAGTATAGAGATTTTTTTTTCAATTATGTAATACTCTTTATTCAGTGGAACGTCGAGCCGTGATGTTTCGAATGCATCCAAAGAGGAATTGCTAATGCCATATCTAACGGCGCTTGTCGATTTCCGTGAAAATGTTCGAAAAGTGGCTCGTGAACAAAAAATCATTGAAATCCTGGAAGTAGGCTTTGGATTTTTCCTTGTTTGATTAAGTAAATTCGTGACTGAAATTACATGCAAGTATACATGATTATTGACTTACATTTCATACAGAAATTATAGTGAAAAATCTTTTTTTTTGGGAATGCGATAGGTTACGAGATGAAGTCCTGCCAGAATTGGGTGTAAGACTTGAGGATCGAAGTGCACAAACATGTGTGAAACTTGTTGATAGAGAAACTCTGCTGCGGGAACAACAACAAAAACGAGTTATTGAAGCTGCAAAAGAGGAGGTTATTTCTGAAATTACTACAAAAGTATTTCGATTTAAAGACTTGTAAATAGCTTCGATTTGCAGCTTTACGTTCGAATTTATTCCAGTTTCACTGCTTCATCTAACTGATGCTATCATATAATATTTTTGTGAAATTTTAATAGTTCTTTAAACACTAAGTTCTGTGTCCAGGAAAAACACCGAAAACAATGCGAAAAAGCGGCAAAGGAAGCATCGAAAAGTATACCACCTTGGGAAATGTTTAAGCAAGGTAAAGAGGCTGAAAAATTCTTGAAATACGATGATAAGGGTATACCGACGCATCTTGCTAGCGGTGAAGAAATCTCGAAGAAGCAACGGAAAAAGCTGGAGAAGTTATACGAAACACAACAGAAAAATTATGAACAGGTTCATTTCTTCGAGAACTTATAATTCCTCGACTTAGATAGACAAAAAACGCATTTCATATACTTCCGACTGATTTATTATATTATCTTTGTCTTCATTTATACTTGAAGACTTATATATCACCTTGAAACAACTTATTATATAGGTCTTTACAGTATTGTGGTTTATTTAGACTGCGTGTTATATAGAAGTGTTAAAATTTGATTAATAATTGAAATCTTTTTTGTGAGCAAATGAGCAGTAGGAAGAGAAGATACGTTTCCTTCACTGATCGTTACTTTGTTGATGATTCTTATTTATTCGACAGTAGTAACATTTATCTGATAGTTTGTTTAATTGATTTTCGTATAAGTTTTTTTAGCGAATTTTCCCGAAGTTAGAATGAGCAAAAATGTATTTATGTGATATACTTGATTGTTATTTTCAGGTTGCTCATGAATTATCTTCAAAATAAATTATTGCCTCAGAATATATGTTTTATGACGAGCTGTCTATGTAACTCGTCATAAAATTTTGCAAGATATCATTATTTGCTTGGAGAAATTTTTCTCTATTTTAATTAAAGAACTTTTTCAATTCCTGTGATCTGAATTTCTAATTCCAAATAATAGTTACTTGTCTTGAATTTTCTGTAGTTCCATGAGATAAGCTGGAATAAATTAGAGAGGAAGAAATATGAAAGTACAAGTTAAACATGTAGTTTGGAATGAGAAGTATTGTTGTATTCTATGGTTGATATGCTTTTTTAGCGAAAAGCCATTCTTTGCATTGTTTTATTGTAACGATTTTTCTTTTTGTGATATATGACTTTGTTATGCTTCTATATCTATTTTGGGTATGGAAATAAAATTTTGGGATGAACAAATTAGTTTGCAATATTAAATGGTTTCACATAATTATTCAAAGATCTTCCTGGATCTTTGTAAACAGTTTTTTTTTAGTCGGAAAATGTTTATGTTGTTCGATCTGTTGGTCGAGAAATTATTTGTATGATTTCGGGGGGAAATTTCTGGAATGTTGTATCTTGGCTTGTAGTTTGTGAGTTGGAAATCGTTTCTTCTCACTATTGTGAATCGGCTAAATCATCAATAGACTTTATTGACTTTATATGGTATTATATACAGTATTGCATTTATACAGTGATAAGGATTAAATGAACAATACACTATAAATAATAAAAGATACTAACGATCGTTTGAGTGCTCACTACGTTATCATACTTTTTTTTGTGGCTGTTTTCTTACCGCTTCACCATTTCCGTCGTCGAAGCCGTCTTCGAAATTGATCTGGAATTGAAATGCTACTGATATTGATTTGAAAATACTGCTTCCGTTGAAGATACTGCTGCTGAAGAACTGAACCAAAGACCTAATCTCATTGGCTCGAAATGCTCCTTTTTATATGATTAAATCCTGATTTTGTAACATGTGGTGATTTACAATTCGTTAGGAAATGTACAAAAGCATTAATCCTTACAGTATTCCACGCAACTAACACGTTTTACAACCTTTTAGACAACTCAAATGAACTTTCTTAGCAGATTAAAAAATGAGAGAACAAAGATCATTGTGCCGCGATGTGGGTAAATGGCTTACATGTCTAAGAAATATCACAGGATTCCTACTGTAATTAATTATGTTGGCATTTTGGTTTTACCGACACTGTTAGAACTCAAAAAGTACTCAAATAGGGGAGGACAGCTTAGTATAAGGTAAAAATCTTACTACTCGTAGCAATGAATTCGAGTTTTTCAATTAAATTTTTAGTTCAATTCCATCTTCTCTGTAGACTTATATTAATCCGTTTCACTTAATTGTTATTTTTAATTTCTGCTAAGGATAAGAAAATTGTATTATCAGGCCAGAATATATTACTAGACTAAACTATATTGTTAATTCTCGAAAAAGAAAAAAAAAAAGAATATCTAGGGAAATGTAGTTATATATAGAATATTCGGTTAACGAAGAGTAAATTTCAATTTATCAACTAATTTATATAATATTTCGATCACGATGAATGATGGATAAATTGCTCGTTTGCCGATAATTTCGATTTAATAATTTGTTAATAATCACTTTTGTTATGTAGTAATTTTATTAGATCTCCAATTTCAAGAAGTTTGCAGAAATATCGGTAGCTTAAATAAAAGTGATAGTAACCAAAATTAAATCAAATTTGATTTACTGCAAAAAGAAATGAATATTTTTTTTGTTTTTTGGGTGAAGATGTGAAAATGCCGAATTTTTTTTCTTTTTTTGATAATAGAAAAAATGATGATTGTTGCATAAAATGAACAGTTCAATAATTTTTTTCTAATAAAATAAAAGATGTACGATTGTTATACTTGATGAAATTTAAATTTCCAAAATCATTTTTTAAAGTTTTTTTCTCCCGGAAAAATTTCATTTGAGAGAAAAAATATGGTAACTTGACAAGTAGTGAAGACAAAAAAAAGGAAGAACTATTTAGCAGTAGTAATTCTGTATAAGGACAAGAAACTTTGCATTCAAATTTAGAAGTGAACTTATGCAATCCAAAGATTTGGCATAAAAAACATATAAATGGTCGAATGTTAATGTCTCCGTTGATCAACGAATACGATTAAGCATTGTAAATGAGTTTATTAGTGGAATTAAAAAATATTCAACAAAATATTCAACACTAAAATAATGAAATGAAACGGACCGGAATGTTGAAATTGAAGAAAACCCTAATGAAAGAAAATTCGCAAGATGAAAACACGTAAGATTTACGAATAAGTAATATGGGTATCATAGTATTAATTTATATTTCAAAATTCGTAGTAATAATATTAATTCATATTTCAGAAAAAAACTTGTAGACAAATTAGGTATTGTAAACTTGATGTATGTGAAATGAAAAAGGAGAATAAGGCATAAAGTAATAAATGTTAAAATATATAAGCTTCTTGTCACAATAATTCAGTATTGAGCAAAATTCTACTTTAAAAAAATTTTTTTTCAAATATTTAATATCTTTACTTTTATTTAAAAAAATAAAAACCCCATTGGATTTTTGATCATAAATCATTGAAAATTTCTCCATTTTTTTGTTTTCTTTTTTTTCTGCCAGTTCTTCTTGAAAATTTTAAAGTTATGGGATTTTTTCTTTTTTTCGAAAAGCTATTTTATTCAAGATTTCTAATGTGATGTAATGTATAAGAAAATGAGAAAAATTAATACCATATTTCTAATTGTGGGACATGAAATTTTTGGTTATTTTTGTCTTCTATCATATTTTTTATTGTTTTGTGCTAAATTATTTAAATATATGTTATTGATTTTTTTCTTTCACCTTTTTTTTTCTGTTCTTTTTCCTCTTCCCGCTCATTTTTTTCCTTCTATTTTTATGAGATTGATCGGTGATTGAGCAGAAATTAATAATTTACTATTTTTTGAATATGACTGCAAATTAAACAGATAACTGTTCTAGCAATGCAAATCTTTTTTTCATTTTTCGTCTTTACTTCAAAAAATGATTTTCTTTTTTTTTTTTTTTCTGAAAAATTTCAAAAAACTCATCAAAAACAACGCACTTAGGTCCGTTTCATCGATTTCAGTGAAATGACCCAATCGGAAGATTCAGTAATCTTTTTCTTTTTTTGTCCGCTTCTCCTTACTTTCTTTTAGGATGATTTTAAATAAATTGAATGACTTGAACAAATGGATGAATTTAATTCCTTTTTGCGGTTTCTTTTCAAACGGTAACATAAAAGACAAGATTTCTTTCATTTTGTAAGGAAAAACGTCCGGAATTTTCATAAAGTCATTTAAATTTAAAATTACTGCCCATAAATTATTGATTGCAAGAAAATTTACTGCATCTTCTGCATATTTTAACTAATTAAATCATTGAAGTTAAACGTGAGACAAAGAATTCGGAAATATTTTTCAAATTAAAAAAAAAAAAAGGTGAGAAAGAAAACGGTTACTTTTTTTCGAGTTGAATTAAAATTTTATTGATGTGTTTTTTAAAAAACATGCTACTGCAAAAGATATGAAGCAAAGAAAGGTTAAGATGAAATGCATATAAATTAACCGAAAAAATTCCTTTCTATGCTCCAATTTTTGGAGGGAAAAAATAGGATGAAGATTTAAATATTTATATTATTTGATTAGAAATTATGTATTGGAAATTTCGATTTTAAAATTGCGGGATTTTGATTTATTTTAGTGAAATTTAAATATAAATTTCAAAAGTTCAGTTATTTACTCGAAATTCTAAAGTTCAACTTTTTTATTTTCGAAATATCAAATACAATCCAATTCCATTCATTTATTATATATTTTATACAAGTTAAAGGTGAAGCAAATTTTATTTTCTATTTTATACAGTGGAGAAAGAAAGGAATTTACTGTAATTTGATATTAAATATCCCGTCTGTCTGTCCAAAAGACATATCCTCTTGTTTCCGGATGGATACTGTAGATAGGTTCTTGAAACATAACCATTAGCTATAATGATTTTCAGGTGGCTTGATGAAAAAACTAATAATGTCTTCTTAGAATTTCATTATCTTTTATCAGTCATTATTATCTTTGTTATTATCATTAGCCATTAATCTAATCAACATCACCATATGACAAACGCTAGTTATCACTCTTATCATTACCAATAGTTTTGATAGTTTTTGCTAAGAATATATTTTTTCTTTTATTCTCCATAAAATTGATTTTTGCCAAATTTTTTCTCCAGATAATATTATCAGTTCATCTTTAATATGACCATTGGACAAATTGAAGATTTTTCTCAAGATTATGCAAATTAGAATTAATGTCTAGATTTACGCAAGATTTTCAGATAAAATTTTTAAAGAATGGGTGAAGATGAAATTGCTCATTATATCTAGTAGTGAAATTTTTTGCAACCTTCCAATTTTTTCAAATAAATTTTTTGAAATTTCAATGGACACATATCTACACTCTCTCATTGGAAAGTGCTAATTAATTTTATTCAATTCTTTTTTATATTATATTTTTGATGTTTAAAAATAACTCGTGGGGTGAAAATGAGAAAGTTTTTTCCTATTAAATTTTATTTTTGGAGATTTTTTTCTCTTTTTTACCCTTCCTTTAATTAATATTTTTTTGAGGATGTATTTCTGAATTATTAAATTCCAGTTTGTTTTTGTCATATTTTCCAGGATTTCTATTACTAAAAATTCTTATAACTTCATAAATTTTTATTTGAAATCAGCAACTACTTATTTTTCCAACTACAATGGCTTAATTAAAAACAAATATTTCCATAATCTTTCAATGAAAGCAACAAGAAAAAAAGCCAGTGAAAACTTAATTAGCGACTTATAATAATTAGTTGTGAAGTTGCGTATCGAATCAAATATCAGTTCTTATTGATTGATTCTTGGATTGCTGAATCACGAAGTAAAGGATCTTCTACTTCACATTTCTCGAGTTTTCCTGCTGTTTTATTAGTAACACTAATTATATCACTTAATGACAAATGATATCGTTTGAAGCATTACTAAGTTTAATTTCACATTTCAGAACATCGAGAAACAGCCTTTTAAGATAAGATATGACTGCCAACTTTGATACTAGTAATCTGGAATAAGAGATAAAATGTCATATGCAAAAAAGATGAAAATACTAACAGGTCCTATTATAGTTATATTACATAACATTGCAATCTACAAAGATTAAGTTTATTAAGAAAATGCTTCTATGAATTTCCACATTATCAATAAAAATTCTAAAAATTTTTGTACTAATAGCTGCTCTAATATAATTTTATCAATAAGATATTATAAATTCTGTTACAAATCAAAATTTTAAATTTTAAACTATTTTGTTTTTAGAAATGAATTTTGGCTGGGAATTTGGATATTATTTCAATATTGAAGTCACTTATTTAATTAAGTAATTTGCTGATTTCAAAGTTGAATGTTTTATGCTTTCATGCTTACTTGAATTTCAAAAAACTCTTTTAAAAATAAATTTATCAGCTAGTGAAGGAAAAAAAGTTTCTTCCTTTTTTATGCTTTGAAGTTTTCTGCTTTAATTCTCAAAATATTTTAAGTTTAAAAGACATTTCCTGGGAAATTTTCGATCATATTTTATCTAGCAAAACAGAGAAAAGAATTGAAAGGCACAGAAAAAAAAGATGAATCTACAAATAACAAACTATGCCAAGAAATATTCATCCAAACAAAGCTCAGAGTTTCAAAAATATTTTAAAACCTATCAAATTTCTAACCTAAAAAAAATAACAATTGAAATGAGAATGCTACGCAATTTTTTGAAATATTTAATAAATTGTCAAATAATTCGATAATTTATGTTAAATTATTTACTTAAAAATGTGAAGAAAAAAAAAAGCTTCAAATAAATTACATCAAGAATGATTAAAAGAAAAAAAAAAAAGAGAAAACTGAAGTTTTTCATCCTTTCATATGATACATTTGATTAACATCATTGAATTTCTATTTATTATTTAAATTAAATATTTCAATTTATTTAGTAAGGATAATTACGATGAGATTCGTAAGTATTATCATGATGAAAATCTTCCTCATCATATTCATCGAAACCATGCGTATCTTCACGTTGTAGCATTGGTTTTTGAGTTTGAGACGTATTTTGAATCGGTGCTGATGATTCAGGTAGATCTTGATGATGTCCGGAATTCTGGACAAATTGCTCGACATGTTGTATCTATATAAAAACTTTTTTTTTTCAAAATTTTTTATAAAAAATATATAAGTATAACAAAAAGTATTTTAATCTTTGTGCTATTTAATTGGAGGAGCATTTTAAATTCGAATTTCAGTCCGAAAAATCCTTATCTATATTTTAGTAATAATTCAGCAACTATAGATTACCTAATTACTTTTCAATATAGATCAGCTAGATCGGATATTTGAAATTCTTTAAACGCCGATCGATAATTCAATGAAAGTTAACTTTAGCTTAAAATAAGCTACGACGAAGTGACCAAAACTAATGATGAAAACTGAAGCTATCGATAAGTAAGCAAAAGTAACATGAAGAATCAGAGAGCAATTTTGGTAATAAAAATTAAAAGATAAATTGGATTAAGTATAATTTTGTTTAGGCAAATTAATTGAGCTTTAATTTGAATTCAAATTAATTAAAAATTAAAACTGGATCGATAACATTCGGGTCAAAAAGTGCCAAATAATGAAATAAAAGAAAATGACAAGTATAAGCGAATATAAAAAAATAAAGATTTTTTTCTATGCCAACAAATATAATTTACAGCTTCATGGAATGTTTCGATATATTTTACTTAACTTTTCTAAAAAACTGAAAAAAATGGATAAAATAATGCTTTTCATTTTAGATCTATTAAAAGTAATACTTTACAATATTTTCATGAATTGTTTTCTGTTTCAAAAAATTGTAAAAAATTTTGACAAATAAAAATCTAATATTTGAAAATGAGAAATTTTTTTTATTTACCTCTCTCAAAATTTCAGTTTTTAAAACAAATCTGAAACGTTTTTTGAAAAAAAAAAAATCAATTCTCAACTTTTAATGTTGTGGTAATTGATGAAGAAATATGAAAAAAAAAAAAAAAGGGATAAATTTTATGAATTTGTCTTACACAAATAAAGTATATTTGCTTCCTTACCTTATTTCATGAATTATTTAATATTTCATTGAACAAATTTATTATTTATGACTTTATGAGATGTTTCATTTTCATTTTTCCTGATTCAATTCCTTCCATAGGTAATTATCAAAATCAAAATTTAAAATTTTACCGATGGAAGAGTTCGTTGCTGCTGCGAATTTTTTTGTCGCATCGATGATGACATATTCATATTCGATGAATTAACCACTGATGTCATTGATCCTGCCGGTTGTCCCGTTTCTAAATTATATTGCCATAATAGTTCGATTTACTTATCACAATTAATCATAATATATTTTAAACTAAATTTTATAAATTCGATCGTTAACTAATACGGGGTAAATAATAATTATCATGAAAAATTCAGGGCTAATTTTGCAAGCTTTCTTGAGATTGATTCTAGTTTGAAATGAAAAAGAAAAAAAAAGTTTTGTAATTTTCATAAAGTTTCTGTTTTAAATTTCACTGATTTTTTATTCATCCTACAATAGCTTGATTTAGTTCTCAAACGAATTTGATTTGAATTCTCATGAAATTTTAAAATTTATGCAATTTGAATTTTTCATAAATGGTCAAACGTAAGTTATCATTAACCTTGCATTATTTGCGACGGTGTAAACATTGTTGATGGACCGCGATTTTCCATTGGATTACGTTTTATTCGAGGTGGTGATTTAACGGGTGGATGTGTCGCTCTCCAATATGATTCCATATAATCAGCTAAATGTTCACAAGCATCTTCTAACTGATTCTCATCCAGCAAAACATCAAACATTTCCTGAAATTGAAGTAAAAAAAAAAAGAGTGATAAGCTAAGTGATAAGCTCTAGCAAATGACAAGTAATAATCTCTAATAAATGATTAAATTGCCATTTAATATTATCGGTGAAAAAAAATTTTTTGTAGATTGCAAAGTATAAGTGTAATAGATTTGCTGAATTATTCCAATCATCTTGGTTAATTTCGATAAATAAATTTTCTAAACTTCGATCATCTCAACTAATTTTTACGAATAAAATTTCATAAAATTTAAAATTTTAGAAACTTTATTTCACAAAAAATTCACACCAAATAGTTTAACTTACCACTGGACACTGTGCTAATTTTTCAGCTGCTACCATTTGCACATTCATATTTCGTGTTTGTGATTTATTTCTTGACTTTATAAGCCTTTGAAGAACCTTAAATTAAGGATCGAAAAGTCATTCTAAATTATTTGATGTCATCAAATTGATTATTCATTTATTATTTAGTTTTATTATTTGTATATTTCATATAAAATAATCGATTTAAAGTATCCATTTGTATCTTTCATAGAATTTTTAAATGATTGATCTTTTTCATATAACAAAAAAATTTTTTTTTTTACTTTTATCTTTTCCACAACCAATAGATTCACTCATCTTTTATTTTAATTATTTTTTCCGAAAAAAAAAAGTAAAAGGAAAAGTTTCAAAAAAAAAGAAACTAACTTTAGGAGAACTAATTTTGATGTATACATGAATTGGTGCAAGCGATGTTTTGGCCAATTGTGACGGATGATTGATTGTGTCACAATCTAACACGACAAGTTGCATGGATCGAGCTAATTCAAATATCCTTTCTATTTCCGCCTGAATTTCAGCTGAAAGGAAAAAGGAAAAATGAAAGCCTGCTACTAATAAAAATTGAAACATAAATCAATAAACCCTACTCTTTAATTTATATCATACTTTGAACGTTTTCTAAGGATATTTAAAAATTTTTGAAACAATTTATTATTACGAATTACGATATTCACTGGAACAATGATAGTTATCATAAAAAGTCATCTTTTGCCAGGGAAGAAAAATGTCTAATACCTAAATTGTCGTTTCAGGAAAATGTTTATGCCTAAATTCTTCCTAAGAGAAATGTCTATGCCTAAATTAGGAAAATGATCATGATCTAAATTGTTGTCTGAGAAAAAGGGCTATGCTTCAAATTGCTGCTTAAGAAAAAAAGCCTAGGCCTAAATTTTTGCTTGAAGGAAATTGCTTCATACCTAGACTACTGTTTAATCTTGAATTTGCTCTTTCGATTGTTGCCCGTTTCGATGGATTATTCATCAACGTTCGTTTCGCTAATGATATATCAGCGGTAACCCGTGTAATTATTATCCTGAAAAAAGTAATGACCATATATCTATCAAACTTTTTTTATCTTCATTTTTATTTTCAATTTTTTTTTTTAAAATGAAAATAAATTTTGAAAATAAAAAAAATAGCAATGCCAACTAGCCTTCCCTCAAATCGATGTTTGAGATAATCAAAAACAGCTTTTTGCATCATATCCGTGACCTCATAACCTTTTAATGATGGTCCAACAATGACAACAGGTCGCATTGATGGTACTACATCATAAGGGGGTAAACTTTCTTGCTACAACAAAAACAGTTCCAAAATGATTTGGAAACTTTTATATTGCTTAAATTATGCATTAGATGACAATCTTTGCAAAAAATAAAAATCGAGTAAATTGTTTGAAGATTTCAAAATTAAAAATTTCCTTCTTCCATATTTAAAATGAAATTTTTGTTAATTTTACTCAATTCTGTTCAATTTCACAATCGAGTTCAGAAAAGTTATTATAAATAGAATGAGAAAATTAAAATTCTATAAGTAATTTTAACTTTGGGAAGCATAAAATACCTTCTTGAACATCAATTTCCTCTTTTCTTTTGCAGGTGGAGGTGTAGAAACCAAATCGTTGACTTTTTTACCATGCGCACTATCTTCCTCTTCTAATTCAGTTGCTAGAAATATACTGAGATATACCGGGAAGAAATATGCTGAGATGTACCGGGGAAAGACACTAAGTCCTTCTTATCGTTCAAACTAATAAGTTTGTAGTTAGCGAGAATTTTTTTGGAGTGGTTGTTGTATTTACATTTATGAATGATTATCATAAATTTTTAAATCACATTTAATAGTTATTATCTGAACATTCAATAATGTTTCAAATTGAAATTTAAGAAATATTCCCCATATTCAAATTCATTTTTCCGAAAAAATTTATGTAAATTTTAGGAATAAGATTGAAATTTCCTTCACAAAACAATTTAGCAACCTGGTGTAGGAGGAGTTGAACCACGGGAACCAGTAATTCGTGGCATCATATCATCTAAACTTGCTAAATTTTGGATGCTCGATGATTGTTTACTGAAAAAGAAAAATTAAAAGACTTTGATAAATTTAAAGTTTACTTGGTTAAAACTGAAAAAATTCGGCTAACCCTTCGTTAATAATATCTTGAAAATTAACAAAAAAAAAAAAAAAGAAAAAGCAATTATTTACTTCTGGGAGTTGAACTCATATTCTTTTTAGTAACAATGGCGAAAATTATTGGATAATTTTTGTTTTTAGAAATGCATTTTTTTTCTTTTTTTTTCTTGTTTTAGCATTGCTAATTAAATTTTCCAATAAAATAATATTTGAAATCTTGTTATTTGAATAAATTTTAAAAAGTATGTCTCCTGAAATATAAATAATTAAATTATTTTTTTATTTTGATACATCATTCTGGAAATTTGCCAACTTTTTTCACGTAAAAAACATTTTAATTATCATTAATTAATTAGTTTCAAAAAATTCTGTTGTAAGTTAAATCACGACAAGGTAAAGATCGTGATGAAAACTTGTATTATTATTTAAATTCTTCATTTATAATACATTAGCATATCATCATTTTAAGATAAAAAATATTAATTTGAAAATAAAAATATATCATTTGAACGTACAATTTTGATCTTTTTACATTCTGTTGTCGATTATTTTCAAGTTTTACCGGTGACGGAATAAAACCAAGATCATGTCCTTCCTTTACTAAACGCCCTATCCACCAATCGTTATTATATTTCTAAAATTTTTTTTTTTTTAAATTTTGAGTTTCAAAAATAAAAAAAAAAAGTGTAACTGCAAAATATTTTAGATGATCTTGATGATTCTGGATGATTTCTTTCTTCTTTTTCGGAATTATAATACTAAATAAATTAAACATTTAAAAATAGTACGCAGGGAATACTAAGAATAAATACAACTTATCCTATTTTTGATCAACAAAGAACCTATAGAAAACAAAACAAAACCATTATACTAATCCAGTTCAAAAAACAACTATTCTTATTTAGTCGTATAATTGAATTATTGTTTTGGCATTAAAAACAGGAAGTTTTGATTTTTATTATTTTGATTTTTTGTGCTTTGGTAGAGGAGGATGCTAAAAAGATTGTTGCTTTGAGTACTATTAAATTTATTTTCATTGTTATAAATAAAATGATACAGATAAAGTTAGTCAATTTAAATTTAGATGAAATTTTTTTCAATTTTGTGGGTTTTCAAAAATTACTTACCTCTTTGATGTGCAAAAAATCCTTAACTTTAAATGATATAGCACAACCATGTACAGGCGAATCATCATCCAATGATCCATCGAATTCTACATTTGTACATACAGCAAAAGCTACCGGTTTATACTAAAAAGAGCAATTTAAAATTTTCATTTTTTCATTTTAAATTCTTACTATTTCAATTACAGATAAATTTTTTATTAAAAAATTTTATTTATTCATTTTAGATGCATCAATTATCATTTGTTACTTATTCCTTAATTGTTTATTTATTTATTTTATTTCAAACAAATTAATAATTGGCCAATTTATTACTATTTCAAATATCTCAATGGAATAATTAAAGACAGCCTGAATGAATAAGATTTTGTTCATCTCATCTTGATGACATTTATCTCATCTCTATAGAGAGATTGAGGTCATATTTTAGGGTTCAGCTCCGGAAGAGTATGGGGTTTAAATTGACCGGATGAAACAAATAGTACTATTTATTACTTGTGAAGCAATATTAAAAGAAGCAATATTATGGATAACAGTAATTCCTCTCAACATTATGACAAATAAATTATTAACTACTGAAATTGTCATTTTGATTATATCACGATGAAGGAACCAAAGCTGTTATGTCACGATGAAAGAATCCCTTCATTTAATCGCTATATTTCTAGTCCATAAGGAAGCAAAAAGGAACGATTGAAAAATACAATATTAAGCAGAATTTGAAATATATATTTGGCACTAATTAAATTTGCTTAAATTAATTATTATAATCATGGTAATGATACTATTTAATAATTTATACTTTGGCCCGTTCAAGTTGCAGTGCTGCGGAACGTTCCGCATCACGACGTAACGTTTCCCGATTCCTTTCACTCAAATCAAAATCATTTTCTTTCCGACTAAAATTCGAATCGGTACTATCCTAAAAAGGAAATCATTCATTATAATTGAGTGAGGTTATTTTTGTAGACAAAAGAATACTTTTTGTTTTTTTTTTTCAATTTAAAGAAGCGAAAAGTTAAATTTATTAATTATTAAGATCAAACCATTAATATCAAAAGAATTGAAAGATTTGCTTTTATTATGATTTGAAAACTCAGATTTTCTTTTAACCTAAAATATTCTGCTAAAATTCTCAATGTTCAATTTCTTTTTAATTCCCAAAAAAAAAAAAAAAAAAAAAACAAAAAGAATGTGTTTTTTTTTCTAATTTTTAAAAGGAAAAAAAAACCGACGAAATTAGAGTGCTAAAAGATAACAAATAACATTGCTTGCTGGTAAAAGTTGTAAAAAAAAAATGTTTATGAAAAAAAAAAAAAGAGATAAAATCTGACAATTGAATCAAACGCACAACTTCTCTTAATTATATACTATAAAACAGAATCCTCTTGATAATCTAAAATTCAAATATTTCGATTAAAAATTAATATTAATTTCCTTCTTAAATCATTAGATTATCAGTTATTAACGAGATTATTTTCCGAACCAATAATAAATAGAGAGTGTTAAGAAAAATGAAACAGAAATTCTTTTCTTATCAGTAAAATCAGATTGCAACTTTAATTCCAATTTAAATTTTTCCTTCCTATACTTTTAGAGATTTGTAATTTTGAGTAAAGTATGATCATTAAGATCATTAAGTCATTAAGATTCCATGATGACGTAAAATATGATGGTTCATAACGTAAGATATAATAAGTCATCAATGATCTCATCATCCATTTCATATGATATTCAACTACTTAATAAATTAAAAAATTCAAACTGAATATACTTATGGATTTCACTTCATAAAAATGATCGAAAACAAACCTGTCGACGAAAAGTCATCGGTTTGTTTGAAGCGATTTAGAAATAAATGAAACAAAAAAAAACAAATAATTCCAGAATATGAATTGTTTAAAATTTGAATCAGTTAATCATGGCGTCACAATCATTATCTAAAATGAACTTCTAAAAATATATCATGAATAATTGATAAGAGATAATTAGAATCACAATATTTCGATAAATCAATAAAATAGTAAATATATTTCCTTACAATTCAAAACAAATATGAAATGAAACTTTCAAAAGAGTGAAGATATATATGTATATATATGTCTTGAAATAGACCAAAAAAAGCCTCAGACAATAGCATATCAATATATTCTATTTGTAAAATCTTTGCTAGGCCTCTTTTACTGGTTTATCGAAATATGTCAAATTTTTGTCGTAATTTTCATCTTTCAACTAAGACTAATCATTTCTTGCTTGTGATAAATGCTGCTAAATAAAGTAATTCTGTGAATTACAATCAAATATATCACTTTCATTTGCACATGAAAAAAATGAATTTAAATAGTAATTAGTGGGATTTTGTTAATTCGTAAATCAATTAATTTGTAAATTAATTGAAACAATGATATAGATCAATCAGTTGATGAATTAATCGACAATCGCATGAGATACTTTTTACTGCTGGAAAATAATCACCAATATCTTCGTTTTATTTTTATTATTATTATTATTATTATTATTATTATTATTATTATTATTATTATTATTATTATTATAGAATTATCAATTTAATATTTTAAAATGTATTAGTTTCATCCAGAATTATCAATCGGATATATACTATTTCACTCAGAAGTGATACTTTAAATATATCAATTCATTTTTCTTAACAATAAACAGAAAAGAACATTTTAATATCGTTGCTTTTTTAAATTTAATTTATGACATGATTTCCGGTCAATGAATTTTATCGTAAGCTAAAAAAAAAAAATTTCTCTATTAATTTCGTATGATGTCAGATTGATTGACCAGAATTCTGTTTTTTATTTAAAATTAGAAGGAAATAAAACAAATAATTATAATAGAAAAAAACGCTTTTTTACTGTGAAATTGAAATAAATCAGTATATTTCGATGAAATTTAGAAAAAAAATTAAAATCAAATGAATAAGAAATATAAAATATATAATAGGAATGAAATTTGATACAGAGAATTGAACGGCGAAAATATTTTATGCTTCGTTTAAAATGGGTGCTCAATTTTGTTTTGTTTCTCAACTTTTTTTTTTTCCTTTTCTCTCCGAGACATTAACCTTCCTGAGCTATTTTTTCATTTTGTGGGCAGAAAATTTTGTTCAAATGAGATGATAATTACAATTTTGTGGAAATTTTTGCTCATTTTATTGAAATAATTTGTTTCCGAGAAAAATTTAAGTATAATTGTGCAATTTTTATTTACAAAAAAGCAATTCGAATGCTATCATAGATTAAATTTTCGCCTATCAATACATCTTGGTGAAATTAAATTAAAATACATAATTATATATACATAAATATCACAGATTTATGAAGAATATTGATTTAAAGAAAAAAAGAAATGAAGTGCTGAGAAAAAAATTGATCTGAATGAATGAAAATGATATTCTTGAAAGTTACATTATTATTTAAAGAATTTCAAGTAAACGAAAATGTTGAATAAACAAGAAATAAATTCAATTTGTTTTACCAATATTATTGAGAAAGATCTTCGATAACTAATTAAATGATTAAGCACTACGCAAATTCCATTAAACTACATAAGTTCCGTAAATTCATAACGCTACAATATCAAAATATATATTCCATTTTGTAATTAATTTTTTGCGCTAAATATATCAACATTTTCATTATTTGTCATTTTTTTTTTTTTTAAGAATATTCTTTAAAAATTCGTACACAAATTTTCACGAAATTAAAATTAGAAATATCTTTGAATAAATTTAATCTTATAAATATCTTACAAATAAAGTTTTGTAAATAAAACGAAAAAAATTGCCAAAAAAAAAAAAAAAAAAAAAAAACGAAAGAAAAAAGAGAAAAAAAAGCAAGAATAAAATAAATCTTTTAGAAAAATTGTATAAAGAAATCGATAAATTTTAATGATAGCAATTAAGTTTCAAAATCGATTATAATGAAAATCAGGATGAATGGATACAATTCTGGTAGAAGGCGGGAGACGATGATATGAGATATATCAATCCCTCTTGCTGTAAGTTTGGAATCTCTGTGTGCATAGAAATAAAAAAGTATATGTAAGAGGAAGAATAAGGCTAAAGCTTAGTTTCATTTCTCGATCGATAAGTTTTAAACTAGAAAGCATAAGCAAACAAGCTAGCAAGTTGCTCTCTCGTGTTAGCGAGAGAAATGAAACGAGAAGTAAGTCAAGAAATGATGAAGAAAAGCTAGAAAGAAGCTGATGCTAGGTTGAGCTTGGCTGAATGTTTAAAATTTTATATGCTGGAAAAAAAAACAATAGCTAGATTAATTACTCGAGAAAAAAGAGGAAGAGAAATTAACCGAAGAGAAATTAAAAAAAAAAATTGTCAACAGACACACATTTCATTTCATTTGTCCGTTATTTATTAATCATTTCATTCATTCATTTTATTTTATTTTCTTCTTTCACAATAATTTATTCGTTCATATATCTTCTTTCAATTTCCTTTTTTACTTTCATTTAGTGGATCATATTTTCCTACCGTATTTTGGCCTCTCATTAATATATTCCGTTCAGATGTTTTTTCTTTTTTTTATTTTTTGACTAGATTTGTTACAAAGATTAAAAGAAACATACAAAAGACACTTTTATTAAAAAATCAAATAAACAATTTCATAACTACGATACTTGAATGGAATGGATAATATGACAGTATCATATTATCATAATGTTCTTTAATCCTACTTTAATCCACAGTACCCTGAATTAAATGTACTGTAAAAGAATGAAAAGAAACACTGTGTTAAAAGTATGGTAGGATGAGAAGAAACACTGCACCGAATGTATCATAGAGTGATGAAAAGAAACACTGTATTGAAAATACCGTAAGATGAAAAGAAATGTCGCATCGAATATACTGTGGATAAAATATTGAATCGAATGTATTGTAAGAAGATGAGAAAGAATGCTGCATCGAAAATACAGTAGAATTGAAAGAAATATTGCATCGAATGTATCACAGATAAAAAATACTGTAATGAAAGTACTGTAGATGAAATACTGAATCGAATGTATCGTAGAGAGATGAAAAGAAATACTGTATCGACTGTGCCGCAAGGAGATGAGAAAAAAATTGTTGATATATCAAGGAATGGGAAAAAGGTAAATGGAGCTAGAAAATGTAATTTAGAATTCATCAGTTCCTCATAAACTGATGTAAACAACTTAAATCAACAAAAGAAGGTTTGTTTCATCTCAACTTTCAGAATATTGAGCTTTGCGAAATACACCTTTGAAATCGAGGAGCGGAAGAGAAAGAGAGAAATCTGAATAAACAAATGTAGACTAAAGTATATTAATATATGATCTAATATCAATTATCCAAAATTTTTGGGAAAAATTCATTTCATTTAATTTTTTCACTTTTTTTTTTTTTTTTAGTAAATTTTTTCAGTTTAAATTTTTAACTTTCAATTTTGGTTACTATTTTTATTAATCGGGTACTATCAATTTTTATTTGTTGCTACTATTAATCAGCATAAATCAGACTATGGAACTTTTTCAAAAAGGAAATCTTTTGAGTCACTTGCTATAAGTTGTTATAAATTTAGTCCTACAAATTATTATTATTATAGATCGAAACATAAAATTAAATTAATAACAATTATATTGCATGATTCTTGAATTTTAAAAATAAGTATCAAATTTAACTAAGAAATTGAATATCATATCTTTGCTTGTAATATATTATTAGATTTTCTTTTTGTTAGTAAGCAGATCACTAAATCTATCGCCATATTAAATCTGCGATAACTTTTATTTCGTCAGTCAATTTTTCACTATCTCTGCCTAAAATTTACTCAACAATCTTCTCAGGTTTCAAATAAGCAATGCTAAAATTAAGATAATCTAATTGATACTACGAAAAAATAAAATTTTCTCCTCTCCCAAAATTCATTTATACTAAGAAAAAAAATTTTTTTCTTCTAGATTTTGTGATTTTTAAATAAACTCATTACAAGAAACTAATCGGATGCAACATCAGATATGAAAATTATCACATCACAAAATAGCCATTGCAGCGGAATGGTCTGATAAAGGTTAGAAAATAAGCTTAGAAAAATCTTAGAAGTATAGGAAATAAGGTTAGAAAATCCCGATGTATTCAATATTGCTATAATCAATATGAAACAGAATTTGTTCTATTTCCCATTGAGGGCATTTTAAAATATAATTTTCAATATCAAAACTACGCTAATCAATATGAATATATTGTTCTCTATTATTATTCATATCAATTTGGCAAACTTTGATTCATGCAGTAGACAAAATTAAACTACAAGAATTTCGAAAAGCTAAAACTAAATTTCATATTTCGATGATAAAAATTTCTTTTTTTTAAAATGCATAAATTCTCAAAAAAAAAAAAAGAAAAAAAGAAAAAAAGAAGAAAAAGAGAAAAAGAATTTTTGGAATTGGTGAGGGACATATTCTTGGTATATGATAAATGCAGGATGAAGGTTATCAAATATATTTTAATTTGAACTTGAAAACTGAATAATGAGGGAATAAGATGAATATGGTTGATATAGTCTATTGATCAATTAATTAGGGTTGGTTGTTAAGATCAAAATAGGAAGAGGAATGCATTAGATAAGTTGAAAAAATGAGTGCAGACATGATTAGAATATTGGGTCTGAAAATGAAATAAATTGCTTTTTGCTAGGCTATTTTTTCCCTAGGCTTCACATTCTACACGTTGTTTGCTAGATGGAAAGATCCACTTTAGACTTAAAAATAATACTAATGGAGTGAAAGTTTTGGAATTGTAATTAATGACAGACATTTATGCATATAAACGGCTAAACACATATATCATTTGAAAAAAAAAAAAAAAAAAAAAAAGACAGAAATGCTATCCCTGAAGAATAAACCTAAATAAGATGCTTTCTAATGGCATTCTATGAAATTACATTGATTTTCTATTTTAACTTCATCGTAAGGCCATTAAATCTAAATTATTTGCTTATTATGAGATTAATTTAAATTGTTTATTATTCGTCTAATATTAGAATTTTTCCTTCATATTCATTTGATTTATTTCGCAAATTGATTTTCTTTAAATTTATATCTTTTGTCCGTAATTTTTTTCTAGGTCAAAAGATATGTCTTTTTTTTTTTTCGTAGCTCTACTATTTTCTTATCTTTTTTTTTTCGCCTTCACTTATTGCTGAATATAACAATAATTTTGAAGCAATATGCAATCCTTTTTTCTTTCTTTGATGATAAAATATATAACTTTAAAATATCATTTAAAAAAAAATATAATCGGAGAATGAAAATGCAAAGAAAAAAATTTGATTCTTATGAAAATAAGATAAGAAGCAAAGAGAAAAATATAGGGAAATAAGAATGGAATATTAATGGATTGTCAGAAAAGATAAGGAAATAGGAAGTCAAGAAAGAAATGATAATGAAAACTGAATTCAAATGATGCTTTTCATTTCATGATTAAAAAAAAAAAAAGAAAGATGAAAAATTACAAAAATGCTCGAAAAATTTAATTTTCATCCTTTCGGATCACAATTCAATTAACTAAGCTATCCATTAAGAGGATGGATAAACATATGCTATTACGATACTATTTGATATAAACATCAGTCACGTCATCTCATATCGTATCCTTCTCCATTTTCATAAATTCTGAAATTACTCAGAAGTGTATTCCGAATAATTTCGAAATTTTATGGAGAAAAACCTACTTTTTTTTCCGGAACTCTTTGGAATTCTTTTGCAGAACTCTTTCGGAACTCTTTTGCAGAATAAATACGTAATTAAAGAAAACAGCAATGATAGAGAGTCAATCAAAAATCAAAATTATTGATTTTATATAAATAAAAATGTAAATGTTTATTGTTACTTTCAACACAACATTGCAAGTTTTTCACCGATTACTTTGAAATTATGATATAGCCTTGCATTCGAATAGGCGTATGTTTCTGTATAGATGTACTTACTTTTTTTTTAAACCTATTACATCTGTTACAGATGAAAGTAGTGAGCAACTGAATCTACTGACTACGTCTATTTTCTATTATAAAGTGTAAAGTCAACCAATCATGAGGCGACATGCAGGAGGAGGAAAAATTTCAGAGATTTAAAAGATTGAGACTTCGATCTTCAATCAGTTTTAGTCGCTCAGTTCGATGGCAGCAGGAATTCACGTTCAAGTTCAAGTTCAATCACAAGTTCAATTTCTACTTTGTGGTGGCACGTAAAGACGTTAAAATCACAAATATGCATGTCTAGCTAAAAAAGCTGAGATATTCTCACATCATCTGCTGGAAACTGGCAATGAAAATGTGCCGGCTGTCTGACGAATTTTATTGCCTCATAACTTCTGCAATTTAGGGACGTCGACAGAACTGTTTGCAAAAATATACACAATATTTAAACTAAGTATAAAAATCATGATTGGCTGAGTATACGAGCTATTTTTGCGGCCAAGAATAAAAACATCCACGAACTTACAGTATTATTCAGTCCAACATTCAAAGCGAGGAAGTCACATGCAACATCAACGACATTGTTATAGAAGTATATAAAGCGGTTAATTATTCAACAAAATTTTCTGAATTCACTCCATCTGCCAGGGACGCCACCACACGTACTACAATTGAAATTGGCATGCCAATTATCATGTTGCGAAACATCAAACAGTCAAAACTTTGCAACGACACACGGTTTAGTAAAAAAATTAATGAGCAATGTCGTAAAGCAAAAATCTTGACAAGACTTTTTCAAAGGTGAAGATGCCCTTATTCCTGGCATTTCTATGATCCCAACGGATATGCCATTTCAGTTTAAGAGATTGCAAATATTCAATTCGATTGGCATTTGCATTCATCATCAACAAAACTCAGGGCCAATCGTTGGGATTGTGCGATTTAAATCTAGAGACCGATTGCTTCCACATGGAAAATTATATGCTCCGTGTTCCAGAATCGGTAGACCAGACAATCTCTATATCTACACAGACATTGGAACAACAAAAATATTGTTTACCTACCAGTACTGCGAAATTAAACATTTTAGAAACGTGCACTTCCTCTTTTTTTTTTTTTCTGTCAGAAGCGTGGCCGAGTTGAGCCAGTCTTCAATAATTATATACATGCATTTCCAGCAAATTATTGTTATTGAAAGATCAAAATGGTCTAGATAACACTGCGTATTTTAAAAAGCATACTTTAGAATTCAGCAATATCACGGCGAAAAACTACTAAACAATTTGACCTTAGATATGAGGGTTTACGTGTAATATTCTTGTTCACGTGAAATATATCCCCTTCAAAAGTAATTCATGCATAATTTTCTCGCATGTCTCGTTGTGCCATTTTTCTCTTTAATCTTCGATGCATAATAGGAAACGAAATGTGACAAATGAAGCAAGCAAACCTGAAATGGTCTATAAATTTGTTAAAAAGGCATAAGAATATCATCATTAATATTCGGAATTCGATATAATATAACAACGCATGTAATAATGACGTACACATAGTTCAATGGATATGATGCTATCCGTTTCGGAATAAAGAAAGGAAGATTTAGAATGGCTTTAATATAATTAATTAATGACGTCAACAACAGGTAAATAATATTTGCACAGATCAATGAATGAATGTAGAAATCGATGCAGAATGACTGAATGAATAAATTTCGTTTCATGAATGAATGAATAAATGAATGAATAAATCGATGAATGAATGAATGAATGAATGAATGAATGGATGAATGGATGAATGAATGAATGGATGAATGAATGAATGGATGAATGAATGAATGAGTGAATGAATGAATGACTGAATGAATGAATAAACAAATGAATTAGCATCTGCGTGGCATCGGCTAACTTTTTTGGAAGGGTGATCTATTAGTTTTATTTTGAGTAATATTATTAACTCTTCTAGAAAGATATTACTAATTTAAAACGATGGCTTCTTCATTAATTTGTCAATATTTAAGTGAGCATGTGCTAAAACAAAATTAGAAATAAAAATTAAATTATAGGTTTGGAACCCTGTGAAATGTTAATTTTGCACGCAACTCGTAAACTGAGTTACTTCTGCGTCTGACTTAGTAATATTGATTTTGCATGTAATCCAATGACTACTACTGTTGAATTCATTTTAAAGTATCTGTTTTTGTAGAATCCGTAAAAGCATTTTTTTTTTTTGAAAGAATTCCGTAGTTTAAATTGCCGCAATTCAATGCTTTCTTCCGCCACAGTTGAGAAATTGTTCTGTGCTCGCCGTATTTTGTGGAAGTGCTGGGTTGGGGGTTTGTTGTAAATTGTCTTTGGATTTCGTTTTTTTTGAGGTGAGGTCATCCAAATTGTTTGACCTTTTATATTGTCTGGTCATCCCATATCGTTCAGTTGTTTACTTCATCCAATTATTCAAAGTATTCGATTATTCAAATTATGCCAGATCATTCATACTATGTTATCTTAATTATCCGATCAGTCTTTTATTTCGTGATCTAAATTGTCCGTAATTAAAATTACTGTTGTGTCCGGTCATCCAATTTTGTCATGTTGTCCGAATTATTTTGTATTTTTTAAGATGATGTTTTTCTTATTCGATCATTGTTATCAGATGATTAGATTGTTCGATTATCGCATCAAGAACATTACCAAATTAGTTGACCTTTCCAGAAATAACTTGGAATGATAAAAGGATTCCCGTTTTACTTATCTGGATAAGTTGCCGAACTAGGCCATCTATCGGCAATGTTTTTTCGGTTTATTAAAAGCTGTTCCAGAATCCATTCTGCTATATCTTACATCATTATGAGATAGATATATAAGACAGATTTTCTGGAAGATAACCCGTATTTATCAACTATTTGATCGAATTCTTAAAATTTGGAGTTGTTTGTGTGCATTATAGTATTGATGAATTATATCCTAATGCCTGAAAGTTCTGATAAAGGTCGTCGTGAAAACAGAATATTCTGCTGAGTTATGTCAAGATACCAAAATGCTCTGATGAATCTGTTTTGGTATCTTTCGAATGTCATCAGAAGTTCCGCAAGACAAAAGCTTTTGATGAATTCCTCTTCGCGTGTGATGCTCCAGTCTCGAAATATTTTGAATTCATTTATATGAATGATATGTACGTATCAATTTAATTCATATCGGAAAACCGGATATGTTGTAATATATTGTCAACTTTCCAACAATTCATTCGTTAAATCGGTTCTTATCATTATAGCTGATTTTTTATTAATTATCAATTATTGAAATATTCCATTTCAGATTGTATGTAAAAGTTTTGTTTTTTTGGATGCAAACTACGAAATGAAATGGCATCGTCGTTGATTAAAATATTTCGTTTCAGAAAGCACAAGGATTGTGATGATCTTGTAAGTTTATGAGTTAAAATAATGTTTTACTTGCTTCTTTACTTAGATTGGTTTAGCAACTAATTGATGAGAAATTTATATGAAGTAATAAGACAACCGGTTTGCATTATCTAACTAATGGACAACGGCTTGAACGAATGAGATAACCGGTTCGGATTTTACAATGTATTGAGTGGTATTAGAAATATTAGAAAAAAGAAAAAAAATTAGAAATGGTATACAGAATCGGTAATAATAATGTTCTCTTCTTTTTTCTCTTGTTTAGCTCATTTCCATCTTTGCTTTTGGTTTGAAATATACTTGATTGATCTCCATGTCTGGATGAAAAACCAAACATTGAAATGGAAAAACTCGCAAGATCCAAAATATTCGTACCATTTATGCTGTATAAAGTGTTGATTATTTGGATCAAGCATCTAGAATAATTCATTCTTTTATAGTACGATTCTAGAAAATTTTCTTAAATTGCATTTAATGATATATTGATTAGTAGGCAAATCTTTACTGATAGATTTAAAGCCTGTATTTGCGTTTTATTTTTTTTTATTACATAAGAAAAGTTGAAACTTATTTGCTAAGTAAATGAAGTTCTGATCGACTTATCTTTCAAATAAAGGCATGTCAACCTTTTGTCAAACAAACTGAGTTTTGTTATTTGTTTTACTTACCGAACAAATATTTTTTTAATAATCATTTATTTGGGAATTTTATTTTTCATTATAGAATCGTAGAGAGTCTGCACGTCGTTCATTACGATGTTGTTCACCAATTCCTTCTTGGCGATCCGATAAAGAAGCTATCTATATAAGCGGTGCATCATGGACTCGTCCATCAGCGCCCTATTCTGTTATTACGGCACCAAAGAAAGGGAAACAAACAAGATCATGTCCTGGAGGAGTTTCCATTTTCCCGACTAAATCGTCTAACAATAACAAAAAGTTCGACTCGGTTGAAAGCAAGTTCGTTTCATTCACTTTTATTGTATTATTTGTCAACTTTTGTGTTAAATTATCTTCTATTTGTTAACCTTCGCGTATGTATATAAATTGTTAAAACAGCAAATTATTGAGACTAAATATCTAGAATAATTCATTCTGTTAGATATGACTTCTAGAAAATTTTCTTAAATTGCATTTAATGATATATTGATTAGTAGGCAGATCTTTACTGGTAGATTTAAACCTATATTTGTGTTTTATCAATCTTTGATTATATACATATATACTTTTTAAGCAAATAATGTTTTTCTGATTGATTTGTCTTTTAAGCTGATGTAAATATTCTATCAGATATATTCTTTGTAATAGTTTGTGCTAATTGCAGTCATGCTTCATTTCATTTGGACATTGAGGGTGGATGTATGAATAATACAGTTAATTCGAACTCTTCATTTACGTCAACATCGTCACTGTAATTTCAGAAGTGTTGGGATAGCAGCTGATGCCAGAAATCTAGACGCGGAAATAAAGACATCTGAATATGGTAGCGCTGATCCTAGTCCAACAGATAGTTCACAGAGTGCTCAAATACCATTTTTGGAATCCAAAGCTGACGCTCAATTTAAAGCTGAGGTTTGCTAATTTTAACTAAAAGTGAGGAATAGAAAATATTTCCTTATTTTAGAATTTCATAGAAGGCAATGACTTTTTAAGTCACAAATGGCAAAGATATGGGAAAATGAATGGTTTTCTTAAGTTTTGCAGAAAATGAGGTTTTTATGAACTGAAGTAACTTTTGAAGATTTTCTTAAACTAAATTTCGTTTTTTAGATTCAGAAATACGAATTTGAAATACGTAGATTAAGAAAACGTCTCAAAGAAGAGCGACATTATTTCAAAGGACAAATCATTGCTGTACAGGTATGAAATTAGCTGATCAAATGTAATCTTTCGGCGATCGTTGTTTTTAAGGACAACGACCAAATCGAATTTTGCTTTCACGAGCATCATTTTTAGATGTTGTGAAATTAAATCAGTAGAAGTTATTGACTGTTATTCAATTTATTTTAAAAAATTTCTTGGCATTATTAACTGATCAAGTACTGTCCAAAAAAGATGTCAAGTGCAATGAATTTATTACATACTATTTTTCCAGAAAGAAAAAGATCACATGAGACGTTATTTGGAGAAAGCTAGTCGAACTGTTATGCATATGCAACGAGGGATTGATCAAGAAAGACGGAAGAATTCAAATCTAAGGAAACAGTTACACGAATCAGATATAATTATTGTAAGAAATATTTTTTCAAGAGAAATTTTTGTCATATTTTCATGGGAAATCTATTTATAGTATATTTAGCATTATTGAAGGACAATTTGAGACAAAGTTCGTTTTCTTTTTAGAAAGAAATTTCATTTTTTCTTTTTTAGTAGTTGGTCACTCAAAATTTTTTACATTCTGATTACTAGCAGTCAGTAATTTATTATATTTTCTGTGAATGTAAAAATAAATCTTTATACTATCGCTTCATATTTTTGGAGGTTTGTTACTGTTTCTATGGTAATATTTACAGATTGGTCTGCAAAATCAGCTTAGGAACAATCAATATCGTGAAGTAGAACGTGTAGGCAATGTTAATTGTCCATCATGTGGTTCAACGATTGTTGGTGCTGGCGAAGCGCTTTGTGCGCTCACACATTCAAATGCAAATCTTTACGACGATTCATTTATTTCAAATGTTAGCGATGCACCGGATGAAGTGAAAAGTTTCCGTAACAAAAAATGCAGTACACCCGCAGCTGCACCATCGCCAAGAACTTGTTCACCAGCTATGAAGGTACTTTTTACTGTTTTAAACTTCAGCTCGGACCCGTACTCAAACTGGATGGTCAAGTCCTAGGCTGATTGAACTGCAACTTATCTTAATTCGAATTCAAAAAGTGATTTTTTTTTATGAACCCAATTACAATATTGCTTAATCTTTTATTGAAACTTAAGTTTTTAAGAGATTTTAAGTCTTTTTTGCTAAGTTTTACAAGTTGACAGTGACATGCCAAGAGGAGAAAATAGGAAGAAAGAAGCAATGAATAAAAAAGACTTTTAGTCTTAATTTTGGTTTTAGAGTGATAATATACCTTCGGAGCAAATGGCTACAAATGAAAAATCATATGTGAAATCACCGCATAGTCCTTTGAGGCGTTCGTATTCGGACAGCGAATTACCATCGATGGTTTCAACGGCTGAAGTAGAAAGCGCTTCACAAGAATGTTTGCTGCAACTAACCCATTTACCAACTCGTGGGGAATTGCTTTCCGAAAGTTTGGTTAGTTATTTTTTGCAAAACTTATATGAGTCACCAAAAAGTATAGATAAATAAGAGGATTTAAAATTAAGAATGCTTCTGAATTTAGGAAGTATGTAATGTCGTGAATTTCATAGAAATTAAGTTTATGAGCTTATTCCACGATTTTCATTAATTCGTTTTTTTTTTCTTTCATTTATTTAAATTTTCTAGGATGGTACCAGTTTCTCGTCAGATGAAGAAGCAACAACTATTGAATTGATAGAGAAGCAATTAAGACGTCGCGGTGATAATGTTCGCTTTGTACCTCCACGGCGAGCTGTGCGACAGGCAACTTTCCGACGTTTTGGTCGTAATGAACTAAGTGCTCTGGCAGAATTTGACTATTTGCAAAATTTGAGTACTGATGCCAGTGGAATCGCAACCAGTTCAGACTATTCATCTCCGGAAAGACGTTTGGGATTAGGTAAAGAACAAAGAAGGACTGAAGATCGAACACTATGTAAATTAAAGGTCTCATCATGATTCATTTAAACAGTTTGTTTTGTAACCGTAATAAGAAGGGTTAAATCCTCACTGTCAGTGCTTAATGTCCATAATAATGTTTTCTTGTTGGAAATGTGTTGTTATACTACTTACTGCTTTTTATGCTGTACTTGCTGTTAATATTTTTCTTGCATTTTTCTAGATTTATTTCAATTAAGATTTAGTAAATAACTCTTTATAATTTACAATTATGAATTATTCTAATGGTTTTAATAATTGTTTTATTAAGAAATAGCCAGTTGAAAAAAATCCAGAATTTTTACAATTATGCATATTCCACTACACTCTAAAATCAAAGAAGTTTATAATATTCCTCAAATTAGATACGATGGTACATTAACATACCAAAACAATGAAAATACAATCAAAGTCGGTAGTTTATTACATAAAATTCTATATTTTTCTGAATTTTGTGCTTCAGCTTTTCAATTTATATCTGCTGGCTGATATTACTTCTTAACTATTATTTTTCTAAGTTCCTAATTGTTTATATTCTTATTGTGCCTATTGTCAAAATCATATCACTTGACCGAATCATGTTTGCTTACATAAAAGAAACATGAATTTTCTTTTTTCAAATCTCCAAAATAATCAATTTTCATCGATAATTTCGGTACCATTGATGCTTGTAAGCATCAAATAAATTTTACGCGCTAGCATTGGTCCAATTTTTCTACCATGGTCCATCTTTGTATCAGCTAAGAATTTTATTCCTTCTTTCATTGACATCGTTCTTAATCTATAAATCTCAAGTTCTAAAAATTGAGGTGATTTTAGATTTTAGACCAAATTTCAAGTCATTTAAATCTGTAAAAACTCCCATTTCCGAAAAGTTCCATGTGATTATTATCATACGAATTGTTTAAAATATTTTGAAGTTAGAAAACTTTTTTCATTTTGAGCCAGAATTTATCTGAATTAGAAAAGAAATTTCTGATAGTTTATTTTGCGATGAAAAAAACTTACAACTTCGAAAGAGCATGTGGGCTCGGGAACGTATTTACAATTGTCCGTTGTGCATCGCTTCCCATTCGATGTATCTGACTTAACATTTTCATCCACCAATCAGATACGATGGATGAATCATCACCCTGCAAATTATAAATCTAACTGGAGAATGAGTCTCAATTTCCGATCAAATCTTTCGTGCTCTTTATAAATAGCCTTAGTAATTGTCCAGTTCTAATGTGCTTGGAAAAGAAAATAACTTGTCTCTAAGAATTTTCGAATAAATGGAGTTTTCTTGACAAGACTGATAGCGAATGTAGAAAGAGAAGTTAATTATCTAAATTCAATTCATTTAAAATTATATCATAATTTAACAAAAGGTTGTAGTAGGAAAATCGAAATTATCCAAGACACTGTGACGAGAATAAGCAATAAAAAAAATAAGTGGAAATGAAATTGATAACAGATCACATCTTACTTCCGTGATGCCCTTTTCGATATTTACAATCGGCAGAACTTGTTTTTCTAAGCGATTTTTGTTTTGGGCAATGGATCGATGCATTTGAGCAATAAGCATAGCATATTCTTCTGCTTTTAGAACAAAACGAGTTTGAGCATGAAAACGTTCAAAAATCTCCAAAACAAAATCTGCTATCTAAAGAATATATTAGCTTAGAAATTTACCACTTAAGGTAGCTTTTTATCTTACTAATATACCTCTACATAATTTGGTAATTACTTTAAATTAATTTATAACTCTCGTAATTAGTTGAAACAACAACACTTCTCGTTCTTCTTGTTCTAATTTGACAAGTTTAAATTGTTAATATATTTTCATAATAGGAAATGTGACAACTTACTTTTTCTCTCCGTAATTTTAGCAAGCCATGAACAACAATGGTAAGTTGTGGTGATGGAAATGGATACTTCTTCAAGTTCTCTTCAATAAATCCTGCAATTTCATCAGCTGATTTGAATTGGCCGTAACGCTGCGCATCTAATGACAAAATGCAGAACTGTTCATACATCTGCAAAATTTTTTGCAAAATATTACCTAATACCAGAGTCGGTAAAAACTGTAATTATTAACACAATCAATGTGATTACAGTTGCATAGTCTGCAGAGGACAAACAAAACGAAATCTTCAACTTCCGAAAAAGTTGTGAACATCCGACAAATGTTTAATGACAATTAAATTTAAAACATAAACATTAAATTAAGAACTGTTTCATCCAATGAGTACTGCCATTTCCTTCGGATTCTGCATATTGATACAATGGAATACTAACCTTTAAAGAAAGATTTACAGTGTTAACTGCTAATAGTCTAATTATAAAAATATTCCTCAAATGCATTTTTTTTTTTTGCAGTTTCCAGGAAAATGTCTTTTCTTGTTTAACATTGCTACTAAATATTTTTAATAATTTAACGGAAATAATTGCAGATAATTTCGTCATATCAGTAAGCAATAAAAAAAGAAGAACAAATCGATATGAATACGTGCAATAAAATTCAGTAAAGCAAGAACGAACCAACTTCTCGCCACGAATAAATTCACCATTGTCTACTTCACCCTGCAAAACTCTTCTTTTCCAACAAACCGTCATGCCACTTCCATCGAAAAGGAGTTGATCACGGATGCCGCGGTCTTCAAATATTTTCATCGTCAGTTCACTTAAATTTTCTGCAACATAGAGAAATTATGAATAGAACTTCTCCGAAATTCGTGATTATATGGACATCATAATCTTAATTGTTATAACTATACCATAATAAAAAGAAAATTATAATAAAAATCCTTCCTTGTCATATTGGTAATTTTCTATGGGAATTTTGTAGAAATGGTAAGACGGAGATTATCGAAAAGAGCTCATTGCCTAATTTGTTATGAATTTCTACTTCCGAATGCATAACTTGTTACGACTTCTTTGCTTGTATTCCTGTGATAATTAGTCGATTGAGTGACCAACTATCAAATCTGACAGTTGATCATAACAGTATCACCTTTTAAAATAATAGAATATACCGTAGTCAGATGCAAAAGTGAAACTGAGATTTAATTACATCATTTCTCATTCAATCTTGCTAATCATAACAACATACCTATTGCGGCAAGTAAATCCAGACTGATAAGACAGAACAGATTCTGTTCACACTTTGTTTTTTTCGCCGCAGCTACTTCTCGTTCAAATTTGGCCAACTGTTTCTCGAGTTCAATTCGCTTCTAGAATCCATAATATATATTTCACATTGGTTTGTGAAACTTTTAAAAGCGACTAATTCAACTTATCAAGATTTACCAAGATTATTTTTTCTATTTATAGTAGCTATCTTGTCAATAGCCTATGCACACTTTAAACATGAAAGAAGCTGCTTAGAGTATAAAAAATACGGTACATCTTAATGGACTATGATAGGTTTTAACTACTAAATTTATTATAATAAACATTAAATATGAGGGAAATCTAAAGAATATTTTGATTTATAATCCATTAGAAGCAAAGTTGAATTAACCTTCTTTTCTATCCTTTCTTGTTCCTTCTTTTGTTTAGCCTCCTCTTTTGCAACCTGAACTATTTATCGTTAGTTCAAAGCAAGTTAGCACACATAATAATATACTGAATTCTATTATCCAACGAGCTGTAAACTTAGTATAATTTTAGCAGTTATAAGATATTTCAGAATGATTACTAGTTTCTATTTAAAAATCTCTAAAGATCTCTAAAAAAAGTCAGTAGGCTTAATTTTATGCATTACATTTATTTGAGAAGTTACGTGTGGCTTTCGTAACTTTATTTTTAATCATAATTTCGTATTATTGTAACAGATATTTCGAAAGAAAAAACATTGTCAAAACTTCAAATTATAATGAGAAATAAATCAGACCTAAATAAACATATATTCTTCAAGGTTTTCCTATTTTTTTTTCAGTTTTTTTTATTTTTAATCATACCAATATGAATATATCAAATACTTATTTTCAGTCACACTAATATGAATATATTGAAAAAGTATATATTTATATATTTATTGAAAATTATGAAGCATAACCTTCTCAGCATTTATTTCATCTTTTGTTCTCTTTCTTCTCTTTTTGTCCATACATACACCATCAGAAAGCGAACGTACTATACATATCGATGGAGCTCTCTTATCAGGAGAAATTGAAGATGTTATGGGTTCATTAGTCATTAGCGGAGTTTCTTTGAGTAATGGCGATGATTGCACAGGTTGTGAGAACGATTCATGGCTGTAGCAATATGCAAAATCTCCGCATTCTGGTATTTCATCTGATCCATTTCGAAGCTTCTCATTAGAATCAGTCAACTCATCGTCTGAAGAAGATAAATCCAAAAATGCTGCATCATCCAAACGGTTGTGAATGTCATCATCAAAGAATCTCGAACTGGATGATACCTGCTCTCCTTCAGCTTTTTCCTTGTCTCGAATATTGTATTTGGGAATTTTCTTATTGGTATCTGGAAGAAAACAAAATATTCCGAGGAAAATGTTCAAGGATACAAATTAGTTAAGAAAATAGGAAGAATTTCTTTTAAACACTGAATAGTATGAATGGCTTAGAAAAATTTGGAATATTTGATGAAATAAAAAATAAATATTTAACAGTTTTAAATATTAGTAGCATCTAATAGTTTATATTAAAAAAAAGTAGTCTAGATATGAAGTAAATGATTCGAGCAATATATAATGTAATGGCCAAGAAATCTAAACCAAAAATTTGTATATTATTCATTCATGGAGTGAAAATAAATTAGCCAGAATTTGACAGAGCTGTTTATAAAAGCAGAGAAATTGGCCATGATGTTTTACATTTTAAGTTTATGCAAATAAAATAGACAAAAAATTAGCCTATATTTCGTACTTACGTAAGTGGAAACTGATAAAAAGTGCAAATAATCAAAATAATATTAACTGGAATTTAATATATTGGAACAACTTGGCTGTCTTTCGAATCCATTTTCATCTTCATCATCACTTAGCACTATTACACTTTCATCCATGCAAACTGAAATGTAAAGTAATTTTATTAAATCATAATATAACAAGTAAAAGCATTACTATTCCGTAGACTACGCGTACAGTTACGTCATAAAGAGAAGCCAATCCTAAATGACGTGTACCTAAGCGTACGCTAACATAATAGAGACGTGAAATAATCATAATAACATAGTATGATGAGTAAAGCATTACTGTCCTGAAGATTTATGTATACAGTTGACGTTAAAGGAAGAAACCAATCCTAAGTAATGCGTATTTAGATGTAAGCTAACACATTAGAGAGAGTTAAATAATCACAATCTATATAAATAAAATTATATCAATAAGAACGTTAAATGTTCGTTTTTACTTCTCACATAACTTTGCAAGTTCTTCACCGATTGCTTTGAAATTTTGCAACAGTGTTGCATTCGAATTAATGCGTGTTTTTATATAGATATATCTACCTTTTTCTTTCTGTTACACCTGTGACAGGCAAAATTTAGCGAACGAATTGAATTTATTGACTACGTATACTTTTTGCATTATTCATTTCTACATAACGTTTCACGTTCTTCACCGACTGATTTGAAATTTCGATGCAACGTTGCATTCGAATACTTAAGCGAAGCATGGCTGAATCCAGCTAATAACATATAATTTGTTAGGTGAACTATTACTGTTCAGTGATTTACATGTTCAGTTGACGTAATAAAGAAGTTAGACGCAAATAACGTGACGTGTATCTGTGCGCACGTGGACAGAACAGAGCAGAAAGAGAGAGGAAGAGAAGGAAAGAAATAGAAAAAGTGAAAACTTCACGGAGAGGAATTCATAACTCGCGCTCGGTCAAACATCTTATAAAATGAATCAACATTGTTGCACTGTTGCAGCAGTGTTTACAACTTCAAATATCGAATTTCAATTTTGATTTAATTTAATTTGATTTGACATAATTCGGTCTAATTTGATTTAATTTAATTTAATCGAATTTAATTTGATTTAATTTGATTTGATTAAATGAATCGAATTAAATTTAATTCGTTTTGATTGGATTGGTCAAATTAAATCAAATTTCATCTAATTTTTTTTAAATTTATTACACAACTTTTACAATCTATTTTTCGAAATGGTACGACTACTCCACCGTCCTTCTTTATAAAAAAAAGCCCATTAAATTAACATTATTGAAATTTTTTCGAAATTTCGAAGGATTATTAATCATTTTTTCAAAATAATTCATTCTTAGCTATATAAGGAACATACTGCATTGCATATAATATAAAATAGTAAGTTAAAAATTAAGTATAATATAATTATTTATAATATTACTTATATAAAACGTAAATACTAAATTAAGTCAAATTATTTATTTTTAATTATCAATTTTTTTGCAGAGATTTTTCTTGTTGATAATAATTGTTGAAGTGAGGACGTAATTTCCTGGAAAGTTTTATCTTTTCAACAAGTTGATTAAGTTTTTCGACTCGAGTATAGTAAAGAATGGAGTCTGAAATAGAGAATATGCAACGTTAAAATCGAAATACTCGATGTATATCATTTATAAAGCAGATCCAATTTTCAGAAGGATATGCTAAAATAAAGAAATAATAATCTTGCGGCTGATCGATTACGACATTGTACTTAAAAACCGAAATAATTTTTAGAAATGGTTAAATTCAAATTTACTATTTTATTTATTCAATCAATCCGTCACTGTTAGTCTCAGTTTGTTAGTTTAATTATTCGCAGTCAATCAAAAAGTCTGCAAAATTTGAATTAGTCAAATTATTTAATCAATTATCAACTACCAAATATAAACTATTTAATTTAAATTCATTAACATAATTAATTAGGTAGTTGATAAATTTGATCAACTTAATCTGTCTCCTATCTATTTTCTTATTGATTTATGCGTAGGAGATATGAATGAAAACTATATCCAGGAATATTTATGATTGAAATGAATTGCAAATTTTTGGGAATTTAAATTAAAATGCGAAGTTTAATGACGTAGAATTCAGCAAATTTCTTAATTTATAATTTATGCAATATAAATTGATCTTATTTTTCTCATTTAAAAACAGCTATTAGCTATGTTTGTTACTTCATTTTGATTTTTTCACTCGCATTGAAAGGTTTATTAACAATTTTCCTGTCTGAAATTATAGATTGGTGGAATAAGTTTGTTCGAGTTTTTTTTTTTTTTTTAAAAACTAAATAAAACATTTTAAAGATTATTTTAATCAATTAGAAACTAGAAATAATTAGAAATGAGTGATAAAAAAATGGCTGATAACAAGATGATTAGGCCATTCGGCATGATATCATTCTCCCCGTCTTTCGTTTAATTTTGCTGCTGTTTAATTTACAGTTGAATTTATTTTCTAGTTTAATTAACTTTTCTTTTCTACTCTAATACCTCAAATCTTTTGGAAAAAATTATTTGTCATTATTTGATCAATTAATTTACACCGTATAAATTAATAATATTTGTAAAAAAGTTCAAAAATTGATGTCAGATGTGTTGGCGACGAAAGCGTCATCTTATGCCTTCACGTATAATTATTGGACAACCGGATTGGAAAACATCAAATTATGTTTCAACAACAAAATATAATATAATCACATTTTTGCCACTATTTTTATTTTATCAATTCAAAACATTCGGAAATATCTTCTTTCTTATGATATGTATCGTACAGGTCGATCAAATTAATTGTCATATTTACTTGACATTTTATTCTGTTATAATTTATATGCTTATTTCTAATTAATATTATAATTGCTACTTCCAATTAAAACTAATTATCAACACTTCTAGTAGTAAAAGAACGAAAGAAAAAAAAAGAAGCTTTTCTTACTGTAGTAGTATTCATTTTTTCGAATCATTTAAAATTTGTTGATTGTTTAGCTATTTATTTATTTTTTTTCTTTTGTTTGTAAAAATTTTAATTTTTTTGATCAGTGATAAGTTAATAATAAATGAATGACTTCGAATCAGTCAAATGAAAATTTCAATAAAAATTTTTACCTTTATTAAAAGAACAAAAAAAGAAAGTACTCTCTTATTGCAATAGTATTTATTTATTTTTTCAAAATGATATTCTTGTTTATCAAACAATATGAAAAATGCTTTATCTGTTACTAGAAAAATTGTAAATATGAAATAAAATTTATTGATGTAACAAAATTAGTTTAATTAGTTTAATAAATTAGTTCAATTATTTTAGTCGATTCCATTTCTACTGATTAATGCATGCAATTTCCTTATGTAGTCTTATTTATTTATTTATCTTTTTCGAATAATTGGAATAATCTTAATTCTATTTTCCTATTTACATTTCTTTTCTTGTCCATTCTTTTTTTTTCTTGTTTTCGTTTTACTGATAATTTTAATTTTTTCATAATTTTAGTTTTTCCCAAGTTTAAATCCATATGGTACGAATACAACTTTTGCACCTCTTGTTGTTATTATTCTAGCAGCTGCAGCAAAGGAAATTTTCGAAGATTTTGTAAAATTTAGTTGCATTATATTTTTTTTAATGTTATTAAATGAAGAGAACATTACATCGATTATTAACTTTTCTTATAATTCTATCATCATTTCAAACTATAATTAATTGAAATGAATTAACAATTATTTGGTTTATTTTTGTTTTCTTTTTCTTCCTTCTCCTTATCACTTGCCGATCAATTAAAATTATCGCTATTATTGCGACTTACTGATAATTTTTGTTTACTATTTCCGAATAATATTTATTAAAAATTGATTCAAATTTTTTGAAAATTGAAGAGTCGTTTGGTAGCAGATCGTCAGGTAAATCAACGATCTGTGCTAATTTGTAAACAAGATGAAAAACGAAAAAGTTGGAAATGGAAAAGGATTCATTGGGCTCAAGTTTTATTTTTAATTATCCACCTTAAAAAGTTTTCAATTTTTTTAACCAAATTATCTCTTCATGTCAAATATTTGAAGTGTATTTTTGAATTTTGCATAAAAATGAATTTCTTATTGCAAAAAAAAAGGAAGAAAAAAATTGGAAAAATCTAGAAGTTTTTCGACTCCAAGGAAAAAACGAGTGGAATATCTCCATAATTTTTATATTCTAGTATATATTATCTCTTATATATCGCACAAAATATATTAATTTATTTCGGATGTTCAAATTGTTGCCTGAAATTTCAGTTAAAAGTTGGCCAAGTGGTGAAAATTATGAGAAACGAAGCTATTCCAGCGGATATTATATTACTTTCATCTAGTGAACCAGCTGGAATGGCATATATTGAAACAAGTAATTTGGATGGTGAAACAAACCTGAAAATTCGTCAAGCTTTGCCAACAACTGCTTGGATAATTAATGATCATACAATTATGGTAAGTTTTAGTCGAGTAATTTATATCATATCATTTCAGATTAATCTTTAATATACATATTGATTGAATTTTTCACAAATTAAAAAATCAAAGCAATAATTTGATTTGCATTAGACGAAGTAATCAAATCAAGTTAAATAAACTAGAAATAGTTACAAAAGTCTTCGAGTAACCTATATTTTCATATTTTTGTTACATCTGTTACTCTATTATCATTACATCTTAAATTTACATTTTTAAATTTAAAATAATTTCGGTATTTCAAATAAACTTTTAATTACTCTCAAATTATTTCGGATTTTTATCTATAATATCTTAAGCATATCATTTTTTTTGGGTACTTAAATTTTTTAAATTGTAGAATTATCTTTAAAAAAATGTTTTCATTCAATTTGATTTTAATTTGATCCCAAAAGTTCAAATCTAATCTGCTAACAAAAAAAAAAAAAGGTCAAATTGATTTGCCCTTTTTCATTGCAGGCATTATGTTCAACCTCATCGATAATAGAATGCGATCCGCCAAGTCCAGAATTGTACAAATTTCGTGGTGTTATTAAAATTAACAATTCGTTAAAAATTTTGAAGAAGAAAAGGGATAATCAAAATCTTAAAACAGATTATTCTCTTGGTTTGTTGTTTTATTGCTAAGACGATAATTCATTTATTTAAATAAATAAATTTATAAATCTACTTATTTAAACAAATTTATTGAAATAATATATAATTAATTAAAGGAACAGAAATTTAAAAAAGTCAAACCTTCATTTTTATTGACAAATGATTATAAATACGTTTTTTGTCATTTAATTGCAGAGTTAATTATGCAAATTTGCAATCAATATTTTGTGTCACTTTTTTTTTTGTGTTGTCGTGTTTATGGGTTTATTGAATTAGCGTTCATTAAGTAAAAAAATTTTTAATTGATGCAAATTTATTTAAAATATTTAGTTTGCTTGAAATATATAGAAAATAATGGGCCATATAACTAGAAATCAGAAAAATAAAAGTTTGAAAGTCTTTTCATATCATTTTTCCATCCATTTTTTCGAAATATCCAACTTTTTTGATTATATGTTGTACATCTTGGCTCTTGGCTAATACATAAAATCATTGCGATCTAGCTTAGCCAACTTATTTTACAAATTTCTTCTTTTTTTTTTTTCATAAATATTGAAATTTCCAGGAACAAATCAACTATTACCTCGAGGATGCAAACTGCAAAATACCGATTGGGTATATGGTGTTACGGTATATACCGGTCGATATACCAAGCTTGTATTGAATATAACCGGTGTCACTCGTACTAAACTGTAAGTTTATTTACTTTTAAATTACAGCTTAGAACCTTGAAACAAATATTTTCAATCATTTTCGATTTCCTTTTCATTCTATGTAATAATTTTAAACTTTCAATCACTACTTCAATCATTTCAAAAACTTGCTGTTAAAAATTTTGCCGATTAATCAGCAAAACGAATAATTTAACCGGTAAAATTGTCGTTGAAAAAAATTCTTACTTTTCGTATGATCTAATGACATTGTTAATTCTATTGATTTATTGATTTAGTTGAAAGTTTTGTCCTTTTCTAAAAATTTTTTCCAAAAAAATTCCTTGATTTTTTATTTTTGGCCAACTTTTAATATATACATCTTACCATTGCATTTTATCATTCCAAATTTGATTAATATTTATCAAAATAAAAATATTTAGCCAATAGTTAATTTAAAATATTGCTAGAATTTTTGTTTAGTAAAAGTAAGTTAAAGGTAAGCAAAAATATTTAAACAAAGTTGTTCCAAAAGCCATATTTACTGCCTTTTTATCACCAAGAATATTTTTGATAAATTTATTATAAATATTTATGATGAGAATTTTGTCACAAAAGTTGAAGGACTGAAGAAGTTCGCATTTGAATTCACAATTAAGACAAGTTCGTAATTGCTACTGCTATTAGTTGTTGCATATGATCAAATCAAAATTTTAATTTGTCAAATTTCACTCAAAATTTTGAAGCTCATTAGTGGAACGAATTACCAATTCGATGATGATGATTCAATTTGGATTTTTAGTTTTTATGGCCTTATTTAATGCATGTATGGGTTGTAGTATTATGAGTAGGAAATATTACTATATGCCATATTTTCATGGTAATTTGTTTTTTTCTTAATTAGTAAAATTCATTTTTACGCATATTTGAAATTTGAATTAAAATTTTAAATTTAAAACAAACAAAAAAAAATAAAAATGATGCTTGCAAAATTATTCGATTGCTTTTATAGATGAAATCACCCATTTGATATTTGCTTTATGTATTTAAGTAATATTTGTAATCTATTAAATGAATTTAAATTTAAATTCGATAGAAAAGCAGACGAACTATTTATCTGATGAAGAAATATTATATATTTTATTAATTTTAGGAAATTTTCATCGTTTTCATATTTTTCCAACACTTATTGGTTTAATAATATTTTATTCTGGCCTAATACCGATCAGTTTAAATATTACGCTTGAAATGATCCAATTATTTCAGGCTTATTTCATTCAGCAAGTTAGTATTTCATATAAAAGTTTACCAATAAAATTAAAATAGGCAAGAATTAAAAAAAGGGTTTATTACTATCGTCTATTTTCAGGATTTAAATCTTTATGACGAGCATTCTGATACAAAAGCTGTAGTACGAAGTTCGAATTTGAATTCACAATTAGGACAGGTTTGTTTCTGCAAATTAATTATCAATGCTATAGATCATTTGTTCTAGCATTTTGATAACATCTGATATCTTACTAATGTTCATATCAGTAAGACCTGACTTCCGGGATAAAATTCCCGGAACTATTTGAACTTTTCTATTTTTCTTTCATATTTATCAAATTGATCAGTCTTTATTTATCTTATTTCAATATTACAGGTACGCTATATTATCAGTGATAAAACTGGTACATTAACTCAGAATAAAATGCGTTTTAAAATGTGTACCATTGGTGGTATCATGTATGGCTCCGTGATGACGGAGGAATTCAGCGATAAAAGAATTCTCAAGGATTTAACCAGGAATGCTGTGAGTAATTTTCAATGACCTCTTCGATGACCTTTGAAAATTGACTTTAATCTTTAAGATCAGAAGTGTCAATTATAATTCGATCTTTCCAACTACTGCTATCTAAATATTCATAAATGAATTCTAAGTTTTGCTGATTTGATTTTTAATGTTAACTTATTTTTTATCTTTAGTATTGAAAAATTTGAAATATGTGATATCTTTTAAAAACATGCAATGTATATTAACTTTCAAGTTTTAGGGAAAAATTTGAACAAAAATTTTGGAAATTCAAATTATTCTGAAAATTTGGATCATTTTTTTTTTTTGAGGTTAATGCTAAAGTTATACGGGAATTTTTAACATTATTAGCAATTTGTCATATGGTTGTTCCCGAGAAATACGTGAATTCGAAATCGAAAAGGGTGATTTATCATTCAGCATCACCAGGTATTATATTTTAATATATTTTATTTGTTTTTTGATTTTACTAAAATTCGACCATTTCTCTTTGTTATTGCTAACAATTTTCTGTTTTCATCAGGAACAAATAATCTTGGCTTTATAAACTATATTATGTTTAAAATATGATATTCTTAAATTAAAGAAATTGAAAAATCGATTTTAAACGATCTCATCTTTTTTTGCAATGGAAACGTAAATAAATGACAAAAATTTCGAAAGAAGAGATTAAAAATTTCTCGATAGTTTTGCAAAATAAACTTTCAGATGAAAAAGCATTAGTTAAAGCTGCGAAAAATCTCAACTTTATCTTTCATACACGAACTCCACAGTGTGTTTATATTGAAGCTGTAAATATTGGCTTATTTTTTTTGTTTCGAAATTTTAATTTATTTAATTTTTAAATTACAAATTAATTCTATAAATTGATTAGATAAAATTAAAAATTTTATAGATGGGTAAACAAGAGAAATATGTTATACTGCATGTATTAGAATTTACAAGTAATCGAAAACGAATGGGTATTATTGTACGATGTCCGAATAAAAAATTAAAATTATACATCAAAGGCGCTGTAAGTTAAATTGAAAAATGAGCCTAGGCTTCTTTTAGTACTCATTTATTCTTATACATTTGCATTTTATTTCAGGATAGTGATTAAATTTCAGGATAGTGTTATTTTTCCGAGATTAACACCAAATTCTAGTAATCTTCTAATTGATAAAACAACCGAACATCTGATGTATTTTGCTAACCACGGTTTGTTTTTTTTTTTTCCAAAAACTACTCATGATTCAAAATTTCAAATCATTTTCATTTGAAAAATTTTTCAGAAAATTTTCTAGGAAAATTTTGTAATTAAAATTTACATTTTTATGCTTTGATTTAAACTTCAAATTTAAATTTTTTGAAAAATTGAAATTTTAGGTTTACGTACATTATGCATGGCAATGTGCGTACTTAACGATGATGAATATGAAAAATGGGAGCCTGGTTATCGTCGAGCAAGCATTTCCCTTAAAGATCGCGAAAAACTAATCGAAGAGGAAGCAGAAAAAATTGAAAAAGTAAAATATTCTAAACGCTGAAATAATTTTGAATTGCGAATAATTTGATTTAATTAAGCGAATTTCTTAGAAAATTTGAATATTCTGAATCTGAATGCCAATGAAACGAAATATTTGCTGAAATCAACGCATAGTTTCTATTTTTATCTGAAATATTTCATGAATTGTAGAATCTCGAATTGCTCGGTGCATCGGCTATTGAGGACGAATTACAGAAGGTAAGCAGAAAAAAACTTTGACATGAAATTTTATTTCGTTAATTGAGAGTAATAATTAAAATAAAAAAGATCGATAAATGAAAATTTATAAATTAAAATCAAGAAGTTTGTAAATATAAAAAAAATTTATAAATTCATTAAATCTGAAAAATATTGAATACCATTAAAAAAAATTAGTTATTAATTGATTTTTCTTTTTTTAGTTTGTTGTGATAGTTTATTAAAATGAATATGAAAATATGCTAAAAATTTTTGAAATTAATTAGTAATTTTATTTTGCATACATTTCATACGTTTGGGGGAAAGAGTTGGTTTTAAAGGCATTAACTAAAAAAAGTAATTAGGAAAGATATTTAATGAAACATTATAAGCCTAAATTACTAATAATCTTGTGGAATATCGAGAATCGATTTCTTCCTTTACCAAAGAGTTCAAGGGTAAGAACGAAAATGAGTAGAATATCAAGAATCGATAATTTGCTCTTACTTGGTAAAAAAAAAAAAAAAAAAAAACCAAAATACAAAAATACAAATTCAAATATCAAGAATTAACAATTTCAATGATAATTCTGGATGTTACAGGGAGTAAAGACAACTATTCAACATATGATTGAAGGTGGTATTATAGTTTGGGTATTAACAGGTGATAAGTTGGAAACTGGACAAAGCATTGGCTATTCATGTGGTCTGCTCGATCCATGTACACCAGTTTTGGTATGTTTTATTGATAAAACATTTTACTGATAAGAGAAATTTTGAAAATTTTCATTCAAGTGTAGTGATAAATTTGATATTTTGTTAAATAAATTGAATGAAAACTTTTTCAACCATTATATTAGAAAAAATTTTTAACACAATTTTAGCTTTCTAATTGGAACAATACTTTTTGGCTGATGAAATTCATTATTGTGAAATGCTTGTCGAGAATGTAAATTCAAATCAAATTATTTTAGATACTTAATGAGAAAAATCCCGAAGCAACAGCTGAAAAAATTAACACTTATATTGATAGTTTTGAAGGCAAAGATTTTAAAATTTCATTAATTGTTAGTGGCGAGGTTTGTTACATTAAATTTTAACGATTAAGCCATTTGTAGTTTATGCCGGATGAATAAAATGACGATTAGATGTGTGAAGAATGTCAAAATTTGAAATTTTAATCGCCAACAAAAAACTTGTAAATTGAAAATATCCCAATTTGAAACTCTGTGGAATTTTTTAAAATATATTTCACATTTTTGTGTTTTATTTTATCCAATTGAATCTGTTTAATTTTCCCATTTATGCCTAATCATATATAAATCAGTAGACTTATAGAGTCTTGGCCATGCTTTGAAGAAGCAGTATAATATGCAATTTCTGCATTTGGCCTCATTATCCTCTACCGTAATCTTTTGTCGATGTTCGCCGGTACAGAAAGCTGCTGTAGTAAATTTACTCAAAAAATGGTCTGATGGTACTGTATTAGCAGTTGGTGATGGTGCAAACGATGTAGCAATGATACAAGTAAAACTTAAAATTAATTAACGAAATATAAAAATAATTAAAAAAATTCTGAAAAATCAGTCAATTAAATTTAATGATTAATGTTTAGGAAATAAGATAAAGTTGAGATTATCTAAAAGTTTGTAAAATTATCAGGCCTTATCTTTCTTACTTTCTTGTTACTTAGATTAGGTAATTTTATAGGCAGCTGATATTGGTGTTGGAATAAGTGGTGAAGAAGGTTTGCAAGCATCTCTTGCAGCTGATTATTCTATCGCCCAAGTTTATCATTTATTTCTTATCATGATTATTTTTCTCTACCATGATTAATCATTCTAATCATTGTTATTGATTATCGTAGCATATAATAATATTTTAAAATATGCTAAAAAAAATTCCATGAATTAATTAATTCAAAAAAATTTTAATTTCATCGTTTTTTTTTTTAAAAAAAAAAGGCGAAATTTAAGCTGATCTAAATATGTTCAGAAATTTTAAAAATATTTCAAATATTGAAAGGAAATTTTAGATTAAAATTGAAATGAATTTCTCATTTTAAATTATATTTGCATTTTCAGTTTCGATTTCTGGAACGTCTTATATTTATTCATGGTGCTATCAATTATCATCGTATTACAAAAACTATTTTGTATTTCTTTTATAAAAATATTGTTCAAACTCTAACTGTGGTTGGCTTTTCAATTTATTTATGAGAAAAATTGCAATTTAACGATTAAAATCAATTTATTCTTGTATAATAAGCAAATAAAGTTATTTTTAGAAATAATTAATCAATTAATTTTATAAATTTACAGTTCTTTTATGAATTCCATACATTGTTTTCTGATTCGGCTTTAATGGATAGTTGGTCGTTGGTAATGTTTAATATATTTTTCACTAGTTGGCCACCTTTGGCCCTTGGTATTTGGGATCGATTGCTACCATTTGAGGTGATGATCGATTATCCAGCTCTTTATCATTTATCACAGAATAGTGAAGGATTCTCGCTGAAGGTGTAACTTTCCAGCTCAATTTTTTTTTTTGAAAAAAAAAAATTCTTTTCAAAATTTCAAATTTCATTGTTATTAAAAAATTATATATTCTTGCTTATAGCTTCATCAAACTTTTTATTGATTTATTTAAATGCTTAGGAAAGTTTATTTGAAATCATATTTCAATGCTTAATATTCATTTTAGGCCTATTTTATATGGATATTCACTGGTTTAATACATGCAGTGATAATTTTTGTGATTGCCTATCAGACATTTAAAAATGGTTAGAAATGGTTTTTGGCTTTTTTTTTTCAATATTTGTTCAGTTAAAACACGTTTAATTAAAAAAATTGAACTGTAATCAATAATTTATATTTGCTTGAGATATTCAGGTTATAAAAAAAAAATCTTGAATGAATAAAAATTTCATTACAGATGTCATATGGCATAATGGTCGTGTAGCTAATTATTATGTTGTGGGAACTATAATTAACATCGTAATTTTATATGAAAAATTATAAATTTAATTTTTAAGAAAACATGATAAGTTCAATAATTTGTGATTAATAATTGACTCTTTTTGAATCCATAAAAATAATTCAATTTATGAGTTAAAAAAATTGAATTTAATGATATCGATTTGATCTAAATTTAAGCATAAGGATTTTTTGATTTATAAATTTTTAATGAATTATTTTTATCGCAGAATTGAAGATGATTAAAAATTTTCGAATTTCCAGGCTGTTGTAGTTATTGTCAATTTGAAGGCTGTTATAGAAACCGATTCTATCACCATTGTAAATTTAGTTTTTTTTTTTTTTTAATAAATTTTTCCTTTAACTTGAATTATTTTTGAAAATTTCCATATTATTTTCCTAATAAAAGATTTCTTTGTTTCGATTTATAATCTGTAAATGAATGATTAGTGTTTTGCAGAAATCTCTCTTTTTTTTCCTGTCTTTTATAATTATTGATTTTCAGATTTTTAAATCGAAGCAATGAAAGAAGATAACTTTTGTTTATGTTAAAATCTAAAATTTGAAAATTATTATGAATTTCTACTAGATAAATTTTACTTGGCTCATTTTTGATCATTTGCAGATGTCTTGGATAGCATTGCTTGGCTCCATTATCATGCTATTTATTTTCTTTTTTTCATACAGTTTAACATCACCTGCTAGTCCAATTATCAGAGTTGAACCAGGCATGGCCAATGCCATACTTCATGTACTATGTTCACCTATCACATTTGCATATATTATATTTGTCGTGCTGGTAACTCTATCCTTTGATTTGATCGTTAAAATGTAAGTTTCCCTTATTTATTAAAATAATTAATTTCATATTTGAATTATTGAACTTTTCGTGCATTTAGGCCATAGACTTGATCAATCATTTTTATTTACATAGTTTCCCAGGCCAAGCCTTACTTACATAAGTTTTCAGTCCAAGTTAAGTTATAAGTTATAAGTCATAAGTTATCTACAAAACTATGTATTTATTTGAAAATAAAAAAACTAGAAAAAAAAACAAAAAACAAAACAATAAAGTGATAGCTTATTATATATCATAGTGATGGTAAATCGATGATACATTTGTTGAAAATATTTTTTTTTGCTCTAAAGAAATTTTCGTTAAGAAAATACGAATATTTTACAAGAAAAAAAAAAGCCAAAAAAAAAAAAAAGAAAGAAAAAAAGTAGAAATAGACGAATGTAACTCTCATAGAAAAACATTTCTTATCAATAATTTGCAAGTAATGTCAGGAATGTTTTAACATTAAACTACACTTTAATGTTACAAATTTTTTATTTTTTTTCCCTTAAATATAAAATTGTGAAAATAAAGCATATAAAAACAGACTGATAAGAGTTAAACAAATTGATAAGAATTAAATAATAATTAAAAAAGAAAAAGCAAACAAGCAGATAAATATTAATTTTTTTTTCAGATTTCAACGATCCATGTATCGAACTGTTCGAGATGAAGTTGTTTCACAAGAATTTGATGTGAAACAATTCACTGATCTTTATTATCCGCTTATTAAAGTTAAACAAATTGTTGCTAAAGCATCTGAATCAGCTCTAAGTCTTGTAAATATACAATCGAAACAACGTACATTAGCTCTTCTTTTATTTCTTCATGAAAATTACAAAAAATATGCAAATTTTTTTTTTCTTTGGCTTTTCACAAAAATAAAAAAGTTTCGCACTAACTATTAATATTCTGATTCACAAATTTTATACCGATTATTTAATTTGCTTTGATTTTGTAAACTTCTGATCTTGAGCTATCACAAAATTTGTAATTTTCATTTCCAATTTTCTTGATAAATTCTTGTCAATAACTTAAATTTACTCTTAATTTTTAAAAAATTTGCATATTTCTGCAATGGAAATTGCATATTCGTTATTATAAGTATCACGGAACAAAAATTTTTTTTCTTCGAATTTCTGCTCAGAATTTTGATGTTTTTTTTTGAAAAATTCAATATCAATATAAGGATGGATAAGATAAATCCAAAAAAAAAAAAAAGGAAGAAAAAGCAAATTTTTTGACAAAATGAAAAAAAAAGACGTGACAAATTTGAAAAAAAAGTAATTTTATGATTTGAAAGATTAAATTGAGAATTATTTTTTTTTCCAGGTGGTTATTCATTCTCTCAAGAAGAAGGACCAGCGGTACCGCAAAGCGATGTTGTACGATTGTATGATTCTCGGATGCCAAAATTGACCGGAAGTTCATCAAGTTATGAATTATAAGAAAAAATGATCTGATTTAATTTAATTTAAATACAAATTTACAAAATTTTAACAACTATTTTTTTTAAAAAAAAAAGAAGTTTCAATTACATATTTTTCAATTATATATTTGACATTTGTTGGTTATTAATGAAATTTTTTGTAATATTTATATGGTATTTATTATTGAAAGATAGATATTATCCATTGGTATCTCTAATATTTGTTAAATAATAAAAACGCAGACATTGGTATAATCATCAGTGAAGTAATTAGACTGCATGATTGTTGATTTAAAATTTGGAAATTGGAGAGAATTATTCAAATTTTGAGCTCTTGATAGACTTTGTTTAATTAAATTTTAAAATAATGTTATAGCTTTATCATTTATTTAAATAAATTCCAAAGTTTTTTTTAAAAACTAAAGTTGCAAATGATTGAATTTGAGCATAATTTGTGATTCTGTTTGAATTGGTGATCTAAATTATTTCAATCGAGCATTGAAATTCTTGAATTCAGTACTGATACAATTCAAACTTAAGCTTTCCAGTTCAAATTTCAATTCAACTGACACTTTTAATTTCATCCATTATTAAATTGCGGCTTTTAGTTTTAATTTAATTAACTAGATTGAAAAATCTGAAAGCTATTATTTTAATAGGTTACTGTTTTATAGCAGTCATTTATTTTCATTCATTTTGAATTTCAAATTTTTGAAAACTTCTTTTATTTTTAAATTTTTTATTTCAACTAAAAAATTTTTTTCGTTTTTGTTGAAATTCCTCTTCGGATGTTAGATTGATTCATGCATTTCGCGATAATATTCCAGAAACATTCGTTAATTGGTGTTCTAATAAGAAGAAAAAGTGAGATTGTAATAATTGATCGGATTATTGATTGCATTCCCTCAATTTTTCCTTTTTTCTTTTTGAAATTAATTTTAATATAAATAAGATTTTTGATCTAAGACAAGCAATTTTGTGATAATCAAATAATTTTTCAAACTCAAAGATTGAAGAAATATGCACTGAAAAAGGATTTCATTTAAATCGATCATATCTTATATAGTTTTTTCTATGTGACGTAGTACGTTAATTTCACGTAAATCACAATTTCAATCAATTTGTAGAAAAATGAACATTTCAAACTTCCTGAATTTATCACTTTGAAGGAATTTTGAGCATGACAATTCGATACTCAATCAGTGAGTTAATTCAGAATTCCGCTTGACTATATATGTTATAAGCTTTTATATCACTCATATTTTATCAAATAATTCGTGTGCTGCATATCATACAAACATTGTCAGCTAATATGTACTACGTGTAGGCCACGAAATGATATTGTCAGCGACGTACGCTACGTGTAGATAGGCCATAAAATGGCACTGTCAGCCAACGTGTGCTGCGTGTAGGCTATAAAGTGACACTGCCAGCCGACATGTGCTATGTGTAGACTATGAGGTGATGCTACCAGCCGACGTATACTACGTCTAAGCTACGAAATGATACCGTCAACCAACTTGTGCTACGTGTGGGCCATAAAAATGACAAAACATACTATGGAATAAATGAAGAGTTAAGCTGCAAACGATATGTGAAAACTTAAAACGATTACTTGTCCGCGGTACATTAAAATTGGCTCAAATTAGTGTATGAACGAGGAACGAAATGAATGCATTTTTTTTGCAGCAACAGCAATAGAGGCGACGACAGGTTTTTGTAGTTTTGTTGTTTATTATGTGGAAGGGGTGTGTGGTTTTGTAGTGTTGCTGCGGCGTTGCAGTGTTGCATGCTGCAGTGCTGCTAGTTGCATCAGGATCTAAGTTTACTGCGACTTTTGAAACTTTATTGTCAAATGAAACCATGCCAAAAAAATTTTTTTTCCCTGTTGCTCTCTCTCTTTCTCTATTCTCCTATCCGTTCCTTCGTAATAAACAATTTTGATCAGTTATGAACAATAATATTTTAAATGATAACTGTCAGTTTTAGTTGTGATTTGAATATGAAACTTTGGAATTGTTGGTAAATTTTATCTTTTTTTTTTTTTTTTTTTTTTTAGGCAAAAGAAATATTTTTCTTTTTTGCTTAATTTTGTTTTTCGTTTATTAAAATCGTTGAAAATTCAAGAATTGAATTGTTCGATGACTGGTGAGCAATTATTGTCATCTCAACTTAATAATGTTTCACCGCCATCATCTATACTCGAGAAATAGTAAGTTTATTTGTATATTTGTCTACATAATATGGCAGAATTTTCGCTTCGATGATTAGTCGAACAATTTTTTAATGTAATGAAATTTTCCGAATAATATATCAAATATGCTACATCATCGGTTTTCGTTAGATATTTTCTTAATATCTATCTAAATAAGTAATAACTGATATTAGTTGAAATTATTTGAAAATTGAAATAGAGATATTTTTCTTGGCGGTTTATTTATACTTTTGCTAGAGTGAACGATGGAATACTTTCATATAATAATGCAATTAATATTAATGAAGTTTAAATTTACAGTGTGCTGAATGGTTCCGATACAGTTGTTCACTTTTCGGGTGGCACACATATTATATTAAACGTGGACGGAGAAGATAAACGACCACGTGATCGTGATTCCTCGCGTATTTATACCCAAGTTCTTAGCGAATATAAATGGGCAAGTGAAGAATGTTATAATGGTCGAATATTGGCAGTTCATGAAAATTTGATTGCTTATCGGTTATTTAATGAAAATACAGGCGAAGCGGTTCGAGTCCTGGATCGTATCACTTCCAAACGTCATCTTATAAAAGTACCGTATCCAAATTCTCTTAGTTAATGGAAAGACGAAGAAAATAAAATGTTTATCGAAAGATTTTTTGATTTTTCGAAAGAAATTGTTGAAAAAAGTTTAAGAAAGGAAGCAAAAGAGAAAATTATGTCATTAACTCTTCGGGAGAATGCTTTTATGGAATTGTTTGTTTATTAAAATTATTAATGAAACTTTATTTATTATGGTTTCTCTTGTCTGTTCTGTTGCGATATAGCCAGTTCGACTTATTTTTTAATTCACATATTACAGATGGTTAAATCTAAAATAGGATTCCATAGAAGTGATCGTATATTATTCAAAAATAAAAATTTTTTAATTGTTGTGGGAATTTCTGTAATTTTCCATGAATGAAGTTTTTCTGAATATGGTTTTAATGCAAGAAAAAAGACCTTCAGAACAAAGTATTTATATACAGTTTATTAATATATGTAATAGGACTTTATAGCAACAGCAGGGTACCTTCGAAATAGATTTTTCTTCTAACTAGTCAACTGGAAAATTGCATTTGATATTTTCAATTGAATAGTTAATCAATGTTTTACAGAGCTTCAAGCATCCAACTGCCGACATACAATGGGCTCATCATGCACCGCTACTTGCAGTTATCGATATTAATGCTAATCTTTATGCATACCATGTTGACAAGGATTGTGTCGTGTAAGTAGCAAATATTTGAAAAAAACTCGGGGAATAGTTGAAAATTATTTTCCTTTTATTCTTTTAATGTTCAGTATGCTATTATTATTAAAGCGTAAATTAGTATTAAACGTAATTTCTGTGAATGAATTTTCCGAATATAGTTTTAATACAAGAAAAAAAGGTCTTCAGAACAAAATATTTAAATATAATCCGAGAGGATGACTCTATTCCACTCGATGCTATTCCGCGAATTTCATGGTGTCCTTATATACCGGAAGCTGATGAACCACATGAAGAGATGCATATGATTGCTGTTTATTATGTGAGTTTATCTTCATCTAATTCTTTTAGCCAGAAACAAGGTTATTAAGACCTTAACAACTGGCAGATTAATCGAGGCAATTTAATAACAACTGGTAGATTAACCGAGACAATTTGATGTTTCGCAAGTGCAGTGACCTTCGTCCATTGAGAATTCACATGAAAACTATAAGTCATATTAAACTGAATCTTGAAGTTAGAGTAGTAAAATTTAAAATGAGAAAAATCATCTATTGAGTTGAATGATGTTGTTTGCAGAAATCGCAATAGTGATAGATGAACCTTGAATAGAAAAACATAATTTCACAGATTGAGCCTGCATTCCTTTTTTTCCAATTTTTGGATCTCTTAGTTTTAATTCGAGAGATTTTTTTGAACTGGTCCCACATTATTCTTTAAAAAAATACTTTGTAGCGAAATACGGTGGAGTCATTTTCATTGAACATAATCAAATCAGAATTACAATGTGAAGAAGTGACTTTGGAACAATGCGAAAAAGTCAGTGATGCCGTGATGAAGCTGCCAATTGAAAATTCTAGCGCAGTTAGCTTTTTATCTATTTTTTTTTCACATTAACGAATATTTTGTATGGTTAATCAATTAATCTTTGTCTGTTTTGGATCTGTCGGTTACTAATTCATAATTTTAGCAATACTCTTGTCTTCAGCTTCAGGTGATTTGTATAATTCAGGAGGTACAAGCAGTCTGTTTGAGTCCAGATGCAACAGCTATCGCAGTGGCGCTTAATTGTGGCACTGTTACATTTTTCATTATTGATGGTGAAGGCACGAAATTCGCTCATCGATGGCAGCCTGAACATGGTAGACATATTCAGGATCTCGTCTTCCTGGATAATATCACTGCATCGGATACACCGTAAATTTTTTTTTCTGGCGTTTATTTGAATTTTTTATATAAATTGATCATAGATTAGTAAAAGTGCTTCTAAAGTTATCAAATTTATTAAATATATTAGAAGTTATCAGAGAGTAGTAATTAATGTAATGATCCTTTTTCAACACTTTTTTTCAAGTTGTTTTTTCTGAGGACAGATATGCGACATAATCGTGACGGTATAGATTTTTAATTTCTTAAAAATTCATTTGACTTCAGTGAACAGTTCTGGAAATATGCTATAATTTCGACGGAAAATGGTAAACGCATTCAACTTTATGACACTGAAAACTGGCATTGTATTGCCCGTTTATTATTTGAACCATTAGATCAATTGGGTAAACTGGCACTCAGCATACATCCAACAGCGAAATTTATATTTCTCACTGATTATGATGCTGCAGTTCGTTTTCTCTTTCTTTAAATTTTCAGCAACATTTTGAAAAATACTGATTTTTTGCTTAGTTATCGATACTAACTATTATTTGATATCCAATGACACAGTTTCATTTTATTAGTTACTATGCTGTCATATATTTTTCAGAATTCTGGAAATATCTTAGAAGAATAATAGGACACGTATAGAAAATTTGTGAATTCAGATAATCGTAGGTGAGAAAATCATTATAAGTAGGGAAATAGCAGATCTCGTAGAAATTGAAAGTATATATTAACGGAAAATTCTTTTTTATTTTTAAACGGAATTTTATCATTTGATGAATTCTTCTCAGTGTTCTTTCGGCTTACATCAAATCATTAAATGTTGGGTTTTTAATTTAAATAATTTACATTTTGCAGAATATTTATTGCATTGAAGTTGCTTACATTATGAATACACCACGTTTTGTTGCATGTACGCAAATTACCTTCTGTCATCCACTTGTTAACATTGTTCCAATTTCAGTCGTTCAGCAAGAGGATCATCATCAAGGTTAGTTTTTTGTTAATTTCAAAATTTATTAGTAAAATAAGAAAAGACAAATTCGATATGACAGTTGAAAGAAGTAGATCGTAGAAGATAATGCTGAAATCATGAATAATGAGAAGTTATAAGATTGTATCAAGATTATGGTAGTAGATCAGATAGGTTTAACAATTATGTGATGTAGGTCGCAGTGTAAGAAACTGTTATCGTTTCTTTAAGATTCTATAAGTTATGCAAACTTCAAAATTCCTTAACTTTATATATAGAATAACTTTTTGATATTCGTATGATTTATAGAATAACTATAAGTTATTCTATAAATCACATGAATATCACAAAGTTATTCTATATGTATGATTTAATATGAATATATAAAAAAAAAAAAAAAAAAAATGAAGGATCATATATTCTGCTAAATTGCTGCAGGGCTAGGAATTCTAATTTGCTTGAACCGACTACGATTATTTCTAATTCGTTTTTCTTTACATTCTTATTTGTATTTTAGATTTCTCCTTAAGTGATGAAGAAGTTTCTCCGGCTGATATTCTTGTTTCATTTGTGGCTCTCTCTCAGCGGTCACTGCTTCATTTGGAAGTTGGTTTAGAAAAGTCTCATGTGTCGAATGGTGATGTTGGCTGTGAAGGTAGTGGTGAAGACAGCAATGAACAAATGATTTCAACTTCAAACGTAGATACCACTGACGATGGGTATCTATTTCCGCAAATACTAATATTCTCAGTTTTTTGAAATTTTGAATATCAGACTAATGGATTCCACAATTCTGTTCTTTAACTCATATTTCTCTTCAATATCTTTTCAGTGATATGCCTTTCTTCGTCATAAATAATAGACTATGGTGACCTTTTCACATTAAATAAAATATGTGTCTTTTCTTTGGGACTAGCAATATTATACTGCAATTCATGATTGAATTCTTTGAATCTAGAATCTTAAAATCTTTCAGAATTTCTTATGATATTTTTCAGAAATGGTGTAGCAAACAGTGATAAAAGGCAACAAAAATCAGATAATCTGGATCTTTTGGATGCTTTATATCGTCAGTGGGAAGGACTAAGTCTAAATTTGGAGAAACAAACGGAAGATTTCGAAAAAAAATTACGAGAAGAAAGAGATCGAACAGATGCTCAAATGCGACAGTTACGTAAGTTTAGTGTTCCGAATCATTTTTTATTGAAATCGCTCTTCCTTAAAAAACCGAAAATGGTTTCGAAAATTTTTCCTCTTTCTAAATAATTCGATCTCATTTCATTCCTTTTTTTATTCATGCATCTTTTTTCTAAATTGTATTTGGTGAATTGTATTTTGATCTTTTTTCTTCTGTGTGTTTGAGATATTATCCATTGATTGTTATTGCTTCATTACGAAAATTATTCAAAATAATTATTGTGATAAATTATATTTATATGATTGGAGGCAAAATATTAGTATGTTTTTCAAGTTATTTTTTCGATATGTATACAGTGAAATATTGTGATCGTTCTATCCTACTGTAATTCCTTTCTCAGCTCAATTTCTTTTCAACAATTAAATTTGTAAGCGACGGATGAATATCTTTTTTTTCCTTTCAATATGAAAATTAGATGGTAAAGAATAATATAAACAGTTAAAAACGAATATAGATTAAGGAGGATAAAGAAGTAAAAATAATTTGAAATATTCTATTTTTTCTCGAAGAAAAAAAAATATTTTAGATTATTTTATGGTCAATTTATTTTTATTTATTTTGGTAGGCGAGGATATCGTATCGTGTGATGAGAGGTTGTTCCTGAAACTGGAATCTTTGATCAATGAAAATAGGACATCAACAGTAGAAGCAATGCAAACATCATTAGATCTAAAAATGGACAGTGTTATTCAAAGTCTTCGGGCAACAACTGTCGATAATTTCAAGGTTGGATTTTTCAAATTTTCGATTTTTAATCACTAAATTTAAATTGATAAAACACTTCGGCATATTCTAATAAAAAGGATTGAATTATTCGATAGGATTCAAATGATTGAAATTTAGAGATTTCGACACTTTTTCACTCTTTTCTCGTTACTCAAACTTTCAAAATCTCAGAAAAAATCAATAAATAATATTTATTTTAGCAACAACAAAATATGGATCTACATGTTATTCGGGAAGAGCTTACTAACAATATACGAGAAGTATTGATGGCTACTATGATACCGATTTTACAAGATGTTTGTGTATCGCTATTTCAACAACTTAATGAAAACTTTCGCACTGGTTTGGACCAGTATATGAAGCAAATACATACTCTCTGCACCAGTGCTTTAAGAACAAATCAAGCAGTCACTGATCCACTGATAGTAAATAATTCGTCTTCTGCCGATCCATCAGCTCTTATCAACCTTATTGAAAATCAACGTATCACTGCAGCATTTGAAAAGGTCAGTTTAATTTTCCGTCCTAAAAAATGGTATTTATGTTTTGAGGTAATTCTTATACTCTTATATGTTACTTGCCTAAAACAGTTAAATAAACAAAAATCAAAAAATCTGATCAGTTAGTTGCATTAGCCATTTTGATTTATTATGCTTTAATATGAATCACCGTGAATAGTGCACGAATATTAAGGATCTTCGAAATTTATTCAATGTTTAAAAATAGATTAATTCTGGGTTTCTAGAAATTTCGTATGTCCTTTGAAATTCTCTAAATTCTATGTTTTTCCTTAACTTCTCGAGGTTTTTTTAGTTTTTACTTCTTTGTATTTTTGATTCCTTAAGGATTTTGTATTTAAAAAAAGAATTTCTTTTTTCTGCAGGCAATGATGTTAAAAGATTTTGGAGCTCTAATGTTTGTTTGCAATAATGTTGATCCAGACTTAATTGCCACTGCCGAACAGCCCCTTCCGCAACATGTTTTGTTATGTCTGTTGAATCAGTTGGCAACTAAATTGGAGGGAGAAACGGATCTCAAATTTAGGTGGGAATTGTTTTTTCGTATAAAATATTCTCTAATTTTAGCTATTCATATTTTTTATACAGAGAAAATAGAGCTTAACGCTTTATCTGAAATTATTCTCACTACTTAACGGTGCGAATAATTTCAGATGGAACTTTATCATGCTTTCAGTAATGCTTAATCTTCAGTTTATGTTGAGCGATTAACATTATCAGGAATATTCAGTTCTTACTGCAGTGATTTGCATACTAGGTATTGATCTCCTGAAATATACCGGGGATACGAGTTATTACGAATTTTGTTTAATTCATTTATTTGAGATAATTTTAACAAAGCTTTCTTGCTAATTTCATAATTAAAATTTGATTTTTTTCTTCAAAATTTTGCAGGTATATCGAGAATGTGTTAATGGTATTGCAAGTAAAGGATCCCACTATTGCTGGTAGTTTTCGTCATGTATTAAATCGCCTACAAACGGCTTTAACAGGTAAAACAAAGGAAACATATATTAGTGTCATTTATTAGAACCGTATATAGGTATCATTACTAGATATTACAACTGGACAATTGTGGAAATTCATTTTCAATTAAAATTTAATTAGATGGAGAAATATATATGAATTATTGTCTCATTGTGGCACAGGAATCATAATTTTCGGATAATAACGCTAAACAGATGGGATGCAATATACCTCGCAAACTTTTAACTTGAAACGTCTTATCCCTTTCAAATAAAATCAGTCAATTATATTGAATAAATTAATTTGAATTACCTAGCTTGAATATTTGAATGGAATATTATGTGGCGTCATTCCAATTCGAATTCTGAAATTTCATTACACTGGTCAAATTTTTTACCATTAAATGTACTTTCAGCCTATATGGGAACAGATACAAATGCAAGTTTAAAGCGGCGGGCACGACTGATATCACAGTTAACAGCGAATTTACTGAAATGAATTGAAGTTTATTTACTGATCAATGTAGAAAAAGATGTGCAGAGTGAATATAAATTTGTATAAATTTTGCAAGGTTTCGTAATTTTCATATTGTTTTATTTTGTTATTCGAAGAATAGTGATATGTCAAAGACATCACTATGACAACAAATATATTTTGTCCCAATGCTTTCGTTCTTTTTTGACATTATGCAGATAAGCTTACTTTTTTGGTGATAGAATTTTTTGCTTCTCTTAGATTAAGTATATCCCATTTGTGTCTTTGGAATAATGAACGGGTCAAAGACCTGATCGAGCTAGGTCTCAGTCAGTTATGTATTCTTTATCTGCAATTGAAATTCGGAAAGAATTAGTGGAAAACATCTGTCATTTTTTTAAGTTTGAAACGATTTTCCTGATCATTGGAAGAATATTGAAAGCATTTTTAATTGAATGTCAAAAACTCTATTCCTCTATAATGTTATTATGGTGTGTATAAAAAGCGAACGAAATTGTTTGTGCGATTTTACTGCATTATTTATTGGAGATAAGTTTGATGGCAAGAAGAGAAATCCATATATTATATGAAAAACTCGGAAAAATATATTAAAAAAATACACTTCCTAATTTTGGTCGAATGTCGCATTTCAGTCTAATTTTCAAAAATAAATGTTATAATCTCATTCTTAAATTGGAAGGTATTAGTTATGTGTATTAACGAAAGGGAAAGCGAATAAAGTAAACTGATTATGCTAAAATATTTTGGGAAGATGCGGCACGCATTAAATTTTGGATTTGGAGTATAACTGTAGAATATAAATCTGACTGGCGAGAAGGAAATATGTTTTATAATCCTTGAGAAAGCAGAGAAATTAGTGGGCAAAATCATGTGAAATTGAATATAAAAATTATAAAGAATCAATCACACAGGCATTGGTCGAGTACGAAATTGAACTTTTTTACGAATCACAGCGGCAATTTGTGCAGTTCCTTGATTTTCTGCATCTTGTGCAAGTACAATCAACGGATTTTGAAGTTTCACCTCTATCCCTTCCAAAATATGATGGCCAACATGAAGTAAAGCCTGAAGAGGGGAAATATTCAATTGCTCATTTTATTTACTTATAATTAAACAATTTAAGTTATGAATGCACTTCACTATAACTTTTTTTCAGAAAGATTTTAAAAGCTGATGACACAAAGCATTACAGATTAAACTTAAATAGGATAGTGCTAAAAATGCGATATAATTTGGAATGCTTGCAAAGAGATTCTTAATATATACTTTTGAACTCATTTACTTAAGAAAAAGTCATTACTTTTTTATTCTCCCATTTCAAGTCACCAATTCGTTGCCCCGCAAACATACCGTTTGAATTTAATGTTCCTTGTAATTCAATCATCGCCCATTCTGCAACACCATCTCTAAAAACAAAATTCTGTTTATTTCGATTTTTTATTCTATTATAGACATATGGGACAGATGAAATATTTATTAATTCGTTAATCTCCTAACTTTCTTACATTAATTCCAAATTGTTGACAAGAATCATTGATTAATTTCACTGAAATATGTTTCTAGGCACTAATCATTTAAAATATGACATTCAATTTACAACTCGATTTACGAAGTTGTCAAGAATTCATAAGAAAAGGAACTCATCTCCATTCCCACACTTTTCTCATTAAAAAAAAAAAAAAAGAGAAATTGAACATACTCCCGCGGTATCAACTTTATCTGCATCTTGCATATGTTTTTCCTAATGAGGCCACGCAGAAGCCGATACTGCACCAACGTAAAATTTCACTGAAATGAATGATTTCTAACTCAAAAAAGATATCATCTATTTTCTGATAATCACCAATTTCGTAAATGCAGTTATCAATTCAATGCTTCGATGGTTTCATGAATTCTGCTTTACTAATGAAGCAAATAAATCAGACAAAATGTTTGAAAATTCTTGCAAAATGTTTCAAGCGACTTAATGTCAATACTACCACTCATGGTAATGGAATATTAACTATACCATAAGTTTTGGATTATTTCGCAAAAATAACTTAGCTATCAGAATCATCGTAATTGTAATAACAACACATAAAAGCGTTCTATCCATGCGGTGAAATCAAATATCCGTTCAGGATACTCGGAACCGAATAGTTTTATATTCTTACCATTAAATTGTTTCATTTAAATCAAAAAGACTGATAACTTATTTTCCACCAAGCAACAATCCTTCAATTGAAAAATTAAAACTTGTTTAGCATTATTGCAGATTTTTTGGACGGGTGAACTAATGCTATCAGTATCGATAATTCATGTGGTCAGATGATGAGAAACTTAAATGGTTTGCACCATTACTATCGACATAAAATTCGGGTATTCAATTAGAAGCAATATATAGATTCGAATAATTTGAACTATGAAATGAATCGAATTTACATAATTCAATCTTGATTGATTTGTTCAAAGAAACTTTGCAAAAATAAAAAAATTAGCCAAAACTCAGTCAGTTAAGCTGACAATGACTTTAAGATGGATTAATAATATCCATCATGAATAGATTGTATTAAATTTCAAATGGAAAATTAAAATATGTTGCTCAATTCTCTGTTACATTGATAAGTTATACGTTGAAAACATCATAACTTTCAACGGATCATTCATTTTAATGAAACAACTTTTTTTCTCTTATTTAAACATACATTACAAATTTTTTGATTTTCGCTTCAAAGATAGAATAAAACTTGTATGAATATTGAGAATTCTGGAAATTTCATTTAATTTCGTATACAACAGCATTGAAACAAGGATCGCAAAATGTTAGTGTAGTAAATGAAGAAAGTAGCCGAGGATTTAAAATGAATGAATCAGATTCTTTTTTTTTTTTTACAAGATTTAATATTTTGTAATACAATTGGGAAATGGGCATCGAATAAAACAACGCCATTTGAAGATAAAAAGGAAATTAAAAATATAAAAATCGAAAACATGCAACAAACACAACATGCACTTTTTTCATTAAAGTTAGTGAACAAGTTATAAGAAAAACGTGAGTCGAAAACAAACAAAGTGAATTTCTCAATTCAAATCTAATGTAAATCTTTTTTAGAAGTCAGCAAACAACTGGCATACCCTCAATCCCGAAAGATCAAACTTCCCGCACAACTTATTAAAAATTCAAGTTGGAGTTAAAGTTAAACTTGGATCTAAATTTGGCAAAATAAAAAGAAAACAAAATACAAGCACCGTACGTTGAAGCCAACAAAAATATAGAGCGTTTACACATAATTTAAAATGATGATAATTAAAAATTTTAAAGAGCTCACACACTGGAGCTTCCGCAAATTAAAATAAAGCAAAAATGTGAGAAAAAAAATGCTAAAATAGAAACATCAAAAACAACGACGCTGCAAAGATATTAAAATTCACTAAATTGTGTCATAAATAAAAATAAACAGGAAAATCATTCAGCGCAAAAAAAAAAAAAAAAAAAAAAAAATCATTCATCGCAACACAGATATTAAGTTAAGCAGATACTTGTTTAATGTTATGATACGTCTAATGACAAGCAACACCATTTACTTTCTCATGTAATTACGAAGCATGGTCGAGTACAGCTACTCAATATAAATGAAAATGTAAATGTTCGCTTGTTCAAAATCTTAAATCTCTTAAAGTTCTTAAATTGTAACATACCTAAATAAAAACACGCGCTTATTTAAATGCAGCGATGTGTCAAAATTCCAAACCAGTCGGAGAACTTGAAACATTGTGTAAAAATGAAGTGTAGAAAGTAAGCATGGCCAATAAATGCAGTATGCTTGTTTACTTTTCTGCTGTGTGACGGGTAAAAAAAAAAAAGTATATATATACTTTTTTTTTTTCGAATGCAACGTTGTATCAAAATTTCAAATTCATCAATGAAGAGCTTGAAAAACTGTGCGGAAATTAACAACGAACATTTACATTTTTATTTATATAGATATTATCATAAAGATTAGGAAAATCAGAGTACAAAATTACAGTTCTGATAAGAATAAGCTTGTCACTTGAAGAAAAAAAAAAACTAAACTGTCTGAATAGACATCTTAAGATAACTTAACAGATCGTGCTGATCTGATATACCAATGATACTGAAAATTTTGTATTCTGATTTCCAAAGAAAATGAGAAATGAATCAATCTTCCAAAATATTGAAGGTTAAATTAGAAAATCACAGCTGATATGTCTCGCTGTTGTTAACAACGGAAGTAAACTTAAGTTGACAAATAAAACTTGATAAGTTCCAAAATATTCCAAAATCGTAAATGTAGACAATTCGGAAAAATACTATAAAGGGTTCAGGAACTGAAGATTTTCTCTTTGAGGCAATAAAACTGATTATTAAAATAATAATAAATACGACTTCAATATAATAAAGCGATGCAATAATACTAATTTTTGCAATTAAATACATCTACCATAATAAATATAGGAAGTATGCACTATTTATTTAACCTGAAACACCACCGCTTATAAGCATCGTACACTTCCGGAAAATTCCCATCTTACAGTTCATTGTTCTCAAACCATATTCATATTATTCATTTATCATAATGAAGAAATGTATGAAATTTTTAGAGATTTAAAAAATTTTTTCGGATTTGCCGATTTTTAAATAACCCGGAATTACTGAATAAAAATGGTCTGGAAATTCAAAATGACAACATAGCATAGGAATTCCAAATGTAATCTAAGGCAGATAAACAATCAAATCTCATGGTTAAACGAAGCAACCCGTTACAAGTTTATGAAATGAGATTACTAACGAAATATAGGGCATGAATTTATACATGCATTTTATACAGGAAAAGAATAAGACTTGGGGACGTGAAAAAAAAGAAAATTCTTTTGCTGATCATTTTGCAAGTATCACGGGAGACATTTGTTCTGAGCAACATCCTAGAATGCACTTCACTGATTCCACATACCATTTTTCTAGTAAGCATTTCTGGAAAGGAGCAAGCAGTTGAATAAATTAGTAAAAAATAAGTAAATTACAATTACCCATCAAGCATTTAATGCAGGCCGTCTTCGGTGATGGCGTTATGATACGCCGATTACCGCCGTGTATGCAATTCCTGAAAGAGTTTCATGACAAAAATCATTCAAATGTTCTCGAAAAAATCAGTGAATGGAATCCTTAAAAATTTAATGTCTGGCTTTCTACATATGATTTCTCGCAGTATAATGAGATGTCTCAATGCTACTACATCGAATACGATGAAGGAAAATGTGACGAGATTTTGTGAGAAGAGAAAAAGAAAGGAAATTACAAATATAACAACAATAAAAAGTGGACATTAAATTATTGAAAAGTACCTAAAACATATAATCACTATTTCTTAGGAATTCTGAGAAAAAAAATAAAATTCTTTTAGTGAAATAAAATTCTTTTTGAAAAATAAATAAATCCAAGGATCCAAATAAATAAAAAAATACATGACTTACTGATATGCTATCGCAGAAATGGTGGTCGAGGGGGGCGCATACCTGGCGGAAGAGGTCTGAGCGGAAAAGGTTGTCGTCTGGCGAAGAACGGTGGAGTAATCCGTGGTCTCAATGGCGAGACTGCCACAGAGGAAAAAGATGAACATGCTGTTGGTCCAGAAGGTCTGAAAAGTGGTCTCACTCTCTGCCCTCCTGGTAATGGTCCTGAAACCAGTGACGATCCTGGCAGTCCTCTAGGCAACCTATTCAAAGGCATACGATTCTGGATCGGAGGAGGAACTGGGGGACGAGATCGTACCATCGGTGTCCCTGTACGTGATGGCAATATCGCTGAATTTGCAGATGCCTAAAAGATAATATGAACCTTTTCCTTATTATTGATAAATAAATGAATCATTTCATTAATTTGAAAATTGAGTCAAAGTGCTTAAAATCTGATAGTTCATCCAATTTTTAAAAGCTTGAGGAGAAGAGGTTGCTCTGAAGTTGGGCAAAAAACATGATGCATAAAAGAAGCAGAAGTAAATAGCATTTGCTTGAGTATTTTCTGAAGAGAAAACGCTATAAACGCTATATACAATTCAACTATGTTGTCGTTGATGATAAAACGCGAACTTCCGGCTTTTCCAGTAACGGCTTTACCTATTGCACAACATGAAAAAATACAGCAAATATATAAACATTTACCGGTTGGTCGAAGAACATCATCCGTGAAGTATTCGTCGTCTGAGAACAGGATGATGATGGCTGGTGCAGCATTGTTTTTTTTGCCTTTTCGGATATAGATGGACTAGGTTCATGAGACCAGCGAGCATCTATATTTGCCGGTGGCCAACAAAAATCAACTTCCCGATCTCCGTCACTAGTTTCAGGTGCTGATGTGGAATTATTGGGAACAACACCGGGAGTGACAGTGGCAGCGCTATCGCTGCTCTGTGGAATGGATAATGCAGAAAGTAGTGTTTTAATAACATTTTGACTGGATGGCACTGAAATCGGTTCATCAGATGATTTCGAGCTGCCAAAATTTGCTGATGTGTTATTGACAGCGCCTCCAAGTAATGGATGATCAGAATTGTAGCTTGACGTTACAGCCGAAACGGGTTCTGCTTTAATGGCACCAGATGAAAGAAACCGTGATGAACCTATCTCGCCACCGTTGAATGTTGCATTGCTTGATGTAGGTAGAGATTCCAACGAATTCTGCATTTTAAGAGGTTGTAGAAGTGAAAAATTCATGGAGAAAGATTTTTCATCCGATTGTAGTTGCTGATGTTGTGTACCGAAGGTACCAGCACCAGCAACTACAACTGATGAAGTTCCTGGCAGATTTGGATTCCCACGTTGTTGTTTTTGATGTTGATATTGTTGGAGCGGTGGAGAATAGTTTGCTGTCTGGCAATGAGAGGGATATGGATTTTGTGTTGTTCTTAATTCAGAAAAATTGCAACTGCTATCCGCGATCGAATAGGTATCAGTTCCGGTCTGAAGCCCTCCACAACCAAACGATGAATTTGAAACCACCGAAGGTTTTGGGAGCTGCAGGTGTAGTTGCTGTTGTAAAGAAGAAGCTGTTGCTGTTGTCAATGAGCCACCGGCTGTTGTAGTTATACTGGAAGTAGTAGGTATTGAATATGACGCTATCGATGTACCAGAGATATTGTAATTTGTAGCATTGGCATATGGATGTAGCACTGTTGGTGGTAACATAACAGCTGAATGATCACTCACTTTTACCGTCGAACTATTATTATTACTAACATTAATGTTCGCTGAGCTATAATGACGGTTATGCTCTAGCGTCGCTGATGGAAAGTGATTGCCAGCTGAAAAAGTAACTGCAGTCGGTGGTAACTGTTGAGAAGATGGGCCAGGATATAATGCAAATGCTGGAGTTTGATTCGTATATGGTGCAGCAGCAGAAGCAGTAGGAGTTACAGCGACATGAGATAGTGTTGTGGGGATATTCTGGAATGAATTAACCATTCCTGAAATTTGAAAGATTGAAGAAAAGAAGAATTAAAATCATTTAGCCCCGAAAAAAGTAAATTTACGCCTTTATCATTTCATAGCAGACGAAAAGCAAGAAGAAAGCGAACAAAATGTTTCTTGAGAAAAGTTCAGACCTGCAGATTGCGCTGTTGCCGTTGGTGCATGTGATACAAGATTCAAGGACGGAACTGTTGGTATCGCTAACGGTGAAGTTGCAACAAGATTAGTAGCGTATGGTACACCAGCGAAAATAACAGATGCAGTAGCAGTGGATGTTTGAGGCCCAGTAACCGTACCTAGGTTTACACCTTGATCGGCAGTAAGCTGATGAGGTGGAGGTGGCGGAAAATATGGATACAGGGATGGAGCGTTTCCTCTTGCTGACGTACTGACAAGAACCTGGGAGGCAGTATCAGGATGCAGCATAACCAAAGGTGGAGGTGGCGGGGGAGTTGGCAAAACGGTAGGCGCCATCACTACGGGAGTAGTAGAAAGACCAACAGGCACAGCTGGAACTATGTTTGGTGATGGTGGTGTCAGCGGTGCAGGTGGTGGAGGTGGTAACAAGACACCGTTCCCACTGACACTTTTATTACTTTCCAGATCCATTTCTACCGGATACATGCGTATGTCTTCTTTGGAAACTGTCTGATTTTGTCTAAAATGAAAAATGAACAAAATGTTGACAGCGGTTGAATAATAAGAAATAAAAAAAAGAAAAACAGGAATTTTACAAATATTGCACCTAAATTCTTCAGAAATGAGGTACTTAAAACAAAGAGATACCCATCATGCTGATCGTCGTTCTTCTTGCCAACCTTTTGCAATGCATCTTTCAGCGTTTCTAACAAAACTTTATGATCAACCTGAAAGAATAAATCAATTCACATTTCTGCAACATCCTACCAGTCCCACTAGATAAAAGCTGGAATTTTGAACAAGCAAAATAATTTCAGTGTTTTTTGCAAAACTTAATAAATGTTTGTGCCAAAATTATATAAAACTTTCAAAACTGCCAACCAAAACTTTAGGTATGTAAAGTTCAACAAGAAGTCATGTTCTTCTATAAAAACTTGAAATAAACAAGAAATTTGAAATCAGCGAAATTCCCGGACTTGTTTCATCGCTTTCTGCAACTCTTCACCCAAACATTCTGCCAATTGATTGTGTGGAAGTTTCGTAAGTTCTGCCATTTCAGCTATCAAATCAGGTGTTTCTTCCATTTTTAATTTACCACCCTGAAAAACCAAAACCTGCTAAATCATATTTTCTAAATACCGCTAAGTAAAATATGCAGCATCAATTTCAATCCAATTCTAATATATAGCGGAGTTCAGCCAAATATATTTGATGAAACAATAACTTCTAGACAAAAATAAGCTTTACCTCCCCTGTGAAAACAACAGTTTCATCGATAGGAGGAGGAGGTGGAGGACTTGAAGGTGATGCAGAACCAACACCTCGTGAAGAAAGCATCGATGAATTGGCGTCATGCCCCGGTGACCCCGGTGGCGTTTTTGGCCCCCGTCTTTCCTCATTTACAACACCAACAGGTGGAGGTTCACATATTGTTGGGAAATCATCCACTTTACTGTTTGACTGAAACAAAGATTTTAAGATTAGGACACAATTTTGATCTTACTTAAACAAAAAATTTTCATTTTTTAAAATTAAAGAAATGGTTATATGCCCACCAGTTGCATCTTCATTACAGAGAATACAATGTGGCAAGTTACCAGTTATCCAATATCCAGTATGACATATAAGAAATAGGAGAATGATAAAACATATTCCTAGGCAAATGCAATCTATGAGCACAGTACCCAGAACATAAATCAGAAAACAAACATTTTTGCGATTTCTGGATGGCAAATTATCTTTCGGATCAAATGGCAAGAAACCGAGAACAATGTGAGAATCTACACGCCCCGTAAGCATTTTATGCCCAAGCAAACGCTCCATTAATCCCTCTCGTTGCATAAAAGCATAACAAGACGAATCATCATTTTGATGACGTTCTAAATCTTCACGTGTAAGCCCAGAAGTACGTTTGGGTGGACTGTTATTGATGTTAGCCGTCATACCACTTGGACCTGCTTCATCGACATCATCTTGAGCTTAAAGAAACATTGAAATGAACGGAAAAACCGATTTTACTGAAAATCCTCACTTTTAAATCTATGAAAGCTAAAAATTAATGCAGAAAAACTGCTTCTATAACAGTAAAAAAAAAAAAGAAAAAAAAAAAAAGAAAAAAAAAGAAAACCTGCAAGAGTCTGTAATGAAAAAATATGAATAAACTCCCCAAACCATTATGCCATTTCCTCTTCAATAAAAATCAACCAATTTTTCTTCATACATTTCAAAAATAAGCATATATAAAAGGCCTTACGCGCATCTTTTTTTCGTTCTTTCGGAGGGTTTACCATGGAATCTAAAATTCGGTCAAAAAGTTCTCCTGGCTTCGATTTTCTTGAATGAACGGGAGTTTGTTGATGGTCTTGCACAGGCCTGAAACAATGAGAAAAAATTTTCGGGAAATAGTAGCAAGTTTGAAATCAAATGATCGTAAGAAATTCGTAAGATTGCATTTAAAATAAATAACTGAAATAATTGGCACAACAAGGTTCTCATTCTTGCATAGTTTTTACCTGAATATTATTTAGATAAAAACTACTTGCGTTTGACATCCTTTACCCGCTCTCTTATCATAATAATAAAGGTATTCAATCATTTTTAATTTGCATAGATTAAACTATGAGAGTATTACATAACTAGCGTCTTATGTTTAGTAAAAAATTGCGTTTATATCGGTTATTATATAATTAAAATCTTTAGGGCACCGCGATAACCTATGACTATTTCCTAACTTTCCCAAAAATAAAACTACTACTTGCAGGACTAATTTTAAAATCTTTAATTTCTGATCTTTGTTTTTCGGCATGAAATTTTATGATGAAAGAAGCAAGTAATGATGCTAAATTTTATATATTAGCTATAAAATTTCTGTGTGATTAGCAACCTACTCACAAACAGGTTAGGCCACGAATTAAATAGTTTTAGCTTTTAATTTTAATTGAATCAGGATATAGCTAACTTCTTTTTGGTAGGAGGTACGATGCGACTGGAAAACGCTGAATCATGCTTGCGAATTGAAGACGTCGAAGCAAGTGGAGAACGTGAATCTGACTGACCTCCCAAACGAAATCGTTTTGTCTGAAAAGATCAAAAATAAATTAAAATTAGCACTTGAAATTAGCACGTAAATTTTCAACTATTTTATTAAAAATCCCACATTGACATTACTGATCTTATTTTTTTTCAGATACAAGATATTTCAAAACAGGCAGAAAAATTTAACGAAATAATTTTTAGAATGGATTCTATAAAATTCTACTTACAAACCAAAAGCCAAGAAGACAGTGTAAAATAATTAAAATTTTTTTGAGCAAACTGAGAAACCAGAAACCATTCTTTCCTAAATTTATGGTAAAAAGAATAAAAGAAATACTTATTATTTATTTAAGCCAAAAAATAAATCTGACTTCCTAGATTTTACCTTTTCTTCGCCACTGTATATGATTAAATTCGTAACGCAGAGTTTAAAGCATTGAAAATAAATCTAACTGTTTAACTTTTATATCACTCTTCTTTGACTGCGCATACATCTTTTCTAAACTAAGAAACTTTTTCTTACTACTGATTTTCTAAAAATACGAGGACTGGAAATGTCATTACTACAGATAAAAATCACTTTATTGGTAATTTATTTATTTATTTTTTTCATACCAATGTACTATTGCAAGAAGCCCCTCTCCCACCCTCTCAAAAAAAAAAAAAAAACTTAAGTTCTGTTTTTTGAGGAAAAACTATCACGATATGCTCACCTTATCCGGTATAACATCCATTGTATTATTTTCACCAGCTCTCCGTCTTGGGATTCGAAATGGACGTGTGAGTTCATTAGTACCTATGTCCATTGTTAACAATACATTATAGTCAATTTTAGCTTTCTGAAATATCAATAAGCGGTAATGTACCAAAAAAAGACTATGTATAAAAAAAGATAGAAACAAATAGGATTCCAAAAATTTAAGCAAACTATTCATTAGAAAGAGAAAAAAAAAATAATATAATCAGTGCAATTGACAACATCGTCCAAAATAGATGTGATAGCTCAAGTCTAACTGGAAATATGCTATAACTGAAAAAATCAAGACTGAATTCTAATCAGATATAAGACCAAATCTGGAACGATTAAGAAAGATTCTACTTAGAAAAAGATTTGAATTTAAAAACCCAACTTGATGAAATTAAGGCCGGATTTTAAACCTGGAAGGATAATAGCAAATATAACTTGAATGTTCTAAAATATGAAACCAACAGATAACTCGTTAGACTCAGGGAATTCAAAATTAATTGGATTCGGAATCAATAAAGATCATAGTTGAAATTAACGAAAATTGGAGCTAGATAGAAGTGCTTTAGAAATAATCGGAAAAACTTGGGATCAGGCGTAACTTGGAATTAACCAACAATAGTTCAGGATTAGCAAAAACACCGATGAATTAATGAAATAGTTTCACAATTAACAACGTAAGTTATGCCTAAGATATTTACATAGCTCATTAGCTAACATCTTGAGGATGTCTCCACGTTACAGTGCACTAATTTTATTCATAAACTGATTTAAACATCGATACTTAGCTTCATTTTCATACTAAATGCTTTGAATAAAACACCAAAAACTTTGATTAGAATAACAGTTTGATCGAATTAAGACCCAAGTGGAAGTTTAGTCTGGATCCTTTAAATAAAAGCCAAGAGAACGAAATCCCATACCGAATAATTCACATCAGAAAAACTAAAAACGGGATTTCCGACAGCGCGGCCAGTGTCCAGTCCATATGTCTAGATATGAAAATTTTTGGGTCAAAATCCTTCAATTTTTCAATATTTTTTCTTTTGCTTCTAAGATTTTCCGGTAGATTGATTTTAGTGAAAATATCTTAAACAAAAATGTCTTGAACTCAATTTTATGTCAAGAAAGTTCATGGACGGCGTAAATCGCATTGATCCATTTGTAACATGAAACCTGCGAGTAAATTTATCTTTGGGGAGAAAAAATTTATCTTTTTTGTTTTTTCTTCTTTAGCTTCATCTTTAGAAACAATTTTACCTCTTCCATTTTCTTTATTGAAATTTCCGCAAAATTGAAAAGAAATATGCTAAAACATTTTTGCTCGATTTTTGAAAAAAAAGAACTTATCAATAATACATCATAATCATTGATCTCAGATTAGGGTCTCGTTGATATAATCGATACATCATTCTCAGCACAAACAATTTCATGTATTCTTGGCTTATTTCGTCGAATTTAATACACTTTGCAAATTTACTATCAAATATTCCTTGGCTTATTTAGCTAACATACTATAATTGCTGCTTAGAATTCATTTAATAAGATTAGTATATTTAGTATATCTTGGCTTATTTTTGCAGGATTAATTTCAAGCCTATTCTGTAAATTTTTGTTAGCTTATTTCGGAAAGTTTTATTATGAAAAAAAGCTCCGTTTATCAACATTTAATATCATTTTCTTAGTTTGTTTGACACTTTTGAGATATCAAGTTGACACTGTGTGACATTGCCAATTTGCTCTAACTCAAATCGATTCTTATTATGTGCCCTGCTTGGTAGTAACTATGGCCGATTACCCCGCTTAAAATTTAATTTCCGTTTTGATTTTTGAATTCATTTCAATTTCGAATGCAAAAGATATGTTAATGATTCATTGAAGTACATTAGTAATAAAGCATATCCGGTATATTTTACTCATGAAATAATTAAAATTTGATTTCAATTTCAAATTCAAATATATTGACAATTCGTTGAAACAGGAATAATGAAACATATTTGATGTATTTTACTAATATTCAGTCCGGATATATTCTGTTCATTTTTCTTTTTTTTTTTAGCTTTCCATGTGGAAAAAACAAATTGTCAAATAATCATTAATCTAAAAGGTTAAATATCAGGTAGTCACTAATAAAATTATTAATATAAATTAATATAAGAGAATTATTCCGGAGGAATTAATCCAGTCTTTATCCTGGGACTTTTTTTTTCTTTTTGATGCATAAATAAGAATGATATGATTATCCTAGATATAATTAAATAGGCTAAAATTAATGTCAGAAGATAAAGAAACAATTTATTGCTATTGAAAACTTAATTAACTAAGACAAATATCAGCTTAATTAAAAAGAATTAGGATTACATTGGACAGATACGCATGTAAGGTCAAAAAATAGATGGATGATGAATTTTTATGACAATTTTATTAAAAATTTACTATTCTTGACCAATGAGACTTCTCAAAAATCAATACAGCGAATGACTGGCCATCTGAATTGCATTTGGAAAGCTATCATCAACTGAATTGATCGAATAAATGTATCCATTCTGGAAAAAATGTGCTATTCCGGAAAAGAAAACAAATTTCATATTATCAAAATTAATTATAAATCAATGATAGACCATCACATCCAAATAATGATTAAAAATGTTAGATTTTTACTTTTCAAAAAAACATACAAAAAATGAATTTAAGTTAAACTTTATCACAGTGACAACTTACATTAAAAGAATATCTCATATGCACAGAGAAGTTTTTATCGTAATTTCAGTTTTGTTAAATCTATGAAGTTTTTGAAATTTCAAAAAAAAAGGGGAAAAAATTATGAAGAAAATTTCCTCGTCTTTACTCGTTTAAAAAAAAATAGGCATGTCTATATAAAAAAGGTCTATTCGAATACAAGCCTGTGTCAAAATTTGAAAACAATCGGTGAAGAACGTGCGAAGATCCGTGGGCCGTGACAGGGAACATTCATATTTTTATTTACTTAGATGATATATACAAAAAATCTTATTATCTCTCTACTTTCTCGACAATATTTGGGAATGTTTCCTCGCTTTCTTCTTTTTTTCTGAGTTCGAAATTTTTCATATTCAATTTTTTAATTTTCAATCTTCAATTTTCTTCCTTACTTTATTCTATTTCTAAGTTTGCACTACTCAACTTTTCTTCTTTTTGACAACAAACGCTTACTAAAAAAACTATACTTCACCTAATCTCCATAACCAAATTCGCATCATCTAACAAATATCAAGGAATTAAAATAAGTAAACTTGTATTTTTCCAATTCTTGCCATCATTCTCAAAATTTATCATTTACATCTGTCAAGTCACTTTTCATAAGTGATAAGAAATTCGACTATTATTGTTTTTGCAATTATCAAGGAATCATTATAAGTAAGCTTGTATTTTTCATGAATTTATAATCCAAATTTAACTGCCATATTTTTGAGCCCTTTTCATTATTATTCCTTCATTGTATTTTCCTATAAAAGATCCGTTTGGATATTATATATAATCCTCATTTGAAGATGAAGAAATGTAAAGACCCGAAAATTCAATAATTTTCAATTTAAAGTTTGATAATCAAATTTTGAAGCGTGCAGATAAATTCACAACAATATCATTTTAGTTTTTAATTATTCGACTGCTCGCAAATGTTTCGAAAAAGACGTATCAATGATCAATTTTTATTCGCCTGAGAAAAACACCGGATTGTTGAAATAATTAAAACGGATGCGAAACTTTTAGTTATATTAATCAAACATGAAATATAGGAGAAATTCTAAAGACTTAGAAATTAAATTTTTTTTTTTGAAAACTATTAAGATATCACTTAATCAAGATTTCGATAGCACAAATTACTCCAATTCAATTAAAATGAAATGAAAAGTTGAACTTAAGACAAATACTAGCCAAAAAAAAAAAAACCATCAATCGAAAACATTATCTTCTTAAAAAAAAAAAATGCCACAAGCAATACTTGAAACATTAAATCCAGATGCACTTTATGTACAAAACATTTTTGAAAGGCATCGTTGACATGACATATTAAAAAACTTGTGCCATAGAAAGCCCAATATGTATTTCTTATATTTGAAAGCTTGATCGAAATTTGAAGTAAATTAAGAAAATTCCAATTAAAAATCCGAGTTTGAGCATTTTCAAATCTGAAAAAAGTGAAAGAAAAAAAATTCTTTTTCTCATAGATCAAATATAAATGAAAAAAGCGTGGAAGTCAAAATTAGCTAATGAAGCAGCAAAAAATGAAAACAACCTACAACAACTTACAACGCAAAACTGGCAGTGGTAAAGTTATCGGATTAAAAGAACTGAGCTTTAGAAATGGTAATAGTACGCTTTTCCTGTTCGTTTTATCATTTCACTTATTTGGTTTTGAAATGAAAGATTGTTGTTCTACTCCATCATTAGCACCTTTCTCTTTCCTTGCAGCGAATCAATTCTGAATAACATAAGCTTCCCCTATTGAAATATTTATCTATTAAATTATCCATTATTTTTGTTTTAAATTTTTTGTAAATAGTCCTATTGTGAATTTTTGTTTTTAAATTTTTCCCTGATTTTTCTTCAGCTCAACTTCTTAAATATCCACACTAACATATCACAGAAATACGTGTTTACTCATCAACAGAAGACCTAACACTGTCGGTGGATTCAATATTTTTTGCTACTGTATAAGAAGTGGAACATGAAATTCGTGCTTCACTTTCATTTGTCACAGTTGCAGAAGCAGGAACACAAGGGAGTGCAGAAGATTTCTCGGATGATGGCAAAAGCGTTACGGAAGACAGTGTTACGTCAGTTACCGGACGTACAGTTCCTGGTATGATACTCTTTTCTTTACGTTTTTCACCTCGTGCACGTCGTTCTTTTTCCGCACATTTCGCTGCACTGTCTACCTGTTAAATAAAATATTCCTGGAATTGAAATTTTAACAACAAATTCAGTTTAGAATACAAGCAACTATGTATAAACATATTTACAAGCTTTTTGTTCGCTCATATGTTGAAAATAAAAAAAAAGGAATTTTTTTCTTCTAAAGTTACATTGAAATAAAAGATGTAATACTTTGAAATTTGGGATTATTTCCGAGACAATCTGCATCTGAAAGACAAATGCATCGAATTAAAAAATATTGAACCTAAAAAATTCTCTTTTTCAAAAGAGTTCCAGTGGTAAGAAAATCTTACTTCTAAAGCTTTGGCGACAATATCTTGGATTTTCCGCTCCATTTCCTCATCATCTTTCGGATCACTGGGCTGCTTATTGGATCCTGAAAGTGGCTTTTTGGCGACGCCGTTTCGGATCTGTCGTTGCCGTGAGCGCTTCAGTGGAGTGGCGCCAACAGAAAGAGAAGTTAAGGTCGATTGAGTGGAAGAATGATGATGCCCGAAACCGCCTCAAAAATATATTATTGTGAATTTTACTTTCAGATATGTCTTATTTTGCGAAGCGAAAATGGAATTTCTCTAGTCAGTATTGGAAGGGAAAATTCGTTCATTTTCTGTTTCATTTTGCTAGATCTCAGAGCATATTAAATATTTTACTACCTGGAGCAGATGAAAATGTTAGGATAGCACTATCCGACTGCGGCGACAATAGACCGTCTTGTGCTAATATTCCATGGTTACTAACATCTGCGGCAACGTTTCCGATTATATCGCCCTGAAATTATTTGATTCAACGAAATATACCATAAACTTAGATCTGAAATAATCAGCTCCCGTGAAATTTATGTTTCCTGTTAAGTATAAGATTTCGGTAAGATCTTACGAAAATTTGACCGGCTTATAGATTATATTTATATATGCAATTTACCTCATAAATTATTTCTTGTTTTATATCAAATCTGCTCAAATTTCCGAGAATTATAGAATTTCTATGTGCCTCACATGATATACTTAAAAGCCGATAATATACAAATGAATTTAACCTTATCTGCAAGTTGTGTCACTCGATTCAAAAAATTTTTATTGTGTGCAGTCAGAGCTTGAAAGTTTTCAGCAAGTACTAGAGAATTGGCAGCGCAAAGCGAACTCAACAACTGAGTGTTGGTATTTGAAAGAATGGCAGTATTATTTGCATTTTTGGCAGATTCCAATTCTTCACGCCGACGTACTTTAATTTCTAATTGCTGATTGGACATCTCCAGTGCAGTAATTTCACTTTCCAGAGCGGCACATTCTGCCTGAAAATCACGCTACATTGGTACAATTCAGGGAGAAACATTAAGGAAAGAATATGAGGGGGGGGGGGGGGGGGGGGGGGGGGGGAAGTGCACATAGACATATATTGCTTAAACAAATAAGGAATTTTTTTTAACAAAGATGCAATGCTAAAAACTAGGTTATATCTCCCTTTTTCTTATCTCATATTTCGACAACATCCCGACACAAGCCTATTTAATACCGAAAAAAATCAATTCTTTGTTGTTTTTTTTTTTTTCAATTTAAAAACTTACCGTAATTTTCTTATGATGTGCAACAATTTCTTTTGCATTTTCCAATAACAAACTTGGTGTTGATGCTTCAATACCTAACTCTTCAATTCGTGCATAAAAACAGTTCATACCCGATGAACGCAGATTTGTTATTTGTTTTGTTATAGCATCAATTCGTGATCGCAGCAAATTTCGGTATGACTGAAATAATTGTCGAGATATAGAAGATAATTACCTAATTCCAAACTGCAAAAACTGGATTTTTAGCACCTAAAGTAAGCATGTCAAGTAAACCTTTTGCAGCTCAATTTGAGCTCTGATATCATCTGCGAAATTTTCTGCCTTCATCTTTTCCAATTGTGCTTCGAACATAATGCGCATTGATTCTGAAATTATAGAAAATTTATGAAGGTCTTCCAGCGCTAAAAATATGGTAACTTCCTTTTCGCTTAAAAATTAATAACCTTTGCATATACTCCTTTTGCAATCTTTGAATTCTAAGCAAAAAAAAAAAAGAAAAAAGAAAAAAATTACAATTCGTAAAAGGAAATTATAAAGATATAACTGACTTCACAAATAAAGAATCATATTGCCTTAGTTTTAAGCCCACATTCTATGCTTCCGCAAAGGTAATGTATTCGTTACAAACAACATTAATTATAGACCTATATCCTGAGAAATCATAAATTTTTTTTTCCGCATTCAAAATTTTTGGCAAAATATTTCAAATGTATTGGAATTGAAAAAAAAATCCAGAAATTAAATATTTTTTACGAATTAAATCATTGCTTAAAAATGAAACTACAAATTATTCCAATCAATAAATAGAAATCAAAAAATTAAAATTATTAATAAAAGAAAAAAGCAGCTTAAAACTCGGAATCACTACATCTATTTTAAGTAGTAGCTAATACAATAAATTATGAAAACAATTATATAAAAACTAAAATAATACTTACCAAGCATTTGATTTAATGCTGGATATTTACTTTGCTGCAACAATAATTCCGGTTTATTTTCTATCGTTGCAATATCAGCATCATCACCTACTGCTCGATCCAGCATATTTCGATCCATCGCTGCCGGATGTGATGATATATCTGATACATATACTAGGGACGGATCATGCACCGGTGATGCAGTATGAGTGGTTGCTGTACGAGTCATACGATGCATCAAATCGATCGTCTCCCGTGTTTCATCATCAGCAAAAGCCTGAAGTTTTTCCGAAAATTAATGGAAAAAAAAAAAAAAAAAAGAAAACGCTAAGAATTTGCATTTTTTCTATAGTATTAAACATACAGCATCTATATACAAATAAATTACACATACACACATACATATATATATATACATATGCACAGACATACAATTTTGTACACAACACTTTATCATGAATGAAGAGATTGGAAAACAAACAAACAAACATACATACACACAGAGTACCGCACAAAACTTCATTTCTAACCACTCAGCTTCCAATTTTTTTTTCATCATTCCAAAAAAAGTTCATATAATCATACTTTTTAGACGAAAAAAAAATAAAATAAGCTTAAAAATAATAAAATTTCTATCTCTTCTACTTTTTCTTCCCAACTGTTATACATTTTGATCTCTTTTTGTTTTTTGTTTTTTTTTTTTTTTTTTTTTATGGAGGGGGAGGTGGGGAAAGAGAAGCAGGAAAAAAGAAGAAATGACGAAAAAAAAAAAGATCAAATCGTAGTCAGAACTGATTAAATGATGGATCGATAGATGAATGATAGATGAATGAACGATTGTTTTGATGTAGTGATAAACGGATAACTAAACGATCGATCTAGTCGGATGACTCGATGATCAATTGATACTGACTGGAACTGTATAACTTGATTCACTAATTCAGTGAATGTCTAATGGATCGAAAGGATTCTATACTTTACCAGTGGAATACATCATAGATAAAGCGCTGAAATCTAATCAACACTTTTTTTTTTTAAAATTAATTTCATTTAATTTCAAAATAAATCATTAAAGATAGGATTAACTGCCAAAAATTTTCTTGCCTAATTTAAAAAAGGACAATATACTACGATAAATTTGAATATTTTCAAACTGCAAAATGTTAGCTTAAAAATTCTTCAGTAATTACATTTACGACATAAATCAGTTTCAATTTATATCAACTTCTCATCACAAAATAAATGAATATTTGTAAAAACGCATATTCTAATTCAATCAAAACTAGTTATTTCAGTTAGCGTGTTCTACTCTTTCTCCTCCTTTCTGTTCGCTTTTCCTTATTGCTGCCTTTTTTTCTTTGATTTTACTTTCCTTACTAATAACATTTGTAACAGTTGGAATTCAAATCTAAAAACCCTTAAAAAAGTATGGTTGAAACCATAAGAATATTCGTTTGATTCATGTATTTTACGCACTTAATGGATTCCAAAAAAGATTCGTAAGCCACACAGTAAGAAACAAATCAAACATAAGATTCTAAAACTGAACAGAAAGTAGAAATAAAATGGCATCTAGAAGCCTATCTTCGGATCAATTTCTAGAATTAGCTATATGAAGTTAGATAAACTATTTTACACAAAAAACAAATCTACTTTCCCAAAAGACTCCATTTTTTAAGGGTGACAGTACTTAATCTATAAGATGATACTTATGAGATGACATTACATGCAAAATAATTATTCACTCTTCTGATCTCTACCTACATAAGAAAAAAAACTACTCATGTGTCAGATAATGTCAAAAAAATTTTTAAAAATATTTTGGCAGAATTCTTCAAAATATTATAATTAAATTTGAATTCAAATGCTATCTATAATTTCATTCCAGTGCCATCCCACAGGTAGCAAACTGAAATTCCAAAAATTGTTAGATAAACAACATGCGCTATCTTTCCATGAATAATACGGAAGTTTTAATTACTTTTCCATGAAAAGCAATTCATTACCTCTTTTTTACGAAATTTTTACTTCTTTGGGAACATTAGAAGAAAATTAAATTAATTCTATACTAAAATTTGATGTATAAGGAATGGAAAAAATAAGATAGATAAGAGAAACTCTGAAAAAATAAAAAAAATGACTTTGAAAAAAAAAAGTGAAATTTACATTTTCTTAAATAACAAACAAACTTGCAGGAAGAAATAATCGGAATGAAAATGTTTGGAGTAAAAAATTTCAAGTTCAAATATAAAAACTAGTCCCAATTATTAGAAGCTGTCATTAAAGTTTAGAAATGAATGCAATCTTTTAATAAAAAGAATAGAAAGTGAATGCAATACTCACAAACTGTTTACCCAAATGGCAAACTGCTCAAACAAAACGATTCAATAATAATCTTTCATCTAGTTTATTATTGAAGTTATCATTTAGCTCTCGTTCGTTAAATTTATCAGTTGGACACGCTTCAAAAAATTCATGATTTGTTATGTATTCTCATCGTACAAAAGTCACAATTCTTTTCCTTTTGCTCTTTCCTCAAAGAATGTGAAAATATATTTAACCTTGCTAGCAGCAGGTATTTTACGAGGTCGTCCACGTTGTCCAGTTTTACGTATTTTTCTTGATGGAGCATAATCATAATCCGGTGTTGGCCACTTAGAACTGCGAACTGGTAAAGCATTCTCTGCTGAAGCCGATGTAGTCGTACGCTGACTTTTTATTTTCATTGAACAATATTCTTGCCATTTGCGACGCGTCGTTGGACCGGTTCTGGAAATGTAATACTGAAGACAATCCTATCATTGGATAGAAAAAAATGAAGTATATCATTCAGAGACTGTTCATCTCAAGAAAATTGGAGCTTAATCAAAGGAACCTACTGCTACCATAGCTGACAACATCAGTATTCATTATCGACCATTCTTAAGTATTATTTAATAGATGGTTTCGATACCAGTATAACAACTTATGCTAACACTTAGGGTTGATATGTAGCTCTGTCAAATAAATCGAAATTAATTCAAAAACTTTAAACTTCAAGCTCACAACTTTAGTTGAGATAGAACAATTAGACTTACGCATAATCATCATCATCCGAAAGATCCGAGTTCGGATGCTTGTTATTTCTGCTTAGCGGTGTTGGACTTCGTTCGTGATACGTTGGTGTGTGACTTCGACCAACTGTTGGTGTAGCACCGCGGCGATTAGCCATTCCAGAGAGACTATTCGGTAACGATGCGCTAGATTCTCGACTCCAGCACCGGAAACTATCACGTGATGTTTTACTTGATGTTGATGATCGTCTGCTACCATCCGAACTATTGTGTTGTTTTAACGCAGGATTTCGTTGTGAGAGAAAATATTTTTCTAACTAAAATATACTTCAATTATTACTTTACTTCATAAATCTATTTCCAAAAGTACATCCAAATCTCTAATCGATTTAAAAAAAAAAAAAGCTTGCCGAAAATTAAATTTCGCATGGTGACTTTAAGATTACCATAAAAAAAGAAAAAAAAAAATGGAGAGTGCCACAAACAAATGACATCACTTCGAATGAAGAAGAGTCAATATTTATATGAGCAAAATTTTTATTCCTATATTTTGCTAGCTTTAGAACGCTATATTTTGACTCTGTTGATTTACTTTAGCTCGATTGATGACATGATGATAATACGCCACATAGTTACTTGTCCAAGAACATGCATTCTCACACTGTGACATTTCGAAAACGTCCAAAATTGCTGATATATCTAAAGAATTTGTCTACAGTTGCATTTTATTTACAAACAATAACAATGATCAATCGACTATTATTTAATGAAGATCTAGTTCAATGATTAAACTTTATCGTAGATTTTAGCGAACTAAATCTGAGATAAAAATTAATCATTGAACCAAATCATTGTGATGTACATTTATCAGCGTTTAAAAATTGATTTTTGTCCTAAAAATTTGGAAAAAGGAGGAAGGAAAGCCATCATTAACGATGTCCTGTTGCTCGTTAAGTCGATATATTAAATTCATTTCATAGATTTTTTTATTTCTGACTAATGTCGAGTTAATGAGTAAAAATATTTTTTCAGAATGTAAAAAAAAGAAATACACCACATCTCTCACTGCAATATAGATAGACAAATTTTTGACTCATATAATCAAGCATATACACAACTGAACAAATCTCTTGTGAAAATTCATGATTTGTGAATGAAAAAAGAAAACAGTACCGTTTAAGTGTCTGTCTGTAATCGTTCGATTAGGTAAACCATAAGGTTTAGTTGAAATGATTCGCGTCCCATCTTTAAGTTCGCTCAAAAGTTCTCTTAAAAAGCGAAATATTTGACATACAAAATCGGAAGTTGTACTCGACACTTAAGTGAAATATGGCCAATTTTCTATTTTCAATCTAACTACTTACAAGTTCGAAATTCTTAAATCCTCGATGTTTGAACTGTGTTAGCGGTAATCAAGATGTTTTATTTGAACTTCAATTCATCACAATTCTAATTTAATTTTCACCTAAAACTCACAGTCACTTACAAAGTACTTACACAGCAAACTAAAACAAACCTTTTTATGCGAGTTTCTAGTTCAGCTGTAAATGCGAAGTTATTGATCAAAATAATTGTTGCTTCTTTGGTAATCAGATCACGAAATTTTTCATCTAAGAAATCTCCTTTATGTAATTCAAATGGTCTAAATTTTTTGCCATACCATTTCATCCACCTGAAAACAACAAAAACTTGAAATCAGCCAGCATTCATGGAAAAGATGTTCCTTCTCTCTAAAAACAACTATTAAAATCAAAAAATTTGCAGTTTTTTATCTATTATTATTCCCTGAAATAATAATGCATGAAAAACTGTTATAATTCTTCATATACATAAGATCCGTAAGATTCGATAAACGATAACGCACTTTTTAAATTCAACTGAAAGATTTTGGGCATAACGATTGGGTAATGAAGCAATTTCTATGCCAACTGCTTTTCGTATTTTGGAACCACCGGCCATGTGAATGACCAACTGACCAACTCCACTTCCAAGATCAACGAAAACATCCCGATCCTGAAACAACATTACCAAAATTACTATCATATCAACCAAAAACAACTTCTTTCTCTGATCAACCTATTTTCGGTGGCATGAGTAGCTTAATAATATACCATTTTCAAAAACAAAAACAATTACTAATAAAGCAATGAAAAAAGACTGCGTATAAATAAGATAATTATATAGGACAAAACAAAGAGTAATCCAAAGCCACATTTACTACCTCATCCATTTACTACTTCACTATCCTTTAATTAAAACAGAAATGAGTAATAATACAAATATGAGAAAATTGAAAAGAAAAATCGGGTGAGCGTAGTTTTAATGTTATTACAAGATAAATGAACTTTTTAGAAACATTGATAAGAAGAATTTGAGTTTTCACAATTTCAAAAAAGAAGAAAAACAAATACAGCATAAGGTAAAAAGCATAAGAAGTATTCAGAATGCAAAACTATAAATCTCAAAAAGCTTTTAAAGATGAGCCAATCCAGTCTAATTAAATATTTCACAAACCTTTGGCACAATTTCTTGAATGATCATTTGCATTCGATCAAATGACGTTTCACCGTAAGTTTGTGATGAGAATGCTTTATAATGATTATTTAAAAGATGCACATTGTCTACAGCACGATTGTATGCTCTTGTACAGATCTGCCTTAGCAATACTGGATTTGCCCGTTCTGCTGACCAAATTTCACCACCTGGTTTCGTTGCACCTTTCCACTACAAATTTAGAACATTGATTACTGGAAACTCTTATAAAAAAAAATACTCTCTGAAAATGGCTTTTTTTTTTTCAAATTAATATAGCCATTTAATATTTGATAAAATGATTCTGCAATACTTTAGTTTCAAGCTCCATAAAATACTGTTTCGGAAAGGAAAAATTACGAGAGCAATGTGTTTAAAAAACCATAATAACAGATACAACGAGACTTGCAGTGAAGCAGTGAGTCTCATGCAATTAAAAGAGAATGAGGTTACAAATTATTGCATTTATACTAAGTTGAATCAAACAAGTATCGTGAATTAATCTAGATAGGCATAATTTATAAGCACAATTTTTTTTTCTTTAAAAATAGAAATTTTGGAAAGGAGAATCGAAATTGAAAAATCTAACCAGCTGGGTAAATGTAGGGCAAGTCTTGTTGAAAGCATCCAACAACGCCGACATTTGTTGAAAGCTGAAATGATAGTTTTACATATTCTATATGTTTTTTTCCAAAATAAAGTTCTGGAAAATCTTAAAATACTTTAATATCTAATTTCAAAAATCGATTCCTATTGGATTACGTAACACCTATATTTCGAAAACTTTGAATAAAATCAAATAAAAAATAACTTACTCCCGTTTATCAATTGTATCAAGATTCAATCCACAATGTTGTCTTAAAATGAAATTAAGCTCAGGGAATGATGAAAGCGCATTTCTGAAATATAAAGACATAAGAAACTATAAGTTATCCTGTCTCTTTTATTTGCTTTTGTTTTATAATTTTTGGAATCATTATGCTGAATACATTCTTTATATGTCATCAAAATATTTGCAATTTGGAAATTTCCAATGATTCGAGAAACAATTCAAGGTCATTTAAGAATAGTATGACATCACTGCATCATACAACGATGTTTTATTTGAATTCGAAAAAAAAGTTACCTCACAACATCTAGAATTTCTTGTCCTTCGCTATAGCCAGAAACTTCTCGTAATGGCCACATAAAAGTAAGTGGTTCACCACCAAGTGGGCTAGCTAATTTCAACTGTACCCGTGGTTCTTCGAGGCATGCCGGACTTGCCGACAACTTTGAACGGCTCGATGACCGTGATGAGGTAGATTCTTCAGAGTATTTGGACGTGGACGGATCCGGATCATGCCCTGTTGAATCTTTTTCCTCCTCGCTCATTATTTCCGGATTTCCTGTATACTTTCTAGCTTCGATTCAACTGGAATGATAACAAGAGAATTGAAATATTGGCCACGAAATGATATATCCACAATTAGTAAATAACTCACTTGTTTAGCTAATAAAGTATACATCGTCCACGTGAACTTTCATTTTAAGCAATCTGAAAAATAAACAATAATTTCCGAAATTTTCAATAAAATTTTACGGTTGAAAATAGCGCACAACTGCAAATTTAGATATAATTATTCGATTTCACAAATTTGTCCTTTAAAAATTCATGATGTCGTTAACGATGTAAACATTACTTCGATGATATCATAATTCAAATGACGGATAATGGATTATAGCTGAAAAATGAATGATTGGAAAAGGATGAAAAATTGATGTTTGCTTATCAGCTTGATCGCGAGATAGGATTTGAGAATAAAAATACGACTGGAACCTTAAATGATTCGAATTCCTCAACAGCACGTTTGGGAAAAACTCACTCCTACTAGATGATTTCATTAATTATATGATGCAAACTCATAACTCATGAATAAAAGATGAGAAATATCTGTTAACTTTCTATCAACATTTCTAAAAGATCATAAAAATGAGTTAACTTCTGCGCCGAAAATTCTTTCGACTAGTCAATTAGTTAAAGGAATTCAAAGTTGAAACATATGACCTTTCCTCGTACTCAAATAGAAGAGGTCATGTACTTCAACTGTAAATATATTAATAATTAAAAATATCAATCATTTTGAAATGCATAAAATAGCCTCATTCGTCTAACTTCTTCCCTTATAATGAATATGAACAGTCTAGTTGAAATAGAAAACCCAAGAAGTTGTTTATATCAACAGATTAATCTACATAAAAATATTTTAATGAAAATAAAACGTATATTTCATTCATTCTGAACGATTTTAACATCATCTTCTTCGAACATATTTTTGTTTTCCGATACTTTAATTAATAAGATTGATAACTGGTGATAAAACAGGAATAAGTGATAAAGACAAACATTCACTTGATATTCTTCTAAAATATTAATATCAACGAAGAAATAATGTAATAATCAATAATTGTTGTCATTATCATAATGTTTCTCAAAAATAAATCGATAAGCGAAGTCGTTTATTTTCTAATGATTTCAGTAAAATTACAATCTTATGTTTTGTTAGTTTCTTAAAGATATCTTTAAACTAAATATAGAATAGTATGTAGAAAATAAAACATTTGCAAACTTTCGAGATGATTTCTGTGCTTCCACCAGGAAAACATTCGAGAATAATATTCTGAGAAAAAGAAAGGAAAAAGTCGCAAGTCGAAAATAGTTGCAAGCAACCATACGTTCACATTATTGTCGTTGATTGATCTTGTTTACACTGCCTTACTTTAATTCTTTCATTGCTGAACGAAATAATTAAAGATCAGAAACTTGAAATTAATCCAAAGTAATCAAATGATTAATTAAAAATTGAATAAATATGTTAAAGATTTAGAGAAGAAAAAGTAAATCAATCGGTCGAAAAACGACTGCACAGAAAACTTGAACCTTGCAGTAATCTACTAAGTTTCAAGAAATTGGCCTTATCATCTTTCAATCCTACTATCTTTTCGTGAATTTTTAGCGAAATCAGAGTTTTCTGGCACACAAGTAAAACAAACGGACTAATTTCAAATCCTTTTTGGAAACGTCAGAAACTTTCAATGTAATTTGCGTGAAAAACATCGAAGGATAACTTTTCCATCACTTCAACCTTTTCAAAGTTCAAAGTTAAGAAAACTGAAAACCAGAAAGATGTGTTAAAATCAAAAACCGAATGAAAAGTGGAATATAACACATAAAATGCATTTATTGATATATTCACAACAATAAATCACAAACCAAAAATAGGATGAAACGATAATTTGCATGAAATTCACGTGTGAACAAGTGACGTTTAGGTAGGATGAGGGACATTATAACTTAAATTAGTAATTAATTCATGTTAACAGCTATAAAAGTAGCATGTGAGAAGGGTGGACAATTTTGTTAGAACTCTGTAATTAGAATCGGCAAAAGATGGGAAAAAGTTTGAGGAAAATGATTCAGAAAAAAAAACTTTTTTACTCAAACCGATCGAAACTTCCATGTTCAGCAAAAAAGGCCAAAGTGCGAGGACGAAAATCGACGTGTATGTCGCTGTCTGTGTGTATGTGACAGACTAGATGAGATGATAGACATACACACACACACATATATATATAGGAAGGAAAGGCAACACAAGGAAGCACAGCAATCAATGAAATTTCAATTTCGTCTTCCTCTCTTCTTTATAATGCTCTCTAACGGTTCATGTTAATGTGGTGCATACACACATACACACGCACACATACATACACACACCCATACACACATACACGCACACACATATGCACAGACATACACGTACACATATACACGTACAGACATACACGCACACATATACAAACACGACATACACGCAGACATGTATGTTGAAAAAGGGACAGACACGCACAAAGGCATAATTGGTTATTTATTTATCAATTATATAGATTTAACGGTATTTATCTGAAAATTGAAGTGTTTTGTTTGTTATTTTTGGATGGTTTCTTTTTTTTTTTTTTAATTGAAATTTCAATTTTTGTTAAAGTTTTTTGAAAGCATTCTGTGATTTATTATTTGTTGAAACTTCATTTCGTCTTTCGAAATGTTATCTCTATGTTATCGATATGTGTTTGTGATATTATCTCGAATATGAGTGAAATGTATTGAATTTTTGTTATATTTAAGTGAATTAATAAGCTAATTTCATTAATAAGATAATTAATTGCTGGACAAATAAGCTAGTTTAGATTAGCTTGAGTTTCTTGTTTAATGATAGTTACAAGATAGATAAAAATAATTGCTGGATAAATAAACTAATTTAGCTTTAATTCGATGGTAGTTATAAAACAGATAAGATGGTTCAGTTAAGTGATATCATAATTATTTATTCGAGTAATGTGATTGTTTTGATTGGTAAATTTTTTTTTTAGGAAATTCCTGATATTTCAAAATTTTTTTACATATAAAGACGTCAAATACGATACACTAAAATATGATTTGGAGAAGTGCTGAGAGTAAAAAAATGAAAATTTATTGATTTGTTTTAAATTTACTTGGTAGTTAAAAATATTAAAGTATTAAATAGATCATATTTTTGTTAATGGAATCACATGGAATTTTATATCCCATAAAATTGTTTATTGAAATACAAATATGATTGTATTAAATAGCTTTTTTATTTTGTTTACATTGACATTCTCATCATGTGATATGTGTAAAGTTTGAAAATTTATACTCGTTTTTTTTTTCTTTTTTTTTTTTTTTGTTTTAACATTTGAAAAAAATGCGAAAGTTCCTGGTGGTTTTGTGTAAATTGTTTTCATTTTCATCCATACTGCGTGGTAAATTAATTCAATAAAAAAAAAAAAAAAAAAAAAAAAAAATTTGGGCATTTACGAATCTTACTGGTATGATCAATAAGGAAGAGATTATTGACGTATGTAATTGACACAGTTTATATAGAAAAAGAATCGTTCATTGATATATAATCATCACTTCATATATTACATATATACGCACACGCACGTACGCAAATACGAATTTTGGATATTACGTAAACAAGCGTCAGCATATTTAAAGTGCATATTAAGTGTACATATTTAAGCGCTAAATGATATATTACGGGTAAAAATGATATATAAGTATGAATATATTTAAGAGCTAAATGACATATCATAGGTATGAACACATAGCAAGGATTGGATCATATATCATGTATTTTACGATCAGAATTGATGTTTGAAAGGTATTCTTCAAAAAAATTACATTGATTTTATTTGAAATGAACAATCATGTGGGATATGAATTACGGAATATAAATGTGCTAAAAGTATATATTCTTTGTGAGTATTGAGATTATTTTTTTTAATCATAACAACTAATTTGATAATTTTTTTTTAGCTATTCAGCTAATTATAAATAAACTAACAACTCATCAAAACCCATTCTTGGGAATTAAGTAAATATAGATATATTTGTTTATTGATTTCTCGATCTGCTTCACTTGAAATTATTAAAAGGGATGAAATGGAATCAATTAGTTGAAATTAATAAAGACTAGAGGGATGGTGTAATAAGCAAATCATTCTTTCAAACAAGATAATCGAAATTCTTGTAAACAAATGATTATTTCTGTAAACAAATATAGACAAATAGTCATTTTTGCGAACAAACAATCATAATTATAAACAATTTTTTTCGTAAAAGAAAAAAAAGAAAATATTAGGAAAGAATTGCTATGTTGATAATATTTGAGCTTTTGAAATTACTTCATAATTTTAGTTTAAATTCAATTTGGATTTCTTTTAAAAAAACATTAAGATGAATTATTTCATTGATAGATCGTTAATGTATGAGTCCATGCCATTCTAATGATTCATCTTATTTTTATATTGTCAAAGTTTATTATTATTATTTAATGTAATTTTTATTATTGTTGCCATACAGAACTAAAAAAATAAAATAGAATAAAGGAATATTGTAGGGATCAAACATAGAATATGCAAATCTATATAAATAAAAATGTAAATGTTCTTTGTGGCTTTTGACACAATGTTTCAAGTTTTTCATCGATTGGTTTGAAATCTCGAGACAACTTTGCATTCGAATAGGCGCGCGTTTTTATATAGATAATTATACTTTTTTTTTTTTTTTTTTTTATCAGTCACACCTTGAAATATATTCGAATGTATCGTTGTGTCGAAATTTCAAAGCAAGAGGTAAGAACCTGATTTAAGATTTTAAACAAACGAACATTTATATTTTTAACGTGGCCGGATTCCAGCTAGTAAATTTAATAATTTAAAATACTGAATAGATTAAGCAAAATATTGGGACAGATAAGATAGATGTAGTGCGTACATTATTATAGTTACGCTTACATAATGCAAAAAAATGACAATTGAAAAATTCATTTGCATAATGCAAATGAATTTTTCAACTGTCATTTTTATATTAAGTTTCCTCATTTTTCGGTCTGTCAAATTACTTATTTTGAAGAGTTTCTAATATAATTAATTGTAATTCTTTTTTAATATATCATTATTTTTATTATCTCCATTTCTAATGTAATTAGTTGAAAATTTTTCGTAATTTATTGCAGTTTTGAGATAAATATTCAGATAATAAATATGTAAATTATTATGTTTTACAGAGATAATTAGATTACTTCTATAAAACATTATAACAATTTACATATTTATTTGCGTGAACAGAATGATTTGTACAATTATTGAAAAACTTAAATTGTATGCTTGCTGCTCGTAAATAAGTAAGTTTGTCATGTTATCATCGTCCTTTAGTTAAATACATCCAGTAAAATTTATTAAAAGGATTAAAATATTCGACATTCTGAAATTAGTATTGGGAAATAAATATGTTTCATTAATGAGTTTCTCTGTATTCATCATGCAATATTAATCGCTATCAAAAATCAGCAAAATCAATGCATAATTTTTAATTACATAATTTTTAATTAAATTTAATATAATTTTTTTCAGGTCAAGAAATATGCATAGTTGGTCAATTTTGCTATTAATTCTTCTGTACTGTTGGCTAGATATTGTCATTTCGGTGATCGCTTTTGGGTTCTATCAAACATCATTCAAATTTGATGCTCAGATTATCTGGGATTATGTAACATTTAATGTGCCATATGATTTTATCAGTTCTCCCGTTGATTTCCTGATATTTGCCGTTTTTCGACTTCTCGTGATGCTGATCTGTATCATACTTAAGATGAAAAATGAACAGTCATGGCTTGAAAAATGTTTCATGCCACTTTTGGGAGTATTTATTCTGAATTGGGTCTTTTCATTGAGCAAATTGCTTGCTTTCTCGGAAAAAATCGAACAATTTGCTTATTTCGGATTTTGGTTGAATGTCACTTGGAATGTGCTAGCTGCTGCATTAATTATTGTAATTTGGAAATTTGCATTTCGTACTAACACTTCATGGGGCTATCATTCGTTAACATCGGGTGAAGCACGAGATGTGACATCAGGAGTGGAAGATAAATCTAATCGTTTTAATACTTATCGCCATGTTCTGCGATTACTCGAGTATTGCAAAAATCAGTGGAAATGGTTCGCAGTAGGATTCTTTTTTCTTCTCGTCTATTCTCTCTGTATGAATTTAAACATTTATTAACTTTTTTACTTTGAATAATATTATTTTATATTTGATGATTTTAGATACCAAAGTCATATTTTTTACAGATTCTGTTTTATGTACTGAATCATTATTTCCAATCATGGATTCAAATTCAAGATAGACAAAATTTATTGCAATAATGACGAATGCATATTGGTAGATCAATATGTAAATTTAAATTCACTGCACATTTAATGACATAAGTTATAGCAAATGTTTAAGATCAAATAATAAAATTAAAACGATATTAGAAATAAAATCTTAAATGAATTTATTTAAGCTCGAGTATTTATACCATATTATATCGGTCAAGTAATTTCAAATATAGTGCAAACTCGAAGCTTTGCTATTTTATTCCGTTCATTGTTATTTATGACAGGTTTAACTCTCATAAGGTTTGCATTTTAACTTTATATTTTTTGGTTTTATTGAGATATTTTTTGTGTGAAAGGGACTATTGGAATTTATGAAGATTTACGCCATTGTTGAAAGACTTTTTATAAAATTCCAATGTAAAATTTGTCATCAAATTTATGAATCATTTGCATTTTAGTACAATTAGTGGAGGTCTTCGAGGTGGATGCTTCAGTTATGGTACAGCATTGGTAAATCGTCAGATGCGCTCTGATTTATTTAGTTCATTAGTAAAGCAAGAAATTGGCTTCTTTGACGCAACTAACACAGGTATTTAGCGTATGTGGAAAAATCTAGAAATTCATTAGAGAATTATTAAAGTGACTATGGTTCTCAGATTCTACATTTAGTTTAACCTTTTAGTTATATTTTTGAATTTTTCAGGTGAGATAATATCACGTCTAACTGCTGACTGTGAAACAATGTCCTCAACAGTTTCTACGAACGTGAATGTTTTTCTTCGAAACATTGTCATGCTAATTGGTGCGCTGGTGTTTATGATCACTCTTTCTTGGCGCCTATCTTTGGTTAATTTCATTATTATACCGGTTGTTGGTTTTGTGACCAATGTTTACGGTGCATATTATGATGTAAGTTTGAAATTCTCAATGTACTTTTTCATTTAAATTAAATTATTTTAATTTACTTGCAAATGATTTCAGCCTGTATTATACGATTATTAGAGTGTAAGATATTCATGTTCAAGATCTTTCGGTTATTAAAATGTTGTATGTCATGCAGGATCAAATTCATCACACAAGACCAGGATCAAGCCTATTACATTCTCATCATGCTTTCATTCAAATTTTCTGATTTTTAATTAGTAAATGCTCTTCTTTGACACGTACTCTTCGGCATATATGTACTTTCTTATTATCCCATTTTTCTCAATTATTATTTTTTCTCTTTTTTTTTTTTACAGCTACTATCGGAAAAGACACAAGCAACAATAGCATTATCGAATCACGTAGCAGCAGAAGTAATGAGTACTATGCGAACAGTGAGGTCATTCGCTTGCGAGAAACGTGAAGCCAAGAAATTTGATCAACATTTAGATAAGACGCTACATCTAAATAAAAAAAAATCACTTGTCTATGTGGGTTATATGTGGACTACCGAATTATGTGATAATGTTATTCTGATTGCTGTACTGTTTTATGGTGGCCATCTTGTTTTATCAGGTGATTTTACGATTTGAATTTTTTGCATTTCGAATATTAATTTAAAAAATACTAGTTTTTATAATCATTTTACTCATTTGATTTAGTACGTGAAAATCTAAAAAATTTAAATAAAACTTGGATCAACATTCACTTTAGATTGCAATTCAATACTATAGTTATTGTTTTCACTTTATTTTGAATACCTGATCTTTGTTACAGGAAAAATGACAGTTGATAATTTGATATCTTTCTTATTATATCAGATGCAACTTGGCGAAAATCTTTATGTAGGTTTTCATTAATTTTCATATGATTCAGTTAATGTTTTCTTCTTAGTTCATTTCTTTATTCGATTATTCACTTATTGCAGTGAGTTTTCTGTTAATAAGTTATATCCTGAAAGGGCGTTATATCAACTTTCCGAAAATCCTCAACTTTTCTGTTTTTCTATGTAGTTAATTTCAGCAAAGCTCATTGACTGATGCTTAATCAAAAATAGAAAAAATCTCATTTTTAATCTTATTTTTCATCATCAGTATATGTAGTTAAGTCTTTCTCTTTCCAATTTTTCAATATGCATCATATTTGCAGCAAAACGTATTATCTCCTCAAACGGCTGCTATCTTTAATTTTAAGTGCATCTTCAAAGGAATTCAAATTTCGAAATGTCTGTAGTCGTATAAAGCTGTTTCAGATTCGGATCTCCTTAAGCCATTATTTTTCAGAATATCAGTTATGTATTCACGGGTTTGATGGAAAGTGTTGGTGCATCAAGAAAAGTTTTCGAATATATGTTGCGTAAACCAAAAATCCTTCAAATTGGAACGAAAAAAACTCCAATTAATGGAGAAGTTAAATTCGATTCCGTGTGCTTCACGTACGCTTCCCGGCCAAACAATCCTGTTCTACAGGTTTGTCGGAATCCTCGCATTTCCTTCTACAAATTTTATATTTCCAACATTTTTACGAGAGAAAATTAAATTTCAAAGATATGTTAGAAACAATCATATTCCTAAGATATTTTGTTTTATAACTTGTATGTTCAGTGACAGATTACGAAGAGAATTCAGTAAGATGGTCATATTTCATTCTCTTCGAAGAATGAAATATGAATATTTCATTCTTAAATTCGTATTTAGAATTCAGTTTGTTGTAGGACGTCAGTTTCACCGTTCATGCGGGTCAGACTGTTGCTTTAGTTGGACCAAGCGGTGGTGGAAAGTCGTCTGTCGTATCTTTGGTTGAACATTTTTACGAATGTGATAAGGGCTGGGTACTTATTGATGGAAATTCAGTGGCAGATTATGATCATGAATATCTTCATCAAAAAGTAAATTTATTATTTTACTTGCTCTTCGAACAGATTCTTTCACTGAAAGCGAAATTGGCTCAAGAGAGCAACAGTTCATATTTTTAATAAATTTGTTGAACAATTTTGAAGAAAGTATGAAAAAAGTTTGCTGTCTTTAATAAGATTTGAGAAATTTTTTAAGATAGCACTGGTTGCTCAAGATCCAATATTATATGAGGGCACAGTGCGTGACAATATTGTATACGGATGTGATTGGGCTACCGAGGAAGATGTATTGAATGCTGCTAAGATAGCTAATGCGCATAATTTCATTATGGAAACTGAGAAGCAATATGATACAAACTGTGGCGAGAAGGGTGTTCAAATGTCAGGTGATTTCCTTGTAAATGATGGATTATTGCGATGAAATCTTCTAGAAAATGATTGCTATGGAAATTATAATGACCTATTAATTTACATCTCATTGTTTAATGGAAGAAAAAATCTAGGCGTTTCGGCTTTCTAACACATCCAAGATATATTGGGTTAGAAATTGATGATTAGATAGGAAGAGAGTGACAGGAAGAAGAGAAGGAAAGAGGAAGCAATGTTCCTCTTACTAAGTTTACCTATATTTTGTGTTGTATTTAAAATTTCAGGCGGTCAGAAGCAACGTATAGCAATAGCGCGAGCTTTGGTTCGTCGTCCCGCCATTCTGATATTAGACGAGGCAACTTCAGCTTTGGATGCGGAAAGTGAACATATAATACAAGATGCTATAGCACAATGTTCGAAAGATAAAACAGTTATTGTAATAGCACATCGGTTAAGTACGGTTGAAAATGCTGATCAAATTATTGTTATTAATAAAGGACGAGTGATGCAGGTTAGCTCAGTTGTAATTTTCTAACTAAATGAACTTGAGTTATATTAGATTTATACCAGTATATATGATCCAGGAAAGGTTTGAAATTTTGATTTTGAATTAAAAGAACCTAAGAAATAATTGAATTAGTTAAAAAATGTAATTCATATAAATTTCAGACTGAAAAAGATAGGCTTCTGTTTGTTGGAATTTTTCATTCTTTAATATCCATCATATTATAATACTATCTTGGCGTGTTTAAAATATCTTGAATATATACAACATATTTTGATTTTAATTTTCATACTTAGCCAGCTACTTTGCTAAAACCCTGTATTATATAAGTTGAAATGGTAAGTTCTAGTTATTATTTATAAAAAATCATATTTCACAATTATTTTAGCAAGGTCGACATGAAGATTTACTGAAACAAGATGGTATTTATCGATCTTTAGTACATCGACAACTTCTTGGGCATACTTCAAGCAAGATAGATTGATATACTGTACAGTTTGAAATGTTCTCTTTTAATGTATTATCATTTTTTGGCTTGGCAGCTTATTTTTTAATTCCGATTCTTTATTTGATTTCACCGTAGATTTTGGATTTATTCGACTATTAATATGACGGAATTGCTCAAATAATTCGAATAGTAGAATAATTCAGATTATCCAACTATTGAAAAATTGATTTGTTATTCGAAATATGTTAAGAGAATTTTGATTTTCAATAAGTAAAGGAAATATTGAGTAGGGAGAGTATATTGACGAAAAAATGATTTTAGCATGCAAATATAATCAATCTTAAACAAAACAAGATTCAAAACTATTTGTTTATTGAGAAAAGAAATCCAGTCAAGCGGGAAACAAATACTATCAGTATTTCACTCTTGTTATTAATTGAACGGGTTGTACAACACTACTTGTCGAATCATCAACTTGTTTGGTTTCCCAAAATAACGCTTTTTTTTTCATCATTTGTATTTATATATTGGAACTACTGTCCTTTTTCAGCAAAACAACCTGTCGAGACTTGTACAACTGACAGAATGTTCGGGGAATTATGCGATTCCCCAACTGAGCGAGTCGATATCAGATTCTGCAATGCACTAAACGAATGGTGCATGCAAAATATGAACTGATTAGGGATTCGCGATTAGTTTACGTTCCACTGCATTATACGTCTGGAAGTAATATGAAGTTGTGGTGTAGAAATGCAACATTTTTTTATTCTTTTTACTTTTTTTTTTTTTTTTTACATGATTTCCAGTACTGGTAAAATATAATGCTACAGAGATCACTGTCCAACATCTCAACTTAAACAAATTATTCGAATTTATCACGAAAGAACGGAAATGGGAGCATCTATTAATTAAGCCATATGAACTGTTAGATTAGACGCATGAAATCAAAAGGTTTGAAAAAACCATATTTTCGATTCTCTTTCTTCCGCGTTCTCTAAGTTCTCAAAAATTCTATTGGTATTCCCAGTGAGATACACAAGTTCATATCAAATTTAGCACACATCAAAGAAACAAGAAAGAAATGGAACTTCAACCTTGACAACAAAATCAAAAGTAAGTGTTTATGAGAAGTCTGCGCTTGATAACTTTGTCCTAAAAATAATTAGAGATCTATTTAAAATAGAAATATTTTTATTATACCGCAGTGGTTGGTGGCGCGGCGGTGAAGAATTCATTCAACAAGTCAATATCTTCTTCATTTAAGCCTACAGCATTATGAATTACTGGTGGGGAAATAATATTTCCAGGTTTAGCATACTGTGCAATTTGATCGTGCAATTTTCCTTGCACTTTGTTCGCAAGATTAAGCTCATGGTTGCCAGGTGGCGGTTGTTCGGTTAGAGTTGTCGGAGGAACTAAACTAAGTCGATTTTTCTGCAATAACGCTAGATCACTGATCATTACGCCAGTTTTACTCAGTGTATCCTGAAAATGAATGCAATTCCAATTCCAAAGGAATTTGAATAAAACAATGATAACAGAAAAAATATATGAAAATTATCAATTAATTAGCAACTTCTCTTTGGGTAAATATATTGTAGAAGGATGAAGGTGAGAACTATAACTATACGCTAAACGAACAAATGGAATTAAAAATGAGTCATAATGTGGTTAGTCTTCCGCTGATGACATGATTGAGTTTGTGTCACATATAATTACGTAAAACTTTTCTAAAGGATAATTTTTTGGAATTTTTTTCTGTTATTTCTCTAAAGTTTCTTTCTTTTATCCTAATGAAATGAGCAAGAAATGTCGCCACTTATACCACGATATCAGTCCATAAAATAATACCTGACAGGTTTCTGGTACTGTCTGTAATTTATATATCTTCCGTATGTCATTGATGAATGAAACATCAACTCCTATATTTTCCAGTGATTCAACATCGCTCAACAATTGGTTCAAATCGATCTTATCCACTGCACTTTTCATCTCAGAAATCTAGAAATCGTTGAATATTAAGAATCGACAAATTCTAGTATTTTTCAGCATTTACACTAAGTTTTTCACAGAATTTATCTCATCGGCCCCTTCAATATAAGTGATAACTGAACAAAGTTTGCAGCAGAATAAATTTCAAAAAAAAAAGAAAAAAACTATTTCTTTACAACTAATTTTGCTAAAAATGCATTATTCTTACATTGCTTTTGTCCATATCAGTTTCCAAAGCCTTGATAGTCCTACGGTGCTCACCGTCTGTCAAAGTATCTAATAAATCATCGATAACTTTGATCATATATTCATCAGTATTATCAACCATTTCTCGTAAAGATACTGTATTCGTTACATTATTTCTGAAAATTATTTGCTACAATTTAATTTTTTTTTTTTTTTTTTTTTTTTTTGTACTGATATATAGCAACCGTAATTTTCGCATTCAGAAAAAAATATGATTCTCAGGGAAGAAAGATTAATTCCTCCCCCCCTTCCAAAAAAAAAAAAAAAAAAAAAAAAAAAATACTATTCGAAAGATTACATGAATAGTCCATCAACTGCTCTAAATATTTAAATATTTGTATAAAAATAAGTGAAATATAAGTTCTTCAAAGAATATTTTACTATTGTGCACCACAAGAAAAATTCTGCAATCACACATATTTGATCGGACTTTTAAATTTTATACGAAACTGACAATACAAATGAATTTTTCAATTTTATTGGAAACTAACTTATCGCCATAGGTGCCCAAAAGTAAACGGGAATCCCGTTCGCAAAGTGTCGCCCACGTAGAATCAAACTGGGGTGCAAAAGAACTGAACGGTCCATATGAAACATAGGAAATTGGGACCTGGAAATATTTCCTACAATTGACGCTTAACTTAAAGATTATACCACAAAACAAGCTAAATTTTTATAATTGTGTATGGGAGCTTATAAGTAAAACAGTACAAAAAAAGCATAAAGGTCGAATAAAAAAGGAAATTAATTGTTCGAGGTGATTCAAGTACAGTAGTAACTGAATTGTCATTAGTTGTTTTAACCTAATTTTTCTAATTCCTAGACTAATTTTCCACATAATTTTGCTTACAGAAGTTCTCAACATCAACACTGTATTCCAGTAAAAATTGTTCGAAAGACTTTGATATTAGGATTACAAATTCTACTATTTTACAAACAGTTCCTAGGTTCCAACTAAAAATGTTTAACGAAAAATGAAAGTGAAACTATGCATGGATTTAGAATGAATGAATAAGATCGGTATCACTATGCTCCCTTCTACAACAATATTGAAGTCATAAGAAAGATTCTCGGCATGTATTAATGATTTGAAACATGTTGCAACAAACCTGATGATTTGATTTATGTTCTTGTGGAGCACAAAGTCCTGGTGTACCTTCCTCTAGCTTACCCACAATATCCCCAAGGGTGATAATTTTCTTTTCAGATGAACTCGGATTGATAACATTCAAACAAATTGCACCATCCTTATTATCCAGAAACGCTAGGTGACTTTTTGGTTCTACACCATTCTCTTCACTACCAGCAGGGAAAACCCTAAGATCAGGTATACGACTGGATAATTTTTGTTTTAACGATGGATCCACTGCTTCCAAAACAGTTGACGGTGTTGCATCATCGACAACTGCCGTTCTGTAGTCAGCTTTCGGTATTGGTCGGGTTTTCATTTTCAATGTTAGACCTAACTTTTCCAGCGGAATCTCCTGGAAATGAGACCTGCTTAGACCTTCAAACATCATCGCTGAATTACAGAAATATCGTAAAGCTAAAATTTTTAAATTGAATGGAACAAAATATGGAAGTTACAAGATGGCCTTAATAAAATGCACAACCCACTCTCTATAGCTACATTTTATTGTTTCCAATAGAACTTTCCTTTCCCTAATTTCTTTTTTGCCAATATGTGTTTGATATTGCTAACGAATCCAAAATGTCTTAAATCCACTGTAAATATTATTGAAGAAAGACAAGTAAATATCTAGCGATGGATTTTTCTAAGAACAAGATAATACACTAAAATACTCCGGCATCCACATCGCTTAACAGTGGTAATAATACAAATTAAATTCTGCATTAAAAAAAGTCGCAGTAACTAAGCTCTCACTTACCTCTGAATTATTTAAAGTAATCAAACAAAAAACAGCAAAATTTACCTTGCTGAAGGGAAGAGTATGAAAAAGATAGCGCAAATAAGGTTCAGAGAAATAAAATTGTACAATCAGGTCCAATTTTTGAGCGGCTATGTAATATACAGTTCCAGGCGAGTTATAATCCATTGCATTATGAACAATCAATTCAGCGTCTTTTTTCAATGCCGCAATATCTGGATATTCATCTCGATCGATTTTTTGGCGAATCGTAGTAAAATCCATTGGTTCCTTGATTATTTCATGATAATCCGGTGCCATCGATCTCAATTAACATTTATCTTCTGACATCAAATTATAAATGAAAAAATTAAATGGACAGGCCAAATTTTTCTTCTGAAGGCCTACTTTTTTTTTTCGATGCGATTATCACTGCGGTGAAAAAAAAAAACAATATGATGCCACAAGAAAAATATGTTGTATGTGCAACCAGAAGAAAATAGTTTTGCCAAATTGCATTTGTGGTTTTTGTAGAATAATACTGATCCGACCTATCATGAGAGTCATTTAATTGTAGAAGAAAAAAAGAAGATCTAGTAATAAACTTACTGTGTCACTGGAAATGCAAAATATTCATCCGGATCTTTGGCTTTCATTTTTCGCAACAAATTGTCGCAAAAAAGCTGCATAGGTGAATAAGTAAGCACAGCTGATGCTTTCGGAAGCGGTGGCGGTGTTAATGAGTGTTCTTTCACTTCATCACTAATCTCATCCTAAAAGCAATATTTTTTCTGAATAAGTTTCAAAAACTCTCTCTACCTTGAATAGAACCAAAAAATTTAATGTTCTAAACCAAAACTGAATATCAAAATTCCGCTTTCAAATAGTTATTTGAATCTGATTTAAATGTGATCACAATCTTTTCTTTTTGTCCAACTTTTTTATTGTTGGAGAAATTGTATGGAATATATTATACCAAGAAAAATTCTACCTCCTGATGCTGTTTGGATTCCTCACGTTCTTTACGTTCGGCTGCTAGTTGTGCCCTTCGTTCAGCTCGCCTTTTGCTTTTTGCTATTGAATCCGTCAACCTGCAACTGTTAATTTGAAATATAACTTTAGTAACGATTATTACTACAATTATATGTGAAAACAATAATTACTTTATAAGAACTTTTAAAAATCACTACTGGTATCAATTATTGATATTTGCCTGAATCGACGTTTTTTACGCGGAGTTTTCTTGATTTTCTCCTCCTGTTCTTCTTTCTTCACATCATCACCGCTTTCGTTCTCTTCCTGGTCATCGGCTGTGGATGCTTGTTCCGAATCCGAATCCTCCGTTTCCAGATTACCTTCCGATCGCCGTTTACGATTAATTGTGCCAGTAAGACGAACATTTCTGAAACCACCTGGAAATGACAAAATAATAATCTTCATCTTGGATTTTCTAGAGGAGTAACGATAATTAAATCTGAATCTTACAAATGTAGAATCTCTGCGATGAATTCAACAATATAGCAAAAAATCTAAAAACAAGATGAAGATTAAAAACTAAAATTAGAAACTCATATCAAAAAACAAACTTTATAGGATTTTAATTGAAAAAAAAAAAAACGATGTTTTTGTTTAAAAAAAAAAAAAAAAAAAAAAAAAAAAAAAAAAAAAAAAAAAAAAAAAAAAAAAAAAAAAAAAAAGAAATTGGTAAATACTATCATCCGCACAATAATAACAAAGAAACCTTTGGAAGCTCGTCGCACCGGAAGGCTAGGAGGAGCCCCCGCTGACATCCTGGCTGGTGGAGCACCATAATCCGATTTACGAACAATATTACGCGACATCACTAAAAAATTCTAGAATTTTCGAAAACGGCAAAATCTGAATGAGACACATAGTTTATTAAATCTCTCCTTAAATATATTAAATATATAAAAGTGTGAAATATACTGTGTTTAATAAATATATGAAATATACCGAAAAAACTTGGCAAATGAGCAAAAGTTATAAAAGAAGATTAGAAACGAATTTTAATTTGAGAAACAGCAAATGCAATTGAATGCGTCTAGAAAACCGCTCGAATTGTATTATGGAATAACAAAATATAAATAAATTAAATGCAACGGAGTCCCTACATTTAATTCCCTAATTTCAGTAGTGAATCTGTACGACATGATCCATTTAACAGATCATTTACATATATCACACGCAACATAATAATAGAGTACAAGCGTTTCCATATATTATTCGTACTGCTCCAGAGCTCATTATTTAGAAGTTGAAAATATTTTGAAATTAACGATTTTAAAAAGATAGAAATCATCAAATTGAAGTCTCACTATAGACTATTGAAGTTTAACAATGGATCATATATTATAACAAAACCTTGGAAAAAACTATGAACGATTAATACTGAAGGAGAAAAGGTCAATCTAATAAAATTATTGGATGCGAAAGGTATCTTGAATAAATTTTTATGACAACATAAACCGTATAGCCGCTATTCATATAAAGTTACTTTTATTTTATAGGCACCTATGAATAACAAATCCATTTTTGTCTCTAGTGATTGGAAATTTTGTATGTCACCCAATAGTATTTATGAAAAATAGAAAATTACTAAATCTAATGATATGAACACGTACGTTATTCGTCACGTACGTTGCTCAAAAAATGAACGCACATGTTACCAATTACTGAAAACAAGCACTTTAGTTGGATCGGTTACATTTCTCACATACTTTCTTTCCTTTTTTTTACAGAAAGAAACGCGTCCCACTGATCTATCTACTAGGCTCGTCATGCAAAACAAAAGAATCATTAGATTATCGATTTTACACTGGAAATAATGATTGGTCTGACGATAAAAATCGTTTCCGTTTCATATATGTCATCCGTTTTTTTTCCTTAAATCTTTTACTTCAATTTTTCCAATTAGAATGTTTGATAAATTCATTATTTTTTATATTGTTGGAAGATTGAATATCTGCAAAGAAATAATGAAATTTAAAGTTGTCAATTATCCTTGTTGTAATATGATTGAAAAAAAAAAACTAGTTAAGAGAGGAAGATGGGAAATCTATGGAAAACATTGTTGAAAAGAATGATTAAAATATGGAATTCATTTAAATAATTTTGCTAATTATCATTTACTAACCATAGAAATTCATTAGTCATCTTTGAATTGGTGTTGTTTTCTACTTAAAATAAAAAGTGACTTTGTAAATAATTGCATTATTGATGTTGGCATTGGTAAACATAAGTAAAAGGCTTAAATTATTTAATGATAAATAATGATTTCTTTTTAAGAATGAAGAAAGTATACGGCATCTCCGTAAATTCGGAGCAAAATATGTTTGCCGTAGTTGCAGAGGATGGATTTCGTATCTTTCAGTGTAATCCATTGCATCAAGTGATCCGGTTAGGTTGGTTTTTGCATGAAAGCAGTTTAATATTTAGATCTACTAATTAATGTCGCTAATTAATCGAGAAAAGAAGTAGGAAAGGAGAATAATGATTATCAAGTATCAAAATTATTCGGCCATGGAACTCTCCGGTTCAACGAATTGGACTTTGAATTGGACTTCTGGAAAATTCTAATCGTCATGAAATCCCGTTTATCCTTTGATTTGAATGCTGTTCGAAAAAAAGAGGAGGACTTTACCTCGTATTCAATGAATTCTTGTAGGAATGAAACATGCAGATGGATAGAACGAGGAATGTTCCATTATAATCTCTGTTTAATTAGTTATTCGGTGATAATTATAGATAATCGTATCGTTGGAAGTTTGAGAATTGGCAAAGTCCTTGGTTGCTCAAATTTTTTTGGAATGGTCAGTGGTGGATTTTGCCCGAAATTTGCCGAAAATGTCGGTAAGATGACGAAAGTTGGAAGATTTGTCGAATATTTAGCCAGTTTAACTCTCCTGCCTTTGTCTACTAATAACTATAGTTCGAGATGAATTATCGAACAGTGAAAATGAAAATTGGTAAAATCGATGTTTTTCGATAATATTATACTGAAGTTTGATATAATTTAAAATCTGAAATAATTTCATTTGTCGTTAACTTATATATTTTTTTGAGCCATCGGTAATTATATAAGTTTACGTATAAATATTTGTGTATACAACTTTTCTTTAAAAGCATATATTCGGTCTTTATTACAGTAATGGTTTGGAATGATGAAAGAAGGAAAGATGACTTTTATATGGAATATACTAGCACGACACCTATTCTGAATTTTCAGATGTCAAAAACGAGGTCAGTTATATTTTCTCTACATTGATTGTTATTTTTCGATTATAATATTTAGGTTATCTCAATTCATTCCTCTCTCATTCCTTAAAGTACAATTTCTTTACTTTTTTTTGTACAATGAAATTGAGAGCAAGAATAATCTTACGTTATTTATTTATATGTTTTCTTATTATTTGTTTATTCTTTTCAGGATGGTTGTAGTAGGAATGAAACAAATTCATGTATTTAATTTTCCACAAGAAATAGACCCAATAAAAACAATCGAGACTGGGACAAATGTCCATGGATTATGTGAGCTTAGTAATGATCCAAATATGGAGCTTCTCATTTATCCAGGGCATCAAAAAGGCAGTGTTCAGGTTTGTCAAGTTTTCTTTAATTGTAATTTTCTGAACTTTTGAAATACTCAATGAGTGATAATAACCTTTTAAAACTCATAGTTGCAATCACAAAACCCTTCTTTCAATAAATCCGTTAGTTAGATGTTGATAGTTCGAAACTTCTCAAAAAATAGTCATCAACACTTAGTATTTTTCTGACTTAATAATATTTTTCTGATTTCAACTTCTCCATTAGTTAAGATTAAGAGAAATATTAATAAGTTAGGGAAATATTATTTGATAATCATTTTTTGGTGGTATTCGAACTATTAAATCGTAACTAGTTCTTGTTGATTTTATATATGTACATATATGACAATAATATGAAAAAGTAGTTCAGATCAAAAATAACTTATTAAAATTGACTAGCATTGGCATGGTTGTACTTTTTGATATTTCTCTGAATTTTTGGCTTTTTTTTAAAGTATATCAATTTACGTGATGTCGCGCGGCATACAACCTTAACACCAACATTAATCAACGCTCACCAGTCTGATGTGGCACAACTGGCATTGAATAATACAGCTAATCTTTTAGCTACTGGTTCCAGTAAAGTAAGGCATTTTTATTTTACTAAAGTGAATGAGAAACCTGGAATTTCAAATTTAATTTGTTATTTTCTCAAAGATTTTATTAAAACGGACAAAAAATTCATTCTTGAACTGCACTTAAAATAGACTAATCAAATCCTGAGGTTTATGTTCTTATCAAAGCCCTCACCGTTTCTATTGTCCACCTAGAATTTTTTATTATCGGAGGAGTCATTCTTCAATCCCGTATATTTGAAAAAGTTTCTCGTGCATTTTAGGGGACAGTGATACGAATTTTCGATACAAAAACCGCGGAATTATTGCGTGAATTCAGACGAGGTGCTGATCCTGTTACTTTACATTGGTTAGTGTATCAATTTGATGTTTGAAAGAAAATATTTATTAATATATCTTTCGCTTCAAAAGTGTCTCGTAATTCCCTTGATGACATTTAATCGAGAGAGGAAAATTAACTGGGAGCAACTCTATGAAACTTAAGCTTTTTAAGCTTTATAAGAAAAGATATTCATTTTGAAGTGCAAAAAAAAAAACTGGCTGGAGATCATTTTGATCCCTTCCATCATCGTTCTAATTTTGGTGATCTTTTCAGCTTACGTTTTTCACCATGCTCTAGTTTTTTGGCGGTTGCAAGCGATAAAGATACTGTGCACATTTTCGCTGTAAAAAATAATGATCCAGCTTGGACGAACAAGAAAACATTGTACATTATTTAAATCATTAGATTTAATAATGAATTTATAAAAGAAGCGAATTAATTATAATTTACAGATGGTTTATCAGTATGTTTATTATAATCGATTGTAAATTGATAGATTATACAAATGACTGTTATTAATAATATATTTGAATGATGAAGCGTTTGAAATATAACATTCGTATCAAAACATTTTCGATTTCTCTAACACAGCAGATCACACATTATGTAAAACGCAGATTAGCTACATTAGGAGTAAAATTTGGGTAGAATATTAAAAACTGTTACATGAAGCATACATTTTACATGTACCAATTTTCCCTACTATTTCTGGTCCCTCATGCAATTCAAAAAAATCGTATTCTTTTTTTTTCCAAGTTTTCTACATAAATTTCAATTTTACGCTTTCATTATATCAGTTGAATTCTCTTGTTTTTCCGTGATATCAAAATTCCAAATAAGTGATTTGACAGTTTTTTTTTTCTATTGTTTCGTTGTTTGTTTACTTTAAAATTCTTTTGAAAGACCCATCAAAAACATTATAATGATCTGCTTTAAATAGTTATTCTTCTATATATATATATATATATATATATATATATATATATATATATATATATACAATTAGAGATCTATTGACATTTTAGAAATCAGCATGAAGAATTTATGAAATCTTTTTGATTAATACCTTAGCAAATAGTTGAAAATGATAAAGCTTTTTTACAGATGGCAACAAGTTGGTCTTGTATCAGAGGATGCTGATCGTGCGCGAATACAATTCAAGTTATCGAAAGCTAGTCAAAATGTTACACTTACTGAATTGGCTTTCTTAAAAAATAGCAATGAAACAAGTGCTACAGAACTGAGTGCCAAAAGCCGTTTTGTTTTGCGCAGTCATGTAAGTTACGGGGAAATTTTTGTGTCTTCCTTAATCATTTGTAGCATGTGGAGCTAAATTTATAAACTGATCAAGTTTTTTCATTGTCGTTTAGCAGATTCAGTCATTTATACCTGTGACAGTTAAAGTAGATTGCATGCGAAATATGACCATAAAGTGGAATCGCGGAGGCGGAATGTAGTGTTAATGATATTGTTTAGTTATCGATGATTTAATAAATTTTTGATATTTCATAGCTGTGAAGTTAAATGTGATAATTTTTCAGGCCATGGTTGCAATTTGTGACGATGGAAGCTATAATTTATTCACGTTTTCATCCGATGGTACATTTGATTTGATACGCGATGAGTATTATCTAGATTGGGGTGACGATGAGCATTTTTTCGACCAATGTTTCGAATGAAGTACAACTGCGGGTAGTATTTAATCCGAGTGATACGGGTTATTGAATAATCTAATTATTATGTTGTTTGATAAGAATTATTTTTTCAAGTAATATTTAAATTTTGAAGTGTCAAATTTCAACATAAAATTTCCAAATATTGAGCTTTTATTTTTAATTATCTTCCCAATATCAGCCCATTTTCTCATTTGGCGTGTATTGTACATATGCTTTTCTTTTCTTTGATAACATCCAATTTCCTCAAGATTTTCTTAGGTTTTGAAAAATATTTCCTGTATATTCTTGAAGTTTGATTTGTGCTGCAAATATATTAGCCATGCATGCTTCTCTCAGTTGCCTAGTTTATATAGATCTTTCTTTTTTCCTTATATTTTTTGATTTTTATTCGGTATATATTTGTATTGTGAATAAGATTTATCAATGTGTCTTCCGACCTCATTTTTATCTGATAAATTTAAAATATTGCGCATGCATAATTAATACTAATAAAACAATGCTTGCTATCAAAGTTTAACTGAATCTTCAGTAAGGAGCTACTTTATATTTCCGAAGAAATATGAAGACATTGTCCATTTCATTTGTGAATTACATATTAATAGTATAGTTCACTAACATAAATCACTCACATTATAATTTTATAGTATCAGTGGTGAATATTATTGGACTAAAATGTCAATGGTGCATGTCATTAGTTCTGATAATGTATATCATTAAATTGCATGTAAGTTAGATATGAAATAGCGTGGAAATTTCTAGCAATTATGCTTGGAAATATATTTGAATTAGAGATTGAAAAATGATCTGGTTGTTTCACAAATTATTGAGAAATATTTAATTTTAAATTACTCAAAAATTCATCATGATCTGGATCATTTGATACTATAGAACGTTTTCTTGGTTTGTTTGAGATTTCCGAGAGGATGTTCTACCGTATATTTCCACCTATCTAACATATACCGCAGATCATAAATCAAGAAAGTAACTATGTTATTCTTTCAACTTTAGATCAAATTACTGCCTTTTTTTTTTCTCCTTTTCTATATGTTAGCTCTATTACCGTTCTATGAGAAAAGTTTAACAGTTTGTTTACTGGATACAACTGAGAATGAAAGATAAAGATCTCACATAGTTTAAGATTTTATATTTAATCAATTTATAATTTAGATTATGTGATTTGACTTTTCTTTCTTTTTTTTTTTCATATTTAATGAGTTTGTGATTTAAATTAATCTGATTTAGACTGATTTAGGTTAATCTAATGTATCTAATTTGCTTTAAGTTTAATTCCGGAAGTTTTTAGGAGTATCTATCGGCTAATAATCGGTTCAACATCTCAATGAATTATGTTCTTTTTTTCTTTTCTACAAATTTTCACTACTTAAATTACTCAAAATAAGCAAAGATTGCGCGATTATTTGACTATGAATGTGATCGATGAGATTTATTCGTAAAGATATTAAAATTTTTAAACGACTTATATTATGAACAGTCTATTTCTTCAAACATTAAAAAACGGAACACAAAAACTCAAAACAATATAAGGATGAATTTTCTTACACATTTACATATATGCTTTCAATTTCAACAATAACTTTGCATTTTTTTCATTTAATTTCTAACTATTTCATTTCTAATTTCTTTTTTTCTTAGTATTCTATCGCGTAGTAGGAACAATTCGATAATTCAGTTGAGCAATATCAGCGACAGAGGAAAGAATAACTCAGTGATCAATTTACCTGGATATTCTATTAGAACTGCTTGTAATATTTTACATTTGTATTCACATGCATTCAAATAAATGTTCTTAATTGTAGTCCAAATATATAGAAATCGTCTGAAACTGCTGCGTGAATATTTACGTGAGAAATATTACCTTACGGGCTATTCTTACGGAGAAATAGGAGAGATACAATGTTCCACGTTGAAGAAGCATCCAGCTGGGAATTCGTTTTCATTGTGTATTCTTTGTAGAAATAAGGAATTTCGTGGCGTATATGTGGAGCGGTGTGTTACTGGATCGTACGTGGAAGTACACGTAATTCTTTGTTTCCTCACTTGTCTAGTGAATTCATGACTGCTCTTTTTGAGAGCTCCGTTCCGATTGTTCCGTTTTATATTGGACGTTAATTCTGGTCGAAAGACTGATCCGTGAATCTTCCGTTTGTTGTTGGGGATTCAGTTATGCTTATTTGCTTGTAAATATTTAAAGTGGCCGAAGCAGTAACTAGAATTAAGAGAACTATTTCCAGAACACATTTCGAAAGATTATGTTTGGTGAACTGTAGAACTGATTCATACACAACATCTAATTTATATGCTTGCATATAACGTCTTGCTAAATGCCACTGGATAAATTTAAATTCAATTTAAAAATCCCTTATATTTTTCAATTCATTAAACTATCACATTGAATTTTTTTCATTTAATTTCGAATTACTTGATTTTTAATTTTTTTTTCCGGTATTTTATCGTAAGCCATGCCATGCTATGTGATTTCCTTTTAGAATCTGTCGATTTTGCATATTTATCTACACGAAGTTGAATAAAATAGTAGTGAAATAAATATTTTTTTCTTTCAGGGCAACCGCAAAACAAATCTTTTCAAACTGGTAAGTTTTTCCATAAAATTATTTAAATTGTATTTGCAGAATTGGTCTTTGGTAAAAATTTCTCTTTTGTTAATTTCCTGAACCTAGCAAAAATTATAGCCTTATTTGTCACTATAAAAAAAATTAAAAATGAAAGGCCTTTGTTTGATTTTAAAAATAGAGCTAAATCGCCTAATTAGAGTAACAAAAGTTTTAGTTTGATTTTAAGAAGTTAGTTTTTATTTTAATTATCCATATTTGTTTTAGCCGGTTTAATTTTTTGTGAATTCAATCCTACTTTTTTACTTAGTTTTAGTCGGCTTTATTCAATTTCCAAAGTCTCATCTCCGTGCTATTGTTGTTAATTTGCACCTGTACTTATATACGTGCTTTTATACCGAAGCTGATCGATCGTAATAAGGAAGGGTTAGTTTTGTTTCTTTTTATTTTTATTATGCTTTTACTTGTTTTCAGAATTGAATTTTCTGCAATAAATTATGTGGAAACTTCTTTTACTTAACTTGTCTTCATAGATTCAGCCAAAATAATGAGAGCAGTTTTTTAAACAAAAAATCAAAAGAATCTGAAACTGTTGTATTCCGTGCTTTTCTAAGTTCAGTCATGCAAAAGATAACTCTAGTATAGACTCTTTGTGTAAAAAGCGAGGACAATGTTAAATATTTGTTAATAAACGAAAACACGCATCACATGCTAGAGATTAGTTCGAAAGAAAGAATGATCAAATATGGAAATGTCTAATTTATATACTTGTTGCGAAAGACCCAATACTATATTATGTATATTGCAAATATAGATCACCAGTTATCGAGAGTATAACAGAAAGATAGAACGAATTATTATCTCGTTATTTCTTCAAACTTATGTATTTCTCTTTATATTTCCTCCCTAGATTATTTAATAGTCTGAAAATCACTCCCGTACACATCATATATAAATAAAGATGAACAAGAGAAAGTAAGAATTTTTTTTAGTTTCCTGGGTGTCTTTTGGAAGTGTGCCCGAATCGGTGAGCGTTTGAGTCCGTGGATTGCGCTTGCTTGTTTCTCAATGGCATTCATTGTTCTTTTCCTTTGATCATTTATTGATGTGCAAAGATGACACATATTGATGAGGTATAATGGATTTGTTATTGTTTACTTATTAATAAATTCTGTCCTTGACATTTCTCATGATATAAGATTTCAACTTTTTTTCCCTATTTAATCAAAAATGTAATTAACCAGTGAATCTAAAGAACCGTTCATTGGTTTATTTCTGGTATGCATAAATACTGTAACTTAGAAATATATAGTTTCTGATTGTTTGGATTGTCGCAGAAGTTTAATCTCATTCATCTGAATGTATACTCATTGAGAAGATTCTGTTTTTGATTTTTCTAGCATTTTTTGTGCTGCAGTATCCTAAGAATTTCAGTGACATTTCTACTCGTTAGAAAAAACCATCGCTGTTCCCTATTACTGCCTATGATTTATCTTACTTTATGGTTATTTTAATCATCATTGCTTAATTGTTGCACTAAAATAAGTACGAGTATCAATATTTAAACCAGCCGTATACATATGATGGCCAAAAGTCCCCAAAACAGCAATCCAAATAGAAGCAAAAGTTATTCTAGTTCAAACAAACGATCCTTATTAGTTAAAAACAACACTTACTCTCTAATAATACCAAAAACCGGCAGAATAATAACATAAACTTCAGGATGGCCATTCTATATTACAATTTCGTAATTGAATTGAAGGTGCAAATCATTATTTCATATTTAAATAGATTTTACATATATTCTCAGACAGGGAGATATTTTTATTTAACTTAGCAATCGCTTATGTAACTCAAAAAATACTACAGACCTAATGTAGATCCAGCTATGTTATTTATATAGTAACTGATCAAAAAATGAGAATATAAATTCTAATGAGAATTTCTTTCAGGTAGAGTATGAACTACGAAAGAATCTTCCGCCACAGTTTCCAAAAGCAAAAAATGACATTTATATAACAAGGTTGGTTGACTTATCTTTTTTGTGTTTTTTGAATTTGGCTATTCTTTTTTTTTTACATCTTTAGCGATCAGAAATTGATTATTTGATATATCTTTGTCTGAAATTTTTTTTTTTTTTTTTATGATACGAATGTCATGATTTATTGTCTTGTGTTGGATTGATTGGCAAATCATTTATGGAGTCTGACTCAAAAACTTATTTTGAAATAGTTGGAAAGATAATAACTACTAGAGTATATCATTATGATACGGGATCGGGCTTTCGTGCAGGTAAATTCGATAGTATGTTTATTCATGCAAACATAAAGCTTGATCTGGAAAGAATATTGAAAATGAATCAATCGTTGAAACGTGAATTAGGATTATATGAATAAGTATAAATGTTGGGTGGATGATTTTATATTCTAAGTACCATATTTACAAAAAAAAAAAAAACAGAATAAAAAACAAAAAAAGGAAGCGATGCAACAGTTTAGGAAAAATCTTGTTCTCATTTGCAGACATACAAGTATCGCAGCTCAAAAGGCTCGCATAATTAGGCTTCTAGATGAAAAGATGGATGAAGTTGTGCTTCATGGCTTAGGAGCAGCCGTTAGCCGGACGATAAATGTTGCATTACAAATCCAGCGAAAGTTAGTTGATACGGTGAAGTTGGATGTCAAAACTGGCACTATTAAAGTAAGTAATTTTGTGAAAAGATATGCTTTTTAATTATCAACTCTAGATTATGTACATGTGAATAATATGTCTTGGGAAAGAGCATATAATTGAGAAACTATGTTTGCTGATAAAGATATGAAATGAAATGTTTTGGTTTGAGTTATCGAAACTTTGGTGTTATGGTTAAAAATTTATCGAGAAATAATCTAAGTTGGCAATTCCAACTAACTTTTTGAAAATAAATGAAATTATCGATTTAAAAACAATTTTAAAAAAAAAACTAACTTTTGTGATGTGAAAATGATCTCTTGTTTTAGAAGCAGAAAAATTGATTAAAAAACAACTGACATTTTCCACATTCTTCAAAATGTTAAGGTTGAACTATGTTCGATGTATTTTTATGGTGTTATTAGGAAAGAGTTAGTAGATGAGTTTATGAGTTATCGGTTTTTCTGAAGTTATATGTTTATTTTCTCCTCATCGATAATCATTAACTGAAGTGATATTGAGATATTCTAAGTCATCTTTCATTGCAGGTTACCGACAATTTATTCCCATTATACGATGAGATAGATTTTAAAACACGAAATCGCCTAATTTCAGCGGTACATATACGAATATCTCGACGAGTAATGTGAATAATTCCTTGTTTATTCTTATTTTGAATCTGTTGTGATGCCTGAGATGGCATCTTATTCATGTAGAAATTTCACACTTTTTTATCTTTTTAACTTTTTTTATAATATTTTTTCTTTTGACCATATTGTTCTAAAGTGCACAATATTTCTCATTGATCTTTTGCAGAATTTTGAATAAATTTTATTTCCAATTTTCGAACATTAAATGATCGTACGATATGTTTTACGTAGCATTCCTTATTACTCAAAAGGAAAGATCGAATATTCCTTCAGTTTGTTAATTCTGCTGAATTATAATGAAAACGGAGACGTTCAATGTTTGTAGCATGAATTTGATGAACACCACTTCACATCATTTTGCCTTCCAAATAAAAACATCCAATTTGAGTTTAAATTCGACAGAGAATTGGAATGTGCAGTTTTCGGAATTTCTAGAGCTTTAAAACTGTTCACTTTGCATATTTTCTGACTGTGAAATCTATTTTATGCGTAAATTCAGTGAATTTAATCGAGTAAAACGGTATGAACTGAACTGAAAGATCTTTTCCAGTGACAGTAATGGTGAATTCAACTTGAGTATTTATTGGTTACTGTACGATAAGATGTTCAGGAAAGTCAGTAATCTCAGATTGTATAGTTCAGTGGCTGGATTATCGTGGGTTAGACGTTCTTTTGCTACGTTTTCAAGGCCTCCGCGTATTGCTATAGTTGGCGCTGGACCGGCTGGTAAATTTCTCGTTTTCATCAAGTTTTCTCTGTCTTATCTGCCAAGTTATTGTTAGTTAACAAACAATCTCATATAAGATCCATCTTATATAATAGATATTCGACATATGATTATTAAATGAAGTGGATATAAATTTTAAAATTGATTTGGCTTAGAAATGAATAGATGGACAAGTGAACAATAGGTGTAAGTGAAACGTTTAATTCCTTTTAATCGATATAATTTTAAGTATTTATATTCGATAATTTCGAAGTGTTTTTGATATTTAATTCAATAGTAATGAATTATACACAAATAGAATTTAGTGACTCATTCAATTGCACTAAGTTCGAATTTTTTGTTTTAAATTTAGGTCTCTATGTCTGTGGTGGAGTTCTTCGTCGATTACCAGAATCTTATGTAGATATTTACGAAAGCAACATGGTACCATATGGTTTAGCCCGATACGGAATAGCACCAGATCACCCCGAAATGAAAAACTGCATAACACAATTTGACAGATTTTTTGTCGAAAATCAAGAGAGGTAAGAAAAATCACGAAATACATCACATTCAAATTTTCATTATTTCATTTCCCTTTACTTAAATTGCTAAATTTGGTTACTATGCAGTTAATTCCTCATATCACTCGATTTCAATCTAATCTGACTTGAGTCAATTATTCATATTTGGGGATTGGAATCCTTCTGTTCTTTCCAATTTTGTTTTATTTTATCACTTTTTTGCTGAGTTTTGTTTTAAATAAACTCTTAGATTATATCAATTCAATATCTTTCCAAATGCTTAAAATCATGAAATGTAAAAAATTGAAATTTTGATTGCCACTCTCTGAATTTCATGCTAGTATTTGGTTAACATATTTAATTGACATGCTTGATAAATATTTAATTAATTACTTAGGATATTAATCTTTTAAATCCTTTCCATCCATTTGTTTTCTTGAATTCAGCAAAACATTCTGTCAGGTCTTATCTTAACAGTTATATAATTGTCAGTCATTAAGGATATGTTTCCACAGATGTTTATTTCATGCTAATTCACATGTATAAGAAATTGAGGCTATGCAGGTTTTCTCTGAAATATTCCCCTTTTTGTTAGAATTTTTTCCATTAGCTTTAAAAATTTTTCACGGAAATTAAAAATTTTTTGCTCGGATTTGTTTTTGTAGACTGAAACTATTTTGCAATGTTTACATTGGTCGAGATGTCAAATTTGATGAACTTTGTTCGGATTATGATGCTGTAGTATTAGCATATGGTGCACGACGTCAGAAGCGATTGAAGATCCCTGGAATCGATGCGATGAATGTTTTTTCGGGTGGCGACTTTGTATTTTGGTATAATGGAATGTCTGGTATGAAAGCGCCGCTTTTGAACTGTGAAGAAGCGGTGACTGTTTGAGTAGCATTTCAAAATCATGAAGAAATTTGACTAGGAAATTAATGAATTTTTCTGTTTTTCTTACTTTTTCTGCTCTTAACACATCTTTTTTTTTTTTTGGTGGAGATCAAATCGGAAATTTTTCCAGGTCATCATTGGTAATGGTAATGTAGCGTTGGATTGTTCACGCGTAATCCTTTCATCCGGAACGGATAGGTTATTAAATACCGATATCGCATCATCCATATTGGATATTCTTTCGCATTCTCAGATACGTCATGTGACTATTGTCGGTCGGAGAGGTCTACTTGATGTTAGTTTAATTTTGAGGTTTTGAGTTAATTTTCATTATAATGGCAAAATCAGATACATGGCTTGTATTTATGAAATTAATTCAAAGATAATTCAAGTTTTCATAGCTAAATTTTATTTTCTGAATTTTTTTTGTCAAGTTTTGATTTCAATTTTGAAATGGTTTGCTTCAGGTTTCATTCACCATAAAAGAAATACGGGAACAAATTACACTGCCAAACTGTTCATTTTCTGTAAAAATTGAAGATTCTGATTTGCTCACTATGAAAGAAACACAGGAGACATTATCAAGGCCAAAGAAACGTATTGCGGAACTCATTTTAAATAACAGTCATCTGGAGAAACCGAAGTCAGATCGTCATTGCCAATTGTTGTTTCGAAGAACGCCAACAAAGGTTTGTTTTGAAAGAAAATAGCTACAGTAATTTTCCGCAAATTGTCGTAGCTGGTTTTGTAAATTATCATAGTTTCTTATTCTCATATTCTGTACTTCAGTGATTTGCTATTATTTTTGATCTGGTCTTAATTCAGTTTCACTTCGTTCAAACTTGAGTATCATCTAATTTTCGATTTTTTTTACAGCATAATTAGATCCTATAGTTTGGAGATATTTTTATATTGAGAAATTTGATATTCAAGCCACACTAGTATGGAATTTAAAGAAAGTATTATACTTTTTATCCAACATTTTTGCAACTTTTTTTCGAGATAAATAAAGAAATTTATCTTAGGTTGTGACAGATAATCGTGGATTTGTCAAGGCACTACAGGTAACTCATTCACTAAGTGGCCGCAAAGAAGATCTCCCATGTGGCCTCCTACTTTACTGTATTGGATTCGAAAATGTTGCTCTAGATGGGGTACCAGTGAATGCAAATGGCGAAATTAAAATGCTTGATACCGTTCGTGTAGCAACGGAAAAAGATTCCTTAGTTTATGCTGCAGGTTGGTGTGCACATGCACCTCGAGGGATTATTGCACATACACAGGTTTGATCTAAGTCTGTTTTATATGAAATGAAAGACATACATACACATGTAATTGTATTACTTTATCTTAAATATACCAAAAATTTTGACAAAAGATGCAAAAAATGCCATTTACATTGTGAGACTCTATGGATGAACATGATCGAAGCGCTTAAAAACTGTTTTGTAAAATGTATTTTAAAATTTTTTTATGGGAATTTCTTTAGATAAATGCTAGCAATGTAGCGGACCGACTATGCTCCGATCTTCAAAAATATGGCTTGAAAGCTACGCAGATTACGGGTTCATATCAACGGTTATTGTCACGAAAAGTTGGATACTTGACGTGGAATGATTGGAAAAAAATTGATGAGGAAGAGAAGAGATTAGGTGTCATGCATGGGAAGAAACGAGAGAAGTTGCTGAATTTTGAAAATTTTGTTCCCTTAAAAAACTAATAATGAAATATATTTAAACTAATAGTAAAATCTATTTTAATCCTTCCAATTTCTAAATAACGCTTATAACATTAAGTACTTAATAAGTCATAGTATTGCAGCTCTGAACAAGAAAGGAAAACAAGTCTTCTATTGAATGCTTCATTTCATCCTCAAATCGATAAAGATCACTGCTCATAAAAAAGTTTCTGTGAAAAATCTTTGCTAGGATCTCGATCAATATATGCAAATTTTTCATAAAAAATAAGAAATAGACCAAAACTACTGTGAGATCAGTAGAACATGACAAACAATGATGTACTTCAAGAGATATGAAATTTGTTTCAAATTTTAGTATATCATAAACCGCCGTGAACACTAAAGAATTCTTTTGCGTTCACAATGAGAAAAACGATGTAGAATGAAATGAATTTCAAGTAAATCAAAGAATTTAAGAATTTTAAATTAAGAAGAAATAATAACAAGCAATGTAAGGAATGAAACAATTTGCATATTTTTACAGTTGTGATTTGTATTTTTTTTTATACTTTTTTTTTTTCAGCTATATTTTCTTATGATATATATATATATATATCGGAAATTTCTTTCTATTATAGAATATTTTCTTGAACTAAAAGTTATGTATTGGTTACATATTACTCTAACTGATAATCAGAAATGACTTAAAAATAGATAACTGAACCGTTTATACATTTGTTCTTTCTTTTACAATCTGAAGAATTATCAAAAATTTAAAAAATTTGAGTCTGGAACAAGTTGAGTTTCTCGAAAATGCTGAACAAGAATCATCTAAGCCGTTTTCAGCAACCAAACTTTAATTTGAAAAAGCTGTTCGAACAAAAGTGAGAAATGATAGGTACTATTTTATATGAATGCTGTTTAAACATATTCGGGTCTCATAAATGGTGCAATCACGCAAGCAAATGTGTCCAAAACACGCATTACAGCTGATCGTTCCAAATTCATCCTATACATTATATCTTCGATATGATGCTCACCACGTAAATAGGGTATGAATCTGAAAATTGATTTTTTTTTAAAAAATCATTTTTTTCAGAGAATTTCTGAAATAATGAAATTTTACTTTAGAAATAAATCAAGCAGATCTTCAACATATTGTTGTGGATGTTGCTTAAGCATCGTCTTGTAAACATGAATCACTGGAGTTTTAATTTCAGTTGTCAGCATTGCATTTGATAATAATTGATGTAAGTTATCATCTTCGAGTGTATCGATCGTAGCAGATCTTAAAGAAGATTGCGGGAAATTCATCTTTTTTCAATGATATTTTTTATGTTTTCCTTCAAAAAAAAAGGAAAGAAAATAAGCGAACTCGTCGACGGTTTCATGTGAAAAAGGTGGCATCAAGTAAAAGAAAGTATGAAGTTGCATAATAAGCTCATCTCGCAATAATCGTGCAACCATTCGCATACGAAGTTGCTAAAAATAATGCATTTCCATGAAGAATAATGTGAAACAATATGACGGGTTACACTTCACTTATAAATGACACTACTTAATATTTTGTGAATTTGTTAAATTATATCAGAAATGTGTGCTTGAAATTTCCCTTAATTCAATTAAATTACTCTTAACCAATTTTGACATATATCGATGATGAAGAAGAGAGGCTATTGTTTTTCATTTTTGTGATATATTCTTGTAAGTCATCATTATTTCACAAAGTAGATGTAAGATTTCATTTGTAAAAGGACTTTTTCCATTAATTCTATATTATATTCGATGCAGAAATTTACTTTTTTCCGAAAATTGATGAGAAGTCATTGGAAGTCTAGTCAGTATTACAGGGGAAAAAATTAAGGAAGTGATATCATCAGATTTTCTTGAAAGATCAGTGTGAAATTGAGCTTCAATAAAACTTTCTGAATATAATGAAAGGAATAAAAGTTTGAAATGAAACATTCCGGGATCATTTATAACAGAAATTTTGGACATTTTCTCAAGAGTTATTCTATTAACATGAAGATACCTGTTCACTGAAATTATGCATTGAAGCATTCATGAATTCCGCTAATGTGCAAGGTGGAGAAAATTGCGCCAATATGGTGGGTAGATGAGCATTTTCAAAAATTTCACCAAACTGTTCACTTAGCCTTAAAAAAAAGAAAAAAAGAATTATTTACTTGTTTTTCTGTATCTAATTCTAAAGCTATAATAAATGGACATTTTAATATCTAAGTTATTAAGATTATCAAACATTGTAAAAGTCATAACAAAATACCTAATAAAAAAAAGACTTCTTAGTTAATAGGTGGGTGGAATTTTTGAATATTTAAACAATTTGATTTTTTCTTCGCCTTAATAATTTTTTTGACTTTTTTCATAAAAATTTCAGTCCCTTTCCCGAGGAAAAAATTGCAATTGACGATAATTTAGAATTTTTGGAATTCAATAATTGCAAAAGATTGTATTTTAAACACCACGACTGCTCGTTCCTTCCTAACTCAACAACAAACTTTTATCAAATTTATTTTCTTTCATGCAAGGAAGTTTTAAGAATTGAAAATTAACCTTGATAACGGTTTCGGTGACGTAGCGGAAGTATAAACATTAGTACTGCATAACGGATATATAACAATAGCACGTGCCCATAATAGCAAATGTCTAACGACGGTAAGAACTTGGAACAGAGGGAGACCTGATGAGTCGCTGATGCTGATTAAACTAAAGATAATATCTGAGTTTAAATAAATTCAGTCCAAAATCTTAGTTCCATAATATTTTTTAATTTTTTTTTAACATAATTAAAAAAGCTTGTAAAACAAATAAACCTTTGGTCCGGGTGACAGTGTTTTAGGAAAAAATGCAATGCCGGATTAGAATCATGTCCTGGTATAGCATCTTCCAATAGTAAAATTCCGTGATAGGGTCTCAGGCGTAAAATAGTTGCTTCTATTTCGACCCTTAAACAGAATAGGAATATTTTTGCTCAAGAATTTTTAAAAGTTATAGAATCAATTTACGTGAAGGTTTCCAATTAAATAATAATACTAAATGTGTAAAATAAGATTTGCAAATTCATGCTTACCTGCTCCTAGGTGTTAATCCCGCATGTAAAAATGCACGTGGCTCAACGCAAAAGCCCACTTCGATACAGTCATTTAGGAAAACGTGAACTACGCCACATTCACTAACATCATTAAATACATCTCGAAGATCTTGTGCCAGTGAACAGTGTGCCAATACTTCATGGTAAGGAAAAGCCTTTCCTAAATTCAAATCAAAAAATAAAAGAAGATTTTAATTTCAGACAAATTACCAATTTACGTAAGGTTCACATAACTTATGTCAAAATAAAGAAGCAATACAGATTATGTAATTACCTTCTGGAAGAGATTCATTCTTTTCATGTTCATTTAATATCGCTGTCATTTGCTCCGCCAAATAACCACAACGTGTTTGCTCTTCGTCAATTGCAATAGCAATTTTACGACTGAAAATATTAAAGAAGATAATTAATGTTCCCAAATTATGAAAAGCATTTTTATGAATTAATCGAAAAGTTTCCATTGTTTTTCGTCGAATTTTAATTTCAAATAAAATGTAACCTGAGCTCCTGAAACGAAGTAACGAGATCAGCTTCTGCCTTTGCAATTAGAATGAAAACAACATGAAACGTTTGCGGCGAACGACCGGTTGGATGTGAAACCTTAAGATTGCTATACTGAAGAACAATTAACTCTTCTTATTTCTGTTCTAGCAGAAAAAAAAAAGACAAAAAATTTTCCAGTTATAGAAATAAAATTCTTGGACACAATTCAGATATTTAGGTATGGCCTATCTAAAGTTTTGTTCAATTTTTTGAAATTTGGAGTAATCACAAGATTCTTCCATTAAAAGATGGAAAGGAAATTACCCTACAATAACATGACTATAATTTAGATAAGTATGTCGATAGAAGTAGAAGTATAAAAAGAATGAGTAAATCTTACAGTTTTAGGAAATCCAGCAAATCGTATGTTATCAATTTTAATTTCGAATGGTTTCTCACAAATACCCCTGGCAGAGAGTAAATGAGCAAGAATTTTTGTTGGTACCCTGAAATCAATAAAGTATTAGTTTCCTTTGAAAGTACATGTAGCATTTTTGTCTAATATTGACCATTGTTAATATTTTAAGAAATCAGAAATCGAAACATACGCTAAAATCAAAATTAAAACAAAATATACCCATATTGTTCTGCATCACTCGTATTTCGCTCATCGCTACCTCTTTGCGATTGTCTAGAAATTGCAAAATTACTTACATGAATATATGAATTCCATTTGAAGTTATATTTTAAAAATATTCTAATGCGAAATTTTCATTACAACGTTCATCGCAACATCTTTTCTCTCTTTTCTGAAACTTTTTTCACTAAAAAGAAAGTATTGTCTGTTATAAGTACTACTAAATTTGGCCGTCATGGAATTTGTTCATCTTAGACACTATTCGAAGAAGTTCTTCGATATTCTTATATAAGATTAACTCATATAGTGTCTCAAATTTGAAAAAGAATTAAACTTACGTGCACATAGTTCGATAGGATTCAGAAGATGAAAATGATTGTGATTCTGAAAAAAAAAAAAAAGTGTACAAGAGCACAACTTTCTGCTTTGTTTTGAAATTTTTTTTTTTTCAAATTTTTAGTTTTTCAACAATAACAAGTAAAATTGATTTAATGTTTGGATGATGAATTACGAAATTATTTGTTTGGAGGAACCGAAAATTTTGACAAAAGCATCTAATCTGAATTTATAAATATGATAATATACCGGTTGGAACTGAGGAATCATTGTGGAACGGATAAGAGAACGAGACTTGTTCATGATTCTCACCCATAGTAACGAACATAATACCTAGCGGAGAATACAAGCAACGATCCTCATCCATGCTTCACACTAAAAGTTTCATAATTAAAATGATAGTTTACTTTTACTCTCAAATATCATCAAACAACAGAATCGCAGATTTTTGGACTTTGTTAAAAATCACAACTATATCATTGTCCTCACAAAAACTCTGTTCTATTCGCAACATCTTTGTCTGATATTTGCAAATTTCTCAAGCTTTCTAGGATTATATTCTCGAAGAAACTTAAGGGAAAGAACTCCGAATTATGGGAAGAATTACAAACATAAATCTTGCCGAATTATGGGAAGAATTACAAACATAAATCTTGTCAAGACCTTTGAATTTTATAAAGTCTCATCAATAAATAATCAACATTCACGAAATATCGAGTCATTTGGCTTTCACTTATTTAAAATGTAATAGGAATATGACGAATTCTGATTCCCGCATTTCATAATGCAGCCAGAATCAAGTACAGCAAATACTCATAAAAAAATCAATTACAATACGAAATCTCCACTATTTTTCCAGCTTCCCTTCTTTTTTGTCCACTTAACATCTTCTGCATCATTATGTTTCAAAAAAATGAGTTCGAAAACTTCGTGATTCTTCAGTTCATGTAACTAACCGAGCGGTATGTTTCCAGTAATTCTAGTTGAGGCATATATCTTATTGCAAATAGCAAGTGTTTATTGTAATTGATTGACAGGAAATGCAACACACATAAATTACTTAAATACAAAAGTACAAATGTTGAATAATAACTCAAAATTAAGTGAATTATTAAAACTTTCTCCAGCAAACACACTTAAATATAAATAAAAAATAAAGCATCAATAAAAAATCAAATGGATTGACTATCCAACATGTCTTCGTATCCTATGAATATTAGCCAAGGATAGCCAGTAAAGAATTCCCTACTTTGAATTCATTTCATTAGCCGTGGAATCAGTTTCTTAAATATAGTTCGTTTGTTAGACTGAAACAATGGCTTGTCCTATTCTTTCAAGATGATTAAATTTATTGGAAATTTATAGCTATATATTTCAAAAATTCGACTAAAAAGAGCATAGAAAATGTAGATGAAACAAAAAAGAGAAAATAGTACATGAAAAAGATAAAACTTGAGACTAAACCACAATTCAAACTATGAATATTTCACAATATTTAATAATCATCATCAATATTGGTATTTTCATCGCCATAATTATCTCCTATATTTGTAGTATAATCGCACATCCCTAATTCGATTTCATTCCTTGAAAAAAAAAAAAAGTAAAATTTAACGAATTAAGTAAATCGGTCATTATTTCGCTGATAGTTGAAGAAGATGGAATACTGGTCAAAAAAAAAAAAAAAAAAAAAAAAGCATAACCGAACTTTTATAAGCTATGTAAAGCAAGTGAATTAACAGGAAATGAAAATTGAACGTAAATTGATTTTATATGAAAATTTAACAAATAATTTTGAATTAAAAAGCTTTACAATCACTGAAAATTTAAATGTTGATATGGCATGCTATTATTAACAAAAGGAAAAAACTAACTCGCTAAGAAAATGAATTAATTGATCCGCCGTAAATTTCTCTCCTAGCTGATCCGTTATGCGGATAAAATTACCCAGCAATATCTCATCCCGATAAACTTGCAGTGTCGGAAGACCTTTCATTCTCTAAATTAGAAAACTGACAGATACTGAAAGAAAAAAATTTGATACCAAGAAAATACCGAAATTTCCAATTTAAAGCAATATACAAACTGCGATTTCAATTCGGAATTTAAGATATATATAGATGCTTATCAGCTAAAGCTGATGTATTATGCATGTTAATTAGATGACAGCAAACGAAAGTAAAAAATTTTTCTATACATATAGTAATATACAAATTGCGATTTCAATAAGGTGAAATTTGACATATCAATTGCAATTGTACCGAATTAAATCTTAATTCCGAATTTAAATTACAAAATGCATATAAAATTTCCAGAAGTAATTTGAGTACATAAAATTACATCAATAAATCATTCTAAACATACGAATTGTGGCGACATTCCAATCGTCATTGGTAAAACTTTGGCTAGCTTCAAATTCGGATACCGAATAGCGAGCGTATTAAAAACTTTATTCAGTGTTATAGAACCTTCATTATCTTCGTCATAAATATGAATGAGAATCCATCGATTCCAATTTGATTCGATATAATCCAGAAATTCTTCCTTTTTTGTTAATTCATCTATCTGCAAATAGAGAACAATATCTCGATTCGTTCAATTTTTTTCCTATTATATATATATAACAAACAATAAGCAATTACTTGATGAAGAAAAAACAAAAAATTAAAAAAATTGTATCAAAAAAACTAATCTTTTTCATGGCATATAAATAATCTTTCATTTCGAGTAATCTTTTCCTTCGAAGTTCTTCCAGACTATTATTTTCTGATTCCCCTGACAAAGTACATGTTTTGGCTTGAGCAAGAATCTAAAAAAAATGCTACAATTACGAGATATTATTAACATACAATAATAAATTTTCATAAAAATTTGCAGACAATAAAACACTTATTTCATCAATTAGAAATATAGAAATATATACAATCAATCCATAGACCAAGTCATAATTTATCTGTTCTAATACTATTCATATTATTTAAGCAAATATATCAATAATAATATCTTTTTCGTTATATCAATTTACAGACACAAAAATGAATTCTCCTGGTAATTACCATCAACATTAAATTTACTATATCAATAAAAAAAGGTATTGATTTGTCTAATTAATAAGTGTGCAGAAAATAACGAGTAAAAGTTATCTTAGATAAAATATATTTTTCACACAAATTATTCTACAATTTTTACCACAAGCAGACTATTTCTGCAATATTTATATTGTTCACACTAATTGTATTCATTTCTGTTATTTACATTATTTTACTCAGTTATTTTTATATTTTTGCTGCTGCTATTTAATATTTCCGATTAGTATCACCCAGTTTTCGATTTATATTATTTGCATAATAGCAGCTCTTTATGTAACTTGCTCCGCAATTTCTATTCTGAGTAATTTGTCACATATACGATAATAGTTTTATCTGTGACATTTCAAACAAGATGATATATTCACACAGTTTCACGCGGTTTTATACTATTTTTGTTCCATATACTAATGTTTTATATATTTTGTGTAAATATTTTATATACTTTGTGTACTATGTGAATATGAACAATGTTGAAAACGATCGAATATTCAAAAAAATATTGAATATCTTAACCAAATATTAAATATTCATCTATTGAAAACATATTAATGAAGAGCTAAATATTCCATTAATATATAAGAAGTAGAAAGACGAATTTGACCTGTTCATATTTCTTCGATTCCTTTTCTTCAAGTTTTGCTTTACAAATCTTATAATCCTCTAGAACACCTTTCGGACCTGTATTACGATAATTTCTTGGTGTCAAATGTGGCTTTGTTTCTGCGGCTTCATTATCGTACCTTTGCAAAGTTCTATCAACTTTATCAACTTCCACATCATCTTCGTCACTACTGCTACAATAACCAGCCGTGTCACCATATAATAATTTTGCTTCTAAATTTGCCATATCTGAAAATATGAAATAAAAATGAAAATCCGGAATTAAGAACTTTTCAATAGCTGGACTGGCCACGCAAAATGTGCACAAAACTTTCCCTTCAGATGAATGCATAGAGTAAGCATAGTCCATAAATTCAGTCCGCTCACTTACTTTTATTTGTCATAAGTGTGATGAGTAGGCGAATTTATATGGAAACATGCGCCTATTGGAATACAACCTTGTGTTAAATTTTCAAAGCAATCGATGAAGAACTTTCGAAGATTTACGGTCGGTAACAAGGAACATTTATATTTTTTATTTGTATAGTTTAATCGAAATTCCAATTTTCCGAAATAATCAAATAATTGATATGAATTTATGGAAAATCACCTTGTAGATATGTGAGCAAATAAAGTAACAAATCGACCGTAATTAAATGACCAAATCACAATATCATTGCATAATTTACAAATGCAATAGCAATTCAAATACGAATCCAGAAAAACTATCAACTCGAATGTGGACCGGGCAAGTCATGTTACGATGGGTCACGATGGGTCACGCTGCATGTGGGAGCTTAGTTATGTCTTAGGTTGTGTGAATAAAATTCCGTCATTTTAAATATCGATGCGAACCGACTAAGCCAGTAAACAGGATATCTACCGAGAAACTGATCCTGCTGCTTGACGTTGCATTCGAACGATGACGGAGTTATTCCGTTAGGCGGCGGTGATACAAGTAGACGAACGCTATGTGATGCATTTTAAATGTTTTCACGCTTTATTTGAAGATTCTGATATGTATACGTGTATTACACGTACGCATGATTTACTAGAAGCTTACGAAATGTTACAAAATGAAGTAATGAAACAACTATAAGAATTTATTGAAATTTATACATAAAATAAGAAAAATTTTCATCGATCATCAAAACGACACGATTCATTAAGTATTTTCAATCACAGATTTTGATATCTCTCCAATGTCAAAAATAGATATCAAAATCTATAATTGAAAATATCTGATGGATCGTTTTGCGGATTGTGCATATATCGTAATAGATTGATAATGCTATTGTAGGCTTGAAATGAATGAGAAACGTGAATTATGTGAAAAATATCGTAAATTTGCCACGGAAAGATTGGGTTCAGATTATGAAGAAATGGTCAAGGCGGTTAATTTTATTGTGAATGAAGTGAAGGAATATGAAACTTTGTTACTTTTCATTAATAAAATCAAGGTTAGTTCCAATAGCTAATGCAGAAAGGCTTATGTGGTGCAAAATAGGTTAAAAAAATTAAGATTACTCAATATTTATGTGAGGTTTTTATGCAAGGGTTTTCTTCAGAACTTAAGAATGGAGTTTTTTAACATTTTTTGAGTTCCATGTTTTTCTCTCACATCATAGCAACTTTTTAGAAATTGGATTCTGAAGAACCATTGAAAACGCAGACGAATATTGGCAAAAATATCTTTTGTGAGGCTGTAATGTTAGTTTCTGATGATGCTTTTTAAAATTTGTAGGAATAATCATGCTGATCTTAATATTGCTGGTTAGTTAATAATATAAGAAAAAAAATGGTCTTTTGATTATACAGCTTAGAGATGGTTTATAGCAGTCATTTTGATTGATAAGAAATTGATGAACAGTGCATAACTGGTGAATTTTGAAAAATGTCAAAGAATCGTTCTGTTATGTGAATTTTTTTTTAAATTATTGTCATCATTTTTATAATAGTTTTTGTCATAACAGTGATAAATGGGACGTCGTAATCGTCAAATTATTAGATGATATCTATGCCGAATTAACTTTGGAGCGGGCAGAAGTAAGTTATTTTGAGTTGACAAAGTAATCAATTCCTAGTTTATGATTTTGTGGTACAGTTTGACTGATATTTCGATTTCCTTGTTTCTTTTTTTTTTTTTTTTTTTGTTTCTCTTAAGCATTTAAATTAGTTTCACTAATTTCACAGATAAATTTTATTTCTTTTAAGTCATCAGTAGAAATATTATTAAATAGTTAATTTTGATTGCCTTTTCTGCAGGATTTTATTACAAAGAAAATTGAGTTGCTAAATGAACGTGCTGCCTTCTATGAACGAGAAGCACATTCAATACGTGCCAGAATGCATCTGATACTCTCTTCTGCGGCACAGCTCGAAAACTTATGATTTTCATAAAGGTATGCATTTTCGATTGCTGTTCAAATCACTTCGACTATATTTGTTGCTTCCTTTAACTTTCGATTTGGCTGTCATTGCTCTGTCTTCGTTACTGCCACCTAAAAGCTTAGTTTGGATAAAGCATTTTTTCACTGTTATCTTTGAATCTAGATCTTTGCAATGTTTTTCTTTTTTTTTTTTTCAGATATTAACTAACGTAATCAATTTCTCTTCAAAGGATTTGTCTTGGATTGGATAATTCCGGCAAAGGATGATCAAGAATTTCAAAGACGAAATTCTGGAAATTTTGAGTAGAATAATGGAATTGTAAAATCGCGCTTCTTTTTTCATCTGATAGAAATGTCGGAGTATTGTAAGAACGGTGGTTAGCATTAGCATAAATTAGTTTGGAGCCGCAGTTTGTGATTTACACGATGGCATCATTTAAACTTACGTTCCTTGGGATTAAATGATAATTTTCATGTGACAATAACTGACTACTGAAGCTAATTATTATTATCATAGTCTGTTTGACATTGTTATTTATAATGATCAACTATGGTAAAATATATTGTAAATCGGATAAGCTAACCAGGGCTGTTCAAGTGATCGACGAATATCAAGCGATCCAAACCACTGATATCATATTAAACGAATGAATTATGTGAAATGCTTTGCATTAAGTGAGGCCATGTTTGGGCGAGTACATAATATTTTATGATTGTATTTCAAAATTTGATCTCTTTTATTTCTTCTCATTGATAATTCAAATAAAATTGATTATATTTTCAATGCATGTTCTAATAATGCAACTTTTGTTGTCATCAAAATTTCAATTTATCTTTTCGAACATTTTGAGTTTTGAAATATCTGTAAACATGTTAGAAGTTTTTTGGGGCGAATTTTTCCCTCAATTTTAAATTCAAGAACGGAAGTTGAACTGGTAAATCCGAGGAGACTTTTTTGTTTCTTTGTAGCATATAGCACTTACATAATGAAAACTCGAACAATCCCTGAAGCAACAGTTCGACGATGTCTTCTTTTACGCCACCGAAAAGCAAGCAATTCGTTTCCTAATGACACCGTATACATTTTATCAAAAATTGCAACAGAAATTGTAAAGGAAATATTGTACAGGTCTGCTTTTTCAGTCATTTATGAAGTTTAGTAGAACTGTTCTTACAATCTTAGTATTATTGGTTTGTAACATAGTCACTCATCACAATTTATTCGAAAATGTTGTGGATTAGGATTATTAAACTTTATCATATGTTTGGGTATTCTAGCTGTAATTCTTTATTTCTGTTATATTTTTTCTCTGCTTACCATAAGTAGAATTTCAATCAATTATATATGAATCGAACAAAGCGTATATCTCTTTTTGTTTATAAATTTTTCAATTCGAGTAATTTAATTCTTTTCATCTGAAAAATGGATTTGTTTCGATCATATTCTTTCAATTCATTTACATATCGTTGAAGGATTGAATGAAAGTTTTTGCTTGCTTTTGAATTCTGCTTTAATTTTCGACTTTTCAGAAGTGCTATTAATGCCGAAGAAAATTGTTCGGAGCGGGTAATGCTAGAAAACTTGTACAGAATTCTGCCACAGTCGTTTTTTGATTTTAATTTGTGAAAACTTCGAATTTTTATTGTCTTGCTTAATGAATTTCTTATAAAAACTCGATTTTTGTTTGTTTTATTTTATAATGAATGGTTCTCGCCTAATTATTTGGCTCCATTTTGTAAATATGAAAAAATAATACAGCTAACGAGTTTTTCAGTTTTTCCTTTAATTTATGATTTATAGCACTTTTTTTTTCATTTCATTAAAAAGCTAAAGAAATATGTTTTGTCAAATTAGCATCTATTGAATATGGGCCACCAAGTACCTAAGTGATTATGCCAGTATTGATATATGAATTGAATTACATAGTGTCATATCTAAAGAATGGTTGTCCTACTTTAAGAATGTTTGATTAAAGGAAAATAGGATGGACATTATAACATTTATTATTTTGGCACTTAAGGCTTGCTTCTAGAGGATAATTTGCCAGAATGTTGGAATTTATGGCTTAAAGTTCATCACCTAATATTAGAAGTCAATCATCTAATTTTTTTGTTATTAATCTTTAGATTGATAATTGTTGTAGTCGATGAACAATTGATTGTGAACATTCTTTATTGGCATGACGGAACTGCTCCTTGATCCAGCTATTCGAACATGGGTTTTTTTGCCGGTTATCCTAATTACATTTCTGGTTGGAGTATTGCGACATTATGTAGCTTTGATATTTACAAGCAGGAAGAAACTGGAGTTGAAGCAAGTGCGAGATAGGTCATTATTTTAATAGTATATTAATATATACAGGTGAAAGAGAGTTAACAATTAATATTAATTGATGATAACTCGTGGTATTAGATTTAGTAAAATAATTTGCTACACTGGAAGTATTTAATCGTTAACCAATTATCTAAACAGTAGTTCTATTAACTGAAGTAATCTTCGTCTAAAATGAAATTTCTGATATAATCATGCAACATGCCCTTATTGTGCATTTGCATACGGTGTTCGTTAGTTCCGATTTTAGCGATCATCATTGCAATTTGATAAATCTTTTTTATCAAATTCCCTAATTTTTCTTTCGTAATTTTCAGCCAATATTTGATACTTTCTCGATTACTGCGAGAAAATGGACAGTTTTTACCGAAAGCATCATTTAATATGAGGAAGAACTTTTTGCTAAATGAAGAAAACGGTTATATAACAAAGGTTTTTTCTGATCATCTCTTAATAATATTATATAAACAGTAATATTAATTACTATTTAATGCCAATGCGCGCCAGTCATTACAGCTTGCTGTTGTTAAGGTGCAATTAAAACTCATGTTAATTACTGAGTCTTGTTATAAAATGTAAAAATACAGTAGTATCCATAAAAATGTAGATAGATCCTAAGGACAAAAGTACTAGAATCAATATTGAAGATGAAGTACAATTGCGATTGACACACTCTTTTGAGAAAATAAAACCAAAAATTAAAATTCATAGAGTGCAACAAGTAAAGTTTTTTTTAATTTTTAATCTAAATACAGCAGTGGATTGGGATAAATTTCATACAGACAGTATTGACATTATCACTTATCACTAGAATATATTTTGATTCTTTAGGGCATGCGACAACCATCGCAAATGCAAAATCCGATGGCTGATCCAACAATGATGACAGATATGTTGAAGGTTCATTTTATCCAGACTTTATCTTTATTTATTATTCTTCACCAAATTCTTATTTATGTAATCAATTTCTTAATATCGATTTTATATGTCAGTTTCGAATGAAGCAGCATCAGCTTAAATTTAGCGGTAATTTGTTCAATTTTCCAACTATTTGAACCGATGTTTCTTCATCTAAGCCGATGCATAAACTGAAGCATTCCGGATATTAAAAATTTAATTGCATAAATATTTTACAAGAATAGAAAAATAGCTTTTAATGTGATTGAAAACATATATTTTATTTGCAAACATGTCTTTTATTTTTGATTAGGGATTACAGAAGAGGTCGTAGTTAGTTACTGCCATTATTAGGAACAGGATGATTTAATTGTTGATGTGCAAAGCCATCTAACTTTTACAGAAACCGGTATTTACACTGCCGTCATGTAAATCCTCTTATAATTTTGTGTAAATCACAAAATTGCCACTTCATAAGATATATTTTCGGAAAGCCTGACTCCTTTTCTTTTTTAAAGGGCAATTTGTTCAACGTTCTACCAATGATCGTCATTGGCGGTTGGATAAACTGGACATTCAGTGGTTTTGTGACGACTCGAGTTCCATTTCCGCTTACCTTACGGTTTAAGCCAATGCTTCAAAGAGGTTTTTCGTTTCCAGAACTAATGCTTAAAAATGCATAAATGGCTCTTTAATCCATTCCCACGTGAAGCAATATATATGTTTGTTCTTCCGGCTTCTAGTATTTTACTCTCATACTTGGGTAGAGAAATGTGAAATTCGAAGATGAAATTAAAATTTTAAGTTAAAGAAAATTAAGATTAGATTAAATTTCACTAACATCCATAAGTTTCTCAGGAATCGAATTGGCATCCTTGGATGCTGCATGGGTATCATCGGCTTCATGGTACTTCTTGAATGTGTTTGGTCTACGAGCAATCTATACTTTGGTATTGGGTGAAGGTAATGCAGCCGATCAGTCCCGAATGATGGAAGAACAGATGAGCGGCGCAACAATGGCAACGCCACAAGATCCGAAGCAAGCCTTCAAAGCAGAATGGGAAGCCCTTCAAATGACAACACATCAATTTATTCTGAACAAGTAAATCATCAGTGTTGTATTTATAAGTAGGAAATATAACTTTTGCAGAATGGTGTGAAAATGTTTCAAGTTTTTGTGGGATTTTGTTAAACGAAAAATAAAACATATCTTGCAAATTTCAAAATGCCTCTAAATCCAAGTTCTGGTAGAAGTTTGACTAGTTCAAAATGCCTCTAAATCCAAGTTCTGATAGAAGTTTGACTAGCTCGAGGCTAGGGATGGAGCGACATAAATACGATAGATAGATATAAAATCATTATTAATGTTAGGACATTAATATGCAATTTTTCACAACGATTCTCGGTTTTTTATGGTGATTTTACACAATTTTTCCGAGTGAAATTCTTTATTATTTATAAAAGATTTTGGTTTTTATCAATAATATTCATTTTGGTCCCTAAACTTGCATTGAATATGTATCTAATCACTCTGCTTTACTTTCTAACCTTTCTAGTTATTGAGCAGCAATTAGTCACGCTGTGAATTTCGCTTCAACGCATTGTTTTATACAGAATTCTAGTTGTCATATCGAAAACTTATTTGAAGATTTGAAAGCAATATCACCATTTGAAGGAAAAATTTGAGTCAATATATAGAATCTGTGAAATGATATCAACTATTTGCGAATCCGAACTTAATACGATCTTCACCGGCATGTTACATTTAGACAATACATACCCGAAATTTATGATAAATTCATTCAATATCATGGATAATCAAAGAAATTGATTCGTGTAACTTTCCACATTCCAGGCGGGTTTAAAATTCTCGATAATCTGGAAATGATCTTTGTTTCCTCCACATGTTTTTTTCTGGTCCATGTATACAAAATGATAACATTGTTATTAAAGTATTTTTTGTAGATCTTATCACAGGTAAAATACAGAGAAGTAATATTGAAAAGAAGAAAAAAAAAATGAAATATCAACGGGAAAAAAAAGAAACATAAGGGAAAATGAAAGGAGCACTGTTTTTAGTAATTTTTTATTTCGACATTTCATGTTTCTTTCTTCATCCTCAGATCTCAAGCTTTTTTTTTTCCCGATTCTCGCTTACTTTATTAGAGATTCGACAAAATGCGTTTCTGCTTAAAATTTTCCTTTCCCGTTTTTGCTTAAAATTTTCCTTTCTCTGTTACTGAAGCATTCCTTTTCTATCGAGAAGTTGATTCATTTCATATGTAAAAAGCTTACGTAATATTGCAGATGAGCAAGCTCCGAGGAGGTGATATTTTTAGCAAACGCTCAATACTTTTACTTTCATCGACATTGCTTTTTTTGATGTAAATAATAACTTGTGAATAAAAGGCTCGGTGTTTTACTGGGAAGAATGACCGCAATCCAGATGCTGCAACAAGAAAACAATTATCACTACTACCAATCAAATCTCCAGACCAGAGCAAAATCTTAATTGCAAAAATGATGTAGACTGAGGAAAGTATATATTATATATTACAGACTCAAATATTCAGACGAGATTATATCAAGTTTAGTAAAAATTGTGGAAAAATTTTATTTGTTGTAATTATGTGATGGAAGCATTATAAGCCAAGAGTTATGCGCACCAAAATGATAAAAAAATATTCAATTCTCTTATTTAATATAAATCATTTCATCAAAATTGTATTCTAATAGCGTATCTATCAATGAAGTAATTTCAATGCTAATTATGATACAGAGTATGCAAATATTTATTACAATGCCATAATTCTATTTCTTCCATTTTTTAGAAATAAAAAATCTGTTTTATAAACAAACTCTGTGTACTATGTACAGATATATGCATTTATACTTTGGACAAATAAGTAAATCTGCTATGTAAAAAGTATGCGTAGGTGAATATATGATATATATGAATACAAATGTGTGCGCTACTGTTGACATTTATTCATTCATCAATTCACAAATGCTGTTTTCTATGCCAGACGAATGTTTCGAAACTGCTTCAAAATTTCTTATCATTTTCATAGCTTCACATAGTCCGATTTTAATTACGACAATTGCAGACAATATAATCGAAAATAAATTTAGTAATCCTCAGTTTCTAATTTCTGGCTTGAGAGAGAAGGTTAGAAAATCGAGCAAACACATTTCCCAACATCGAACTAGTTTAAATACTTAATAATGAGTTAAAAGAAAAACAAACTTTTTGGTTGTATTTTGCCACATGTGTACGACGAATCGATGACAGAATAAATAACATCATTAATAGAAAATTGTAGTCGTTCAAAATCTTCCACATTAAATGGATCGAATCGCGTTTGTAATTCAGAAACAGCTTCATCAATCATAATCCTTCTTAATTTACCCCAATCTCCATGACGAATATAATCCGCACATAACAGAGCAGCCTAAAAATAATCCTGTTGATTATCGATATTGCAAAGCACGATAAAATGCCATGTTATGGTCATAGGTATGCAAATAACAAGCATTTAATCGCAATAATTTTAAGTTTTGCAAAAAGTGATTCCAATGCATTATTAGCCGCATCATACGTGATTTTGAATCGCGCGTTGGAGTATATTTTTATTATCCTCAATAGAAAAAAAAAGTTTTTCCAACAGTAACTGTAATTAATGCTACGACATTATATTTGAATATCAACATTTGTTGGTAATCATAAAACAAAAATATCTGAATAAAAACAAATATTTCTTTCTTCATTCTAAAACTAATTATTTAAAAAAGGAACCACCAGAAACTTTAGATTAGAAGCTTCTAAAAATACATGTAAATTTTTAGACCACATTCGATTTTTTCTAGTTTAAAGTATCTATTTTTTTTTTTTAATGTAATCTATAATCAAAAAGAAATTTGCAGAAATTCGAATGTAATTCTCTTTTCGAACAATTTTAGTGAAAAATGAACTGTTACTACCTGTATTGCACCGTTAAGAAAGCCTTTGACAGTAAATTCCTTTTCGAAAAAATATCGATACCGAAACTGAGCAAAAACATTTCCTAATCTTCGATTTAATTCGAAAACTGGTATTACAGATTTTTCTTCCTCCAGTAGAATAAATGGTTTATCGGCATTTTTTGATATGCGTGGCTGTAATATCTGGAAAATATATTTTTCGTAAAATCAGAAAACTAAATTCCATTAGCATTTTAAATAACAATTAATTTATCGCTCAAATAGTTACTGATTTCCGATACTGATGCTGCCTGAAATGCAGTCATGAATCAAAATTATTACAGATTACCGATTAATCAAAATTATTACAGACTACCGATCCATAGTTTCTTTACATATGACTATTTCCATTCTCAGTGAGAAAATTCTAAACAATGATTCAAACTCAAAAGCACAGAAACACAATGACATACACCTAAGTCAATACAGAATTATTTTTTTCTTTTTTACAATGAATAGATAATTCTTCGATAAAAATCATAATATTTTCATTTTATGAAGGATATGCTCATGAAGAAATTGACAGCTCCGTCTACGTTTAAGAAATAGCTTGAACCAAATGAAAATAACTTTTTCAAGTATCATCCCTCTCTAATTGGCTTGTCGCACTCAGTTTTGTGCAGAACCAACATAAGAAATGCAAGACAAAACAAATCAGTTATTCCAATCACTTTGATTAATCACTTCGATCAATCAATCGTATGTTTACAATGCTGAGCTCTCAGACAATTAGAATGAATAAAATTAATAAGCAATTCTAAAAGAAGTGGAAAATCAACCTGATAATCAGAAACTGAAGACTGCGCCAAATTTGAAAATTTCTGGAAAATAGCATGACATTTTGCAATTGTCGGAGGATTAGCAATGACACGAAACATAGCATAAAATTATTTGAAAAACATGTTCTTAGTCATATTTCCTAGAAAAAATTTCAAATAAATTTCAATTTTTAATTTCAAATTTGACTTTTCTATTTCTCGGCTTATCAACTGATTGCATAACAACCGCAAGCCTCAACCTATTACTACAAACTTCATTTAACTAGATATCACCAATTAATCAATTACTTTACGCATATTCGTATTTTCTGGAAAAAACTACTCCTTTTAAGCTCCTTTGAGAGTTTAATAATATAAAACACGCAGCTGATAATTTTAGTTCGATAACCAATAAATTACTAGTTTTTGTCAAATGATCTTAATACTCCCTGGAGTTATGTATAGAGAAATTCTATCAATGGACAGTTGACAAAACTGACAATACATTAACTTTAAACTTTCTGCTTTCTCAAACAAAACACAAAAAATTTTTACGATAGCATTCGATATAAACATTAACATTCCATATTGCGCTAAATTCATATCCTGAAATAGCCAAACAAACTGTCTCCTACCGTTCATGATATCCACCGATTTTTCTCGAAAACTTTTCACCAGAAAGGCTATGGTAGTTCTTTCAAGAAATTATTTCAAAAAACTGATATTCTGTGTCATTATTTACAATGTCGGCATAATTTTTTGCTCTGATAAATCTTCTCCTTCCATATTTGAATGTTGGAGAAGATTGCATGACCCCTATACTTTCAGTTCGCGATTGATCCATCCTCTATTTGGTGATAGTTCGACTCGTATCACAAATCGAATATAATATGCAAAGGTAACCACGATATCACAATTAGAACTTCGCCAGTGCTCAACACATCTCAACAAATTTCACTTTCTTTAATTTCAACTTTTTTATGAGGCGCACCCAAAAACATTGAGGTATTTCCATGAATTAACGATCAATACAAATAAGACAATTAAAAAGGGATCTAAAATATTAAAAATGAATAAACGGGATAAAATCAGAAGTCAGGTAGCCGATATGATTAAATGCGGAAAGTTGATTGCTGACCTGAATTTTGCAGTCCGTTAAATTCCTTCTTTAATCTAAATGAAAACTCAAAAGTAATCTAGATTTTCGTCTTGTTGAAAGCGGTGAAATCCGCATAGAAAAGCATCTGATTACTTGAAACCTTATTAATAATAAAATTTAAGGATGCGCCAAGGAAAAGGAGAGAATATTTGGATATAGAAGACCAGAAGTATGCAAAAAATACTCAACAAAATTAAGCAAAATTAAAATTGACACTTTAAAGGAACATATGATGGAGGAAGAAAGAAAAAATAAAACTGCTGCCATCATTCTTCTTCAATTTCATTTCTTTTTGTATTTCTTCATTTCCTGAAATTAGTTTTTAAATTGATTCCGATGTAAATCATTTGATGAGTTCTTCTATTTATGCTTTTCTCAAGAACAATTATTCCAGGGAGATTAATTCAAGATTTCATCTAGTTTTCTCCCATTTTCTTAAATACTTTTTATATTTTGCTTTAATTTACAACTATGAGTGAAGTGAATTAACTACTTCATTGAAATTATGAAACAGCTACCGACAAATGATGATACTGTGAATAAACAATGCTATGATAATGAAATAACATGTTATCATAATCCAAATTTGGCAAAATAATCGGAATAATACGTTAATGATGTGTAATTAATCAACATGTTGAATTATGAAAATCAATCATTCGCTTAACCTAATAGCGAATATTCCTACCATCGTAATAGATCTTACCTAATATGATTATTAAGATGATAAGAGTTAACCAATGCAATAACATTATTTTAATCCCAGTTTTTATAGGTCAAACTTTAATAACTGAATTTCAAAAAAAAAGATCTGAATAAAATGCTCGTAAACCAAGTATATGACTGCAAAGGAAAAAGAAAAAACTAACCGCTTCATATCGTTGCTTATCCTGAGAAGCCATTTTCTCGTATTTACTCTTATCTTTTATTTTACCCCATTCGACACCTGCCGCCTTGCTGACATCAATAACCGACATGCCAGGCTTCGCTATACGAGAACGATTTTCTGACAACCAAAACATGTAAGCTGACTTGGCTCGCTTCGGAGCATTTGGATCCTGCAAAAAGATCTCTAAAATACGATAGAAAATAGCCTGGAAATAACAAGTACTACATCATGATTAGTTCAACTTAGGGTCAAGGCAAATAATACCTTGTTTAATCACTACAGCAAATCACATGGCTAAACTTATGAAAGCAGAACGAAAAAACTATTTACCTTGACCTTTTTAGCTTTCTTATGCTTCGATGTTGAAGCTCCACCTGACTTTTTACTTGATTTCTTCGATGCCTTCGATCCAGTTTTAGCCATGATCAAAATTGTTAGTTGTACAGTAAGTAGAAAAAAGAAAATTTGACGATCTTGGAAATGCCGGAAAAAAGTAATTTTCAGCAAATTTCGAAGTACACGTATGCAAGGGGATCTAATCTTGTTGCAAGACTATTACAAAGTATCAAGTTGATACTAAGTGGGATGAAAGTGTTCGACGTCTAAATTATAAATCAAATGAATCCTATCGTAATATCATGAAAAAAAAAAAAGTGAATTTAGAGAGATGAGACGAGATGACCTCTTTTATTAATGAGGATGGCCGATGTAACTGATTGATCAGATGGCGGGTTAAGCTAGGGCAGTATACGAGGAGAATTGATTGTTCAAGAATCTGAGATGAAGAAAGATGAGAAGAGAAAAGAAATACTAAGAATTTATGCCAAATAATGCTGACTGTCAGATTATTGACCCGCCTGAAAGAACCATCTAGTGTAGAATGATCAATCCGGGCGAAAAAAAAAAAAAACCCATGCATCTCGTGCTTAATGAAAAGAGGAAAATGCACCATTTGCAAAATGACAACATCATAATATTATGATCTAGGCGGAGATTTGAAGAAATATAGAGTGAGGAAAATGTAGAGGCTGAAGAGAAAAACAAATGAGGGATTATATTTCAATGGGGAGATTCAGAGAAATCCGATCCTGCAGCAACCTTTGACCTGTGTATATACGAGTGACCAGTAGCAGTGGCTAACAATAGCAAAATTATTGGCGGGTTAGTTAATAGCGGAGAGCATTCTATGCAACAACGGCCTTTTCTTCCTATATAATACAAACTGAGCAAACACTTCACCATACAGCAAAAAAAAAAAATTGATTCCATTTCCAACTCATTTTGTGCTAAAAATTAATCGCACACTACGCTGCACAATTTCTGCGACGTAAAAAACGTAGTTTTTTCGAAAATGAAAAATCGCATATACCAACAAAAAATTCTTTTTTTTGCTAAAAAATAACGCTTCATTTTCCTAAAAATATAAGTAGAAATATAATTTGATATTGCAAAGGGACATACTTATTAACATAATTTTGCAAAAAAAAAGGCGGGATATTCGAAGAAGGAAAAATACGAGTAATGGCAATTCCGGTATTATGGAATAATGACGTTTTCTTAATTTCTAGTATGATAATAGAGCAAGATATATAATATTTCTTGAAATTAAGATTGCAAAAATGTAATAATACATGTTTTTATTAATTTCAATTACGATAATATAATCAAATTCAAATGCAATATTGTAGAATTTTAATTTTGGAATCATGAAGATTGCTTTATGGAATAATGCAGTGAACAGTTTTGAAACTGATATGTGATATTTGATATGTGATGTTTGATTTTTGTACTGATATGTGATATTTGATAATAGTATTATATATAATAATAATATAAAATGGACGATATGAGTAAAATTGTTACTTATGCTTTTGCGCTACTTAATTATTGACAGCTTATTTGTACCTTAATGTATGCTTTTGTTTATTCACTCCAAATTTACATTTTTTCTACCAGATTACTAGAAATTTGTCAGCAAACTATGTTGTATGAAGCAAATATAAAAGAAACAGGATATATTCCAATAAATATTTCGAATCTTCAAATGCAACTTATCACAAATGAAATTCTACGAGATATGATAATACAAAATCACTACCCAACTTTTTCTTTCCTATTTTTTGTTGTGAAATGATGAATTCAATATTGTCAACCAGTTAAAAATTTGAATTACAATTGATGGATTAGTATTATTGTCTTCATGGTTCAAAATCATGCTAGGATTCTACAAAAAAATAAATAAATATATTTCTTACATGAAAAAACTCGTAATTCCCTTTTTTTTGTATTCTATAAGCCACATCCGCTTATCGAAGATAGAAGGATTATTCTTGAATCTGGTTGGATTAGTAGCTGGTGAGGTGATTTCGATCTTGGAATAAACTCCTGGTGCGCAGTAATTTGTATTCTTTGACTTGGTAATCTTCGGCTGCTATAATTTTAATTCTGTAAACCTCTACTTCATAATTTTCTATTCTATGTATTACTCTGAATCAATTATCTGCGGTATTAATAATAAACTTACAAATTAATTGTCCACGCATTCATCAATTCGACTCAAAGCGTAAATCCTTCCTTTTCATTAACGCTAACTCTTCAAAAAAGAAAAATTCATGACAAAAAAAATTTGTGCACGAAGTGAGATCAATGACCACAATTATCATAGCAAATATTGAAACAACCGATGAAAGCAGTGAAAAGTTCTGACAGTCTTCTTAAGGAAGTAAAAATTATGCAATTCTAGCATCCAAATCAAGTTTTGACAACGGAACAGCGATAAGAATTTTAAGAATAAGGAAATGAATAATTGAAGATAAAGTTCAAAGATTTCAACTGTGCATCCAAACGTTGAAATCTGCAAACGAAAAGTGGCTCAATTATATCCAGAAATCTACTATCACAACAAAAAGAAAAGATGAAGAAGAGAAGTGTGAAAAAATAAGAAAGGCAACAATGGATTCATAAAGGCAGAGAAGCAATTATAACATTAACCATGCATAAGAACGAAGTGGATCATGAACCAATGCAATTCTTATAAGAATTATTTCAAATCTAAGGAACTGTCAATCCTACGTCTCATCTAGCAGTCAATCTTCCGCAATTGTCGTTATTTATTTTTAGTGGAGATCCCAAACAGCGGCGACAGTTTTGGAGTAGTTCCAATGCTGCAGTTCATTCACAAGCAATTCTTGAAATTCAAAAGTTGAATTATTTGTATTCATGTTTTATGGAAAACGCCTCACAAGTAATAAGGGATTATGATATAACCTCAAAAAATTACGAAGTTATAAGACAACTGCTAAAAGATAAGTGTGGCGAATCCTCAACTGTAACAAAACTTTTGTATAAAGAATTCCAATCTATTAAGAAAAATGAAAGGGAATGGGTTGGAACCATCGAAACTATGGAACGAGTACTACGTCAACTAGAGGCCTTAGGAGAAGCCTGCAACACTCTCATATTGAAACTTTAATGAAAGCAAATTATCACATTGGATACTAGAAAAGGTATATCATCAAAAGAAAATAGATGCACCTGGGAACTTAGAAACTTACTTCAGATTTAATCAACATGAATGAACAAATAAGAAGTAACCAGCATTCATTCACTCATGCTGATGATAAACCAACAATGCATAAGACAGGATAAAGCTTCCGAAGCAACTTCGAAGGAACTTCAGCACCAGCCACAATTCGAAGCAATGAAGAATTTAAACCTCTGAAAAAATAGCCACAATTTGTAGCTCTACGATAAAAATACAGAAAAAAAAAAAAAAGAGAAGACTATATATTTTTTGGGCCCATCATCATTGGGATAGCGAATGCAACATTTATCCTACAATTAATGCTCGAGTAAATCATGTCAATACACTGAAAAAAATGTGTGTTTTGTTTCAAAGAAAGCATAATGAAAAAGATTGCAAAGGGAAAGCACGATGCTTCTATTGTAGAGCTTCTCATAATAGTGCATTATGTAACAAAAGAAATCAAATGCCTTCAAAAAATATGATACATTTAGAGAAGACTCAAGAGACCAAAAAAACTGGATCTACTAACGAAAAGGAATTTTCGACATCTAGTTAAAAGTATAACTCTTGCAACTCAATACGAACTCAGGAAAGGAAACTTTATTCTTATGTAGAGGGATAACAGTCCTCAATCCTTCACTGCCTCAATGACAAGAAAAGGTCTTGGCATTATTTGATCTAGGATCGCAATTATTCTTTATCTCCAAGGAATTATCGCATCGGTTAAAATTAGCTGAAAGGGAATGGCAAAAATTGAAACTAGCTCCGTTTGGTTTAAAGAAACACAGATCATGTCGCATTAATCTTACCCAGCTAAGCATTTAAACAATAGGAAAGGAAATCATAACATTGCACGCCAATGTAATCGAATATTTGACTAATAATTACGAGTTTTCGAGACACCAATTGAGGGCCAATTCAGAAATTTACGAATTTCTGGAAATGATCCAACATCTTTATTGATGCTGATTACTTTTTTAAATTCGTTGATTTAAAAATCAAAAATTTAGAAATTAAAAATTCAGTACACTTATTACTACAATCAAAAACTGGTCCATTAATTGCGGTATTAACAATAAACTTACAAATTAATTGGTCACCAATTTATTAATTCGATACCAAGCTAAGTCTTTCCTTTTCATTAATACTAACTCTTTACTCTAAAAAAAAATTCACGACAGAAGGCTTGTTAAGTAGTTATAATGTGCTACAACGAGGACATTATCGATATATGATCGGATTATATTTCTAATATTCCAAATAAATAACTTTATTCGAATTCTGTTGAACAAAGAAGGAGCAAAAATGTTTCTCTCTTTCTAATCGAGGGCTTTTTCAGAGTTAAGTCGTGAGTAGTCTCATAAACATAATAGTCCATTTCTTTTTGACAGTCTGAAATAACAAACTTTTTGAAATTTCGGTTCATAGAAAACTAAATGGGAATTTCAACAAAATAGAGACTGAAAAAAATATTTTTCTTTTAATTGCTTTATTTAAATAGATATCTGAAGGAAAGAGCGAATGTAAACCATTAGCTTTATCGCTATGATATCTTCGTATCACAGCAAAATTTTTTATCATTAACTCATCTAATTGAAAACAGTACTGTAACAGTATCTTTCTGATGCGTTATGAATGTAGAATAGAATCAGAATCTCATATTATGATCAATTCACATTATTATCAAAGCAATACTGAATGAAATTGATCTGTTTGTTTTTCGACCTTTCGAAATTTTGCTTCGAAAAGTTTAGCTTTAATTTTCATCTGAAGGGTATAGTTTTGAGAAGATGTGCACTGTTCTTATATTTCTTTGGCTTTATTAAGCAGTTCATCATAAATCTGAAACTGACTTCATTAATGTAATCTAGGAATGTTTTTCTAGTAACTTTTGTGTCTTCTCCAATCGTATTTCCAATGTTTCCCATTGATTTTTTTTTTTTTTTTTTTTTTTTTTTTTTTGCATTCCAATTTTCAAACTTGACGATTAAGAGCAGATGCATAAAGTTAATGATATCTGGATGAAAGCAGAATGAAATAGAATATTTGATACTATAAAAGTCATTGCAGAGACAATGATCGTATTCAGCTTAAGGCCAACATGTTCATTGATAATTTTGCATTCTTCTAACTTTCTCTAGAACTTCATTAAGTTGAATACAAAATGATTCATTCTTTTTTTCTTTCCACCTAAAAGTATGACAGAATTCAATGATTTCTTTTTAAATTAAACTCAATTTCTGAATCTTCGTCGCTTTGTTATTAATAGCGGCAGACATTGACATACATCTGCATTATAAATGTGTTATCATACTATCATTACTATCGCGACATATTAATTGGTAGTCCCCTATAATCATAGTTTTTCAAAGCGAAGCAAAAATGACCACAAGTGATGATATCGACATAAAGTTAAATAATTTTGAAATTGTGCATTACAACTGACATCAAAACTGTAGGGATTCTCTATAGCTATCTGAAAAGAAAGGTAATATTTGTCAGCATTATGTTGGAATGTTGGAACGAATTAGTTTTCACCAATTATTTTAAAGTTCTTTGACTATAACTTCTTCTTCCTTCAAATTTTTCAATAATTCAGTTGGAAATTTTGCAAAAAATGGATTTCTCAGTTTGCAATTCAATTCCAAGCAGTTTAAAAGATAATAACCACATTTTTTTTTTTTTATAAGTTTCAGAATCATTTTCAGCCAAGGCTGAAGTTGAAATATTGCATTTCGAAATGATCAGATATCCATCCACTACCAATAATATCCTTAATGAATTAGGAAAGCTGACATGTTGACTGTAAAGAAAAAGTCGTCTATAATCGCTTTGTTTGAATACTGACAGCTTATCGTCTATGCAGTGTCCAAGAAAAACCATCATGGTCATGGTCAAATGGCGAATTATCGGACCAACGAAAATTGTTGTTTTTATATGTCAACCTAATAAGTAATAGATGCGCACATAATGTCAAAACATTCGAAATGTTTGCTGTATAAACATTTAGACAATTGCATCTCATCAGCTATCCATACATTTGTTTAATTATATTTTAAATATCTTTTCGGTAATTGTTTCAACAATCTCTGCGCTGACACAATTTTTTAATTATACCTTAAATTCACTTCCGACAAATGTATCAGTTCTTATAATCTTGCATTAATCACAAATTCAGTCTAATTATATTTTAAGTTTATTTCCGGCAGTGTATCAATTCTTACAATCTTTATGCTAATTACACATTTAGTTTAATTATATTTTAAATTACTTCCTACACTGGATCAAATTTTTGTGATCGTTATAATATGTCTGATACCAAACTCTCAACTACTATATATATCCACAATTTAGTCTGTTTTTATACGCAATATCTTCTTGGATCAACACCCGAATTTTTTTAACTTTGTTACTCTTATCCTTTTTTTAAACCTTCATTTCATTTTGTTGATCGGCTGTGGTATTATTAATTGTTATTCGCCAAGTTTATAATTAATACTAAAAAAAGCATTTGTGATCGAACTCCTCTACACTCATCCTGCAATATTTCAAAGTGACTATAAAAGACTCTCCCTAAGAAAAATTCTTAAGAATTTCCTATAAATCCCAACACGTAATAGAGATCAAAATCTAAACAAATCATACAGCTTTCGAAATTTACTATGATAGTTAGCTGGAAATTTTTAAAGTTTGAATTTTTATATTGAAAAGAACCATTTGCCTGATACATATGTCATTGAAGAAAAATTATCTTAAAAAAGAAACAAAAATGTGAAACAGTTGGTTCGGCTTATATCATGAAACTTTGAAACCTAGAAACAAAAAAAAAAAAGGGAAAAAAGGTGAAAAATTTGAAATTAGATGAGTATTTCGATAAGTATTTTAGCGAATAAAATATTCTCAGTTCAAATTCCTTTTTCTTACGATCGAAATGCTGGATGCAGGGGACGAACTGGGTGATATTTCTCGACAAAAACTTTCATCTGTTATTGAAATATTCTTAACTTGGGGTCCATAGTCGTATTCTATCAAAGAAATAGTGTAACTCATTAATTCTATTAAATTTGAAAGATTCTGTAATTCCAGCTTTTTAATTTTGAGCCTTTAATGATTCATTTAATGACTTAATATAACGGAAGAGAAGTATTATTGGTTGAAATGAATGAGTTTTGTTAAGTTCACTTAATATGGCGATTATTATCAATGTCGCCGATCTCCTTAACCGTGACAATGATTAAGGATTCTTGTTTCTTATCGTATTGTTATCGAAACTTTGCGGTATCTCAAGTTTCGTAATTAAACCTTTATTACAAAAAATTAGATAACACGACAACGTACGCAACAATTACAAATCAATTATATCAATAAAACAATTTAAATGACGATTCATCAATATGAAAAAAGGGGATAATGAACAAGAGGAAACTTCAAATATCCGAGACAGAACATCTAACTACACTCTTTGATAGCCTTCCTTTAAAATGAACCACAAAGAAGCGTCCCCGTAGCATGAGAAAGCTTTTCTTTGTTAGCGCATGAGAGAGCGCTTTTGTGGTATTTACAACAACATAAAACAAAGGTTAAAGGCTGTTTGACAAAGCCATAAAACAAGCAATGAATTTCATACAACCATTACAAATTATTTCATTTAGAACAAAGAAATCGCTTATCTCTGATCCTCCTCGCTATTTCAGCGACAACCAATTATTCGTCAAAGAGCGGATTAAATGAATTCTACAAGGCGTTTACATAAGTTTATGTTAAAAATGCAGCTGTGTTTTTATCCGGAAAACAATCATGCAATACTGGAAAGAATCCAGTATTGAGTTGAAAATTGCTTGACTCTTGTAGTACATTTTCCTTGATAGTCTAGCAATAAAGGAAAAATGAGCAAATGAATTTTTTTATGCGTTCTTATTATGCAAGCGATAAACTATTTAATTTGAAACGATGAATGTAACAGTTGAAGCACTGACTGATTTCTCGACCCTAAATATTTTATGACAATAAGAATTGTATATAAAAGTCTTGCTCACAATTTATTTCTGAAATTAGAAATTGAAACATTTGCTTTAAGTGGTCAGAGATTATTACTGCTGTCCTTTTTTGACTCCCAGAATTCAATTAAACTTATCTTGAATGAATAAATTGAAATACAATAGACTAATGGATATTTGAAACAACATTCTAGACTTTATCATAGCATACAAATAAAACTATATGATTTGTTTTTAGAAACGACGATTCAATGTGTATCGACATAAAATAAAGACTTCTTCAAGTTTCGCATTACAATTGATATCAAAAGTGTAAAATTCCCTGACATTCGCTAAAAAGAAATCTAACGTTTATTTATTAAAATAGCTTAGTGCTGCAAAAAGAAGTCAAGACAATGTTAGTTTTTGCAACTTATTTAAAACTTGTTTAAAGTTTTTGCAACTTATTCCTTTACCATATCCTTTAATCCTTTCGGTTAATTTCTTCAATAATTTTTCTTCTGTTATTTTCGTAAAAAATGGATTCTATAGATTGAAGTTTAATCTCAAGCACTATGAAATATAATAGTCGCATTTTTCAGCTAACACATGCTTTATGATTGATCTGAGCTAAGGTAAAATTTAAGATATGAAATAATGTTCATTTGAATCTTTCCTAAATGATCGCTAATTTTCCATTTAGTATCCATCTGATAAGATAAAAAAATTTCATATGAATCTCTTCACAGCGACATTAAATGTTTTTGGCATATCAAGAAAGCTTACATGTTGGCGGACTATATAGAAAAAATCGTCGACAAGCGCCTTTTTTTAGTTCAAAAAGACGTCTTTTGTAACCAATACCCAAGAATTCATCATAGTTAAACGACGTATTATCATGCCAGTGAAAATGTTCGTCTTGATATGCCAATCCGATTAATAATGGGTATGATGCTTTAGTTATATCAGTCACTGAACAAATCATATTGGAACAATATTGCAAATGTGAAAGGATAATTTATATAAAACTTGAATCTTGAAATTAAAAATGACCATTTGTCTAGTGCTTATGTCGTTAAGTTGAGAAAGAGAGTTGGCTTAAAAATGTGACAAAAAATGGAACAATTGATTCGATTTATATGGTAAAACTTTAAATTCAGATGTAGAAATTTATGGTAAAATGATTGAAGTTAGACACATACTTTCATATAAAAATTTAACGTATTGAAATTCCTGTTCATTACGAATCGAAATAGTTGAAGAATTTGCCATTCGACAAATATAATCATCTAGTGTTGAAACATTTTGGTAGATTGGACGTTGTGACGTAGTCTTCAAGGCATTTTTTAAATTTGATAAAAATTTTTAAATTTGGAAGATTCTGCAGCTAACGAGAAAATGCTTCGTATTATGAGTCTCAATAAACGGGAATTACCAAATTTGAAAAGATGAATAGAAACAAATGAACTAACGTCTTGAGAGAGATAATGTATATAATAACAATACTTTCGCCCATCGATTTCTTTTTCATAAAATATGTCACCACATTCCGTTTCAAAAGCTAAAAACCAGAAATATCTGCTTCAAATGATTAGAGATTATCATTGCTATTCTTTTTCGACTTCTACATCCAATTCATTGACAATCTCTTGAATGAGAAAGGTATATCGTTTTATTAGTAATCGAAATACGGTGGACTAATTGGATATTTGAAACAGTACTTTAGACTTTACTATCGCATACAAATGAAGCTACATAATCTGTTTTTAGAAATCATGATTCTTACGAAATTCGTACTGATAGTATTAGACGTAAACTACAAAAAACACAAACAAATGGAGAAACAACCATTTCAAAAGTAAAAGGAAAAACCAACGTCCTAAGCAGTGCATCGAAGAAAGCGCTGCTGCGAGACAAACAATAAACACAACCGCACCGGACATCACTAAATCGTAAATTGATGAAGATTTTCGTAAAATTCGAATAAAATAATGACTGCATTCATAGTGCTATGACCTGAAAAAGAAATCGGTGTGCAGTAAAAGTGATAAAATTCAATGTTCAACCATTACTTGTAATATCAATATCGGTAAATGCAACATATACAATAAATTAAGCATACCGTATGTTCTATAAAATTAATAATAATTTGAGTGCTCATAATTTCTCCATCAATTAGCAATTCTATTTTTATGTAATAAATTAACACTCACTTCCGGAACGAAAATAATTGCCTTTCGAAATGTGAATCTTAAATCATTGTAATAAGATTTAAACTTCTATTAATCAAAATGATTGGACATTTTTTTACTAAGAGAAATTTTTTCTTTAATTTTATTTGTTCTTACAGTATAAATTCTCGCGCTTTGGAATTTGATAATTCAAATGGAAGGATAATTTCTAAAAAAGATATTATTGTTACGAAATAATCAAAGAAATGCACGATAGTGTTCTCTCAATTTATTCAAAAAGTTTCTTCTTTGATCACTTTATTTCGAGTTTTCCGCCACACGCGTTGGAATGATTTTTGTGTTCGAAAGCCTATTCTTTTTCCTAAGATGGAGGATTCTGATACCATTTTTGGGCTTTCTTATGAAACTCCTTTGTTGTCACAGGAGTATGTACCTTTCTTTATTAGCGCATGAGAATGTATTTGTGATTGGCGCATGATGAAACAGAGCTCTTTTTTTAAACTAATTGACTATGATAGACAAAAAATGATTTCACAATCAAATAGAGCAAATACGCAATATTAAATTTAAAACAGAGGAATCGATTGTTCTCCCTTTTATGCTCAAATTTCAACGACATGATGAATATGTTATTGAACATCGATTTGCTGCATTCGACAATAGTGAGATGAGCACTGTAAGGTTGTTGTAAATGGCGAATGTAGACTATATTATCAAACTTAGCTTAAAACTTGTTTTATTGATGCATTCGTGCAGATTGGGCAGAAAGGTTTGCTAAAATAATCAGTCACACCGTTAAGAAAAAAATATGAAACATGTGGAGAATGAATGAATTAATATAACTTATCTGATGGTTACTGCCATCACTGTCTTAATGTCTTAATTCAGTAGTACTTTCATTACGAATAAAATCCCAGTTTGCCCAATATGATAAAGTATCATTTTTTTGAGTAATTCTTTTATCATTACAAAATTTTTATCATTCATCTAATAAGTTTAAAAATTTCTATTAAAAAAAAAAACGATTTTCAAGAAAGCGAAATTATTTTGATAAATACATTAAAAATATATAAGTATTGATGCATTTAAAAATGATAAAATTAACCAAAAGTATAAATCTATTTAAAATATGTAAAAGTAAATAAGATGTGCAGAAAAATGCAACGAATATTAATAAGATTTCTAAAAACAAGTTGTCCGGTGCTGGAGTGAATCAAGTTTTCTAGGTTCTTTCTTTTCAATACATATATAAATGCAATTAAATTTCCATAATTAAATTCAATTTAAGCTCATTAGCAGTTTTTGCACTTTAATTTTTAAGTATTTTCCTCAAGAAAGTACATTTTTCTGAAAATCCCCGAAATTTAATTCGATGAAAGTGATATCGTGATGATAAAAACAAAGACGAAATCATAATTTGAAAGTTTTTTTTAGATCATATTTCAGAACTGGCATTAAACTATGAAGGAAGAAAAGTTCTTTTTTTTTTTCAATTTTCCAATTTTTTTTTGACAAAAATTCAATCTTTTTCTTTTCTTTTTTTAAAATTTTCCATGACTTATTTATTCTTCTAGTGATACAATGAGATCAATAAAAATGCATAGAAAATGCAAGCATATCGAAATCACAAATAATTCTTTACAAATGGATAGTATTATTGGTGGTCATTGTAGTTCCATCATTATCAGCTGCATTATCAGTGATAATGACCGCCGGTTTGTCACATAGCGTTGTCGATGGCATTTTTGGTAATACCCAGGAACGTTTAGCGGTTCGTTGCGGTTTTATCGAAAATTGCCAACGCTAAATTATTTTTATGCATTCAGATATAATTATATAATATTTGAAAGTTAAAAAAAATTTGATTGAAAAAGACAAAATTTGATTTAAAATTAAATAACTGAAATTAGAATCTTAAGCCAATAATATTGTTTGAATTAGGGTATAATTATTAAAATATAATATCAAATTGTTATATATAAGAGTTCAAAATTTTATTTTTCTAAATTTAACTTTTCAAATTAAAAAAAAACTTTTTTTTTGCTCTAAATTTAAATTTTTTAAAAAAATTTTAAACAAAAGTTCAAAATTTTAATCCGAGCGTACGATCAAAGAATGTTTTTTAAGAACTGATGGAAAAAAAAAAGTAATACTCAGTCTGTTTTTCGGATCAGATAAATTTAATTGATTATGGGCAATATGATTATAGGCTACATTTTTTTTTTTTTCGCTTCAATCTTTCAGAAATTTTTTTCATATTAAATTTTGACAAAATTTCGTGTGATAATTATATTATAAGTATTATAAGAGTCTATTTGATTACAATTTTTAAAATGTAATTCAAAAGTTCTAATAAAAATGCACAAAATTTTCAAATTCTACTTCTTTCAAGGTTCCTTTAGCAACGCCTAGGTAATAATAGATTGCAAAAATTGGAATGCTAAGAACTGATGTTAGACGTAAGAACCATCCAAGGTAAACACTCCATTGCGGATACGTATATGATCCAATGGTCATTGGTTCCAATGATGTCTTATAAATGGTCAAAAAGAATATCATCTAAAAAAAAAAAGAAAAAAAAAATGCTTTATACTGTAAATTAGTTTTTTCATATTGCAAATATGAATTATAAAAACTTGTTTTGAACAATATTAATAACTTTTACTAAAAATTAAAGCAAAAATGGTTGTTATTAATTGACTAGCTTTGATCATTTAAAATTTTCTAGGCTTATTACAAAAAAAAAAAGTTTACAGCCATAAAGATTGGACAACATGTCCAACAAAATCTCCAATATAGTCCAGGATAAAAGCCAAGCATTTTTTGGATATCTTGACTGAATTGTCCTATTCCATAAAACCAACAAACAGCAATCATTTCACACATTACAATAAATAATACCGATAATGAAACACCGTATTCATCGAGAAAAGGTATGACATATTTACCACCCTTAAATGTGGAATTTTTCTGATAGATTACAGATTTATTAAGATTATATGTACTAATTCAAATGATTTTTGGAAAAATTTCAATATATGTGAAATATTAATTAGTTTTTAAAACCAATAATAATGACAAAAATAAAATGGATATTATTATTTTTAAGTGTTGTTGTTTGTTTCCATTATAATTATTAAACAAGATTATCATATCTTTATCAACTGATTAAATAATACCAAAAAGATAAGATCTATTGCTTACATAAGTAACGCCTGGAAGACTACCAAAATAATAGGCAACGATTACGACACCTACGAATATTTTACGTCTCTGTGGTAGCACTTTCGAATATTCATCACAAAATCCCGTAATCAATGCTTCAATGCCACTGAACTGAAAAAAACTGTTTTTGTTAAAAATCAAAAATTGCTAAAATTTTTTCTAAAAAATTCATATCACATATTTTCTTGTGGTAATGTATTTTTTAATCTTAAAATATGAATAATTTTTGAATTTGCTTCTTTTAGAAGAAATCTTAATTAACTTTATTTTAAAAACAAGTAATAACAGATCAAATTTTAATAATTCCATTATTAAACCAATCAATCGCCTATCACTATAAAATATGAATAAATGCTTGAAGTAATAATACTTACCGTACTATCGATGCCAAGTGTAATTAACATGACAAAAAATACGAAAGACCAAAAATTTGCATATGACATCGTAGCAATTGCTTGTGGATAAACGATAAATATGAGATTAGCATCATTATCGCCAACCACTTCACTAACCGGTAAGTTTGTTAAAGTTGACATATAGCCAAGAGTTGAAAATATTACAAAACCAGCAAAAAATGAAGTAGCACAATTGATAATCGATGTTACTAATGCATCCCTGGCATGTAAAATGATATATGATGTAAATGATATTTTAAAAATTAAATATATTTATGGAAACGATTGTAACAGTTTATGTGACATGCATATTTATGAATCAGAACAATTTTTAAGCTATATATCTTATAAGTTATCCGAAAAATTTTTTCAGTTTTTTCATTTTCCATGTATCTAGAATTTCCTATTTTTTGCTAAATCGATGCGATGCATTCGAAACTAAATTAGAAACTTCTATTTCAGTTTGTTCTCAATCTGTATGTTGGAAAATTACACAAAGAGTTTCATGAAAAAAATGGAATTGATGAAAATTAAAAAAAAAAAAAGAAAAAGAAATACCGATAACAGTTATTTCGAAAATCATTGTAACTACTTAATGCAAGTAATACGCCAAATCCAGGACCAAGTGAAAAGAAAATTTGCGTCGCAGCTGCTGTCCAGACTTCAATATCAAGAAGCATTGCAAAATTTGGCATCAAATAATAGTAAATTCCGGTTGATGCACCAGGTAAAGTTATTCCACGTATGAAGAGTACTGATAAGATTAGGTATGGAGCAGTAGCTGTTATCCATACAAACTAGAAATATGAAAAGTCAAAAAAATAAAAAAAAAAAAAAGAGATTGAAACATTTTTTATATATTTTTTGAAATTAATTTAAACTATATAAGAGTAGAATTGTTTAACTCATATTTAAAATTTTATAAAACTTTAGCAATTAAGCATTGATTGATAAACAATAGATTTATCATTTTATTATCTAAATCAATAATTTGACTATCTTGACATGCTAGATGTTTTCGGTATCTTAAATAATCTATAGTTTAAAACTTCTTTTTGGAAATTATGCTAATTCATTTCTGATTTTTTTACAAATTGCAAAAAATTAATAGAGTTTACTAATGGGGTGTGAAAAAATCAATTGATTATCTTAGTACTAAATACTACAACCTATTCTGTGAATGTAGATTTTTTTTTAGATCTTTAAGATACGGTAGCTTTTCAGGATTTATAATTCCTGAACAAAAACTATAAGTGACATACTTTCCCGCTGCTTCGCGGTCCTTCCCAAAGCGCAAAATAGACAAGAACGAAAACAATGGTGAGACATAAAGCCAATGATGGTTTGATATCTCCGAGATCATCAAAACCACTGGAATAATTCTCTTCCAGCACATTAAATCTAAAAAAAAAAAAAAATTTCGGTTTTTTATTTCAATACTTGTGATATAATTAAAAATATTAAAATCGAATTACATATAGATTTCCTGCTGAAAGAAAGTTCATACTATTTATCATAAATCAAATTTTTTATTTTAATTTAATTTCAGCTAGGTTCTCGAATACCTAGTCTGTCTAGTTTTATCAAGATGAAACGTAAACCAGTATGATATTAATTTAGATTCGAAATTACCAAAAATAAAGTTTGCTATATTACAAAATTATTCAATCATTACAAATTATGAGGTTTGTTCAATTTTATTATTATATAAAATCATGTATATTTGTTAAAAATTTATGAAATCAAGCAACAATATAATGCAAATTTTAATTCTCGATAAAAGAATTATGAAAATTATCGGGAAAATCACAATAATTTTAGAATAAATATGTTTAAATAATCAGAATAATACATTGTAAGAAATTTTTCTTTCACGATTCATCATTTACAATGAATGTTGAATTGTGATATCTAATTCTCATCTTTGTCTTCGATTCCCAGCTTTATCTTCAACAGTAAATAAGGGAAATTAATTCAAATAATGTAATAGATTTTCCAACTTTATCATTCATAATAAAAAATCGTAGACTCATTTAAATGATACGGTCTTATAATCATGCCTAAAATATTGAAAACAACTCCACTAAAAAAAAAAAATGTTCTTTTATAATGGAATTGTTTTCTCTAAACCTGTGTAATCAATTTTATCCTGCAGTTCTTCTTTCATTATTTTTTTACCATTAATACCCGATTTCAATACTTGTATAACTTTGGTGAACAACTGGAGAAACCGGATGTTTCAATTCAACTTCAATTCTTCATCAAATTTTTGTCAATTCCCAACTCCAAATAAACTTCAAATGAATTCCCCCTACTACGTATAAAGCAAAAAATATTCAAGCTATCGATTGTACCTTTGATATTCATCTATAAATTGTACTGTAATATAGTTGTGGCAATAAACTACATCATAATTTTGAAAAAAAAAAAGAAAAAAATTGCAATAGAAATTATGGCAGAGTGTTTTCATATTTTTTAAATACGATTTTAACTGAAACCAACAGGAAGAATTCCTCCGAAGGTGTCCTTAATTTTTCATTCAAATTATTGCTTTGATGAATTGCAATGGAACCATTGGAACCATTTAGACTAATTGCACATAACGGTGTATTCCATGGATTGTTACAGGTTTTCCATGGTACTTCCGACTATAAGATGGCATTAAAATAATAATTTGTAGTAAAAGACGAAATGATAACTAACAATAATGAATGACAATTGAACTTAAAAAGTTAAAATGAATAAGCATGGTTGGAAAATTATTGATATAATTTTTTTTTTTCTTTTTTTTTTGCTCCTTTAACAATAAATAATAGTGCTATTGATTGGTAGTTTTATAGCATTAAAAGAAAGCTTTTTCAATTTATTCAAAAAAAGCTTAGCTTAATTAATATTATTACTTAAAAAAAAATTTTTTTTCTATTTATTGTAAAAATAGAAATTTCGAAAAATAGTTTTCCGATTTTATAAAAATTTTTTGGAAATTTTTACCTGTAAAGAATAGTATAAGAAGTATACAGCATGCGCAATAATAGCATTATAGAAACAGGCAATAAAAGTGCATATAAAACATATGCCATAACCGATACCTATGATAAATTATTTCTTTTTTCGAATTAATTTAACTAGAATAGATAAAATTAAAATTAGTTGATAATACTTTGATAATTAAGGAATATTTGTTTAATTCAAAAGTCACAATTAGATTTTATTAGAGATTTAATATTTTGCTGAAAAAGAAAAATTTATGAATACAACAATAAAATAATTAAGAAAGCATAAAAATTAAATTTTTATGAAAGCAAAAATTTTTCGAAATAATTTCACCCTTAAACATTGGACAAATTTTTTTCCAAATACTTATACAACCAGAACGATGGAATTGTCCAAGAACTAATTCCATATAAAACATTGGTAAGCCACCAATACAGAGCATAACCAAATATGGTATTAAAAATGCGCCTAAAATACTAATTATTTGATTAATTGATTAATTTAGTTGATTGATTATATTTCTCTTAAAAATAATTCAATTAGAATTAAATTGCTGTTAACTTTTATCATTTTTTCATTTATTCAGTGCTAATTTATCGTAATAATCTTGACTTATTAAATAAATTAAATATCTTACATAGCAAACAATTAAATCTTCATATTATCTCAAATTTCAATATAAACTTTCAAATAAATTTAAATGATTTGCATTTTCATCTATGAATTTGCATGAATTTAAATGATTTTAAAGAATTACGAGAATAAAAAAGTTATTTTAAATATTCCTGAAATTTTAGTATTTCCATTTGTCAATCAGTGGGAAATATTTGATCGTTTCAAAATTAATGCCAAAAATTACCTTTTCAAAATTGCAATTTGTAAAGAGAGACAAAGAGAGGGAAAGGAAAATAATTAATTAAAATAATTATCAATTATATTGAAAATAACTACCGCCGCCATATTTGTAACAGATATATGGAAATCGCCATATATTGCCAAGATCAACCGCATAACCGACTACTGATAGCAAAAATTCAATTTTACTAGCCCATTTGTCACGCAGCAATGATGGCACTGATGAGGATTGAGACGTCAAAATAGTTGGCAGTGAAAGTCGTGATTGAATTGCTGGAGATAAAGTAACTAAAGATGAGCATATTTTGAAAATATGGCAATATTTCAACTTGTTTTTCAACAAATAATTTTATTTATTTTATTTTGAGAAATTTTGAAAAATTTTTAAGTAAATTAGAATTTGATAATTTTAGTAAAAAATATAATTTAATAAAATGCATCTATTACATAGCCTTATAATTAATATTTATTAACGATTCATTCATATTTTAAAGTTCTACATTGATAAGATATCAATGATAAAGTTTGTGTCCTTTTCTAAAAAAAAAAAAATCATACTTGTAAATTTAAAATTGAATTATTTGTTAGCAAACCTGTATCAATGGTACTTGTAGTTTTAGCATCTTCAAATGATGCAATGCTTATCGTTGATATTTTTGTTATATTATCGGATTGGTGTTGTTGATTTATTGAAAAATAATTCTTAGCTGAAACATATATATAATTTGAAAAAATTTTTTAAAACAAATATGAAAGTTTTTATATTGCAAAATAAAATTGTTCATAAATTTTATTTCATGAAAAATTGGAAACTTTTTCTTAAATTTCTTTTTATCGAAATGGTCATTTATTGATTATATAATTTCTTTTTTTTTTAAATCATTATTCTTACATTTTGCTTCATTTAAGATCATTTTTAATGGAGTTTCACCACCATCATCCGGATGGACATCAATACTGAGCATATGAGGTATTGCTTCTTTAACTGTTTTACTGTGTTCGGTCATGGCTTTAAGCTAAATGTTAAGATAATCGCATTTTGTTAAGGTAACTAAATTAATTAATATACAAATAATAATCAGAAATAGGTAATTATCTTTTTAAAAAATATTTATGATAATTAAATAAAAGAAAAATTAGAGAAAATAATTCGCAATCGATGATTTTACATCAATTTATTATGTTGACAACAAACAGCAATTAATTACCTAGTTTGATTAATTGTGATTAGCTATGAAATCTTTGCTCTATTATTTGTTTTTAATTGCAAAACAGCATTTTAAAATTTTATGACTCACCGGAAAAAATCAATTCAAGTTTGATAAAATTTGATAAAAAGATAGCAAAATTTCTCATGATCGTTGACTATATGAATTGTTTAACGAAAAAAAAAAAAATTCTTTTTTTCTCCATTAAATTACATTATATTATATTAATTATGTTAATTTAAATTCATTATCATTTTATTATTGCTCATGGTAAAATTATGCTTGTAACAAACAACGATAATTATAATTATGATGATTATAATGATTTTATAGAAGATAATGATTAATAATTGCAATATTTATTTTCAATCTATGCGGCAAGAATATTGAGTTCATTAAATTTTTTCATTTTTTTTTTTATTCTCTTCATTGTGATTTAGAATAAGCTAATTCTAATTATTTTCAAAATGAATATTCAAGAAATCGCAATAATAATTAAAGCAATTCATAACTAATTTCTTTGTTTTAGCTATAAAATGGGCATTAAATTCGAAATTGATAATAATTTAGGATATTTGATGATTGAACAATACTATAAATTATTTCAAAGTAAATAATAAAAGTTTTCTTTAAGCAATAATTCAAAAAAAAAAAGCTAAATTTTTGTTTCATAAGTAAGCTTAAAAATCAAGAAAGAATGGGGAAAAATATTTTTATCAATAAGTGAAGATCATTTTATCACTTACAATTTTATTAAGACGAACGATTAATCGATAAATTTTGGAAAATTAAAATGATTGATCTATATTACTATTTTCGAATATAAGTATTGAAAAGAAAATTACCTGAGATCCTGAAATTAATATTTCTTTTCCAGCAATAATAAGAATACAAAGATTAGCTGAGATTACAAGTGAAACTTTCTGAATACAAAAAGCGATTAATTATGTTTAATTAATTATGTATTTTTTATTAATTAATTTTTTATTTTTGTTAAATCGAAAATATTTGTCCGTTAAAATGATATTTAAATTGTCATAATCGTATTTGGAAAAGCAGTAAATATTATCCAAAACTGGCTAACAATAAATGCAAGTGTTAAGAGATATTCTTCGTCTTATCAAATTTAAACTTTAAACATGAAATTAGAAAGTTAAATATTTTTAGCAGTATTTTCGTAACAAATTTTAAATTCAACAACTGCTGATAGACAGAAGCAAAAGAAAATAAATGTTCCTTAGATTTAAGACAAACGAATCGTTTGATTAGATTTTTTAAAAAATCTTTTTTCGAATTTCATTTTTCAAATTTATCAACTTAAATGTAATCGATTATAAAATTTATTAGATATCATATTATCACTTTTTCAAAAGTATAGTTTTTTCTCTTCGAAAATTTTTGAAAACAAAACAATAAATAATAATAAAAATATGTGCAACAAATTTATCGATCAAAATTCGTAGCTTAAAGTAAATTAATTATTCATCCAATATTGTGTCATTCCATTGAAAAGATTTACTTTTACAGGTATGTTAACAAAATTAGGTAATGAGAAAAAAATTTGCAGAGAAAAGGAAAATATATACATAGGAATAGAAAGAAATTGAGAATTTTTGTAAGAAAAAAGTTGGTTGCAACAAAATGATTTATTCTTTCTTCTTACTTTTTTTTTCGTTCATTTTTTTGGGTAGCAAAGCTTAGAGATGATAATAAATGATCTGAATTCTATATAGTGATAAGGCTTAATCTACAGCAAATGAAAAATGCTATATCTTTTATTCTTTATTTATTTCTTTATTTTTTTTATTTTTTTTTTCCAAATGAAAGAAAATACAAATGGGATTCGAAGACTTGATGAAATATTTGCAGAAATTATTGCAAATAATGATATTAGCAGCGAAAAAAGAAAGAAAGATAAAAATTTATTCTGTGAATTAACTTTCATTCTATTTGTTATGAATTATTATTTTTAGTTTTGATTTTCAAATTTGGACATTAAATTTCGGTAATTATATTTCGATAATGCACACTCATTTCGAATGATCGATTGATGCAACGATAAACTAAACTTGAAATTGAAGTTATTCTTCCTATCTTATGTAGTGATAAGGCTTAACAAAATATATATTCCTATGTATGTTTGGCAGAAATTTTATTTATCCAAAAATACAACGAATTTTTTCGCTTTTTCTTTTAAAAATAAAACTAATTAATTGTAAATTAAATTGAGATATTAATTAGTAATAAATATGAATTTGTTTTCAAAAGCCATGACTGAATAATTATCTTCTGGCAAAATTTCATTTTTTGCTATCCACCTATAAAAATTTGATAATTAAACTAACGAGAACATTGAAATGCGAATCAGCAAAATTATGAGAAAAGAATTTTGAATAGATTTTTACCTTGACCAATTTTCTGTAATTCTAATTTTAGTGCTGCAAAAATAAATCAAAGTTTTCAGTTTTTTTAAATCAAAGTTTTTAGTTTTTTTTTCCAAAATTTTAGTGCTGTAAAAATAAATCAATCAAAACTTTCATCAAATTTCAGCATCCAATTTTATTCCTTATTCAATATATTCGCATTAATGAAAAAGAACTGAAAAAAATCATCAGAATCTAATATAATGAAAAATTTGCATTAAAAATAATAACCATGTTTGAAATGATGTCAAATAAGATCTGAATCTAAGAATCGAAAAAAAAAAACCTGAAAGTTGAAAAATATTGAGCAATTTGAAAAATTCTGCAAAATATATTTATCCTATTATATTTATTATTATAATATTATATTATATTGTAATATTATATTACATTATTATTATTATATTATATATGTTATTATTATATTATATACTATATTATGTTATAATATTATAGTATTATAATTTATTATTATATTATATTCTATTAAAATATATTTATTTTATTCTATTTAGGAAATGAATTTCGATTAAATTTCTGTTTTCCAGTTTCCAAGTTTTTGATTTTTATTTGCATAAACATATGGCTTCAGGCACATTTTGCTTAAATGGTTTCTCTGATTGGCTACTTTGGTTGATCAGCTTATCAAGGCTCATTTTTTAAATTCCAAGTATAACTAAATAATTCTGATTAAAAAGACCAATTAAATTATTCGATCGATCTTGAATTGTTGATATCAACAATAATACTCGAAATTCTTATATTGAATTCTCAGAATATTCAATCAAAATTAAGTTTATATATCTTAATATTTTGGGGAAGCTTCACAATTTTACAATCATCTAAAAAAATCGAAAATCATCTGAAAAATCATGTATTATTAAAAACTGTTTCTCTTGAATGTCTACAATTAATTATTCTCGATGTTTTGCAAATTTTTCGTTTAGATCCTTTTCACAATTAATTACTCCCTCAGTTCATTGCACTTCGGTGACAAATAAAGTTCATTCTATCATTTATGAAATTTAGAAAATTCTAGAAAATAAAACAAAGTAGAGATACTTTACAACAGGAATCTTAATTAGATTTCATTATTATATTAAAGATTATAATTATTAAATTAGGAGTATTTGACATTTCATTAATTAATAATAATGTCACGTTTTATCGTTTTATTTTTGGTTTCTTACAATTACTATGAATGCCTTAATAAAGATTTGGAATGAATTGTCATTTGCAACTTTAATAAAAACATAAAATTAAAGAATTAATTTTTTATTGAATTCATTACTTCGTAAAATTTTTATGAAACAAAAGCACAAATATTATAAAGATCAAGTAAAACAAATGTTAGTGAAATGATACTAGAAAAGGTACTTCTTTTTTTAACACTTTTTTTTTTTACAAAATATCATGAATGAATCAAAATTTAATTCTTCAAACTAATTCTCAAAATTTCGCAAAAAAAAAAAAAAACTTGCATATATATAAGAAAAAAATTAAAGATGTTAGAGTTAACGATAAAGGATTGGTAGAAATTAATGAAAAATTGACGCTTTTTTGTTAATTGCAACATGAATTTCTAGTTTATAATTTTATAAATGAATAAATTTGTTCGAAATATAAGATATAAAAACAGAAAAAAAAGACAATTGTCGTTCAGAAGAAATATATACAATAAAATGTTGAGCTTTTTTCAAAGTTATTTCAAGCAAAATAAACCACTTCTGAAACATTTTCCAGGAATGCATACTTTATTCAAGAAGCTCAAAGTTAGCAGATTTCAGGATTATTTTGCATATTTAATTCGTTTCCAGTATTCAAATTCCTTTTTAACTTTCTCATCTTCGTTTTCATCAAAATAAAAATGCAAAATACATTGCATTGTATATGCATACAATATGATGTTATAAAACAATATTTTAATGAAAAAATGAATAAATCAATAAGGAAATAATATTTTGTTCATTAATTCTTTTTATTCTCAATTTTAATGTAAAACATTTTATTATTTAATACGTTAATGTTAATGTAAATCAAACCATTGGTGTATGATTAATATTAATGGAAATTAATTATTACTTCCAAAAAAAAAAAAAAAATAATACATTTATCTGACCGAAGAATATTAGTATTATATGCTCTAAGTGGTCAATTTGCGAATTATGAACTGAGCATGAATTTAAGTATTTATTTAAAATTTATCTCTTCAACTATAATATCATCTTTCATTTTTACATTTTGTGCAAGAAAAAAAAAACGAATAATTTTCAAGAATTTATATATTATGCAAAGATTTTGTCATTTCTGTTATATGAAATCTTTACATAATGCATCTTTAACATTAAGCCTTAATTAGATATCTTTCCTGTAATTTAAGATTTGAACCATGTCACATGGATGAACAATAATATTATTAGTAAATGGTACTGTAAAAATAATTTTGCAAAATATATTTGTATAATTTCTTCAAAAAAAATGCGAAAAAATCATGGAAAAATCAAAGAAATCATCAATAAACAAAAAAGGAAATCAAAAAATAGATTTTTATTAAAATTCAGATAAATTTTTAAGATCAAGATTTTGTTAGATTAAGATTCTTTCTTAAGATAAGATCGAAATTTTTTTTTCCATTGATTCTAATTCATTTTAATTCGTAAACATGATAATAGTATTGAGTAGTAAGTAATTTTCGATCTAATTGTATTTTCAGTATTTTTTATTTATTTTAGTTTAATCATTACCTAGTGTAAAGTATTTTTCAATTGAACTCATATCTTTTTGCATATTCTATCTTTTTCATTTTTGTTGAAAACAATTTAAATCAAAAAATCAGGTGAAATGAAATTTTTATTTAATTTTAAAGAAGTAGCAGCATTCTGTTCACATTAGTCAATTATTTTACTTAATTAGTTAATTCTAACTTAAAATTAATAAAAAAACAAATTTATTTTAAAAAAAAAAAGTCTTTTGAATTATTCGACAAAAACCTTTCCAAAAAAATGTAATTAAATAGAAACAACAATCAGGAAATCACTACTCTCAATCCTGAGGTATATTTTACTTTGCTTTGAACTGAAAGAAATCTGACCTTTTCGTTTTCAAATGTTTTTCTTTTTTTTTTTTTAATTTCCAAAATTCTCAAAAAATTGCTTAATTCATTTCAAACATATACTAATAATAAAATTTTCAAAATTTTTTGGAACAGAAATATAACTTCACTCCATTATTACTGTATTTTCAATGTAACTTTACTCCAGCATTACTGAAACTTGAATGTAACTTTATTTTATACTATGATACGCAAACTTTTCAGCAAATATCATCCACAATTTGTAATGTTCGAATTAAATCATTTTTTACAGTAAGAAAATTAAGACAAAAAAAAATTAATTTGAGCTTATACCATTCTCTGCTTGCTAAAGTTTCCGAAATTTCTCGAATCATAACTTTTCATTCATTTCCATAGATAATTCGATAAGACTATTTTGCATATTATCAATAATTATATATTATATGTTAATGATATTTGTTTTCATACTTAAAAATAATATAATGTGATGTAACAGATTTTGGAATTATTTATAAAATAAACTTATTGATTTTTGAAAATTTTGATAATTTAAATTACAATGATAATAACTTTAAGATAAGTTATATTACTTTTCTGTTAAGAAAGTTTTTTTTTTTTTTGATGCGAAAATAATTTCCTTACAATTATTCCTGATTTTGGCGGTTAAAAAAAAGGCTTTTTTTTTCATACAATCATTCTTTCATCATTATCTTATCATAATTGCTTGAGAATATTGATAATTTCAATTTTTTTTAGTATTCTTTAAACTCATTGATTTCTGCTTTTTGGATATAATCGGAAATTTTAGAGAAAATAATCCTGCATTATTTGGAAACGAATAATATCAGATGAAGATGTAAATCAAATATGCGTGAGAAAATAGTGCGAATGCTAAACCGCAAAAAAATTGCAAGAAGTTGAAATTAAAATTTAAAACTAAAGATTGAAAATGCTATCGCCAATGATATTAGAAAAATTTATGATCTATATGCAAATTTCATTGTTTGATTCTGGCTGACAAATAGTCTTAAAATTAGTAAAAGATTGAAGAATAATCGAATGAATGATATCGTATCAGAATAAATTCTTCTACAGTATATTGTTTGTTGTATAATAAACGTTAATTATATTTTTTATAGAATTTAATCGCAATTTTAAAAAAATTTCAAAAATATTTTAAATGATTTATTTAAGTCTTTTAAATCAATGTGAACAACTTGAACCTAATAAATACCGCAGCTTCAGTTGCAAAGCATTTTGATATCTCTTCTACAACTCATGAAAACATTTTGAATTACCAGTGATAACAATATCACCAAAAATTATTTTTTAATACTTTATCATTGGTATATTTATATGGAGCATCGAATATCCAGATCAGTACTGATTGTACACTTTTTATTTTATTTCAACTGAATTTGTTCCAATCAGTACCAGTTTATTCTGCAGCATTTCCAATTTTATATATTTTTAATTAATTAAATTGACTTTTGAATATTCAGTTTTTTCTCTCTCTGCATAATTTAGAAATTGTGCAAAAAATTTTGAACAAAAACGAAAGTTCAAAAGTTGGCTAATAAAATAAACAAGTAGGTATAGATCGGAATATCCTGATATCATCGAATTTACTACATTTTGAATTTTTTATGATATTAATCAAAGTATTACACAAAACAAACATGTTAACATTATTTTCCAATTTTCGTAACTTCGAATTATGTAACTTTTTTTTCGGGAACTTTCACTCAGAAATTTTTTTCCTGTTATGGAATAAATTCTGGGCTAATCGGATTTTTTTTTTTTTTTGATTAATTATTGCAAATTATGTGGTTTGGTTTGTTATCAGTATTATAGAGGATATTTCAAAAAATATGAGCGTCTCAAAATTTTTCTAAGAAATGAGATATCTTTCCAAAATATGAATTGATATTATTCCAGCGAAAATCATTATTAAATTTTTAATTCTTATCTTGCAAAAGATATCTCATGAAAAGTTTTTAATCAAACAAAAGTTTTTAGTTCCACGATGATTATCCCCAAGATTTGTTTTTTTCCCTTCTTTTTTTTAATACTAATCGAATATGCATAATCTAATACATATGCGATGAAATATGAAAAGCTTGGCTTAAAAACTAAAGGCCTATTATGGGTAGGGTTTTAAAAGACTTAAGTTTTGGTGTTGGCATATTCATTCATTTCATTTCATTTCATTTCATCTCATTGGAGCGAAGCATATGAATTTGAGGCTTGGCCTACCAACTATTTACTAATTCTACTAGACTTCTACAACAATCATTCTTGCTTTTTCACTTTAATATTTCTTCTCTCTTTTCAATCCAATCTATCAATTTATTATGACTTTTTAGCTGTCTTCAGTCCATTTCAAATGCTTGGTGAAGTTTTAGTTATTAATAGTCGCGGTGATTTAAAATCCGTGTTCCATGTTAAATGAAGAAAGCTACACGTGAAATGCGTAAAATAAATCCATACGTGAAATGAAGAAAAGTTTTAGGAATCGATGATAACGAAAGGAATGAAATGCGAAATGCGCTAAGCATGCTGTAAGACTCATACCCTCTACTCTAGGCTTTCTACTCTCTTGTCTCTTTTGGCCAAAAAGCTTAAGGTTGAAGATGTGTTGCTATTATTAGTCTTTATCTTTCATTTTCTTTCACTCTTTCTATCTTCCTATTCTACCTGATTTCAATGATTTAAAAAAAAAAAAAAAAAAAAAAAAAAAAAAAAAAGATTTAAAAAAAAAAAAAAAAAAAAAAAAGAAACAAAACAAGAAACGACACAATTCTATTGAAGCATTATGGGTAGTTCGCTATCATGTCCTTGTGAAATTCGTCATTATTGCTTTACTGATAATATCAACAATAACATAGCAACAACAACAACAACGACAACGACAGCAATAGCTGATGAACAACAGGGAATAACACAATTCAGGTTTGACCTTTCATTTTTTGCATTTTTTTAAATGATAATATGCATGTATAGATCTATTTCATTACATAAATATATATATTTAAATTGTTTATTCAATTAAATTTAAAAATTTTCCTTTTTTCTTTTGAAAAAAATTTTTTTTCTTTTTATTATCAATAAACCGAATCATTTTTTTTTCTTGCTTCAAATGATACAAAAATTTGAATTTTAATTCAAATTCAAAATATCGTAATATTTTTTAGCTTTAATTTTTTGAAATTATAAATTATTTACTCTTTGCTTAAATTTTCATATCAAATCTCTTTATCTTGAATGCATTATTTATTCTTGGCTTTGATCAAATTATATTGGAGATGAAATTTGCAGTTATTTTAGTGCATATTTTTGGAATATTATATTAGGGTAGTTAATTCTTGATATGAAAATCTTTACAATAATTAATTTCTGATAAAGATACAGTAAATATACGATGCATTCAATTTTCGTTTTCTTTTTTCTCGATTGATAAATTATTCTGGTAAATGAACGAACTCTTATTGCTGCTTTTGAATGTCAGATACCTTCATGATATGACAGACGTGAATGAATTCGTTAACAAAAAAAAAAAGAAAATGTTGAATTTTCGTTTTTTTTCTTTTTTTTTTTTTTTCTCGACAGGTAGATTATTCAGCAAATAAACGAACTCTTTCACAAAAGCGATAGAATTTTCTTTTTTTCTTTTATTTTCAACAATTTTTTGACATCCATCTCATTTCTCATTGTTATATGTCATTCGAATGACAACAATAACATTCACCTGAATTGATTAGTTGATTATTTGAAAAGGATATCTACCTGTTACTTACACTTTATCTTTTATTCAATTATCATTGTTCATGAAATCAATGTTTTTTTATTTCTCACTTAATATTAGTATATTTCACAGATGATTTTCCTTTTTTTTTCCCTTCGTTTGTGGATCCAATTTAAATACGATTGAGATGGTTAATTTTCCCGATTGATAGTTTTATTAGCAATTAAAGTATTTCTTTTCCTTGGCCTTTAATTGATCGTTCATTTTAATTGCGATAGACAATCTAAGTTGAGACTTTTTTTTTTTTTGTTTTTAATAAAAATATTAGGCATATTTTTTGGAAACTATCAGTTAAAAATGACAAGTAGTTAACAAGCAGTTGTATTTAGTGTTAAAAATAAAAAACAGCCAACACGAATCACTCGATAGCATATGAAATGCCTTTGTTTTGCTTCCCATGATCTTTGATCAATATTATATTAAACGTGATTGATAGCATCACTGCTATTTCCTTAATCGGCTGAAATTGAAAAATGTATCAAAATAGAAATAATGTTTATAAGAATTTATTCTAAATCAAGCAATTTCGGTATCACGTGAAAATTTTATGCTTCTAAACTTAATTTTTAAATATTGCGACAGTTGCGCCAAGTTGAAAAAGTATCATGCCCTATTTTTGCCTCTTGCGTTTAATAATACTTATCATTATCAGTAGGTCTTGCAGCTTCAATTTTCTTTGGTACATACCAATAAATTTGATATATTTCTGCAAAAATCCCATTTTTTCCTCATTCCTCCGATATTTTGGATATTTTGGCTTAAATTTTTTTCAGACATTTCAGTCTAAAAGTTATTCCATTATAATAGCAATACCATCATAATACCGTTATTTCCCGCATTCCAAAAATCTCAGAATATTATCAATTTTCAAAGCATCACAATGTACAATTTTCTGATTAGTATTGATCGAATTTTTTTTTTTTTTTTTAAATCCTATTTAATCTATCAAAATTTATTGATTCAATTGATCTTATTTTATTTCAACACTGAAACATTAAACTGAAGATTGTTGATTATTATTGATCAGTTTTTGATTAGTATTGAGACCTGAAAGAATATTAAGGTGTTATTTGTACACTGCCAGGCGTATATATATATATATATATTTTTAAGCCCTATTTAATTTATCAAAAATTTATTAATCTTATTTTATTTCAAATGAAAAATTTACGGCTATTTGAAATTAAAAGAAAAAGGAAAAAAAAAGAAAAGAATAGAAAGAGAAGAGAGGAAATAAAAAGGGCAAAATGGATAGACGAATGGATGAATGCGGTTATAAATCGTTAAATGTGCTTAGATATATGGATAGAATTTGTGAGATAGATGGATGTGTTCCGTAGTTCGATGTCCTCTTTTCTCAAACTTTCAAACTTAGACTCCTCCTGTCTTCCATCAATCCTTCTATTCAATCTCGAAACCTTTCCTAGCATTGCTAATTCCGCTTGGCGTTGTTGTTGTTGGATCTTTTATGAGCATATATTTATATATACACATTTATAAATATTACTAATCGCTTCTTGTAATTTTTCAATAAAAAAAAAAAGCTTTTTTTGATTCATTTAATTATATTCTATCTGCTATTTTTGTTTACAAATTTTAATTTTTGAATATATTACAGATAAGAAAGGGAGCATATTTATACATACATATTTATAAATATTACTAATCGCTATTTACAATTTTTTTTTTTTAAATAAAATTTTTCTAATCCACTTATTTGCTTTTTTTTTAGTATAATATTTAAGTTCTATTCGTTATTTTCAATTTTTAGTTTTAATTTTTAAATATATTATGGATAAGAAAAAAAGTCATTATATAGCAGAGGAAGAAAGAAATTATAAATCTACTAACTTTGTATATAATCTTTCAAATAAGAAAGTTTTTCTAATTCATTCATTACATTTCTTTTAATATAGCAAGTTCTATTTACTATTTTTGATTTTAAATTTTAATTTTTGAATATAATGCGGATAAGAAAAAAAAGTCATCAATCATAGAGCAGGGAAAGAGAAAAAGAGAGAGGGAAAGTGCATGAATGAGAACGAGAAAAATAGAACATTGAAATAATTTTTAATTAATATATTTTCAATTTGATTTTTTCTTTTTTGTGGTCTTTTTATGTTTAAAATTTTAGATACAAATCTTTTGGATGACCGCTAAGTATATATTCTTGAATATAGTTCCAATTTTTTCTTTTTTTTGTGGAATCATTCCGATATTTTTATTGATCTTTTGAAGGTCAAATATATTTTTTCCTTTCTTTTTTTTTTTTTTTTTGATAAGAATATTAAATATTCAAAAAAAGAAATTTCTTCTCGATTTGAATTTTTTTTCCTCTTCATTATCTAAAATTGCTCACCAAAACATTCCAGGTTTTTCCATAAATTCAAATTTTTGTTACTACTTTCGCACATTTCGAACCAAATGATTATTGATAGATTTTGGGCCGAGCTATTTCGGCTTTCATCGGATCGAACCCAATGGAATATCTTGTATCCGTCATTGTTATCCGTTACAATTACTGAAATGCCATCCCGGAAACATGATGTCAACTGTAAAGCTATTCGACTGCTTGCAAAAAATGAATCCGGAATCGTTAACGAGCAAATTCTTGATGCATGTTAGTATTGAATTTTTATTTTTACAATCCAAAATAAATATGTTCATTATCAGTTTGGCAAGAAAAATCATCACAAATATTTGTCAATCTACAAATATTATCCAAACTTGTGAATTTCCGCAATTAAAATTGGTAAGATCATTCCATTAAAAGAAGATCATCCTATTCTTTACATAAAAATGTCAAAATAATTTTTGAATAAGCACTTAAGCTTATCAAAGTAATAATGCTTTACTATTATATTTTTAAAGAGTAATTAAAATTTTTGTGAAAGTTTGGAAGATATGGTTTTTTCAAATAAAAGAGTCTGTAATTATTTTTTATGATTAAATAGTTTTCAAACAATTTAGAGTACTTTTTTTTTGAAGTATAAATATAAAAAATCCTTTAATATCCGATATTTTTTCGCATTTAAACATTTTTAAAAATTTGATAGCATGAATTTTGCTAAAATAATTTATTTATAATTTGTATCTAAATTTGTTTACGTCCAGCTGCTAGCAATTGATGGGAAATGTCCATTAATTAAAATGAATAATTTATGGAAGTAAAATGAAATTCATCCTTCTCTGTCCTGTCCTTTTCATTAAGAGTGCAATCACCATTATTACTGAAGATTGATATAGCCTGAAGTAATAAATCTTTAATCTATATTTCAATAAAATATGCTACACATCTTCTGATCATTTGATGGCCGGACAAAACATTCGATATTCTGGAATATTATAGTTAAAAATTGAAAATTTTATTTCACAAATATAAGTAATAAAAAAACTGAAAGTAAATAATAAGGAAATGAAGAAAATGAAAATAAAACGAATGGGAAAAAACTGAGGGAAAATAAAAGGATAAAGGAAATAAATGAAAAAATTTTTGATGAGCTATTCGTAAAATTGTTTATTTTTCAAACATTTTTCACTTTTTTATTTATTATCAGGTTTTTTTGGATGAAAGTTCTTAAATTCAATATTTGCTAACTTAGCAATATATATATGTCGAAGAAAATGGATAAATTTGCTTGGAAAATACTCTTTTTTTTTTATTTTGAAAAAGTTAATGACAAAATTGATTGATTAATGGAAGAGGAAATTGCAGTATTTAAGTTGAAATGCTTCAAAATTGCATTATTTTAGTTTTTTATTTTCACTTCAATCTTTACCAAGTTGAATTATTTCTTTGTATTAAAATTTTTATATAAGAAAAAACAATTACTGAAACGATTCAGTGTTGGACTATTTTATTTAAAAGTTGATTCTTTCATCTTTTTTTTTTAATATTCAAAACGTTTTCTTGAAACGGAAAAATATTGCATGTCAGTATATTTTACAATGATGATAAAGGAATCAGCTTTTAAATAAAATAGTCTAAAATTGAATAAAATAGTTTAAAATGACGAATTAGCCTATGCACTCCTTCAAACCATTGGTTTTAAGAATTATTTTGAAAATGTCGAAAGTAAACAATTATTTTGAAAATGACGTAGTCTATACTTGCGACATTTTCAAAATAATTCCCAATCTTAAAAATTTAAATTTGCTCGTGCATACAGTGCATGCATATCATATAAAATTATATTAATAATATGAAATGTTAGGAATAATTAATTTGAATTATAAATGCAAAACGTCGCTTCAAATTTGTAACGCTTAATGTTTCGATAGCATCTATTACTATTGCTAATAATATATGCTTTCATTATTATCAATTATTTCTATTCGGAAGGTTTCAAAGTATATCCAAATTTGTAACGCTTAATGTTTCGATTACATCTATTACTATTGCTAATAATATATGCTTTCATTATTATCAATTATTTCTATTCGGAAGGTTTCAAAGTATATCCTTAATTGATTTGCTTAAAAATTATAAATTTTAAACTTAATCCTAGAAACAAAAAACTATTTAGTACAAGTAAAATTATAATAATAGTATATTAGATATTTATATAGCAGTAATTTATACTGCATTATTTAGAAGCAAAATAAATGAAGTTGATCAATTCGAGTCTTAAAAGAATAAAAATTTGAAGAAATAAAAAAAAATCAGATATTTAAATTGCAAGCTTTTTATTCAAGAAATTTGCAAAAAAAAAAAAAAAAAAAAGAATAATTGATAATTTTTAGTCAATATACCGGTTATTTCCAATTTCCAAATTGCAATCAATGATTGAAATTTATTATTATTATTAAAAAATTCAAAAATTATAATTGTTGCAACAAAATTATTTTTGCAGCAAATCGTATTACTCGCATATCGTCTTGTTTCGCTTACTGGCATTATCACAGTGAAACGTATGGTATCAACGTAGTTTCGGCTGATGATTGTGATCGATTCTGTAAAATGATCAAAGGTAGTTATGGAGCATCAAATTGCACTACGTGTGATTTCATTCCCACATCATCAACATCATCAACCATGTTATCAGCCGTTATTCCAGCGCATATAAAGCAAATTTTCGAGGTAGATAAAGGCATCATCAAAAATCGCAATGGACCATTTACGGAATGCATAATTAAGCTTACCCAAAGTGGAGCTTTAATTCGATTTAAGGACAAGGATTTCTCCCTCAATTTGGTATGCATTCATTTGTTCTTAAAATTTTTCTATATTTCAATCAATTTTTCTGTCTATTTTTTGAAAAATTTTCCAATAACATAGTCACAAAAGTTCTCGAAAGAAAAATTCATCTTTTTATAAATAACTTAGATGTATACACATATTATCATAGATTTAAAATACTTATAAAATCATTATATTTTGTGATAATACCTCCGAAATTTACACTGTCATTTAATTCTCCAACATGTTCTTCTTTCGGTGGTAAACATGTCTGTCGTTTTGGCGGGAAACATGTTTATCTGTCTGTTTATTGTTTTGGCGGGAACGTGTTTATCCTTGTTAGTCCATTTAAAAACTGTTTTCTTGCTTCTTGAATTTTAACATTCCTTGCTTATAATAAACGATCTTTCGAAATTTTTCGAGAATGAAATCAGTGAATGGTTTCTTTGGTGAAACACTTCGCTACTTGATAGGATAATTTCATGCTATATTATCTCCGTTAAAAATTATAAAACTAAAAATTTTTCATAATTGAAATTTCTAATTAGTATTTAGTATTCATTTCCTATATAAAACATGCGGTAAACAACCGAAACTAATTTTTCATATGAATATAAAAGATGTAATAACTAAGAATTATTTTTTCCACTTAGAGTTAATGAATAATAGAAGAAGCGAAAAATTTTTTCAAAAAATGATGCTAAGATTTGAATTTTTTATTTTCAGAAGTCTATCTTTTATCCGTTTTTCAAAAGTTTTCTCAAATAAAATAATCTGCTTTTTCTTAAAAGTACTATTTCTAATATTTATGAATATTATAATCAACGCTTTGCTTGAAATTCAATGTTATGAAAAAAGCGAAAAATGAAATGGTTCGATGATAAATCGTATCTTTCATTTAATTTTTTTTATTTGGAAAGACAAATCTGCCCTTTTTTCAGTTTTTTTTTTTTTCATATTAAGTTGAAATTTTTTTACTGGATAAAAATGATTAAAAATTTGAATAAATCGCCAGCTTTTCTGAATGAAATACGTCAAATCAAAATTTTAAGTTTCATGTGAACATGAACTTACGTCTCTTTTTTAGATGTATTGTTGGCTTACTCCTTTCTATAAACTTCAAAAGATGGGATTTATATGAGTAGATAATCTAGAATTTAACTTTTTCAAACTGTTCTCCAAATTTTCTTCCCATTCATATTTATTTCCCAAGTGTTATAACAGCTTTCTAAACTTTGCCTTCAATGAAATTTCATTCAATTGCTTCTTTATTTTGCTATTTGAATGATGTTCTGATGCAATTATAACCTTATATAATTAAATAGTGTGTTCACCAATTAGAAGCTTTTCGCTGCTTAATGAATGATATGTAGTAAATATCGATCAAACTATACTATTTTATAATTTTCTATTAAGATTTCAATCAAAAACTTTCAGCATAAAGTATTTTAAAAATTATTCTCTCGCCTAAATTACTTTCCTGGAATTATCAATCTAAATAGTTGTAAGAAATATAATATAGTATTCAAACAATTATTTTCATTAAATTTAACTATTATTATCATCGATTACATTGTAATCAGTAGTATTATCACCTTTTATTTTTAATGAATGATATTATTATCATTACTATCATACTATAATAATTTATGGTTTATTATCATTGTCATTATCACTATAATAACCTATGGCAACAACATTTATTAAAACTTCAATAGATACCTAGAAAGTTTATTTATGCCTTTAGCTAATTAGTGAAGTAATAAAAAAACAGTACATTATATTTATGCATCGTCATTTTCTATACTTCATGAAAATGCAAAAGCATCAAAGTTGTAAAAGCTAAATTAACTTCAATAGGATTATAACTGACCAAAGATCATAATGGTCAGTTAATGTAATTAGAGAGGAATGAAATTTATGGGCAACAAATATATGACTTTTATGATGAATTGTTGAACTATGAAAGTAAGGTTTTAAAAAAGAGGTATTTAGAAAAAGTCACAGTAAATTTTAGAGTTTTATATACAAGAAATAACGATCAGCGCAAAAATGATTATGTTTGGAATTTTAAAATTTTTGAAACTAAATATTAGAATCTTTCATGAATTATTTTCTGAATATTTTAAATTCGTTTCATATTTGCCAATATATTTAATGGAATTTTTTACTGAAATTAACTCCAATTTTGTTTAAATTTTTAGTTGAAAATTCAGAGAAAAAGATAAAACATTGATAAAATTAAATGCTTACACAGCATTAACAGAATGAAAATTCCCTTCCTTAATTTGCATGTCTTTTTCCTATCCGTATTATGCCTATTTTAATTGGTCAGTTGGTAGTCAAAATTCACCATGATATTGGTCATTCAGTGACCACATTTCATCTTCTAATGACCATTACGGTAATTGGTCTATTTAGAAGAAAAATAAAAAGGAAGAAATTGCATACAATGAAAGTTTTTCAAAGTTTCTCACATGATAATTTTCATTTTTCAAATAGTTTCAAGCGCCATTTAAAAGAAAAAAACTAATAATATTACTGATTAGAATTAATAAATGCAAATCTTATATAATCCGAATCATGTATAGTCAAATGCAAATTATTAATCATAATTTTTGTATAATTGACTTAAATATTTGTTTTTCATCTAAAAATTTTGTTAACAAATATTTATTTTATGTATAAAATTTTATTAATCACCATAATATTTGAAACGAATTTTTGCAGTGATAAAAACGATAATAATTGTTTATCAGTGACTGATAATTGCAGTTGGAAAGTGTAATGGTTGTTGGTGAAATAAAGGAACGTTTGTATATATCTGAACCGACTGGTGCTTTTGTCATCGAATGTTCCAATTCTCGAGCTTTACGCTTTCTATTAATCAAATTGCTGACAATCTCGTCATTCTTGCAATCTGCTACTACTAATATTTCAAATGCCACACATTTCTTGCGAAAAGAAATCTCAAAAGTAAACGAAAAGATTAATTCGGTATTTCTTTATTGTATTCATTTATTTATTATTATTAAAAAAATTCTGTATAGCAATATTTATTCAATATTATTTAGTTTTATCGATTAAAACTATCATTTTTATCAACTATAATATCTAGGATTTCATTTCTTATATTTATCAACTAGCTGAGTTAAACATCCGTTCTTTCATAATGAACTTAACAAAAATATATTACTTCTGATTTTTCTTATTTGACGAATCCATTAAATTGGATGATTCAACAAAATTCCATAGGAAATATTATTTCTAGCTTCAACTAGAAAGCAAAAAAATCTAATTAAGCTTTGGAACTATCAATTATTGAACTTTAGTGGGAAATGTTATAATTGAATTGCAAATTCGACATTTTTAAACAAAATAAGAAGGATATGCATTTATAATATCTTAACATCGTACATCAAGATTCTGCTAGGTTATTATTGTTAATTTTTAAAAACTCACTGTTATTCTTATAATTTGTCTTTTTGTTTACGCATTAGTTATTAGTTGTTTACTAGTTTACTTGTATTTAATAAATATACGATTATTATAGATAGGTAGATAGATGGATATATTTTACTCACAAAAATTGTTGTTTATTTAAATTTTTCTTTTCATTAAAAAAAATAAATCATAGTTTGCTATCATTTCGATTAAAAAAAAAAACCTAGCGCCGGAATGTGCTGATTGGAAAATTGATAAAAAAGATAGAGAAGTGTATCCTCAAGGGTAATAACGATGTAAACATTAATCATTACATGAATAATCATCGGGAAATTATTTCAGTTTCAGAAAAATGACATATTTTTCATTTTTCAAAAAAAGATAAAAAGCAACCATTTTATTTACAATATAAATATACAAGTATATTTTCTCAACTTTATTTAAATTTAATTTTCTAAATAATTCGACTTCAAATTTCAGACATTTTTTGTTAGTAAATTAAACTGTTTAAATATGAACCTTTTTTTTTCACATAAATTCTATCATTATATCTTTTGATGAACTGAAGAAAAATTCATAGATTTAAAATCTAATTTGCAATTTAGACAAAAAACAAATCTCCGTTAATTAAAATTCAATTTGCTAATCATAATCTTAAATTTTGATAGTTTGCTTACAAAAATCACAATAGGTTTTTAAAAAAAAAAATTTTTGTATAGATTTCAAATAAACATTTTCTTGTCATTCAAAAAAAAAGAAAAAAAATGTCTCAATTTTCATATTGTAATCTTCTAGTTGATGCGTTCACTGGGATCATTACACTCGGAATGTGAATTGGCTCATGATCTAGACGATGAATTGGAAATGAGCCAATTGAAATTGTTTACATTGAAATATCGTTTGGCTGCCATTTGCGATGTTAATTTTCCAACACCATCGGTATTGTTGCGACACTTATCTGTCGCATTATCTTATTTACCTGTCTGTTTCCTTTTAAAGTAAACAGAGCAATTTATTCGTAATATCATATTTGTCTCCTATAATATTCGACACAATGCCTTCTAATTACATTCTACTAAATTTTGCATTTTTTGTAAAAATTGTTTTTTATTTCAGGAATTATTAAGTAAAATTTCATTACGTACGTTACGTCATTTAAGTACATTTGGTGGTGCTGCTATATGCTGTCTTCATTTACATTTCCTATGTAAATCACAATTTCAGATGTTGGTTTTTAAAGTTCATATTTAAAAAAAAAAATTTTATCAATCCACTCTTACAATCCTTAAGTTTTTTGACTTTTTATTTAAAACAATAAAAAAATATTTACTGATAATGAATGTTTAAATTTTTGGCTGTATACATTTAAAATCTGAATTTCTACAAAGTTTCCAAATTCCATTAAATGCTGAAAAACAATAAGCCATTCCTTAATTAAAAGCTGAAAACATCCTTTTAAATTAAAAAATTTTCCTTTTTCATTTTTTATTAACTATTATTATCATTACAATATTCCAGTAGCAAAAGATTATGGAATCATCAAGAAGAACTAATGCTGAACGTTTCTCGACTTCAAGCACTTCTCGGTGGTCATTCCTTTAATGGTACTAATGGTATCAATGGTACCAATGATATTAATGGTACTAATGGTTCCATAACTGTATTACTTCCTTCCGGTTCCATCATATATCTGCAGCAAACAGCCATGGATAATTTGAACGAAATCTTATGTAAAGTAAGAATTTTTTTTTATTTTTATAAGATGTGTCTTTGGACTTGATAATGCCAGAATTTATGCCTGAATTTTGTTTATAATTCGGAAGCTTATTGGAAATTTGAATTTAAATTCAAATTACAAAAAAGTTTGGATGTCAAGTACTCATAAAGCATTCTTCCAATCTTCTATTAATTAAATATTGAGATTTTTTCTTTTTTTTTGAGGTTTGCGAAGAGTTAAAACTTGATCCAGAAAAATACTATATCGCAAGAGATGGACGTAATCGAGTTCGACTACAAGAACGAGATTATCGACTTCAGAAGAAAGAACGAAGTCTCGGATTAACTATATCTGCTAAAATGTGCAGTGATGGTGAAATCAAGGTAAACAAACTATTTTCAAATAATGAAGATTTTTTTTTTAGAGAGAGATCAGAGATTAAAAGCATTATTTTTTAACAGATTTAAATATTGGATAATAAGAAATAAGTTAAATGAGTGGTCAAAAATTTGTTGCATGTAAGATTATAAAATATACGTCATAGAATCATAAATTATACGAAAAGAGAATAATAAATTATGCGAAAAGAGAGTTGACAATAAAAAAAAAAAAAGAAAAAAAAAAGGGAAAAAATCTTTTGTATACGAGAAAATAATATAATTTGCAAAAACTGAATAACTCAGATGTTAAGGTCAAGTTAAAAATTATTAAAGAAGGCCGAAATGGCAATGAATGAGTATTATTTATTTGATAATCATTTTTTTTTTAATGATATTTCAATAGTATCGTAGCTCAATTTCCAGCGCAAAATTAATGTATTTGCAAAAATCAATCCGTAATGTTGTATCAATAAAAAGTTTTCAATTTTTACAAAATTCATTTTTCCCTTCTGAAATTCTATTCTTTTATCAGAAATGTTCAATTCTCGGAATGAAGAGCATTTTTTTTTCTTTTGTTTAATAAATAGTTTTTTTCCTTTCTTTTTATTCGTTCCATTTAAAAAATAGAAAAAATGATCATAACATGTTTATTTGCTTAAAGATATTGATCGCGACTTACTTATTTAAATTTATTTTGCTCACATTTAACTTTCTTATTTATTTACTTACATTCAATTTGTTTGAATATTTTCTTTGAAAGTTGTTTAAGAATTTTCGCATTTTTTTCATTTTTATTAGAAATTTTAATTCATAAAAGCATATGGCATTTGTGGCAAAATGATATAAATCAGAAAAGATATTATTTTGTGGAAGAATAGGAATTAATTTAGATTTTATGTCTTTTTTTCTAAATTTCAAAGATTTTTGCTAAAACACATCACAAGCCTAAATGAGAAGAATTAAACAAAATAATTAAAGTCCAACAATATGTAAGGTCTATATTGCATTTTATTTTTAAAAGGCGTAAATACTGCTTGATCGAATTAATTTGTTGAGAATAAATTCATTCAAAATTATTCAAAATTGCTAAGAAATATTTTTCTCTTAAAATATTAGAAATATCGAAATTAAAGCCATATATTGAATGCAAATAATTAAAAAATTCAAAGTCTTTTTTTCTTAGATTAAAATCCAAATTCGTATATGTGTATTTTCATTTGTTTATCTTCAAAAAAATAGGAATTTTTCTATAGAAATTTGTTTATTTCTTTTTAAACAAAATAAATTTATGTTTATAACAAAAATTGTTGTTAATGTGTGAAAAGTGTCTTACTTTGATAAACGACATTGTTTTCATTTTAAATAATAAAAGAAATTTTGAGATTCGACGAAACGATTTTAAGTGTAATTATTTCAGTTTTAAGTTTCACAACAATAGTTTGTCTTTCAATAAATGCCTTTTAAATTCTTATATCACTTAATATATGTATATAAATTTGAAAAAATTCATCAAAAGGGATTCTCTCTCTCCACTTTTTTTTCTATAAAATTTTTAACAATTTTTTTTTAGTTTATTATTTATTTGTTAATTTTTGTTTGTTAGTGATATATATATATACTTAAAGTGATATATATATATACTGTTAGTGATATTGGTTTTTGTTTTTTGGCTATATATATATATATCACTAAAATAATAATCCACAACACTCTCTTAATCATTTGTTGTTACATCCTTTGCAAAATGATTTGCTATCCATACTAATAAAATTTCTTGCAAGAAACTCAAAAATATATTATATATATATACATTATTCATCTCAAATTACAGTTAATTTATAACTCTGAAATAAAGTAATCATATAATCATGGTGATAACTTACTTTTCTTTGCAAAATTTAATAATTCTTTTTGCGAAAAATTTTTAATAATTAATCTTGTCAATTATATTTTTCTCTCTGAAAAACTATATTATTTTTTCCCTCTGTCTTTCTTTGCTTTCCTTTCCTTCTCTCTCTCTCTTTCTTCCAAATTCATTTTTTTTTTTTTCAAATTTTGAATGAAATAATAATCCACAACACTCTCTTAATCATTTGTTGTTACATCCTTTGCAAAATGGTTTGCTATCCATACTAACAAAATTTCTTGCAAGAAACTCAAAAAAAATTGTTTTTCTTTTTCAATTTTCATAATTTCATTTTAGCTGATTTCTTTTTTTTTTGGCTTTGTGAAATTATTGCAATGAAAATTATTATTTCACATTGAATTAATTTTGTGCTTCTTTTTTCCATTTTTTTTTTTGCTGGATTGAATTTAAAATCTTCTAAATTTATATAAATTTGCCGATATTTCTTGAAAGAATAAAAACTTCAGGAATATTTAGACGAATTACCAAATAACACTTTTTGGAAGTAATAAATAGAAATGCTTCATCTGTAATTTTTATTGTTTTAGAAATAAAATTTGAACTAAGGGATTGCTCAAATTATAATCAGTTAAGCAAGGAAAAAAAAAAAATTATTTTTTAATTATTTCTAATTTCGAATAATTATTTCGAAAATTTTGGTTTTATAACAGATTCAGTCAAATGTTTACAGCATAGTTGGCCATAATTTTAGGCTGAAGTTCGTGCAATTCGTGATAAAATAGCCTGTGTTGAAGTGGGTGATTTGGTGATAAGTGTTGATAATCGACTGATTAGTTCGTTAAGAAGTGCCGAAGAAGTGCAAGTTTTGTTGCGTCACGGTACGAATCTCGTATTACGCAAACGTGACGCTATTATTTCTCAATACATCAGGCCAAGACCTTTTTCTACTCCGACTACTAGTACCACAACAACTTTAGATAATCTTTCATCGCCATTACCACCACAACCTTCCACAAGAAATCGTTCTCATAGCATGGATCGAATATCCGATATTACATCTCACACAAATATAACTCGAAAGGTTGGCAAATTTTGTCTAAATTTTAAGTTTTTTTTTTTTTTTTTAGAACCTGAAAGCCTATCATTGACTCAACTCATTTCCACTTTTTATATGGTAGATGGACAGTAAATTTCAAAAAGAAGCTTATGCAAAAGTTTTGCAATAAATATGGATAATCGATTGTTCAGCTGATTAAGAATCTTTTCTGTTTCCTTTGATTCGGAAGTATTTTTAGCACCAACAAAACGAATCAGCTCGCTCATCACCTACTCGAAGTGTTCATCAAAATTATCGTCAATCATCAAACGGTTATTCACCTCGTCAAATGTCCCGTTCTGCTTATGAGAAATCATCGAGACGTGAAGAATATCGACGTGCAACTTCCAATGGTACCATTTCCGTATCGCATTTTAGTGAAGGAGCAGAAGAACAACTTCTGAAAACAATCAATGAGCTTGTATCAACGGAAGAAAATTTCGTGCGTGATGTTCAGAAGGTTTTAATTTCCTCTTTTTTTTTTTTTTTTTCTCTCTCTCTGAGATATTTCGAATGATTAAGAAAGAACATGAACGGATGAACTTAGCATGTTGAAATTTGACAATAAAAGTTGCTAATAAGCAAAAGAAACAAACAAATGAAGCAAATGGCATAATTTCTTTTTTTTTTTTATAGTTTAAACAAAATATATGGATTGAATAAATAAAGTTTGAATATTTAATTCCTTCAGAAAATATTTTTGATTAATTTTTTTTTTTCATAAATCTTTTTTAGAATAATATGTATATTTCTTTTTTGAATGCAAATATTTCCGATATTTGTGAAAAAATGCTTCAAAATTTTTGAAACTTTTTTTTTGTTGATTCAATTTTGAAATATTAAAATGGATTTAAATGAGAAAAAAATAATTTATAGTTGGTGAATCAATATTTAAAACCAACGAATTTACCTCTGTTGGAAACAGCTGATCGTCTCTTACGGATTCAAACTTCATTCCTCCTAGCACTTCTTGATGCAGCTGGCGATGTTGCTCGCTCATTCACAGTATCACAACAGCAATTACGGGTAAGATCGGATGATCGGATAGGAATTAATTCATTTTCAATTAATTGCTTTGATTTCTAATTTATGAATTGAATGAATGGAACCGATTGTTTTGCAAAAATATTTTCATAAATACTGAATATTTATGAAAAATTGATATTTGAATTGAAGCTGTTTGGAAATTTTCAATTCAGTTTATTGGAATTATATTACAGGACTCATTGATTCGTATTTCGGCTTTATTTGTCAATAAATGTAGTAAATTTAAAATTTACAGCGATTATTCGGCTGCATATTTGCGATTTCAGCAAAATAAAAAAGGTCAATCATTCTATAAAATTAAAGAAAATTTTTTTCGACTAATTTTTAGCAAATATAATGACTGCAGCCTTAAATATCGGATACACTTATAAATTGTATTTACTACTGGAATTATCATTGATATGTTATTTTTAAATACTTAATTAAGTTTTTTTTCTTTTTTCAATTTGTAGAAAATCTTTGGTTATTTCATTTAGAGCAAAATGATATTGCAATACGATTGGAAAAATTAAACATTAGTGGTGAACAAAGTGAAAGTGCTCAATCGTTGCTAATCAAACCAATCCAACGAGTTCTCAAATATCCTCTATTTCTACAACAAATTAAAGATAACTGTTTGAAAGGTTTATTATTCACATTTTACAATTTAAAGTTTTTTAAAGTATAATTTTCATTTTTAATCTTAGCTTCACGGATTATTTCTTATTCATATGAGATTAGTAACATTGCTTATTTCGCCTTATAAAGTTTTTATTTTTATTTAGTAGCATGAAACATCCATAATCCAAACACACACACATACATTCACATAGACATATTTCAAAAAATAAACTTTGAATCTAAACTATATAGCAGTTTTATTTTTTTGCCCATAACTTTATCATAATATTTTTGCGATAAATTTCCTCACCTATTAAAAATTACTCATAATTTTCTTAGATTAAGATTTATTTAGTATAGTTGATTTTACTTAGATTTTCATTTTTAATCTTCTTTGAGTAAGTATTACTGTAATACTGTAATCCAGTAAATTACTTAATTGTAGGATCCGTAGAAAGACAACAAGGTGAGCAAGCTTTAACAAGGATGCAAGCCTTGGCAGAATATGTAAATGAAATGCAACGATTGACGGAGCAATATGGACGAACTATCGAAGAAGTTTCATCTAAAAATGGAGCAGTAAGTTAATTTTAATCAACCTTGAAAGATTTACGTCACCTATGCCATTTTACGTCATTTACGTTCGAAGCAGTATCATATGATATGATAAGAATTTTCAGACGTAATACTTTAATATATACTTATCAATTTTAGTCATAATATTGAAATTTTTATGGCCTAAAATATCTAGGGGAAAATAATTAGTAATTTATCTTAAAACATTGAATTTGATTGTAAGTTTGTAAAAACTTCTTTTTTTCCAGGCATCACGTATGAATTTCAGTCAATTGCTAATGTTTGCACATATAAATTGGTTGAATTGTCCCGAGAATCGTTCACGTCCGATTGCTTGCGTAGCATTTGTTTTCACCAGTCTAATTTTGATTTTCTGTCCAACACTTTGTAAAAACAAGGTTTAATTTTTTGTTTAATAAATAAAAGGAAAAACATGACGAGGAAAAGAAATAAGAATGCTTTTTCTATAATTCAAAAATTATTTATTTTTCTAAATCGTTTCTCATCTTTTTATTCCAACCAAATTTATTTTATTCTAAAAAACAAATATTAAATATTCCTTTCTTTTTTTAAAAAAAAAATTTCATTTGTCTCATTTTAATTTAAATTCTAGCTTTATTTTATTTTATTCACTTTTTTTTTAAATTATAAATATCTCAAATTCTGCTTTTTTAAAACAAATTCTTTGTCATTTTCTTCTCTTCTTAATTTTATTCAGTTCCATTTCAATTCATTCCTTCCTTTGCCGCACTCGTATTCTCTTAATTAATGAATTCAATTTCAGACTAAAGTTTACCGAATTCTACCAATTGCTGAAGTGGAAGTAAACGAAAGTAACAATCAATCATCCCAATCACAATATGCCTTTACCATTATTCATATCGGTTCTTTACGTGAATCCGTCTATCATTTGTGTTGTTGCCAAGCGGAAATCAAAAATCATTTTATCAAATCTATTCGTAAAGCTGCCACGACTATAGCGTAAGCTCTTATTTGAATTTTTTCAAATTTCATTTTTTTCCTTACATTTTTTTTAAATATAGCCTCTGTAGATGTGAAGCGTGGCCGGTCCAGCTAGTCCACAGTGGCCGGCCACGCTTTCGCGTGGTCAATTCCCAGTGAAAATGCAAAAAGTAGGTATGGCCAGTAAATTTGGTCCACTCATTTACTTTTACCTGTCAGAGGTATAACAGGCAAAAAGTTATATCGAAATTTCAAAGTAGTCGGTGAAGAACTTTCGATGATTTAAGGTCGATAACAAGGAATATTTACATTTTTATTTGTATAGATTTCAATTTTCCATATAAACTTAATTGAAGTTAAAATTTCCTGAATTCAAATAACGATGAAGAAAACCTTAACAGAAAAAAACTCAAGAGGAGAAAATTTTCTTTTTAACACATTACTATTACTTATATATCTGACTTCCTTAAATTGAAACTTATGAAAATAAAATATACTGAAAAAGTCAGTAATGTAGTTTTCATCTTTATCATCTACATCGAAAAATCTAGTTATTCGTATTTGATAGTCATATTCATATTCATATCGATATCGGATATAAGAAAGGAAAAGTTGAAAAAAGAGTGAGAAGTGGAATTTTTTTTTTAATTATTATTCTCGATTTATTCATAATTACATATCTAATGTACTGGTAAGAATAAAATTTAGAAAACTAATCGATATGTCTATATTTAAGTATTACTTTGATTCGTAAAGTTGTTGAAATTTTTCGCAACTCCCTTTCATGGTCTTGTTAGTATTATTTAGGAAAAACTAAATCTTATCTTTTGCTAGTGTTATATAAAAAGGTCTTTTCTTAGATCAATTCGTCAGGGAAAATACTCCAGGGAATATCGTTTCAACTAGTTTATATGCTCGGTGTAATATCTTTGATTGCTTTTATAGTAATACTTTCTTTCATATTTATCGCATTTTATGGCAAAGGGGAAAATTTTAAGTGAATTTTTCAAGACAGTGTTAATTTTCTTTAATTTCTCATTTCGAAATAGATGAAAACTAAAAATCCTGAATTTCGAAAATTATACTACTCAATTTTAGTAATTATTTCTTGTTAGTATTTCTAGGCAAAATGAGTTGAAAAAATTATATGTTAAAAATTGAAAATTCTTCATCAATGCTATAAAGTTGAAAATTGCTGATATCAATTTCAATAATAATTTTACTGATGAATATAAAAATATTCTAATTTGCAATATGAGTAAATCAGAAGGAGCGAATAGAGAAGTTCGATATGCTTAGACTGATTAGCAATAATAATAATTTTAAGAAAAAACTGTCTATACCTTTAATAATGCTGTACTGGAAAAAAAGTTCTAATTTTCCATTTTATTTTCATTCTATAAATAATGTATTAATCGATTGAAGTTTACCATTTATTTAACTTACTACATAAATTTCATGCATTAAAAATTCTTTAAAAATAGTAAGAATGATAATAATTTTGTAAAACATTTGAATATAAGTATTTCATTTTATTTTCTTGTTTTTTTCTTTTTTTTTGGAAGAAAATAATTATTTCAAAAATTTTTCAAAGAATTTTTTTTTTTTTTTTTTATTTAAAGAATTTTTTTTTTTTTTGATTTTCAAGGAAAGAACAACGTCGTCCAATTAGTGGTAGTAGTCAATCGGATGCTGGTTATAGTAGTGAACGTCATATACCGTAACAAATGGCGATGGTAATAACGATGGCAATGGCTTTGCTTTAATGATTGACATATTTCAATTGAAATTCAAAGAAAAGCGAAAAAAGAAATAATTTGATCGACAAATAGTTAAAATGTTGTGAAAGAAAGACGTTAGGAAGAAATGATCGAATGTTTGAAGAATGAAAATGATTCTCGAAAAGAGTAGAAAGAACAGATAGCCTCATGAATAAATGCTGGACATTAAGTTATCGTGTCAAATTATTGATGATATTATCGGTTGCTCATTTCAAATTTATGCTAATGTGCCAAATATTTTGTCAATTTTTGTATTTTTTTAAATGCATTTGATGATAATAATCTTATCAGATAAAGCAAGACAATATTATAATCTGAGTGTCGTAACTGTCAAAATGTGATGAAATATGGGCATAATTAGGATAAAATGGACGAAACATGCATGAATATATAATCGGGCATATCAGAACATGTTTCCAGGAAATAAAAATAGTGCTGATAATATAATAGTGATGACGATAATAATAAAAATAACTTAACATAATTGTACAAAAAATTGGAATATTTCTAGTATTTTAACAATTTTAAGCAAAAAATTTTAGGAATTGAAGCAAATTTGAATCTAAACAAAAAATATTTATAAATAAGCTAGTTCCTTTTGTAATTTTAAAGACATGAAGTCAATAAGCGTCCAATCATACTGAATTTAAAGTTTAATTAAGATTATTTGAAGCTGAAAGCTTTCGTAAAAATTTTAAAAACTTTTCGAAATTTCACAACTAATTGGAAATATTTGAAAATTCATATTCTGCTCACTAAACAGTTTTATAAGTGGTACCATTATAATCCGGAAAATTATTGGATGATGCAGTATTATGATTACCCCATTACTAGAAGAATTGGTTATTTTTGTTATATTTTTAAATACAATTTGTTTTGTTTTATGCACTCTAGAAAAATATATGAACGATTTAATGCGAAAATAGTGATTGGAAAATTGTCATTTCATAGTTATTAATGATAATAACAAAAAATAAAAAAAAAAAAAAAAAGAAGGAAAAGACGTAAAAAAGAATTCAAAAGAAAAGAAAAAAATTGAATTAAACAAATAAATAAACATATAAACAAACTATATAAAATAAATAATTCCAATGAATAAGCCATTTGTTTGTAATACAAAATGATAAATAATGGAAGCAAACAAATAAATAGAAAAAAAAACATACAGCGAAATCATAATCAGAAATATGTGGCGCGAAATGGCCTGTAAGAAGTAGTAGATCGGGAATCTTTTTATCACAAAGCTGGCTACTTGCTTCCGCTATCAGATGGTCAACATAAATTAAACAATCCGACAATTTAGTTAAACAGTAATCTTTTCCATCAGTGACAAAGGAAAGAATAACTCAGTGATCAATTTGCTTGGATATTTTCTGATAATTGTTCGTTACGAAGAATCACTTTTCATCAATCAATAAAACCTTTCTCAACAGGATTCATTTCTGTAACACAAGACATAAAATACTTCCTCATACCTATAGCTGACCTAGCCGAATCATAATAGCAAGAATCAATCTCCAATCCAACCAAACTACAAATCAAATTGCAAAGTACCAGTTTTTTTTCCCCAACACTAGAAACATGCGCTTTCTCCTTCTTTTCCACATAACCAGACTGAGCTACAGAAACGCGTGAATAAAACATGCATGTATTCGAATACAACATTGTGTCAAAATTTCAAAGCAATAGGTAAAGACTTTCCGATATCTAAAATTTTGAATTAATGCAGATAAGGAGCCTTGTTTAAAAATTTTCGAAGATTTAAGATTTTGGACAAACGAACATTGACATTCCGCACGGCCGATTCAACTAGCTGATAAATAATTATACAATTTTTTTTATGAAAGTTAAAATTGTAGTCAGATGACTTTTTGCATTGATTTCTTTCATTCTGCATCTAAAACCATTAACTACTGATGAAGATTCGGAATTTAGTAATTTCTGAAACAACGTTAATCACTGAGCTCCATCATTTATGATCACAATGAATGATGAATCTAGGAATGTTATATCGAAGTTATGCTTCGGAATTTAGAACCAGTCAGGAACATCTTTCTGAATGAAGTAAAAGAAAGGTCGTAGAGTTTCAATCAGTGAATGGAATTTGTCAAGAAAAAATTTCATGTCAAAGATCATTTAGTGATAAAACGATAGGAAAATGCACCACAGCGTAATCAAAGTTGCTTCCGATATCTACTGCATACACAAATCGACAAACAGTGTCCAACAATGTCCACATAGCGAATATAAAGTTGATTAACTTTAATAAATGCGAAGTTGAACTGAACTATTTTTTGATATGTGAATTAAATGCTTCAAGTCGTTTAAATATGAAACAGATTTGACTATTCTTGTTTTTGAGTACATTCCGCTAATAATTCCTGTTAGATCAGAAAGCTTCTATGTCTTTAGCACATATAGTAAGCTAGTAGTAGCAGAAATCAGTTGAATTTCAAAATCTATAATTTGAAAGTAGTCGAAATCATAGTTATCATGCGAGTATTTGATGCGAATCAAGTGATATGCTCATAATGAACGGTTTTGTGATGTTATTTGATAAACCAGTACCATATGATATACTATAACATTATTTAAATATGTGCAATACATCACAATTACATGTAAAGGCCTACGAGATTTTCCGATTCTTTTATGTAATTTAATTCCTAACTAAACTGATCCATACGTTAATTCTTTACGACGGCCATAGAAATTTATCTTAATATCTGCTACTCAGATCGAATGTTTCTGTATTTTTGGTATGTATAATATATACAAAGAAAATCTTTACTTTTGATAACACTCCAATTTATGCATTCACAATAATAATCTAAAACAGCTATCAAAATAACAAAGAATAATCATTAAGCACTGTATCTACTAACTACAGCATGATACAGAGGAGCACCGGCATTTCTTACAAATGCACATAATGATTATTTGAAGACTTTCAAAATTAACAAATACCATCATATTTGATCATTAAGTAATTTTCAAGAATTAATTCATTCTAATAATTTTTTACTCGTACTCTAGTGCAATGCAAAAAATCAGTACGTCAAAATGAGATCAATATCTAAATTAAATCATAATTTTTTAAGCTTAACAAGAGCTGCTTCAGTGGATGTTTGCAACATTGGCGCAACAAAATATAACGCTGATAAATAAAGCGCTATAACAGTTGCTAATAAAAGTTCAAAGATAGCCGGTTTTGCTCGATGTGCCGTTAAGCGATCTTCGAGCACACCATAAAGTGATATATCCGCCAGGGAAACTGGTTCCACTATAGTTTGCCCAGAAGTGTACCTGAAATTAATGGAAATTGCCAAGTTAAAGCAATCGATAATGTATAAATTGAGACCGCTATATTTCGCAAGTATGAAACCCAAAATTTTCAATCAAATCCAAGAGGCTTAAATTTTAATCTCTAGAGAAAGATTAATGAAAGTAAAAATTTATATCTTTGCAAAAAATGAATATTAGAATTAACCTCAAATATTTTCAATTTCATCATAAAATTTTTTTAACTTCATTACCAGTGATCATAAAAAATTTACGGTCATGTCTAGAACTTTTGCAAGTCTCACGCCAGTACATGAAGTGTGATCAAATAAAAAAAAAGTAGCATAAATTTTTGAGCAATAATGATCGTCACAATTATAAATCATTTTCCGCCAAATAAATAGCGTTTATGATTGTGACAACATACCTGACTACAGTATCCCTAAGATTAGCAACAAGCCATTCGCTGTTAGCAGCCAAAGAACGAGATTTGCTTCCAAATTGCTGCAACCAGGTAGATAATCGTTTTTTATTAACATCTCCCGGTGCCAGAATTGAACAAATTGAAATATTTTCTTCATTCGCACACTTTGTATTTGGCAAATTTAAAACATAAACCAAAAGAGCTTCACTGATAGTTCGTACATTTGCCTGGAAATCATCCAAAATTCAATGATTTAAATAATTTACCATGCAAAAATAAATTGGCGTATACAGAGAATGATTTTGAGGTAGGATGGCTTCTCAGATACTATTGAAACGGCAGTGAATATCTCAAGTAAGTCGAAAACTATTATCTCATAATGGAAGATAAAAATTCGAATCACCGATGGCAAGAGATGAAATAAACAAAAAGATTCTGTCCACCTGTTCCCATCATCTGTACAGGTCAAATTACTACACACACATAAACTGTAATAGATAGGCATCATTTCCGAACCATTATTTGCGATTTTATGATTTTTAGGAAAATTATTGGAACTAAATTATAGCTAATTAACGAATGGAGCAAACAAATAAAAAAGTGAATCTAAAAACATACTTCCAGAACTTCCATATCGATTTGTGATGGTGTGTCCAGAATGGAATTTCGACCAAAATCAGTATGTGATTTGAAATGTGAAAGTGTAAGAGCGGGTAAACGTTGAATGGAAAATCTGGAAACTCAAGTGCTGTGATTTGCAGATGAATTAAATTCATCCAAAATTGAGATCTTGACTAATTTTTTACAAAATAAAACAAAATTTTGAGAGATTATGTATATTGTAAGTTTCAATTTAAGTCTTACATATCAAGCATATATGAATAATACGATTTCTTTTTAACATAATTTTTATAGGTTAGTGAAAAATTTATGCAAAAATATGAAAAATTGTACCTCTCATGCTCCCAAGCAAGCATATCAGCATTCAAATTGATCTTTTTCGATATAATTTCAATAGTTCGATTAGGGAGTGTGGCATTTTTTAGCAACATAAAGAACCGTCCAACAGAAGATATTTCCGTAGGCATTTTTGATACATGTGCAATAAGGCCGCCATCTTTGCCCACAGAATCAAGACACAAGACAAGTTCAATATTCGTTTCTGCAAATAGCTTTTAAAATGCACAGTTCCAAAGAATTCCACAAAACTAACGCCCTCCCTTTTTATGCAAATCTTCAACATCCGAAATCTTAGAAGTCACATCTCTTTTCCTGCCCTGTAATATCTCTCTGTCGTCTAATCTATTCCGAAAGAACAGAATCAGTATTAATTAATCAAATAATAATTACCAGTCTGCTTATCAACATGTTCTTCCAGCCACTGACGACTACCTTGATAATTGAATTTCCCACCAGCAGTGAGTAAAAACATCATATTATATTTGGGTTTCATCATATTCTGCAAGAGAATAAAAAGATTATTAAATGCAGTGTTTCACTCGAAAAAAGTGAAGGAATATTCTAGCGCTCCGTAATGAGATAAAAAACATTAAAAAAAAAAAAAAGACTAGACAAAAGCAACAAAAAATAATTATTACTTGGCAAAGTAATAGCAAACAAAATAAAGAAAAGAAATAGAAGTGAGCTGAATACGACTGAACGTAAGCAATCTACCCGAGAATAGAATCGTGTTATTAAAATCAAACACGATTTCAATTCTACGGGTTGACCGAAAACGACAGTAATTATTGATGGAAGGGTTGCAGAAAACTAATGCGTTCTATACTCAATAAATAACGTAAATTATTAAAACATTATAAACTTACAGAACCATAAAAGCGCGAGAAAATAGCCAATAATTCGAGCAATGCTGCTACACCGCTTCCATTAGCATCTGCACCAATTGCCAATCCTGGTATTGCTGAATGGCTATCATAGTGTGCCACGACAATTACAAATGGCGAATTTCGATCTGTTGACCAAAGATGCCCCTTGAAAATAAAGTCTCATTTTTCTATTTCTTAATTAGTTTGCAGCCCTGAAATAATCTTTCTTGCTTTCCAGTTCTACCAAACCACTATTATTTTCTGTGACTCTGACAGTGGAAGAATGTTTCTTTCTGGAAAAAAATCTGCATTTCAGTAAACAAGAAACGGTTGCAAAATTGGAAAAAAAGAGAAATAAATATATCATAATGGACTCGAAAATATGGAAGATGATAAGGAGATACAGATACATCTCGAGCATTCATGCGAGTAATATAAAAAGGAAAACTAAACTGGGAATAACTTTAAACTGACAGACTAAACAATAAATTATTGCAAATTAAAAACTACGTCATATTCGCAGACCAGTAACGATAGATCAAATACTGATTTGAATTTTTTTTTATCACAAATTAGATCAAGATGGAATATATCCTATTCAAGTTTTAAAATCTAATAAATACAATTTGTGCAGAAAATAATAATAACGAGAAAAAACTTACTATGACATTAGCCGATTTTGGAGTCACAATATTATTCGAGACTGAAGCTGACGATGAAAACTGGAAAATATTTGCACTTATTGCGCCCAACAATTGCTGGACGGCAGTTGGAGACCTCAAAATTCCTATTCAGTAATGAAGCAGCAACTATTCATGGCATGCTGCACTATTAAACAATATATCATCTCATTACCCAAGATGGTAATATTTTCGTAATGTTTACCAATACTGTTTTTAAACTTTATCAAAACTTACGCTCAACTTATTTTGATGGAATGGAAAAGAAGGGAAAAATATTCTGCAGAAATTAATAAATGCAAGAAACCTTTTCGAAAATGTTGCTATTTCTGTGACGAGGAGCTGCAACTCCGGTTGCTGCTGTACCACATATACTGCTGCATTAGTATTTAAATATAGAAGACTTTTTTCTAATGAAGCCAATTTCTGTAATCATTCATATTCTGTTTTTTTTCTTTAAATTCGGATCCAAGTATTGCATAATCTCAAGCTGATGACCTATTCAAGAATTATGAAATTCTTTATATGTAAAATTTAGGTAGAAAATATTGATGGATGACAGTCCAACCAATAATCTGTAGAACTGGAATAATACAGATATTCCAGTAATAATTTCATATATTAGACTTGAACACTATTCTAACAGAATAGAATTATTTTTAAAAGGAAGAAATATATCAACTGATGACGTCATCATTATTCTCTTTTACCGCGTGACATTATTTAGTATTCGATTTGGAATGATTCAAATAAAACATCAAAAGTTTAGGCTATGATTAATGGAAAAATCAACAACTTGCCGTCTTCGTTGATGGTGTCAACGTATCTAAATTGGCAGGTAACACAATAATGATAGCACCAAATGCCTGATTAAATAAGACTTGTAAGTCGCGACCTAACAAGTCACGCCAATTTACAACCAAACAACGTCTGAGAACATTACTGTCTAATGATACGGCTTCATATATTACTGCAAATTGATTTCAAAATATTGAAGAAATATGTATATCAAAGCCAGAAACTAAATCAGCTTAAATTATAGTTCGATTCAAATAAAAGTCATCATTATTTTATCACATATAATAGTTAAAAAAGATGTGAAAGAAAGGACTGATATATCTTTTTTAGTGAAATGTATTATTACGACAACCAAACATATATAATCACGTAAATCATAATGATTTGATTTAATCGGGATCTTCGAACCAAAATATTTTAAATTAAGACATTATAAACTCAAAAATCAATAATATATTCCTAAAAATTAAACTAACAAATGCTAAAATATATCTTACCTTGCCAGGAACGACTACCATGAGAGGTACCAACGATATCATATTGTTGCAAACGATAAGCTTTGAATTCCAACTCAACAGAATCACCGAACTGTGAGCTACTAGTAACGCACCATGTTAGCAACATTGACATATAGATAAACACCACCGGATTTCTTAATTCGTCCAAAAATTCATCTAACATTTTTCTCTACAAAAATTTATTAAAATTTGCATCACCTACATATGGCAAATTTCCTTCTTTGCAATAAACAAACTACATCCAATCAAGTGCTTCATTGCTAGTGGTATTGAAAGTAACTGCTACAGTTAACTAAAAATTTTCTAATGAATTATTTATAAGACATGCTATTCCACGAATACTTGTGACATCAATCGATCAGTTCATGTGTTTAAATTCGAATTTGATGTGTAAGTCAAACAAGATAGTGCAAATCGATGTTGAAAAGATACAACTAATGTTTATATATTATTCCACAGATATCTATATCTATTCCAATTATTAGACGATAGGTACAAAATAAGAAATCTAAGAAGGAGGAATTACAACGGATATTTTCATAAACTACTGAAATAATCGAAGATACGATAAACTAAACATCGGGAAATTTCAAGATAGATATTTCTGGAAACAAATCGCAAGCAGTATAACCAAAACACTTTCTAATTATATCTATTATATATTACTGTAAATATTACTAAGATATCCACATATAAGTATAAGTAAGCATCTTATACAATAAGTTCCGATTCTAAACCTCAACTTCATCAACCATAACCCATGTCATACTGATTTGCCATAACCCATATCATATTGACTTACTGTAGCGCGTATTTTATGTAACTGATACCTATTTAACTTACCTTTAATTTACGTAACTGATACTTGATTGATACGTAATTGATACTTAGTAACGTATCTGATCTTTAACTTACTTAACTAATTCTTATTGTAAGATTCACATATACCTCAACTGCTCCTCAAGTAGTCACTACCTACCGTAACACATACCGTAGTACACCAAGGACTCGCCAAACACCGTAAGGCATACCATACCTATCCCAACGAATCGTTACTTATCGTGACATACACCTAAAGTAACGTGAATCAAAAAATAAGAGAGCAAAGATGAACGAAGAGGTAGCAATGCCTAATGCAATGGCTTTTCGTTCCCAATGCGAGTGCTAAGTAGCAATTGTAATTTAAAGAGTGTGTAAAATAGGAGGAAGAAGAGATAAAACATACACAAAAATATTGCCAAGTTTTACAATTAGACAATCAAATATGAGAAATACATCTTTTTTAGACAGATTGTAGTCTCAAAAGCTCATATACTAGTTATCTGAGCGGGCTGAGCAAGGTGGTAGTTCTTTTCAGATTTAATTAATTCTTCATATCTGGATTAATTGCTCACGGCCTTCCTATAATTAGGACGGGCTATACTATTTTATTAGTTAATTATCTTACCTGGACTAGTTTTTACCGTATTTATAAAAAGTTGTACTTTTTAAAATTTGTTCTTTAATTTGTATTTTATCAAATTATTGTTTGTAAATTACAACAACAGCTTAAACAGCGGCAATTAACACATCAATATTCTTGGACGAAATTTTCTCTTAAAATTCATTTTTGGTTTTATCTAAACTTTTATCACAATAACTGTTTGCTCTTTTGTATTAGTTATTCAGTATTTGTATTTTTATATAACCGTCACTAATTTTGTTATTTTCAAGAAATGGCTCAACTTTATGCACGCAGATTATTGACCGGTTTGACGCGTAATACGACAGCATTACGTGCAGTAACAATATGCATGAAACGTCCATACGCAAAAGTTGCTTCACCTGAAGACTATGGACATTGTAAGAGGGAATTTGATTAATTACATTTACTTGTCCATAATAAGTTAACAATTTTATTTGATCAAATCCTTTTTATTCCATTTATTTGACTTCTTTATGCTTCAGTCTCTTAGAGAGATATTTGAGGAAGGTATAATCTGGATTGCTTAGTTTCATTTCCCAATGCAACACTAAATATATGTGTTTCAATTATTGAAGTAAAATAAATTTAATACTGGGTAATATATGGTATTGAATGAATTAGTTGTTAAATTTGAGAATTAATCACACGATATTGACATGTTAATGGGATTTTATTGTGTCACTACAAAAAAAAAAAGAAAAAAAATCGGATCTCATAAATAACTGTTAATTTGTCATTAATATTACCGATACTTTTTTTTATCCTATCCGAGATTTGATTTAATTTAAATTGTTTGCAGATACGGATCCGTTGGAAGCACACGAGGAATCAATGACTAGAAGACATCTCGTCGCAACACTGGCTGGTGATGATGTAAGTTGCTGAGCTCAGTTTTAAAGTCTCAGGTTAAAATTATAGTGCTGTCGGATAATCCGAGTCAAAAAAAGATAAAATTAGGAATTTTGCAGAGGGTGTAAGAGACTGCATTGTATCTCATTCGCTTTTTTTTTTTAAGCCGTATCGATTTGCTTGAGATTTCAATGATTTACTTCCCATTGAAACGGATTACTATTTTTAGCGTTATGAGACAAAAGTTTACTATAAATTGGAAAATTCGTCGCGAGAAAACCCGAATCTTATCCCTTCGGATCTTGATTATCGTCTTGTAGCTTGCTTCTGTTAGTTTATGTTTCAATTTCAAATTTGAAATCGATATAATTCTCTGATATCATCTAATGGAGTAGTTTTTTCATTGTAACTAATGGTTTTGCAGGCAAACGAACACCGTGTATTTTGTGCAAAATTAAAAACAGTCCTACTAAATCTTTTTTTTTTTTTTTCTTTAAAGATCTTTATATTAAAAGACTCCAATATTAATTGAGATATTTTAATATAATCGATGAAATCATTTGTTAGGGATAAGAGTGCCTTTCTGTAAGTCAGCATTTTGTTGCAGGTGAGCCAGACACAACTTTTCCGGTACTCTTTGTTGTACATGAAGGTGAACCACAACGTTGCCGTTGTGGCCATTGGTATAAGCTCATTGATCAAGCAGGCGCGGATCATGTCTGAACCTATCCTTTTTATTTTAAAAATTTAAAGTATTGTTTGTCTCGATATTAGATTTAGGCAACTTATATTCTTTCAATTTCAGATGTGATTATTTCTTGTTGTATTCTCCTTTTTTTTGTACATAAAAGTGAGATGCAGTTGGTTCGTGAACCTCTCAAGAAATTCACCACTAGTATTCTTCAGGATTTCGCTATGATATTTTAGAGTAAGAAAATCCATCTCGAATATTGTAGTTAATCCGACATTTCAGTTCAAATTTAATTCGATTATAGCTTTTACCTCATTAACAAATCTCACATTAGCCAGTTTTGCAAAACCAGTAAATAAGATTGTATGAATAGCATGATTATAATCATAAATTTCTGCTAAATAATTGTATTAAAGGATCGATATTATAATGAACAAAATAATAAAGTCGGACATATTTGGTTTATTTTATTTTTATTTTTTTGATAAAGAAAAGAAAAAAAAAAACCAGATCCAACACAGAAAAAAAAAGCTCAAAACACCGATCTGGAAGATATTAACGACAAGAAAAGGGGACCATCAAAGTATCGTAAGTTAAGCATTGCTTCAGATATAAGCTAATAACTCATGCCGTTCTCTTCAAAGATCAGAATATTGCTAAAAAATTAGGAAAAAGTAAGGAAAGGATATTGTTTATTGGAAGATCAAATTTAATAAGGTGAGTGATAGCAGATAATTATATTATCTAAAACCAGAATAACTTACTTTTTTAATGATATGTTATATTTGATTATAATTTCTGTTCATATTTTATTCTGCGAAAGATGATATGACAAGATAGGGAAGTTTATAAATGAAGAATTGATCGAAATTTCCAGCAGTTGTCTTAAGCACTTCAAAGATGATGAGGAACTGCATTATTTTATCCCAATCTGTTTAGAATATATTTTCTCTATTAATTTTCTTATTAAAGCTCAAATGAAAAATACAGAATAATATTTGAATCATTTTTATCTTTTCCTTCTTCAAACTCAAATGATAGTGACAGGATATGGCAGTTACGAAAGAATGGTTGAAGAAAATGACTCAAACTATATCAAATTTCGGAAAAATTAACGAAGAAAACAATAATAAAGCGAATTCATGACAGATCTAGTTACAATACAAAGAAAAAAAATGAAAGAAATATTTCAGTGAAAATAAGATCAGTGAAGCCAAAGACATCATCATCACTATGCATCGTCACGAAAAATGAAAATATACCTTAATGACAGAACAAAAAAGTTTAAAATCCACAGTACTTCTGAAGCATTGAATTCTTAAGCGATTTAACCAAATAGTTTCTATTTATAAAAGCCAACAATGACAAGAAAAACAAAACAAACATCCAACAAAAGAAAAAACTGCACGTGATTGCAGAAAGTAGAACAATGAAATTAAATGTGCAGTTCTATAAATAAATAAAAGTGATAACTATAATACTGCTTAACAATTTTGAAAAAACAAATACGAAGATGTAAGGAAATCAAAGTAACATGTCTTAATTACCAAGATGATTACTTGTTCTTTCGAAACTTTAAGCCTAACAATATTGTCTAACAATATTACAATTTACATTGATAACAATCAAGAATTAAATGTTAGAAAAATATGTTATTTCGAGCAAATAAATGATTTCTCTCCTTATATTACTGGATAGAATTAAAATTTAAATTCAAATTCAATTAAATAAACACTAAGGCTGTTTAAATTCCTCATAGCTAGCCATTTATAGCTTCATTTGTCAGAATACACTGTAGAAAATGAAACTAGTCTTTCCTTCTTTTTCTGCTAAGGCCTTCTTATTATTCATTTCTTGATAAATTTTGTTTTCTTTTTGCTCATTCTATATATTTTAACCAAAATTCGAATCTTATTAAATCATTTATAAAAGAAAAAGAAATGATTAACAGGGTGAAATAAAAATTGAAGGAAAAAATTGAAATTGTAAATTTACTGAAATATTCGAACATATTTGAGATTTTGAATTCCAGATTATCTTAAAAATAAATTTCATTTTTTGAACTCTATATCTTCACAAATTACCAGTCAATGATAAGTTAATGAATTGAGCCAATAAACTTAATAACTTTTTGGATAAGCTGATACTTATTTTGATTTGCATAACATTTTGCTATAACTACATTTTAAAGGAATTAATTTTCTCCAAATCCGGAATTCCTGGAAGTCAAAATAAAAAAAAGTGTTAAAATCCCATGCAATATTAGTTGTATAAGTTTAAAAACGCTAATATATATCAAAATGACTAATATCTTCAAAATTGCACTACCTCACTGAAGCTACTTAAAATCTTCGCCACGATTAAATTCTAGAAACTGATAAACAAAGAACTGTCCAAAAATAGATAAAGTAACCCAATAACAAAAGATGAAACAGTATTCAATATAATTCATATAAAAGAACCAAGGAACTATAAAAATCTTTTCTCTCAAGCAATAACCTCAATCTCATCTTCATCATGAAGCTCATCGTTAGTTTCCCCTGCAGCTTGTGTTATAACTTGCACAGGACTGGCTGGTACACCACGTTTTCGTTTCTTACCTAACAATCCATCAGCAGCCAAAACTCTAAAAACTTTCAATATCTCTTGAAATTCACCTTTAAAAATTTTTGAGAAGTAAAACAGAAAAATTTTTCGAATATTTTTTTTTATATAGCATAATATTAAAGTTCCATGATATTCAAGAAAATGCAAAGATTATTTAGTAGAGTAGGTGAAACGTTGCGTGATGAAAATTCTGATAGAAAATGGAGAGAGACTGGAAAAAGAACCTCATATTGAAACAATTTAAAATCAATATACTTCAAATTATGAGGATCACCATTTTAATATCATTCGATGATATAAAATTTTCATATTTAGCCATTTCAACATTTAAAATCATTTCCATTTAAAAACTCACCTATATAGAAGGACGATATTATTAATGGCGAGTGAAACGATGACGACAAATGCGATCAATATAAGATACCATACCATTTTCCAAACCGTCGTAATTTGCCAGTACAATAAGTAAATGCTAACAACCATGCGAAATATAATAAATGTGACAATATTTAATAATGCAATGATACGAAATGGTGTCGAAGATTTGTTAACTCGATAAAGATTCAACATACAACGCAAATGCAGGAAAATGCTGTTAAGTTCCATCAGAAGTCCGCAGACAACTACTCCTAAAGTTTGATAATAGATACCGACAATGATGTAGATAGAACTAAACTACTTATTTCTTCAAGGAAAAAGCTGAAATTAAAAGAAGAATTCGGAAAACATGTTCCTTCTGTCGGAAAAAACCGAAATAACTGTATCGTAAAAATTTGAATTTAAACTGTTTTGTACGTGTGATCATTTGATGTAATAGTGAACGGTTGTTAGCTATTCACATGAGTCATTTTTTTTTGACATTGTTAATCAATTGCTACGATTTCATCATCTTCGCGCGCTTTTCTTTGTTTATTTCATTACATAAATCCAGACATCCTTTCTTTGTGTCAAAGGATGTCTATCTCACATGCTCATTAACCTTGTGACCTTGTAATATATATTGGCTCTTTACGGCTATCTATGTAACCACGCCTACTTCCTTCACAGTATATAAAGGGAGGATTTTCTCATAAGAATACTTCACCTTTACTTTTCACTTTCTACACTTGTATCCACACCATCAATGCTTTCAAATCCTTTCTCCCGATATTCTTTGTACTTTAGTCGACAATAAATCATCGACATATTGGACTCGTTTTATGGTTTACAATAAAATTTTTAACTGGTCGTACGCTCACAATACTCTACGTGACAAAGGATATACGTAAGTAATCTTGTTACGAAGTATCCCCTTTTTTTTACTAATACAAATTAGCAATTTTTATATCGCAAAAAAAAATCCGCGACACCTTCATTAACGTGGCATGTTAATGAAATAACATGTTTTCCGATTTCTTTTTAACATGTTACTTTTTTTACTTAATGGACAAAGATCTTCCTCATGAAAGTGCATGTACTATCAAAAATAGTACATGTTTTTTACTGTTTTTATTACACCATGCTGAAGAACAGGTTATCAAAACATAAAAAAAAAAAAAAAGAAAAAAATTTAAATAAGAAAGGATTCAAAAATACAGCTGAAAAGAAAACCTAAAAACTTATCCGTTGCGTAGTTGCTACCAAACGCTAAAAGAACAATAACATGATGAAAGAGCAATTCAATGATCCGTAATGACTGTTCATTAATAAGCAAATCGATAATGTCATGTATCAGATAGCCCGTTGAAACTATCAACTATAATAAATAAAATTTTTAAATCAGTAATTTTTGCATTTCAGTTATTACAACAATCTTATTTCTACCAAGAAAAAATGTATTATATCGCAGTATGTTTCCTGTACCTTGTTTTCTCTTATATTTTCAGTTTATAATTCAGTTTGAATTCAATAATTGATAATTGTCAATTAGTGGATTAATTTGTCACTCTGGTCATCTTATCGTAGTGATGAAAGACATCTGATCATAGATTTTAGTTCAATTAGTTTTTCTAAACTCATATCACAGAAATGACGGAATTAAAAGACGAAATAGCCAGGAATAGAAGAAATAGTCGCAGTTAATTCTAGAGAAAGATATGAAGAAAACTCACCAGATAATGAGCCATAGTATTTTTATAATTTACCATATCTTCCATTAATTTTGGATAAACAATCATTGCATAAAGTGCCCAGAAACCGGACACTACTGAATGTCCTAATGAAACAGCTTCACTGCTAATTTTCCAGCGCCTATTTGGAGATGCGACCTGTAATCAAAGTCGAATAAAATTAAGGTTGTTAAAACATAGGATTTCCCACTTATCTTGGAAATAACCAGATTTCGCGCCATCGATATGAGTTCAACTTCATAATACGTTCTTGTCTTACATAATGGTTCACGCGAAAATGAAAATAGATAAAAATATTTGAAAATGATGAAAATAACTAAAAATTCCTAAACATACCAACAATGGTTGACTGCTATGGATATCCACAACAGCATTTGAATGATCCGTCTTTCTACCCCATCCAAAATATGAAAATGTTTTGAAAGTACAAGTTCCAAATAAATACCATCGAACAATAAATTGCAAGAAACGAAAGCAAAGAAATGATAATAACACCTAAAACAAATATTTAATTTTTAAATTATCAGATTAGGGCTTGTTATAAAAAAAACCAAAGGTAAACAAACACAAACCACTTATCCAAACAAACACAAACCACTTATCCAAACAGACTTTTTAACCTTCATTCTATGTTGAATGATATATTTCAGTATGTTGTATCCGCGTATTTTGCAATAACAAATAGGCAATCAACATCGAATATAATGCAACTTTATTGCTTATGCATAAGATATCTTATTTATTTGGCATTTTAATTGCTCGCTTAAAAAATTGAATATTTATACTTTATTTAAGAAACCAAATTTTTTTGTAAAACCAAATTTTTTATCTGGAGAATAGAATTACTCATTTGAAGAAATGAATTAATTTACCTGTGAACAATTGATGCCAAGTTTTTTCCAATCCCAGCTCACAAATTCACTTGTCATACCCAAGAATTAGTCCGTGGCTGAGTAAATTCTACACTATAAATGTTGTTATCGGCCCACTTTACGTAACCAACTGAAAGAAAATTAATTAGAAAAAAGAAAAAGTAGAATTTAAATAGTAAACAAGGATGCCAATACTATATAACAAAATGTGGCTAATTTAAATCTCTCTAACTTTCTCGAAGAATACTCGATTATTAAAAATTTGCTAGGCTGATTTCATGACTGATTACGCTCCCACAACTTATTTCTATAAATTGCTTATATATGCTTGCAGATTTCATTCACGTTTACATTTGCTTATTTGAACCAGTAAGTCAAATAACTACGTATTCCGTAATCTTCTTCTTTCTTATTTAAAAAAACAAAAAAAAAACAAAACAAAGAAAACGAAAACTTAAAATTCCGATAAAAATTATCTCTAAGGACTGGTTTTTATTTAATTTTGGAAATTATTCGAAAAGTATGAAAATCCATCTATTCTTTTGCAAAAAAGATTTCATTAACAGTTAACAATTAAATAATAATACCATCTTTCAAATTAAGCTATAAAAACTTTCTGCTTTTAATTTCAAAAATAAGCTGCAAAAAACCCAATTTTTTAGTTTTTTAATTTTTATAAAAGCTTTCTAATCTTTTGACAATAATATATAGAAAAAACTTTTTTTGTTGCTGAAAAATTTTAATAATTCATTTAAAAAAATGCTAATTTCAAATTGAGTTTACCATCCTTTATATGTAAATAATATCAAAAAAAAAAAAAAAAAAAGAAAAGAAAAACAATATTACAATGTTTAGCAATATATCGATATATCAAATTATAAATATTGTGAGAAATGAAAAAATCTGTAAAATTAGATGAAATGGAAAAAAAAAACGAAAATATAAGGTAAATGAGAGAAGAGCAAGGACTGAAAACAATCACAAAATGATAAGGGAAACAGACGAAACTTCCAAATTTGGTAAATACTTCCAATTTTACCAAAAAAAGTTTGCATATCGCAAAGTAACTGTAAACCTAGTGGCAAAGTGTCTCCACGTGTGCTAGTTATGGCTTCTTTTTATTACCCGTCTGGATGGTCGGATTTTGTGGTCTTATCTGCCAGGATTGCAGTATTTATCTTTTAGGAAGTTTTATCAATCTCTGGTGATCTCATGATGTCAATAATCTCATGAGCATCTCAATCACTGCACTTCACTATCTTGAATTTCATCAATCTCTATCTTATATTTCTCTCATTTATGCTTTCTGGATTAACTAACATCGAGGAATTGTTATTATGAATTCTTTTGTTCTCTTCTCGCAATTACGGCATCTGCTCAATTACTTATTTGCTTATTTAATTAAATATTTATTTGATTATTTAATTATTTGTTAAACACTATTATTAGAAAGCTAATTTCAGTAAACATTTATATTACTTAATCATATAATTTTATAGATATTGGAATGTAAATTAATATATAATTTACTGAATCATTATTGGAAAATTGCACACAGATGATAATCTGATAGTTTTGTTCATTAATTATTGATATTTTGCTAAATTAATTCGATGACAGGCTGAAACTTTTATCAAATTTGTGAAAGAAAGAAAAATTATTGACTGAAACAAATAGTTAGTTACATTGTTACGTACATAAAAATAATATATTTATGAAAAATTAAGTATTTAATGATCCCTAAAATGATACTAAATTTTTAAAAATCCAAATCTCAATTTATAAAATATTAATTAATACTTACTTTTTATCACTTAGCTTTTGATATTCAGGCGTATATTTTGTATACTGATGACGTTTTGATCGTTAATGAAAATCAGTGTGTTGTTTTTGAGTTTGTAAACTAGGAAAGCGGAAAACTGAAGTGCAAAGTGCAGTTGTTATCAAGGGCGAATAAATCTTTAACGAATTTTTGGACTATAAATAGCGATTTTAACTTTTTTTTTTCCTGATTTCATCACAAACTGATTGATTATAGTCCAAAAATTTTCTTAATTTTCAATTCACACCATTTTTTAATAATATTTTATTGAGTTTTGATTGATTATTTGATTCATGAGAAGGAGCAAGAGGTGAGGAAGCAGAAATGTATCAATCAGCAATTGTTATTTCAATATTATTATTTCAAAAAAAAAAAAAAAAAAAGAAAAAGAGGAAAGAACGAATCGAAATTGTCATTTTAACAAATGAATATTTGATACGAAAATTTTGTTTCACATTTTGAATCATAAAGTTTTTATGAAAATGAACTACTTTGCTCTTTTAAGATGTCTTGAAGTAGTGAAGAATTATGTGATAATATGGAAAAGTTGTTTTAATAATTAGAAACTGTTGAATCTAGAATGAACCAACTTTCGGAGTTCATAATAAATTTATTCATAATCGTGACTTATTCTAATATCCAATTAATTTTTGAAAGCTACTGTTCCATTTCTTGGATAAATTCCACCAAAATCTTCCTTGATCTTCATCAATTTTATTGATTTTTGATGTTATCTGAAAGTTTATCTTGTCTTTCTACAAATCCGTATTCTTGAGGTTGGTCAAATTATCGTATCTTTTTTCTCGAATAGCTATAGATGTTGTGAATGAACCATTTGTTATCATCATTTATGGGGCAATGTCGTCATCACAAGGTATATCGTCATCAAAATAAACTTTACTTTTTATTGATTAGTTTTAATTCGTAAAATTTCTCAAAAAATTTTAGCACAAAGTAAGATGAGATGACTGAACATTAGGATAGTTCGGAAGAAAAAATAATTAAAACAATCAGTTAAAAATTAGTTCAAATAAAAAACATAAGATAATAAACAATACAAAAATATGTATGCAATTGATACATATAATTAAATTGCAAGTATATCTTTGAAAATGCACCCAATTATTGGTTGATTTTTTTTTAAGGTAAGATAAATTTATGGATAAGCATTTAAAAAAGGCAAAAATTACGATTGTTGAAACCAAAAATGCGCTTTTTTTTGAGAACTTTTCAAATCTATATGATTTGAAAGGTCGTCTTAACTTTGAAACGACTTTTTTTTTATATATTTTCACTTTTCATTTCTTTTGCATGCATTTTTTACATATTTTCGTGTTATATTTAACGTACATAGGTGTTATTTGAGTAAGGATCTAAATATGTTTTACTTTTTTGGTATATATAGTTATTATTGCATCTATCATTATCATCATAATTATTATTTATTGTTTTTATTATCATTATTATTGTTAATTATTCATTATTATTGATTATTATTATTAATTATTTATTATTATTATTATTATTGTTATTGTTATTATTACTATTATCATTATCATTATTATTAAGAAATTATTGCTTTGAGATGTAATTAAGTATGTTAACAAAAATATATTTAATAATATTCTAACAGAGATAAATATATCAAAAGTTAAACGTTTGTTTCTTTTTCTTTTTATTCTGTTATAAACGAGTAAATTAATCATGAACAAATAAATAAATGATGATGATACTAGTGGAAATAGTAATTTATTAATCATTACACCAATGAACTCTATGCAAAAACATAAGATCCAGTAGTAATACCAAAAATAACAGCTGTGCCAAACCAAATCGAATAAGACATGAATATTAGCATGAGTAGATAATTGATGATAAGTTGTATCATAAATAAACCTATTTGAAACATTTGACGGTAGGCGATCTTCATAAATCTGTAATGAAATTTAAGTTTTAGAAAGATAAAGGGCAAGTTTTTAATATTTTTTTTTTAGTAAAAATTCTTTTAAATGTTCACGTCTTATTAGGTGTAATTTTAACATCAGTCAAAAGAACTCTGAAATTCTTCATATTTTGTTATACACTTATCTAATGAATTTATTTGATTTACATATTATGCGAGAGTAAATAGAGTAAAAATTACGTTGTATCATTTGTTGTTAATGACGATTTTGTAGATGATTTTGAATCAAATTTTTTTCGTACCAATTTGATTGCTTCAAGGAGTATTCCAAGCAGATAGATTCCAGTACAACTGATGATCATTTCTGATAGAAGTAAATTTTCATTTTTATTTTAATTGAAAAAATTGTTAGTTTATCAAAAACCCAACTCCAATGTTTATTATTTTAGTGTTGAAGAATTGACTGATAACTAATTCTTAGTTATCTATTATCATCGATTGAATTCATGACGGATTTACGGATTAGTTGATGCTGTACTTTCGAACACTTAATGAATTCGCTATTCAAGTCAACAAAACGATCAATTTTTGAGTATTAAACACGAGCATCTTTGATGGAAAGAAAAAATGGAAAGATTTCTGATCTACTTAATTTTTTTTTTTTTAAGTGTATATTTGTAATTAAACAATCCTATCATTATCCTTAAAACTCTATTAATGGATTAAGTTAATAGTAAATAGAAAAATGAGAATATAATTGATAGATTTAATCCGTATATAACATTTTCCCTTATTACTTACTCCATGTAGTATCGATTTTCCATGATTGAAATAATAGAATATCATTAACAGTAAAATGAAACCATGACCACATTCTTGATTTTTTTGATCTGAAATTTTATTTCAAATTCAAACTTTATTTTAATTTGGAGTTATTTAGTGAATAAGTATGAAATGTAGCAATATTCAAAATTTAAATTTGAATGGTTCTGTTTCATACTTATTCATTGAATTTTTCATTAGAACGAAATTTTGAATTTCAATCAGAAATACAAGTGCACAGTATGTACGAATACAAATATATATATGCTTTTTGCTAAATACTATTTTTGAACTAATTAAAATTATAACTCTAAAAAAAAAATTATCATGAGCAGTATTAGTTTCAACAATTTTATCTATTAATCGATCTTTTTTTAAAAAAGTTGATTTTATCAGATAAAAAAGAAGCAGAAGAATTCTTGGTTAATTGAAAGGATATTTTTTATCACAGCATATTTTTTATTTCAAGTTTTTTATGCTTTTATTTTCTTTTGCTAAATTTTATGAAAATCATCCGTTTAAATTTATAATTGAATCAAAATTTACTTCGTAACATCTATTTCTAAATTTATTACAAATTTATAATTGAATTGAAATCTTACTGCTAAACAATTGCTGATTAAAACGAACAGACTGGTCGATCGATTGACTTATTCGGTTATGATTAGAAAGAATACTGATAAGGATGTAGATGCTACGTCGTATATTTGTATTCTTTTTTATACATCATCCATTCTATTTCTATTCTTCCTTTTCATTTCTTTCAGTAGAAAAAAGAAAAAATCAAGCAGAATTTCCATTTTTTTTTTTCTTCTGTGTAATTAGTCATTAATTTCTGATAAGAATGTGAAGGATATGATACAAAGCAACATCTATATGATTCAGTTTCATTTTTTATCTAATTCCGTATTTTGATTTTGTAATAAAATAGTGTGAATTTCGTGATGAAATAATTCCCCATGATAAGCAAATTTATGATAATTTATAATATCAAATTAATATCTTCATGCTATCTTGAACTATAACAGATATGAGAAAAAAAAAATTTCGCTATAATAATTTAGTTTTAAATGGATTCTGATTTTGTCTTATTACCATATTACTTTAGTTGTTAGTTCTTTTTCTTTTTTTTTTTTTTTAACATGTATTTACGCACTTATTTTTTATTTTTTTTGCTTTGAATATCTCAATTTGTCATTGATGTTAAAAAGATATAATTTAATTTTGGAATCCGGCTCAATTTTGAATTATTAAATGATTTTCATGAGTTAATATTTACTTGGTTTTTCTTATCCATCATTGAATACTGCAAATTCGAGTGAGTTCAACTCTTTCGAATGCATTAGTTCAGCGATCAGAAGATCTTGTGTTGTAATCTTTCTATAAAATTATCTTTTGCTATATTTTATACTTTTTTTTTTTTAATGATTACGGCGAAGTTATTCACTAGTAGTTCAACTCGTGTCTTTGATACATAATTTTCAATTTTGAATTATCGTTTTGATGGAATTGAAAGGTAACATCACGATCTGCGACGAGATGGGTACACAAAGTCGGGAACAATCGACAACAACAGTACAACGAAAAAACGGATTATCATCTTCATCATCATCGTCAACATCATCAAAAATTCAAACATTTCCGGATGCTGTTTCACATTTCAAGAAAAATGACCGCGTTAAAACGTATGATATGCAGGTGTGCATATGCCATTTTGAATTATTAATTCAACTTTTCATCAAATATTTGACTTTTTCTATCTTATCGTCATATAGCTTAATGTTTCATAAGATATTTAGCATTATTATTATAATAAAACACCAAGAAGTTTAGAATTTGTATCTGTTTTTTTTTTTTTTTAATATTTAACATTATAATATTCCGAATGTTATTATAATGTTAAATATTTCAAAAATTAAAATTACTGATGACTGAAAGTTGCTTTATATTCTTAGTGCTACAAATGTAAAAATTTCAGGTACCACGACCTCTTACTGTATCCTGGAATTGTGATGGTACTCGCCTTGCCGCAGGAGCCGAAAAAAGTGTATCAGTGATAACGTTTGATTCATCATTTCGAATCGTTAGCATTTACAATATATATTAGTAAAACAGAAAATAATACCATAAATTACTTATGTTTTACTGGTTTAATTATTATCTTTTTTACTTATTTTGAGATTTCTGTTATTTATTACATGTTTAAAATTTTCGTTCCAATTTTTTTCACTATTGACAATTGGCATTTTTATATGAAACAGTTTACTTTAACGTATTTATTGTGAAAATTTTTTTTAAAAGAATATTTGTGGGCAATAGAATATTTATTTAAGACTCAAAAATAGCAATAAAACATGGAGAAGATATGACGTGAAGATGTCACTTCAAATGCTATTTCGAGGATGAAATAATTTTTACCTCAATTTCATACAGTTAAATTTGCAATGGATATAGCTAGAAGTGAAGTTAAATGGCATTTTTTGCAGAAAACAATTTTCCGTGGCTTTGGTCACAATGAGCAAGTTGATCAAGTTGCTTTTCACCCATCAAATCCATACTTGCTAGCTTCAGCTAGTGCAGACAAATCTGTCCGACTGTGGGATATTCGACAAGCACGAACACATACTCGATTAAATACCAAAGGTAAAATGCTTTTCTCATATCAGGAATTATATTTTTCTATCCTATAATTACTTTACCAAGCTTATTATGTTAGAGTTAAAGGACATGAAATTGTAAGAGATATATTTGCTTTAGAAAAAAGAAATATCAAAATCTGTTTCATTTCAAAGAAAAGTCCTACAATATCTTATTTGATGTCATAGAACAATATTTGTTCCCTTTATTTGCTATGTTAGATAAGAGATCTGCATCCGCATACTGTTGTGGATTTATTTAAATCGTTCTTATGAATGGTAAAGAAATTAAAGATTACCTAGGAATTTTCAAATCTTATACAGAAAGTTTTTGTAATTATCGTATAATTCAAAAAATCCTTCAATCATCTTGTCATTTACAGCTCAGAATTTGAATGTGGCTTGGTCACCGTGTGGTACCTATTTGGCATATGGAGACAAAGAAGATTCCTTAAGTATTCTCGATAGCCGAAATTTGAAAACAATCAAAGTTGAATCGTTGAAAGATGAAGTGAATGAATTTGCATTTGACCCGTCTGGGAAATATTTATTTGTAGCTATGGGAAGTGGACAAGTCAATATTTTCTCGTGAGTCTTGAATATTTTTAAATTATAGTTATGCAGGGAGATTCGATTTTTTAGTGAAATGAAAAGGAAGTTATTTTAGCAGATTCATTATCTCTATGAATAATTACATTGTTTATTTAGGAATAATTAAGTCTCTTTATTATTTGTCTATGTAACTTTACTAGTTGCATTGGATTACATCCTTGTTCTGTTTTCAAAAAATTCCGCAGACTTCGCTGTTTCGTTTTATGAACAAGATTAAATAACTAAATAGATATTTGATCTGTTTCTAACTTTTCAAAATCAAATTCTGTGTCAGAGCAGATTTTTTGCTGACAGTCTTGATTGGATATTAAATTATAGGACACCGGATGTGACGCATCGGCGAACATTGCAAACACATCCCGCTCAGGCTACTTGCGTTTGTTTGGCCGTTTCACCAGATGGTCGACGTTTTGCTGTTGGTGCGTCAGATGCCGTCTGCTCAATCTGGGATGCCAATGAGCTGATCTGTGAATCAAATATGGGAAGGTTTGTTTTCTACTATACATTTAAACTTATATGAAAAAAAATTTTTTTTTTACACCTTTATATTTGCATTACATATGCTCAATAATTCTTTTTTTTTTTGGGAACTTCAAATTTTGGATTAGAATAAGTGAATTAATTGCTATGGTTTCTTGTGTTTTGTATGCAACAGCTAATCAGTTGTATAATTTTTCTTTGATTAGAAATTTAAAACCTGATATATTTTATGACAGGACTCACATCCAATAGGTTGTCGTGATTTACTCCCAATAGATTATCCTGAATGCTCTGTGTATTTTTTTAAATAGCTTGAATCTGTTAATTAAAAATTCATGTCTCTCAGTTCTTATTTTTTGTTTCATAATTCTGAGATGATTTGTATTTGTCTTTATCTGTATCTCTTTTTCTTCTTTTGCCCTTTTTTATCTTTTATTACTCTTAAAAAATATCAGATTTTTTTATCTAGAATCAAGTATGAATTGCTGATTGAACGAATTATATTTTTATAGATTGGATTATCCTTTACGATCGATCTCGTTCAGTGCTGATAGTCAACTAATAGCCTGTGCAAGTGAAGATCATTTTATTGATATTTGTTGGGCAGAAAATGGTGCAAGGTTTCTTTCTTATTTTCATTAATTTGGTTTACTGGAATTACACAAAATCATAATTAGTTTCCATGATTGCGCTACTTAATGAATATTTCCAATTTTGGTTCCAAAATTTGATTTCTATTTTCTTTTTTAGAGTGCACGAACTCCGAGTAAATGCTGAAACGTTTACGTGTGCTTGGCATCCGAGTATGTATCTGCTTGCGTACGCCTCAGCTCCATCGCTGGATAGTCGTGATCGAGAAGTTACAGTTAACATTTTTGGATTTACTATGTAAAAAAAAAAAAAAAAAAAAAAGTATTAATGTGCAAAAAACGATCAGATAAAGTGAAATTCATTAAGATAAAAGTTAAATTCTATTAAAAATGAATTGGATAGTAGGAAATGAAATTGTGCATGAAATCCACAGCATCTTATCAAATTTTTTAATCGAAATTTTTGATTTGCTCAGCATTCTGAAACAACTTTTACCATAGAAGGTACTACAAAATACCAATGGATCCAACTATACGTCTATACCTCTATCATCTTTTGTTCGAAATAAGCCTTCTTACCCTTTCTATACTATTTATACGCTTATTTGTATAATTTCATTGTTTACTTTGATCTCTCCGTTTATTTTTAATGTTTCTGCATCTAAATATAATGTGTTTTTATCTGAATTAGTTTGTTATAAAATGTTAAAAATGATGATTCTACAGTTTCATTTCACAGTTCACACTCAAGCAGAAAATCTTTGCAACTTGCAAAAAAGATATCCTAGCAGGACTTTCCTCCGCCTTGCCTGTGCGAATTTCAGTTGTCTTGATTAGATAACAGTGTACAGTACCTTCGCATCTTCCGTTACATCAAAATCACTGCCACACTACTAATTTGTTTGCCGACGTATAAGTCTGCTAGAATGAATTCCCATATGATAATTTAAATTGTATGACATAAATTTATTCAACTATCAACAGAAAAAATCACAACTGTCTTGGTAACATAATAATAAATCTTCCTGAGTTATAGCATAAAACAATTCAGACCTGAGATACAATGACAGAGAAATAATACAGCATGAAAAGTTACATCCCGAGGTAATCAATCATAGATCACATATTTACTAAGAAAGTGAGGTCACACGCAATTCCTGAGTAATACTATGACAATAATTCCTGAGTAACACTATAATAATAATTGTGATAAGACGATAACGTTTATAATAATTACTGTGAAAAATGGATTAATAAGGCTCGCATAATAAAGAGAAATTAAAAATGCAAGAATCTAGCTGAGAGAAAGAGGTTTAGGTTTTTTATGATAAAAACAAGTTTGTGATGGGACATAAAGCTAAAAAACTGTTAACTACTACTTAGGCACTTATGAATGCGAATAAAATAAAAAAGTACAGATCTAGCGGACTGTTTATGGTTCAATTTTTTTTGTAATTTAAAAAAAAAAGATGAAGTCAGGTGCAAATTTTTAAAGATGAAATTGAAGTTTTTTCCCGGGAGGTTTATATATTTCAGATAATTAACCGCAATATCAAACCCATATTTTCCATCATAAAAACCATTAAAGTCTTAAGAGACGATAACAACATTAAAAAACTATTTCAAGAAATAACTGTGTACTTCTAATTGAATGGCACTTCTACTAATCTGAACGCTTAGCATAATGAGGTAAGATACGCAGAGGTGAAAACGACATCGAGATAAGCATATTTAAGTTTACGAATGTAATAGTTTCAAGAAATAACTTCTAATTATAAATTTGGAATAAAAAGGACAAATTCGACCAAAGTAAGTTTACTAAAGTCTAAAATTTACTTCAATCGTTACGAAAGGTTAAAAGTAAGAAGTGAAAACAAGAGATCTTTAATCAACAATGACTATAAATCTTCTTTAATAACATACCTTCTCTACGATGTCGATTCGGAAAAAGTTCGAAAAACAATAAATTCAAAAACTCAACAGTTACTCTCTTTACTGATATCTTCTTTATCGTTTGTAATTTCTTTCATCTTCGAATCAGTCTTTTCCTCTTTCGTTTCCGATTGTAGTTCTTCATTATTTTCTATTTTCGGATTTGTATTATTTGTTTCGGAGCCGTTCTTCTTTGCTTTATTACCATTCTTAAAGTTTACTTTTTGTGGACAATCAGCAACCAAATGATCGGTTGCATGACATCCATAGCACGCTTTCTCGGCCCCCACCGATGTTTTACACTTTGCTGCTGTATGATTCCCGTAATGACCACATTTAAAACATCTGCAATTTTTAATGAGAAAGATTTTGTTTAAGATGCTGGAAAACCTCCAACAATTTCTTGTGTATATTTTATGGAATTAAAACTCATTTTTCCTCAGTCATTGATATAGCTTTCACACTCTTCTCATTCGATTCTATTTATGAAAAAAAAGGTACCGCTTACATACAGCAAGTCAGACCAGAAAACTGAAACAAAAAAACATCACTAGAATGAAAAAAAAAAAGAACTCATTTATGGAAATATTTAACCTTTGCAAAAATGCGCGAGTTATCAAGTTAGCAAAGAGTAAAAACAAAGGCGGAGAATGCATTTAAAAATCCAGATACTTGTTACAGAAAGATGAGCGAAAGAGATAAATATGCGAATAGCTTGCTCAATTTATAAAGAAGGACAAAAATAATACAAATTGACAACCTTATAACATGTGACTTATACTTTCCAAGAGGCCTAATAGAACTTCCTTTCAATTTTCCACCAGGTTCTGCACTTACGACAGCTGTTGCTTCGTTGCCTTCTGGACGTTTTCGGATCACAAAACGAACACGTTCACCGGCATCCAGACTTCGAAAACCATCCATATTTAACTCAGACTATAACAGAAAAAAAGAATTGCTGCATTTATAATTACAACCACATCTATCAACTTTTCAACATAAGATGCTGCTATTAACATCAGATTCGTTAAATTTTGCAAAGTAATTTTGAAAACCATTTCAACCAATCTGAGAAATTTAATCGAAAATTTCACTTGCCTGATGGACAAATACATCCTCTCCACCTTCGTCGGGTGTGATAAAACCATAACCTTTCAGAACATTGAACCATTTGCAGGTACCAATCTGCTCCGTTTCCTCTCCTTCACCCATTGATGGTACACACTACAAATCAAACTCTCTCTTAGAAAAGAAAGAAGAAGCATGATTATATAGGAAAAAAAAAAGACACAAACAACACGCTCACCAAATGCATACCCAAACTACTACACGTCCACTACTTAGCCTCAAGTGAGCAACCGACCACGCTAGTTTTATTTGGTAAGATTATTTTCTACTTGGATCACGATGACCGACCATAACTTTAACACAATGCAAATATTTCAGTCCAAGTGAGTTTTTTGATCAGTGAGATTGAATAAGCAAGGTGAATCAATCAAGTTTTTAGCTGGTTACTGAGTAGGATTTTTGAATTGCCGTATTGAAGAGAGAGCATTGAATCATCGAACTAGAAAATAGAATTACTTTTAAAAAAATGAATCAGAATTATGTTTCTGCAAGAACAAAAGAAAGGGATTACTATCGTAATTGTTAAATTACAACCAAGGTAATTGAATTGATGAATATTATAATTTAATAGTTAATAAATTATTAAGATCGATGAACTGGATTACTAGAAACTGAAGTAATTGATTTATTAGATTACTGCACTAGAAGATTCAAAAATTTGATTCTCTGAATTCAAAAATTAAAATAATGAATTACTGAATTGGAAAAATTCGGTGGATTATTAAGTTATAGAGTTATTGTATTGCAGTAATCAAAAATGAAGCGAATCAAAATTAATATATTTGGGAGGAGAAAATTAGCCTTATTTTTAGCATCATAATAAAATTTTTTCTAAAATTATATCATTCAACTTGATTTACCTATTCATTTGTTGGATCAAATTACATCGATTCTATCCGGGTTGTTTTCTCACAATAATAATTCCGACAAAGATTAACGATGGTTAAAAAGAGATCATTTGTTTCACTTAAATTTTATAAACACATAATTTTTGCTAACAGAATCCATGGGAATGTTTCGAATATTTCTGAAAATTTTTGGAAAAAAATACATCACTTTTCAAAGATTGTATTATTTATCAAAATTTTTTGGTCATATCCTTGATTGCATTCAATAACTCATTTCCAAATATTAGTAGTAATCATTTCTTTCAGTAATTCATTTCCATTTATCAATAATCATTTCTTTTGAGTTGACATAAATTTCAACTTCATGTGAAATGGCACAAGATTGTATGACCGATTTACTTGAAATTTTTCACAACATTTTCGCTTTGTTTCGGAATTGCATAATTGCATTTTGCATCGATGTATAGTTTTATAATATAACATTGTTACTGATAATTATACAATCTTTCAAAATCGCAACATTACTCAAAGCAATATTTATACGTAATATTAATTAGTACTAAAAGCTTAATTAATGCTTACAGTAGAAAGATAATTTTTTTCCAAAAAAGCTTCTAATTAATCCTTTTATCACTGGGATAACCTGGAAAAGGAATATTAATTTGGATGTTAACTGCTTCTTTAAAGTTTTGACCGGAAAATTTTAACCACAGCTTTTTAATCCTGTCATTCACATTTTCATGCTAAAAGCAAATAATATTCACGGATTTCTGGAAAAAAAAGATTAAAATTGTTTTAATTTTAACGTTGAAATAAGCAATTCAGTAAAATTAGATGAATTGTTCCTATTATTTCAAAAATTCATAAAAATTTAACATGAAAATAAACAAAGAACAAGGAAGGATAGTATGTAACAATTTAAAATTGAAATTTCTCGCAAATTTTGCTAAACTTATTTGCAAATAATAATGAATTGAGCAAAAAATATTAAAATTTGCTCGTAAAATTGAAATTTAGATTTGTTAGAGAAGTTGAAAGTCCGAAGAAGTAAAAATTTATTGAATATTTCAAAGAAAAGTTAACAAAATACGTAAAAATTAAATTATCACTTTCAGGCACCAATAGCAAGCAAATAACTTCCAAAATACTAAATCTTTTCATTGATGCAATCAATAAATATTTACATTATTTTGAAAGCTATTATCCATCACACGTAAAGGCGCAAATTGAAATCAGACAAATGCGCTGATTCGAGAATATCCTATCCTACACTGTGTGACGCAAAAATTTGTTGGAATATTAAAAAACTGGAAAAAAAAATAGGAAATTATAGTCGCTTATTTTAAGCTCTCTTTTAATTTATTGTTTCCGGAAATATAAAATTCACTTAATTCATTTTATTTTTTTTTTTTTCATTTCATAATTTTTATCTGCGGAAATGCAAAATACACTTCTAATTTTTCCGGCTAGAGTGGATTGTTAACATTTATCTCTTATTTGCCACTGATGAATTATTTCCTTTTTTTTTTTTTTTTATTATTAGATTTGACATTTCCCTGTTCTTCATTTCAAATTTCTATTATTTTCAATTTTTATCTCAAATTTAAATACCAATCAAATTTGGAAAGAAGCACAAAAATGATTGATAGATGAATGGATGAGTAGATGATAAATAGTGATCAAATGTAAAAACAAATCGCTTCGTTTTTTTTTTTTTTTTTTTTTCCACACATAAGTTATATAAATAAAAGTTATTGATTTTTTTTTGCTTTTGAAAATCAAAAAAAAAATTCAATGTTAACAAAGCATATATGACTAACAAAAAAAAAAATGAGGATATTTACTGAGAATATTTACGAGAAAGATGATGATGATGATGATGATGATGATGATGATGATGATGATAATGATAGTAATGATGATGATAATGATTGAGAAGCATCATCATTTTTTATCCGATCGCCCCGCTCCTCCTATCGTATCGCTTCCTCAGATGATAATTATTTTTGCTACTATTTCACTCAACTTTTTATCATTTTATTTAATCTTACCCTTCAACAATCACTTCTTCCCTCCATTTTTTAAATTTTTTCATTCAAAAAAATTCTTTTGTCAAATTAATATTTTAAATTATAAATCAAACGATTAAATAACTGATGCAATGATTGTATTGATTCAAGAATTATAGATAAATAAATTTTACAGATATGAAATGAGTAAAAAATGAAACATTATCCTGTTGTCTTGCCTGTTCTACTCATTATTTATTCAAACTTTTTTATAAGGAACTTCTAAATTTGATAAATTTTTCTCCTGGAAACTTTAATTTTAACCAGAACTTGAAAAATTTTTATTTTCGTTTTTACAATTTCACACTCAATTTCTAAGAATTAAATGAAAAATTACAAATTACTTATAAAATTACATCTCTTTAATATTATTAAAAACATCCGAATTTAAAATTTTAAAATATTTTCAATTTAACGCAGTGTAATAATTCTGTGAATATCGGAAATAGAAATTTCACATTTTATTTTATTTTACTTTAATAATGAAAAACATACAAATAAGCATATTATGTGACATCGATGATTTTCAAATATTGGTATGTTTTTTTTTTGGAAATTTTTACTTAATTCTTTTAGGAATAATATTTATGATTCTTTTCTTGCTAATATCGCAAATGTCTAAAACTTATCCAATGTTATCAACAACTACTGGGCTTTTTATTAGTCTAATTATTATGACACCTGGATGTGTCGCATTTCGTCGGCAACTTCGGACTAAAAGTAATGATGAACGAAAGTTGATCACATTACTGCCAAAACTTTTGCATCTACGTGAAAAGTTGCAACGTGTAAATATCACTCAAAACAATGATCAGGTGATGATTGATCTTTGTTAGCAAATCTTAGATTCTTCTTTATATTTATGCCTTAAGCTTTAATTTCCTCATTATGTCGCAGGATTTCTTTTGATAAAATAGGCAGCATTGTCTCATTAACCTGTCGACTGTCGTCAAAAAAAAAAAAAAATATTTTTCTTCGATTAGCTGTTATATACAGCAATTATTCAAAAAATAATGCCTTTAATGGAGAGTTTTTATCAATGTCAAATTGTTAACGATAATTGATAAGAATATCGCTAGATAGTTTGGACAACAAATTTTCATCTTAATTGTTAGCAATCGGAATATTTGTTGACAGAATAGTAGCGATATTTTCTGAGAGATCGGTCAACGACGAATATATGCGAGTGGAAAACGAAAGATACTTCATTCAAATCAATTCTGAGCCAAAAATTCCTTTTCTTCAATCGATAGTAATCCTTTTTACAGTGCGGCGTTTCTTTACCATATTCCGATCATTGTATATAAGCTAGATTAGAAGATCGGAAGCATTTGCATGCGAAGCAATTCCCGGTGTTTACTACTAAAAATAAAGTTTGGTAATCGCAAAAAAAATTTGGTAATCGCAAATAAAGATGAGAATTAACATTAGATATGATAACATTCATCTTGAATGATGAATCATGTGAGAAACATATCTACAATGTAATATTTTGATTATTTGAATATATTTTTGTTGGTAAAATTATTTCGATCTTCTCTGGTATTTTTTTTTTTTCTTTTAGCGATATTTTTTTTTTTTTTTTTGTCTTGGATAGACATCAACAGCTTAATTAGTAATTAAATGAAAGAAATGTTTTACCAAGAAAGAACAGTTGGACCATTAAATATGTACTATACCGGATGAATTCCTAGTAATTTATCTCCCAGGATTCCCAGTAATTTATCAATATTAATTACTCCCAAATAAATTTTGCTGATGAAGAAATCATTATTTCAAATAATCCATCACATCAATTGTCATTGCTTGCCATATGCTTTTTTCTGTTTTAAAAAACAAATTATCATGAAGTTTTAATTTTTTGAGACTGATGACGAGGAAGAGTACGATAATGAATGGGTGGTCGAAATCGTTGGTGGACCGGAGGAAGCGAAAAATATCGCTCGAGCGGTCGGATATAAATATATCGCTCCTGTATGTTTTATGTTTCCATGCCGCAAAATCAAAGGTTAGACAGTGAAATCTTTAATTGGAATATTTTCAACTTTACATATCTTTACTTTAGATTAAAATTAGAATAGTTTTAAAGTAGCACGTGATATTACAAATAATATTTTATCCTGTAATTTGATTATTAAGTTATCATTCAAATTGGAATTTATTTTAGGTCCGTGGTTTTGATAATGTCTATATTTTTTCGAAAGAAAGTTACAGAGGAAAACGAAAAGCAGATCGTAAATCAACTTTAGCACTTCGTCGTCATAAACATGTTTGCATTGATTTTATTTTTTTTTATTTCAAATTTTCAAATTTATCAATATTTCGAATTTATAATTATTCCTATTAATAGCTTAACTATTCTAATTTTTCATGTTTCAAATATTTTCATTCTTTTTTTCTTTTTCTTTTGCAGTTTTTCAAATTCAAAATATGAATAGATGTGTTCCAGAAGTCCAATTTTATGATTTGTTGAAAAATAGAATTAAACAAATTGCATGCATTAAAGCTTTTCTTTAGAACCAGTCCTTTCTTTCTTTCTTTCTCGAAAAGAAGAAATGAAAAAAATAAAAACTTTGAAGGTACTTTGGGCGGAACAACAACGAGTTCATAAACGATTCAAGCGTGATCATATTGGTGTCACTTCTGCAATTATCAATGATACCAATCATAACAATATTTTTTTCAACGATCCATTCTGGCCTGAACAATGGAATTTGGTTGTGATTTTGTTTTCCATTTTCCACTTTAATAATTGAATTAATGCTGTATAAAAATAAGCAAAAACGAAAAATTTGAAAAAAAAATTTTTGTGATAATTTAAAAAAAAGACAATAAATTGATAGAGAAAAAGAAGATAAAGAAAAGAGAATCTGTGATGATTTAAAAAATAATATTATATTATGAATTTTGATATGAAATTTTTCTTGATGATTGAATCATACAAAATAAAATCATTCTAATTTGATTAAATTCTTCCAATTCCAGACTTATAATGAGAAAAAAAAAAGAAGGTAAAAACTAAAAATAAGATTAGTATTTGATGATTAAATAAGAATTTTTATTTTAATTTAGATTACAATAGACTAAAATTTAAACATTAGCAATTAATTTTCCTATGAAAATGTAATACTTCTGCGAGTGAAATTTGAAAAATATAAAGAAATGATTCAGAAAAGTTCGAAGACAATAAATGGTCAACCGATCAGTATGCATGTGATCAAAGCTTGGGAACTTGGTTATACTGGAAAAGGTGTCGTCGTGACAATACTGGTCGAAAATTTGATTGTTAAAAATTTTGCGAATTTTTATTAGAGAATTTAGTTTGCGTTATATATTTTCAGAAATCGCTATAAAAAGATTATGTTACTGCTTTGAAAATAATAAATTGATAAAATTACCAGAATTTTGTCTTCCTTTTGCCGGGATTGTGTCTTCTCCGAAATCACATTTCATCTTCCAGCAATATCATTTCAATTAGCCATTGAGTTATTTAAAAATTTAATTAAAAGTAGGCATCTGATGCATGACTTTGTCATCATCAGAAGATGCAACATATCAACCATTATCAGCTATACTTAATCATGACTTTTGCAAATTTGAAATCTAATTTGGAGATGACATCCAAATAGGTATAGTAACAGTCAAAGATTGAAATTAATTGATGAAATTTGAAATTGGTTAATAATTTCCTTCTTTAGGATGATGGCATACAACACAATCACACCGATATTGCTGGCAACTATGTTAGTTTCCAAATATTTGCGAAAATTAATTCAAATACTAATAAGTAATGAAAGAAATTAGTTTCTATTAAAAATATTGATTTAAATTTTAAAAAGATGTATGCTGAACAAATTTGGATGGCGACTTTTTTTCTTTTTTTCCAACTTTTTTTCAGGATCCTCAAGCTTCATATGATCTGAATGATAACGATCCCGATCCAATGCCTAACTTTAACAATATGAATGGGTCATATTTTTCATTTTTTGACCAAAATGAATGATATAATTTTTTCTGCTCAGGAAAAATTCCGAAAATTTGATTTCTTAAACTTTTTGAAAATTCATTAAATATTATCAGCTATTATGATAGCTAATTTTGTTTTGTTTAAATTCATCAATTAAAATTTTCAAATAATTTACGAAAAAATGATGAATTTAGGCATGGTACTCGTTGTGCTGGTGAAATTGCAATGGCACCGAATAATTCATTTTGCGGTGTTGGTATAGCATATAATGCCAAAATAGGAGGTATTTCGCATTTTTCTTGACCTCATATTTTCTTTTATTATTTTTAACTAAAAAACGAATTGAGAGTATTACTGTGACCTTTTAGTGACAAAAATTTCTTTTAAAATAACTTTTGATTACAAAAACTACATGACTAAATTGATTAATTATACCCTTTTCTTTTTTCGCTCAAATTCGTTAACAATTCTTTGTTTACGTCAAATTCGTCGATAGTTCTTGTTTACGTCAAATTTGTTAACAGTTGTTTTTTACGTGTTATTTATAGGCGTACGAATGTTGGATGGTAAAGTGACAGATAGAATTGAAGCAGAAGCTTTGAGTTATAACATCGATCACATCGATATCTTTTCTGTTAGTTGGGGACCAAAAGATGATGGGAAAACAGTTGATGGCCCTGGACGATTAACACAAAAAGCCATTCTAAAAGGCATTCAACAAGTATTGGAAAATTCTAATATTTTAAAAAATTTCAATATTTTTAAGCAATTTTTCCAAACTATGAACTTATGATCTGATAAAGATTAGATTATGTTATGATTAAAAAATTAAATCTTATGATATGATAAAGATTAAAGTCTTGAAAATTATCTTCGAATAAATCTATTCGAGAAATTAGAAATAATGGATATTATTGTTTTTTTTTTTGCAAAAATATTTTCATAGGGTCGTGGTGGTAAAGGCGTCATTTACGTTTGGGCATCAGGTAACGGTGGTATGCAAGATGATAATTGTGATTGTGATGGATACATGGACAGTATTTATACGTTATCAGTATCAAGTGTTACCGAAGATGGTACTTCACCGTGGTATGCCGAAAAGTGTGCCGCTACTTTGGCATCAACATTTTCCAACGGTCAACATGAAAAGCAAATGATCGTAAGATCATTGATCAAAAATTTATTGAAAAAAAACAAATAATTAGATGATAAAGTTATTATTTTATGCATAATTTATTCGTAAGTTGAGAATTTCGTCAATTAATCCAAGAAATGATCTCGAAAATCTTTATGATTTCTTTTTTTGCAGACAACAACCGATATAGGAAATAAATGTACCGGAACTTTTGCCGGAACTTCAGCATCATCACCAATGGCTGCAGCAATCATTGCTCTTGGTTTGGATGCAAAGTTTGTTAAATTTTCAAAACAATTTTTATAAATTACACCTTAGTTCGATGTTTTTCCAAAATTCAATAGACATTCTTTTGTATGATAAACAAAATCAATATTTAACCAGTGAAATGGAATAATTTGATGGACTAATTTTTTATCCGAAAATGCCGATAAGTGAAGCTTTTTCGGCATATTTCACACAATGTTACATCAGAAAATTTGAAAACTGAATGTAAGAATATTATTAAAAGAAAGAAAATAGTTTCGGGAATAGAAAAAGTTAAACGAACTAAACATTACAAATACCGCGAAAGCAATTCCTGCCAATTTCAAACTTCATCTTTCTGATGCCAATCAAGAAAAAATTAGAAACAAAATTATTTGCTTGTTTTGAATGAAAAAGTTCTCAGTCAATTAAAATTTAAATTAAAAATTGAAAACAAATGATATTGCAGTCCATCATTAACATGGCGTGATGTACAACATATCGTTGTTTGGACTTCAGATCCAGTACCATTGCTAAATATTAACGAAGGTTGGAATAAAAATGCTCGAGGATTATTCGTAAATTTACGTTTCGGATTTGGTAAGTTTGTTTCCATTCTGAACAAAAATTAAGCAATATATACTTTTCGGATTGAAAATATTCGGAATTGTTTCAATTGAAATTATAAAAATAATTGAAATTTCAATTATTTTCATAATTTCAATTTGAAATTTTATCGAAGTTTTTAACAGGATTAATGGATGCGGGCGCATTTGTTAAGATGGCAAAAACTTGGCAAAATGTACCGGAGCATCATGCTTGTATCACGACATTTCCAACTTTTTTAAAACGGTGAGTAAATTATTCCAATTACAGTATGCGCTACATTTGCATATTTGAATACAATGAATATATAGTTCATAGTATATCTCTAATATCATAAATATTATGATAATAATGTGATAACCATAGTAAATTCTGAAATTGAGATCGATTTACTACATACTTTTTCAGTTTTTTCTGTTTTTTCTGTTTTTTTTTTTCAATTTTTTCCTTTGTTTTTAAAATTTTGAATTTTTTCGCAAAATTTATTTGATTTATTTTTTAGCGAAATAAATGATGAAAGTGTAACTGTGGTCAAGTTTCACACTGATGCTTGCGAAGGACAAAAAAACGAAATAAATTTTTTGGAACACATACAATTAATATTAGATGCATATTATCCCATACGTGGACATCTTTCTATTTCAATCATTTCTCCAAAAGGTCTGCTTTTCATATGTCTGACTTCTTTGAATTTTTTTTTGTTCAGAAATTTGGAAATTTTGTTGCAAAGAACTTCTCATATTTTTTTTAGGCACTAGAACTCAACTTCTTTCGGTTCGTCGTAAGGATAGATCATCAGCTGGTTTCCGACATTGGCCATTTATGTCGGTACATACTTGGGGCGAGAATCCACGTGGAATTTGGCAATTGCATGTTGAGGACAAGGTTAATAGGCCAAATTTCCAACTTGGACAAGTTTTAATAGCAATGACATTAATTGCTAAATGACTTATATTTTATCGTAGAGAATGATTATAGTTTCATTCTTTATTGAAGAGGGAAAAAAAACTTTTTGTAAAATTTTGAAATATAAATTATATCGTAAAAGTATATTATTTTCTCTCAAACAATAAATGTTATTTTAATTCGGAAAAAATCGATGAAAACATTCGAATTAAAGTTATTTGCAAATTTAGTTAAGTTTTATGAAAACTTTTGATTTTTTCTAAATTTAAATATTTCGGAATGGTTGGAATTAAAATTATTTATCATTTCGATGAAATATATTAAATTAACAGGTTTTTTACTGCCAGCAATCGACAAAAGAAACTAATAGATAAGAAATGATGCTAAAAGAATCAACAAAATGATCTTTTTTTGCGATTTTGCTAAAAATTTTTCCCATCAAATCTGAATTTACATTTTAAATTTTGATTGAATATTTTTAAAGAGTATGACAAGAAAAGCGATGACAGGTATTATCAGTAATATAACACTCATAATTTATGGCACAAAAGAAGAACCGGAACATTATAAAAATCGAAAACGTTATAGAGAGAAAAATGAAACAATTCTGAACAAACAGTTATTGACTTCTAATGTAAGTTTTTTTTATTGTTTACGTTTTTTTCAAATTTTCATATTTCTTTGGAAATTTTTTTTCCTTTTTTATTTAATTTCTTGAATTTAATTCATATCTTATCCTAGATTTCGGCACGTATGATGTTACAACATGCAGAAAGTATGATAAGTGATAATGCATTATCACATACGAATTCTTCCAATATGCTTTCGCAAATTATACATTTCATCGATGATATTTATCAACAACAACCGAAAATGCGGCAACGAACTAGAACGATTGCTGGGGCGATTACGACATCAAAATTTAATTTCTAGACTAAATTAATTTGACGAATTTTTTCTTTAACAAATGGTATTTTTAAGTTAAATTATCAAATATTGTTGAGTAATCACTGCTGATAGTTTACGTATCATGTATAACTTAATATATGATGTTTTTAATAATTATTTTAATGAATACCTTCAAATGTTTTTTTAATTCAATTTTTTTTTTTTACGCATCAATAAAATGTATCTCAAAATATGATCAAGTAACGATTATTACGGAAGATGAACTAAAATTACTCATAACTCGAAAGTACCAGGATTTTGCTTACACGATATTTCTTAAATCTTTCTTTCCGACCAAATTTTCCGTGCATATCTATTTTTGAAAAAAGTTTTAAATTAATTATTTCCGAAAATATTTCATAATTTTTAATTTTATTTTCCTGTCCGCCTAATGGAATAAATTAAATTTCAAACTAAAATCAATAACACAAAATATGAAGCTTATGAATTTATCTGTTCTTGAAGTATATTTGATTGCTAATATATTGTTGTCAATAGCAACCGGTATATCATGTGGTACTCATTGATTTGCACATTTTTCATTTTAATTTTATATTTATCCTGGTATTATTTAGAATTTACATAGGTACAATGTTATTAATTAATTTATGGCTTGTATGATTTTTCTCTTATCTAATTTTTCAAATTATTAAATATTTTTTATAACTTTCAAACAAATTACTTTAGAGTATGTTATCTAGCAAATTATCATTTAAAATGATTACAATAAAATGTTAGGAAAAAATTATGATAAAATTTTTTCGAAATTTCATTGTCATTCGATTAAACTTCCGCATTTTTCATACGGTTTACTTTTAAATTAGTTGCTGGAAATTTAATTGTAAATAATTTATTAATAAAATAAAAAGTGACATTCTTACAAACTTAGTAGGCCCTATCATATTGTTAATTAATTAATTCTGTCGATAAATTATGCATATTTTTCCTTTTTTTTTGTGTGTATTAGATTAACGATGGAACATATGAAATGGATGCAAATATTTGAAATAATTCAAACATTACTACAGGTGGTTGAAGGAAAACAATGAAATTAACATTATAAATATTCCGGGAAAAACTTATATTTAATGATTATTATTCTGATTGGTACTAGAAAATTTTGCAAACAAAATGATGTCAAATATCAATGATTTTTTTTAAAAAATGTAAAAGTTTGATGAAGAATTCCGAAAAATTATTCAAATTTAAAAACTTTCAGAAATTTTTTGGTGACCAAATTTTGTAACTATTTCTATTCCTCGATTTTTTAATTCGTTATTCCGATATCCTTTCATGTTCGATTCTTAATTTAAGCATAATCAATCTTAATTTGCTCACTTATTTAAAGAAAAATATTAAAAATTGAAGGAGATATGGAAGATAAAATACAAACAATTGAAGTATTGGAAAGTAATAGGACGAGAAACAGTTCTGAGCCAAACATATCAGGCAAGGGAATGCGTGGAAGACAAAGAGCCAGTTGGGTAGAAAGCCTTGATAATAATGGTGATCATATGGCCCAGCAAATGAAGCCAAGAGCAACAGATAGCAAGGAATTTCAAGCTGTCACTTTGGTGTGCCAGAAATTTAGCATTTTTATATCATTTATTTTCCATAGCTAAATTATTGATTTTATTAGATATAATGAGATTAAATGAGCTTGGAATAATTTATAGAATGTAATTTTCTCAAATTTGATTGAAAAGCCAAAAAAAAAAAAAAACTTATTTTTTTTAGCAGGATGAATCATTTGATGACACTTCAAATGTGTACGAAATTCGCAGGTTAATTTTAAGATTTTACAAATTTTTGTCAAAATTGAAAGAAAAAAAGAACAAATGTGAATTCTCTGTCCTTTTTAATATATCAATTTCATTATTTTTACTTCGTACTCTTTTTCAAAATGAAAACTGAACAAGTTTCGCTTTTCCTAAACTTTGATTTAATATATTTTTTAAAAGTCTACTTTTAAGCATTAGCGATTATTATTTTTTGTCTACTAATTTTAACATTTTTTTTTTTATAACTAATCAATATTTTAGCTCGACAATTTCTTCTCAGCAACCGAAATTTCCCATGTTCGAGAAGACTATTTCATCGTCCGTACCGGATACACAAACAATACGTGAACGGATACGACAAAAGATAACGGAAGAAATAAAAGCAAAACGTGGTAGCATACAACGAAATAAGCGGTTGGAACGTCAACAACGTAATAAATTATTGAAAGAAGGATCTTCAACAAGTTATTCTGAGATCAATCAAGAAGAACTTGATCGACAAATCGAACATTCTTTGAAGGTTTCCATTTGCAATCCTAATAGTTCAATTTATTTCATTGAACAATTAAATATTTTATTTAAGCATTTTGAAATACTGATCAATACTATATTTCATTAGATTACTTAAAATCTGTATTTAAAATTTGTAAATTTAAGACGGTTTCGAATTTTTTGCATGTTATAGTAGTAATTAAATTATTACTAACTTTATTTTTAATTATTTTTCGTTTGTCAAAAAAAAATGAATTTTTCCTTTAACTGTATCAATTTCTAAATAGTTTCATAAGAATATTTTTATTTAGCTTGGAGAGAAATGTATTGCTGATAGGGTGCAATATTTACCACCTGATGATATTCAGTATGAATTTATGACTGCACAATTCAAAAATGATCAGGAAATTGAAATTGAAAAAAAAGAAATTCCGAAAGGTATAATGGATAGTTTCAAAGTATTATAATAAATGTTGTTTCTTTCTCTTCTTCTTTTCTTTCTTAATTAACAAGCAGAATTTGAAGAAATAAAATTTTAAAATTGAATTCAATTTTTTATGCTTTCTTTTCATATTATAAATTATAATTTAAATTTAGTTGTCTTTATGGCAGCGCAACCACAACCACCCGAAGAAATTGAACAATTTGAAAAATTATGCTGTACTTACAATGATCGATTCGATAGGATAATGTCATCATCGATTGAAAGTGCAATACAAAAGTAAATTTATTAAAATTTTAGTTTTATTTTAAATTTTATTCATAAGATCTTTAATTTGCATCATATCTACTGCTAACATTTATCATTGCTATTTGCATCAATTAATGCTACTTTTATTTAACATTAATAATTATTAAGTGATAAATAGTTTCAAAGTATTATAAATTTGTTATCAATTTTGAAGTGATAATAAAGTTTTGGATGAAAAGGAAAGGAAATTTGATAGTATTGGTAGAAGTAATATTATAAATTTCAGCATACCATCTTCTAAATTGCAAAATTATGCATTGTTAAGACAACGGGTGGGTGAGCATTTTGTTAATGACGCTGGAATATTATTGGGAACCAATTTGGATATTGATAAAATTCCAAAACGGGTAACATTTTATCATTTTATGCTAGAAAATAATCCTAAAAATTTTAGGCTAGAAAAATAACTTATTCTAATTTACACTATTTTAAAGAAAATAAGGTGAATAAGGTGAATAAATTATAAAATATGCAAAATAATATAAGAATTTAATATAAAGCTGATTTATTTGAAATACCTTATAAATCATATAATATGGAAAGAATAGGTAAAGTGTTGTTTTTCTTTTTTTCCTAAAATTTTCAAGAAAAAATGCAACAATTAAATGATAATTTAATGAGCAACCTTATTTTCTTATTATTTTATTTCATTTTTTCAAATAATTAATTTATGCAAATTACAATCTTATAATAAGTGAGAAAATTAAGGCAAAATGTAACTTCTTTCGATTCTAAATAATTTTTGTTTTAATTAATAGCCAATAAGTATTTCTTTCAATTTTATTTGTTATAGTTAATGGTGGAAATTTTTTTTTTTAATTTAATTCGAATGAAATGTATTTTCTTGCAGCCGGAACGTTCTGATGATAGTTGTCGTCAATTATATCAATATGTTAAAGCTGAAAAATGGGAAAAGGCGCTTAGCGGAATTAAGCAACAAGATTTTATACAATTGGATATTGATTTGAATCGAATTGTTTTCAATTATCATTGGCTTTTCGGACAAGAAGACTTGGTTAATAGTTCAAATTAATTAGGGATGAAATTTAAAGAAGAAAATGGCATCATATTCAATCAAAATTATTTTATATTGCTCATGCTAGATCTAATTTTTACAGATGTAATTTAAATATAAACGTAAAGATAATTGCAGTTATGCAGTACCATTCAAAATTTGCATAAAATGCAATCAATTCGAATGCAAGAAGCATTGAAACTACTTAAGGAAATTGAAACTGAAGAAGAAGGATTACGTAAAGGAAAAATCCTGCAACAAAATGAAAAAGAAAGGTTGAAAATTTTTCATTTTTAAAAAATTAAGTGGAAAATTATTTCTGTGCAGAAAAGTAATTTAAAATTTTAAATCAACAGATGGATTACTTGAATTATTTAATTGGAAATGTTCGCGATTCTCATTCATCTATTAAGGGTAATATTTGACACAAAAAATGAAAATATATATATATATATATATATATATATATATATATATATATATAATTCATATATATATATAATTCAAATATCAGTAATATTTTGAAAAAAAATTACCATATTGGATGAGTATTTCGATTTCCGATTAAAAATAGCTTGGCAATGAATGCAAACATAATGTATGTCTTGATAAACCATAATATTTGCTAAAATAATTTAAACCAACTGGCTTAATTTTTTTCTTTTCTTTTCGCTTAAAAAAATTTTTATTGCGAAGAAAATGATTACGAAATAATTTTGCTAATGATATATGTATACTTTCGAATATTACTGCTAATTTCCCTAATAAAATGTTTTATATTTCTTTAAAAAGCAGGATTATTTCTAATAAATTTACTTTTGTTATAGTGCAGAATGTCGAGTAAAGGAATTAATGAATGGTTTGGAAGAGAAACAACGAAATTATTTACATCTCAGTGATAAAATTGAAGAGAATTGGACAAAATTAAAACAATTGCGACATTTACAAAAATATTCGACTACCACATTAACGGTCAGAAAAATTTCCTTCGAGCAACAATATGCTGAAAGAAGGTTTGATTGATAATTTAAATATATAATAATACTTTGAGATAGATATACTGATTAATTTGTCCAATTTTTGATTGCAGCAAATTAGTGGTATATTGATTATTTAATGGCATATACTGGAATTAATGGTATAGTGATTTTATTATTAATTATTTTCACTAGCTGTACTTAGCCAAGCTCCGCTTAGCCGGTTCAGCTATTCTATGTAAATAAAAGTGTAAATGTTCGTTTTTCAAAATCTTAATTCTCCAAAATTCTTTAAACACGCGCCTTATCCATATTCAAAATCTAAGATTTCCAGAAGTTCTTACCGATTGCTTTGAAATTTTGACACAACATTGTATTCGAATACACGCATATTTTTATATATTTTTTACACACGCGTTGCTGTAGCTCAGTCCGTTTAAACAGAAAAAAAAAAAAAGTGAAAGCGCACGTTTCTAATGCTGGGGAGAATTAATTTTACAATGCTTGTGAGTACACAATATTTTTCATTGTTTCATTGTCTGTACGGATATAGAAATTGTCTGGTTTGCCAACTCTAGAATACGCAACATATAATTGTTCGTGTGAGATGGAATCTATCTCTAGATTTAAACTGCACAATTTTAAAGATTGGCCTTAGCTTTATTGATAGTAATTGCAAACGCCAATCGAATAGGGAATCGCAATCTCTTAAATTGAAAGGTATATCTGTTGGAATCATAGGAATGAGGACATCTTCACCTTTTAAAGGTCCTATCAAGACTGTTACTTCTACGACGTTGCTCATTTTTTTTACTACAAGCCGCATTCCGTCGCAAAGTTTTGGCTGGTTGATATTTCGCAACATGATAATTGGCACGCCGATTTTCAATTGCAGTATGTGCATTGGCATCTTTTGCAGATCAAGTGAATTCAAGAATTCTGTTGGATACTGTCTCGCTTTGAATGTTAAATTGAATCATCACTCGGCCAATCATGATTTTTATAATTGGTTTGAATATTGGGGAATACTTTTCCAAATCAACTCTTCTTTTGATGTTATTAAATTGCAGAAGTTATGAGGCAATTAAATTCGTCCTGAAGTCAGATCAACCGGTATCTTTCCGTTCCCAACTTCCAGCAATTGACATGAGAATATCCTAGCTAATCGATCGTTTCGTAGCTAGACACGACTATTTGTAGTTAATTTTAACACCTTTTCGTGTCACCACAAAATGGAGTATTTCAGGGAAGCGTTTATTTCGTCCGTCGGTGTCAATCGAGGAATTACAGATAATGTTTACCTGAAATCTCCTGCAAACAATATTAATGCGTTCCCAAATGATCTGAAATTTTCACGCAAATCTTACAATGATCGGTCAAGATCTCGAGTGATTTTTCGTGCGCCATTTTACTTTCATCCCAAACAGTAAGCTTACATTTTGCAATACCTTTTCCACGCCGATGTTTTGGAAATGTTGCATATGACAGTTTCAATGAATTGCATGCACAATGGCAATTTCAAAGCGGAATTTTCAGAGCGCAATTCTTCCATCCGGTAGCAATGTTGCAGTCCGCATAATGCAAGAGATAAGGCCATGTCATTTTGGAATCGAATTGCTGCTAGAATCAATCTAATTAGGAACGTTTTGCTCAGTTCCTCCTGGTGTATCTAAAAAGATTTCTCCAATTCCCTTATTTAACAATTTGCATTATGTGATCTTAAATACTTTTTTACTTAGGAATATTTGATTGCATACATGACAAAAGATCATCCTGTTGTAATGTTGTTATATGACGCAATTCTACATCGAACGAATCAGTAGCAGATCGATTCGGTGATGGCATTCTCAATTGATTGAGCACTTTGTGATTTGTAAGCATAATTCTTCAATCATTATCAACTCTTCGTTGTAAATTTCTGCTACGAAATCCATGTTCATATTTGAATTTTCGCTTGTACTCGATGGAGAATATCTTCAGCCATATGCAATTTATATTTCTCCCATAACTCTGTTGGAAATGAAGAAAAGTAGGGGGTCAGTATGATTGCAAACAATGTACGAATTTGATTTGTATATGAAGTGATTTGAATTTGATCTTACATACTTCATTAATGCATACATCTCAGTGTCATCGTTCTCCAATCAATTCAAAGTTTGAATGCACTGCGAAAAGTGGCATTTGCAACGCCGTTAACAATTTTCAATTGCTAAATGGAGGTTTGAATAGGCACATTTACCAACAACACGTGAAACATTTATCTGATTGGGATGCTCGATGTATAGTCTGCCTATCGTGGTTTCTTTGAATATGCCAGATTATCCGTCGATTCGCTCTTCTCGTTTGCATCGTTCAAATGATTTTCTAGTCGCATTCCATGTGTAATACATAGACACGAATACAGCGGCATTTTCGCAAATGCGTCATTTTGACATAATGTAAGAAAGCAATTAACGTTATAACCGGTGGATTCATGGTATTTGTTGCACATTTATAGCTGTGAAATAAACGCGTTGTCTATTTTCTAAATGCACTGTCAGCTGGATTTCGTTCATGGATGGGAAATGAAAGAATTCGCCATATAACTTCATTGCTGCTTATGTATCTTCCAGCCTAATACTGTGTGATTTGACTCTATAATATATTCTTTCGCGGGGAACATGTTTATCCTTACTAAGACATAAAAAGAAGTAGGTATATCTATATGGGAATACGCGCTATTTAAATGCACCGATGTATCAAAATTTCAAAGCAATCGATGAAGAAATTTCGGAGATTTAAGGTCAGTAACAAAGAACATTTATTTTTATTTGTATAGATTATTATTGCTATCATTATTATTTTTATCGTTATTGTTATTGTTATTATTGATTAAATTTGAATGAATACTTTTAGTTTTATTAATTTTTTTCAGAAAACATGCCAATGATTCAGCAATAATGAATGCTCCGGAAAAATTAGAATTATTTGATGAACTTCGTCATATTCCAGTTTATGTACTGAATTATGGTAATACTAAAGATGAAATCACTAAATCGTATAATCCGATACCTGAAGATGAGATCAATCGGATCAATTATTTGCAAAAATGTCGTTTGCGATTACAAATCGAATTTAATAATATTGTTGTATGCAGAACGTTGTACCGGCCACTTGATTACAACTTCCAGGCCTATTTTGGACAAATTTATAATTTACAGGTAAATACTGCAAACAAAGTTTTATTTTATAAATATAAATATAACAACAAAAATTCAAAACTTTCAACTTAACTTTATGAATTGTTTGCAGTTTTCAATTTTGATTTCTGGGTTTTTTTACTCATATTCAAGATTTCACTTTGACTTAATATTACAATTAATATCAAATTATTTATAAAAAACACTGTTAGATTCATAGAAGTCTTATTAAAAAGATTACAGTAATTCAAGAATATTGAAATATGTTTGAAATTTTCAGTGATTTAAGTTTTCGTGACTTTCTGTTTTCTTTTTGAATAAGTTCCGAAAAAAGAAAAATGAAGCTTGGAGTATCATTCATTTTTTTTTATCCATTATCTATTGTTGTTTTTTATTTTAGGTAAAAGAAATTCCTGAATCCGTAACAATAACAATTTTTGAAAAAGTACCAAAGACAGAAGCTCGTAAAATTGCAATTGTTGGTTTACCATTACCGGATGAAGATAGCGTTCCGAATGGACAAAATATTGTGATACCAATAGAATTTGCCAGTGATTTAATTATAAATGGGTGATAATTTTGAAATTAATTTAGAATTATAAATACAAATGATTTTGATAGTGAAAATATTGTATTATTTGACATATAATATTTTAGTATTATTAATGAATTTGCTGATAATTCTTTTTTCGGATTAAAATATCATTAATCGATTGATTGATTTTACTTTTTTCAGATTTTTACTATTCTTTTAAATTTTCGTTACTAAAATAAATTGAATCTATCCTTGGTTACAGGATGTATTCCAGTCTTGGCTCCGGTGACAAAAGGCCATGTATATCAGGGGAGTTATACTGTAATGCATGGACTAAACAGGGTTCATTTATATCAAACAAACGTCAACGACGTCAAATATTTGCGTCTCAGCAACAAGAATCATCCATAGATACATCTGATAATTTTGATTTGATACCGCAAGGAGTTCGCTTGTGCTCTGATGAAGAGTTTGAAAATGATATCAGGTAGTGTTTGAATGTATACATTTATAAATTTGATATTAAATGGTGATTCCATTCGTTTGAAATTCTAATCAAATATGAAAATGAATAATATGGGAATAAAAATATATAAATATATTGAGTTTAATAAAATATATTGATAAGGGACAAAAATATAATAAGTCAAATAAATATAAAAATATGTGTTAGAAACTGCATAATATTTTATTTTAAAATAAATTTTTCATTACTAATTTTGATCTTTCAAAAGAAAAAGAAATTTTTCTTAAGAGATGATAAATATTCGTTCTTTTTCTATTTCTTTTTTTTTTCTACAGATTGCAATCGTTACAAATTCGCAATGAACAAAGAACAGGCATTAAAAACCCAATTCCATTGTTGAGTTCAGAAATTGAACATCAAATAATAGTACCAAATCGTGAAATGAATCAATATTATTACAAAACAAAAATTGATCGAGATCGAGTTATTGGGAATCAATATGCTATCAGGATAAGGTAATGGAATAATAGGCATGATATTGTCAAATAGTATAATTGATTGAAATTGTTAAACAACATAATTGATATAATAAATGTTAATAATACAATTAATAATTAATAACATAGTTAATATATTTTCATAAGGATAATAGCAACTTAGAGTTCATTTTTTTCTTTAAATTCTTTCAGAAATCGTTTTTATGAACAAGTAATGCGTGAAAAAAATGTAGAAACGGTACAAAATTTGGTACATGAAGTACCACTTCCAGTATTTTTCCGGTCATTTGGTCCTTTCTCATTTGGTTCGATGGAAATGTCACGAAAGCTGAAACCTGCAAGAAAACCAATGACTAAACGACAGGTATCATAATAATTAATTAAAAATTTATATTCATGTAAATGTGTATTGATATATATAAAATAAACTACAATGCAGGTAACAAGTGATATGGAATATTTTCTTGTTGTCAATATTCATTCAGCAATAAATCTTCCGGAACCTGAACATGGAGAGTTGCTATCGTTTGTTGAGATTTCATTCCAGGTTGATTTTTCAATGGAAGAGAATCTTACCTAATAATTCAGAATCATTAATTAGTTTTAGACATCTAGCAAGCAAAATCGAAATATACAATAATATAAATTTAATCAATTCATTTGTATAATAACTCATAATGAAAATGAGTTAAATGAAATTTTATCTTTCAAAGAAGGATAATTTATTTTATATTTGATAACTCAGAATCATTAATTAATAAGCTTAGAAATCAACTGAATCATTAATTAATAAACTGTAATGGAGGTATCAAGTGATATAGAATATCACCTTGTCAAAAAAAAAAAAAAACAAAGGAAACAAACAATAACATAAAGTATTTTTAAAGTAACCCACATAGAGTATGCCGTTATTATTACTGACAATAAACATGCTATTATTAAATAACCAATAATTTTTGTAGTAATGAAAATTTTTTTTTCCAGGATTCAATAGCCGAAACATCAGTATGTCGTGGACAAAATCCATATTGGCAACAAACTCTTGAGCTAAAATTAGATCAACTTCGAACAGCTAATAATAATTTTGGTGCAATTACGGATTCCATAAAAATTGCAGTTTATGATCGGGTTAGATTCTTCAATGAAATCGTAAAGTAATTATGTTCAGAAATGCATGATATATAAATCTTTCCAGTAGAATTATCTCATATGAAAGAGGTCAGGAGAGGTCAAGAGAATACTTAATATTTATTTCAGCTTGTCACCAAACTTGATGCCGATGATCGTGAACCAAATTCAGTACATGAGCAATTGGAACGACGATGGTTAGGTTCTATTTGTATACCTCTGACAACTGTTTACTTCAGTGGCAAGATAGATGGAAATTTACGTCTTCAAACACCACTTTTTCTCAATTCCTACAGGTCAGCGAATGATTTTGGAAAATTTTGGATCAAAGCTTAAAAAAAAGATCAGAATAAAAAAAAAAAAAATTCGGATTAAAACTTAAAATCTACTATGAAATAATCAGGCAATAATAAATTATTTTCACAATATTATAGATTCTCTACTATCAACCAAAACTTTACAGGATTAGCAATCAGCCAGCATACCTCAAATTGTTGATAGCTTTTAAACCGGATATATGTCCACCACAAATTACTGATATCAAACATTCAAATATTGATGAACCGATCGCTGTAAAAGTTTTCTTAAATTTATACAAATTGTTAATTGATATTGAATGAATGAAGAGATCGAATTTTTAATGAACTTATCTAATGGAGAACGTTAATGCAATATTTGAGGATTTAAAAAAAAAGCAAAAATTTTAAATTTATGAAATAATTTCAGATACAAAAGAGGTCTTTAGAATGGGAACAAAATGCTAGAAGTCATTTTTCACATCGTCGTTATATTAGTATTGTGCAGAGTGCTACTGGAAAACGAATATTAGTATGCAGGTTATTGTTTTGCTTTTGATAATTTACTTCAATCAAATTCTGAAATTAATTTCAAATATTCCCTAACAACGAATTTTTTCAGAGTTAAAAAAGTGTTTTTAAGTCATTTTTTAACATTAAAAATGCGTGCTGACTGCAAAACAAATGCGTTAAATGGATTTAAAAATCAAATAATTCATAACTTTCTATTATTAATCATCTATTTATCTGTTATTAAAGAAAATTATACATTATTAAAAACATATTATTGCAATAATCATCGAATACTTCAAAATTCTTTGTAATGTTATAAAATTTTTTGATGTCACGAATAAAATAAGTCTTCTACATCGGCACATTCTTATTTTTAAAGTATTGTTCAAATTTAAGATAAGCTTATTTTCAGATTTATCCGACCAATTAAACCACCATCTAACCTATCAAATGGCCCTTATTCATCATCTCAAGCTATAGCTCGTACTGCATGCCAAATGGTTTCCAACATACCATTTATTTCGGATCCGGTTGTCTCTCCGGGCTTCTCTGATGTTTGGACTACTGCTGATCAGGTGAATTTCGTTTGAAAAATTGAAATTTTAAAAATAATGAACTGTGATGTGAATTTCAAGTCTAAATAATATGTAATTTAATTTAAGTTTCATCAATTTAAGTTTCTCTCAATCGGTTGTGGAATTATGGACGAACATGCCATACTGTTATGTTGTTGGTTGCTATATCTTGGTATAAAATCATATGTCCTGTTTGGGGAATCGCTACCAGAAGGTTAGCCATTCAAAATTGAATTTAAATCAATTGAATTCAAAATCACTTTACCGAATCAATTTTTTATATTTATAATCTTGAAGACATAGTAATAGAAATGAAATTAAAATTTCTAAGATTTCAAATAATTTCAAAAATGACGGATTATAGGCTCCCGATCAGCCCATGTAATGTCGTTGGCTCCGGACGCTGATCTAATCTTAAATCCATTTGATGGTAACTGCTATGAACGAAATGATCCTCTCTGTCCTATCAAATCTATTGGTACTATTGCTTCTGCCGGGAATTTGTACGCAAATATCCAAAAACTCGAACATCCAAGTCAAATGAATTTTAATTTTAATGTATGTTTTACAAAATAATAATCTGAAAATTATTTCAAGCATATATTTTAAGTTTTTTTGTAAATTTAATTTCATGCAGTTTAAGGCATTTGACATTTGAATTCTTTCAGATATTTGAATCAATAATTCATATGTTTCAGCGTTACTAAAATAAAATTTGAATTTTCTGAGTTTCTCTAAAAAAAAAAGAAGAGTCTTCAATAACGATCATTTATAAGTGCTATGGAAAAAAAAAAAAGTGCACCAAACTAGCCATATAATTTGAACGAATTACAGAAACGCAACCATTGGTTACTCTTATTTAGTAGCGACCGAACTGAAATGGAATCGGTACAACCGGAACAGATTGCGTATTTTGATACAGAAGATGATGCACTGCTACAGCTTCGATCTAATCTGGAACGTGAAATTCGCTTGAAATTCGATCAAAATCGTCTTTATGGAATTCCACACTGGAACTTATTGGCTTCCAGGTAAATGAAATTAGGCTTCATGGCTTTCCGGCAAACGAAATTAGACTTCATGGTTTCCAGATAAACCAAATTAGGCTTCATATTTTTCTTTCTTCTACAGAAAGTGATATTTATTCATTTACTATGCTTAATGAAGTATTGCATATTAAGCATAAGAAAAAAAATATTTTCTTTTATACATACTTTTTTTGTATCTCTCAGTCTAAAATTACAGTACAAGATTAATTTAGTTTGGTAAAGAGAATATAATCTCTAATTTATTTAAATAAAAAAAAATCGAAAAAATCAATAATTCATATGCTTCCGTGTTACTATGAAATTTAAATTATCTGGATCATTTATCACATATTATTTAAATGGAAAATTATTTCTTAAGAATTAAAGCAAAAAAAATAAAAAATGTTCACTGTAAAGATGTGGATGTGAAGGTCAGAGAAAATTTAGGGAATTTTTCAAATTCCAAAAAGTTTGAAATTTTGAAGTATAAAAATTTAACTCATTTATCTGCAATGTTTCGCAAATTTTCAGAACACTACGTGAGATGTTATCTAGGCTCGAAAATACCGATGATAGGGATCAGATAAAGGATGATCTGATGCAACTCTGCAATTCATATCACGTAAACGTCGTTGCTTTTCGTCATCGATACAGTACACCGGATGAAATTATCGAAAGAGTACTGTCGCTGAAGATGCATGAGAATACTGATCAAAGGATCCAATTTGCAATTGCTATCCATTTGCAATCATTTGTCAATAATATTTTATCATGTTCGGTTGCAGTTGCTGCACTGAGACCGTTGATAAAGTGATAAAAAAGACTTAGATCAAAGAGTAGGATATCTGTCAATAACATCTAAATATTTGTTGATAACACCTGAATACCTGTAACTAACACTTGAATATCTGAACAGCTACATCGACATTTTTGTATACTGTGAGTTCATTGACTATTATTTCTTTCCATGCCACAAGTGATCTTTGCTCTTCTTGACCAAAAAATCATGTGTATCACCCACTACATGCAAAAATATGATTTCCGCTACGCCGATATTACGTAACATTATTTATCATACGTAAAAGTCAATATCAGTCTATTGAAAAAGAAATTACTGTTGAAATATATGCAAATTTATTGATATGATTTCTACGTACAAATAAAATGATTTTGTTTACTCATTTATGATTTTACGATTTACGATTTATCATTTTTATTTGATTTTTGAATTAATTACTGATCCTTCCTCATCTTTCTTTTTCTTTTTCTTTTTTTTTTCTTTTAAATTCTCATCTTCGATAAAATAAACAAGAGAAATAATAACTGTGTTCTACGAAGTATAAAAGTCAAAAGTTCGAGAGTACCAAGCTATCACATTTGAATAATAACTTGCCGAATAATATTTTGATTAAAATAAAAAAAAAAAAAAAGAAAAATCAAACAGGCAACGAATTGGAAGTGGATCTAAAATATATTCTAATTTTTCAAACTAAAATATATCAGCAAGAATGGGTGATGATAATTTGAGTGATTAGATCATGTAATAATCATGTGGATTATGTGAAGCTACTGGTTTTAAATTTCATGAATTACGTAAGAGCATTGGAGAATTGGAAGAAAAATGCGATTTCATTAAAGAATATTAGAAATTGGAAGTTAACAAATAATTTGTTAATAAAGTGAAAATTGTAGAAAAAATGACCAGATAATATAAAGATATTGCATAATACCGTAATGGTGCAAGAAGAAGACGATAAATTCTCGCTCTTCAAGTTAATATTTTGTCCTTTTCCCCTTCTCTTTCAATTCTCTAGGCCATTTATTCATCATTTTTCTCTCTTTTTTTTTCTCTTGATAAAATTTCGACAAAATCATATGATGAAAAAGCAAAATTTCTTCCCAGAAGTGATGGAAATATTTTCTCACAATAATCCAGCACTACGATGATTGATGCATTTACTACTTTTCTTTGTCCAGTATATTTTAATTGTAATTTTAAATTATTTGGCCAAGTAGAATTATTTGTGACTCTAAATTATCTGACCAAGTAAAATCGTTTGTGATTCTAAATTATCTGGCCAAATGAAAGCATATGTGGCTCTAAATTATCAGGCCAAGTAAAACTAGTCCACGCCAAGTGTGAAGATAATTGAAACAAAGGAAGAGAAATTTTCATTGCTCCTATGATACGATTATGCAAAATGCGGATTTTCGAATGGAAATTACCGTATGCCATTTATGTTAATGCAATTTGATCGTAAACTAGCGACGATGAGATTTAATAGCGTGCAATTATTATAACCTTCAACCATTGATTAGACAGTGATTGTATCATTCTTGGAGGTCGTAATCACTCATCTTTTTTATCATTCTCTTATTCTTACTCTCTATTCGTATGCATCAATTCCTTACTCTCCTAAAATTAATGTTATTTCTTCCTTTTATTTATATTTGATCACTTTCATCAAAATTGAAATTCATTTGATTACTTCAAAAAAGCTAATTTATTTTGTACTACGTTTTCCGCTTTTTATTGCTGATCAAAAATATCATTCTGATTGGAAATATGTAGCAACTTTCGTTCAAACGTCTTCTTGCTTGTAAATTCAATCAATATTTCAGGATTGTTGAGTTTCTGAATTATTCCGATTGATGTCCATTTACACAATATCATGTCGCATTGTCGTCAAAGGATTTGGTGGAATTATTCCCAGTACTTCAGCTGGTGTCGTTCTGAATTTTCCCTCAACGACCAAATGGAAGAATTTTGATAACAGACGAAATTTTTCTGGTGATACACATTCCACTGCTATAACGGGATTGCAGGTTGTTGATTTACTTTATTTAATATCAAATCAAACTAATTGAGAAATAAATAAATACTCAGTTTACTGTAGTTAATTTTGAAATTAATTAGCCCCGAATTAATCGGAATGAAGTAATCGTTTAATGTAGTATCCCAAATATCATTAGACACAAATCTGATGTTAATTTCAAAATTTAATCATCTAGTAAAATAAATTATTTGATTAATTTCAAAAGCAAATTAAGACTCCTCCTATCGCTGAATGGTTCGAGCAATCGATGAAGTTATCGTACAATTATGCGCAAAGTTTAGTTGAAAACTCGGGCTTAAAAAATATTTCGCATGAACATTTGGGCTTATACACGTGGTGGAAGCCCTCATCGTGGTACAGAGTATTCTTGGAATCTTTGCATACCAATTATGATTTATCCTGGCTTGTTACTGTAATATGTGGTAAAGTTTCATGATTTCTATGATAATCATTGCGTAATCTTGCTATCAACTCTGTGTTTTTGGTTTTCTGTGGCTTTTTGACATATTTAATTAATTGAAAAATTCTAGCGTTCTTAAATTCTTCAACAATTCTTAATTCATCTAATTTCAATCCCTGTTCCTTTAACTTTTTCTGAACAATTAAGTCAAAAAAATTTGTGGTGTGAACTTAACTTATGATTTATTGATAATAGCTGATCTTTTTTCAGCTACTATGTTAATTCGAATGGCTACGCTTTATTTGCCAGCTTTAATTTTATGGAAGAGAACGAGATTCGAAGAACCTCAGCTTCCACTTCTACATCGTAAGAAATTTCTACATTCTGAACAAATTTTGTCTAAACTTTCATGTCTATAAAACTTAAAATTTCCACCATATTTTTAGAAATTCGAAGTCGGATTGGCTCGGTTATATTGTATTCTCCAAATGTTGGACTCTTCCTGACGCAATACTGTGGTATCAAGAAAATGGCTGAAGCTAGGTATGCTTTTTTTTTGTAAAGTTTTGATAGAAATATTTAGTTGATTGTTACTTTGAAACAAATGAAATATTGTTATTGCATTTATAAAGATAATGATATTTTCAGTTATCCGGACTGGACAACATGTGGCATATTATCATTCACCGATCTAACAATACCAGATCCGGCTTTTTTATTACCTTCCCTAACTGCCATTTGTTTCACTTTCGCGAGTAAGGTAATGATGATATTACAATTTAAAAAATTCAAATGGTTTTTATCAGTGAATCATAAGCGTGTAAACTTCTTCTTCCCAAAAAAGAAGAGACATGTAATCCGTTATTGTCTGCTTCATGGCGCTTTTCTAAGATTTCTTTATTTCTCTACACCTTTCACTCATATTGAATAATTAATAAAATTTCTGCTCCTTTATTACTTCTTTCTCATCTTGTATTTAATTTACATTATTTTTGCGCTAGATGCGATTCTTATGCTGTAGAATACTTATTGGACAGAAGATACTGATTTGAGCTACATTTTTTTTTTTTTTTTCAGAAATGGATTGAAACATTACAAATGCAAAAAACTGTAAGCAACTGGTTGTTAGGACTAAGGCCAAATAATACGATATATCCAATCATTGCATGTTCATTTTTTATTGCTAATAACGTTCCTTCGGTAAGTAATTTTCAAAAAAAAAAATTGGAGGCGAGATTTCAAATTTATTTCTTAGTGTAAAAATTATTATACTTTGCATTGTTATTCATTAATGCGGTACTGCGAAGTACTGATTTTATTTATTTTCTCATTTACTGTTTATGTTAGATATTAATTAACTGTTTATCCAGATACTATTTGGATTACGATTTTTTCGTTACTTTTTCTTTTTTTTTTTCATTAGGCCCAGATTTTTATGTATATTTAATTAATTTATCACTTCACTTAGATTTACTTAATTTATCAGTGTTTCTTCATCATATTTTTCACCTAATTATTTTTTAAGATTGTTTGTGTTTATTGGATCACTTCGAGTTTAATTAGTAGTGTGCATGCGACAATATTGGGCACTCGTACAGCGCGATCTCTCTTACGTTTACCGGGCGTTTATTCAGATCCTGCCGAAGCTCGTCGTATTGAATTGCTGAACTACATTTCTGGTATTTTTGGTTTTTTTTTTCTTATACAATTATTGCTATATTCATTTTGTTATTGCTGTTTGCCATTGATTGCACTTCCTTGACAATATTCTTTTGAAGGTTAGTTAGTTAATTTTTTAATGTCTGAACTTTCTGACTGCAGACTCTTTAATCCCCCTTTGAAGGTTCGTTATAACACTAAAATCTTTTTTTTAGATAACTGAGTTTAACAAAAATCAGGAAATAGATAGGTTTTATATGGGATATAGTAATGAATTCAATTTTTCAGAAATGAAACGGAAGCGATCAAATGAAAGAGAAGCTCAGAAGGGAATTGTTGAAATTGAGAAACAAATCCATGAAGATGACGAGTTGTCCAAATCGCTTTTAAAAGAAGCAGAAAGCATCGAACTTGAAAGGGATTCACTTTTTCGAGAACCATGGAAACAAAGTGTTGCTTTATCGTCTTCAAAAATTGCTAAATTGATGGAGCAACGTATAAAAGAAAATGTAATATCAAAAGCTGGAAAATCAAAATCAATGATAAAAACTGATCGAAAATTTGAAATCGACGAAATTACGGCAGGCTAAAATTGAATCTTTTTTTTGCGAAGACCGTAATAGATTTTAGATAGGCAGGTTTTTTAATTGTAAGATAGACAAAAAACCAGTCAAATTTTTTGTTGGATCATTTCATTTGTAGAGTTTTATTTTCAGATTTTTTTATTCCTATTTAAGTGAGATCATACCGGTGTTAGATGAATAGTAACATGATAGGCGATGTGCAGAATAGTTTGATTGTTCAGGAATTTCTAAACCCTTAGGAACGTATTGAATTATTTCTTAAAGTCTTTCAAGCATCATGAATTTTTTAGAATCATAATGGAAAGTTATGAATTTCTCTTTTTCGAAGCGAAATCGTGCCTTAATCTTTGATCAACCATGCATTGCTTGTCATTTATCATTTTTCAGTGATGTTATAGATAAAATAATTACTTTATTTGTATCATTAATATAAATAAGGCACATTTGCTCTATTATTTAATGACTTTACTGGATGAGCATTTTAGTCTTTTTGACAGCTGGCATACGTTCTCGTATTTTCTTGTTTCTATGCTTTTTCACAATTTATAGTATATTTAAGAAATAGTGATGTAATCTTGCCTTTAAAACTTAGTGTATTATTGATTAAAATGAAATAAAATTCAATGAAAAAATCTTTGCATAATGTACGGAGCTATTTAACTCGAGAACGGTGTTTACTTACTACCGTCCTGATGTTTTGCGGATGGTAATCTGTAAGGATTTTGTTTCGGTTAATTTCAAGTGATACTGCGCAGAGGATTTGAAGGATCCTTGGGATTTTGCAGTTACTCTAAGTTTATTATATTCTGTGTTCTGGATAGTGCGCAAGGACCGAAAAAATTTTTCGTATTCCTGGACTGGTTTTTGAGAGTGTTGTATTATAAGGAGAGAAACATATTTCAAGATTGGTAATGATGCTGTGTAATTTTAGGATGCTTCCAAGATATCTGCGGACGATGCCGCGGTTTAGACGGCATTTTCTGACTGAATTAAAATCCTTGCCAGCAGTGAAAACATCATCACGACAAAACCTTGTAATTGCTGATCATTGTCAATTAATTTTACAGATTAGACATATATCTTTTTTCGGGAGAGGTCCACCATCTTCGACTTCGCCAGTTGTTCCCGAAATATTGGTAAGTTCCTGGTTGGCATATGTGGTAGCTATTAGTTTTTGGCTACTTTCTTGTTTAGAAACATCATGAAAATTGGCATTTAAGTTGCACTGATTATAATTAAATCATTATTTCGATTTAGCTTTAATTAAATTTCATCAATTAGATGTAATTGAGTCCAATTTGCTTGAAACTAGATTAATTGAATTGATTTTAAATTATTTTTTTCCAGGCTACACCGCATACACCATTGGTTTCTACGGATTCAACAGATTTTACGCTGATCGAACAATTACAATTGGGGGCAGTAAAAGATTTTCATTTACTTGATTTTCTTGGTGGAAATTCGCTGGTCAAAGAATATGACCTTTTTTCGTGGTGGAGTCCAGCGTCGTGGTTTCGATTAGCTCTAGAATATATGCATTTTAATATTGATCTACCATGGTGGTTAACTGTTATGTGTGGTAAGCTTTAGCTAATGATTAAACGTGAAAAATGCTTCTTGTTGATAATTTGGAATTCTAGTTTTATTGATCAATGAAATTAGTCTTGGATAAGAAAATGAAAAATTCGCTATTTTCATAAGATCAAAATTTTTCAAATAGTTCTAGTGCCATAATTTTGCACAACAAAATTTATTTTATACTGATTTTTTTTGTATTCAGTTGTTTTACTAATTCGAAACGCTAGAGTTTAAGTTTGTTCAAATTTAATGAATTAATTAATTTAGGATAATAAATTGCTTCAGAATTGAGTTTTAGCCACTATAAGTTTACGATTATTGATGATATTCGTACCAATCGCCTCTCACCGGCTTATGGGACGAATACAGTTACACAAAAAAGAAATAGATGAATTTAAAGGAAAAATCGAAAGTGCTCAAAGAAATGGAAATTTCTTGTCAAGTTTGTCTTTTCTGTTTTTATCTATGTTTCCTTTTCTGAAAAATTTTTGCCATTTAATCATTAATTACTGAAGGAAATTTTCTTTATCAAAAGCAAATTGATATTTTGATTTTTTAAATTTGAAATAAACTTTCTTCATCCATTTCAGTAGGTTGAGCTTGCTCCACATTTTTAAATTCGAAGTTTAACTTGAAATTTTCTCCTCGTAATTTCTTTTGTGCTTTTTTATTTTTTGAAATAATGGCTATTCTACAAATATTTTACTCGTCACTACCAGTACTACTGTGCAATGCGGGTGGAGAAAACACTTTTTTGTTACTTTAAAATTGGAAAATTAATATGAAATGAAACTTTTATAGCACTTCATCAGAATTTTGGGACTGGAAGTATTAATTATATATTTCACATACCAGTGAATCATAGTTTTATGATATTTCGATTTCAGCGATGGAAGCTCAGAAAGAGATGAAAGACTTTTTGAAATCAAAAGACATTAAGCTGTCTCGACAATTTCTGCTTATGAGTCTTAATGGCGCTATTTTTATGACACAGTTTATTGCGGTGAAAAAATTGGCTGATGCTGCGTAAGCTTCAACGTTAGATATTAGAAGTGTTACAAAATCTCAAAACAAAACTTATTATGCTTGAGACTATAGATTTTGCTTGTGAAATGTTTTAAATTCCTATTTCCTTATTTTATTAATTTTTTTCAGTTTTCCTGGTCTGAGTACCGGCGGTTTGTACTGGTTCAAGGATTTGACTGTACCTGATCCTTATTATTTACTCCCATTGATTTCTGCTCTTACTGTCGCTGCGGTTTTCAAGGTGAACCAGTTGAAATTTTTATTAACAATACAAGATTTTTTGTATATAATAGTTGGACAATTTATAATGTCCAGTGACATATTTAAGAAACATGAAAAAATTGAAATTTTCAAGAAAAAAGAAACTTTGAACTTGTGTGCTATTTTTGATCATTATAAGGATGACATTTTTGCTTGAAAATCACATAAAAGTATTATAAATTGAAATTTAAAGAGGAAAATATCTGGAATTCGAATTTAATGAGAAAAAAATATTGAGTAGTTGGAAAAATAATATTAATTCATAAAGCAGCAATTTTTATTTTTTCCGTTTTCTTTTTTCTTTCTATCATGAAAAATAGCTAGGAACTGTTTTCGGATAGATGGGAGCCGAAACTGGTGGAACAAATCAAGGTGTCAGTCCGCAGGTTCAGAAAATGTTAACGAGAATCGGGCCAGTTGTGGTTTTTGGATGTAGTACCAAAGTTTCTTCGGTGAGTTTTCCTCATTTTCAAGAAATATATCTCAGTCAATGATTATTTAAAATTTGTAATGTTTGAGAAGATTGGATATTCAAAATTAAATGGAACTTACATAAGGAAAGAATGAGTTATTGTAAATTTTCCTGTATTTCTATCACTTAAATGCAAATACAATGGAAATCGTAATTTCCTGAACTTTAAATATTCAATGCCGAACTTGTTATGAATCTATATGTATTTGTATTTGTTCTTGCTATTAATCCCATTCATTACTGCATTCTATGATCTGTATATTTACTTTATAATTTTGATAGTTTCATTCGATATTTCAGTTACAAAAGAATTTCAGCATTTGAAATTTCAGGCTATAGCATTATACTGGTGTACATCAAACATAATTTCTGTAATATTTTCTGGAATATTGAAGATTCCATCAGTTCGTGCTCTTCTAAAGATTCCTCAACTACCATCGAAACAATTACAATCCTACAAAAAAGTATCTAGCTGAAATTAGTACAGACGATATGCAAAATTAAGTCTTTTTTTTAAACAGTTTTTATAAGTAAAATAAGTAGTTAATTAAGGAAAAGTACTTGAACAAATTTAACAAAATTTTGATTTTATTGAACTGTTCTGTTTTCTAGACAGAGTAAAAAGATATTTATTGAGAAAACAAAAGGTAATTCTGATGGATAAGATCTCCAGAGAAACGCGGAATATTAGTTATTTTAATAGATGTCATATTTGAGAAATTTCCGGATTTTTTTATTTTTTCCGTCAATGACATTATTAAGCCACCTGATATACAATAATAATCTGATTTCAACTTTCTCTTTGCTTCATTTGCGCTTTATCCATCTGCATAATTCGTGTTTATTTCAGGACTGGATGGCAAATGAGGCGGAAGAGAACATAGTTGAAAAGAAGAGATAGTTATGTGATGGTATATTTCAGATGATTCAAAAAATATGTGATTATTAATTTCCTCTTGATTTCGAGATTTGTAACTTAATTGCTTAGATCAAAGTTAATAACTAATCGATCGGATAGTAACAGATGCTAGCATTAGTTTTAGTAGTAATTTCTTTCTTTTTTTTTTCAATCTAAGAATTTTTCGATTTCGACTTTCTTTCAAAAAAAGATTATCGTATATCACATACTCGAGAAATGTAATCACATAGTTGTGAAATTTATTTATTTTTTCTTAAATTTTTTCTTCGCTGTTTGCTGAAGTTTTACTCTTTCGTATATCGAAATTAACATGATAAATTTTGATATGTGAAAGAGTTAATCTGAATTCTTGGAAGACAGATAGTTTTAGTTTATTATGTCTGCAATTGATATTGTTGTTTCTTGTTTATATGTTATATGTTGTGAAATAAGAATATTTTACAAAATTTATTTTTGTTATTGGTTTATTATTAGTTTAAGACTTACTTGAAATTTTGGTTTTTCATATTTTTGTCTAGTATTGCTTCTCCATATATTTCCTAGTCATTTTCTATCATTGGTGTCTTACACATATTAGCTTCTAGGGATAGCACTTGAACATATATTCAAATTAGGGATCAATGTCTTTTCTTCGTTTTGGCCTAGGTTAATGTTTAATATGTTATTTCTATTTAGCTACGTTGCAGTAATTATATGAAATGTGCAGCAACAAAGTTACAGGAAAACCATTTCGATTATAGTGTAGTGGTATTGAGATTTGTAACCGTATGTCAAATGGAAGTATTTGTAAAATCTGATTATTGAGGATATGATTTTTAGATTTTCGATTCGGATGGTGTAAAATTACACAATCAGTTTTGCTTGAATTATTATCGTAATGGCGACAGCATTTTATCTGGGAAGGTCTCATCTACCAGTACAGCGTTTTTATGCTGCGATTACATCTGCTGCTGCGACAACAGTTCGTAGTTCCAATTTTCAATTACAACACTGGGTAATTGCCATTCGGCATGCATCTACAGCGAAAGATATTTTCGTTGCATCGCAAGATTCTCTGGTGGTATGTTAACTTCAATTAAAATTTTTATTTCTAACATCACATATAGGAGAGAATAATTTAATGTCCAACAAACTTTCGAAATGGCCAATTTCGACATAGCGCATTATCTTTAGATGATCAGAAAAATAAATAAAAGTTATCGTAGTTTCATAATTTTCGCTGCAATGTTTGCTGTAAAAGATAGTGCAGTAAATGATAGAACAGTAAGAAAAAAAATATGCCGAAGAACTCGCAGCGAAATAATCTTGAGTTAAAATTCTGTTTTGATCAATTTTAGGCAAGATTTCTGTCCCTTATCAATAGGAAATTGAAATTGAACAGAACTGCATAACAAATAACAAACATCATGAAATATCGAATTGAATAAGCTTGTTGTAATGCCTCTAACAGAGTCGTTAAATTGACCTTGAATTTATTTGTTTTATTAATTCATTTAAATCTATTCTCATTTATAATATTATAAATACCTGAGGACGTTTTTAGAATATACCGGATATTCCAATAATTACAATGCCTCCGGAAGCAACTAGTTCAGGCTTCTCCTTTTATGAGAAATGGCTTCTAAAACTTGATATGTTAGATATTTTCGGCCTAAATGGATCAACTGTGGATAGTCTTGGGCTTTTTTCATGGTATTCACCTGCTTCTTGGTATCGAATTGGTTTGGAATTTATCCATAATCATTTCGATCTCCCCTGGTTTGCTTCTATCATATGTAGTAAGCATTTTCATATATATATATAATAGATATAAAAAGTAGGAATTCAAGTTTTAAAACAGCAAATTTTTAAGCGAAAAAAATGTAATGAATTAGTAGAAAAAATTCGATTAGTTATAAAATCTTTTTCTAAACTTTTAATGTAATAGTTTTTTTTTTGGTATAAAATTGAAGATTAAATGGCATTTCATTTCTTCTTCAATTGAACTGAATTTAATAACCTTATGCTTTTAATTAGGAACATGTTATTCCTTCCTACTTTCATAGTTTCTCTTTCGTGTCACCTTTATTTTCTCAAAAATGCTTTTCAGCCACATTGTGTTTACGATTGGCATTTCTGCGAGCAACTTTATTCTTGCAAAGGTTTGCACCAAAGAAAATGATGCACGATGAAACGTTGAAAATGTTTGATGAGAAAAAGAAAGAAGCTCGAGAAATAATTCGCAGTGAAGCCTTATGTTAGTCTTTTTCTGCGCTAAATAATTTCATTATGTTCTGAATTCAGTGGATATATTACAATTTTATCGAAGTAATCATTATGTAATTAAAAGTTGTATTTGATGCCATGTTATCTTCATCAAATATCAAGATTTTTTTTCTTTTTTTGAATCACAATAATAAGTGAAATACATAACGAAGTGTCATGTACAACTTAGAAAAATATTTTTTAGGATTTTGAAAAATTGTTTTTACTTTTAGTATTTTATTAAAATGCCTTTGCTATTCCACGACTTTAATCCACTTATTTGGCCCTCATTCACCTTGATATAGAATATTTTATCATTTTAGATCGGAAAATATCACACGATGAAAATGTTTATATCGACACTTATAATTTAAGATCCTCTAATAGGTATTATTATTTTTTGCTCAACTCAGTTTTATTCATTTCCCAATATCGAGGAATTATTCTTATGGCAGAAAACAAGTAAGTGCTTTACTTTTTGTTTCTTTTATTAAAATGTACAAATAATATTCTGATAATCCATATTTGTAAGGTTTGAGCAACTGGAAATATCAGTCACTTTTTTGGCAGAGAAAAAGAAAAATGAAATATCATTTATATCATTCGGAGAATTTATATACATAAATTTTATTTGTATCATTTTTAATTTGCTGGATTTTCAATCGAAATTGAAAAAAAAAAATGATATGTTTTTATCCTTATGAAATTTCATAGCTTTCCTGGTTGGGACACAGGCGGTGCACTATGGTTCGTAGATTTAACAGCGACAGATCCTAATTTCATGGTACCAGCACTCTCATCTGTTCTTATTGGATGCACACTTTTTGTAAGTTTTACCTTTTCTAGACAATCTATTTAAATTTTCGAATAATATTTCGACTTGAAAAATTTTTCGATTCTACTCATCTGTTTTTTCAGCTTGGATATGATCCGACCGGTACTGCATCCGCCGGTAAATATGTTAAAGTATTCAAGTATCTTCTGGTACCAGCCGGTGTATTCTTTTTTAGCTCAAGAGTTCCTGTTGTAAGTCTTTCCACATTTCCGGGATTTCTTTATAAAATGTTTCTGATTTTTGCTGTCTTATATTAAATTGTTAAATTGCTTCTGTATGAAAAATGGTGAAAAATTTGCCGAAACAATAAAATGATGATCATACCCTTGAATATTTCCATAAGTTAGTTGTTCCTTAGTTAAATGAGCAATTTTTGTATAACTTAGTTTCAGAATATTATAAAAATATATTAAAATTTAAAAGCAACTTTTGCATTGTTGTAATTTATGGTAATTTTTATTTGATTTATTATTCTGTTAGCATTTTCATCGTTCTGTGCTCTCTTTTTAGGCCATTTCGATATATTGGTGTGCTTCAAATTTCTTCAATCTTTTGTTGACAACAACTCTACGCATACCCAAAATCCGTTATGCTCTTGATATTCCATTGAAAGTAACGAAACCAAGTTCCGTATCGTTTCAAAAAGCATGGAAGCGTGCATTCGGTAACATTTTCCTCCCAAATTTTTGTGAAAAATCAGAATTACTGCCAGTTTTTTAGTCTCAGAGGTTTGAATAAATTAATTATACCGTTACAGATGAATGTGAATGTCAACTAGGAAAGCAATATTGAAAAAAAAAATCCTCAATTCAAAATTAGAAATTATGGAAAAGGCAAAAATAATTGAACTGAGCGTTGTCCTTATCTGTTTGAATGATATGCTATTCAAATTAAAGTATGTTATTTATTATATTGAATTTCGATTTAAAATTTTAATTTGCGTCCTTTTCTTCAGGCTGGAAGAAGGAAACAGAAAAACAGGCTCGATCACGACCAGTAATGTGGGAAATAATGCAAAGACAAGATTTGGAAAGATTTGCGAAAGCTGGTAGATCGACCTCCACGAGATAATAATTGGATGAAACTGCAATGAGATCGGGACTTGATTCAAACTCGTTGATTGTTTTCGTAATGGTTTTTTTGATGGTGTTTTGAATTTAGTTTGTGTCTTTGTAGAAAATTTTCTGATTTTTCAAGTGAATTTGTCAAATTCAAAGAAAATAAATAAACATTTCTATGACATAAGCGGTAGCTCACATTGGCCACTCTATTCTTCTGAACAAATAGTTCCGTGAAACAGCAGCATTTTATTCTCCTCAAAAAATTTAAAATTTTGTAAAAATAATATAATTTATAGACCTCCAATAAATTTTATTGCATTCAAAAGAAGAGAGCTAAAATTATCCGCCGTACATAACGATATTTTTTTGTCAGGAATACCGACAGTCAATTCGTCGTATTCAATATTGCACTTGGCATACAGAATTTACAATAGATACAATATACAGAGAAAATAACAAAAATAATCGGTATGATCATTCTAATCTATCATTTTCAAACAGAATTCTTAATCTTTTTGACTTCTTAAAAAAAATCCGAAATTTCCTCATATTTTGCTCACCGACATTTCGAAGGAAAAAGATGACACAAATGAATTTGAAACTTTTTCATTAAAGAAGAATAGAAAAATGGTAAATGGTTATATAATTTTTAGATTTTTACTTTGAATTTTTCATTTACGAAAAGTGTTTAGTTTTATTTATTTTACATAAAATGCTGCCCCTTCAGTTTTCCCTAAGCAACATGATATGGTTTAACATATTATGCTATAATTGATTGATAAATTGCAGAAAAAAAAAAAATAATGAATTGCACATAATATTGTAACAAAAAAATTTTCACCATAGATCGTATGAAAAATTACTATTTTGATATGAGCAGAAAAAGATACGATCCTAATTTAGAGCAGGTTTAAAGAGAATTTTCATCATTTTGGTTATCAGTGTAAAATTAATCTGATTCTATTATATATGAATTTATGTGAAATATAGTAGATTTAACAACGGCATTATCAAAATAGTTCCATAGTAGCAAATTTTTATTTCAATTCTTTATAATATGAAGTTCCACTCTAAATTAGTCTTTAAAAAAAGAAAGAAAAGAAAAACATTTAAATCCATAATTTTTTTTTTAATATATAGCGCGAACTTGAAAAAAAAAATCGAATTTTCCTTATTTCTTTAAATTTTGCATATATTTACACATAAGTTTCGATGGATCAGAAAACTTCACGAAGTTTTCTGATTCATCGAAATCTTTTTGAAATTTTTAGATTTTCTTATAGAAAAAAAAGAATAAATTTCATAAAGCTATCAAAATGTTATGTGATATAGAGATTATTATTTATATAATTGTAAAAATTACGATAACTATTACTGATATCGATAAATGAAAGAAAAATATCGATATATGAAGAGCAATTATAATTAAGAATTTACAGTAACGATTATAAAAGTAAGAATAGCAATAATGATAACAATAACACTATTATCATTGATAATGCTATTAATTTCACAAGTCTGAAGTGATAAAATAGAAGATATTTTTTACTCTCGCAATTATTGCTATTGTTGTTGTTTTGTTGTTGTTATCTTTGAATTTGCTGTTAATTTAATAGATGCATAGCGCCTTCGTCTAGAACAATGACAATACCCGTATACAGTAATCGCCAGTAACGCTGTCAATACCGATAAACCCGTCCAAATAGTTAACCATAATCGGGGAAAACAATACTGCTTCCGGGCTGTAAAAATTATATTGATACATTTATAAAATAAGTTTTAATTTTAACGATCTTAATAAATAATTATCTGAGAAAAAAATTAGGTCTTTTAATTAAATCTTTTTTTTCCTAAATTAATTTTTAAACTTTTTTTCGGAAAAATTTCGGATTTTAATAATTTTAAAAAACGAACAGTTATCCTTAAACATGTTGATATGGCGTTCACGATCTGTTTGATAATTCTCCGAACTACAATATTCATCCTTCTTATCACCGAAACAAATATCGGCATGAACATGTTGCTGGAACGATTTATGCTCTCGTCGTTTCCTGATAACTTTTTTTTCATAATCGGATAGAAGAGCATTCGTAGCTGATGTTATCAAATCCGGACAAAATGGTGGCTGTAATGAAGAGGACTAATTTCTGCATAATCTAATCTTAGAAATCCGGAAACATACTTTATTATCTAATTAAAACGATGTCATTCTTTTTAGGTGACAATTTTAGTTGATAAGATAAATTAATGCTGATAAAATGGAAATTGGATTTCACAAAAATATAGCGATAGTTACATTTACCTTATCAAAAAATTGTTAAATTAAACATTTAAAATGACTCACAGATGGTATATTATCACAGTTTGTTAAACCGGATGTGGTATCAGGAATATCAGTGCATATTTCGATGGAGCATTTGATACTTAACTGATTGATATCCGGTACTTTAAATGCATGCCAATGAACTCGAGCTATATCATGATAAGTATCATAATGTGGATGACTGAAGATGTTGATATCCGTTGAACAACTGAAATATATATCAAAGATAATAACTAGAAAGTTTCAATTATTTTACTCAAAATAGTCAAAAAAATTATAAAATAAATAAAGATAATAATAAAAAATATATCTTCATATTACTTCTTAAAATTTTTTTTCTGAGTAAACTTACTTTAAAAAATTGATAAATTTGTTTTTAACTTTTCAGAAAAAAAATCTTAATTATGCAAATATACCCTTGTTCATCGATCACCACATATTCCGTATTACTAACCGTATCCCGTACTGTGCAATTTCGTACATGAAATCCGTAAGCATCTGAAATTTTCTATTTGAAGTTAAATTTTTATAAAATTTTATGAAATAGTGAAGTAATTAACTAGAATTATTAAATAGACATTTTAAAGCATTATATTATTCACTTATTTGAATAGAATCCTTATGATAATTATTTAAATAGAATGCTTATGATAATTTCACTGTATGTAGTAAATCTATCTGGATAAGTAAATCTACCTGGATAGTAAATCTATCTGGATAATATCTGGATAAGTAAATAATTTAAGTAAATAAATTTACATATGAATTTTAGGAGAAAAATCCGAAACAATGCTAACTGAAAGTATTAGCAAATAAATAGAAAGTAAAAAAAAATTTTTCAATTAAGGTTAAAATTAATTCTGGAAATATTTTCAATATCTGAATAAGAATAAATTAATTTAATTTAAAAAAAAAACTTTTTGGAAACGCTAAAAATGTGAAATTCCACTTTTTTTGAAAGCAAATTTCTATTCAGATTATCAAGGAAAAAAATTGCATTACTTAAATTTTTATTCTTTTCCTGAATATGTCGAAATTTTAGAGATGAAGTGAAGCAACAGAATTTCACATTGATATTTTAAAAAATCAGTGGCGATTTCCAAAAAGTATAAAATACTCGGAATTAAAGATAGATTCATTAAATTAATTTTTGAAGTCATTGAAAAGTATACAGTGCTCAAAGACAAATTCCGATTAATCCATTGATACGGGAAACTTTTAATAAATTATCAAATCATTGAAAATATCGAGAATTTTGGCCGTAATCCTGGAATTATGTTAGAATATAATTTTTAAAACCTGATTCGGGTACCAAACTCCATTCGATTCTCATAGGTTGTCCAAGGTTAACGATTTCTATTTCAGTACCATCATCACCATGTCCATGTTCTTCTTCGGTAACTATTCGCATCATGCATTCAGGAATTTGAGCCTTATGCTCGAGTTTCATTGGTACTAAGCGTAACCTGCATCAAAAAGACGTACTTCAGATGGTACCATTTGTTCTAGATTAACGAAAAAATCGATGAAAGATTGATTAAAAAGGATCAAAGGTCAAACACAATCCGAAATGTTATTCTTCAAGTTGCAAATTTTCTTTTTTTTTTTTTAGAATCTTAAAATTCGACAATGATATATTTTTTGGGAAAAAAAAAAGCTTATAACAGTTAAAGCTATCATTATTCGAATTTGCAAAAATTGAAATAATTGAATAATTGGAATTCAAATACTTACTCTTCCAGTGCTTCTTCGATACGTTTCGGTATTACTTGCTTTCGATATTGTACTTTTTGATGAATACATTGGGTTAGAAATGATTGCATTGTGCTAGTATTATCTTTTTGTTGAAAAATAACAATAATTTGCATGTGATATTGGGTTTCTGGTGACTGTTGTTCTGGAAATTATTTTCGATTAGACCGGAAATTAGATGAAGCATTAAATCAATCCGATCAATTTTTTATCAAATATTAATGAATTATGACGTAATAAACTAGTAAAAAGTATTTTTTTTTTTTTTTTTTTTAAATTCATATATTTGCGTAAATTCATGAAATTGCGAATTGAAAAGTCCATTCAATCTCGACAATTTTTACATTAACAAATAAATGAATTATCACCAATTTTCGGTCCAATCATCACCAATCGTGAATTATCAAAAAGTACTGATACTTTTATGACTTGCCAAAATTTTCAAAGTTTTCTGGATATTTAAAACTATTAAAATATAGTAATTCGATAACAAATTTTATGAAATAATTAAAATTACCGATGTTTCTTATACCGCACGTGGAATATGGCATCATCACTCTGACGGAAGTTGCTTCATGAAAGGTAAAATAACATCTAAAACAAATAAAAATTGTTAGAGTAAAACTATGAACACAAGACTAGTTTCTCTGAATTTAAGTTTTGCAAATTCTAAAAATCAAATTTTATTATCGATTGAATTCAATCAAATGTTGATATTCAATTTTCAAGATTCCGATAACATTGCAGAATCAAGCGATAATTCAATTTTACGTATTACATGAATTCGCGTTAATTTTAATATGCAAATGGACAAACTGAGCAGCAGGTTTTCGATCACGAGCGAAAATTTGTCCGGTAAACGGAAACAACGTATTGATTCCGAATTGCAAACCATCTTCTTTACAAATTAGATGAGCTTTACCTGAAATTGAAATAGCAGAATTGAAATTTTAAAATAAACTAGAAACTAAGAAATCGAATGAAGAATTTGATTTCTTGAGATTTCATATCAAAAATTTTCGACGTGCTAATCTGGAGATATGAGAAAAAAGATAGAATTTTAATATTTCCAGAATAATAAAATCTTATATTTAAAAAACTTTGATATGCATACAAATATATGTTAGTATAAGTAATTTAAATCTCAAATTTTTTCTAATTAAAAAAAAGAAATTGTAAAAAACTTTAAATTTACCACGTAAACGATTAGGAACAATCCCGACAGGTTTCGGACTGGTTATTCTGGTTGCATTGAATGATGGATAAGTATATCTAAAAAAATATTCTGAAATATTTTTTTAACGAATATTTGCAATTTCTAATAAAAATTAAAACTCAAGAAATTTTCATCAAAAAATAATTTTAAAAAAATTAAAAAAAGAAAAGATCCTTATTTACATTTACTTATTGTAAATAATAATTGTAAATAACAAGAAATAAATAACTGAATAAATAAGGACAGCTTATAAAATGATTTAAAACAAGAACTTACGTCGTTGGTTGACTGATAACTTCCGGTAATTCCAATTTACCTTCTTTCTCTATTTCCACCCGAATATTTGGAGCAATTGTTTGAGTGAATGGTATCGGATAATTGATATCAGGTAACGCCGGTTTAATAGTTTGTTTGGTACTTGATATCTGACCATCGGTTGTTCCCGGATATGCAGTTGCAATTGTTTCATATCTTTCAGGAACAATTTCAAATGTGGTACTTCTTGATTGTTCCGGTGATGTTTCGTTCATTCTAGCATTTTCAGACGAACTTGTTGTTTTTGTTGTTGTTGTTGTTATTCGTGTTGTTTTTGTTGTTCTTTTTGTTGTTGGTGTTGTTGTTCTTGTTGTTGTTGGTGGTGATGGTGGTGTTATTGTTGTCGTTGTTGTTGTTGTTGTTTTTGCTATACTTTCCGGAAATGTTTGTTTATTTTCGTCTACTACTTGCACGGTATACGGTAAAACAACAGATGTTGTAGCAGTCACAGTAGTACCTGTTGTTGTAGTTTTAGATTCTGTACCATACGTATACTCTACTTGTGCTCCGTAATTTATTTCATCGTTTCCTATAGTTTCAGTTGTTGCTGAAATAAGTTGCAAAAGTTCATTAATTTCCTCATGATTTCGCAAAAAAATTCGGATTTAATTGATAAGGAAATTGCAATAGAATTCAAAATCCGACTGATATTGAAATATCTTGGAAATTAAATTTCTATTTCTTCAGGAAAAGAAACAGATCTGATGAGGAACAAATAGTTAGGTATGGGAAGATATCATTGAATCCTGAAGATGAAGATTCCAGATTTTTTCAGGATTCATTTGAAAGATGAAAACTTACCGAAGTTAGTATAATCAAATGAAGTTCCATGACTTTGATCCGTGATATCAGGTATTTGCTTCTGTTCATCAGAATAGTCCATTACAGGCATTGCTGCTGGAGGTCCTGGACTGATTTCTTTAGCTGAAAAATATATTTATAATTTAGGAAAATATATTTATAACTTCATTTTAAAATAAATACCCATAAACTTAAAATGAATACTCATAAATTATAATATATTTATATTTACAAGTTATAGATATTTTAAATATATTTATAATTTATAAGTATTCGCATTATAACGAAACAAAAAAGGATGAAGTAGTGTCAAATGAATTACGAATTCTTAAGCAATAATGAATTTTAAATTTTAGTGATGAATATTTAATAATTTGAATTTTATAATTATTTTATTCGATTATTGAACATTATGAAGTTAAAGGTGATAATAATTTGGTTCATTCCATTCGACAATTTACGTACCAGAAATAAGGGAAAAGAAATAAGGAATTAATCGAATACAGAGATAAGGGATCAATCGAGTACATATTTTTCATGCATAATTACTTACTTATCAAATAATCTGGACAATGATTGATCACGATGATCCAATTATTTCCTTATTTTTATGATATAATAACAGGATATCAGCATACCGGATAGCTGTGGATAATGATCAGTTGAGGCAAATTGAATGGACGGATATGTTTCAACATTGATATTCTCGAAATTGATCACTTTCTCCCGTATACCACTTCGAATCATCCCTTCATTGATTTTATCATCAATTTTTGCAGTCTAAAAAAAAAGATGAGATGTAGAAAAAATTATTTTAAAAACAAGAGAAATTCTAGTTAAAAAAAAATTCTTTCAATCAAGACTTATCCCAAATTTTGGATAAATCTTAATGTTTCTATTCAAATTTATCGTAATTAAAAATTTTTTTCAGAAGAATTATTGATTAATAAAGTTTCAGATCATTTCAATGCCAAAATTAATTCTTATCAAAAATCTCGAATTTGTTTAAGAATTTCTGTTACAATATTTGATACAACACTTTTATTTTCACAACTTTACAAGGTAATACTGACCTTTTTAGCAATGAAAATTATTTGTTGCGTTATATTTTTTTCAAAAAAAAATTTAAATAAAATGCAAAAGTATTGATGTAGTTGCTTGAAAAATTCATAGGAAAATGTCTGATTTTGAAATTTTTCTAATAAACAAAAACGAAACCGGAAATTATTTATCCATGCATGATATATGTATGTGATTATAGGCCTATACATGATTTATCTTTGTTTACTTTAGATCGTCATATATTTTGCTGACTTGAAAATATCGAAGAGAAATAGACGATTTGTTCGGACATGATAGATTGAACAACACCATAAAAACGATGACAAAATTAAATCACATTCTATTGAACAATAAAGAGAAAAAAAAATTTAGTTTTTTTCAAATCTTTTTTTTTTCCTGTTTTTGTTGCTTTTTTTACATGAGAAAAATTTGTGCCTGTCAGGGAAGATTGAATGTGTAATAGATAGTGACGAAAAAAAAAAATGCGATGAAATTATCCGGAAAAAAGTTGTTGCGAAAATTGAATTGCGCACCAATATCGAATAATCGTAGAGTTGAAATTTAATAGGAGATGATGAGATAAGGAGAACGAGGAAGGAGAAAAAAAAAATTAAAAAGGATAAAAAGAGAAATGATTGATTTATTATCAAGTGATAAAATAGGAATATTATTTGCATTAATGCTTATTTTTTCATTTTTTTTTTCTATTAAAATTTTTATCAAAATTAATTTCTAGATAATTTGTTAAGATAATACTTTAATTTTGATTATTAAATCTTTCGATAATTTATTTCAACACTATTTAAATCTTGATTAGACAAAGTAATACTTTAGCTTTGATTATTAAATCTTTCGATAAAACAGTATTTAAACTTTTATTGAAATAATATTTAAGCTTGATTAGCTTAAATTGTGACATTTTTTAAATTGATGATAAATTAATCCTTCTTGACGTAATGATAATTATTCATTAAAATTTATTAGCTTTATCAAATGATTTCTAATTCATCGATTGTATCATTTAATCCCTTTTGCCTTCTTTTCATTTTCGTCACCTTCATTTTTCTTCATAAAATTAAAATTTGCTTGTACTTGCAAACAAATGACAACTTTGATAGGTTTGAATGGATAATGAATGTATTTTAAAAGGTCGAAACAAATGAAAAATTTAGATTAAATCCGGTTCGATCGATGAACCAGCCAGCTACCCCTTTTCTTCCGTGCTGACGATACAACACTACCGGGCATTTCCCCCTTCAAAATCATGTTGATCCATTTAAATTTAAATTTCTTCTTTCCCATACACACACACACACACACACACACACATCTCTTTCTTCATCCGTTTAACTACCTCAAATTTTATCTCAGAAAATTTGCTCTTCAAAAAGGCGTTTTAGTCGAATCAAATAGTCAGGCAATAGAGCAGTAGCAACAACAATACCACCACAACAATGCTCCATTTTCAATTTGCATGCAAAAATAAACAACAATCGCTCAACAACAATCAACATCAAAGCCGGTCTTCCTGTCCTGTCGACCCGATCTGTCCACATTATCAGCATTCCTTCTCTCTCTCTCTCTCTCTCTCTCTCTCTCTCTCTCTCCTACAATATCAGCAAAAATTTACACCAATTTTATCGATCAATTGATAATTACAAATTATAACCGAATGATCTGAATATATAGCGGCTCAAGATTGACATAATTTTATCATGAACTTCAGCAATTATACAACAATGTTCGAAATTGAAATCTAGTTTAGTATAATTCGGTAGATTCAAGCAGGTTTAATAATTATCAAAAGAAAAGAATCAAGCTAAATTAGTGATTCTGATGGCTCAAGTAAATATAATAACATCGAAGGTAAATTTAGTAGTATCAAAGTCAAGCTAAATTAGTATTTCTGAAGATACAGGCAAGAACAATAATATTGAAATATCGATTAAACTATGAAAGATAATTAAATTTTGAAGATTTGAGCAAATATGATGAAATATTTTTTTCGTTAAAAAATACTGAAATTTTACTTTTTTTGATTATGAAAAAAACAGTATTTTATTATAATATTTTTTTTAATAATATTTTTATCCAGATCAAGTAGAACTAGTGATTCGAAGATTTGGGAAGTTTTTTGTTTTTTCATTTTAAAAAATTTACATGAATTTCTGTAAATGGACATTTACATCTTACTATATGACCCACATCCATTAGTAGAAATTTTAAAATTTCCGATGACAAACTTTCAACTTTCGATGTATTTTGCGATAAAAATTCATTTTTGTTATCGACTTCTAAGAAATATTTTTTTCGTTAGAAAACGCTGAAATTTTTAGTTTTTTGATTATGAAAAAAATAATATTTTATTACATAAAGGAAAAAAATAATGAGGAATATTTGCACGCTCATTTCTACATTTTTCTTGCTACCGGACTTTTAGTTTCTTTAATATCTGTTCAGTCAGCGAAATAAAAATAAAAAACTTTTTTCATATTCGTAAAATTTTCCTCTCTTAAGAATAGAACTAAAATGCAAGAAAAAAAAAAAAACACTCAAATTGCGTACTTTTAAAAACTCATTATAATAATTATATCGTTGCTACAGTTATTAATATTGTTGCTAAAAATTGTTATAATAATTACTACGGCCCATTAATGGAAAGAAAGTTTTAGAATTTCGGATTTTTTTCGGAAAATTAAATATATGGAAAAAAAATTGGAATTTTAGAATTAAATCAATGTTGGCGAAACGGTATGAATGTAAATCATATTCATCACTACTTTTTAATATGAATAATTAAAATCCATTTTCAATCGTTTTTAAAGAGAATAATTTTTGATTAATTATGATATCGAAATGATATTTAATTTGCTTCAAATGAAGAAATTATGCACGAAACTGAAAACATGCAAATATATTATTTTAATATTCAATGCTAAATTTTAAATTCTCAGAAATAGTTTTTCATCTTAATATTTACAGAATACAAAATTTATCGCATGTTGTTATTCATTTATCTTTCATTGTAATTGTTACAACAAAAATTGGATCATAAAGGAAGGTAATTTATAAATGATGCTAGAATCATCTTCGAATTCCTATGCTCACTTATCAATCTTTATCACATATAAATATCATTTTTTCGAAAACCGATCACAAATGATCGCAAATGATCAATGCCTTTTTTTTTTTTAAATCGCAAATATCACTCTTGACGAATTCGACTTTTTACAACATTCATCAATAAAAAATGATTAGTTTCTCTTGTAATTACTATAACATCTATTATGTTATTACTATGTATATTTCTATTATTCAATGAATAATTTTAATTCTTTAATGTGAAAACAAAATGATATTTTCAAATTTTATGATTTAATTGAATAATTTCTTTTTTTTTCTAACTTCCAATTCATTAGATTCATCAAAATTATCAGCACCGTTAAATGATAAATAGATATGTGATTTTTTACTTATTAAATCGATGTAAAGTTTTTTTTCTTCAATTATTAGAAAATTTGGAGAAAAAATAATGGAATTGCAAAATTTTCCCATTTTTTCTTCTCTTTTTTTTCGAAAAAAAAAAAAAAAAGTAGGTATGATAGAATAGGTTAATGATGAAGATAGCGGATAATCTAAGAAATTGAATTAATCACCATTATCATCTGGTTTCGCTGATTACCAAACAATCAGATAAAAAAAATCAGATTGTTTTGTTCAGCATCAATAAGGAAGTACAACCTACTAATGAATTCTTTTTTCGCTCTTTCATCTTTTATCATTTAGATATCTTAAATCAATGATAATGATTACTTTTTTTTTGCATTTAATAAATTAAAAGGCACTGAACTGAATACATTGAATTTAATATACAGAATCATATAAATGGGGAAAAAAGGAAACTTGGATTATTAATCTTCGAAGTTATGCGAAATTTTGAAAACTTATAAATCAATCGATTATTGCTTTTATATTTAAATTTTCTATACGATCAGGAGCAAATTATCAACAATTTATAAGCATAAATTACCTTATAAAATTATCACATTTTAATTCTGAAAATCAAATTTTGAAAAAAATTTCTTTTGGTAGATGATGCAAGTTTGCAAATATTTTAAATGAATTTTATCAATTACAGGGAAATTTTTGAATAGTCAATAATCAATTTTTTTGACATTAACCACAACTTTTCAGTGGTGTGAAAAGTATTCATAGAAAAATTATATTTTCTTGTATTTTATTTTTTATTGTTATTGTTTTTGCTGCTACTATTGTTGATGTTGTTATCATTGCTATTAAATCGTATCATTTTATCAGTGAAAGAAATGAAAATGGAAAAAAGTAAATAAGCTATTGTTATTCCAGCAATTTTGCGGAAAATCCTTCAGAGAAATGTAAAAAAGTTGCTGTATACTGTATGGATTGATAACTATCTTATCATATAAGAAAGGAAAAAAGATTCAATGGAAAAAAGGAAGATTGTAGATGTAAAGACTATTAATTAATCAAATAATTGATTTTTATGGGGAAAAAATTGCCTAAAACAAGAAGAATGATTGTTTTCTGTTTTATGAAGTGTTAAAATTTTCGAAAATTCCTTGCATTTAGTAAAGAAAAAAAAAAAGAAAAAACAAATTTCTTTTTTTTAAATCCAAATTCTTATCACACATGTGTATCAATGAAGATATGATAAAGAAAGAGATTCATGGGAGATTAATTTTATTAATTAGTCAGCATTAAACGAATTAAACTGAAATTATAAGACAAAAAGTTATTCCAATTAAATTTTCGTTGAATTTTAAACATGATTTTTTCCTAGTATTTCAGATTTCATTCAAATATTTATTTGAAACAAATTTATTCATTTATTGTTTGTTTGTTCTTTTCCATTTCTTCTTTTCTTTACTTTTTTCTTTTTTTTTTCGTCAAAACTCGTAAAACAATAATAACGGAAATTCCCTCCAAAAAAAATGAACACATATCATTATCTTCATTTAAATAATTGTTTTACAAAAGCTGGAGAGAGGAAGAAGAGAGAGGGGAAGAGAGAGAGAGAAGAAAAAAAGAAATTCAAATTTTTCATTTTTGAGAGCGTTATCATTTCATTTCAATCTTCTCTCAAAATAATTTGTTCTACATTTTTCAATATAAAATTTGGATAAAGTTATTCTATCTTACGCTATCTTTTACTTACGAGAAATAATTTACAGAATAACCCTATAGAATAACTATAATAACAATAACACAACAACAACAACAACAACAATAACAACAATAACGCAACAACAACAACAACAACAACAAACAATATGATGCTAATAAAAATTATAGAACGAAATTATTTGTTTACAAAGATAATTTGTAAAATATAGATTGGAAAATGTTCCATCGTTTTTTCTCACTTATTACCGTAAAAATTATAAATATAATAAATTTCAATTACTTGAAATTAAAAGTATATTCTGGTATTACAAAATATCGAAAAAAAAATATACTAGAATTAAATATATATTTTACTTGTGCAGATCAACTGATTAAACGATTATAAACTACAATTAATTGAGTTCTTTGTGGAACTTGAATTTTTCTTTTTTTTTTAATCACAAATAGATATTCATAATTACATTCAAATCTGCGATTTTTTGGCCATAATGCTTCAATAAAATGAACAAATTTTGAACGATTAATTTATTTTATGATTTCTTTTTGTTTGATGGAAAAGATTTTTTTACTAATTTTAATTTTTAATCAATAATTACAAAGCAGTGTCATTTTTTCACACATCATTTTAATAAAGTCATTAAATTTTTAGAAATCTCTTTCCAATTTTATCTCGGAAATTAAGCAGAAGAAAAACGAGGAGAATAGTAAAAAGGATAAATTTCATCCAGATGAAATTTATGAAAAAATTAAAGAACATAATTTATTAGGAGAAAAAAGGAAATAAGGGAAATAATATTAGCACTATCGTTTGATTAATAAAATAAGGAAATAATATTAACTTGATATTACTATTGTTTGATTAATAAAATTATTATTAGCATTTGAAAAAAAGTAAAAACGAATCTGAAATTAACTCAATTTGAAAACAAATCAGAATGTTACGGAATCTATGAAAAATATTTGCATAAATTAAAAAAAAAAAGGTAAACATAGGTTATTGAGGAAAATACCAGTAATTTCTGCATACTTTCTATGAATTTCGGCATTTTTATAGCTAAAATAAATGAGTTTACCGAATGGTGCAATCTTCATTCATTTTGGAATGCAAATATATTTAACGAATATATTTGGTAAAAGTTACTAATATCTTTATCAAATTTTTTTTTTTTTTTTTTATAAATTGAAATACGAATGAATTTGCTATGTTATATATTTATATAATATATTTTGAATTAATTATCGAAATGAAAGCACGTAACACCAAGCGAACATATTATAAAATTATGATGATTATCATCTTTTTTTTTTCTTTGCTTGTAGAAGAAAGTAGAAATTAACGAGTAAAAAGGAAATGAATTATAAATAATTAAGCAATGAAATAATTAATTAAAGGTAAAACTTACCGAATACGAGTCGTATTGTGATTCATAAGGTGGCGGTGTTGTGAAATAATCTGTATTTTGATCAGAATAACTGGAATAAACAGAAAGAGGAGATAATGAAGTTGCTGGTTCATGAATTCCCAATTTTGAATCGAATGGTATCAGTGGTTCAGATTGAAAATTATCATAAATACCGCGATTTTCAGATGCTAACAGATTAGGCTTGTTTTTGCTATAATAAGCAGCAGATGAAATATGATTTGGAATAATATTTTCGTATATTTGTTGAGTTTGCACCGCGGTATCAATAGGTTGTATGAAATCTGTCAATTGAGCACCACCAGCAAACGGTGGTATCGGTGGTGGTATCGGTCCTCTTAATTTCACACCACCGTATTCATCATAATTTTGTGAGTTTATTTGTGAAGTATGATAGGAAACATCTGATGGAGGTAATGGAATTGGCTTTTGAGATTGTTGAATATTCGATTCCAGTATTTTGATTCCGGTATGCAATTTGGGAAGTTTTAGTGTGGTACCTTGTTGAAGATTATAATTTTCCCGATTGTTACTATTCGAAGGCTTATTGCTTATTAGAAGCAATGGTGGTAGTTGTCCATTGTTGGTGTTATTTTCCGGTATGTACAATGATATGGCATGATTATTTTTCAAGCAATCACTACCATTACAATCTTGTCGATTTGTGAATCTTGAAAATTTTGACGGAATTAATTTCGGAGAAGTTTGTATCGGAAGTGAATTAGTTAATGCTATATTCTGTGATTGTTGCGACAAATTTGATTTTTTTCGCAACATTTTTTGATGTTGATTATTATCCGGAATGTTAGCATGATTGGAGAATGATAATTTTGTAAATCGTTGATTCTCACTGATTGGAATATTTTGATCCATTGATGAATCACTTGTAATGAATCTTTGCCGATTTATTTCATTCTCATTTCGAATATCGTTAATTTGTAGATTGTTTGATTTCATATCTTTTCTTGAATTTACTGCTAAATCACGTAATCGTTTGACAAGATAGCTGCTAGCATTCCGTCGTAGTCGTATTCGAGCTAGAATAGCTTCCGGACCAGAATGTCCTGAAGAGATTACGGTGGAAAAGGATGATGGAAATGGATCGGCAAACCGTATAGCTTCCACCCGAGTACCAATGATAACGGTTATCAAGATAATCATAATAGCAGGAATTGTTGATATTAATTCCATTGGAAATAATCGGTGATGATGAAGCAAGAAATAGCAACGGTTGCCGAACATAGCACATATTCTCCGTGATACTGCAGTCTTCCACGATCGCATAAACGGAACAACCAGCAAAATAACGGTACGTTAAATTTTTGTGTTGCTTTGTCGTCGAGTTTTTATCTTTTTTTTCCCTTCTTTTTTCTCTCTTTTTTTCTTTCTTTTTTTTTAAATCATCAATTCTCTCTAACAGCAACAAAAGTTCGTTTGCATAACAATTCAAACGATAGTATTGATAAAAATAATGATACCACGAATAAAATGTACATTTAAATTAATAAACATAAAAATACAGGGAAACGAATAAGCCAAGAGAAATGCTCCGTATCCGATACCTTTTTATGTCGTGATTGTAATTTTTAGTTGTTATTTTGCGATTGAGAATAGTACTGATAATCCTTGCTGATAAAGAGGATATTGGTAATAAGATGATTGATTCCAGTAGCTGTACGGGAGAAAAAGGAAAATTTTCTTCTTCCTTCTTTTCTTTTTTTAGAAGTTAAGATGACAATGATAACTGTGAAAACGAAGTGACAGGCAATAATTATAGTTGTAATGATCGTGACTGATGATAATAATGATTCTGTCAATAAACAAGAGGTCAGCGTGAAAAATGAAGGAAATTTATGAAAAAGTCGACCAAATAAAATTATCAAAAAGATAATCGTAATTTTCCGATTAGGAAGAAAAAAAGTACGAAAAATTTAAACAAATTCTTTTATATTTATTTATAGAACTAGATTAGTCATAAATAATCAATAATAATTATAGTATAATAAAAGTAATAATAATAATTATAATTTTATAATTACAATAATAATAATAATAAAGATTAATAAACAATAGGAAGGGAAAATGTTTATAAAATCAAATGAAATAAAATTTATCGAAAAGTTATTTTAAGCGCCAAAATATAGCTTAGAGAATGATTTTTAATAAAAGTGATAGTAATGATAATAATGCTACTATAATAGCAATAATAATAATAATAATAATGATGGTAATGATGATAGCGATAATAGTACGGATTGAATAGATTCTTCAAATGTTTATGGTAAATATGGCTGGACAGATAGATGATCTGGATGGATCGGTGCAGGAAATTGATAAAAGGAGTGGCATGCGATTTAGTGACGACGACGAAACGAAACGAAAAATTTAGGTATTTCTTGGGTGAATTTCGGTTGATCTAATAGACCCCTTTACCCTTTTCTCGTATTTATCATGTCTGCTCCTAACGATGATGAACGATAGCGGTAAGAGAGATCTAAGATGGAAAGAAATAGAAATTCTTCAAAATTGACAAAATTTGATACTATTCGCTCACAGCTGCTCTTAACTAATTAATTTCCAATAACTATTTCATGATTTTTATTTCTTCAGATCGATTGATTGCCAATAATAATGACATTTTATTCATGATGAAAATATCTGCTAAAATGAGAATGATAAAAGTAAACAAGCAAAAATTTATCAAATAATTGAACATATAATCTAATGTGATGAGGTAATGTGCAAAAATATAATTGAAAGAAACAACTGTCTTGATTTTATTATGTATTATTATTGAATAATTATCAAAAAAAAAAAAGCCTAAATGAAATTGAATCGCAATCTTAGATAAGATATCTTATTTAACAAAAGAATTTAAATTAAGTGATTTCAGTTTTCCACTACTCTTCGAAGGATTCTTAAAAAATTAGTTTTTTGATTATTTCAACCATTGCTTCTCACAGTGGGTGATAAGGATAGTTTTTGATAACTTGAATGCTTATCAAATTTCCGCCTTCTTGTTTTTCTTTCCTTCTCGTTCAAATATTCTTGATAATAGCTATTTTTTGATCAAGAATTTTGATATTCGTCAAAAAGTTGCAAATTTGCAAGAATTTTTTAATCTTTCCAAGGATGAAAAGATGAGGAAGAGAAAACGATCGAATAGATAGATGAGGTAATGCGGAAGAAATGGGAATGGATTTGAGAGGAAATTTCGGGAAAGGATAATAACTATAATTTGTAATTGTGATTCAAATGGGCTCACATTTGATCCTACATCCGGATAACTGGTTTCATCTCATCCTATCATTAGATTTTTAAATGCCTTAGCAATCTTTCGATTTTCAACATTTAACAAAGAATGAATTAAAATCATCAGAATTAAATTGGATCATTTTACTAGAAGTGAAATCTAATATTTATTAGTAATTCAAAACAGTCATTTTTATTTCAATGATAACATAATCGATAAGTAATCGATTGTTTCAACATTCCTTAAAATTATCGCTTTAAGCATCCCAATTATAATATCTAACTATTGCCTGAGTCTGTTCGTACCATATATTCGAACTGATTAATTATCAGAAAATACGATGAGATTTGTTTTTGCTACAATTTTCTTAAAATTTCATTTTTTTGGATGAAATTTTAATTCGTTACTTATCATAACCAAATATTTCCGACCTTTCTTCTTTTTTGATAAATCATTTCTTGAATTTTTCTTTTATTATGTTATTGAAAAAATCATAAGTTCAAATAATTGGCTAAGAAAATTCATGCAGAAAAGACTTTGATAAAAAATGTTAAAATTTGGCAATTTATTGTATAGATTTCTGAAGGGAAATGAAAATTTTGCATTTTTTTCAATTTCATTTCTCAATAAAAAAGAAAAATTATTTTTTTTTAAAGGTGAATTTCTTTTATAGCAGTTTGTAAATTGAATAGGAAATTAAGTTTTATTTCTTACAATCTGAATATTGATGAATTTTGAAGCATTAAAATCGAAGATATTCGATTTTAATGCTTCAAAATTCCTTTTTTTCTCCCCCGAAAAATTAATTTTTGATGTAAACTTTGAAAATTACTCTCATTTTTCTGCAATTTCCATTTGAATCTCAAATAAATCCTACATTGAATTGTTTCGTAATTACTTGCAGTACTTATGAATAATTTATTGAATCTATCACTTGTCTTGAGTTTATACAAAATTTCGGTAAAAAATGACTAAAAAATTTTAAAACATTATTTTTTATTAAACTACTCTTGACAAATCGTCTTCAACCATCATTTTTCTCGAATTCCAAGCAATTGAAATTTCATTCGAATTGTTAAAGCGAAGTGAACTCTCCGAAAATCGAATGTTGACATTTTACGGTTTTCATGTTCCGGCCTTTTGAAATGCTTAAAATAGATAGTTGGAATGTGTCATGCAAATATAAACACTTTTATTATTTTTAGGCATTCAACTAACATATTTAGTAGGAATTAACTAGTGCTGGAAGATATGAATTATTAATTAATTTGTAAGTTTTCCATTTTTTCATTTCTTCTGTCAAAGTTTATAATTTCCTGTAAACTTTTTGGAAAATTAATCAGACATTAATATTGAAATTGACTTTTATTGCACTAATTATTTACTAAATTAATAAAAAAGAGTTACGTGTAATATCAAGAATATTACTAATATTACTTCATTTTCCAAACTTTCACGACATTCTCTTTTTCAACGTTTCAAAAAATATATCTATTTAACCGATTTCTTTGCGAATCATTAAATTTTCAACGACGAAAAAGCTTTTTATGTCAAAAAAAAAAAAAAAGTTCTGATTTATTTGTTGGCAGAAATATATTCCCATGCCCATCTATAATGTCCCACTTAATTAATCAAGTAAAAATATATCGTCTCTCTCCATTTTTTCCTCAAAAACCTGCTAAACAATATTTCTTTTCCTCCTTCAAAAAAAAAAAAAAGAATACAAATATCTTCTAAATATTTCAAAATATTCTTTTTCGTTTGAATCTGCAAAATTAATTACAAATTTCGATAGTTTTTCAAGTGAATTCTTCGTCTTTTCTTTCAGAAAATTTAAGAAAAACAGAGACTGAAATCAGAAAAAGAATTATGATAAAAAAAAAAAGAATAAAAAATTTCATGTTTGATAATAATCCTTAATATTGTTTCTAAATTCCAAAACTACCATAAAATATCCATTATAGTCTTTGTCGGGAACATAATGGCACGAAAAGAGATTGTTATTTAATCAAAATTAATCCCTGAAAAGATTTTATAAAAATTCAAATAAATAAAACAGAGGAATTTTAGAGGATAAAATAAAATAAGCTAGAAAGCTGACGGCTTGAGCAGTGTAGCAAGAATAAAAAGTTAGAGGTATGGATCAAAAAAAAAAAAAAATTAGAAAACAAAAAATGAAATAATTAATGAAGTTTTCAAAAATTTTTATCGACATTCACGGCTTTATAATTAAACCAAATGCTCTTTAATCACATGCACCAGTTATATTTAAAACAATGTTTAACAACGTTTATTGATTGAATATTAATTTAATTCGTGATATTTTTAAATGATTCAATCAATAATGCTATTGCATGCTATAATCAGAATCGTACGCATATTCGAACCAAACCTGTGGATAGAAAATTAGTTTGATCTTTTTTTCCAATTCATTCAAAAACCACAAATTCAAGTTTAGGTAAAATTAATTAATGCTTTTATTAATACTTAAATCTTTTCATTCATTTCTCTTTTCATATTTGCTAAATTTCTCTGATACTTTTTATCATCAAACATTTATTCGAGCACTATTTCTTTATTGATCTATTACAGAGATTTATTATTAAATACATTTAATAGTAATTATATTAGGAAATTATTTTTGCGATAGCCACTCTTAAAAATTAACAAAATTTATAACCTTAATTAATTTATTCTAGAAATATCACTTCATGAATATAATATATTCAAGCAGATGCAGATTTCAAATAAATCTTATTTTTACAACATTTTTGCAATAAAATTATCAAAGATTGCTGATCTAAAAGATTCAAACAATTCAAAAATACTAATTTTAAAGAATAAATTTTATTTAATTGTTTTAAGAAATGAATTTGGTAAAAAAAAAAAAAAAAAAAAAAAAAAAAAGGATCAAAAACGAAACGAAAATATGGCAAAATCTAATATGGATAAACAGGAAAAAAGTCGGAATAAATAAATTAGAAAAAAAAATGGAAATTGAAAATTTGAAAAGGAGAAAGTGACAGAAAAAACATGCGAAGACAAAAGTTGTCGAAAAGGAAATAAACATCGTTATTCTCTCATCGCCTCAAAAAAAAAAAAGAGGAAAGAATGTGTAGAAAAAAATGATAAAAAAATAGATAAGCGGGATATTTTCATATTTTTATTTTATAAGTTTTGCATTTTTTCTAGTTTGAAATGCAAAGAACATATCTGCTCTTCACTTTTTTATTTCGAAAATAACACGCAATAGGCTTTTTCCTAATCTACTAAGGCCATTAATTCCTACATAAATTGTCATTTTCATCTAAAAAATTTAATTATAATGGATATTGTTTGATGTTTCATTCTGCTATGTAAATTATTGTGAATACCACTTTCACTTCTTGCCCATCCAAAAGCTTTTTCTCCAATGATCTTTATTTTTCCAGATTTTATTCCGACTGGTTCTCTTTCTAATTTTTTTCACAATTTCAACTTTAAAGTCATGATAAATCTCAGCCTACCTTATATACATATGCATGAGCATTTCAGTCCAATCGTTGGTCGTAGGCAATGGTAACCTTGATAATAAAACAGGCTTATTATTACATTTAATGTCAAATGAATAGTTGACAAGTTAAAAACAAAAGAAAAAAAATTAAAAAACTTTTTTTGTACCAAAATTAAAATATTGTAAATTAACTCTCTTTGCGCTATTGCTATAAAAAAAATTTTATCTTTAGGATTCAATGCTTTGCTCTAATCGGTATTGAATGAACATTTAATCTTTGGCTCTGATCGGTTTTCGATGAGCGGCACTTTCCAACCCGCAGATAATTTCCTACCATCGGAAAAAAATCCGAATTATCGGTTGTATTGTCGATACTCATCAAATCATTGCATAACGTAGTTATTGTGAATAAAATTCATCATAACAAAGTCTTCATTTCATGACAAATTTATTCGTACCAAGTTCCAATCCTCAACAAACAACTTTTCACAAATTACTTCCATGACAAGGGTGACGGCGGCACTTACAGCAGAACGCAACCAGACATCACAACAACCTTTAACCTCGTATGGTTGAAAGTTTGGAGAAATAATTTTGCGAAGCGATTACGAGTTTCATTTCGGTATACGGTTGCAAGGGATAAGATCCGTTCCAATCGGTATGCAATTTTTGAATTACACAGCTATCTGCCTATAATGTTTCGAAAATGAAAAACTGAAGAATCAGAATAGCCAAAAAATAGATTTTTGAATAAGTTTTTCATTAGAAAAAAAATCATAATTTTTGGGATTTTTAATTGGAATTCACTTGAATTGGTGAGTATCATAAAATAATCAGTCACATCAATTGGCTATGTGATATGCATTTACGTGAATTGAGCTTTATTTCAGTTTCAACTCTTTTTTTCGATCGCTGATTACTGGAATGTAATGATTTCTTGCAAAAGATGAAAATAAAATCTTTCATTTTGGTCAATCGCCATCTGCATGTTTCAAATCGCAACATGTTAAGTTGCGAACGCAGCATCAATTCAGTGAAGGAGTGGCGCTTGCATGATGCATAGATGCACCGTAAAGATAGTAAGTATTGAAAATGAACATTTTTTTTTTTTATATTTATAAAATTTGGGAGAGTCATATTTGTAGAACACAATTTTTGTCGTTTTTTTGCAAATCACATTTTTATCATTCCTCAAAGTTTCTCGTCAAGTTCTGTTTTAGATTTTTGCTAACATTGCAGTCGCTATATTCAATATACCGTCGGAATTTAATGCGGAACGGCATCTGGAAACAATCCAAGAACACGCTCTTGAGTGATGCGAAAATGTCCTTTCAAACAAAGGTGTTGATTTTGTGAAACATCGCAAAAAGCTTTTCGATCTTATGTAAAGATATTTTTGGGTTCAATAACCACGATGTAGTTAGATATGATACAAATGAAATATCGGGATTTGGCGTAATATTTGTTTGAATCATTATATTTACTCTAATTGCAAATAGAAAATGCTGTGATTCTTGAGATGAACTGTTTTTTTTTTTTTAAATAGTCATCATTCGATTACTATGTCCGTGACCTAATGCCCGTTACTTCGTTAGAATGACCGCTCAAATTCGCCTGTGTGAAGTTAGTATTGATCTAAAATTTTATGCATGTATTCCAATTGAACTGAATTCTTTTTTAAAATTATAGTAAATTTAATGTTTTTTAAATGAGCTTCCTTTTTTTTTGCTTTCAAATACAACACTGCATTATTTAAAAAGATGTTTTGGATTGAATTTATCATGTCTCGTCCGATCTTGTTATCAACAGATGGAGTACTGATTTTTACCAAGTTCCTTAGTTACCCGTTTTAGCGAAATCTTTCCAAATTTTCGGATTTCTTTTAAAATTAAAAATCCATGAACTATGATTTTCGACATTGTAACTTTCCCAATTCCGAAAAAAACAAAATTGGAATTTTCGTTCATGAAAATTACCCTGCATGCAGTTCTAAATTCAGCACGATTACATGATTTTAAAATACAAAGTGATCCGTCATCTATAATAAATTTGTAATGTCACTGTTAAATGGAACAAACCGATGTTCAGTAAATATCCATCAACATATGCCAAAAATTAAGTTGAAACCGTTTCTGTCCTACTAAATACTTTTATTTTCTTTGTATGTGTATGAAGTATAAGATAAATTAATGCAATGTTTTCGATCGAGTAAAAAAAATAGTTGAAGAGAATTATTTGTCGTAATATGATGATATACAGTTTGTTTAACCGGAAAGGAAACATTTTTTATTATTTTGAAATATATCAACGTTATTTACAAATGATGTTTGCTTTTTAAATTATGCATGTCCAAAGCTGAAATGAAAATCTTGTGAGCGGAAAAACTACAAATTTTCCTATATACCATAATATTTTGATTTATTTGATTTTTTCATTTTATCTCTGATACAATGGTTGAGTAAGGATTTTAATTCTATTTAATGATTTCAACTGTCTAATATATCATTTATTCAGGAAACTTATTCGGTTTTCTAGTGAGCAAATAAAAAAGTCTTATTGGAGTATTCTTGTTAATTCCATTCACTTAATTAAGACCGAATTTCAATCCTAATGAAATTAAGAAAATCTTACGAAATTACTGATTGTTGTTTTGATTGTAGCTATTGCCCTAAAAATTTGGGTCATTCATTCAAATTATGATATACTGTAGATTTAATGATAAAATCAAAAAGAGTTACAATAAATAGGAAATAACGAGGGAATCTGAATCGAATTGTTTTGTGGAAAGATTAATGAAAAGGACTGGTGTATGATTCTTACTTGATGGAAGACTTGTTAAGTAGTATAATGTGCTATAACTAGGAGATCATTGATATATTATCGGATTATGTTTGTAGTATCCCGAGTAAATAATTTTATTCGAATTCTGTTGAACAAAGCAGTAAAAAAAGTTTCTCTCTTTCTAATCGAGGCTCATTTGGCTTAGAAGGGCGATTTACACTGTTAGTTATTATTAAAATTAATGTTTTGTCGTTTATTTCAGATGCAGAAAAGTTGGTGTGAATTCTTTATAGCTAAACAAGGAAATTTAATTGTAATTTGGAAAAAAAAAAAACATTACCATAATCATAATTATAATCATAATAATCTGATTGAGTTTTCTGAAAAAATAAACTTTTTGAAATTTCAATTTGCAGAAAATTAAACAGAAATTTTCAATAAAATAGGAATCGAAAAAATATTTCTGCTTTTATTATTTTATTTAATTAGTTATCTAAAGGGAAGAGCAAATATAATCATCAGCTCTATCGCTGTGATATCTTTGTAGCAGAATGAAATATTTTATCATTAACTCATCTAACTTAAAACAACATCGCGACATTCTTTCCTGTGCGTCGCAATGAACTAAAAAGCCAAATCAGAATCTCATGCTATGAACAGCTCATATTATCCTGAGGCAGTGTAAAATAAAATTGATCCGTTTTTTTTTTTTTTTTTTTTTTTTTTTGACCTTTCAGAATTTTACTTCGAAGAGTTTGATTGCAATTTTCAATTATAGTGAAGAGTAAGTTTGGAAAAATTATTACATCTAATCCTTCTAGTCTTGAATCTTTGACTTCAGGAAGCAATTCTCCAGACTTAGGAATCTGAAATTGATTGAGTTCAAAAATCTGAAATTGATTTTTTTTTTTTGAAGTAATCTGAGAATATTTTCCTTGTAAGTTTTCGCAGTTGTCTTCATACTACTTCGTATTTGGTGCTTGAGATTAGATGTACAAAATTAATGATAACTGGATGAAAACTAAATAAAACAGAATGGTTTGATGATTTGCGTCATAAAGTATTGCTCCGACGTAAAGCGAATATGCTACATTAATAATTTTGATAATTCTAGAAATTCAACTCAGTTATTAATAGTGATGCATCACATACGGATGCTACCATATTATTATTATTACGTTACTATCGAAGCACACGAATTGGTAATCGATATCATCAAAGTTTTTGAAAGCGAAACAAAAAAGACCTTATGTAGCTGATATCGACATAAAATTAAATAATTTTGAAATAGTGCATTACAACTGATATCAAAACTGTAGAATCTCCGAGGGCTGACTGAAATTTAAATAGCTTTACGTTAGGAATAAGAAATTGCGACGAAATCAATTTTCGCTATTTCATTTAAACTTCTTTTATAATAATTCCACTTCTTTTCTTCAACTAAATTCTCAAGCAACTTTTTATCTGTCAATTTTGTAAAAAAAAGTGGATTGCAGAGTTTGCAAATTAGTTTCAAACAGCTTGAAAAGATAATGACTGCATGGGACCACTTTGAGTCAGGATATTCTTTGTCAAGTTTTCTTCTTGTTTATTATTTAAAATATTGCTTATGACGAATCTTTTCCAAATGGTCAGCAATCCATCTAACTCTGAATAATATCCTTAATGAATTAAGAAAGCTTAAATGTTGCTGGGCTGTAAAGAAAAAATCGTCTACAATCGTTTTTTCTGAATACTGAAAGCTTCTCCTCATATGCAACATCCAAGAAACCATCATAGTCGAATGGCGAATCATCGGACCAATAAAAATTATTGTTTTTGTATGTCAGTCCAATAAGTAACGGATAAGCACGTAATGGTAGATCAAAATCTAAACAAATCATGCAGCTTTCGGAATTTATAATAATAGTTAGCTAAAAATTTATCATTAAAAATTTGAAGAGAATAAATTTTCTTAAAGTTTGAATTTTGAAATTGAAAAGAATCATTTGCTAACGCCTAGTGTTATAGAATTGAGAAGGATAATGACTCTTAAAAGTAGAACTAAAAAGTGAAATAGCTGGTTCAGCTTGTATCATGAATTCTTGAAATTTGGGGCAAAAAAGAAAGATAATATGGCTGAAATTACGTTTATAAAGCTGTTTAACGAATTCAAATTCCTCTTTATTACGAATCGAAATGCTGAACGTAGGCGACGACATCGGTGACATTTCTCGACAAATATTTTTATCTGTTATTGAAATATTTTTTAGCTTTTCGTCCATAATCGTATCCTTCAAAGAAATAACGCAATTAATTGATTTTATCAAATTTGAAAGTTCCATTTTTGCAACTTTGAGCTTAGAATGATTTATTTCATGACTTAGTATAACGGAAGAGAAGTATCACTGATTGATTGAAATGAGTGAATTTCGTTAATTTTACTTAATATGGGCGACTATTACCAATTATTCGTCAAAGCATGGATTAAGTGAATTTTACAAGGCAAGAAAAAGAGAGTTATTTGTATAAATTTATGTTAAAAATGCAGCTGTATTTTTATCCGGAAAACAAACATGCAATACTGGAAAGAATCCAGTATTGAGTTGAAAATTGCTTGACTCTTGTAGATATATTTTCCTTGATAGTCTAACAATAAAGGACGAATGAGTAAACAATTCTTATTATACGTTTTAGTAAGCGTTTCACTAATTTGAAACGATGAATGTAACAGTTAAAGCACTAACTGGTTTTTTGACAACAATCATTTTATAACAGTAAGAATTGTATATATAAAAGTCTCGTTCACATCCTACTTCTGAAAATAGGAATTGAAAAAAATTGTTTTAAAAGTCAGAGATTATTACTGCTGTGCTTTTTTGACTCCCAGAATCCAATTCACCTTATCTTGAATGAAAAAGATACATCGTTTTAATGGTAATCGAAATATTGGTGAACTAATTGGACATTTGAAACAGTACTTCAGGCTTTACCTTACAGCATACAACTCAAGCTACATGATTTGTTGCTAGAAATTATGATTCTTCTCGTTAAATTCATACACGCAATATTAGACGTAAATTTCAAGACAAACAAATGGAGAAATGACCACTTCGAAGATACAAGAAAGAACCGACCGTCGGAACAATGCACTGAAGAAAACACCGCTACGAGAAAAACAATTAATACAACCGCACCGGACATTACTAAATCGTAAATTGATGAAGATTTTTGTAAAATTCGAAAGAAGTAATGGCTGCATTCATAGTGCTATGACTTGAAAAAGCAATCGGTTAAATTATCGGAGATTATAAGAGTAATAATGAAGTTCAACGTTCAAAATTATTTGGAATACCAGTATCTGGAAAATTCAACATATACAAAAAATCTGACACACCGTGTAATTCTTTTTTCTTTTATCAAATCTTTAATCAAAATACTTAAATGCTACCTGTTAATTCGTAATGAATTCCTCAAGTTCTCCATCGCTTTTTTTCAAATTTTGGCACAAATTTGCATTCAAATAGGCTCGTGCTCTTATATAGACGCATCTACTTTTTTTCATGTGTTATGCGCGTGACAATAAAAGAACGTGAAAGGGTGGGTTTTACTGACTCCGCCTCCCTTTTTTTCTCTCATTCACCTTCTTTCTCCTATCTCTCTAATAATAAAAATAATAAACCTTCCTTTTTTTCTCTCATTCTCCTTCCCCCACTCCTCTAATAAAAATCAATTATTAAATAATAATAGCCCGCTTTTCTTTTTTCTGTAATTCTCCCTCTATCTCTACCTCTCTCTCTCTGTTGCTGTGTTTATTACATTACCTGGATTTAGCCAAGGAAAGAAGAAATGAACTGATAAAAAGTCTAAAAAAGGAATTTTAAATACCTGATAAAATTTGAAATTGAAATTCACTTTTTTAAAATAAAAGATAGCTTAATTTGTTTGAAAAAAGGCATCAATTTAATCCAAAGTAATTTTATTACATTGAATCTAAATATTTTTTAAGATCAATTTTTTTGCTGTTAATCTTCTCCGACTTAATTTTGATCTAATTTAATTTGATGTAAATTTAATGTTAAAGTATTAACTCATAACTTTCTTCATTTTTCCATCGATTAAATATTCAAATCCATCAGAAATATTGGTGACTTATAATTTAATACAATTTATACTAATTCCTTCTTTTTAAATTTTATTCATATTATACCTTTATTTGTTTATTTTTATCTCTCTATCTATAAAGTTTGCTTACAAATCGCGAACAAAGTTCTCAATCAATTGAGAATGCCATCACCGAATCGATCTGCAACTAATTCGTTCGATGTAGAATTTTGTCGTGAACAAAATTACAGTACGGCTGATCTACTGCCATATATGCAATCAAATATTCCTAAGCTAACGTTTAAGTAAACTAATTATCAGTAAGGGAGTTCGAGAAGTTTTCTTTTTAGATGCGCCAGGAGGAACTGGTAAAACGTTTCTAATTAGATTGATTCTGGCAACAAATCGAAACCAAACCTTAGCTCTCCGGAATAGCTGCAACATTGCCATCAGGTGAAAGAACTGCTCATTTCGCTTTGAAATTGTCATTGAGCATACAATACATTGAAATTCCGACATGTAATATTTTCAAAACATCCAGCATGTGGAAAGCGCAAACTTATTGTTTGGGATGAATGTACAATGGCGCAGGAAAAAAAAAACGACCGAGGCTCTTGATCGATCATTGCAACATTTACATGGAAATACCGGACCATTTGAGAACGCATTAATATTGCTTGGAAGAGATTTCAGGCAAATATTATCTGCAATTCCTCAGTCAACACCAATGAACGAAATAAAATATTTTACTCCATGGTGACACATAAAAAAATTAACAACAAATATGCATGTTTAGCTGCAAAGTGATCGATCAGCTGGAATATTTTCACATCAATTGCTGGAAACTGGGAATGGAAAGGTGCCGGTTGATTGAACACAGAACAAATTTCATTGCCTCACAACTTCTGCAATTTAGTAACGTCAAAAGAAGAGATGTTTGAAAAATTATTTTTCAATATTCAAATCAATTACAAGAATCACGATTGGCTGAGTGAACGAATTATTTTTGCAGCGAAGAACATAGACGTCGACGAACTTAACGATATTATACATTCTGACATTCAAAGCGAGACAGTCACATATAACAGTTGGTTCGGCTTATATCAAGAAAATTTGAAACCTAGAAACAAAAAAAAAAAAAAAGAAAAAAGATGAAAAATTCAAATTAGATGAGTATTTCGATAAAGTATTTTAACGAATAAAGTATTCTCAGTTCAAATTCCTTTTTATTACGATCGAAATGCTAGATGCAGGGGACGAACTGGGTGATATTTCTCGACAAAAACTTTCATCTGTTATTGAAATATTCTTAACTTGGGGTCCATAGTCGTATTCTATCAAAGAAATAGTGTAACTCATTAATTCTATTAAATTTGAAAGATTCTGTAATTCCAGCTTTTTAATTTTGAGCCTTTAATGATTCATTTAATGACTTAATATAACGGAAGAGAAGTATTATTGGTTGAAATGAATGAGTTTTGTTAAGTTCACTTAATATGGCGATTATTATCAATGTCGCCGATCTCCTTAACCGTGACAATGATTAAGGATTCTTGTTTCTTATCGTATTGTTATCGAAACTTTGCGGTATCTCAAATTTCGTAATTAAACCTTTATTACAAAAAATTAGATAACACGACAACGTACGCAACAATTACAAATCAATTATATCAATAAAACAATTTAAATGACGATTCATCAATATGAAAAAAGGGGATAATGAACAAGAGGAAACTTCAAATATCCGAGACAGAACATCTAACTACACTCTTTGATAGCCTTCCTTTAAAATGAACCACAAAGAAGCGTCCCCGTAGCATGAGAAAGCTTTTCTTTGTTAGCGCATGAGAGAGCGCTTTTGTGGTATTTACAACAACATAAAACAAAGGTTAAAGGCTGTTTGACAAAGCCATAAAACAAGCAATGAATTTCATACAACCATTACAAATTATTTCATTTAGAACAAAGAAATCGCTTATCTCTGATCCTCCTCGCTATTTCAGCGACAACCAATTATTCGTCAAAGAGCGGATTAAATGAATTCTACAAGGCGTTTACATAAGTTTATGTTAAAAATGCAGCTGTGTTTTTATCCGGAAAACAATCATGCAATACTGGAAAGAATCCAGTATTGAGTTGAAAATTGCTTGACTCTTGTAGTACATTTTCCTTGATAGTCTAGCAATAAAGGAAAAATGAGCAAATGAATTTTTTTATGCGTTCTTATTATGCAAGCGATAAATCATTTAATTTAAAACGATGAATGTAACAGATAAAGCATTGACTGATTTCTCGACCCTAAATATTTTATGACAATAAGAATTGTATATAAAAGTCTTGCTCACAATTTATTTCTGAAATTAGAAATTGAAACATTTGCTTTAAGTGGTCAGAGATTATTACTGCTGTCCTTTTTTGACTCCCAAAATCCAATTTATCTTATCTTGAATGAAAAATTGAAATACGGTGGACTATTGGAAATTCGAGACAGCACTCTAGACTTTATATAACATATAACTAAAGCTATATGATTTATTTTTAGAAAGCACGATTCAATGGGTATCGACACAAAATAAAGACTTCTTCAAGTTTTGCATTACAATTGATATCAAAAGTGTAGAATTTTCTGGGATCATCTAAATATTCATTTATTAAAATAGCTTAGTGCTGCAACAAGAAATCAAGACAATGTTAATTTTTGCAAACTTATTTAAAATTTTTTTTTCCATATACTTTATTCTTTTCTCTTAATTTCTTCAATAATTTTTCGTCTGTGATTTTCGTAAAAAAAAATTTTGTTAGATTAAAACTTAATATAAAGCATTATGAAGAATAGAAAGTCGCATTTTTCAGCTAACACAAGCTTTATGATTAATCTGAGCTAAGGTAAAATTTAAGACATGAAATATTGTTCATTTGAATCTTTCCTAAATGATCGCTAATTCTGATAAAACAAGAAATTTCATATTAATCTCTTCAAAGAGACATTAGATGTTTTTTAATAAATCAAGAAATCCTACCTGTTGGCGGGCTGTATATAAAAAATCGTCGACAAGCACCTTTTTTTAGTTCCGAAAGACGTCTCTTATAACCAATATCCAAGAAACCGGTATAGTTAAATGGCGTACTGTCATGCCAATGAAAATGTTCGTCTTGATATGCCAATCCGATTAACATGGGGTATGAGAATGCATAATGATCAATAACTGAACAGATCATATTGGAGTCAATGTTGCAAATTTGAAAGAATAGTTTATTTAAAACTTGAATCTTGAAATTAAAAATGACTGGTACTTATGTCGTAGAATCGAGAAAGACAGTTGATTAAAAAATGTAACGAAAAGTGAAAATTGATTCGATTTATGAGTAAAACTTTGAAATCTAGAGATAAAAAGTTATGGTAAAACGACTGAAGTTAGATACATACTTTCATATAAAAATTTAACGTATTGAAATTCCTGTTCATTACGAATCGAAATAGTTGAAGAATTCTGTGCTAATCGACAAATATAATCATCTAGTGTTGAAACATTTTGGTAGACAGGACGTTGTGACGTAACCTTTACGGCAGTCATGCAATTATTTTTTCAAATTTGAAAGATTCTGCAGTTACTTGTTCAACTTTCAATTTTCAGTAATTCGCTCCATCCATGATTTAGTATAACGGGAGAGAAATAGCACGGTTTGAAACAAAATGAAATAATCTTCAAGTTGGCTTGATATGGGCGATTATACCAATTATTCGTCAAAGTATGGATTCAATGAATTTTTACAAGACAAAGAAAGAACAGGAATTGATGTAAGTCTGTGTTACGAGTGCAGTTATATTATCACACGGGAAGCAAATATGCGCTATGAATTCAGTAAATGAATTGCAAATCCTTGACAACTTGTAGATACATTCTCATTGATAGTCCAGCATAAAGGGCGAACGAGAAAATGCTTCGTATTATGAGTCTCAATAAACGTGAATTAGCAAATTTGAAAAGATGAATATAAACAAATGAACTAACGGATTGAGTGAGATAATGTGTATAATAACAATACTTTTGTCCATCGATTTCTTTTTCATCAAAGTCTTCATGACACATCGGTTCTGAAGTTTACCAGAAATATCTGCTTTAAATAACTGGAGATTATTACTGGTAATTTTTTCGACTTCTACATCCAATTCATTGACAATCTCTTGAATGAGAAAGGTATATCGTTTTATTAGTAATCGAAATACGGTGGACTAATTGGATATTTGAAACAGTACTTTAGACTTTACTATCGCATACAAATGAAGCTACATAATCTGTTTGATTCTTCTCACGAAATTCATATACGTAGTATTAGATTTAGACTTCCAGAAACACAAACAAATGGAGAAACAACCATTTCAAGGGTAAAAGGAAAAACCAACGACCTCAGCAGTGCATCGAAGAAAGCGCTGCTGCGAGACAAACAATAAACACAACCGCACCGGACATCACTAAATCGTAAATTGATGATTTTTGTAAAATTCGAATAAAATAATGACTGCATTCATAGTGCTATGACCTGAAAAAGCAATCGGTGAGATTATCGGAGATTATAAGAGTAATGATGAAGTTCGATGTCAACCATTACTTGAAATAGCAGTATCGGAAAATTCAACATATACAAAAAATCTAACGTACTGTGTAATTCTTTTTTCTTTTATCAGATCTTCCATCAAATTAATAATAGTTAAGTGTTCATAATTTTTCCATCAATAAGCAATTTTTATATAATGAACTAGTTAGTCTATAAGAGCCATCCATGCTTCACGTGTCCGGCTCCTAAAATCTCCTGCAAACAATATTAATGCGTTCCAAATGGTTTGATGCTTTCATGCAAATTTGCTGAGAATTTACTGAGAATTGTTGAGAATCTCACGAACCAAATTCGCTGAGAATTCCTACGCAACTTTTACGAAAATTTCGAAGTTATTCAGAATCAATATACGTGCATATCAAGGGATGCCTAATTATCAAATACCTATTTCTGTACACTGCATATTGATCCATGCGATGCATTCAACTTATGCTATTTCTTTACTAAAACTAACAAATCAATGAAATAAAAAAAAAAAATAATAAAAAGATTTCAACAACAAAAAGCTACTTGAAATTCTCAATATCATCTCCGCACTTTGTTCTTTATCAGATTTTTCGGACTTATAGAGTATAGAATTTCTTCTTGTTTATTTTCTCATAGTCCGTTAATATTAAACATGTAGTCGCCATTTCCAAATTTCAAATGTATTCTACGATAGCTTGTAATTTGGATTGTAGTGTAGTTGAATTGGAGATTACTTCTTGTTGCTATTATAATTCGGCTAGATTAGCAATAGACTTTACTGGATTTACACCATATTACACACAGTATCGCGCTTATACAATGTAAGGATTAAATGAACAACAATTAAGGCAAATAATTAAGAAGTATGAACAGTCGTCGAAATGTTTACTATGTTTACTATATCTATCCCTCGTAACTGTCGCTTTTCTTTACTTCACCACTTGCGAATGCCATTGCTGAATTGTCGCTCGTATCGATCTGAATTGTGGCTTCAAAACTGCCGCTATTGTTGAAGCTGTGCGCAAGTGATGAATTAGGCGGGAAGGAGGATTTCAAAAAAAAAAAAAGAATGAATGAACAGGGATGGGAGTTGAGGGTCGGATTGAGGAAGGGAAGGGAAATAGATGATAATTACAAATGATAAGCGATAAAATAATTAATGGGATAAGCGATAGGATAATTAATGGTGAGAACTTATGCTTTCAATGTTTTTCTTTCGGCAAAAAAATGAATGATATAAGAATGATTATTTCACATATTATAGTAAATATTCATTACTGGTGATAATATCTCGATAATGTATTATGTGGTATAATGATGATAACGATATGAGGTTGATAACATGATGAAGTAATAATAAATAATGTTGCAATCAGGTAATCATAATATGTCGCAATACCGACGAATTATCATCGATGATTCTTCAAGTGATGATGATACAGATAACAATAATAATGAATTTCTTGACGAAACTCCGTGTGATAACAGCGAAGATGATGAAAATAGTGATATCAATGTTCAGTAAGTTCATTGCAGTAATAAGAAGAATATGTCTGCAAAAATATTCGAAGTTTTATTTTAAATATTTCAAAACTAAATAGATCCAGCTATTTTTCTAATTCAAAGCAAGATTTGAAGTGAAAGAAAGATTACAACCGTAAATTTAACTTGATTTATTTAAATGAGTTAGTAATGATTTACTATTTTTACATTTTACAAAATAAAAGCTGATAAATTCTAGGAAATGATAACGATTGTTAAAACAATGGATAAAGTTAAAAAATTTAGTTCCAATGATGAAATTCAGATTACTTTATAAGCTGAATTTTGATTTCTTTTACAATTTATATTTTGATCCTCAACTGTTAGACAAAAGAAAAAAAATTGGCAGAAACGTAAGTCGTCTGTTGGAAACGTTAAGTTTCACGAAACGGAATGCTTATGGACATAGAGTTGATGGTACAGATGATGAAGCATCAAGCATCGATGAAGATACTTATTTGGAAGATAGCTTTCTTGTTAAAGATTACACTTCTTCTGAAGGTTTTGTTTTTGCGTTTAATTCTTAGCATATTAATGCTTAAAATTAAGTTGGCAATAGTTTTGATGTTAGTTTAGAAATTTAGAAATAAATGATAATACTTCTTTTCCAGAGAATTTTTCAAATATATCAGACGATGAGCATTCTCTTAAAAAGGGAAGGAGCATATGCACTTACAATCGAGAAATAGCACGAAAGAAAACAAATAAGGTAGCTTAAGATTTGAAGGAACGATTGATTTTTTTTTTTGGTAAAATATTTATTTGATTTTTACTAATTCAAGTACAGACTTAAAATGCTTCTAAAAGTCTTTGCTGTCTAAATGATTTGTCATCTTTTATTGATAATTTTTTTTTTCTTAAGAAAACAACGGAAACTTCGTCGTTTTTAAAAAGCGATCGTTCGGATATAAGTACTGATAATGACAAAGTATCAACACTGTTTGAATTATATCCCGAATTGAAGGAGAATTTGAATCTTGAGGGGTAACATTTTTGCAGTGATTTCTGATCTCAGAGATTTTTGAATCAGTAAAATACTTTGGTATTAGGGGGGTCGAGCATGAAATTGAAGAAAAGTACAGCCTAATAATTCAAGAAAATTCAAATTATATAAGCGTGAAGAATAGCATGATCGAATTATGCACAACATTACAGTATAGGATAAATTGTTAAATATTGTCCTTTCCTTATATTGTCTTCGAAATAAATTTTTACAAAATTTTTCGGGAAAAAAATCACTTTCAGTGATGCAATCTGCTTTGAAATAATCATTTCTTGAATTATTTTTTTGATGTAATTAATATATCAAGAAGATAGTAACCGAGAGTTTGTGGATTAGAGATAGATGATCAGTAACAAAACAAACAATCAAAAATCCGATTGTTGGTAGATACGTCATTACGAATTTCCCAGATTTTTTCTTTTTTTTTTTTTTTTTCAGAAATCAGGTAAGCAATGATGGTCTCGAAATACACAATAAATCTACCGAATCCGATGTAGATAGTGATGACAAATTTGAAAAATGTATGTCAAAATATTCTTCTGTAGACCTTTTTCCTAAAGAATTTTATGCAATCGACACATTTCCGAAAAAATTTGCATATCGATTTATGAATGGTTAGATGTGAGTAATGATATTTTTATCAACGCGGTTTGAGCTTCTCGCTTGTAATCTATTATTAATAAGAATTCGAATGTTTCTTTTTTTTTTTCCTTTCTGTTTTGAAATGAAAATTTGTAAAATTTCAATTTCCAGACTTAAAAAAAGTCAAAACCCAATCATCTGTTACAAAAACATATGAACCACGCGATTTAGATAGGTAAATTTTTCTTGATTGTATAATTTCATATTTTTTATCTTCGGATGTTTCGTTTATAATTTTTTTTTGAAATAAAATAAGATCGCAGACACTGATGTAATAGAAATCAATTACTTATTTTGATATCATTTATCGTAGGTATAGTTCTTTACCAGCTGTCCGATCCATAGCATGAATATCTTTAAAAAAAAAGATGTCTTAATGCTCCAAAAAATGCATCACAATGTAATGAAATGTGATACCAAAATTTATAAACATTAAACTATATGACTTTTCATTATTTTCTACAGTGATATTAGATGTTACGTTGAGTGGAATGTTGATTTTTAATGCTGTTGTTAACAAAACTTTTTAATGGATAAGTGTTAACCAAAATTTAGCTATCTGTTTTCTCAGATTTATCATGAGTGATAGCGAATCCATTATTGAATGCAGCTCAGAATGCGATTCCGACTCAAGCGATAAATCCAGTCATGGTGTGTTAAAAAATATTGGGGATGGAAAAATTCGGCATCATAGCACTCCAAAAAATATTAGCAATGAGCATGCAGCTCACTGGCATCATCCGGTAACAGCAAGTAATATTTTGAATACTAGAAATTTCAGAAATCCATCTATTTTCTTAAGAGACTATTATAAAAAGAAGTATCATACTAGATACTGCTTATTCACTGCTTCTGAAGAAGCTTGTTAGTCATAGCTATTGCAAAATGCATTGGAGAATCCATTTTAATATCTCTAAATTTTTCATCAAGTTTTTTTGAGATCTTTTCCATAATTTTCAGGAAAAATGAAACAGAATGAACAAGCGAACTTAATTTTGGGATCTCGAAGTGCACTAAACATTCAAAAAGAGGTGAATTTATCTTTCTTTCGTCTATAATATTTTATTTAAAATACTGTAAGAGACACCAGGAAAAAAACCATAGAGAGTTATATAAATTGTTATAGCACCATCAAGATGATGACGAAGTTTTCCTTTTGGCCCTTTCACCAAATGGGCCAGTACACGCGAATGCTCAAAAGTACATCGCAACTAAATTTCCGAGAATTAGAAAAGAATTAACGGCGAAGTTGTTTGATTTATACAGAAGACGTTGTTTCAAAAATAAGGTATATTTTATAAATCAAAGGATTATTCATTTCTGTGTAAATTTTCAAAGGCGAAAATTTTAATTTTCAATTTGATTTAAAGTAAGTTTAGTTTCTTCCTGTATATTTTTAATTTAGACGAAATTTCAGTTAGACTCAAATATGGTGCTGGAATGGAACACACGGTTACGACTTACTGCTGGCCGTTGTCGTTGCAAATCGAATGGGACAGCAAGTATCGAGCTTTCTGTTAAAGTCTGTGATACTCCAGGTGAGTTCATTGACCGATCACTTTGCTGTTCAAAACATATCAAAATTATCCTGTAACACGCAAAGTAAATAACATACTGTTCATTTTATTTCTTCGATACTTAAGTTTAGGATTTTATAGAGACTGATTCTACACTATATGAATTGATATTTTCTTTACTTCGCATATTAGTGGTAGATTAAGTTAAAATAGTTTTGGGAATTGAAAGCTGTTCTATTCTATCCAATTTTCTCTAACTTAAAACTAGGAACGAGTCACACGATATAGGATATTCATTATAACTAAGTAAATAAGGGATGATGTCTCATGGAAAAAAGAAATCAGTTAGATAAGATATGCGAACAAATTTATTTGTAGAACGATTGCGTGATGCATTATTACATGAATTGTGCCATGCCGCAGTTTGGGTCATCGACCATATTCATAATGGTGGACATGGACCGGCGTGGAAATACTGGTAATTTAATTTCGAATATTACTTTGTTCATGTAAACGATCTTTAATTTCATTACTTTGAACTTCAGACAGAGAAGAGACATGTATGAAATAAGGTTTAGCTTGACGTCCAACTTCTTAATTCCCGTCTTTGATAATATTGAATTGAAGTTAAAGAATATCCTGTCATCTAATTTGTGAATTTTATATCTTAAAATAATAAAAAAAAAAGAAATGTTCCTAATAAAAATGTAAATTATTTCACTGAAAGCCAGAGCCGAGTTACAGAATAAAGTAGTGTAATGTTTGAAAAAAGATTAACACATGAGAATGTGGTAATTAGTTCTAAGTGGTTAATGGAGATGTTAGAATGGAACAGATAATTTTTAAAACTTTTATATTTAATCTGTTCTTTCTTCTAATTTCAAGCATACTTATGTCAATTTTATTTCTCAGTTTTCAATTTTTTTTTTCGGAATTACTCAGTTTTCAGGGCTTATCAATGTCAAAAAATCTTCCCGTCTTTACCGCTCATCAAACGATGTCACAATTATATAATAGATGCGAAATATTTATACATTTGTGATCGTTGTGGACAGACGTTAGTTTTATTTTCACTAGTTTGCAGGGATTAAAATAAATATTTTTAAGCTAAGAAAAACCTTGATATAGAAGTAAAGAGAAAGATTTATGAATTCCATAAATACACTATTCTAAATTTCTTCTTCACCCTCCATTAATTTGCTTAACTCTCTACATTATTAATATATGATTGGATACTGAATATAGTTAATTTCAGAATCAAAAGACATTCGAAATCGCTTGACACTGATCGTAAAATTTGCGGCATTTGTCAAGGGCGTTTTATCCTGCGATCACGTGATGGGAAGGAATTCTCGACAAAGCCAGCTAACACGTTTGCACAATTTGTGAAAGAAAACTACAGAAGCGAACGAAAACCTGGTGTGAAGCATGCCGAAATTATGAAAATTTTATCGCTGCGTTACAAAGAGGCAATCATTTATTTCAAAATAACGAGTTGGAACAAAATATATTATATCGTTTATATGCAATAACATAGGAAATATCTATATATGCAGTAACAGGAAAATATAAGATATACTTTGAAAATTGAGGATTGTTGTCATGTTTTTTTTTTTGTCAGTAACAGATGAACTGTAAAATATTAAGGTATAAGAATAACATCATATCTTTTAGAAGTGCTAGTAATTTCAGTAATCATCCTTTATCATAAACGGTGAACTATCGGTAATACTTGTCATTAATTTTGAAATATTATAGGAGAAAACAATGGCTTCCGAAACAGAAAGAATCATCGCCGTTGGATAATAAATAGAAAAATTCCTCTATTGCTGATACTTTTTTTTTCTTTATCAATTTTTTATATTTACAATTGAACTTAACCCTTTGTTAATATGAAAATTTTGCATTTTGTATACTTATTCGAACGAAAGTTGGGAATTAAAAAAAAAAAAAAATTTTTTTTCGAAACAGTGTGGTTCTCACGGTAATTCCAACTAATAGAGACCTGAATAGAAATTATTTCGATTTTCTTTTGGTTCTGGAGGAGACTGGATATAATATTCCAAAATTTTTGGTCTGAACACTTAATCCTTTAGGTCCATAGTAACAATACTAATAATATTTACATGTTGTTGACTTCATGTTATTGGATTATGATCCGAAATCAATCGGTGAGCAATGTTCTGACAAATACTAATCAGGTTCGTTTGTGACCTTGTCGCAGTCCGTATGAAACTTGCAAAATATCATTTTCGTAATCTTATTATTAAATTATGAATATTTGAAATCATTTTCTCGCATTGACGTTGATGAAAAAGTAGTAGCATAAGAATGATCGGCGACAAAACTTTCTTCCGCACTATCGTCAATTCCATAATATTTTTGGAGGACAGGATGTGCAGGCGCAAAACATTTCTTATCTTTTAAGCTAACTATCGAACCAGAAGGAATTCCGAAAAACAATTGATCAGGCCTCTTTTCTTCCCACCGTTCACGGGCAGGTTTCCTTTTGTATCCCATAATTTGAGCCAAATCTTCCTCAGCTTTGATTAGATCTTCTGGATTAGCTAAATAGCCACGATGCCGAGAATCAGTATAAAGTGAAAGAAGACTTTCAGGTGGAGCTTTCCGTCGCGGAATAGGCTTTCCTATAATTAACTGCAATCAAGTAAAGTTTGATAATAAGAAAAATCTTTATCAATAAAATTCAGTCAAAAAAAAAAAATGCTGTTTATTAATGATGTAGTTGGTACAGAACAATAAGCTATTTAAGTAAGGGAAATAATTTAAAGTTAAAGTGAAGTGAACATATGAAATAAAACCATCAGGATTTGGAACTATTCAGGATTAAAGCTATCAGGATTTGGAACCATCTAGGATTTAATTGTAAATATGAGATACTAACTTTTTTCAAGATAAATTAAGATTAAGACGTAGAAAAAATTTAAATTCTCAAGAATAGTCAAAAGATCTTCGTACCTGATAAGAACCACTTTTCGGGATCGACAGCTGCTTCTAAAGCTGCCGCATCATAATATGCAATTCTAATTCTACCTCCAGCTTTTTCCACCGCAGCGATTGCAGTTTCCGATGCCCACTGTACTTCCAAATTCACAACAGCCATAAAACAATCAGCACCCTGAAAGATGTAGGCATTCTTTTTTAAAAACTGGAATCTCAATTATATTTGAACAATTTTAATATAAATTATTCAAAATAGATATCATAATTCAGTTCATGGCCTAATAATCTAACATAGCCTATAGCCTAATAATGGAACCATTTCAACTTTGCTCGAAAATTTAAAGTCCGTCAATAGTTCCCCACGACATCGAATGGCAATACCATCCTCGAAAAAGGAAAAAGGATTTTTTTTTTCTTTTTTTAAATTCAAAGATGATTTCAAATGTAATGTAAGTTAAGATATCAAGGAATATGAAGACGGTGCTCTTTTACCTGATCTGTCAGTTGTACTCCGAATTGTCTTAATGAAGGTTTGCAGTGGTATCTTCGAGTATTGCACAAGGCAGTAATATCAATTAACGATGAAGTATCTAACCAACCCAAATCGATTAGTCGTTGCAATTCAACCAATGATAACGGTGGATATTCACGTCGTAAGCTAAAATGCTGTTAAACTCTAGCAAAATTTCTTTCAAAATAAGAAACCGCATAATATGTTGTAAAAAAATGAAAAAAAATGGAAAAGTGGAATAGGAGATAGAAGGAAAAACAAACTACAATGGTTTGTGTGGGAACGCAAGTGTGGAGAGAAGTAGTAATAAGGCACAAAAAAAAAAAAAAAAAAAAAAATTAGTTGTCGAATTGTGTTGAAACTTTACGATACCAAAATAAATAAAGAGGTGTATTATTTATGGTAAATAAGCTTAAGATTAGCAAAGTATTTACAGCAGTTTCACTATCATCCAGTAATAAAAGACTGTTGCTAAATTCATGCTGAAAATAAACCTATTCAAAGGCAAACCTATGCTTTCTGTTGGTAATTATTCAACTGTAATTAAGTGCTAAGTGAGATATCAGGAACGGTGTTTAAAAACGATAAGAACACAAAGTAATTTTGGAAATAACGAAATAACTGATTAAAATTAAAGAAGTTATAGAATGGCATACTTAATATCACCATTAAAATGTTCTTCTCCCGGAAAAAGACGTTGCCATGGTTGATAGAAATTACCCCAAATCCATCCAAGTGGAGGTTTTGCAGCATGTTGAAGTTCACCGATGGTGTGTCCTGCTTGATTGTGCAAGGAAGATTTTATCTGACGAGCCTTAAATAAACTTTATTTTTGAATAATTATTTAAAAGAAAAATTAATTCAATCATAGACTTCATTTATATTTATGGAGTGTATTTTCTGAATCAAAAAAGTTGTTTTTCAATTAGTTTTCAAAAAGCTATTTTGGTTGTAATATCCTGTACCCACAGATATGCAATATCCACAGATAGAATACAAAATGAAACCGTTAAAACCAAAATGAACCAAAACGAATCTCATACCTGAGTTCTAGCGCCCGGATTATCCCGAAGATCCTGCTTCTGCAAACGGCTTGCATTTTCTACATATCGTAAAGCACGCTCACGTGCCGATTTAATTACCTTTGAAGCCATATTTACAAACTTATCTAAAGAATCCACAATAAATATTTCTCAAGCGCTTGATAAATCCATCACCCATGAATATTTTTCAATTCTTCGATATTTGGTTATTTACCATTCCATTAATCGATTAAGATAGACAAATAATGAAGTTTATTAATAAATAAGATTTAAAATATTTGTAGGTGTAACAGTGATGAATCAAATACATATAGTTTGTATTTGATTCATCACTGTTACATCAACATAGAATATATCATTACGAACTACAAATAATCTAAAGCAAATAAATGAAGGTTCACTTGTAGATATATTCAGGATATAATGCAGCACTTTTTCTTTAATGCAAGAAACCAGTTGGCAATCAAAAAATAATTTGAACATAATTTTCAATTTAAATCTATTTGACGATATCTAGAAACAAATTAGCTCAATCCTTTTCCTGGATTGAAATTAAATCTGCCTTACAATATCTAGAAATGAAATGATCCTTATTTCTTTTCCTTAATTTTTTTTTTTTTCTTTTGCAATGAATATAGGAAAATTTCGATTTATACTGTCAACCAACAAGACCTGGATTTCAAAAACTCTTCAATTTTGATATGTTCAAACTGTGAGTGATAAAAACTAGAAAAAGGCAAGAAATATTCCTGAGTTTAATAAAATAAATACTAACCAAAAAATCAACATCAATATATTTATTGCAACAGTAATAAAATTTTACATACTGATGCAAGGAATGAATAAAAACTACCGAAAAAAGTTATTACAGCAAAAAGAAGTCAATTGATATAGACGTAAGAAACTGAACAGAAAAGAGAACAGCCATGAGGCTCATACCCAAAGCGCAACTTATATATAGCTTAACACAAACGTTATTTACGCTAAATGCGCAGCATGTTTCTCTAATTCTTGCTTAATTTCATATGAGATAGGTTCTTGCTTTATTTGATTTGGGTTTCGCTAAAGAATAAGTTCTCATTTTCATTAATATCTTTCTCAATATCTTGCAAAGCCGAAGATATAGAAATGAAAAGATGATGATATTCGTATGAAATGTTCTGAAAGAAAAAATAGTTTAACTACGAAAAATCACAGAATTTTGCAGTGGTAAAACTGAATTTATGAACAACTAATTCAACTCAGATCTGAATATTTTATTTAATAAGTCTTAAACTTCGCAAAATCATATTATATGCGAAAATTCGAAAAATAAAAATGAAAAAATGATATTTCCTGATATGTCTGCCTTATCTACATCAATAATGTATGTTAAAGAAACTACATGCGGATGATTGTTTAACCTTGCACGAATAAAGTGAATATTTGAAATAGATATAGAAATAGGAAAAAAATTTTCAGATATTATTGGAGTCGTAAGAATGCCAATCGGTACAAGTAAAGTAGATTAGGTGTCCAGTGATAAAGGGTAAGCAGGGAAACAAAAGAGATTGAAAATAATCTTTGGAGAGAAATCAAAAATAATCGGATATTTAAGAAAATGCTAAATTTTGATTTAAATAAATCAAAAAAATGTACCGATCGCCGGCAATCTTCCGAATCTGAAAATTTCGACAAATTTCTTTATAAAAGAGAAGTATTGAGCAAGAAAAGAAAATCATTAACAAATTAAATAGACTTATTACTCAAATACTTGATAAGCGAGGCCAGTGAAACGTTGTCGCTTCCAAATAAAGTATACAATGCCAACACCAATGGCTCCACCAAGCAAAAGCATAAAGAAACCAAGAACAAACATCGAACCACCTGTATAACCACGAAATGAAGGCACTGGTAACGGTCCCCAAGCTGTCGGGATGATACCCAAACTTGCTTTAGAAAGACTGATCATCTAGAAAAAAAAAAAAAGGATATTCATAAAAAACCAGTTTTTAGCTAGGAAAAACTTGAAAGTATGCATTAGACAGTTTATTCATCAATAAATTCATCTGAATGACAAATTCAGTGAGCTTCATAGGGCCACTTCACGGATAAACTTTGCAGAACCATTTGAGAATAGTGACTGCTTGACCAAAGCAGTTGCGTCGTCATATACAACAGGGATTGAAAAAAAGTTAGCATAATAAAATATTGCACTGAAAGTGCGAAAATTTGGAATTCCTGAACTTTCACGCAATTTCTTACTTACATAGAATTTAGAGTAAAACAGCACTGCTGTGAATATGAAGAAAAGAAGGAAGTACTTACCACCGGACGCTGTCCAACGAAAACGGAGAATGTTATATCTTTTTCCTTCAGCGTCTCATTCAGTAGTTTAACGGCTGATTCAGCACTTGTTTCATTCTAAAATAATCATAGAATTTTCAAACTCCTCATAGGAACTCACTTGAAGTGGAACTCACCACAGGAAAAACTACTATTTAGGAAAAACGATGATTAATAACATTAATGAAGACAAAATTATTCTTCAGTTGCTCCGAATATCCCATGAAAAGTATGTCGACAAGGAACAGACCAACAATCTAGAAGACGATTAAAGAGACTGCCTACTTTAAGGACGGGATTGGATGAGGTGAAATCATTCAATCATTTGATAGAAGAATAAATATTTGATAAAAATAAATAACACTATTGCTACTAGCGTTTCCTCTATACGCAGAAATTATAAAGCAAAATAAAAGCAATATTATGAGGAGTGATGAATCACATTAATAGATAGGAGCAGAAACTTATAAACACTTACGGATCTATTCCATGTATTTGCCGGTTTAACACCAGATGCCTCACCAATAACGAAAAATGCCACAACGTTCTCTTGAATTTGCTTAAACTGAAATAAAATTTTTTAAGTACTTTTGACAAGTAAAAAATGACAGACACAGTAATTTTTTGAAAATCTTTAGCAGCATAAAAAAAATAAAGATATTCCCAAATAAATATCAAGGCTTCAATTTGCAAAGATTTCTACAAAATGAAAGATTAAAATAATTATAACAAATTTCAAAAAATATTTAGCTAACGAAGAAATTAGCAATTCGCAGCAGAGAAACATTAGCAGCATGCGCAACAGCTTCGCGCAGACCCTCTCGAACTCGTCCAATTCCCAAACTTTCCAAATCTTTCAGCGTCGCTTAAAAGAGTTACCAATAGCCACAAGAAATGGTCTAGATGTCAAAATAATTGAAAATAATAATGCTTTCAGTTTTGATATAGCAAGGCGATTTAAAAATTTTGAAATTGCTTACCGTTCTTAATATTGACATATAGATAACTGTCTTCTACGAGTTTAAGACATGGATAAATGGAAAGTGACGTTCGCTGAATTTCGCTTCCTGAATTGTTTTTGAATGAATGCAGACGAATTATTGTCTTTGTTTCCTTGCCTGATTCATCCTAAAAACAAGCACGTATCAAAAGTCACTTATGAATATTTTGAACGACTGGAATGAAGTAATCAAATTTTATTAATAATTGTAACCAACAAATGCAACAAATGATTCGGATAAAAATTATTTCTAGATGATATTTCTTATTAAATTTTCAGTTCTTAAATTACCTTATGGTATTGGATTATTGAATGAAGAAAAGGTGCCACAGCTGTTTCCACAATCCAATTTTCTATCGTATAAAGCATTTCAATAACTGTGGAAGCGGCAGGTGAACTACTGATTTTGGTAACATAAACATCCAGTGGTATATCATCTACTATTCGCTGCAAAATTTCGTTATTTTGAAGTAAAAATTTACAAGAATTTAACTGAAAAGATCCGACATTTTGATTTGAATTTTATTCTATAAAAAAACGTCCAAAATCTTCACCTTTCCTGCATAGTAGAATACTGAATCAATGGAATTCCAGAACAACTGCACTGGTTTCTTTAAGTCAATTTCTTTCATTGATGCATTCACCGTCTCGACATCACCAAAATTTTCATCGATTGCTGATATAGAACTACAAATGTTATTCTCCCCATCCAGCAAATACTGAAGACCTGCAAGTCATAAAAAAAAACCAATTTCATTCGTATATCTCTCTAACTTTCTGTTGACTGAATTGGCTTATTTATGAATATTCATGTATAATCGGTATAATATTCTATTACGATAAAGTATGACATACGAAGTGACTAGACATCTCCTTTAAATTCTGTACTTTAAATTACTTGTCCAGATAATGCATCACTTTAGATGATTGAGCATTCTAATTAACAATAACTTTTGGAAGCAGTTATTTTCTAAAACTTTTTTGGGGTTTAGTCTTTAATGATTTCCTTTTAATATTTAAATTCTAATTCCACGAAATAATCTTTATTTAACTAACTAACCGTACTGAAAATCGTGAATAACATGAATGTTCGACACTCCTTTCGGAATTGTTGCATTTCCCATAAAGTGTGTATCCTTCCCTGCTTGGGCATTCAAACGCATCCAAAATATGCGTTCATTACCATTGTAATAGATCTGCAGAAAAATAAATATATGGAAAATATGTTTATGAAACTAGAAAAAAATCGAAATCAGGGATTTGAAAAGCCAATTTTTACAAGGCGAGACTTCAGCCATGGAAATTTGAGGAAAAAATTCAACTTTCCAAGATTTCTAAAAAGCCCACCTAATGCTGAAAAAATCAAAAACATCAGACGAAAACTAAAGTTTATCGTGACTTACATCAATGTCGTGGACAACTTTGCCGTCAACATCGGTGTAATCAAATGACATTTCGAATTTCTTCGGGAACATCATTGGCCTTTTGGTTTCCGGGAAACCACTACAGTACAGTCCTTCGGGCACCTGAAAAAAATTCAAAACAATATTCTTTTCAGAATTGTGGCCTACAAATGAATCATTTAGCATCCAAAAAAATAGGTCATGTTTATAAAAGTCAAAAAAAAGTGAAATCTGAAAAATTGTAACAAAACAGAACTTTGCTTATCAAGAAATAGAAAAAAATTAAGTGAAATGACGAAAAATAACAGATATATCAAGGTAGGGTACAACTGAAATTCTGAAAAAGGATCGAACTGCTTACTTCTGTTTTCAACTGCGCATCATCAGGCAACATTTCAAGTTGTGCAATGTCGACAGAATCACATCCAATTAATGTTTCATTACCTGGAATAAAATTATGAAAGAAACAAAAGATAAATAAAACTATCATAGGAAACACAAAATCGTCCAAATTTTCGAGAGAAAACTAGCAAATCTCGAAAAAATTTTCTAAAACTGCATAAAATTTCTTAAATTTAAAAAATTTCTTAGACTGTTCTTGAAAAGAACTAAAAACGAGAACATACTGTGAAAAGCAGCCAATCGCAAAGATAAAACAATAGGATTTTTGACAGTTGAGGAGTACGATGTCAGGGAACGGTCACCTGCGAATGCTACTTCTAACTGAAATGCACATACATCAATTAATATATAAGAAGTCTCAGATTTCGCGAGTCCATTTTTAACATATATTGTCAAAAACTTAATCTAAACCGTTCGAAAAATACATACAATATTATGTTAATGCGTCCGAAAATTGAGAGACTTTCCAATGACATTCCATTTAGCAACTGAAAGACTGACTGCTCTATTTTCAAAAATCCGAAACTGAAATTAGTTGAAGATTCTAACTTGCAATACCTGTAACGTTTCATTCTTCCTTATACTACAACCAAGCCAAAAAACTGCATCAATTCCACCAATAATTTCAGTTTCATTCTCCAAATGATGATCATTGAAATTGAATTTTAAGAGGAAATCGATCAATTCAGCCATTGATATACCAGCAAAATCATAAATTTCCGCAAGATTTGGCTGTACATATAATGCTGGCAGTGCTGCAGCACTTGGTAAAGCTGCACAAGAAGTTTCTGAAAACTAATTTGAATTTCAAAAAGAAAAACAATTGAAATGAATAATGGAATTAGGAAAAATAAATAGAACTGTTTAATGTCTACGATTCATATCCATCTTTATGGAATTCAGGCAAACATATCGTTGTATGAATATCAAGAACCCCGCTGCATTGCATAAAAATATTTTTTTTTCTAGTTCACGAAGAATAATTACAGCCTTAATTAGCATTTTTATTTTTCATTAAGTTATCCACTTGATTAATATGCTATCAAAACAGCCGAAAAGATTAATGGAAAGAAAAAATGAAGCAAAAAACTTGATGGAATCCTTTAAAAGAAGTTTCAAAGCAAAAAACTTAATGAAATCCTTTGGAAAAAGTTCCGTTTCTGAAAAAAATCTTACTATTCATACCATTATAGGTGTAATTGTGATTTCCTAAGATAAAATGTGTTGCGTTAATGGAACGCGATGTGACTATAATTTCAGTTTGGTTTGTTGTACGGCTTTCGGTGATCAAATTTGTTGTTCTCTTAAGCCAATCGGTATGGCGAACCACTGTCTGAAATTAAGGTTCTTTCATGATCCTGTAAAATGTATAGAATGTAGTACTAAAAATATTTCTGCATGTTAACTATCGTAAAATCTATCTTTGTTCTCGAATTCAATTTCTTTCCATGTACCAATCAGTTATCAGATTTCAAATATCTCGGTATTCCAATACTGAAATAAATATAAAGATAAAGAATGAAATATCCTTCTGAAAGAAATACCTACCTTATAGTTACCTTTTAAAGCTAAAGCTTTTGGGAGTGGATCTTTTTTCAATCTTTTATCCAATTTCTTTCTACATTTCAACTGACAGCAATTTACTAACACAACTGGTAATATCAACAACCAACACCAGTTCATAATTACTGAAACAAAATAATAAGTACTGAATGAAAAATTAAGAAAGATTTTAAAATAAGAGGTTCAAGAGATTATCACATTCAAATAATTCAGTTATAAGATTAGCTTGAACAGGAACATTTGAATCATCGCAAGATGGAATGATAAACGATCCTTATGTTGTAATATTTGCAACAGATCATCATTCATCGTTGATAAATTTGATAAAAAATGACAAAGTGAATGATTGCCATTCAAATTACAATGATAGCTATTATCAATGGAATCGAATGGACGAATACATTCAACAATAAAACCAACTGTTTTAGTAATAAGTTGAAATGAATTGATTGTTTTTTCTTTATTTATTTACTTATTTTTTCTGTTTCAAAAGCATTTTTTGTTTTTCATTGAAAGAGGAATTTCACGATTTGCTTTTTTGCAAAAGAGTAAATGTGAGAATTTAAAGCAAAATTTTCAATTTAAAGTACGGAATTCGATTCCTTCAATTTAAAATTTATAATAATACGGTTATCATAAAGAACACCCATCCCATCCTCAGACATCACTGCCAACTACACTTTCATCTTATTACTGTTTTGGCAACGAGCCAGCACTGGATACTGTAACGGAAATTATCGCTCTTAGTTACTGTGATATCAAATCAGGCTCTAGATGTTGCTGACCTTTGACCCTGTTAAAGATATATATATATATGTTATTTTTATTTTAATAAATAAATATTTGTGTAAAGCAAAATATTTCAAAATTTTGCGTCATACCTAGAAATTTGCAAGAATTTCGAGGAAAAAGCGATTTTTCGGATTTCGATATTCACGTCTTGAATTTTATGACGTGCGTAATATTACACGTATTAATATATAAATTCCACATATATCACGTGTAATATTGTGAATATGATGCCATTCTTTACTAATTAAAAAAAAAGTGATAAAGTGGAAAAAAAAAGACTTTACTTTTGTAAGTCTTCACTTTCATATGACATTCGCTTAGAAATAAAACTATTCATTCGGTTTTAAAATGAAATTCCGCACATTAATTTACCGATTCTTATCAATTTACCAATTAATTATTGCCGGATTGCGAAATTCCTGATCTCAGAGAATTCTGATAAATTTTGAAGCTTCTAATTTTTTTGCAGTATTTCATGTTTCTAAAATTCTCATTATGTCGTATTTTATATTTTTCGAAAATTTTAGCACAGTATATTGCATTTCAATTGTGAAATTCCCAACAAAATCATGCTATTTGTCTTCTGAGATTTCTGATGAATCATATTTAAACTTTCCAAAATTTCAGAAAATTTATTTATTAAAAATACATTTTACTTAATAACATGAAATTATTTTAGAAAAAGCAGAAAATCGTGCAAAATTACGTTAACTAGGAAATTACATGATATTTACACGTCTGTTTAGCGTAATCAACTTTTTTTTTGTATGAATCATTTCTTTACATTTAACTGTACGAAATATCGCAATCACGATTATTGTAAATTCCTTCTTTTATTTTGATTTTTTTTTTTTTTTCAGAAGAATGTTATTAAACTTTTCAATGATAAGAAAATTAGGATCGAGTGAAAGTTAGAAAACATTCGAACTGCTTTCTCTGGAACAGTAACATCATTTGTTTTGTTTTTCAACTCCTGAAAATCAGGAGGAATTCAATCAATCAATTAGAATTCAAGAGAAATTTCAATCAGTTCAATTAGAATAGGTTCTAAATAATTAGGATCAATTCTAAATAACTGGGGAAAATTCTAAATAATAGTCTCATTATAAATTACTTTAATTAAGCGATATTTACTGATTAATTTGGGTTGTTTTTATTGTTATAATTTAAAACTACTACTTGCGACTACTTGTGCAATTTCATCAATATTTTAAATTTTTTACCAATTTTTTTTTTTTTTTTTTTAGCATTTTCGGGAATAATTATTCGTAACACGAAAGTCTGGTAACAGAATCATTATTTTCTATGTCTGATATTTCGTATTTTTAATTTATTGTGATTAATGCTGTTCAAGTTTATTCTTGAATTAGTAATCTTGATTAAATAGTGCAGAAATCCAAAAATAAAAATTTGCTATCAACCTTAGAAATATGTTTATTGCTTATCAGTTGTTTGTCATTGTTGTTACTTTCATCAGTCTTTTCATCATTCATGGTTGGATCAGCTGTATCAATTTCGAGTAGTTTTTTTACTGCTGAAAACAATGACTCTTAGAAATCCCGATAACTGAATAATCAATGGCATTCCGAAGTCAAAGTAAATTTCTATTCCACCGATTTTCAAGAAAAAAGATGATATAATAAGGCAGAATTTTTTAACCTTTTTTCAACTTTAAATAAGCTTTTAGCATATAAAGTTTTTGAAACAAATTATTAAATTTGAAGAACATACATTTTTCTTCTCTGAAATCAGGAAAGTTATTGTCTTCAAAGCCAATGCCAAATATCTCTGATTCCACTTCTTTTTCGATAGATTTTAGTGCATAGATAATCTTTTCTTGAATGCCATTTGATAAAATTGATACTTCTCTTATATCATCCTGATCGGGATCATCAATTATTATGTTATTATAGTCATTGATTTTTATTTGAGAATCTTGCGTCTTTGAATCCGAATTTTTCACTCGACTATTCACAATTAGTGTTGATTGTGGTATATTTTTCTCATTAACTGCATCTTTTCCATGAGAAAAGAAAACATTGTCTGATTCATTAAATTTTTCCACTTCTAAATCACCAATTACTTGTTTTGAAGAAAGATTTTTTGTTGTGAAATAGTTGGCTAATTCATCAGCAATTCGTTTAAATATATGATATTTTTCTTGTCCATTCTCAGTCGAAGTCAACCTTTGCATGCCTCTGAAATTTGAATTATTCGTGAATTCTTCATTCAACACTTTCAATTGCCAAATAAAATCATCGTTTTCTAAAATATTTTCAACATTCAAAAGCAACTCTTTAGTGCTATTATATCGATCATTCATGGAATCATTTTCGTTCTGAAATTGTTCACTTCTGTTCCAAATATCAGTCAATTCATCTTCGTAATAACTTTCGTTTCGCTGTGAAATATTTGGATGAAAATGATTGTCTAATGATATCGCATGTAAACGAGCCAACAGCGATACTGTCCGAATTGTATTTCTTAGGTCAGATTGATTATATCCCTGTGCGTTGACTATATTTTCCAGATTCTTTCGTTTCAATTGTGCAAAAAATTGTCTAGTTGCAGCTTCATGATTATGAACTTTTTGCATGACACTTCTTGCATTTTTCTCATCATTCTTCTTCCTTCGACTAATTGCATGCAAAGGGACAAATAATTTTTCAGCGATCGATTTCCATTCATCTGTTGCTTCATTTTTTCCTTGAACGATAATTTTGCCATACTGGATATAAATTCTATCTAAAATATAGTATTCTGTCGCAAATGGACAAATTCTGAAATAACTTTCTAATTTTCTTTCTCAATTTACAAGCAAAAGTTCACGCTTTTATCCGTCCTTTTCATAATGTTTTTGCTTTATTGACACTAGAATGAGAAATAGCAAACAAATGGAGAGCACAGAGAACTATTTATCAATTAATTTATTATCTAATGTTTGCAATATTTTTTCTTCTTTTATTTTTGAGCATAAAAACCACCTTCCTCCCTCTTCCTCCCTCCCCCCCCCCCGGAATTTTTTTTGTGTGTGCGTTCTGCTCTTTTTTTTTTTTTTGATGTTAATGTTAATGATGTTAAGTTCATTTTAATTTTTTTATATTTTGTTCATAAAAAAAAAAAAAAAAAAGAAAACTTTTACATTTGAGAAAACAGAATCGCAAATATTCAAAATATTAACAAAAATAATTGGTTTATAAAGCAGCAATTGGAAATATTTATAACATAGAGTGAAATATGATTTCTACTGGCTAGCTAAAAGTGATCAGCCAAAAAATCATAGCTTAAATAACGGCATGTTTGATAATACTTTTATTATTGAAATTATGAAAGATTATTTCCGATAAGCGATGATGCCAACCAAAAATTGCACTATATTAAACGAATGATTTTGAAAGAATAATGAAAAATCGGAAAACTTCATTACCTTAATTTACCCAGAAAGAACTATTTTTTATTTGCTTCATCTCGATCATCTCAAATTAAAAAAAAAAAAAGAAAAAAAAAACAAATTTACTATTTAAAGATTTTCTTGTGGAGAAAATTTTGGAACTAATTAATTTTAATATCAAATTAAAAATACTTTTAAATATAGCAAGCTTTTATATTCTCAATACATACCACTACTAAACAAACCATATAATACCAGTAACTTTAGCAACATCCCAGCATAGAAAGCGTTTTATCACATGAAATTCACCGCAATCTAATAAAACTATGCTGCAGCCTAATGAACTATGCTTCAGCTAATAACTATAAAAAATGAGGATTACATCGGCAAATCTCTCTTTTATATTTCTCACGAAATTTATCTTTATTTCTCACGTCTTTACTTTTCACCTTCTAAAATTATCGAAAAATTTATTTTTATTTTTCATCTTCTTCTCCCTTTCTTATCTTTTACGAAATAATACGTAATTAAAAGTAGCATATACGTCACTAAAAAATTCAAATAGACGATGATTTCTACATATTCATGTCGTTAAAAAAGCTCAGATAGCTTTCGACGATGGCTTCTACATATATCGATATTATGTGATTTGTTCAGCATTTAGTATGTATTGAAAATATGATAAAAACTTGCTAAATTTGAAAAATATTTTTAATTTGATGTTAAAATCAATTTTTAATTTAATAATAAAATTATGGCACTATATAGAAGAGAATGTTTCTTTACCCTTTGTGAAATTACGCGTAATTCAAGATTACATGTAATTCAAATGACGTAAATGTCATCAGAAATCTCAAGCAGGCAGATCGATTCTAAAAAGTTTATGTAAAATTTCGAATGTTGCACTATCCTTCCCGAGTAATCCAACCGGAATGCAACAACAATTAGATATATTTCAATCACCAGCCGGACTCAGTCATGCAACGTTAGATCAAAATTTCAAATCAATCGGTGAAGAACTTGAAACGCTGTATCAAAAGCCAAAACGACCATTTACATAGAAGATTAGCGCGAATGAACATCAATAACGAACTTTCTGTGCACACCATTAGCGAAATAGTAGAAGAATAGTGATTTCCTGATTTTGCTAATTTTTAATTTTTGTATCAAATGTAATTATCTCTATAATTCTGTAATTGTATAATATTTGACAGTGAATTTGATCATAATTGTAGTAACGACACGATTGTTAATCCAGTTTAACGATATGCTGTCAACATCAAATATATCTTTTTTTTTTTTTCAGAGAGAAAATTTCACTAATTAAAGAAAAAAAATGAAAACTTTGCAAATTATTTAATTCTAAAAAATTCGAAATTTCAGTATAACGATGCACTACGAACATGGTATGATTAAAATTCCAATTCCGGATTTACGACATACCATAAAAATGACACCATTAGAATTCCAATTTTAATTTAATGTTGTACTGTTAGTTCTTGGTTGTTTTTTGCTATCCATTTTGAAATTCTAAAATGTTCGAATTCTTCTTCCTATATTTTCAGAGGTTAAAGTTGTTTTTTGGTAATTTTTATAATATCTTGTTGAGAAAATTGTAAATACAAAATGATCTGGAAGAAATATGAAATTTGAAATATTACTCATTAATAAATACAATCTTAAATTAGTTGTGATTCAAAATGAATTTGATTTCGTAACCTAAAGTAACAAATAAAATAATTTTAAATTAACTACATCTGAATACTTTAATGCAATTATCTAGTCACAGTAGCAGAGGTAGTGCTGCAGTTTAGATCGCTTCATGCTGATATACTCTGTATTTTCTTGTTTGAAGGTGAATTTGATAATTTTAGTGCTTTTTAAGAGCAAAATCTTTATTGATGCAAACGTAAATGACTGTTGGAAATTCGAATACCGAAACGACTTCCAGCATTGAACTTATTCTAAAATTTGATCAATTAGAATGTATATTCGATTGAAACCTGCAAATTTTGTGGTATTTGCCGTCATAATTTTCTTTCTTTATTTGGGATATCTCATTTGGGGAAGAGAAGAACATTTTCCAGATGTTGTTGTTGATCTCCACGATTTGTTAAGGTTGGTAAGGATTCATTTTTTAAATAAATCTTGAGGAATTAAAATCTATATGATATTCTTCTTTTTTTTTTTCTGCTGCAATCAAAATGCTTGGACTTCATGTAATCGTTCTGAGGTTATAGCCAAGGTCATTCTTTTTGCGCTCAAAAAGTAAAGGAATGAATAATTGTTCTCTTCAAAAAGAAATGATATGATCGTAGATGAATTCCAAATTACGTGATATTTTTATTTCAAAAAAATTCGCTTACAGTTATGTGCTTTTGGCTACAGAATTAGGTGGTCGTGCTATTCTGGATGTTAATGATGAGCAAAAATTAAAAGTTTTTAAAAAGGGTGAGACGGATGTTGGCAAACCGGAACTTTTGACGAGAGCTGATTTACTTTCAAACCAGCTTATAATCGACGTTCTGAAAAGATATCCAGGTTTAAGGGTAAAACTTCTTCTGTTAAATTTGTTTTTTTTTTGTATTTTTAATTATTACAGAGCATGAAAGGATTTGTTTATTCTGTAATAAAATTTGTTTCTAATCTGAATTATTCAAATTTTGACCAAGCTTTCAAGTTTCATCCTTCAATTATTTCAAATTTTTTATTTGTATTTAATTTTTTACTATTGAAGTGCAAATTCAGGTTATTTCTGAAGAAAAGGAAGAAAAATTAAGCGCAGTAGATTATGAAAAATATCAGTCACAGCAGCAGGAACTCTATACAAATGTGAAGACTGTTACTGATTTATTTCCATCAAGAAAATATTTGCTGTCGAAGTTAGCTGTTTGGGTTGATCCTTTGGATGCAACGCAAGAGTTTACAGGTGGCATTATGGATTTCGCTTGCGCAGTTATCCAAATGAAGCATGTGAAGACTTCTAACTTTTCTCTATCCAGAATTTTAGGGACATTAAGAATTTTAAGTTTAAATATCTATGCATATTTATTGGTATTTCTTCATTGGAGTCAATTAATAAAGGATGGATGAAAGTTTTGATGAACTTCATTTAGTTTCCCATTTGTTTTTGTGATACATCGAAATATTTAAGAATTCTTCCTTCTCTTTTTTCTATGCTTGAAGTATAATGTAAGTTTTATGGCAATATTTTAATATTTACAGAAGGTCTTTTTGAATATGTTTCTGTGATGATTTGCGTATCGTTGAATGACATGCCTATCTTTGGTGTGATTTATAGGCCATTCACTGGTGAAAAAGGTATTTTTTTTTCATACTATTTTTCGATATGATATGAAAATTATGTTGAAATTAGTTAAAGCAAATTGCAATGCAGTGATTACTTAGTTATTAGATTATAGACTAATCCAGAAATGATCAGTGGTAGTTTTTAGTGATCAGTAATATTTATTTCTTATTTCACAATTATATTTCATATTTATTAAATCTCTGTTTCGCAGTCTATGGTTTGAATGAATTTGGAATTGTAAAAGGAAATGGTGATAAGTGGAATCCTATGGTTTTGAAAAATTCTTCGAAATTGATAATGGTTTCTAGGTAATTTCTCTTTTGGCGATGCTACATTTTCAAGATTCTATCACTAGAACAATTTGCTATATAGAATTTTGTGGGTAGAAAAGATCATGATCGTGTTTAGTCAATAACCATCGGAAGATGTGCCGAAAGAAATACTGACCAAACGGATGACCAAATGAATTATCCTGCAGGATAATCCTGCAGAAAAAGGTGAGATTAAAGTGGGTGATGTGTTCCTAGAATTTGACGGTAAAACAATTGATAGAATGGCACAATTACCACAGTGCTTTCAAAAGCTGAACCTAGAAAGAAAGTACAAATTAAATTAGGAAACTTGGAAAGAAAGTGCAAATACACTTAAGAAAGGGTAAAGAAGTTAATATCAAGGTTTTATTGGAGAATATACAAATGATAGTCAAGATACCAGAAAATGACGAGAATTTTCGGATTTCATTACTTCATTAACACCCATGTCTTTGGAATGCATCCGAATGCATTATTTATATGAAGCTATTTTACTTCTGAATATTTGATTTTTTTTTCAGAAAAAGAAAAATAAACTAAGGAAAGAAAATAGAAAGCTTTCCAAAAACTGACATAGAACTTTTTATTCTTTATGTTTTTGGAAGACTAAGGGGATCGAATATGAAAGAAGATTATCTGATTCATCTAACAATATTTTCTTCAGGTCACATGTTGGAAATATAAGAGAACTGGCACTGAAGACTTTCTCTGCTAATTTTACAGTTGAAGCAGCTGGGGGTTCTGGTTACAAATCATTGAGATTGTTAAATGGCACTGGGCGTAAGTTTTCATTGGTACTACAAAATTCCATTTTTGATTTCACTTTTGTTCTCCGGATCTTATTGATTTACTAGTATTATATTCTCTATTTATAGTTTTTATTGTTTTAGACTATAGTGTGTAAAATGGCGATGTTTTTTTTAGTGGCTTAGCTTACTTTCTTTTCCAGAAGCTTTTAAAATTTTCTCTGCATCAGTTTCTTTTGACTTATTTTTTGCATATTTAAACGATTCTCATTCCAACCCTTTTAGAGTTATATGTGCATAAGACTGCCATTAAAAAATGGGACACATGTGCCGGTGATGCTTTGCTTCGTTCGATTGGTGGTTTAATGCTTGATTTTAATGGTGATATGTTGAGTTATGATCCGAATGGTGATTATGTTTTACGAAATGGCTTAATAGCTGCTGCACAGTATCCTTTCACTTATTTTCAACAATGGAGGCAGCATTTGAAAGAGCTTCAGATTGTCAGATAGATCCAGAAAATTCAAAGCATTATTTGAAACTAATGTTTAAGATATCTCGTCTTTTTAAGATATGTTTATTGCCATTATTGTTAAATGTTTTCAATTTAAAAAATCACGTTATTGATGGGACAATTTTTGCCTTATTCTCTTTCCCATAAATATTTGTTTAAGTATTTGGCTTTTGAAATATCTTATTTAAATAATTTCTGGATTTTTTCTTCGAATTTCTCGGGAGTGTTGAACTCCCATCTTATTTTCACCTGATAGAGTGTAATATACTAAGTAATGTAAATGTTTTTCAAAAAAAAAGTGATGTGCTGACATTTTAAATTGCTTACTTCATAGAACTGGGTTTTTATTACTTCAATAGTTTTATTCGGAAATGATACTATTCTGTTTTCTTCTTTAAAATCCATGATATTTTGCTGGTTTTTAATAATCTGATGTTGATCTTCAATCGGGTGGTTTTGGTACTAGCATTCTTGAAAATTATTATAGTACTCCATACCTTTCGCTGACCGGAAAGTTATTATAATCTCTTCAGGATGGAGGCGTTTCACACCTCACTGTTTATTTTTTATTTATTATTGTATGGGTTCGATTTCCAATGAACAGTTTCTTAGAAGAAAATTTTGTAATTTTTAAAAAATTAGAATATTTTTTTCTTGTTCATTTTATTCTCTGTTTGTAGTTTCTTTTTTCTGGACAAAATTATTTTTTGTTGCAAGAAAAGTGTTTTACATTTTTTATTTTTTCTACTTTGTTATTATCGATGCTTGAAAGATGATCTGGTGCTCTTTCTGAGATTATTCATAGTAATGTATATTTCGCTATTGGCGTATCCCAAATAATAAAAAATAAGTACTCAGAATATATGTTTTTATATTTTATTTTATTTTATTTTTCATAGTTTAAAATTTCAACCTAAATCTGCAAAATATAATAAACAAAACCATACTTATCATTCATTGCATTCCATTCAATCCAAACTTTAGAAAACACAAAAATAAAATACCTTTTTTATTTGGATGGATTTTAATACTTTTCTATTGGCTTAACATTATGCCAAATTGTACTTTGTATGTATCTTCCGAAAGTGAATTCGTTTGTATTTGTAGTTGTTGGTTTAGATTATTTTTCTTTAACAGTAAGGATGTGATAGAATATACTCTGTTTACTTATATGAAATTCCTCTTTATGCTGTCCGTCTTCCGTACAATTCTTTCGTACCACAATGTGGGTGTTTAAAATAATGATTAAATTGTAATTAATTTAATTATTTGTAATTTTTGTCTTTCTGTGCGCAAAACAAAATCGAATAAGCTTACTAGAGAAATAAAATCACATGGTACTATAAATTGCAATAAACATTTTGATCATTAATTTCTGGAAGGATTAATTCTCCTGCAAAAAATGTTTTGCATGATAACAAAATGTATTTATTACTTTATTTACAAAAATTAGTTCACAAATTTTTATTTTGCATTTGTTGATCATAATTAGACATCGCCGCACTAGAATTTGCTGCAAGTTTGCACTCGTTAATATCAAATTACTCTTATAAATAGAGCTTATTTAATTACTGACAGTTATTAATGAAATATATAATATACTTAATTTATTATGATTTAAAATATTGGTGAATAAGTTATTTATTATCGTTACTTTCTAGTTTTCGAAATTATTATTGTGACAATATTTTATAAGAATGTTATTTTTCAGTTGAAGTAAAATGAATGAAGTGGAAAAAAATCTGAATGATTTAGCACTTCATAAGTTCCAATTAGCTTCAGAATTTCTAACGTTGAATAAAGAAACGGAGAATATTCTCGACAGCTATCGCCTCAATTTATCTAAAACAAGGTAAAGTTCTCGTTTTAAATTACTAATATTGATTATGAAATGTAGTCATTTATGAAAAATTTATTGATAAAAAAAACTTTTAATATTTTTTATTTCTCTAAAATCAATTACGGATATCAGTTTTTAATTGCTGTTCAGATTTTCGTCCAATTTTTGCGTGATAGGTAAGCCAAATGAAATCTTAATATCAGTTTTACGTCATACGCTAAGTAAATTAGACTTGGCATTAATTTTGATTATCATAAAATATTTAAGACTTCGAGTTATACACATGGGGATAATATTGAAAATTTGTTATCAGTACACAGGATATGGGTTGCTCACACATTAGACTTTTCAAAATCACTCGGTATTTAACCATGCATGTAATTTCTTTTAAGTTGTGTAATTTTTAGATCAGTTATAGGATTATCAGCAACAAGTGCGGCATTTATCGACAACCGGGATTTGGAACCAGTCGTTCGGTTTATTTTTTAAATAATTATCATTTCAGTAACTATTTGAAATTCACCATTTGTTAGTTTCAGTAAATGAAATCTTATGAATTTATACATAAAAATTATAAAATTTCCTAAACTTTAAGTACTTTGAGTCTTGGTATGAAAATTTGAATCGTATAACCTTTTGTGATTTTCACAAATTTTGGTGACTATATTAAAAGAAAAACAAAAAAAAAAAACAAAAAAAAAGACAAATATGTTACAGACATTATATATCTTAACAGCGCATGAATGAAATAAAATAATTCGATGTTAGTTTCGTGGCCCTCATTCAAGAGGTCGACATCTAGTTCTACACGTAATCCATAGATGCGTCAATACCAATTGACATTAGCTGACCTTTTTAATAATTTGCAAGTAGTTAATTAATTTATCGATTGTATGGCAAGAATTAAATCATATAATTGGATTCCATCTTCTATAGATTTTTATTTTTAATTATCAGTTTGATTTATTTGCAGGATTAGAATAAATTCAGATGGGATGTTCTCTTTGGTACCAAGTGATGTGGCTGATCCTAATAAAATCAATAGAGCTTGTCAGTTTCGTCCGTTTGGTATTCTGGAGCCATTGTGCGCAAAAGCTGCTCGACATGACATCATAAAAGCACTTCCATTGATTTGTGAAATAGCCAGCATAAAATATAAGTTGAAAGAATTGAATAAGGAATATTGCAAATTGAAAAAATCTTCAGCTTTAGTCACTTAATCCATATTCTAATCACGTTAATCATCAAAAATTATTAATGCAATTTATTTGTTGTTTAGTATTATTTGATCTCATGGCTATCGCATTTGGAACATTTCTCTGGATATATTTCATTACGAAATATATTGCCTATTTCAAAATCATAATAGGCTATTCAAAACTAGATTTTTTAAAGGCAAAACATAGTTTAGATGTTAGTTTTTTAATATTTTAACATATTTTCATTCAGTTATAATAGCGATGTTTCATGATAGTTTCTCGTTGTTTTTTTTTTTTCCGATTTGGTATTAATTGTTTGAAATTCATTTTTGAAAATATTCAACTTAATGAATTGAATGATTAAAAAGCTGCCAATAAAATTACTATACTATGAAGTATACATAAGTCCTTTAAATGAGCAATTTATAAACAACAAAAAGGCGATAATTTATCAGTTTTATGTCATGGCACATATAGTTTATATTCGTTAATGACTGATTCACTGAAGTATTATTATTTTTAGCCGTAAAAGTTCTATTACTGTGATTGATTTATATTTTATGATCTAATATTATTAGTATTATTACGAATAAAAGATTTAATCAATGTAAAAGGATAAATCATCCGATATAAACTTAAAAATTTCCCTGATTCCCTCTATTTTAGAATCCTGGAACATTATAAAATAATCGAAGAAATCGCGGAGAATTTTTTTAACTATTTGATTGAATATGTTGGGTTAATGTATACCTTTCAAATTTGCTTCTCGCTGGGAATTGATCTTCATGTTTATTTCATCTTATTTGTAGCACTAATTTGCTCTAATGATTGAAAATAATTAGATTAAATTAGATTTTAATTAAATTAGATAAATTAAATTTTTCTTAAACTGTTGCAAACTTTAAGTCTTTAAAAACAGTTTTTGAATGTCGCTTCAATCAGTTGACATTTCACAATTAATAAATCAATTAATTTATCATTTTAAAGACATCTTTATAAGAAGTTGTGCAACTGTAATTACAAGCTGTGACATACATTTCCACTTGGTTTTTGATAATTTAACTGAATTATTAGTTGTGAATATGCAGTGGCTATAGATATACACACGTCCTTTAATGAAACTCTTGAACTTTTTCAAACTTTAATTCCATCACTATTAATGTCACGAATAAAACCCGTTGTGAAGTAGACAAACAGAATTTTGTCCTTGAGACACGAATTTTTCATAAAGAGCTGCGGCTTGCACGATGGAATTTTTGGGTCTACGTCTATGTGGATTTGTTTCGGGCTTGGTGACTCGTTTGATTTCCTTTTTTGTAGCGTTGTTGTGTTATTAATTTAATAGCTAAGAGTGGGACGGAATTACAGTAATGGTGGCTGCACCAAAGGTTAAGAAACATGCTGTACCGAAGCGGAGCAAAAAGTTGGAGAGTGGAAAGACAACGAAGAAGAAGAAGAAGCAAACAATAAAATATAATCTCGAATGTAAAAATCCTGTCGAAGATGGTATCATGAATGTAAACGATTTTGTGAGTTTTTTGAATTTTCAAAACTTGTTAGAAATTGGATTTGTAGAAGGGATGTCCTGCCGGGGTTTGCCTCATCTTTTCTGATGTTACAGTTCAAATAAAAGTTCTGTAGCTTTTGGGGGATGGAGGGAAATTGAAATAACCGTCTTGCACATCTCATTTCAGCCCTCAAATGCTTCGATGAGTCTACGGGACGGTCACAGATTTTTTTTTATTTAATTCTGCGAGATCTTTGTCAATCTCACATGGAATAATTTTATCCCAAATTTTGATTTACAGTATCATAATTCATGCGACAGTCATTTTCTGCGAATATTTTAATAATACAGAGCCATACAGAGTTATCATTTCTGTATGTTAATGACATCAGGCATAGGGTTAAATGTGCAATGGGATGCTTGATAGCCTTCTTTGCATGTTGCAATCCCTTAGTGAGACCTGATGTCTGAATTACAGGGGACATTCCTGAATGAACGCATCAAGGTAAATGGAAAAGTTGGTAATATGGCAGCGAATGGCGTGAAACTGGAAATTGCCAAAACAAAGATTATTCTTACGTCAGAGGTAAATTTATAAATTTAAATGAAACGTAGCTATAAGATTAATAGATGTTATTTTTATGATCCATAAATCTTACTGGTTGGCTTCAAATGTTAAAGTTATGCGAATATTCTTTTTCAGGTACCATTTTCAAAAAGATACCTGAAATACCTAACCAAGAAGTATTTGAAACGCAATTCACTGCGTGACTGGTTGAGAGTGGTAGCTTCTTCAAAGGATACGTATGAATTAAGATATTTCCAGATTAATCAGGATGATGAAGATGCTAGTGATAATGAGTCGTGATTCACCTTTTTTCCTTGCTGTTGATTTGATTAATTTCAAGATGATAAACTGTAGCTCATATTAATTGTGTGATATTGCATGCGAATATGTGGATTATTAGTGAGAATCGTTATTTACGATTAAGATTCATTTATAAAAACGATTAAGGTTCATTTATAGAAATGAAGCTTAAGATTCATTTGTAAAAACGAAATTTTCCCATACATTCTTCAATTCTAAGTACAAGAATAAAAGAAATAACCACATGGCTGTATCTAATTTTATCTCGCATGAAAGCAGGACTATCCAGTGTAGTGATTTTTGTTCTCTAGATAAATGGACTTAAAAATTTGGGAATAAGAACAGAACTTAAAGAAAAACGGATTATCTCATCAAGCTAATATGTCAATATTGTGCATTATATTTGTTACGCTAAACGAGTGGATGTATATGAAGTTTGGCTCTCAGTTTTAAATCTGCATAAAATGATGGATTTTAACCATTCCTTATTCTATCGGAATCAATTCTTCGCAACATATTTTATCTCAGTCTTCCATGTTTGAAATAAAAAAAAAAAAAAAAAAATATTATTTGCTGAATATAAATACAAATTGCATGCAACAATAATATCACTGGCATACTTTTTACACAGTATATACGTAATGATGATGTTGAGCAAGTCTTCAACACAGATAGAATTACCTAGAAGTTTCGAAAACTTCGGAATGTCACCTGTCAAGACATTTAAATAATTGTGTCTTTAAGTTTTTCTCCTGCAGTCGTATCAGTAATCTTTGAGCTAGTTACGCATTCAGTTTAATTATAATTCCTTTCCGACAATTATATGAATTTTTGTGATCGTTCCAAAATACCCGAAACTACTCTCACTTCCAAATACTATATACGACAATTCAGTCCTATTCGTATTGTCCAACTTATCCAACATGACGACAATTTCTCTTCTTCTCCTACCAGGACCGCTCTCCCTTTTTTCTTCAATTTTTACTAAATTATTTTATTCAAGTATAAAATAAATTGTATTATAATGCAGTTGCACCGATAAATTGCTTTATAACAAGGCCTTTTCCACACAACAAAAGACATCAACATAGATGATCAATAAGATTAATTTCTGTTACCCAAACTTTATTTTGTCTTCCGGTATAATTAAGTGATTTTTCTCACTCGACAACTGAAAAAAAATTTATTAAATATGTCTTCAAATTACACGCCTTTCACTAAATCAAAATAAAATTTCTTTGGCACATCAAAATAACATTTTATAACATAAAGCTCACATATGAGGAACAAAAGGAAAAAAATTGCATAAATTGTTAATATTTGATGATGATGATAACATTTATTTAAGACGACAATATCCGCAAAATATTTCGAGAATTTTTTGCAGCGAAATTCAGATAGCATTTAACACACTGCTAATCAAATTATGATAATGGTACACTGATATATTCGACTATTAATCTCTTACCACGCCTCAATTTTCTCTGGATTTTGTAAATCAACGAGATTTCCTGATGTCAGATGTTCTTGATTCTACTGTACTTCGTCCAATCTTATATAACTAGACTTGCAGTGCGAAATCACTACAGACAACAAATAGCTTTGCACTTACAGCGACGTAAAAATAAATATAACAGGCGGGCATCATCTCTCGAATTATTCTTGTATCAGAATAAAAAAATGAGTGAAGAAATTTTGTTTGTATGCAGCAATTCCTACGCATTGTAAAGAACGATTCCTATTTATAACCCAAATATTCGCATGCAATATCACACAATTAATATGAGCTACAGTTTATCATCTTGAAATTAATCAAATCAACAGCAAGGAAAAAAGGTGAATCACGACTCATTATCACTAGCATCTTCATCATCCTGATTAATCTGGAAATATCTTAATTCATACGTATCCTTTGAAGAAGCTACCACTCTCAACCAGTCACGCAGTGAATTGCGTTTCAAATACTTCTTGGTTAGGTATTTCAGGTATCTTTTTGAAAATGGTACCTGAAAAAGAATATTCGCATAACTTTAACATTTGAAGCCAACCAGTAAGATTTATGGATCATAAAAATAACATCTATTAATCTTATAGCTACGTTTCATTTAAATTTATAAATTTACCTCTGACGTAAGAATAATCTTTGTTTTGGCAATTTCCAGTTTCACGCCATTCGCTGCCATATTACCAACTTTTCCATTTACCTTGATGCGTTCATTCAGAAATGTCCCCTGTAATTCAGACATCAGGTCTCACTAAGGGATTGCAACATGCAAAGAAGGCTATCAAGCATCCCATTGCACATTTAACCCTATGCCTGATGTCATTAACATACAGAAATGATAACTCTGTATGGCTCTGTATTATTAAAATATTCGCAGAAAATGACTATCGCATGAATTATGATACTGTAAATCAAAATTTGGGATAAAATTATTCCATGTGAGATTGACAAAGATCTCGCAGAATTAAATAAAAAAAAATCTGTGACCGTCCCGTAAACTCATCGAAGCATTTGAGGGCTGAAATGAGATGTGCAAGACGGTTATTTCAATTTCCCTCCATCCCCCAAAAGCTACAGAACTTTTATTTGAACTGTAACATCAGAAAAGATGAGGCAAACCCCGGCAGGACATCCCTTCTACAAATCCAATTTCTAACAAGTTTTGAAAATTCAAAAAACTCACAAAATCGTTTACATTCATGATACCATCTTCGACAGGATTTTTACATTCGAGATTATATTTTATTGTTTGCTTCTTCTTCTTCTTCGTTGTCTTTCCACTCTCCAACTTTTTGCTCCGCTTCGGTACAGCATGTTTCTTAACCTTTGGTGCAGCCACCATTACTGTAATTCCGTCCCACTCTTAGCTATTAAATTAATAACACAACAACGCTACAAAAAAGGAAATCAAACGAGTCACCAAGACCGAAACAAATCCACATAGACGTAGACCCAAAAATTCCATCGTGCAAGCCGCAGCTCTTTATGAAAAATTCGTGTCTCAAGGACAAAATTCTGTTTGTCTACTTCACAACGGGTTTTATTCGTGACATTAATAGTGATGGAATTAAAGTTTGAAAAAGTTCAAGAGTTTCATTAAAGGACGTGTGTATATCTATAGCCACTGCATATTCACAACTAATAATTCAGTTAAGTTATCAAAAACCAAGTGGAAATGTATGTCACAGCTTGTAATTACAGTTGCACAACTTCTTATAAAGATGTCTTTAAAATGATAAATTAATTGATTTATTAATTGTGAAATGTCAACTGATTGAAGCGACATTCAAGAATTATTTTAAAAGACAAAATAAAAAAAAGATATAGAGATTTGGAGAAATTTCTAATAATCATTCGAAATGTTCGTTAGGAGTAGCCTAGTATTATGGCGATTTTCAGAAAATTTAGTAGGTCCACAATTTGTCATCAATTTTCATTGCTAATCTACAGTTCATTATTTTGTTTCAAATTCGGTTATACTCATATGTCACAAATACTTTGAAATAATCATAAATCCACTTATCATGAACATTTCTGTTCACAGCACTTATGAGTTCATTACTTCTCTACTTACAGAATATTTTAGTTTCATCCTGCAAACACTACTGCAAGCAGCAAAAAATTCTCATACTTTTCCAAAAGAATCTTTAACTTGTTTAAGTAAATTCGCTAATTTTGCAAAAATTACTCTTGAAAAAAAAAATGAAAAAAATCAAAGACATCAATCCAAGACTTATGTAATATGCAAATGTTAAAGACGAATGATTGGAAATTATCGCTGATTACATTAGCTACATCTAACGAAGAGATTTCGAGAAACATAGAGTACATGTTTGTCGGAGAATCGAAATATTTTTTAGAATATCGATATGACGAATTAATCAAAAATTTTTTTATTATATAAATTTCTTTATACATGTGACCTTAAGCTATAATTAATATATTGTAAATTGTACTAAGATTCACATGTAATAAGCAATTTCATTATGAAAAGGGTTATTATCTGAAGAGATGCATCCATTCATTCATTCATTCAATCCTTTGCTCTGATCTGTATTTGATCTGCATTTTCCAAACTTTATCAAACTCGCAATATCCATGATGCGCAGATAATTTCTCTACTATCGAAAAGAAGTCTAAATTGTCGATTGTATTATCGATATTCATCAATTCATTGTATACCATAGTTGCAGCAAATAAAATTCGTCACATCAAGGATTTCATTAAACAACAAAATCATCTGTACTAAATTCCAATCCCCAACAAACAACTTTTCATAAATTACATTCATGACAATGACAATAATGTTAGTTCAACTTTTTCTTGTTATATATTACAAGTTTTCAATCGAAAATCTCTTAGTAAAGTCAGTATAGAAATCTTATAAGGTGTCTTTACAAGGCAAGCGATTGTTTCAGCGGAATGCACATTTTTTATAATGAAACAGACCGATTAGTATTTGAAAATGCAATTTTTATATAAAATTTTTCACGATTACGTCTCGTTCTTATCCGAAAAACCGAGGTATTTCCAGTCTTCTTGTTGCATTAATCCATTGTCCATCCGACATTTGAAATAAATTTTTGCAAAGTCTCGACATTCATCAATTTTTTGCTGAAAAAAAAAAGTGTCGCCTATAGAAGTTCGGAATTTTCTTGCCCTTTCTTTTTTTCCAGAAAATTCTTTTTTTTTTGGAATTTTCTTTTTCACTCAGACTGCAGTTATATACTCTGTCGTTTATTGGAAAATTGCCTTTCCATTAGCGGCAATAAACGTCGAAATGACGAGTTTGAATCTCTTTGATAGACCCTCCAAGATTAGAATCGGGAAAGATAAAAGTAAAAAAACAATCAGAAAAATGACATTCAGCCACTACCTACCTTATGTTCATTCAAGCAAAGCATATACTTCAGCATTTCATATCTACATTGTCCTTCATGATCCAGAGGGAAGGATCCTTTTACAGGTGGTGTTGGAGTGGGTACTTTCATGGGAAGGCTCATCTTGAAAATATGATAACTACCACTTCAAGAACTATCAAGAATGCTGAAAAATTCATTATCCTTTATCGAAATTAATTTCGCAAGAAAGTTCAACGAGATCTGGTCCCGTCGTTTATCATTGATATTACTTATTATATATTAACATTAACAAAAATACTGTCGAAAGATTCATTTTCTCCTTCCGTTATTAACAAAAAGCAATAAAAGCGGAGATGATTCATGCAAATTCTTTAAAAAAGTATTTTAAAGACGTGAAAAAGTTCCAGACTTTTCATAAATAATTCCACAATAGAAAAAGCAGCATTTTATATGATAAAACAAAACAGGATTCACAATACTGACTTTGAGCTACATAACCAAAATATCTCAAAAGAAATAAAAGTTAACGGAAATAGTTTCTAAATGGAACTCTATTCATGAAAAGCAGAAGCTATTCAATAGTTGTTTTTCACTTTTTGTTCAATGAAAACTTCACTATTTGGAAATAATGAGAATTGAATATAGTAGACATTTATTAAATACAATAATATACAAAGTTCTACATACTGCTAATGAAATAAAGCAATTCAAATCAATTGTTGGATTTACGCTTCATCATAGATTCTTTCATCATTCTTTCAAAGCGATCCAAACTTTGAATTGGTATTGCTTTTGGAGGCTGTTTTTTCTTCCAATTTATATACGCTACATAAACTGACATACCAGCTGAAATATGTTTGATAGAAATAAGCAGACTACGATAATTTAGCGATGACATGAACTAGTTTTTTGTCCCTTAAAAGTCATGATATTAAGATATATGTTAAGATTTAATCATTTAAAAGCTTTCGTACAATAAACTGATCTTTCAGCATTACCTGAGGAAACCAGAGTTCTAAATCTATATTTTTGAGTTTCTGTAAAATTCTCATAACACGTGAGAAAATTCTAATTTACTCAACAAATTTTAATAAATGGAGAGGAATTTACTTTATTCTCCATTTCATCATTTATCCCTGCTTTTCTTTTCTCAAAAAAATGGCTGATATTATTAGCTTGTCTTATCAGTTGAAAATAAACTAAGAAATTCGATTCAAAAACTGAATTAAACAAAGTAAAATACAGAGAAAAGGCCCGAGAGAATTTGGACCCTTGAATGAACGATGGTTTATAAGAATACATAGATTAATGACTAGTACTTACATACAAGAGCAACTGGGAGTATAGAAGCTTTAATCTGAGAATATTTGATTATCATAATGGAAATTGATCTAGAAGAAGTCACTATTTATCGTCTTCTTCCGGAAACCATCTGTGATAATCTTTCCTTTTCAAACGTGTGCCTCGAAGTTGTCCACCAATTATATCTTCAGTCTAGAAATTGAATTTTAAAATATTGCAAGGAAAAAAATTAAAATTTTATATGAACATTTTATCTTTAATAATATCTTTCTTAAGGAAACGAAGTCAAAAATAAGAAAGATAATAATATCAGGGAACAAAAAAATAAGTAAATAAATGAATAAAAAGACACAAACCCGGTAAAAATAATCAGCAATTCGAGGTACATTGGAGAAAGTACTCTTCCGAAAATCTTCTGAACGTCGCCAAACAACAAATGATGCAATACCGGAAACGAGTACGACACCCACAGTGAGATCCAGAAACCAAAGCCACTTCGGTGACTTTAACATGAATTATAAGAAACTCTTAAAATGACACATATATATGCAATTTTTTAATGAATATTATTTCGACAAAAAAAAAGCATTTGAAATAATTCTAATTGAGAGTTATGATTTGATGACTTCAAATGAATGTCATCGAGACGACTTAAGAATCACATTCTCGGCTAGACTGTTAAGACTGGGATTATAGGTTAAAGGTTAGACGGTAATTGCAACAGACATGTAAATATACACCCAGCAAAGTTTCCTAGCACATCGATATCCATCTCTTTGATAAACAACTGACGCTAAATTTTAAAACATAATTACGTTCGTAGTATGGATCGAGTAGCCAACAGTGAGAACCTGTCAGCTGATTGTAAGGCCAGGTGGTCGTTATTTCGGTCCGGGAAATTGCGGGGACATGTTTTCAGGCTATATTTCTTATCCTACCTTCAGAGATATATGATGTGATGATAATGATGCAATGTGGACGATTATCAGTAATTATCAGTGGTTCGCGATTACCAGTGATTCGATATGCTTCCTCTCTGGATGCAGCAACAACAGCACCAGGAACTTCAGATGCTACTATTGATAGCTTTTTAAATTCGCTAGAAGAACAATGTGGCAGCAAGAAGACTAAAGTTGTATCAAGGTGATCTTGAATTTGACCCTTGACATTTTCTGCTTTTATTTCATTCCTTGCTTATGCATGTTAATCAGCATTTCAGTTAATTTGATGATAGCATTCTGATTACAGATTAACCGAAAGACATCGCTTGATTGCAGAAGGTCGTTTACCACCTATAACTTATGAGTGGGAGAAAAAGTTATGGGCAAAACGTGAACGTTTCGGTATGTATGGTTTAGCTAGTGGTGTTAAGCCTGAGGAACTATGGCCTAGTATCGAAGTGAGGATTGTATTTTATTTGTGATGATTGATTCATCTCATTTTTAATTCTGATGCTTTTTCTGTTTTCTTTTTTTTTTCTCTTTAATTTGAAAATGTCATTTTGAAACTTTATTGAGGAATATTATATATTTAACTATAAATTCATCATCGGTGCAATGATTTGAGTTGGACTTGCTTAGTTACCATATTTTGAAGCGAAATTTAATTTAGTGTTTTACAAACTCATCATTTTTCCAAATTTTTCTGTTATATTTCAGTCAATTCAGTGTTTCAGAAAAAAAAAACAGTTTGTGATTGCAGTGTTAAACTGATTATGCAAATAAAACATTTTATTAATGATAGTTATTTTCAGGAAATTCAGGAGGAAGAAGCAATCGGATGGTATATGAAGTATAATGATGTCTTAAAAACTGTGGAAAATGCTAAGAAGTCAAAACATGCCGCTACTTTAACAAGGTAATCATGCATGAAATTTTGATGAAGAAGGAGGCTTTTAATTTCAAAGGAGGTTGTTTACTATATAGGCATTTTTAATGTGTAAGCATATCGGCGTGTATTTGTAATTAGTAATTTTTTGTTTGCGCATCTTTGAGTCATTAAATTCGTTTATTGAGGTAACGATAAATGAATCATGTTTAAATATCGCTTATTCAGACTTGAAGAAGTAGCCGCACTTGAAGATAAATATCCGGAAAAATTGAAAGAATTTTTGGAGAGTCGAAAAGAAGTGGTACCAGTTAAGTCGAAGCAACAATTAGAAGCGGAGCAGCGAGCTAAAGATATGCTTGAATATTATGGCTATGAAATCTTGCCTAATGATCCACGATTCCCAATTTTGTTTGAAAGAATGACTGAAGCGAAGAAGAAAGTTAGTTGTTATCATCCATTAATAAAATATCGACTTTCATCATTTTTTAACGAAATATGGGTCTTCCAAGTTGCGCAATATCAGTCTTGCTTTTTAAAGATTTTGGTGTTTTCTCTGGTTTTCTACTTCATTTTTTTAGTTAAACTACAGACTAAATGTAAGGAAAAAATTCAGGCAGTCAAATTAGCGGAGAAAGAAGAGTTGTCGTTGAAGAAGCATGCATCCCGAAAAAAGGAAAAAGAGAAGAAGCAAGAGAAAAAAGAAGATTCATGATTTTAGTTGTATTATCTTGTCAAAAAATTGAAATAAATAATATTGATATTCTTCAGTTGTTATTGATAGACATTTCTCTTGTCTGACTCATACATGATAATCATTGTGTTAGCATGCAACTGGATACTGCTTTTCTGTCATATATATACATAAATTTCAAGCAGGAATATTTAGTAATGTCAAATGCGAATGATGTTGCTATGCAGCAGCAGCAATATTCCATTGTTGAATATATTGGTTATAACGAAGGAGGATCGTGCGGTTATTGTCATCGAGAGGAAGCAAGCCCAACTAGCATTGGTATTTCATTTTGTTTTATTCTGAGAACTATTTCCGTCATTTTTATGATTATTAATTTGCTCAGAATTTCCTATGTTTCTAATTTTTGATTGAATATTTAATGAATCTTTGTTTGAGGTAATTATGAAACATTGCATCGAATATTGCAGGAGTTATGGGATACCATCTGTCATGCGAGCACTTTAATCAGCTCCTAGATAGAGGATGTAGCCGGTAATTCGTCAAGTAAAGCAAAAGTGATAGAAATGCTTTGTTAGCTTAAAATATCTTGTTCTATTTTACCAATGAAAATTTCCTAAAATTTACTCATAAGTTACACAATGTTAATACAAAGCAAATCAAATCACTTTTGTTTTCAAGAAATTTTTTCGTCAGTTATCAAAGTCTTTGTAGTTTTTGCTGAATTCTAGGCTCCAAATTTCAGGTATGTGGACATGCAGTCTTTCAATATCGCACTATAACGAATTACTTGATAGAGGAATGAGAAGGTATTATTTCTCAGTCTTTATCTTTACGGTGTATTTAAGCAGTGTTTAATTTTCAGATCTGGTAAATATTTATACAAACCAGTGATTGCTAATACATGCTGTCCACAATATACAATCAGGTATCTGTTTCTCCTTATCTAGATTTTTTTTTAATTTCATTAGACATCATAATCTTTATTATCAAATGTACAATGTTTTGAGGTATCTACTATTAAGTTCGTTTTAATATTGGAAATTTTGACTTTAGACTTGATGTCAACAATTTCCGCTTGTCAAGAACGCAGAAAAGAGTGTTGCGTCGAATGAATGATTTTCTCCAGAAAGATATTCGACCAAGCGAACGATCGAAAATATCAGAAGATAATATAGCGAGAAAAACGACTGGAAGCAATGCTATTTCATCAAATTCTCAAAAAGTTCAAAATGACGAGAAAAAAACATTAAATCATGATTTTCGAAAAAAAGGAAAAAAGAAAAAGCTCCTTAGGCAAGAAAGAGCTTTCCAAAAAATGCGCGACAAAGGTATTAATATCGAGGAGGTTTGGATTATCTTTATTATGTTATATTTCCTGTTGTTGTGAAATTAATGAAATATAAGTCATATGTATTTATAAATGGAATTTAGTTAAATTATTTCTGAAAATTATAATTTCCTTTTACTCAGAGCAGAAGCAAATTTTAGTTGTGTGCGGAAGTACTGTAGTATAGATCAGAACAAGAAGGTGGGCAAATCGGGTATCATGTAAATAGTTTTCTATAATTGTCTTACTATCATATCCTAAGTCACTGAATATATTGCACTGAAAATTTTTTTGATTCAAAGAGTCTAATTTGTTTTCTAGTGATTTTAGGCTCAAAAAATACGTCAGGAAAAAGAAGAATCTCGGAGAAGAACACTAAAATCATTCATTATTAATTACGACCCGCAAACTTTCAAGCATAAATTAGAAGTAATTGTTGTCATTTGGGTGTTTTCAAATGATATGCGGATTTATTTTTAGATTTAAAAAATTTTTTTTTGCTTTTTTTTTTTAGACAATTTGAAAGTTCTTATTAAGTTATGATTTCAGTAGTCGTTTTTTTTTTTTTTTTTTTTATTTTGAATTTGTTTCAAAACTTTGTTTTATCTCCTTTTTTCAACCGATCTTATAAAGCTTTATGTCGTGCTCCTTGCAGATACGTTTGGTTGATTCGAACTCATCTGAATTTTATAAAACTTTCAAGGAAAGCTTCAAATTATACGAGAAATATCAAACAAATGTTCATCATGATACTCGCTGTAATAAAACTGGCTACCGGAATTTCCTTGCAGATTCACCACTTTTTAATGATGAAAGAGACGAAAGTAAAGTATGTTCTATTTAACTCATTTCAGTGATTTTATTTTCCCATTTTTGTAACTATCTTTTTTCTGTCGTTTTTCATAAGTTTCCCTTTTTATTTTAAGAAGCATCATTGGAGAAAAATTTTCCTTAATGAAGACGAATCAGTTTGCACCTCAGGGATATTTGTGAATATATGGTTTTTTTTTTTAATAAAATAATGAAAAAATATTGCAGAACCATCAAATGATTAATTTCAGAGTATAGCGCTTGGTTCATATCATCAACAATATTATCTTGATGATCGTTTGATAGCTGTTGGTGTTATAGATATTTTACCTCGCTGTTTATCAGCCAAATACCTCTACTACAATCCTGACTACGAATTTCTCACTCTTGGAACATACACAGCCTTAAGGTATGGTCATAAACTTTTAGATTTTGCTTGCAGTTATTTTTCAAATCGACAGTAATTCGAATAAAAATAAATTAATTGCAACTTACTTTATGTTATTTTACTACATATAATTCAAAAAACACCAGAAAGTTTGCCTTTTAAATCTTTTAAGAGTATTGTTTTTTTTTTTTTTGGATTATGAAAAAAAAAAAGGAAAATTGCTGGTATTTTATAAGTAAGCTCTTGCTAAATTACTTGACAAGATTGGACAAAACATAGCAGTTTAATTAGAACAGTAAGAATAATCTAAAATTTGTTTTTGTGGCTAAAGAAATTCTTTTTTTCAGATCATTTTTTCCTAAAATTATTGAATTAAGAATAGAATTTTCACAAGTGCCTTCCAAGTCTTTTAAATCTTTTAATTATTGTGTTTAAGTTCTGATTTCCATAAATTTCAGAGAAATTGCATTCACTCAAGAGCTTGCAAAAGAAAGACCACAATTGCATTATTACTACATGGGATTTTACATACATTCGTGTCAAAAAATGCGCTACAAAAGGCGTTTTCGTCCATCTGATTTACTGTGCGATCGTAGTTTCACATGGGTACCTTTGGATAGATGTTTAGAAATGATGGAAAAATATGGCGAACGAATCGAAGCATTTGCTCCCGATGCTCCAATAGCTGAAAAATGTCCGCTGGAATCCATAAAATGTCTTTATAAAATGTAAGTTAATTTTATTTATTTGAAGCATATCTTGATGCTTTTAAGATTCAAGGATCCATCACTACAAACAAATTTCTTTTAGGAATATTCTTCCTTATCGAATTTTATTTACTCTACCGGATTTTAAAGAAACAGAGACATTCATGGAAGAATATGCTCGAATGGTAGGACCAGTCGCTCGAGAAATGTTGCTCTATAGAAAATGATGTTTCATAGCTCTTATTTTTCATTGAAGTTATGATTTTTCAAAATTAGCTATGCAATGAATTTTGTTAGGATGAATAAGTATAATATGGATGAAATCATTTTTGTCAATTATGGTCTAAGGAATTGAAAGTGTATCATACTTTTGCAGAACTGATACGTAGAATTTTGCGCAAAAGTTGATTCTGGCAAATGGTATTGCTGGCACTAGGAGAAAAGCATATCGGAAATTGCTAGGCTATCAAGACCATAGGGCCCACTAACCAGTTAAATTCTGGTGACTCAAACTGTAAAAATCTAACTAGCGAGTGAACTTTTCGGAATGGTTTAGATATGATTTTCGGAAGATTTGTTGCTGTGAGATTGAACTGTCGGAGAGCGCACTGCATCGGCTAGTCGGAATGAAAGATTAACTTCGTTCATTCAATTTCTTTAGAAGAATATTCTTTTGCATTTTTTTCGTTTCATGTATGAAAAATGTTTTATAGTTATCTTCATCTTCGATCATTATAGTTGTAATATTATTTATCATGGGATACCCATTATACTTTCAATAGATTTTTTGTACAATATCGTTGCATGGTATATCGCATTTTGTTGTTATAGTGCTTTCGGTAGTTTTGTCATTTACTTTCTCTAACACATGATGTCATAATATATATTTTCTATTTCCATCTTTCTATTCTTGTTTTCCATGTGATATGTCATGTGTGTTCTATTTGTTTGATATGTCTGTAGTTATCACAAATTCGAAATCTGAATATTTAGTGAGTTGCAGACGGTATTGATTAGCTGTAATATTTGCTTGCAATTTTGTAGTTACGGGATAAACGGATTGTCCTGTTGAAATTTTGTTTTCCAATAAACTATTGTATACTTATAATATTTCTCATAGAATTAGAGTATTTATGTGATAATAACTTGTTGGTTGATTCTAAATAGGTTCCTGATATAGAACCACTCAAACATACTAAACTTTGTATATTATAGTATTTAATATATCCTATTTTTTGTGTTCATTTATTTAAAGATAAAACTTATTTTTTAAAAGATGAAAATTCCGTTTTTTGATAGTGATCATGTTTGGACCAGTTGTATATCAAATATAATTTGTCAACTCTATCCTTCCTTTTTCAACCTGGAAAAGAATTTAGGATGCATAATTGAGGTAATTCTGGACTTGTTTAACAGGTTTGAATGATAGAAAATATTTTTATTTCAAACAAGGAAAAGGAAACATACCGTATGTCGTCAATATTCGGATCTCATTTTTTATTAGTTGCGATATTCGCGAAGAATATCGCACAATTTGCAATTCTGCTAGCTTTGATGGCTTGTATCATCGCTGTGTGAACGTTCATATAGCGAGCGATTGATGATGAACTGTCACATTGAATAGGATAGTAACACGTAAGTTATAGAGCGGTGGAGGAGGACTGAGTGTGTTTGATAGAATTTGCAATCTTTTCTCTTGTCTGCATGCCATCATCACATTCAGAATTGTTATTTGATGGCCATTTAAAAATTTTTCTTCTCAAATTGAAATTCTAAAATTTTTGATTTTTATTAAAAAGCACGGAAAAATATTCCATTGATAACAGTATTTGGAGTGAAATCGAAACTACTATTATTGTTGAACATCTTTTGTTGTATTTTGCAACGATGCACTTTCCTCTCTGTGTTTGTTCATTATCACTTGTTAATCAATGCAAAAGATATCATAAAACTGTGGTATTCAGTCATCAAATTTAAAATAATAATATATTGGCAGCATTAGAGATAACGGAAATTTCGGAGATTTAAAATATATGCATACTAGCTGCATGCTTCTCTTGGTCAATTCCAGCTGTTCTGTATAAATAAAAATGTAAAATGTTCGTTTGTTCAAAATCTTAAATCTCCGAAATTTCCTCAAACACGCACCTTATCTATATTAGTTCAAAATCTACGATCTCCGAAAGTTCTTACCTATTGCTTTGAAATCTTGACACAACATTGTATTCGAATACACGCATATTTTTATACACTTTTTATATACATGCATTGTTATAGCTTAATCTGGTAAAATGGAAAAAAAAAAAGAAAAAACGCACGTTTCTAATATATATAGTTTACTTGTCTTTTTGAGCTTCGAAGAATACCTTCTAAATGATTATATGAACATTTACGATGAAAACATCGAATTTTATTTTTCTGTCAAGACATTCTCAATTTGACCAGAGAAAAAGACATGATTACGAATTGAAAGTTTCTGAAATTTCTTTTCCTTGTTTCAAAAAAAAAAAAGAAAAAAATGTAATGAAAATTCTCTCGTAATATGTTTTTGTTAATGCAAAATTGTTTGTGAAATCTACATGATGTGACAGGCAAGATATCACATCTCACTATTAATCTGTTAGTCAAATAAAAGTTTACCATATTGCTGTATTTTATTGTATCAACATCATGTCTTCGTCTGTACAGCACGAAGAAATGTAAATGAGCTGAATCTCTATCTGGTATGATGTTATATCGAATAGATTTGAAGATTCGAAGTTTTTTGAAATGTTTCATGTGGATAGAAAATTTCTTTATCAACTTTTTCAGCTTTAAATTTTTTATAATCAATTAACTTCATTTGTTCCTTTTTTATAATTATCAGTTAGTGTTAATTACTATTTCATTTTTCAGGGCAAACTTTAATGTGTACCCTCCTGTTATTTTTATCATTGATAACAATACATAGGTTATCATTACTAACACAAGCTACAGATGGGCCAGTACAGAGACGTTTTGAATACAAGCATAGCTTTCGTGCGCCTGATTTATGTTTAAGTGATGGTTCTATACCATTTTGGACTGTAATTGGTGATGCAGTACCTTCTAAGGAACAACTTCGATTAGCACCTTCCATGAGGAGTCGAAAAGGTAAGTATGATATATCTTTTCGCTTTATAGATTATATTTTGATCAATGATTTAATAATTGTGGAAGGAATGGTTGAAAGTCTACATTATTTCAATTATCGTATTTAAATATAATAAATTTAGGACTTGCATGGAACAAGCGTGTAATGGCTGAGTCAGATCACTTTGAAATTCAAGTTGCTTTTCGGGTAACTGGACAGGGTCGTATTGGTGCTGATGGCATTGCTGTTTGGTATACTGCTCAACAGCCAATTCTTGGTCCTGTAAGCAGAATTTTTCGCAATTGGCTAATTAATATATTTAACGATTGATCAAGTTGTGATCGGCAAACCTCAATTCATTGCCTCTAAACTTTTTAGTAATATGTAGTAATTGACACCAATTTCAATAATAGAGACCTGCGATATCTCTTACTTTGATGGTTAGAGTAAATATTTTAGGAAAAACATGTAAACCATGCAAACCAGTTTTTTTTTTTTTCATTTTTTGTTTTATTAAATATGATTTAAATTCTTGCTGTAATAGTTTATATATAGAAATGAATGGATTCTATTGAATTTAATATCAATTATTACGTTAATCATTATAGTTACTGTACTTCTTCATTCGATCACTCTATTTGTTTATTCCCTGCTAGAGTGGTTACTTGTATCACTTATCAGAATTTGCTTTTTTTTTATAATCTTGATAGTATCATTAACTTTACTCACTTCGAAAAAAGGTCACTCTGTTGCAGGTATTTGGAGCAAATGATTATTGGACAGGAATGGGGCTTTTTCTGGATTCGTTTGATAATGATGCCCAAAAAAATAATCCATTTGTGGCGTTAATGATTAATGATGGTACAAGGCAGTATGACCATCAAACAGATGGCTCGCAGCAAATGCTTTCAGGTGCTTTCCCTACTCTCTCGAACTTCAATTTGATTTCTGGAAAACAATTAAAGTAACTAGTAACATTTAACGATTTATATGAGCCTGGCATTAAGGAAAGTGAATTTTTAATGATTTTTTAAAATATCTCATTAAAAAACTAACTTCTACTGTTTTAGGCTGTCAGAAAGATTTTCGTAACAAACCGTATCCAGTACGTTTGAAAATTGAATATCTTCGCAATGTTCTCACCGTATCATTATCCGATGGTCTGCAGGCTACACCTCGATACGAATTATGTATTCGCTCTGAAAATATATTTTTGCCAAAGAATGGATTTTTCGGTATGTATTGCAGATTGCAACAGTAGAATAATGACTGTTTTGAGTCGATCAAAGTTTAATTATAAATCGAAGAACAACTACAGATTTCATAAATTTAAAAAAGTGTTTCTGTTGTAAAAAAGGCGAAATTTTTGAGTTTTTAGGTATTTCCGCTGCCACGGGCGGTTTAGCAGATGATCATGATATTATTGAATACAGTGTATTTTCATTGTATACCGATAGAATACCAGCACCTTCGGCCCTTCCACAAGAGGAGAAACAGAAATACGATGCTGAATTTGAAAGACAAATGAAAGAATATGAAAAAGAACGACAAAAGTATGAATGATCTGTACAAGATTTTTGATTTTTATGAATTGACTTTTTATGCTATTTTGAAAAAGGAAATGAAATAAAAAAGACTTTTTTTTCTTTATTCTTATTTTTTTTCCTTAGGTTTAAAGAAGAGCATCCGGAGAAAGCGAAGCCGGATTCACTGGATGAAGAGATCGCTGAAATATACGAAGATGCGTCGCAGAGAGAATTGAGAATGATTTTTGAAATGCAAACAAATATCCATCTAATTCTGCAAAATCTAGAAAGTCGCTTACAGAATATCGGGTATCTTTAAAATTCACTAAATATCTTTTTGCGTGAAATTACATGGTAGAAAATTAAAAGTGTTTCAAAACATTACTTTTAGTCAGCAGCAAAATGTCCAATCTTCACTGATTCAACAGTGTGCAACTAAAGCTGGTGGAGCTGCACCTGATAAACCAGGTGAAGTAGCTGTCGGTGCTGGAGGTTTCCAACAGCATGAAAAGAATGAAGTTTTGCAAGTCAGTTTCTTTTAATAACTTTCCGTGAAATCTCCTGCTATTGATTGATTATGAGGGTTTGGGGGTTAAAAAACTTAATTTCACATTATGAAATTTTTTTGTTGTAGATTCTAAGGGATTTGACGTCTAGTGCACGAGATATGAAGAGCTACATGAATGAAATATTCACTCGTACCTATAATCTCGAGCAGAAAATGGGCAGTGGAAATGCAGTGGGAGCTCCGTCTGGCATCACGCCAGATCCAACATTACGATCTCTTGTTGAAACAATACAAAATGACGTACGACAAATCCGAACGACCCAACTTGGAACGGTATTTTTCCATTTAAATTTTGATCAGTTCTTGCAGTGACTCAGAAGTATCATTTTTTGGAACTGATTCTTTGCGCGAAAAGTAATATGCTTGTTTTATGTTGTTTCCATAAAATGCTTAGTATCTTTATTTCTTTGTTCTTCAAATAATTTCTCAAATATCTTCTGGCCTTTCTGCTTCTAACTTTTTGACCAATCATTTCTATGTGAGATTTTTCAGTATTCTTTTTTACGTTCAAATTATCGTTTTGTGAACTAAAACTTATTTCTTTTTCAGCCAAGTGCACAAGTTATTGGTGGCAATTGTCCGAATGTATCCTGTTTGTCGTCTTCATTTTTCATTACTATTATTTTAGCCCAAAGTATAATTACGATCCTTGTCATATGGATGAAGTAAGTTTTCTAGCTGTTTCAATTATATATCTCTGAATTAGAAAAGGTTTCTTATCTCCAAACAAATACATTATGCCGTTTATGAATCAATCACTTGTCTGCGGTTTTATTTTCAAAGTTACTTTTATTTCAGAGGCAAGCCGGAGAAAGCGAAATTTTATTGATAAGAATTATTTCTTCAAAGTTGTTTCGGGTGAAATAGATTTTTTTTTAAAGATTTCAATGACCAGTATCTTTCAATGCCGTATTATTACGTCCATGTCTTTTCGTACTTGAGAAAAAGGAGGCAGTCATTGTTATAATGTTGTACACATTTCAGTTGCCAGATTAGCTATGTTTAGAAGACTTCACTCTGTCTCCTTTTTAGCTTTTTTGTTCGCTCGATTCGACCAAAGGTTGTGATAATAATTAAATTATATGGCAATTTGTTGAAATTATTTTTTAAATTCTTTTCTTCTACATCTTGTGCGCCTAGATTTGTGTTTTAAATACAGTTTTTGTGAAGAATTATTGAGTTATTAAAATAATTCATGATTCTTTGAAATATTGCAGCTTTTTTTTTTATTCGATGAGATTTTTTGGAATGGTTTGTTGTTGTTATTGGAAGTGGTTCAGATGAAATATTATTTTTTATTAATGCAAAATAAATTATGAAACCTTTGCAAAGGAACAGTTTAACTGTATTGGTGGATAATCCAGTATTTTCATGCATGAAAAATGATGCGCATAGACAATCTAGGTTAAACATTATAGAAACAATATCGTTAAACATTTTCAGCGTTGTTCTTCATGTTGTCTCTTATTTTTTTATTTTCAGACTTTGCTGAGTAAAGATCTTTCATTTGACGGGATTTTTACAGTATATCGCCTATGAGCAATTTACTAAGCATGCCAAAAGTACTAAAATATGTTCAAAAAAATTTTCATTGTGAATAGAAATGCTATGCTAAAGTTGGACCTCGCCTCTCCAAAGCACATTATTTCACGAAATGTTCCCATTAGGAATTGCGTTTTTAGCATTAAAAAGCATTAAAGCATTAAAAAAAAAAAAAAAAAATTAAAGATTCACATTCACTAAATCATTGACTGACTGTCGTAGGACTGGCCTGATATCTATCATTGGGAAATGATCGATATTGTTGAGTATCCCAACCGCGCACCTTTCACGAAACAAGGGGAAATCGTCTGCCACTCGCAAATCTGCCAAAATATCTTTCAGTTTTTTCTCCGAGATAATACTTCGTTTACCAAAATGTTCCTGGAAATGGCTGATTCTTAAGGAACAGAAAACAGTTCTTGCTTTTTTGAGAAACTGATTTATACCTGGTATTGATTTAGATAGTCGGAGCAAAATATTACCCGAAAATCTGTCAGGAAACTTGGTTGATTTGTTAGCTTCTCCATTGCTTTACAGGTGACCCATGTACACTTCGCTTCCATCAAATCATTTCCTACTTTACCCATTATCGATTTATCTCCAAAACAATCCATGTAATCATCCTAAAGAGCTGAAACTTTTTTATAAATAAAAGAATGAAACAAAACAGCTATTATGTGATTAGAATCAATAGCCAATCTCTCGCATAATCAATGCTTACAAAAATGGTAAAGACAAATCGTAAAATTTTCCAATCTTTTGAAAGAATAGTTTATTGCCATTTCTTCTAAATTCAGCGGAAAAGATACCTCAGATTGGAAAAGATAACCAAGTTGATATGCAATCCGTTTCAAAGGTTCAATGATTAACGGTTGCACAGTTAAAAGAGCTGCAATCTGTAGAGGCATAAAATAAGTGTAATGCGATGTTTTATACTGCGCTATTACCCGATGTCTGAAAAATATAATCCGGAAATAATAAATTGTTGCGAAAATAATTTAAAAATTCCACAAAATATGAAGTAACCTTTGCCAAGTGCAGTCCTCGACACTCTTTGTTTCACAGTCAAGTATTTGCCCGAGCACTGTAATACGTCGAGCCTTAAAACATATGTTCTTGAACAAAATAAATGATTATTTTTTCCAATAGAAATACAAAAAATACAATAGAAATATGAAAAATCCTCAATAATGTCATTTTATAATTTTTAAAACACAAAATGACAAGGAAGTTTTTAAATATAAAGCTTACTTCATCAAAGGCATCCCTAACTGCAATTGGAACTCCATTATTCACTAAAATATACGATACCATACAGTCCAGCAGCAGTCCGTCATTGATTCCATTTATTCCTATCCCTTCCTAAAAAACTTACGAAAAGTTATCAAACGTTTCGTTGATTATTAATCAAATAATATATAAGATCAAATAATACATAAGCTATTTCCTGTATTACAAAATGTTTTCGATATGAAAACAGCGTTCTTGAAGCATATTCCGAATCTTACAAAGCTTTACTATAATTAAACAGATGAAAACCAAGAATTTTAGAAATAAAAATATAATCCAAAAGATTAAACAGAATCATCTCATCAAATGAAAAGAGAAAAAGTAACGAACCAGTCGATGCCAACATGATTTACCCCTTCTGTTGATGCCTTCATCCATTATATCATCTTCGATAAGGAAAAAACTCTGCAAAAGTTCCAAACAAGCTGCTATATTTGTCACCATTTCCAATCGTTCTTCATTTTGTTGTCCACCGAATGCTTTATAAGCCGTTATCAACAACATGCCTCGATTACATTTACCACCACAAACAGAATGAGCGAACAGCTATACTATCAAAAAGATTAGTTAATAAAAACAAATGCATATATGATTTGCCTGACGAAAAGCTAACAGTTTAAATTCATTACATAATTTCTCCTAAATACTTATTTCTGTAAATCCAATCAATGAATCCAATGAATAGATATGTTATATAAATAAAAAAAAAAAAAAAAAAAAAAAAGTTTTACCTTATCGATTCGATCCGTAATACATTTCACTTCACGTTCCTGCAGACCAATGACGAATTTCTGCACAGCAATTTTCTTGATATTTTTTATCGCACTAACAATTTGTTTCCTACACATACTATAAAGAATTATTGACATTACTGGTGAACATAATAATCACTTAAGCAGCAGGTATGTGTGTAATAAGAGGATCGTAGGATAACGAACGCCATTCCAAATGTTTCAAAAACACTGTCCAGAGAAGAAATAAGTGAAATATTTGCCAAAAATTTTTAACAAATGTGGAATTCGAAGATGAAAATATATTTAATATAAAAAAATGACAAACTCATATAAAATAACAAAGTTCTATAGATCTTGTACAAGTGCTATTTACGAGAAGGGACCTGCAAATTAAGTACCCAAAAAGAAAAACAATGTGGTAACAAACGTACTGCAAAATATTACAATGAGCAGTAACAATAATATAATGATATCACAAAATAAATTGCTAGAATAGATAAATCAAATATTAACTACATAGCCATAGAATATGGGTCATCGCTAGTATTTACCGTATATTCTAAGTAATAATATTTGGACTAGGATAAGTAACTGAATAACAACAAAATCCGTAATTGTATAACAACAAATGAATTTTGTTGGTACTCGACTTGGTACAAACATAAAAATAAATTTGTTTCTACATAAGAAATAGATACAAACTTGAACCAAATACTAGGCGTGCAAAATATGATATCTATTCCTCACAATAATAATTTCTCATGTTCTATCATCCAGTATATAAGCCTGATCAATCAATACAAAAATAACTAAACCCGAAATTTTTGAAGAACCAATACAATTGCTCAGAATATATATTGCATATTTTATTTTATAATGTCCTATTAAATTTAATCTGAATAACTCGTCAGAGTATACAACTGATAACAACAAATCAGCAAGAAAAAAAAAGCACAAATTAATTAGACTAGTTAGTGAAGCTCGGTCGAAAAAAAACTGATCAAATATTCCAGTCAAACTGCTGAAACAATTTTAGTTATTAAGGCTAGAAGGCACAATTACTACCATGTGACCTAACAGAATAAGACTATTTAACTAGTCCCATTCTTCATCATCATCTGTTGGAGATTCGCTATTACTATCGGAATGCCCCAAAATATGCTCCATTCTACGACGCAATATGGCCGCAACATCATTCGCTTCTGCAGCTGCTTTTTCCTCTGCTGCTTGTTCTTTCCTTTGCACCTACAAGTTATACTTTGTCAATTCAGCACTTCACAAAGAAAGCTCTACAGCTAACGACGGTCAAATCAACCTAATCTCACCTGCTTGAGTTTTATGCCAGACTGTATTTCAGCGAGTAGATTTGAATGTGTATCAGAAGCTTGACTGGTGAATGTCTCGTTTTTCGTTTCTTCTTTATTAGCAAAAGTTGCAACAGCAATAGGCGGTTGAGTAGTTGTTGTAGCTGAGGAGACACATGCTGATGGCGGTGGTGGTGGTGGTGGAGGAGGTGGAGGTGGAATAGAATTAGCAGACGGGGCAACATACTGCATTGTAGGTGCAGAGGGGATCTGACATACTAATGAGGTATGCATAAGGGGTGGTGGTGGTGGAGGAAGATCATCTTCCAAAAGGGAATCATCTTGCAAGTCGATATCGGCTAACTGATTAGCTATTTTATTATCAGCTAAAACATCTGGCGACTTCTGAAATTTGACCTGATTTTGAAAGAGTGACAGAGAATTTTTACATGAATAAATAAGAAAAACTGAATTTAAAACAAACAATTCCATTGATATTCCATTAATGTTTTTTGATAACTCAAAAAATCCTGCCTCTTTCACGAGTGAAGAAAAAGGTGCAACTGAAGCTTTATTTGGTATCGAAGTGGCATATCCATTACTAGCTGGTACGCTCATTCCAGCAGGTACGCGAACTTGATCAATATGCACTATCTGAGGTGCCTGATATTCTGCTGGAAAATGCATGATTTCTGCAGGACGTTGCTGTGATGCAACAGAATATCTGAAAATATAACGAAAATCATCTCGTTTGAAACAAAATCTTTTATATGAGAAAAAAAAAAAATTTAAGCATGAAAATCGATATAATTTCAACCTTGGTATGGAATCTCTCCCGATATTATTTGTCACAGGTTGACGATTACGTTTCTTTCGAGGACTTTTGTTTTCAGCCGGTGATCTAATGGAACGCCCACGACGTCCATCACCAACATCTTTCAGCATCTCCTGCCTCCATAAATCGAAGAAATACGACGGATCAGTATAATACCTACAATATATACAATTTTTTTATACCTATCAAAATTGGCAGATATACATGCAATTTCCCTTTTTGTTTCTATATGATACCAAAATGTAATTTTTTTTGAATTCAAAATCCTAATCATTATCAAAGAATATATGTGATAAAGCTAACCTAAGTGCATTTTTCTTGTCATCTCTATATGGATTCAGAGCATCCAAATTGGGTGGTGGATCACAAGCAGCATAACATTCTGCTAAAGCAGAAGGTAACGTCTGACGATCTAGTGTATGCTGATCGATTAAACAGCTACTTTTGAATGGTTTTCGCATATGTAAGTCTTCAAGTGATACTGCAAATAATTTCGACGTTCCATTACCATACATAGAGTACAAAAAGCATAGAAATGCTGAATCAGATCTATCATGATACCAGTGATGATATTCATCAGTTCATCAGATTGCATTACTATTCGTCATTTTAATTATTCAATCTATAACAGCGAAAAAAAAAAAACCTTGCTCTTGCGTGTAATCCAGTTGTGTCACTTTATGTGTCAACCTTTCAATCCTCTGTGATAAAGTATTTGTTTTATGATCCAATTTTACGGCTTCATGATAAACTTCACCGAAAATATGTTCAGCATGTCGACTTAGCGAACTAAGTTGTCGTATTAAATTTGCTAGGGTACCGTTGGCAACGCATTCCAATTCATCTTGCTGTATCGAAGATGGCAAACGATGAAGGCTTACGTCAACCGGTGAGATGGCACGCTTAGTTAGCGGCATCTGAAATATGTATCATTTTATAGTTTTGTCCGACTACCAACTTTGAAACTTTTTTATAACGAAGTGATATCCCCAGGATCTCCTAATCTTTTTCGTCAATATTCCCTCGTTTTCCTCCTCTTCAGTAGTACATTATCATGGTAATCCCGAAATCTCGAAGATGTTTTATAAATACTTTTATAAAAAAATCATGTTGACGAGATGATTCAACCACTTTGTTAGGCAAACAGCCAAAAAGATCTCGAGAAGAAGCAATAAACCAACAAAAACTACCGACGAAAAAAATCGAGAACCTCGTCATCTCCGGACATTCAGAATCCCTCCAGAACAACATTATTCGTTCTAGGCAGGTTTGGATTCGGGTCGCTACGGTGATTGGGTTTCTGGGCGGGTAGTGGGAGGACGTAGGACACGTAGAAAAACATAGAATGTATGAGACGTGTGGTATTTATTGAACAAGCGTATCTACGTATAGTCTAGCTTGCCTTATCCACAGGGCAGATGGCACCTTTGTTCTTTTCATCTCCATTTCTAAAGTTTGGCAACAAAGTTTGGAATGTAGAAACTACCAGAATGATCTTAGCTTTACGTTTCTTATTGATGGGACGACACAACTTCCACGTCTTCTACGTCAACTCGTCAAGCAAGATACTACTGCCTGAAATATTGCATCCATCACTTATTTACAGAATGCCTGGAAAGTGTGCAAAAGTAAAGAAGAGTAAAAGAGGTGATAAGGAAGGAACATCCGAAAATGAAAACAATGATAAGGAAACTTCGAACAATGTGACAAGCTCTAGAAAGATAGTAATAAACTCTGGGAAGAAAGACAGCGATGGACAGGAAAAGATTACAAATGAGGACCATGTAATGGAAAGAAAGAAAAGAAAAATTGAAAGGAATGGCGGGGAAATCAAAATTATCAGCTGGAATGTTGCTGGCCTGCGGGCATGGATTAAGGTCAGATTAATTTTCAAACGCTTTATCAGTTCAATTTTATTTTATAAAATTTTTCGAAATGTCACAGATTCGTATCTGATACTTGCTATCCTACCGTTTAAGTTAATTTCAGGGTTGGATTTATCATTTGTATGTGATTTTTGTACTCGAATTTAGTTTGCAAAAATACACTTGATATTTCAGAAAAGATATACAATTTTTTTATCCGAATTATTATTTTTTTTTTAATTTGCTCATTTTTTAGAAGGATGGAAATTCAATTTTGGTTAAGGAGAATCCGGATATTGTTGCTTTACAAGAAACGAAATGTGTTGAAATTCCTAATGAATTACAAGATGGCTACTATAGTTTTCTGAATGCTTCGGAAAAGTCAGGACATGGTGGTGTATTGTTGCTTACGAAAAAGGAGCCAATAAAGGTGAAAATTTTAAAGTTCACTTGACAAGAATTGAAAAATAAATCCTACAGTGCATAGATGCGTTGTTTCCTTATATATTATTTTTAATTTTCTCATATATATCGTTTTTAGGTAACGTGTGGTTTTGATGATAAATCGAAATTTGGTGTGGATGACAATGGTAAAGGACGGATTATTGTTGCTGAATATGAGAATTATTATCTTATTAATGCTTATGTTCCGAACAGTGGACGTGGTCTGGTGAATCTCGACAAGCGGAAAGTTTGGGATGATTATTACTTCAGTTTTATTAAAAAACTTGATTCAAATAAACCTGTTATATATGTTGGCGACCTAAATGTTGCGCACCAGGAAATTGGTGAGTAATTCAAATATCTTCAATAATTCAGAAATGATAACAAACACCATTTATTTATATCAATATTTTGCATTTAGATTTGGCCAATCCAAAAAGCAATCGTAACAAGACAGCTGGATTCACAGATCAGGAACGGAATGACTTTACTCGACTGCTTGATGCCGGTATTACTTGAATGTCAGGGTCATTATAAACTACAAAAAATAAGTTCTTGGATTCTCCGTAGAATTCCTAACTAGTTTTCGTATTTACAATTCTTCATTATAGGATTCGTAGATGTTTTTCGCAGATTGAACCCTAAAAAAGAAGGTGCTTATACTTTTTGGTCAAATATGCATAATGCAAGGGAGAAGAATGTTGGTTGGAGGTATATATATATTTTTTTTTTTCTGCTTATTTTAATTAATCTTTTCCTCAAAAAATACGAGTACTTCTGTCACGTTTTGCTGACATCTTGAGTCTGTTATAGGTCCTGAAGTATAGTAAAATGAAGGCAGCTATTTAATTGAATCTGCAGAAACTTGTAATTTTCAGGCTTGATTATTTTGTAATCAGTGAACGGATTATGAATAAAGTAAAGGAGTGTGATATATTGCATTCAGTCAAGGGAAGTGATCACTGTCCTCTGCGTCTTACAATTGAACTATGAAAAGATCATTCAGTAAATTTTTTTACATTGGATTTAGTTATGATACAAATAATATTTTGAAATCTCGAAATTCAGCTTGCATTCCGAAGTTCAAATGCTTTCTGAATCACTTCTAAATAATATGCCTCAAGGAACATTTTTCATTATTGCATTTTTTATGGAACATTTTTATTATTTGTTATGATTTTTTACCATTTTTTATCCTAAATAATTTACTTTGTTTGTTTGTTCATTCATTTATTTGTTCATTTATTCATTCATTTGTTTATTTATTCATTTGTTACTTTGTATGTCTTTTTGCATGTATTTACTTCTTTGTTTCTCTTAATAAGCTTTAAGCTGCAGATACGTGTTTCTGAAATAGCTATACTTCACTATAAAGCTTCAACAAAGTATTTGAATAAATTATACGTCATATTTATAAACAGAATCATATTTATACATCATATCTATAAACAGAAAACATTTTAAAAAAAGCAAAAAAGTTAATCGAATGAAGGTCTTAAAATTCGGGTAACTTGAATATCTACATCCAATTTAATGTTAGTTGTCGTTAATTCGGCACACGAAACGAATGAATATGACCAAAGAATTTAGTTTTTTTTTTTTCGTTGTACAAAATTCAATCATTTAATTATCAGTAAGAAATTATTTTAACGCTGAATTAAATATGTATATAAAATGCCAAAAAGGGGAAGAAAAAGTGAACACACAAAGACAGATGGGTACCGATGATTACATCGTCTATTGTTGACTTTTTTTTTTTTTTGTGGAATGGTTATTTGAAGAAATGATTCGCTAAGCAATAGTAGTAGTACCCATTTCTCTCTATTTCATATCTCATCCTTTCGACAGCGAATTCGCTCGAAGAAGCGATTCTTCTCATTCATCTTGTCATATTAAGGTAGACGATAATGTGTAATAATGTCTCTTAGGTCGTCTATTTGTTTCTTCGATGACATGTCATCGTTAAATAGCATTTTGTGCTGTAGCAATTGTTCGCCTTATTGCGCCTTAACCATTAATTAATCACCTTGCGATACGATGGTGTATCATCTGTGAGATACCACTTTCATGCATAAACTTTTCTCCTCTTCAACACCCACAATATACTTCATCACTCGTGCAGAATTTGATGAGATTGATGAATTTTCAGTGAAATTTCAATAAATCGTTGGTGCTGTTCGATTGTTGAATTCTCCCTCCAATGTACGAGCAATTTTCAGCAATAATTAGTTAGTCGATCGATGGCAGTTGTTGTGTAATACTTCAATGTTTCATTTAATTAGTCGTTAACAATATATCAAATTTTTTTCTTTTTTTTTTTCTTTTTTTCGGAGAAGCGATACAATTCTTTCCTGTCTGTTCGGAAGACCAATCAAAGATGATTATCGGGTGTTTGATCGATCGCAACAGAGATTAATCATTTTTCACAACTAATTGTCCCAACTACTTTGTTATCGCTTAAAATTTTTGATCAATTGTCTAACAATGTGAGCATTTCTAAATTATCATACTGTTGTAAGCTTATCATTGTTTAAAATTCATCCTTCGTTCGAATTTCTATTTTTCGTTTTTTTCTCGTTAATAGATGTCATTTTTTTTTCCAATCTTCAATATATTCAGTTTGCAAATTCAAAAAAAAAAAAAAAAAAATCGTTGCTTTTTGTAATTTCTTATGTTTATCATCCATTTTGATCGTACTGAAATGATTATTCCTACCAAAAAGATCAACATCTAATCGAATTATCAATTTTCAAGTTTGTGAGAAATGAAATGTTTAAAAGACAAGAAGTCATTGAAAGTCATATTTTATAAATTTAATTCTTCTGAATGAATATTGCTTAAACGAAAGTTGTAATTTAAAAGTGAAGTTTGCAATTTAAATTTGAAAGTTGAAAGAGTTTTTGTTTCTTTTATTCTAAATGACAATAGCATGTTTATTTTGCTCATTCCTCGCATGAATCATCTTGGAAATACTAATATTACATTAGAATCCTTCTCTTCGATTGAAATCAAAAAAACAGACTAAACGGTAATCAAAAACATTCACAGTATGAATCATTACAGATGATAAATCTTGTTCGCTGTTCAGAATCGACCGTTTTGAATCATTTTCTTTCCTGTTTTAATCAAACTATAGCATAAAATGATAACATTCAATTATCAAGATATATTTTGCGGAATCATTCTTAGAATTAATCATAAATTTCACTTTTGGATTTGTAAAAAGAAAAAATTTCCGAAATTTAACCATCAAATTCCTTTATTCCACGTGTTAGTAAACTTATTGGTAATTTGAATCATTCTATCTTAAAATGTAGTAAGCTTATCGGATAATTTGTATCACCACTTTATTTTGATTTTAAAATGATCAAGGAATTTTGACATTGCCATTCCTCCTTCATCACTGCTATCATCATATTATGATGATTCATTTCGCGAGAATTTTACAAAAATCAATTCTTACAATTAATTACAAATTTCATTTTTAAATTTCAATTTTCGGATTAACAAGTGAATATTGATACTAAAATTTTATTATTACTGTACATTTTGCAAAGGCGAAATGTTTGCCATACAATTCCATCGCTGTATATTTGATGTTTTCCTTTATCGCGATATGATAATCAATTCAGCGATGATATGATCAGCAAGGACGAACACAATTCGAAGATGAATAATGTCTTAATATTACACAGATTACTCATCATTTCTTTATTTTACTTTTTTTTTTTGAAATTTATTCAATTTTATTTCTTAAAAAATTTGTTTATTCAGTAAGTCTAGGATATTTATCAAAAAAAAAAAAAAAAAAAAAAATGATAATTACTTTGATTTAGCAAAAGCAAATATTTATCAAAGTGAATTTTAATCTTTATCTTTAACTCATTTCTAACATTTTCTATAATTGTCTTACTCCATTTTTCTTCGCTAAATTCAGATTATCTCGAGAATATTGCGAGAATTGTGGTAAAGAGTAATGATTCAATCATAAATCAAATTCATTTATTATAGTTACTGCGATTTGCATTCCGGAAATCCACAATAGTGTCAGTTCCAAAATAGGGCAAGGCAATGGGCTTTTTGGCCTTTCTGCCGAAATTTCTTAAGATCAGTATCATTTTAACAGCCTATGTTGATGGTACCAAGACAGCTGAGCAAGAATATGACAGTTATCAGGAATTCTCTGTTGTCGAAGGACGTATGTTTATGACTTTATTGTTGTTACATTTATTTTATTTTCAGTATAAATGAAATTGTATTTATATTTTTGAATTTATAGAAAATAACATTTGTTGGATGACTTTTTTTCTGATGCTTGTTGAAAAAAAAGTGGCAGATTTTCTTTGAATTATCGATTTCCTTCCATCTTGATATTTTAATATCAAAAATTGTACAGAACACGGTCTTTTCCCGACAATTTTCAATTTGGCAACAAATGCATTAATTTATGCCGATGCTACCTGTGGTCAGCATCATCGTGAAATTTATTGCAAATTAGTGGAGCATGTTTTCAACAGGTTTTGTGTTATCTTATGAATATTTTTTAAAAATTTAAAAAATATATATTTGAAAAATATCATTTAAAAATAAATTTAAAAGAATGTTAACTTATGATGTGTACGTAATTCGGAAGAAATGCGTATTTTTTGTCGCAAATGATTCCTGAACATCTTTTAATAGCTAATAGCATAAGAATTCGCAATTATTGAAGAAAAAATTCTCACTAACTTCGCATGACTATCATCCCTAATATTCTCTTGTGATTTTGTCTTACCTAAATGTTCAGGATACCTGAATCAGGTTTAGTATCTTTCGATCTCTTAATTTTTAGTACTAAATTTCAACAGTTCGAATGAATTTTCTAATTTTTAATGCGAAATTTTTCCATAATTATGAATAAATTCGCCTGAAAATATCTGTAGGCAACCGCAATGTGATGTATGTGATGCAAATGATGTCAAAAAGCGTCATCCAATTGAATTCGCAATTGATGGTACTCGACGTTGGTGGCAAAGTCCATCGTTGGCCAATGGGCTTGATTACGAACGGGTCAACATAACTATTGACCTCCGACAGGTGTAATTTATTTTCGTCATCTCATTTGACAATCATCCTCTATGAATGTTTTATATGCACTTCAATTAAGAAATTCTTCATTTTAATTAAGAATATAATTTGAAATTAAAATTTAATGCGGCATCATCAAAGATGATTGCAATTACTTTTTTTTTCCTACAGTATTTAGAAAAATGCAATACTTTGAAGGAATAATTGAAATCGCAAAAAGCAATTTCTGTGCGATACTAATAGTAGAAGTAAATAATGTTCACATCAAAGGCATCATTAAAACTTAACTTGATGAAATTAAGAAATCAAATTAGCTTAAGGTTACAAGAAAAAAGTTTAAATTTGAAGGAATACCAAGTGGCGTATGTAATAGTAAAAAGTGCGATTGCACCACGACCTGGAACCTGGGTATTAGAAAAATCACTTGATGGTATTAATTATCAACCTTGGCAATATTATGCAGTTAGTGATGCGGAATGTTTACGACAGTTTGGTGTACCGGCAACTACTGGTGTACCACGATTTACACGAGATGATGAGGTTTAATTCGAGAATTAAAACTGCTTAAAACAAAGAAGGATAATGAGAATGAATTTTATTTAATCCTTGAATATAATTTGTAAATTAAATTTTATGTTTTTCCAAGTTTAAATTTTGGTTCTTTGAATCATAAAATCTTCAACTGAAAATCCTCTATTTTAGTTGATTTCAAAGCATAAAACTTTTTTGAAATTACAGGTAATATGTACGTCGTATTATTCAAAACTTGATCCGCTAGAAAATGGCGAGATTTATACGTCGCTGGTAAATGGACGACCATCTGCTGAAGCCGCATCTGAAACTTTACAGGTAGTGTAATTATTTTGAAATTGAAATTCTTTAACAAAATATTTCCGTAATTACTTCATGCATGCATTATTTCAGCAGTTTACACGTGCTCGTTACGTGCGACTTCGTTTAATGAGTTTGCGAACGTTGAACGCTGATTTAATGGTCATTAATCGACGTGATAAGAGCAACAGGTTGGATCTTTCCGTTACACGACGTTACTTCTACGCCATCAAGGATATCAGTATCGGCGGTCAATGCATTTGTCATGGACATGCAGAAAGTTGTCCACCTGATCCGGTTACCGGAGTAAGACTTTCATTCATTGCAATTTTTTATAATTTAGTGTCTGCCAATGGCACCTTAAGTAATCATAATCATTAATTAACGCAGTGATCAAGGTTATCGATTAAAATTAGATCGAATTAAAGCTATCAATCTGTTCAAGCTAAATTAAATTCAAAAATATTTCGGAAAATTGATAACATGAGTAGATCATATATCAAAGAATTTAATCAATAGAAATCGATTTTTGTTGACCATACATTCAACTTTTGCTAATTTTTGATCAACTCTTACTTAAGTTTACAACTTGATCTTCGATTTTAGCAATCACGTTGTGAATGTCGTCATAACACGTGTGGCGAATCATGCAGCAAGTGTTGTCCACTGTTTAATCAACTTCCATGGCGTCAAGGAACGCAGTCTCATCCTAATATTTGCCAACGTAAATTCACTTTATACTTACATTTATTAATTAAATTGTAATTTTTTCAAGTAAAGTTAAATTTTTTAGATTTCCCTTGATTCCTCTTAATTAAATTTCAAGTAAAATCCTTAATTTCCTATTTAATTTAGCTTGTCAATGCTTTAATCATGCGACACATTGCGAATATGATGAAGAAGTGGAACGATTGGGTTTAAGCGTTACTCCGGAAGGTATCTTCGAAGGTGGTGGAAGATGTGTCGCTTGTAAAGTAAGTTTATCATTTTTATCATTTACCTTTTTTTTGCATCTTTATTCCAATAATCCAATTTACTTCTTTGATATCATTTGAATATATGCCGTAATTTCAGCACAATACTGATGGAATAAACTGTGAACGTTGCAAATGGACATATTTCCGACCTTCAGGTGTTACCCATTACCGAGAAGATGCATGCCGACCCTGCGATTGTGATCCGATCGGTTCCGAGCATAATAATTGCGTTCGGGATGAAACGAGTGCAGATGGTGATCAAGTAAGTTATCCAGTATCAACTTAAATAGTTCATGTTACTGTTGACAATAGTAAATTTTAAGCTCGAGCTAATTAATACATTTTAAATTTAAATTATTGTAAAAAATTTACATGTAGAAGCCGGGTGACTGCATCTGTAAACCGGGATTTGGTGGACGTCGATGTGAAGTTTGTGCACCAGGATATCGGAATCATCCAAAATGCGAACCATGTCCATGTAATCGAGCTGGTTCTTTGAATTTTGAAACCTGCGAGGAGGAACGTTGCATCTGCAAGGCAAATGTTGAAGGCATTTATTGTGACCAATGCAAGGTCGGTTTCAACTTCTAATCTTTTCCATATTTTCAGTCGTAAAATCAACTCCTAATAATTGGAATCACAATCTTCATGCTAATTCCATCATCATTAGGCCGATTTAAAAATAAAGAATAAAGCTTCTAGATCAAACCTCCCACTCAGTTATAAAATTCGTTACAGAGTTGAAAAAACGAAGGCAACTCGTGCTAGTTTGCTCTAAAAAATCCTGATAATGTTGCTTTGCTCATTTTCAATATTATTATTAAATATAATTAATAATTGTCTTGGAAGTTGTTAGAAGTTTGAAATGCATCAAATAGCGTTAAAAATTAATGGTTAAAGATTTAAGGGAACAGTTTCTATTTCATATACGCTCATTTGCATAAATTTTCAGAAAGGTACAATCAATCTGAATATGAAAAATCCAGAAGGTTGTCAACCTTGTTTCTGTTTTGGTCTTAGCAAAGAATGTCATGAAAAGCAGTGGAGTCGTGGAGAGGTATGGCTTATATTTAATATTTCATTGTTGCTAGAACTTCTAAAAAATAATTAAAAGAGTAATTTTTTCATATTCTAATTCTTCTGTATTGAAATTTGTTTTTACCTTTTTTTCGGTTTTTTTAATTTCAATTTATAAAAGTGGAAAAGGAGAGCTTTTTTCTAAAACTAATGATGATCAAGGATCAGTCTATTAACATTACTGTTTGCAACTATAGAGCTGTTTTTTTCTTAAGATTGTAATTTCAATCTGCAAAAATTTCGACATCATCTATCAGTATCCCTTAATTTTTATTATTTTATGGAACTCATCAATTCCTTTTCGTTTATTTAATTGTCTAAATCAAATTACAAGAACGTTAATCACTGGACAAAATGAAGTTTGTAATTTTGCAGATACGAAATACCACAGGTTGGATGCTAACAGACGTATCAGGTGAAAAGATGATCGCACCGAAGACAGAAAGTAAAGTATTGATGTACACCAATAGTGAGCATAAAAACAATGAATTGTGTTATTGGAAGGCACCGAAGGAATTTAATGGGAATCTGGTATGATTCAGATTCCCAGTATGCTTCTATTCTTTACTGAGTCCGCCTTGAAATTTGTTAGGTTTTCGAATGCGCGTCATAATAGTCTTGTTCCATAACTGGAAAAAATCAAATACTCAGTAACAAATATCAAATTAAAATTTCTTTTCTTTTTTTTTCTTCAAGTGTTGTGAATATGGAAAGATGCCCAGAAACTGCAATAAATAGCTTTATAATACCAGAAGTACCAAGAAAAGTGAAATTTAATTTCAGCTAAATAGTTATGGTGGAAATTTACAGTACTACGTATATTTTGTACCGATGGGTAATGGAGAACAGACATTCCTTGCTGATGTTATCATAGAAGTTGGTTAGATTAAATTAGTAATTTCGTACTTTGTTTCGTAATGTTTGCAACAGTTTCTTCATATTCCTACTGGATAATGTAGGAGCGTAAAAAAAAAAAAAAAAAAAGAAAAATCTGTATCAATCCAAGATATTACATATAAGTATTGTCATTATTTACATATATTCATTTTATTCATTTATTTCCATCTGAAGGCTTTTCTAACACATTTTCCTTCCAGGGTAATGGTATAAAACTGGAATATTACAGTAAGCAGAATTTCTTCCCGAGAGAAAATATAAGTATTCAGATACCTATGAAAGAAGGTCACGGATGGCAAAATGCGTATATGCGTGCACCTGTTAATAAGCATGAAATGATGCGTGTCCTAGCTGATGTCAACACAATGATGATACGTGCCATATATAATAGGGAACAAATACAGTCAAGGTAGTTTAAAGTCAATTTGATTGTTTACTTCTTTAAACGTTCGAGAATATAAATATAAACTTGAATAAATTTATGTTTGTACATATTTTTTTCCTATTTAGTTAATTTTTTATTAGCTTTTTGTAGTATCTATGGACTGACATTGGATACAGCAATTGAACCTGAAGATACACCCGAACGAACAGAATCGCAAGCGTCAGATTCACTGATGCGTGGCGTTGAAGTGTGCAAATGTCCTGAATATTACGCAGGCAACAGTTGTGAAGTAAGTAATTCATGTAATGAAAAAATTTTACGCATTTCTAGTAAAATGCCATTGTAATTTCCTTCAAAAAAAATTAAACGTATGATTTTCTTTTTTCTTTTTTTTTTTTTCAGCGCTGTATTTCGGGATATCGGAGGATAAACAATCAACTATTCAATGGTCGTTGCGAGAAATGTAATTGTGAGGGACATTCGTTTGAATGTGATCCATTCACGGGTGACTGTATGAATTGTCAAGTGAGTGAATATTATAGCTTAATTAATTTCAAAAATAAAGCTAATAAACGGTTTAAAATTTCCTTAGCAAAGATGAAATTTAGCATAGTTTATACGACGAATGGTTCATTGGAAATTTTAAAATAGATGGAAATTATTATTCGAAAAGAAAAGGTTATTAATTTTGTTTGCTACGATAATTGGTTACATCATCCTTTGTTCTGGTTTCTATATATTTTCAAACAAGATATATAGAAATGATTTCAACTTTATGCTTCATTGTCTTCTTTTCCTATCATCTGCGTTTGTCATCTTATTGCTTTTTTCGTTTAGTATTTGTCTTTTTTATTCTGATGCAACACAGGGAATATCACAGCAATTCAAAGTTCATTTGAATTTGCAGTTCAAAATGCATTTAAATTTCATTTCAAAATTCATTTGAATTTCATTTGTCCATTTGCTTCTTTGTCTTATTATTTATTAGCTATATCAGCCACTCCCGTAGCTGGTCGAGCTAGTCTATAAAAATAAAAATGTTCGCTCATTTATTTTTACCTGTCTGAGGTGTGACAGTGAAAAAAAAAAAGTATATCTATATAAAAATATGCGCCTGTTCAAATGCAACATGTTTTAAATTTTCAAATCAGTTGATGGAAAACTTGAAACTCTGTGTCAAAAGCCACAGTGAACATTGACGTTTTCATTTATATAGATTATTTGTCGACTATTATTTAACAGTGAATCAATAGCTGGTTGAGCTTCTTTCGCACGTCTCCGTTACCTTTTAGGAGGCGACTTCACTTTGTTTGTATGTTATACGGAGCGTTTTGGCGGGAAATATATTTATCCTTACGGCGTTTTGGCGGCAAACATGTTTATCCTTGCGAACAGATTTTAAAAAAAGTAGCTATATCTATATAGAAACACGCGCTTATTCGAATGGATCAAAATTTCAAATCAATCGTGAAGAACTTGGAACGTTGTGTCAAAATTCGCGACTGACATTTACATTTTTATTTATATGGATTATAACAATAATAATTACTATATTATTTCAGCATAATACTACTGGCCGTCGATGTCATCAATGTTTACCTGGACATTATGGAAATCCGTCCCTAGGTGGCGAACTTGGTCAGTGTCATCCGTGTGCATGTCCAACCATCGAGAACAGTCATTCTGCGCAATGTAGTTTGACGCAACTTGTTGTTGGAGGTGTAGCAGCTTACGGTGAAGATGCGTACGTTTGTACAGCCTGTGAACTTGGCTACGATGGCAATAAATGCGAAATGTAAATTTCTTTAATTTCTACCTAGCTAGTACTAAAATTTATGTGGTGATCTCCTACTGATAAGAATTTGTTTAAACTGATTTTGTGAAAAGTTGCAAGAAATTTGATTATTAAAATGTGGAATTTTTAATACAAAAATTTAAAAAAGTATTTTTCGAAATAAATTTGAAAAATATTGTGATTTTATAGCTGTGCTGATGGTTTCTTTGGGAATCCATTAGAAAAGAATGGTACCTGCAAACCATGTGATTGTAACGACAATATCGATCCAATGACTATTGGTAATTGTGATCGAAAAACAGGAAAATGTTTGAAATGCATTTATAATACAGCTGGTGATCATTGTGAAGAATGCAAGGAGAATCACTGGGGTAATCCGAAAGACAAATCTTGTCGACCTTGCAGATGTCATCCGAAAGGTGCCCATTCGGCTACATGCAACATATCCACTGGCATTTGTGATTGTCATGATAATTACATCGGTATGCAGTGCAGTCGTTGTAAGGTAATTATGAAGAGATAATAGAAGCAAATTTGTAAAGCTTGAAAACTGGAAAAGTTTTGATCTAGCTTTGACAAGTTTAAGAATTTATTTTTCAGGAGGGACACGGCGACATTGAAAATATGTGCCCTGCTTGTAATTGCAACAGGACCGGTTCTTTTAACAGTGAATGTGATGAAGTGTCCGGCCAAGTTGGTTTTTCCATAGTTTGCAAAATATATTGGGGCAAATCCTATCCATTTCCAATTCAATTACAGTGTGTAATAATTTAAGTGTATAATGCCTCGCACTGCATGAATTTTCATAGTCAAGTAGTGTAGAATCATGATGAGAATCAGAAGTTTCAAGCCAGTCAGGAAAAGCTATTAATACTGTTGCAAGCTCAAGAAAGTTAGTAATTTGATTTAAGAATAAGCCAATCGTTGAAAGAAATGATCGCATGGCTTGCATCGCTAATTTTCCAAAAGAGACCTATTTGCATGTCGATGCATGTTACGATTCAATCAGAGATGAACGCCCAATAAGCTAAAAAATAATTATATTCATCTGCACTTCATGCAAGCGACGTTAAAGCTAAAATTTTTTTTTGCAGTGTGCCTGCAAGACAGGAGTATTTGGCAAGCAATGTGACATGTGTAGAGCAGGTTATTTCAATTTTGGGGATAACGGTTGTCAATTTTGTCACTGTGATACATTCGGTGCAATAGATGATGGTCGATGTGATAATATCACCGGAAAATGCGAATGTCGCAAGAATGTTGACGGTAAAATGTGTGAAAAATGCGTGGATGGTTATTTTAATATAACTAGCGGACAGGGATGTCAGGTAAGTAAGACGACATTGTTCTCCAGAAATTTTTGAATTTTTTTATTTGAGTTCAAATTTTTTAGGTCTCTACTTTTTTAATTTTGTGATTAAGCGATATTATTTTCCAGAAATTTTTGAATTTTTTCTTTTTCATGTAAATTCAAATTTTTTATGTAATTTCAAATTCTTTAGCTCTTATATTTTTTAATTTTTGTGCCTTTATTGGTTTGCTTAACAAAAATCATCAGGTATGCGACTGCGATTTATTAGGCTCCGAAGGCATTCAATGTGACGCACATACAGGCCAATGTGTTTGCAAACCTGGAGTTACTGGATTGAAATGTGACAAATGTGCTCCGAATTATTTTGGATTGGATTTGAATGGATGTAAAGGTTATTTAATTATTCTTTTTCGTTTTACTTGCATTGTTTGATGCTTAATCATAATGAAGCAAAGAAATCTGATCTTTTTTTTTTTGATTTAAATCTTAAAATTTGAACATTCATATCAACAATTCAAACTTTTAATGTTATCATAATCATTATTGATCCCAAATTTATTTATGTTTTTTTCAGAATGTCGCGTATGTCCAGCGCCTGGTCATATTTGCGATTCAATAACTGGTGAATGCATTTGTCCACCCAATACCGTAGGTGAAATGTGTGAAAATTGTTCCAAGAATGCTTGGAATTACGATCCTTTAAACGGTTGTACGCTCTGTGATTGTTCCGGTATCGGAGCAGATGGACCGAATTGTAATCCTGAAAATGGACAGGTTAATTAGCCACTAAATGCTATATTAATTATTTGAAATTTTGTTATAAATCAATATTTGTTTTCAGTGTCATTGTCAAATAGGTTTCGTTGGTCTAAAATGTGATCGATGCATTCATGGACATTTTAATTTTCCTCGATGCGAACTATGTAATTGCGATCTATCGGGAACTGATCCAACAACTTGCAAAAATGGTGCATGTCGCTGTGATGAGAAAGGACAGTGCAAATGCAAGGTATTGCTTATTTCGATTTTCATTTAGTTTCTTAGAAACTCTGAATTTTGAAGATATTGGAACTTGAAACTTTGAATTTTGAAAAATAGCAATTCTGAAAGATATATTTTTTGAACTTTATGGGAAATATGTTTTAGAAAAATGTGGTAGGATTGAAATGTGATAGCTGCGATGCATATAGCTTTAGCTTGGAAGAAAGTAATGCTTTCGGTTGCACCGAATGCTTCTGCTTCAATCGTACTAATTTTTGCGTACAAAGCAGCCTGGTATGGCAACAAATTTATGCACCTGATCGACAGGTAATACAACCTTTGCTGTTTCTTATTGACTTTTTTACACATTAATAAGACTATTTATATTTTCGTCAGATCCAAAAATTGATTTATTTCATAATTTGAAAAGTGATTGGTCCAGAAATTTCATTATTAAATTTCTTTAATACAAAAATTATGCTTAAGAAATTTCAATTCCTTTTTAATTAAGGTAATATTCTCAGAACCATGGACATATTATACACGTAAACATAATCTGAATGTGCTCAAAGAGTATCCTTTAATATACAACAGTTATCCAACAGATATTACACCTCTTTACTGGTATGTTTGGAAAAAATAAATATACTTATCGTAATTGATTGCTACGCGGATATTTCACACATTGCACAAATCTAGAAATTCTGAAATGAAAAAAGGGATTCTATTTTCTCAAGAAATCTTTGTTTTTATTGGGGACGTATAAAAAATTGAAAAGTAGGAGGAAAGAGTTCAAGTACAATTCTTTGGAGTTTAAGTTGGATACTGAGTTAGACAAAAAGATATGAATTTTAGGCCTCTCCCACCAAGTTTCTTGGGTGATCGAATCGCATCTTATAATGGATTCATTCGTTTTACAATCAAAAATGATGATAATTATCGTGGTATCACCAATGTGGCACCTGATCCACAACATTTCCGCTTTTTCCCGCAAGTCATCTTGGTATACTTCATTTTTATTTGCTATTTCTGTATTGTTAGAAGCCATGAATAGGAAAGAAAAGAGAGGGGAGCAATTTGAGTAAAGTTAGATAAATTTTGATTTAAAATTTATATCATTTAACTGCCAAAAAGACAGGTCGGCAATCATCGTATCATTCTGGAACATACACCTAACGAAGTAAATAAATCGGGACGATACAGAATTCGTTTGCATGAAAGTCAGTGGCGTTCACGTTTAAGTCCTGACGTACCAGTAACGCGCAAGCAGTTGATGATCGCTTTACAAAATCTGCAAGGCATTTACGTCAGAGCTACATACAACTATCCAACAACGTTAATTTTTTTCTTGAAAATTCCATTTCTTACTTTTAATAAAAAGACACTGTGCAATAATCTTGAAATTTTCTGAAATATCAAACAAAAAAATTTTAATTTCAGAGGTGATACAGCTTCGATCAATGATATAGGTATCGATGTAGCAGTATGGGAAAATACTACCGATACTTCAAATTCAGTAGCAATTGGTGTGGAACAATGTGAATGTCCTCAGGGTTATGCCGGTAATTCATGCCAAGATCCAGCCGAAGGTTATTGCCGAAAACGACAACCTGATTTCTTGAATAGTCCGGATGATTTAGCATTGGTCGGAGGACCACAACCATGCGCATGTAATGGACATTCAACAACATGTGAAGCAGAAACTTGCAGATGCACTGTAAAGCATGCAACCCATTAAATTTTTTTATTGATAATCATTAAGGCCAATGAAATTATAAATATTTCAGAATTCTTTCATCATTTTTAAAAATCAAAAAAAAACAAAACTTAAAACTTGAAATGAAAATTTGAAATTGACTTTCACATTATTTTTTGTATTTTCATGATCATTCTTCGCTGATTATTTCAGAATTGTGAACACAATACATACGGTGATTACTGTCAACTTTGCAAACCAGGTTATCATGGCGATGCAACGATTGGTAGCGCGAATGCATGCACGAAATGTGCATGTCCATTGCCAGATAATAGCTTCAGTGATACCTGTTTTTCAGTAGATCATGACCGAGGATATATGTGTGATGCTTGTAAACTTGGTTATACAGGTTTGTACTGTGAAAATTGCTTGACTGGCTATTACGGTAATCCGAATATAACAGGTGGGATGTGTCAAGAATGCGCCTGCCATCAATATGGTTCAGTTCATGGAATTTGCGATCAGGCAAGTTTTCGTTACCACTTTTTTTAAAATTTTACTACAATTACTTATAAAGATTCGAGGAGTTTCTGATAATAGCTTTTTATCTGATGATATGATAACCTATCATTCAACATAAATTTTTCTTCATTTTTTAAAATGCAGTTTTTGTTTAGAAGACAGGTCAGTGTGAATGTCGACCAGGTTTAACTGGTCGTGATTGTTCCGTATGCAAAGATCGGCATGCATTTATTAATGGTGTTTGTACTTCATGCGATCAAGGTTGTACACGTGATTTAATGAAAGAAATGGACGGATTAGAAGAAATTATGGAAAAGCAAAATTTCACAAATTTAAGACCAATCCCATGGAAGCGTGCTGCTCGAATAAGTAATACTACGAAAAGTATGCTTTTTTGAATATTATCTAATGTGATACATTATTTAGTATGCAAATCATATTATAGCAAAAAGTTTGATTATAACCAAACTTCTGATCTCTGTACACAGTACTTTTCGTAAAGTTCCAAGTCTTGAATATTGCATGAAAATTATTAGCGAATCATTTCGTTCCAGATTTGCATTTGTTTTTGGATTCGCTACATTTCGGAGATACTATTGGTGAAGATCCAAGTAAAACTAATATTGGCGTAGACGACAAATTCTTAGATGATGTACATGGATTGGTAGAACAAACGAAATTTATGCTAGACCGAACTAACAAGTCGAAAAATACTTTACAAAAGAGCAGAGCTAAAACGGAGGAATTATCTAAGAGAGCTCGAGAGCAGGATAAAATTATCCGTGATGTTGTCAGTCAATTACGACATTATATAAATTACGGATCTGGGAAACAGGATAATTCACAGATCAATATTTGGATCCAGGAAGCAAATGGTTATTTGAATGCTATGAAGGAACGTGGAATCTACATCGAAAAACGCTACAATCGTGGAAATACCGATTTCGAGTTAGTCATTCTGAAATATCATTTTGTTTGATTTTCAAATGATAACTTTAAAAAAAAAACTCATTAATTAGTTAGAGAAAGATAAAATATACTTTATTTAAATTACATTTGAGAGTCGTAAAAAAAAATTTTCAGATTTATGGGTATTTCCATGAAGATAATCTTGACAAGTACAGCAAAGCATTTTCTTTCTCATTATAGGACATGCTTGAACAGATAAGTATTTCAGAAAATCTCAAGATTTAATGAAGTTGATAACATCACGTATGCTGAATGATACCTCATTTGTTGAGTTGCGTAAACAACTGGATGTCTTCGAACAATGGTTAAACGATTATCGCGACACTATTTGGGATAGGGCACGTCAGGATACCATATCCTCCGATAAAGTAGCAATTATAGTTGCGAAACGGGTGGATCGATTTAATGCCGTAAAAGCAAATATTACTGAATTATTGACCAAAGGAACTGATGAATTAAGTGAAGCAGAAAATAAAGTAACAGTTGCGAAAACAGAAAAAATTTTGACAATGTTCGATGATTTCAAGGTTTCGCTTGCAATTTATTTTGAACCAAGACATTTGCTATGATAATTTAAAAAAAAAAAAAAAAAAAAAAAAAAAACTTTATAGGTTGGAATTAAATAAAACATAACAGTTGTCTTGACGAAGCTGAAAACATCACGTATGATAAATGAAACCAAATGTTAAATCAAATGCAGTTATTCTGTCCGTTATTTCAATTTTTTTCACTGTTAAGTATTCGAAGCTTCCATTTTTAGACCATTAACGAAACACTATTACCACAAATAGATGAAACGACAAAAAAATGTCGCGATGAAGCTGATAGATATGGACAACTTTTAGATGAATATCGTCAGGAATATGTAGAAAAAAACGAACGTCACGCAGAACAGCTGGAAAATGAAGCCCGAAAATTGCAGAAGTAAAAAAAGCAATTTTTTTAATATGATTTATTGCAAGAAACATTTCATTTTGTATTGATAAATAAGCTTCGAATACTTTTTTTTTTTCATCGTTAGTCTATATTTATTTAAATTCCATTCATTATTATCATATTTAAAGAAGGTAATTATTTCAGTTCTTTTGCGGATACAAAGAATGCTGCAGCAAATCCTCTTCGAGCATCTAATGCTTACAAGGAAATTGTGGAAACTTTACGGAATGCCAGCAAAGCAGCGGAAGGAGCGAAAAAAGCTGCGGAATTTGCATATATCGATGCGGATCCAAACTCTGAAATCTCGATGGTCAATATGGCACTGCAAGCCAAAAATCGCAGTGTTGCGATTGAGGGACAAGCCGATGAACTTAGCTTAAAGGATTTGAAAAACGAACGCTTGACAACTATTGAAGCAATAAACGATTTGAAAGAAACAATGCAAGATGCAATGAAGCAAAAATTAACAATAAGTAAGTTTGAACTATCATTGATAAGGAGCGATATCAATTTTGATAGTTTGCCGATAAAAAATTATCATCATCATAAACATATTTCAATTCTCTAAGATCAAAGATAATAAAAGTCATGGCGAATGAATATCATAAGTTTCAGTCGTTCAGTTATGAATCTTTCAACTTTTGAAGTAACTTATTCACGAATTTCTACTTTCTTAAACAAAATAATTTGAAATCTAGGTGAACAATATCAATCATTCGATGATCAGCATGATCGAATGACCGGATTGATCAGTGTAGCTGATGATGCGGAAAAACGAGCTAATGATGTACATCAAAAAATGCGAGAAATATCTATTGAAATTAATACAATGAGCGATGCTGTTTCGAAATTAAAAGGTTTTGCTGGCGAAGACATTCGAAATGTCACAAATGAGGGTAAGCTATACTGTATCAATTCAGTAAGCTACCGCAAATTTTTCTATACTGTATCGAACAGTAAGCTGCTGCATTTTCAAAAAGGTGGAAAGTTTCGTATTGTCAGAAATCTGTAGGAAAGCAGAATGTCTGAAATCGCAAAATCAATTACGGATTCGTTGATGAATTCTTCAAAAATTTTGAAAATTCACTTGTGTATTCCAAATTTCTATAGCGCATTTCAATATGTGAAAATTGATGGAAAACTAAGGCATCTATGATTTATCACTTTAAATTTCCAGTACGCTCTTAACAAACGTTCACATCATGAGATCATTCATTTTAATCACTTGGAAGTAGCTCATCTGCTGCTGATTTTAGTTGAACTGTTGAATTAATTGAACTGAATTGTTCTTTAATTGAAAGTTACAAATAATTGTATATAGTATATGAACTTATTTTAGTGCGCAAAGCTAATCAGGAGGCGCAGGAAGCGATGAAAAAGGTTTCTGAAGTAAAGAAGCAAACGGATGATGATTCAAAGCGGATCAGTATTTTGGGGCAGCAAATTAAATTATTGCAAGAAAAAATCAAAGAAGCACGAGAGAAAGCATCACGTGTAAGTAAAATTCTATTTTTAATGTATTATCAACTAATATCAAATATACTTGCGATAAATGTTTTAGTTTCCATTATTTTTTGTTTTTCAACACATTCGTGTAAATGATATATGGAACTTGTTATTTTCAATTTGTATGACGTCCATATTAGACATTTACGTGCTGAATTTATTTTTATTTTAAAAAAAAAAAATTTATTTCATTCTGTTTTTCATTTTTTCACAGATGAAAGGTTAAAAAAAACATAGGTATGGGACATAGGTAAACATAGGTATCTATATAAAAACACGCGCCTATTCGAACGCAATATTATATCAAAATTTGAAAGCAATCGGTAAAAAAGTTGCAAAGTCATATAAGGAGTAACAACGACGATTTACATTTTTATTTATATAGATTAGCAATTTTTGAAATTGAAGGAAAAGAGCGAAATAAACAAATAGCAAATATTTTGTTTGATTACAGATTCGAATTTCGATGAAATCCGATGAAAATGGCAATTGCCACCGTGCTTTCATCTCACCTGCACATCTGGCTCCTACTAACTCATTCACCATCAAGTATCGTCCTCTACGAAATGTTCCAGATTCGTTGCTATTTTTGACGAAAACAAAGACGAAACGTACACAGCAATCGGAATATATTGCAATGGAACTAAGAGATCGACGTATCGTCGTACAGTGGAATATTGGCTCCGGTGTTCGTATGGCCACTAATACCCATACTATTAATTATATCGCGCCAAGTGATCGAACTACTTGGTACCATATAGTATTAGAAAGGTTAATTGGCTTCTTTTATAAGTGACAGATTTATTTTTTTTTTCGTCAACTACCATCACTTGATAGAATAGATGATAAATTAATTACTCTTGCGCAATACTAATAGGATGAATTTGCAACTTATATGATTCAAAAAAATTTAATTTGTCCTACAACGAAGATAAACCATTCTTGAGAAATGTAAATTAACAATTTTTTTTAGATTTGGCAATTCAGTAACGCTAACCGTAGCACTCCATCATACAATAAGTGGTGAAGGTGAACGAACAGTTGGTGAACCAACTACCGTATCAGTAGGTAAATCGGACGAGGATGATAGTACCATTTTCAATACGGTACATGGTGAAACACTAATTCAATTTGGTATCGACGCAAAACTTTCACAGGATCTTGGTTTAGCGACTAACAAATTCTTGGGTACCATTGGAGAATTTACTGTTGATGGTGAAACTTTACCACTTTGGGCATTTGCAGAAAGTAGTAAAGCTTGCGAAGGAGATTTCGCTGCACCAGAAAGTCAGGCAACCGGTTATTTCTTCCGGTAAGTTTTCTGTCCGAAATTTCGTCTAGTGTAAATTATATTATTGTATATATTCTTACACAGAATACATAAAGACAGAAATAATTCTTTAATATAATGGAATAGCAATTTCGTTGTCGTAAAAAAGTAATTCTAATTAGTTCATCTTTTAGTGATGGTTTTGCCCAAATACACCTTCCTTCAACCGAACGGCCAAGTGGAGCGCAAATAACTGTGATCTTATCAGCTTATTCACCTGATGGCTTGCTATATTTCCGTGGTAATCAGGAAAATGGGGATTTTATCAGTTTGGAACTTCGTGAAGGACATGTTCTTTTCAAGGTATCTCATTTATTATCCTTTTTTGCTCTTCTTTAGTAATTAAGGTCTGGTACAATTAGTATCAAGTCAGCAACTCGGCTAACTACATTTGCATAGTAATAGTTCTCATCAGAAAGTTCAGAAAGAGAAATTTAACTATTTCTATCAATGTTGCTTTTCAATCAATATACCTGCATTTGATTTTGCTTTTAAATTATCAGTTTTTTGATTATTTTGTGATAATTAGCAGATAGAAAAAAGGTTCAGTTTCAATTTTTTGCGACAAAAATGGATTCTTAAATAGTGCAATTTACGAACGTGTAATTAACTCTATTTTTGTTATTTAATTTATCATGCAGAAATGATATTTAGATCAATCTTGGCGATGATTCATATGCAGCCGTTAAATCTAAGAAATCATCTTACGCCGATGGGCGTTCACATACTATTCGTGTCATCAGGAATTATGACAAAATCCATTTGCAGGTTATTCTTTTTTTTTTTTTTTTGACTTTTGTTACTTAAAACAAATACTTGTAAATTGGATGATAGCAAACATATTGCAGTCTTAAACGATCGATTTTAAACCGCAAGTTAGATCAATTTCCATGGAATTTCAGCGAAATGCTGGAAGCTAAAAAAATTTGCTTTCGAAATATGCATTTCTTATGATCGCATCAAATTTCAGGTCGATAATGAAAGTGATCGTAATTCTGTAATTATACCTGGCCAAAATGCGAAATTGAATATCAATGGCGATGATCACTTTGTGGGTGGCGTTCCGCCAGGCTTCAATATTACTGCTTTTCGCCGTTTCGATATTCATTGGAACGGATTTTTCGGCTGCATTCAGTCAGTCCGACCTTCTCAAGTACTTTTTTGTTTCCTGCAGATTAGCTCCTACTCGCTTATTAGCATTGATTTCCAAAGTTTGACATTCTAAGTATTCGATCTACGACTTGCTCAGTTTAAAAGTATCGAAATGAGCCGAACTATTATCCAGCAAAGTGAGTGAGCAACTTTAACATTTTTCACAAGTTATATCAATTTTGTACTTCAAGATGTTCTGTAATGCATCTTCTGATTTCAGCTCTTTTGAATTACTGATTCCGGTTGATTCGATGCGCCTACATTCTATGTGGATTGCTGTAAATTTCCTTCAAAAATATTTCAACCTGATTATTCATAATCATCAATTTCAGGTTGCAGAACTGGATCTTGACAACCCAATACGCTCGCAACGTAAATTGCGTGGATGTACTTTCAAAAATGGTGAAAGATTGGAACCTACCGATAGAGTGGTTGGTTTCACTCGTCCAGGTTATTTGATCATTCAAGGAATTCAACTCACTAATAATTCCACGTACGTTACTTTTATAAAATTATTTGTTGGAAATTTTGATTTTGTAGCTTTTCTCTGCATCAAATAGATTTTTAAAATGATTAGAAAATTGAAACTTATGATTAAAATTAATTGGCTCAAAAATTAAATACAGCATTTTTGTTCTCAATTTTTAGGTTTGCGTTTGCATTCCGTACGAAAACTGCAAATGCTACGCTATTGTTTCAATCAAGCGATTTGGAAACGTTCAGAAAACGCCGAAAAATTAGGGAATCTTTTGGGAAACTTCGAAAAATTAGGGATTCTTCTGGGACTGTTAGTTTTCTTTTTTTTTTCAAATTTAACAATTAAAATCATTTTGTTTATTTTTATTAAAATAATTCATATATATATATTTTCGAAGGCCGTGAAAAATTCAGTTTTAAATTAAAATGAAATAGAAAAGATTTTCTAAACTTAGAAATGTTATTAATCAGGGATATTTGGCATTTTATCTATATCGCGGCTACTTGGTTGTACATCTCGGCACCGATTCATCACGGAAAAGTAAAGTGCTCACATTAAGATCTGAAGTGGCTTATAACGATGGACAACTTCATTCCATCTTTTTCACTCGTTACGAAACATTGTTAGTTTCAAGACAAGATTTCAAGGTTATTCAAAAATAACTTCAAGTTCAATTGAATTAGCTGATATTTAATGATCTTGGAAAATGTTAAAGATTCTGATCAATGTATTATCATACCCCAATACATTACTGTATCCGATATGCTCTATATTCTTATTTCTGATGACAGAAATGAGAAACTGTAAATGATTCCATTGCGAGATAATTCTGATTCCATTGCGTAAATGATTTCATGGCGAGAATGATTCTGATAGATGCAATGTTATGTTCATTATCACAAACTATGTTAGGACTATCACGGACTGGGATAGATTGAGAAAAAATGATGAAAATTAATCAAATGGTCGATTTGCATAGAGTTCGACTTCGAGTTGATGATCGAGAAGTAGCTTCTGGTACTCTTGGCGAACAGAATACTATAGGAACTGCTTCATCACAGTTGTTTATTGGTGGATTCCCAGATCGTGTAAAGCCATCAGCCAATGAAATGCCGATCGCTGAACCTATGATTGGATGTGTTTCGAATATTTTCATTGATTATCGGTTAGTTCATCGATTGTTTTCATTATTCGAAGGGAAACATTGATAATTTGAACAGTAAAAAAATCAATCCGTCATGTTCAGTATATATCCTTCCCTTTATCAAGTGATAAAGAAATGATAAACTGATATGATAAACTGAGGACGATTAACTCAAATGATATCAAATGATAAATTCTTTATCCATTATCAAATACACACGAGTCAGATAACTATATAATTTGATAATAATCAATGTACAATGATTGATTTCAGCTGATGCAAAATTTAAATTGATCAACTTGCATGAATAAAAAATATGATTGATATGTGTTTATTTGATTTTAACTCATTACAAATTCCACAGAATATTTTGTTTTCAACAAAAATTGTATATCATTGATGAAAAAAAAAAAAAAAAATCAATTACAGACTTGTTCCAATAATACCGGAAGCACACATCGCATTAATTGGTATCTGTCCAATCGAACAGATCTTCTCATTACAAAAATCAGGTAATAAATGTATTAAAATATTTATTATATGTTATAAATGATTCGCTCTATGGATCTTTGCTTCTCGGATTATTCACATATTTATAAAATATTTGAAAATATTACTTCAAATTCTGAAAATTGAATATTTATTAGTTACAAAACGAGTTGACTTTTCACTCAAATAAAGGAATCTAATTAATATACCTTACTTTTTCGTACCTTTATGGATATTTTAAAAAAAGTAACCTAATTAGCATAGTGGGGCTTTTCGCTCGCTTATGCTGCATTCACATTAGTTAATTTCATATAAATTGATTTTCCTTTTTTTAGAATTTTTTTTTTTTTTTTATTTCTGTATCTGCTTCAATGAAATATTCCTTCTTATTGCTTTTCAAATAATTTAAAGATTCAAGAAGACCAGAAATCAAACAATAATGATCAAATTTGGAATTCGAATTTTCCAATGTATTATATATATTTTTATTAGGAAATTTGTGTAGCAATATTTTTACCTACAGAAATTATTCTTTTATACTGAAATTTGTGTGTTTGTCGAACTTTCTGTAGAACGATCAGCAGATGTCGAAACATTGCAAGGAGACGAACAAAATTCTTTCAATCGAAAAGCATCGAAACTTTCCTTTCATTTAACCGAACCGACATTGATCACGAAAACAGAACGCCTATATGCGGATGGTAATAATAGTGATATTGATATGATTCGATAGATATGATAAGGATTATCTTTTTAAAAATACAAAATGCATTGCTGCAAGTATCTTTACACCTTATCACTTTTTCATAAAGTAATCATTACATTTCAATCATATCAGTGAACTGAACGGTAAATAGATAAGAAGGGAATACTCTGTAAACAAGAAATTCAGAAGACATTAGGAACGGTAAGTAATATAAATGCTTTTTGTATTTTTTTAGTACAATATAAATAAGATTCTCGGCAATACTAATATGATTCTTGGCTAGTTTTCCATGTGATATAAATAAGATTCTTAGCCAATTTTCCATGTGACGCATTCTGTCAAGTAACATCAACTAATTGATAGAAAAATTAGAAAATTTCCATTTTATATCGCTTTTATGCAGATGCATCTTAATTATTTCGCTTTTTTTTTCCAAATTTCATGTATGAATTTTGATTTAACATTCTTTAAATTTACTATTTTGTTTCTCTTAGTAGCTGATATAGTTTTCAAATCTGAAATAATGAGGCTTTGAGCTTGCTTAACCAGAATAAATCAAATAATCTAATCTATTTTTAATCACGTTTAATAAAACAGATAATTTATCATTTCATTGCATGCAGAAAAAAAAAATGAAATTTTTTGAGTAACTTCCTGAAATAAAGAATCAATCAAAATAGATCGAACGAATGTTGGAGAAGTTAATAACGAACCAGAATCAGAATCAAATGATTTGAAGACATCTGCAATAACGGCAACTGCCACAATTTTCAATACTATTCCTATTGCTCAAATTCCTATCGAATCAGTGAAAAAAAAAGACGATGATGATGACGATAGCGCTACTGATTTTACTACTTTAACAGATTTGGGTCCTAAAAAGGTAATCTTTTGAATTTTTCAAATATTTGCTGAAATACGAAAGTAATGATTCGTTTGTTACTTCAGCTTCCATGCAAAATGATGTAGTAAATTCAAGCTATCATTCTACGAGAATAACAAATTGTCAAAACTGTGAAATTTTCAATTTGAAAAAAAAAAAACAGGAAATTGCAGTGCGGTCCTAATCTATTAGCTGAAAATGATGGTGAAGGTGCGGCACGATTTGGCATAGCGGAAGCAAGTCATTCGCGATTGACTTTTGAGGAAGATTTTCTGGATGTTAACAAGTAAGTTTATTTTGCACAAATTCTTCTCTTCAAATATTCAGTCAAAGATGCTGGCATGAATAAAAATTGATTGTAACCTTAAAGTAATTTAATCGCACGTGATTTGATCGTAGGTATTATATTTTGAAGTATTTTAAGATTCAAAATCGAATTTGCATTCCGCACAGTATTACCAAACGGAATGTTATGGGTTTGGGCAGTTTATAACAATTACACTCATTATTTCTTCCTAAACATAATGAATGGATTACTGCAGCTTCAGGTATAAATTTCATTCTATATATTTTAGCTTAATTGAATTTTCATAAATTGATCTATGGAGACATTCGAAGAAAAATAAGGTCTTATTAAGAGATGGATGAAGATATTAAGTAAAAATATGCCCATTAAATTTTTAAGCATCAGAATTTTAGGTTCGAGGACTTAACCAACCAAAAATTCTGGTGTACAAATCGAACAAATTGAATGATGGAAAATGGCATGATATTAGTATGTTAAAACAGGGTCAAGAAATTCTTCTTAAGGTATTTTCTATTTCTTTTAGTATGCTTTCATAGTAAAACCGTAAATTGATCCTGCATATTACTTCGTGGAATTGATGGAATAATGAATAGTTTCTGCCGAAGTTTACAAAAAATTGTATGATTCATTCTGTCAAAATGCTTTGGATTTTTCACAAATGCGAAATGAATGAAAAATAAATTGAATTATTCAAGGTGGATCATAATCCAGCACAATACTTGAAAGATGTATCAAATCCAAAACTGTTACGTAAACGAATGTATATAGGTGGGGTCATTTCAAGACATCGAAAACAATTCAATTTAACAGTACCCTCATTTTCTGGATGCATCAGGTTTATTAATTTTTTTTTTTTTTTGCAGCTTTTTTATTCAAAAATAAAAATAACTGTAGGTAGCGCTTCATAGTAAACTTTCCCAGAAAAATGCATATAACTCAAAGCTTGAAATCTCTGCGCTTGACAATTTAAGATGAATTGAGAGAAGGAATTATTAATGAATTGATTGATATTGGTGAAAATTGAAATCACTATTTTGTTGCGTAATTAAAAAGTACTGAAAATTTCAATGCAAATATTTTTGAATTATATCGTTGTGAGCATCAATAGAACAAAAAAAGTAATCTTTGATGATGATCATAATTCATTACAACATGGCTATATTCATCATCCGATATGGGGGATAAGTTTTCAATAGAGTTTGCAAATGCATTAAAAAAGTATGATATCTGAAATTTGGTTTTTGAACTTGAATGGTGAATATATTTAACTTTGCAATGAATATTAAACAATTTGCCTAACAAAATGTTATTATGCAATTTGTTTCAGAAACTTTGAGGTGAACGATATTCAACAAGATTTATTTCAAAAAAGTCGTCATGTTGTGCCATGTACTATTGCTTCTAATTCAGCATACGTTCATGAAGGTGGATATATGACATTTGGTACGTTATCTTTAAAGTAACATTGATCAGTAGTGTAATTAAAATCTGATGATCGATCAAATTTCAAATTTCAAACAAATACGATTCAAGACATGTGAAATAATACAAATGCCTTTCACATTTCAGCATCTTTTTTATCTTGCAAGCTTTTAGACATTTGTCTGCTGAGGAACATTTTTACTTTTATTCTGCTTCCAGTCATTATGTAGAATTTTGATGGACAAAAAATCATGAAATCACTTCTGGAGTTATTTTTTACAGGATCATTAAAGTCTATTCGAAAAATCGGAGCTATTCAAATTTCGATACAATTCCGACCTGCTGTAAAAGATGGATTCATTTTCGGTTTGATGACGAATAAAGATCCAGAAAACGCACGAATTGCTGTTTACCTGAAAAATAGCTTGGTTGGTAATAGACCTATTATTATTTATTATTATTTTTAAAAAATATGCTACGAATATGAAAAGCACAATCGAAAGTAAATTTCATGTGTATCTAAGATCATGCAAGATTGTGTAGTTTTGACGGGTAACTTCCGCATAACTTCACCGGAACGGTAAATATTTAGTATCGGCGGAACGACAAACATTCTAGTATTAGTGGAATGGCAAATATTAATAAAACTATAACATCTTTTTTAAAATCATTTGGGAATTTCTCGGTTTATTTTCATATAATTTGTGAATACAATTCTCCGTTCTATATCAATTTTGACGGAAAAATATTTCTGGATAATTATTTTAGGTGACTTTCGAGTTCGTATTCAACGATGAACGTCACGATCTGAAACATGTTTTTAAAAAAAATCTATGTGATGGCGCTTGGCACAATGTTACACTTTCTATAACGCATTCAAAGATGATCGTTATAACCGTTGATGGGGTATGTCTTTGATGATACGATTAATCACTTGAAGAAATAACAGATATGAATTTATTTTTAAATTTCTCAATGTGAAAAATCAATTTTAAAAAACAGCGCAATTAGATAGCAGTAAATTTCAGCATCGGAAACGCTTACCTTCGAAGATAAGTTCCGAATCAATGGAGTTTTTCCGAAGTTTACCGATATATGTCGGCGGAGCAACCGGTTTGTTTTCATCAATTAGTTTACGAACTTAATTTTGTTAGTAGAAAAAAGTAATAATATAGATGCTTAGTCCTTCTGAATGCTTAGTCTTTGTTGAGTGGTTGCATAGGTCAAAGATGCCAATTAGGATAATTTTATGGAACGATGATCCATCAGATTTGTGCTCCAAATAATATCTTATTGTTACAGCAACATCAGCTTCCAAAATTGGTGTACTGTCATTGATCGGTTGTTATCGAGATTTTCAACTCCACGGAAAGCAAATAGCTTTCAAAGATGCCAAAAAGTTGAATAAAGTTCTACCCGATGGTTGTCCATTTTTAAATTAACTATCATTCACCATATGTTTTAAATTTCATTTGAAATTTATCAATATTATTATGAAAGTATGATGAAATAAATGATAATAAATTCGAGACTTTCTTCTTGAAGTCGGCTTTCAGTAGCATAAATTTTCATAAATTTGCATTTATGATGAAAAATATCAATAGGATTGAATTCCTCCTCCAATTTCAATCTTCTGTCTCATAATAACTCTTCTTTTCACTCGAATAATAGAATGGATCTACAGATGGTCACGTTTACTTTATTTATCTCCTTGATAGCTTCCTTTAATTAAAAATTTTGTCATTTCTTTACGTTCTTTACTGTCTGTTAAGAATATCTTTCGTTCTTATTTTGACACATTTTCAAAACATACGATCAGAATTGAATAATCGGTATTGAATTATTTTAATAATAAAATAGGAATAAGAAAAAATACATAAAAATTTATAATTTTATTCATCGAAAGTGTAGCGAATATTAAAACTTTGAAGTGATGACTGTTAATGATAATCTATGCAGGTTGATCCATTTTGAATAATTCATTTCAAAAATCATTTGACCAAGAGGCAATATATGAATATGAAGTATATGAACGTACGTACATGACGTACGTATCAAGACAAAATGATAATTTTACGTTAGAATATATAAATACAGCAGAAAATCTAATTCGATTGGTGTTCGAACAATTCAATATTTCAAATAATATTCCATACTGTAAAATATACTGTAAAATATTTGATTAAGAAAGACACCGTATCATCAGAGGAGAAGTGGAAGAATTCTTTGACCGAAAAAATTTTCTTTTTAGAAAAAAGACGATAATTTCTCTAAATCAATATTACCACCACAAAATATGGCGCCTATCTTTTTTAGATTCTGAGCAGTTAGTTCATCCTTATATTTGAATAATGCTGCCAAAGATACTGCTCCTGTTGGTTCGATCGCTTGCTGAAATTTGTTCATTTATATTTTAATTTACAAATATCTTATTAATTTTTAAAGAAAAATATGGTAATGAGAACAGTGAGAAATTTTTTAAGATAAAATTAACCTTCATTCTACTATAAACCAATTTCATTGCTTGAATGATGTCATCATCATTCTGAAAAAAGTTTTACATATGACGCATTTATATGGTGATATTATTACGATAAAGATGCAAATAAAAGAAGTTAGTGGAAAATTGAATATGAAATCATGATATAGAAATCGAAATCATAATTTCGAATAAATGCATCGTGATATTATTAAAGAATTTTCAGAATATAATTAACAGAAAGAACTGAATCAAAAGTTTAAGAATGCAATTACAGGAAAGATTTGGATCAAAAAACTCATTTTCAATATTAAACTTTTCAAAATTACAATAATAAAATTTACCACAGTAAGGATTTTCTTTTCACATTTTTCCGTAATGTGAGGGAAGCATTTCTCGCCAACTCGTAAGACCCGTATTCCATCGGCTATTGTATTCACCGGACCGGCATCAGGATCCCAAGCTCTCTTATTAGAATCAAACGAATGCTGCAACTCTTTTCCTTCCGGTTCAACGCAATATACTGAAAGATTAATAGCTGTCAAAGGGCGGAAAAGCGGAAAACTTTTTGTCTAAAAAGTTTAAAACGAAAATATGCGGGAAAACTATTTTGTTTGTAAATGAACCTTTAATGGTCGGTTTAATGTTCTTAGCTGCTACAACTATACCGGAACATAAACCACCACCACCAACCGCTACTAATAGTGCATCTAAATCAGGAATTTGCTCCATAAATTCTACAGCTATTGTTCCCTGAAATGATTGCTGGAAATAAAAGAAGCTATAAGTATTTCTGAAATGAATTCTGCAAATTTTAACAAATTTTTTGAAATTCACTCTTTTCAATTAACAGATTAGGTTCAACTTTAAAACACATGTAAGCTTTATTAATCATTGGTATTTGATCCGAGAGAAGATTAGAACATGAAATTTGATGATGAATTATTTTTCAGAAATAGAAAGATAGATCAAATTTAACACAGAATTTTGCAAGATATCATTGGATCCTTTCTACTATGACTTTTCCTAATAATTACTAATTTTGGAAAACTTTTGAATATTATTCTTTTTATCAGTAAAGATTAAAAAATGTTAAAAATCAAAAATTTAGACAAAATTTTCCAAAATGAGAACCTGTCCAGCCATCACTCTGTAATCATCAAATGGATGAACCATTTCAATATTTTGACCTTTATCACAAAGATTCTTGCACACCACTTCTCTTCAATTAAAATGTTGTCATGAGATTTCAAATAACAGAAACAAAGCTGATTTATTAAATTCGCAGAGAAAGAATCTTTCAATTTATAGAAACTTTAAATCAATTGATTTTTGAATATTTCTGAATAACCAAAAAAAAAATCACTACAAGTTCAATATTTTTGATTGTATTTCTTACATTTTCTCCTCTGTCCATTCCCTTGCAATATCTAATAGCAATGTCCAAATCAGGGATATATTTTTAGATACATTTTGCCTAAATATTTTCATCGTTCTCTTTCCTTATCTAATTTTAAGGATCATAAATCAATTTTATATTCCTAATTTTTAGGATTTGTATAATTCCTAACCTATTTTTTGGTTCACAAAATACAATATTAGCTCCATAAGCTTTCATAGCATTAATTTTTGACATTGGAGCATTGTTCGGTGCCACAACTGTACACGGAATGTTGTGAATTTTAGCCGCCCAGGCTAATGCTTGTCCAAAATTACCACTACTATGAGTAATCTGAAAGTGAAAATTTGTCTCGAGAAATTCTCAAAAAAAAAAAAATGAAATCTGATAAAAAATCGAATTTGAGAGAAAATTTCAACGAGAATGAATAAAACATAAGGTTAGAGGAAAATTATTTGGCAATCTTGTAATAAATCAATGTTTTTAAAAGAAATGAAAAAGAATGACAGACCACTGATGAGCATTTATTTTCCGGATCATTGATAATCATCTTTACCTGAAATAACAGAAATAAGATGCAATCCGGTTTCCACTTTATAGCACATTTGGATATAAATATTACTAACACTTCATGCCACAAATCATTAAATTTAAAACTTAAAAAAGTTAGAAAATCTATCATTCATGTGTAAAACTAGTGCAATCACGAAATGGGATGAAATAAACTTTGGGAAAAGAACAAATTATCATTTAATTACTGAATAATCCCATTAATAAATCAGGACGCCAACCATTAAAATATTCTACTTTATCCATTAATTAAGCCATCATTAATTCGAGTAACTTTTTCTTCATTGATTAGCATGTCCTTAATTTAAATTTCAATTTTTCAGTTCCATCGACGTCTTGACACTAATTACCCACACCCCCGCATCCTACTAATTATCAAAAATCGGGTTTTGCTGAAACTTAAGTATTAATTACTTTAAAAGAATTTATCGTTAAATCCAAAATGACAAAGACAGTACAGCATTCAGCGCTCCACGTGCTTTGAACGAGCCAGTTTTTTGGAGATGGTCACATTTGAAATAAACTTCCATATCAAATAAACTATTAATGTAACTGGATGTCATTACAGGTGTCTTATGGATGGTACCACTGATACGATCCGAAGCAGCGCAAATATCCACGAAGGAGAACATGCTGAAAATCCTAAAAATATCTCCCCATTAAATGAAGTAAAGTAAATTTAATTAATAACTGGATGAATGAATTCAAACTTTTGATCTGACAATCTTCTGGTCAGTATTTTCATTTATTGCATAAGATAGAGAAAAATGCTTCTGTAAAGATCTCATTGTTTTATCAATGATAATAGTAAACTTTTCCTGAACAATAAAAAGTTGAACATAATAAGAAACATTTTCCAGAATGAATTGAAAACACAATGTATTTCTACAATAATAGTTTTCTGGTCAACAACAAATATAGAAACAAAGATAAATATGTTCATATCCCCATAATGATTAATTTAGGATTAAGATTTTAATCGACATTAGAGGTGATCAGTCATAAATGATTCCAATGAAATTTCTTATCAAATTTCAAAATTATTCGACTGCATTAGATGATACAGATCATTCAATAAAACAAGAAATTATCACCAAATTTTATTGATCGAAATATTGAAAAGGCATTGAAAGTTGTAGAATTTTCATCTCCTATTATGAATTCATTGTTTTATTTTTATATTTTTCATCTCATTTCATTTTAATAAACAATTCAAGTCTGAAATAACAATATAACAAATTATGGAATCAATCCTTATTTACATCGTGCAAATTCATTCATGCTTGTTCTCGGGAATATTAATTCTTATTTTCTATATTTTAATGTCCTTGAGTTATCACAGGAAAATGGCGGAAGCAATATAAAAATGAGAGTATTACCATGAGCAAACTTATATTGATAATATAGCATAATGAGTTACACATAGAATTAAATGATATGAAATTGAAATTTTTTTTTTTTTGAAATGACAGCGAAAAAAGGAAAAAAAAGCTGAAAATGAAATATTGCAATTCACATACATGCATTAATGAATTCATCTTGTCAAATATATACAATTCTCATTAAGATAACAGAAATAAATATTACACAAATTTATACATCTCAATAAGACAGGTTTGATGAAGTTAGTTTAATTATTCACATCAGTTTTACATACACATTCATTTTTTTCTTAACTATTCTTACTGAGGATTGTTTCAAAGAATGCGTAAGAAGATTTAATAGATCACAGATGTATCAATATACAATGAATTGATGAGATTTTTTGAATTTTATCCAAAAAGCACCAAAACTTTGGAATCATTTCAAGGAATGATAAGACTGATATTCAACATTTTTGGTGTTTTTGCTAAAACTTCATAATCAGAATGAAAAATAAAATAATAAATCAATTAGCCGCAATATTACATTCATTTTTTAATAGAGAACTAGCTATTTCGACGATATCATCATCATCCGTAATACCTTTCATTCGATTCAAACGTCGACGACGTGCAAGAGCGGATTCAATAACAGGACGTAACGGAGTTGAGATCGCAGTACTGGTCAGTGCATGATATGTTTTATCTAATGCATCCTAAAAGCAATTGATTTATTAAAATTAGGCTAAATTTTGTAATTTTTTGATAAAAGATCATCGAATCATGACCAACTACTTTGTATCACACATTCAACGTAAAATTTTTTTTTGATTTTTTATAGTTGTTCGGTTCTTTTTTTTTTTTTTTTTCAAAATAAAAAAATTTGAATGATTGAAGAAAAAAACGCTATATAATGTTCAACAATTGATTAGTCAAGATTTTTAATTTAGAACTATTCTAAACTTTTTTTTTTTTTAGTTTGATAAATAAGAAACTAACAACTGACCATAACTTTAGATGGATTGTTGAAGAAATTTAAACGTATTGTTGGCAGTGAATTAAGATGAACTATCCATGGATGTGTAAGAATTTGCTTGGCTGAGAGACGTTTGGATGGATCAGCATGTAGAAGAAATCGGACAAGATCTTTTGCTTGATCGGAAATATTTGTCCAAGCTTGACTATTCAGTGAATATTTTCCCTCACCAACGCGTTTCAAAATTTTTTGTGGTGAATCGTTTTCACTCGTTGCAAATGGTGTTTCGCTAAAATTGAAACATTCTGATTCTAAGATTCGAATTTTTCAGTAACTTTCCTTTTTTCATTTTTCAATAGTTTCTCGCCTTTTTTCTTTTATAAGATTTTAAATGTTTAACTATGGAGAGAGAAATAGTGGTTAGAAATTCACGTATCTTTCTTTTAAATATATTTTTCAATTTTATTCGTTCATTTCATATTTTAAACCATAGAATGTTATATTTTGTATAACATTCCATTGTCTTCGAATAAAATATGAAGTATTTATACGTGAAATGAAATTCTTTTTAATTCTTTTTTCCTGAATTAAACAAGTGACAGACGAAAGAATCATCACAGACAAATCAAATACATCAAAACATACCCACTAAGCATTGTAAAAAGCAACACTCCAAGCGACCAAACATCACAATTCATATCATATCCCTGCTTTTTCAGGATTTCTGGTGCAACAAATTGAGCTGTATAACATGGCGTCATCAGTAAACCATTTTCAGCACGTAACTGTTTCGCAAATCCGAAATCGATTATCCGGATGGAATCCGGATCAGCACTCTCCGATGCATACATTATATTGGATGGTTTTAAATCACGATGTACTACCTGAAAAATGAATGAATTCTTCTCTGATTCGAAGAAATTTTTCCCCAAATATGATATTATCTTTAAATTTATCTCTCCACATTCTTAAAAACTCTTATTGAATTCGAAAATCAAGTATGATAGATAAAATTGTATTATATTAAAGTTACGGGGAAGACAAAATGATTAATAGGAAATAAGTAAGTATAAATCCTTCTGAATATTTCATCGAAATAAGATTTTTACAAAAATAAAACCTGATTTGAATGCAAATAACTTATAGCATTTGCAAGTCTTAACATTACAGCGGCGGCTTCTCTTTCCGAGAAATGCTTCAGCGTCATGATTCTGTTCAATAATTCGCCACCTTTGCATAACTCTTCCACCAAATAAACACTTGAATTATCCTCGTAAACAGCATTCAACTTGACAATATTCGGATGATGCGAGTAACGCCTTAGAATGTCCACCTCCTCCGCAACATCTCGCTTGCTTTTGTCAATTATCCAAAAAAAAAAAAAAAAAAGAGGAAAAATAAACGAAAGTGAATCATTCATTCATTCATATCTCGGCACAAAGACCTTTGTTCTCTCATCTTCCAATCTGCGAATAGAGCTTATGTGCATTGTTTGGAATTTTGCCAATCATGTTTTTTTTTCTCTTTAAAGAATGCAAAAATCTCATCTTTTCAAGTTCATTTGATTTTATTCCATATCTTATCTATATTGACACTGATATATAATTTATCATTACGAATAATCTTAGAGTTATTAGACAATCGTATTTCAACATTTATACCTTAATAAATAATTTTAATTTAAATTCCAATGATTTTGGATATAGATTATAAATTCAATATAAGATGAATTATTTTATTTATGCATGTGAAATATTAAAATTTTCACGAACTATCTGATGATAATTTTATTTGCACATTAGCTTTGCACTAATTTTTTTTTTTTTTTACATATCAATTTTTTTCATGTATCGATAAAATGTTACACATAATTTTTAAAATAAATTTGACAAATTTCAAACTGAACAAAATAAAATCAAAAAAATGAAGGAGTAAAAATATATACCTTTACAGCAAATTCAACACCTGATTTCCTGTGTACACATTTTTTACAGATTGAAAATGCGCCCATTCCAAGATTCTGCAAAATATTCATTCCAATGTGACAGTTTTGTTAATTGCTCTAATCTCTGTCTTTGGCAATACAAAAAATCTTTTTACTATTTTAATAACATTTCACGTACTGAAACATCGATTCGAATTATATTATTCTCTAGCAAATTTTAAACAGTGTCAGCATTAAGCTCAAAAAAACGGCGAATAAAACAAACTGATTGTTTTGAATGACAAAAATTGGTCAGCTGCAAAAAATAAATCTCTTCTAAAAAATAATGAACATAATTTCATTTTTGCATGACTTTTGATTTCAAAAATCATTTGCTAACTTCACTTAAGGTATATTCATCGAAAATATATGTTTTCTCGACTCCCTGCAGGTGTGAAGTAACAATATTAACGGAAGAATTGGGTTTATCATTGGAGAGAACAGAGGGAGCAACGTAACTGAATCCGCGAAATAATTCGTGAGTAGCTGCTGAAGGTGGTAAAGCAGGTGAATCTGCAAAGTTTTTTATTAATTAATGGATCTTCTTTAAAATTTGATTTTTAAATGAAACCTTTAATCACAGAATTTCAGTATTCTAAGCATAAAATACAAATTTGTGGGCATATTTACATGAATGTTCTCAGCGAATCCAATTCCGAAAAAAAAATGACGTCTAAAAATATATAGAAAAACTAACCATTAGGTGTTTTTTTCGTAAATTCCGAACCAAAACAGCGTGTATGATTACTTGGAGTACATAATGGTCTAAATGGTGGTTGCACTTCTCGATTGTACAATTTTTCCCAATTAATTGTATCAAAAAATTTATGTGATTTGATCTGTTTCACATCATCAGCAGAACAGCCTAAACGATTTGCCGGATTGCGTTTGAAGAGTGCTCTCAATAATTGTTGCGCTCCAAGTGATAATGATTGTGGCATCCTTAATTTTGCCCTATAATTTATTATTTTTATGAGAATAATAGTATCGAGAATGGAAAAATAAAATAGAAATTTTGGATGGCAAATAATCGATAGCGCAATCTCAAGTAGCATTGACTTTTTATAAACAAATAAAATTTTTTTTTCAAATTTTAAAATTTTCGAAAACATCTCTTTGAAGAATATATCTTACCTGAGAATCATTGACATCGTCTCCTTACGGCTACTACCATGAAATGGAAGATAACCAGTTAGCATTTCATACTAAAAATGGAAACATGATTTCAGCTCAATAGATATAATCATTATCTACTGTATATATCTATATCTACTGTATATCATTTACTGTATATACGAATTTATGCAAGAAATTTATACGAATTCTTCAAGTTAATATCAACTTGAAATTTGTAAATACTTCAGATAGAACGTTTTATGAAAAATTTCACAAACTTTCAAATATAAATGTTGAAATTAACAAACTATACTACCATGAGAACACCGAGACTCCACCAATCGGCAGCAACTGTATGTCCACGTCGATTAACCACTTCCGGTGCCATATATTCCACAGTACCACAAAAACTATACGTTTTCCCATTTTTTTCAATAGATTCTTTGGATAGTCCGAAATCCGTAAGATTGATATGTCCGTCAGCATCTAACAAAATACTGAAAATATGCAATCTATTATGAACACATTGTAAAAATTGATAAACAAAAATATCAATGTTTCCAGAAAATTAACTCTTCACTATCTGGGTAGACGAGTAAAATCTGTAAATTACGTATGAGACAATTTTGACAAACTTTATGCAAGACATCATACTATGCACACTGAATGACCTATGAAAACAATAAAAAAAAAAAGAAGAAACCAAAACTTGTAGTTTATTCAACAAGAAATGTTTCTAAAGAAAAGCAATTTAAATTTTTTGTAAATTAATCGAAGAATAAGAATGAATGAAATGTTTCATAATAAGAAATAGATCAAAAACTTGTTGAACAAATCAGTCTTTTTTTTTTTTTTTCAAGATGAGAATTTTAAGTTCAAAATAATTAATCAATTTACTTTTCTGGCTTCAAATCCCTGTATGCGATACCTAATGAATGCAAATGTCCAAGAGCTAAAGCAATTTCTGCTAGATAGAATTTGACATCATCTTCGGTGAACATAATCTGAAGAATGAATTTTCTTCAGTAATTGATTGAAAAAAACAAAATTGTATGACATGTAAAAAAGTAAGAAAGTTCGCAAAACAAAACAAGCAAAGAGAAAATGACGAAAAGGACAATTTAAAATTTGTCGATAGAATGACATAGTTCGAATTCGTTGTAATGAAGCCTCCTTTTCAACTATTTTACTAGCGAAGACGTAAACAAATGTTGGACTAGAAGTTTAAGATGTCATCATGCCAATCAATAAATCATTCCATTTATCTATGCATTATTTTCCATTAATATTTTAAAGTTCAAAAGAAAAGAAACCGAATTTTAATTTTAATTCGAACTTTAATTTAGAAAAGCAATAGAAAAAAAAATTTTTTTTTTTCGGAAAAGAATAGATACCAACTTCTTTAGAAAGGCGATTGAAAAGATCTCCGCCAGGTAAGAAATCAAGAATTAGATATAGCTTTCCTTCGGTTTGAAATGCTGTAATAAAGGAACAGAATCAATTAAATATTTATCGATTTTCGAAAAAATAATTTAGAAAAAATTGAAAAAAAACAGAAAAAAGGAGAAAATTAAACAAAATGCGAAAAAAAAGAGAGAAAAAATTGTTTTCTGTATCGATTAAACTCTAATTCTCTTTTTTTAGAAAAACTTTATGATGTAATTTTATGTGATCAAACTTTTTTACCATAATGAAGTCGAACAATGAATGGATGATGAAATCGAGCCAAGATATCTCTTTCCGCTTTTGTACGATATCGATCATGAACTATGACAAATATCAATAATTTCAATTTAAAACTAATCAGAAATCAACTTTTTTTTTTTTTTTTTTTGAATCAATATCAATTAATACTACCGTTCACTTCCTCGTGCATTTCGTCATCGTATTAACATTGTTTTTCTTTTAATGAGATTTGTTTAAAATTTCACTATCATTTTCGTAGAAAAGGTATCAATTTAAAAAAGGAAAAAAATTGAAAGATTTCAAAATACCTTTCAGAGTAGCTTTCTTCAAAATTTTCATAGCAAATAGTTGTCCAGCATCTCGTCCACGTGTCTTCTTCACAAGCAATACTTTGCCAAATGAACCCTTAATGATGTATACCCTAATATATCATACGTGTAATCAAATAAATCAATCAATTAAATGGGTTTTTAATGTGTCAACTATCAAATGTTCCATTTCATTCATTTGACAATTAGGCGGTAACAATCAAATCTTCGACGATCATTACGAAATTTAAGTTCAGAACTGTGATCAGTCTTGTACCTCTATCTTATCCGAATTACGACCAGACAGATAGTGCGCATGGATGAAACAAGTATTCGAGAATGTTTGAGTTCAAACTTCGATGAATCAAAATACTACATATGAAAGAATGAGATAAAATCAAAATGATATGGAATGTATTCAAAATTATCAATTATTTCAATTCCCTTAAATGCAAGCAGTAAAGAATTGATTAGTGGCATGTTTTAGTAAATTTCACCCAATAGAAATGCATAATTACTTGTCCAATCATAGATAATAGCTCGAATTGCGATGGATCGGCTTTTTCGCCTTCTTTTGCGATTTCAGTAATTTCGATTTCGGATGTCATTGTTGCTACTTTTGTCGCGGCGGTTTTGGTAGCAGCAACAGTGTTAGCCGTAATAGTATCACCTGTTGTTGACAATGATACATCTGAATCGTTCTCCGATGAATAATGCTGCAAAATTTTTTCTTCCTAATATATTAATAATACAGAATAAACAACTTTATTAGCCCGATGAATAATGCTGCAAAATTTTTTCTTCCTAATATATTAATAATACAGAATAAACAACTTTATTAGCAGTGTTAAACTTAATAAACATTAAAATAATGCAACTCAAGTATGACTCAAAACGTTTGAAATAATCAATCAATAAAGCTAGAAAAATAACTGATATAAAATGTTCGATAAGTAAACATTTATTCTATGTTAGTCTAATCAATTTCAATATGTAAATAAAAAAAAAGTAAAATGGTAAGAATTGCAGCTCTCTGTCACATGATTTAATTAATTTTCAAAAACTTGAATAGACTAAACAAATGCATTTAATGATGGCCATTTTCAAGTCTGCTCAAACATTTGCAATGAATAACATTTCCTCTTGCATGCAAGAAGAAATACGCCTGGATGGAAAGTTGCAGTTACTTTAGAATGTATTGAAATGTGAAATGAAGTAGTTTTCGCTCTTCAAGCTACATCATCCTTTTCATCGATTATCAATTCACATCGTTGATTCAAATAACAAAATATTCAATCGATATCGTTCGATCAACTGATAATGACATAGCAAGTCATATCATAATGGCAATAATACTAGAAATCAGGAAAAATCGAGAATATATTGCCAACAAGAAGTTAATTCAATTATCATCACACTAATTATGGATAATTTAGATTATCTAATTACTAACAGAAAAAATCGAAATATTTTTTTCTTTTTTTAGGATATAGATATGATGAAATAATCAGAAATCTTGGATTATAGAAATGTCCTGATAATAAACAAGCATTTGACCTTTACACTATATTTAATAAATTGTAAATTGTGCAAGAATTATAATCTGAGCGAGATATTCAATTTTTGGCTCCGATTGGTATTCTCGATAAATGGGACATTGAATCCTTTGCTCTGATCGACATTCGATCAGTATTGAATCTATTTTTCTTATTTCGGCAAGCAATGCAATTCAACTTAGTTTTAGTTTTTTATCAAACCTTATTAATTTCCAACTTCAAACCAATTCCTACTCTCCATAAATAAAGGGCCTTCAAGCTATCGATTGTATTTTCGATATCCGTCTATAAACGACAATTATTTTTTTTTTTTTCTTCTTAGTGAAAATAATAGCTTCTTTATCGTTTACTTAAATTTGCTGAGACATATATTTCAATGCTGCTTAATTTCATTATTCATGAAATATCGAGATTGGATACTGTCTTGCATCAGATAGACATTATAAGTAAGAAAGATTATTCATTCTGCAAACAAATTTTACGACAATACTTGAATGATATCTATCAACAAAAGCAATCATGCAAGAGTGATTCAATTTTTTGTCATTTCAAAATCAGAAAGGAAGAAATGTCAAATTTGATGAAGAGAATTGATAAATTGAAGGAAACGGTAAAGTTTCTGAAAAAATATTACATTTTAAATCATTTATATAGCAAACGTAAAGGAATTTTAGTTCCAAGTATGTTATGTTCTCATGCTACATAACAAATGAAATAAATAAAAAAGTAATAGGTTGGCTCAACCTAATTATTGAGTTCTGCGTAAAAAGTACAAAACAATTTATTCAGCAAAAATTTTTGAACTTACGTCTTCAATGTTATTTGTTTTACGAACAAGATTGTTGTTATCCCAAGGAATATCGCACGGAGCTAATGGCATATCCCAATAAACAAAATTAATTTTTCTCTTCAAGATTCGTTCTCGATCCTATAAATTGCTCAGTATTGAATTTAAGAGACAGTTAACACTAAAAACAAGAACGAAAAAAAAAAAAAAAAAACGCATATTTTCGGGAAATGAATGAACAGAGTAGAAAAATAGAAATCACAGATGAAATATATTTGTGATAGCGAAATAGATGACAATAATAATGTTGCATAATATCAAACTTCGGTAATTTCCTTTCATCAAGAGAATACGAATCATTTGATGGAAAACAATTGGATTACTTTGCAAAAGATATTCTGATAATATTCAAAGTTTGGTAAATTTGAATAAAAAATAAATTAAAAGCTATTAGATTCATTTCATAAGATATGCTGGAAATTTTTTTTGAAAATTTATTTATAAACGAATCTTTTCAAAACTGATCAATCAGAAATGAAAAAATAACTGATCATTTTAAGGTACAATAAAGATTTTCCTTATGATAAAAAGCTAACATTCGGCTTTATTTATTTCACACTTAATAATTCTTTGAAATGATTGATAATAATTTTAAAACGGTCAATTTTCTTTTTGGAAGGAATAGAAAATGAGTGCGTAGCAAAGTTTACGAGAAGAAATCAATTTCAGAATGAGAATTTATTATGAATTAAACGTATGCAGAAATGAATCTTCTTTTTACAAAATTCTTTGGATACATCATTTTCTTCCTGATTTAAATTTTCATTTCATCATTGATTGAAGAAAAAGTTTATGAAAAGATACTATGTAAACTGATAATCTAATATATAATTAAGCTTTTTGCTATAATTAGTCAAAGTATAAAGTTATCAGAGAAAAAGAAGGGAAAGATACATATCTAAGATTTGCAGATTACGATAAATTATCTTCTCTGACCCAATTATTTCAAATAAAATATATCTTTTGACATTAAAAAAAAAGTTAATTAATTAATTAATAAATGTCTCTAAAATATGATATTCAAATTCTGTCCACAAAATATAATAGAAATTTGCAATATTTCTCAGTCAAATGAATCATTTATCCATATCTCATTTGTTAGTCTTATACAAGAGCCTTTATTCTCGCATTTTCCGATTTGCTAAAGCTTGTGTGGCAAACCATTGCTATTTAAATCGATAATCGGTTATTAACCAATGAAAAAGGGTCTTTTCTATGGAATTATTAATTTAAATTTTCCCATAAATGAGAATTGGCATGGTAATATTCAATGAAATTAATTTAATAAAATATTTTTTATGAAATATAAAACAAATAGCAAGCAAATCTAATTAGTCTTGCGATAGAAAACGCATAATTGACATAAGTAAATTTTTAAATCTACAAAAAGACAATCGGAAATGTCTCTGTTGAAAGTTAGAAGTCGAATGAGCAAATACTTCTGCCGGAAACTTTATTTTTTTGTAACATAACGAAACGTTTATTCATCCAATGATGCATTAAAATAAATATCAATCGCTAGAAAACCGAAAATTGACAGCGAAAATTTTTTAGGAAAAGATTACCAATGATATCATAAAGGCATTTGAATAATGAACAAACAGAAAAGTATGAAATAAGAGATTGATATTCAGTTTCATGCAAATTTTGAAATAATAGAATAACGAAAAGCCTTTTCTCTCATTGCTCGCCAAAAACACGCCATTAATCTTTTTGATATTAAAAGAAAATAAGCTACTAAGCTTGCCATCATTTTAAAATTCTCTGAGTACATTTAAAATAGTTCGTTTATTTCCCTGAAAATTTTATTTCTTTTTTTTTTGAAATCATTCCATTGGAAAGTTTATTTCTCCTAAAAGAAGAAATCACCCTAATAGTTATAAAATTAAACTTTTTTTGCGTGATTTCGACAGTAATTTAATTTAGCAATGTGAATATAAAATTGCATCTATGCAAATGTATCGCTATCACAGGAAAAAAATAATCTCATGCTAAATTTTACTAAAAATCTCTCACTTTAAGCATGTCTTATAAAAATTATCAAGGAATTCTCTCCATTTTAATTTATTTATAGAAATGTTGATTTTAATTTTAATTTAATGATTATTTCATTTTTCCCGAAAAGAAAAGTTATATTCCCTATGTTTCTTTGAAGAAATTATAAATAGTTGAGAAACAAAAGAAATATATTTCGTTAGGTTTTACGTAAATTTCAATTATCAATGAAATATGAAAAGAGAAACATTATGTGATGGTGCACGCAAAACAAAATTAATATTACTTTGAAATAATAATGCAAAATTTACGGCCATTTGATTATCGCAGTCAATTTTTCTTCTCCTGGATTATTGAAGATTTCTTGCTTCCAATTTTAATTAGTTGAATAAAACTAAGTAATGACATAAGGCACAAACTTTCTAATGCCAAGTATTGAAGAGGTCGTTTCAATTTCATTTATCCTGAGACTTTTGAAAAATCATCACAAAAGTTTCAATAAATAATGTAAGACATGAAAATTTTCATTACAATAATTAACTTTTTCATCATTGACGGAAATGTTCAAAAAATCAAATGAAAGTTAACAGTTGCCAATTAAAAAAAAAAAAAAAAAAAAAAAAGAAGGAAGCAAATTTGCCATCTTTTACGAGTCTTTCAAGATTATATGTCTTTTCTAAGACGAGGAAAAAAGCCGAGAATTTTAACTTTTAATCGATTTGTTGAATGAAGATTAGATTCATATCGTGAATCCATCTTTCTATTACTGCACTTGTAAGTGTTCATATCTATTATAGTATTTTGAAAACGTATCAAATTACAGAATAAAGATTAGCATCTTCATTAAGTAATCGTTGTCAAGATCAGTGGAGATTAAATGCTTCAAATTAAAAAATTAGAATTTCAAAAAGTTGAAATTTAAACAGATCGTAGATCATTACTATTTACGAAGATATGACAGTGATAAATTTTTATTCGTTTAAATCATGAAATGCTGTCAATTCATGATTTAATAAAATTTTCAAATCAAATGAAATGCAAGAGAAATTTCAGTGAGAAAATGATGAACGAACCCTCAGGCATTGCAATAGTGGAATTTTTAAATCTGATTAAATGATTCTTTAAAATGAGTGCATAAGTGCTAAATTTTCACACATCGCAAAAGTGTCATACGAAAAATTTATTAACAAAGGTCACGATAGAAATGACCGATAACACTTCCGGTCATTCGGTGCAAAGAATCGATATAAGAACACATGGATCATTTATATTTAAAGCATTTAATGCATTCACGGATGAAATTATCAGTGCTTGGACTATCAAATCTTAGCTAATTAATATGCAGCTCTTGACTCTTGACCTATTTGATGATTTCAGGAACATATTTATCCTATATTTTCTCAATAAATATAGCCTAATCGTGTCATACTGCAATGAGTGTTCAAGAATTAAATTAAACTCTAATTGAAGAAAAAAAAAAAAAAAACGTAAACATCGACATTTCCGTACTATAATTGTTGTTTTCAACTACGATGTTCTTCTCTTCTCCTACTCTTATTTCATCAATTTTTTTCACATTTATTTCGAAAATGAGTTCATAAAAATGGGGAAAAGATGAAAGGATTAGCAACAGTTGTTATTCACTGATTCAATACTCGTTGCGACAAGTACCATCACAACTCTTCTAATAATCGTCCCATTTCATTCTATTGGCAGAAAGATGTCAAAGTGGACATTTTCTTGCAACTTTATTCCTTTCTGATTTTTCAATTAATAAATTTTGCAAGTTCATCAACTTTATTACTGCTTCCTCCACACACACACACACACACACACACACATTATGCATGCATGCTTTGCATTTTCGCATCGCCAAATATTTGAAGTAAAATCTATTTATTTATTTAATGGAAATAAGCTGGATAATAATTAATTGCAGGATGCAAACAGAATGCATGGCTTAATGAAAGGTCGCAAAAAAATCGCAAAAAAAAAAAGCTTAAGTGAAATTTCAAAAGAGAAGAGAGCAAATTTGTTGATCGATATTGCAGAAAAAGAGATATATACTTCAGTTTTTCGAATGCAAATAGCCAACCACACATTTGGCTTATTATTCGATAAACGAAACATTTTATAGAGTTAAATGACAATCAACAAGTGAAATGAAAAATGAAGGAATAGTACGGGAAATTTATCAATTGATATGATAAAAAGGACAAGGCAAACAGGCATGACTATTTCGCTTGCATAAGTTTTAATAGCATGAAAAAAAAAAAAAAAAAGAAAAATTCAGACATCAACCATTTCAGTTTCGGTATTCTGATAGGTATAAAAGATAGAATGAGAATTTCGTTCTATCATCGATCATCAAAATTGTTTAAATTTCATAGAAAAAAAAAAGTCAAGAAATTGGGTAAGAAAGATTCCTTTGCTTTTGGCTGTAATACAGTCTGTTATATTTTTCAAAAATTGCAAATTCAATTTATCGAAGCGAAAGAATGAATGGAATGAAGAGAAATTTTGTTGTGTGTTTAAGATAATTTAAGAAAATATTCCTTTCAAAATTAATAATTCGAACCATTCAATTTGATTATCAAGGGTTTAATGGACTTTAATTTTGTTGTTATAGAGCTATTGAAATCTGCAAAAGCAAAAAATCAATTTTCAAACATAGTTAAAAAATGGATTTATCTTTAAAATGTATCAGTGAAATAGGCAAGAAAAATTTCCAGGAATTGCTTCAATTCGATAGTTTTCATGAAAGAAGGACAAGAATGTGACAACAAGAGGTCATCCAATTCTCTTTCATTTAAAATTTAACATGATCTACTTTGGAAGAATAATTCTGGAAAATTTTGGAGAAGTCTTTGTAAAATGGCTCATAAAAATTGTTCAGGTGATAAATTTAATCTGCACAAGCAATTCAATTGAATTAATTATTAGAATCATCTGATTTCTGGTTTCTAAGCATGTGCATTTTCAAAGTTATTGCTGATTAAAAATGATAAACAAGTAAGATAAATGAGAAAAATAAATTAAGTATGCAAAGTATCCAACACGATAGAAACATTAAATAGACGATAATAGAAGTTGAAAAGTTGAATTAATTATGAACTGGTAATAATAATAAAATAGGGTAGAATAAAATTATAAAAGGTAAATGATAAGATAAATAATTCTAGAGTAACAAAAGAGAAGAGGAAGAGAAAGAGGGAAAGATGAAAGGAGAATGATTACGATATTAGATTAAAATATATTTATATCAAAGAATGATATGATCAGTGTGATGATTGATAAATTGATAAATAGCAATAACCCCGCAGCAATACATATCCGCTCATATTTGGGCGGAAATGGCAACACAATAATAATAGATACGAATGATATGAACAAAACGATACAGCCTTATTGGTGACCCAATTGAAATAGAATGAATACCTTGAAATGGTATGCATAGTAAATTGTTCAATGATTGCAAAATTGCAGAATTGCAGAATTGCAAGATGCAGAATATGTTGTTACATTGAATATTTTTAGTAATTATAAATAGGTACAAATTTGCTTTCAGTGCTAAATAATTCATTATTTCTGAATTCTTGAAATGAAATTGGAATATCTGCCTATAACTTGGCCAATTTAATCCTTGGCTCACTTAGTGCACTTCCCTTCTCCATTCTCGAATAACATCAAGAAGCCTTTCGAGATAATGATGAATAGAATCCATTGAAGAATTCAAGTCTATTTCATTATTCACATACACACACATACACACACACACATACACACACACCTATACATTCTTTAACATATATTTGAAGATTTCTGACACGTCTGATTTTACGGACATTACGTTGGCGTAGCGTGTTTTCACATAATTGTAATAAACCATTTGGTCAATCGCTAAAAATATTTCAATTAAAAATCAAACTTGTAATCACTTATCATATACGGCGAGATCAAAGTTTGGAATGCGTTACGTTAACATTTTAAAAAGATAAAGTAAAATGTCCGTTTGCTTTGATTTTTTTTTTTTTTTTTTTGGAATATTCAAAGCTATGCGTTTGTCAAACGCATTTAAATAACTGAAATCTCAGGTCCAATGTGTTTTTCATCAAAATCAGCTTTAAATAGAAGTAATTGTTGTCAACAAAGTTTTCCCTGAAGCATGGATTAGGCGAATTCAAAGATTATTCCATGCCGGATATAGTTCGCATTGTGAGATGACGTGAGATGCTTTGCCGGAAAATTTCAGAAGATGAAAGCATTTTACGAATCCTTGTAACTTCTACGTAACAATCTGACGGTCCTTAGTTGAAAGGTCAAGAACGATGAAGTTTTAAGATTAAGTCGGTGAAGAAATTTTTTTTTTTCTGGACAAAAATCACTGTATCATTATCACTGTATGGAAAGAATTTTGAACATTTGAAAAAACATACGAACAAAAACAGAAACCAATAAAGAACATTTACAACTTCATAATTAAAATAGTTGGAATTTTGCATTCTCACCTACTTGCGATATTGATTTGACCTTCATAAAAATAAAATTAAGGTTAGAGAATCAAAAAATTACCGCAGTTGAATGGAAAATCGAAACATGAATTTTCGCTCTAAATTTCCTATATATGAAAGATTGTGAGAGTGCAATTAAATTACAATTGATTTAAAAAGCATTTTAAGTAACTTCGAGTAAAAGGTAAAATGAATTAATTGGGATGATAACTCTGATAGCAGCAGTGTTTCAAATAGCGGCACAGTTGTTGAAATTGCAAAATAATAAAAATGACTCAATTTTCAGTAATGTGAGAAAAGCACCTTCAAATAAGTAACAAACATTGGAAAAGTGATAAAGCAATGAACAAAATTATTCCCAGGAAATCACATCCTCAACTTCGACCTAAATTTCACTCTTTGAGGATATTTCCTGATCACAAATTTCCAACTGTTCTAACTTTTTTCTTTCCTGTCTAAAATATCAGAAAAAAAATAGTTATTTACAGAATTTTATTACTTTTTGTCGCAAAAAGTGCTAAAAATATTGGAGAAAGAAGAAATTAAGCAAAATTACTTCTGACATGGAAGTGCAGAACAGATGGAAAAAAGGAAGGAAAGGAAATATATTTTTGAAAGATTTCAAGATGAGGCAGTAAAAAGAAGAAAAAAAAACAGATATTAAACAATATTGATGACATAGAAATATCAAATTTATCATGCAAATGTCATCGCACAATTGATAGATATAATTAGAAGGGACATTGGAAACACATTGTAAAAACATAGATCAAATGCAACAATTTCAACGATTTAATAAAGCTTAAATTACTAATGATTTCATCATGATGTAGTATTGTTTTGGATAAAAAAAAAAAAAAAAAAACAATTCTATAATGAACATTCTATACAATACACAAATATTGCAAGAAATGTAAAATTCAAATGTTTATAACTTCAAATCAAATTTAGGTTTATAAAAATCAAAGTACAAACATGCAGGAGATGGAGGAAGGAAAAGAAAAAATATCAAAATAAAACTTTATTACTTTTCTAATCGGAACTTTTCCAGTAATGTCAATAACCGGTATATTTTGCAATATCATTCTTAAACAATTTGAATAATTTGTGCAAGTTTTTTGTTTGATAAATACAATTAAGCTCGAAGCAACACAAGAAATTCCTATTAGAAGGTATACACAACATAATTTTGTAACAATAACAATGAGCTAGAATTATGCTCGAACAAATTGGAACTTATGTATATCATCATCTTACTGCGAAAATGTCTTTTAGTTAAGCTTAAATTTAGTCAAAAATTTGTCATTTTATTTACATACTAGTTTTAATGTTTGAGCAATAAATTATTAGTTTATTTGTCTTAATGTTCGAGCAATAAATTATCATTTTGCTTCTAAAAACGAATAACAAAAAAAAAAAAAAACACAAGATAAAGGTATTTTAAAATGTTAAAGAAGGTAAAGTATGGGAAATAGCTGCGACAACTATAATATTATTCAAAATTTATAATTATTATCAACAGAACAATGGAAAATAAAATGAGACCAGTTGGAAGATATGCTTTTCATTTCATTTCTCTCTCTTACCATATATATCAGCTAAATTATTAAAGCGTGGTCCCCATTTTTCAATCTGAAAATTTAAAAATCTAAAAGTTTTATACAGCAATGTTATTATTTGAAGTAATGTCAAGTTAGTATTTTTAGATCTATGTAGTACTATCTCAAGAACTTCTGAATTGACAATAATCATGGATCATATCTTTTGTGAATTATGTAGCTATGATAATTGATAGAATCGCAAATTAAAATGGCTTAAGATATATGGTGAATTTGAACTCTGAGATATTTGCTAACTGTTGTATAAATGTTAAAATCCTGCTTATGAAAATCAGCAAAAGTTTTACTAACTGTTATTCATAGAATTCGAAAAAAAAAATAATAATTGAGTAAAACCTGAAATTTAAAAATCACATAGAAGAATCAACGAAATTTCATGTGTCTAGATCACATATGCTAATATTGTTAATATTGAATTTCATTTATTCAAACGATCCTAATTATTAATTTTAATTCACAAACAAGTATATTTACCTCTTGATCAAGAGTGCCCGTAGCAGCTGCATCATCAGTTGATTCAAGCGACTCAAGCGTTATCCTACAATATTCAAATTCTAGAATTGCTGCAATAATTTTTCAATATAATGTTTCTCAATTTGCCTAAAGCTTCTTTTTCTGCATCTATCAATCCTATATTTCCATAAAATACTCAAGATATATTCTATAAAAAAAAAAAAAAAATTATAAAAGCTATGTAATTCTTGTGCATTTACAGAAGAAAAAAGGTATGGAAAAATAACGAATAACAAACCTTGATATATTATCGCCTTCATCATCGTAAATTCGTAACTCATCGTATGGTGCTGTGGCATCTGGATCTGCCTCCAAATTCTTGATTCTGCTGTTAAGTTTATCATCTGAATTGCAAATATGAATTAAAATTTGATGTTTCTTGAATGGACAACATTCGCATGAGAAAATCTACTTGAGAATAACGAGCAGTGCATCAAGTACAAAATACTGCTTGATTCTTTAAATTATCTTATCGTAATTGGCCAATATAAAGAAGTATCTTTCGGCTTAAAGCTTTAAAGATAAATTTCACTATACTTCTCTTTTTTGTAAACTATTTTCATTAACAGAATATGTTTGCAACATAAAATATATTGAAATAGAAGCGTAGATATTTTGGCTTGAAAGCAAAATTAAATTTTTTTATTTTGAAAAAAAAAAACATTTAAATTTCTAAGATTTTGTTCCTTAAATGAAAGAAAATTTATTTAAAAAATTTTTTAAATTTCAAACCTATCGGTGCACGTTGCGTGGGATACGCAGGATGTGCGTAGCCATTCACGCCATTTTCCTCGATTGGCATAACCGGTTTACGAAGATTAGTGATATTGTACTGATCATTATCAGCTTCACCGCCTCCTTCTATATCATATGGCCTCAAATTATCACGGTTCAACTCTTCCGGACGAACAGGCTCGAATGGTGGTGTATGACGTCGAGTATACACAACCATCAATAGTACCATTACTATAAATTATTTTAAATGTTGATCAATAATACAAATGCATAATGAATGATTTGCTTAAATAAAATTTCTAATAATAATCAGCTAAAAATTATTTTGAATTAAATTTCATTTTTCAATTTACATTACTACTTAACTTAATGAAATCAGTTATATACTAATTAATGAAACAAAATAGCTAATTCACATACTGATTAATAAAATTAAGCATATAAGGATGAGAATGATCGCAGGACTGGAAATACCAAGGCTACTAACAGCCAATGTTTCACCGCAACCGACCAATTCACCATTAGCTCCAAGTAATACCTGAAAAAAAAAAAAACTTCATTAATTTATCAATTTCGGTTTTAGCATCTTGAAAGTTCTCCAAATTCCTCATATATTTAAAACAATTGAAATTAAACAATCAATTAGCTAGCGGAACTTTTACCTACAAACCAATCTCTTCTACCTATAAAATAGAACGATAAATTTACCTGTGCTCCTTCTGGACATGTACAGAATGGTCCTTTCCAAAAATCGACGCAAACAAACGAACCACCGCAATATGTAAATCCCATATTAGCGCATGTCTTCCGTTGCGAACAACCACTTTCCACACCTTTCGATTGTTTTACAGATATGATGGAATCACTATCAGTTCGACTAGAATCACCACCTAACGATGAATCGTCATTCTTCATAAGCGGCAAATTGATATGTTGCCAACGAAAAGTACCGACACAACCCTGGAAAAAAAAAAAATTCCAACTATCGGTAAAATCGAAATGTCGAAATAATCGTTAAGTATTGTGTATAGTAGCAATTTGTCATATTTCTCAGACAAATGAATCACTTATCCATATCTCAGCAAAATAATCTTTGTTCTCTCATCTTCCGATTTGCTAATAGAGCTTATGTGCTTTCTAACCAGATTACAACCAAATTACAAATATCAGAATTTTTCCCCCGCACTGGTCAACTTCCCAAGAGAATTTTACAGATAAAAATTTTATCAGCTGTATCATTCGGGATTCTGATATTTTTTTGAAATATTCATTTTATAACACAAAAAATAACCGTTACATTCCATTCGATATTAGCCAACCAAAATAATAAACAGCGATAAGTTAGTTTGTTTGAATATATCAATTACTATGAAACATTAGTATTTAAGAAAAGAAAGAAAAAACGAAATTATGCGTGATTCATGCTTCTTTATTTCATATTCCATGAAAGAAACTTAGATGAAATTCAAAAAAATGCTTACTCTGAAGCCTTTAGCACCTTGAATACTTAATGCGCCAAGAAGCAGTTCATTTATATCAATCTGATATGGAATTTTGCGCGGATTTAAAGGCAGTACTTCATGATAGATACCATCAACGGATAAAGAAGCACTGAAAAAGAAGCGATAGATTAAGAATTACCTATTTTAAATTATGAGTTCCCAATTTATCATACGCCATCATTAACGACAGCAATAAATTTCGAAAATTCACTTTTTTTTTTTTTAACTAAAAAAATTAAAAAGAAAAATACGAACCGAACAGGGCTTCTAGAAAATTGCATCCAGTAAGAAGTATTGGCCTGAAGGTGCAAATCAGTCAATTGTAACTCTACCGGTGTGCTAGATGCAATGGCAGTACTGGAACTAAAGTCAAATTTCGCTGTCGGTGAATAATTTTCTATCGAAGTGCTGATATACTGAAAGAAAAAAAGTGAAAAATTATTGCATAATTCAAATTTTACTTTTGCATAAAGAGATGATATTATTTCAGTGAAACTAAAATCACATTATTCTTAAAAGTTGAAATTATTTTTAGAAAATTTCTCGTCTTCCTGCTTGTCTCTTCTTTTTAAAGCATTAGATTTGCAAAGCTAGCCTGGAGTAATGCTGGTTTAAGGTCAAAAAAACAAAAATGATCACTTGGATTTTGAAATTCCAACTTAATCTCATGAAAAGTCAAGTATGTAATTCCCATTTCATGACTAAATTCCATTATAGCTTCTTACCAATAAAATAATAATAAACTTATTGAATATAAGATAAAGCAGACAATCAATTTTTTTTTTAATCATATAAGTTTAAGCAACCAATGAAAGTTTAAAAATTATCAGATTTACTTTTTCACCAGCACCAGCGAAACCAAGCTCTCCGGTTCCAGCATTAATTTTACCAGGTAGGAAGAGTACATCTACATCTGTTGTCTTATCTTCCAGGCCCACTTTCACATCATATTCGACAAATGATCCAGGGCCAAATTCGACCCATTTGAATGGAGTGTCGCATCGATCGCCACCATATCCTGGGTCACACAGACACTTCGGCACTTTGGACTATAAAAAAAAGACACGCTTTAGCAAACTTATTGAGAAGAATATTAAATTAAAAATAAATATTAACGTAAATACACTAGATCTTTCTACAAACAACACGTACGTTATATTTCACTAACGTATGAATTTGACTTATATTCCTCTTAAAAAGCAATTATACCGTCGAAAAATACATTATCAGACTATTAAGTGTAATGAATCGTTTCCAATTTTAACAAATAGCCATTTAATTCACATACAACAAAACTTACCACTAAATCAGAAATACATTCCCCGTGAAGACAATATGGTCCACGGACATCATTCAGACCACAAGCGTATTCCGTTAGTTCGCAACCAATTTGCGAATGTTCTTCGCTAGCATAATCCGGAACACCCAAATCATACACTTCATTATTCACCGTCAAATCACGTATACAACCTTTGAAGCTCATCGCAAAAGTTGTTACAATTCCTGGATAGCGATCATTTCCGGATAGCGGTGCAACACCACCAATCTAAATTTCAACAAGAAAAAAAAAGATGCAATATTATAATTACTTATATAATTTTCAAAATAAGATGAAAATTTCAATTTGATTTTTGAATTTTAAAGATATTCGGTGGTAATTCAATTGAGCCTTTGTTAAGAAGTAAAGTTCCACAGAACACTGTTTTCTTATAGAATCAATAATTAGAGATGGTTAATTCATAGTACTATTATAGTATTCTGATCATCAGATCGATACCGCTTCCATCACGATGCTTTGATGCTATTATTTTATAATTTTGACCCCAAAACATATCACTGACAAAAAATATTAAAATATATCATTGATTATGCTTGTCGGAAAATCCGAAATAACTTTTCTATCTCAAAATACTTACAATATAAAAAAAGAAAAATTATTTGAATCATTATTCAATTCACATGTAATATTCTGTATGTTAATCATGTAACATGTAAGTTTTTTTCACATCCGATATGCTAATTATTACAAAAATTATATCCTTTCTCATACCAATCTCTTACACAGCATGAGAAAGCTGTGTAATTCTCTTTTTTGTATTTCTATAAACCACACCCACTTATCTAGAATCGAAAGGTTATTCTAAAAATTGGTTTTGCCAGTGCCGGTGTGAAAATTTCGATTGAGAAAACTATTCGGCTATTACTATAATTTCGACCTTAAATTCGTCGGCTTGATAATCCTTGGCTGTTATAATTTTTGTTTCATAGACTTCTATTTTTTTAATTTTCTTTTCTATATATTACTCTTTCATCAACAATTTGCGGTATTAATAATAAACATAAAAATCCACACATTTACCATTTCGACTCAAATCGTAAGTTTTTACTTTTCACTAATACTAACTCTTTTCTTCAAAGAAGAAAAAATTCACGACGACAACGCCACTAATATTTCCTTGCGACCAAAAACTTTAAATAAATACCTGTAACGGTGCAACAACATTTAATCGTTCATCATCATCAGCTGTTATCTTAACACTACGACAAGATGAATCATCGATGCCAATAATCTTATCATCTGTTCCAATTGGCATAATCGTATAGCAGTTATCAATTATCAATTCAATACGCTGAAAATGCGCCATAGTTATAAAACATAGAACATATTCAAATCAACTGAACCACCTTATTATTACTCAATTTCTACCAAATAGAGCTTTCGATGGAACAAAAACAAACTACGATGATGAATACAAACTTTGCCATCCTGGGATAATGTAACTGTATGCCATTTGCCATCATTGAGAGCATCAGAGCCAGGAATCTGAATCGGATTAGCGACAACACCATTAAACATCAGATCAGCTTGTATGCGACCATTAACTAATCGTAGGACAACATAATCCTCATAATCCGCTCGTCCGAATGTATTATTTTCACCCATTGGACCATTATATAACAATAAACCGTTAGCTTGCCTAAAATTGAAATTAAAACTTTTTCATTATAAAATCATCATCATTATCAAATTATCATTCTGATAAAATATGAAATAATCAGCCTATTCAAGTTCGAAATTTAATTCTTTAACACTTCCAAGCTTGAGAAAATTTCATGACATTTAGAAGAAAATTTTTTTTATAACATTTAGAAATAGAAATGATATATTATCATGAATTATTGCAAAGAAATGTTTTCGATATGTGTTATATTAAGGGATGCTTCTTTGATTTGAAGACTTAATGGAGGAGTAATCAGTACATTAACATTACCCCACGAGGTTAGAGGTCACCAGTGAAGAAAAATATATATGGCCATAAAAGAAGTGAAGGAGGAAAAATTATGGAAATTAAAGTTTCATTTTTGAGAAAGTTTAGCTTGTTAAAGTTAAAATGAATCATTAGAAGTGATAATCACTTTGCATATTCTTGTAGAAAATTAATGATTACTTACTTAGTCAAAAATTGTAGAGAAATATTCAATGAGGTGCATGCCGGAACTGGTTTAAACCAAGCGAATCCTTTTCCATCAAAAGAACGTGTGGTACCTTGACATCGTAAACCTTTCAGGAGATTATTGCGACATTCACAGAAGAATCCCGGATATGTATTATGGCAAACACCGGAATTAAGGCATAAATTGGCTTGACATGATGAAGGTGGTGTAAAAACAGGACAAACGCAGGTATCATTAGACCAAGCATTTACACCAACAACAACTGTTTGATTAGCAGATACTACGATACCTTGCTGAAATATAAATAAAAATAGCAAAATTTTTTTTGTCGTATATAATTCTAAAATTTTTAATTAATTTCATATAATTTTTAAAAAATCATATAATTTGAAATTTTTATCGCATATAATTTAAAACTTTTCTCATTTGTTAAGCATTATGTTTACAAAACTTGAATTACCACAAATTGTAGTCACACCAATTTCAAAATTGATTAAATTCGTCCTTTTTTCTTCTTTTTTTTTTTTCAGATTAATTTAAATCCGGAAGAATAGGAGGAATATACCTCATTGGCATAATGAACAGTTTGACATCCTTTATCACATACGGTAAATTTGCACATATCAATACCAGCTGATACGATAGTAGCACCAATTGCTTGTTCTAATTCACTACGATATTGTGAAATTAAACCATTCAACAAAACTGGACTTTTATATGGACTAGAATGAGCCGAAAAACGGACATCTAACACGGCTGGAGCATAGTTTTGTAATACAACTTGATCTTGCTGAAAATTTTCAACAAACTTTTTCAAATTTAAACTTTTTGAACTTTCAATAAAACCATTGCTATGATCATTTTGTAAATAAGACACTAATAATGTTCTCTGTTTATATTCCACTTTTATTTTTAAAATCCCGTTTTAAATTTTGATTTAAAAAATATTTCATTTAATCATATATTAGTTGCTCATTGAAAGAGCAAGCAAAACATTCACATTACAGTAATTATATTTTCGAAGTAATTAAAGCACAAAATTAAATTAAGGAAAATCTTGAACATTACTCATACAATTGTAAATAATAAAAAATCTTTTTTTTTCTTTTTAGCAATAATAACCTTAATTGAGAAGACATCCAGTTCAGAATTCCCATCTAAATATTCATTCATTTTATTCACAAATCGACTCATCGGACTAGAACCGGTCGAATCAACTCTTATAAAACTTCCCGGTGAATTAAGTCCATTAGGCGATAGCATAATTCTTATTGCACCCTGTAGAATAAATAATCATCGAAAATTAATCAAAAAATTTGAATTAAAAATGAATTTTGAATTAAAAAAATTTATTCACAAATCTGAAAATTACTTAAATTTATGGGAAAAAAAAAAAAAAAAAAAAAAAGAAACCTGATTTTCGAATGCTGCAGCAGGTACCATCTTTACGATGACATTAACGACACCATATGCTTTCTCATTACGTCGTTTATCAACAACGCTAGCAGTCATACGGTATGTTCGAGGTGGCATATTAGCATCCATTGTGATCTGAAAATCCGAAAATAATCAATAAAATTGTAATTTGATAAGACGAAGAAATTGCGACTTGAAAATTTATCGATTGAAAATCTTTGAAAATCTATCGAAAAGTTTAGCTGTCAACTTCAGTGGATAAAAATGTGCCACTGATAAGAATCAAATTTCAAAAATTAAAATCAAAGTTGTTGATGGCTTCAACTTAATGCTTCCTGCATTATTAAATTTTAATAGATATTTATTTAAAAAAATTACGAAAAATTAAATTTTCTCTCTGTCCCAATTCTTCTCTTTCGTTCTTGTTCCCGATCCTGGTTCTTGTTAAATCGGATAATCAGCAATTATCAGTGATTTGATCATTATTATCCATGCTGAGATTAACTATACAAGTGTCTTACCAACACTTCTAATTTTTTGATTGCACAGAATAACTCAAAAAAAAAAAAGAATTTATATGGAAAGTTAAAAATAAAATACAAAATTACCTCTCCATTAATACCAAGACTGAAGCCAGGTAAAGATTTGCCAGGAGCCCATGAGAAGACTTTATCCGGTAAATCCCAATCATCTTTATCCTCAACATATACTCGTCCAATCATTGTTTTCCCGAGACGTCCCAGATAGCTATTCACAAAAATCGTCATTTCACCATCTCTCATCGGATTATCATTCTAAAACAAATCACTGATAATTCAACACAATTTAAATTAAACTTAAATGATTTTACTATTAATTTAAATTATTTGCTAATTGATAAAATCAAAAAATTAACTTTTCTAATTGAAAAAAGGTAGGAATAATTAAAAAAATAAGAAAACCATGTGTTTCCCATTCTTTTCTTCGATTTTTTTACATTTGAATATATGATAAGCTTTTTTTTTAAAAAAGCTTTTTAAATTACTAGAAAATTATGATCTTTAGAGTTCATAGATCAAGATTCAACTTCAAAACAGATTAATCTTACTTCAATTAAATTCCTTTTATTTCCAAAGCTTTTGTGCAAACCCCGGTAAAAAAAAAAAAAAAAAATATGCGATATTTAATCTTTCGTTAAAAGCGATCTCATTAATTCCAGCATAAAAGATTAGCAATGAATGGTACTTGAAATGAATAAATATTCTTTTTGTTCCTCATCTCAATCATAAAGGATCAGAAGATGAACAATGAGAACTCAGAATCGCTCATTTAAGAGTGACCCTTGACCTAGAAGCATAGATAAAGCAAGACATCTATTATTCCTCAGGAACTACATCTATCAGACCATTTCATCAAAAGAGAAAACTCATTAAGAAAGTTTTTAATTATAGACTGCATGCATCATACCAAAATGATATTCTTAATGCACTAATTATCAAGATGATCTTCAAAAAGCACCATATAATTTCAAATCCAAAATTTTTATGATAGTACTGGAACTATCTTGATTCCGAAATGGTATCAATTATTAATATTTGAATTATCTCGATCCCAAAGTGATATTAATTATTAACACTGGAACTATTCGGATCCCGAAATGGTATCTGTTATTGTAATACAGAAAACAGCAGAAAGTTAATTTTTTGAAATATAAAATAACAAAAAAAAACCGCATCAAAATATTAGTTTTGTGATATTTTAACAAGAATAGAACAAATTTCATTTTTTTTTTCTCTTTTCATTGAATTTTATTGAGTTCCTGGTGAATAGTACCGAAGAGAATGGGATTAGGAATATTTATTACTCTCGTTTCTTTTCAATGATAAAACAAAATTTTCGGCATTAAATGAAACAAATATTTTTACCTTCCGAAAAATAAAATTGTCGGTAATTTTAAATTTATGATATACAGATATCGATCTTTTTAAACCCCCAAATTGGGTATTTGTAGAAGGTCAAAAGATACTATCAAAGCCGATAACTTCTTTTTGATGGAATTAGTGTAGATTTCTTTTTTGATAAAAGTTTATTATTTGGATTGTTATTACTAATAAGAACTAATTAGTGTAAATCATCTACCTCATCACCAATAATTATGTAAACAGAACGTTCCGACTGTAAACCACCCGAATCTTTTAGAATTATTGGGATTTCGAGTTGTTTCCCGGGAAATTCAGCTTCGCGATCCAGTCGTTGCTTTGCCGTAACAATCATCGAACCATTACCATTATCACCACCTGAAATAAGCAAAGTTTGGATTTAATACAAATTTTTTTGTTTCATTACTTTGATTTCATTTTCCGATCATTGCAATACTTGGATTTTCCAGCAATTTCGGATATATGCAAGAAATTTTAAATAATGTGATTTGATTTGGAATCAGAGAATTTATTTTAAAGTAAAAATAACGTCTCGAATAGCTGTAATGTTGGCAGAATATCATGATTTGTAACAGAGATCTCACTAACGAAATCGTAAACATTGCAAGTTTGGTAAATATTGAAATCGTAAATATCACAAGTTTGCGATTGTCATAATAGCCGATGAAAGTAAACAAAGAACTTACTTTTTTTATAGACAACATTCAAATATGCACCAAATTTAAAATCTGGTGCTAATTTCATCATGAACGGTGGTCCATTCTCACTGCAACAAGAAATGAATTCTTCCTAATTAGTTTAATTAATCAGTTCAATTCGCTGCTAAACATTAAGACAGGTTTTTTTTTCTTTTTGCATATATAATACAAACATTTCTAAGTGACTTTTGAAAACTGTCAAATTGCCGATAAAATTTTTCAACTCGAATTTAAAAATTAAAATTAAAGGCATGAAGTTTGAATGAATAACTCAAAAGAAACTTTATAGAATAAATAATAAAACAAGCAAATTTTTGTCAAAAATAAATTATAAATTTTTGTCGATAAATCAAAAAATAAATTAGCATACATAGTATCTGGATCATATGCTCGTATTTCACATATCGGTTGCATAGATGGATCGGTATTTTCCATGAAAACACATGGATTCGGTACCGTATACGGTACCGGTGCATTATCATTAACATCTTGAACATAAATTTCTACTGTTTGAAATCCAACATTTCCAGCTAAAAGTTAACAATAATAAAAAACAAACAAGAAAGAGATCACCGATCATTTCCTATGTACATTCTGAAGAATAACTGATAAGCTGATAAGATAGTGTGAGAAAAGATAGTTTAAAAATGAAATGAATCCTTAGTGGATACTTCTTATGACAAGTATCACGTATCACGTAACGTGTCAAAGCAAGAAGTTGAAGCCAGGTTGGGACGGAAATGTTAGCTAATTGAAATCATAGTTGCCTCATATATGACAAATATCTTTTTTTTTTTTTAAATAAAATACGAACAAACCAGGATCAACTGCTTCAACAATCAAATTATATTTCGGAATTTCTTCACGATCAAGTCGTTGAGCAACACACAATGATCCACTTTGATCGATTGAAAATTGACGTTTTGGATCAGTTTGTCGATTAATTCGAAATCTAAAATTGAAAATTCAAAATTATCACTGAGCAATTTTAATTAACTTAGCATTTTTCTAGATACTATTGTTCATTAATGAAACTAATCCTCATTCTATGATTATTTTCATAATTAATTCGTTCAATTTGTGATTTTGCAGGAAATCTGACGACAAAATCCCTTCTTTGCTAATTTTCTTCCTCATTTCTTCTCAAATTTGCTTGACCAGTTGGGTACTTCATTAGCTTTCCCATCCGATCGACCGATACAAGATGTAGCTAGCATAGGATGGGAACAAATTTAATTAGTTTTAAATCGTCTTTGCAATGATGTCCAGGCTTTTGCATGGCTCACTTCATCGATACAAATTATTAGGCGCCTAAGTGAGCCTAGCAAATGTGCCATAAGATGGATACTTTATGTTAAATGAAATTAAGAATTTAATTCTACTACGAGAGCTATTCTTTCTTTTTCATAACATATATTTCCATACTTACTTCATCCTTCTATTTCTTTTAAACAAATAGAATTGGTAACTTTCATTTTGGAAAATTAAATTGAGACATTTCCATCGTAACTTTCATGGAAAATCAAATTACGTTTATATCAAATAAACTTTTTTTTTTCGAAATAAACCTTTTTTTCTTTCGTCACCATTTTGAAAACGAATATAGTATGTTAAATATAATGGCTAATAAATTCTATAAAATTCAAATTTATCTTTTCTAAAAAATTTTTAAAATCTTGAATTTTCGAAAAAAATTTATTAATTTCACTTATATTGATTTATTAACATAATCAAATCTTTAAGATTTCACACAAACTTGCAATATAATATTTTCCTCTCAATTTTTGAATTTTATATTTTTTCTATTACATACGGGGAAATTGAAATTTTCGAGGAATTTAAGAACAAGAAAAAATTCTTAATTTTCCACTGAATTTTCGCTATTTAGTATCTATCCTCATTCCATGTTTTCGGAGTAGAATGGAACTTATTAGTTTTTCATAATATACTGTGCCATTTAAATAATTAACTTATTTTATGCATAATTAGGCTAGTCGTGCAAATGTGTTAGCTAAAAGAGTACAAAGACCAATTGCAATAACATTGTTTTAATCCAACTTTGTGAATATTACCATAAGCTTTGGAACCTTTTTCAGTCCAAAATGAGCCTAATGATCGACTAAAAATGCTTCTTTTCAAGCGCCTTATGCTCTATCTCTCAAACTAAATATTCTTTATACCATTCATTTATGCTTGTTACGCAATATTATGACAATATAATCTAAAACATATGGAGGTCATCGATTGCTAAAAGGTCACACAAACTATGAATAAAATATTTCAACAATGTCAATAACAAATATGAAAATAACTTAGAGTTTTTTTTAGCAATTTGCAAAATTAAACAAAATTATTTTCCCCGAAAATAAAGTTTTTTTTTTTTTTTTTTTTTATCATCCTTCCAAAGTTTATAAATTTATAGTCAAACAATGTATCGATTACCAAGTTAAGTGCAAGTATTACTAAATTGATAAGAATGATTGATATTAATAGTGTCGAAAGAATTTATTTTTTTTTTTGAAAATGGAAAAAATTTTGATTTTATCATTTTAGGATTAGAGAAAATATATTTAACAGTTGTGAAGGTCATATAACAGGTGTGATGTCGGGATGAGTTGATAATTACAACACCGAATGTTAGGGGATTAATATTTAGTTTTCTCTATTAAATGGTAAACAACTATTTAAATCTCCCTGTGACCTCTCTAATTAGAGGTCAAATATAATTTGGATCTATAAAAAGCAGTAATTTCTATTTTTATTCTCATTAGGAAATTGTTTAAATTGAGCTTATTTTAACTAATTAATAAACAATTTCAATTCCTTGCTTTTCCAAATTTCCTCTTCCAGAATAATGAAATAGATTTTCGTTTCTTTTTTTTTTTTTTTTGTTTTGTGATTTAAATTCAAAATTCAGAATTCTAACAATACTTAATTATTGTAGTAAAATTTCTGAATTTCGATTCTGTTTAGTGTGATTTTAAATCTAATCATAGAAGGAACAGATTCTTTTCCCTTTTTTTAACGTACAAATTTTTTCCATCAATAGAAATATTTGTCGTTTTGAACAGGGAACAGTTGTTAGTTGTGATTTTAGTCAAAAAAAAAATGAATGTGAAAAAGGAGTAAGAACAATGGACGGAACATCGGCTTTGTCTGATATCATCAAAGAAAGTTTGAACAATTGTAATTATTCAAAATAGTCAAATTTTTCAAATTTTTTTCTTCTGAAAGATGGAATAAATTGGCTAATCGATTGGACAAAATTATCTGAAGAATGAAAATACTGAACTTGATAAGTGATCTCTGTTCATAAATCTTTTCATCTCTAAACTTAAAAAAAAAAAAATAATCCTGGATGATAGGGTCATTCGTAAGAACGGTTTATCAATCTTCCCTTGATTGCAGTTTCCATACCCGAACTTATAATTTTTTCCTTTTCCATTCATTATTATTATTAATTAGTCTGATATTTATCAGTCTGGATGATTATCATCACTAATCATTCATTTCGTTCTTTAAAAATAATTCTGATTGAAAGGTCAAAATTCTGAAGAATGGTCTATCATCTTCTCTTGATTGTAGCTTACTGAATAATACAAATGTATATTTTTCATCGAGAACAAGGGTAAATTTATAGGAAATAAGATGATGATAAAGGAAAGGAATGTTATCACTATAAAATATCAAAATACATCTTTCTCTTCCTCAGTCATTAATAAAAGTATTTCGAATTTAAGAAAACGCTTAAAATTCTTCTTTATCAACAATTCGTAACTGATCGCACAACAAGATAATTAATTATCAACAGACATTAAAGAAGACCCTTCGATAATCGCAGTGCAATCATTTCTCGATCATTTCAAATCAAAAAATACACACACACACACACACACACAATCGTTAATGCTTAATTCAAGGTCAAACTGTCAAACATATTTCTCAAAAGAAAATATTTTAAAAATTTCGACAATTTTAAAATTTAAATAAAATAAAATAATAAATATTCAGTTACATTCGTATCAAGATTAACTGCATGTATCTGAAGTATCTTACTTAATTTTAAAGGTCAATATTTGTTGAAAATTGGTTTCATAATACCATAAAATAGTTTTAATACGTCGCAAAAGATCAAAAGATTACTCATTAAGAAATTTCAAATAATGTGAAATCAAACGATGACTCATACATAGGTATGTCACAAGTATGTCGGAAGTTAAAAACTCTTGGTAAAAATTTTGCAATTAATTTAATAAAAGTTTTTTCGAAAAAAAAAAAGAAAAAAAGAAAAACAAACTTACGTCAAATTATGTGTCAATGAATCCTTATCACGGGCACGAAATGTTGCAATTAGAGTTCCTACAGGTGTATCTTCCGTTAAATTCTTGGTCAGCGTTACAACAATAGCCCGACCTTCACTTTTACTTTTATTATCACCCTTACTTTGATTATCAGCAAAATTCACGAATCGTGATCGGCTATGAAGGGAATCAAGGAAGAATTGCGGTAATTCTTGGCCTTCTACTACTCCTACTGATGATGATGATGATGTACATAAAGTAATCAGAAGAAGAAGCCTCCAAAGTATAGAATTTTTTGAAATTTTTGAATTTCTCGCAATATATTGTTTACTCAAACGGTCTGTTGATGACATGCAAAATGCCTGTGACGGAATGGATTCATGCTGAAAATTCCGCAGCGGAATGGAATTAGTTACAACATTGGTACTACTAGTATCGATGATGGACTCACACAGCGGTATCATTTGCATCCGCATCTTGCACCGTAAATCTTGCAACCTGTTTGCCGAGCCATGCATCTTCATGCAACTGGACATACTGTGGTCCGTTGATGACCGGCGGATTGTCATTTCGGTCTTGCAACTCGATGTGCACTTTTGTCGTTGCGTAGTATCGGCCATCATAAACTCGTACACCGAGCGTGAAACCGTCACGTTGTGTTGGATCTTCGTAATCCAACAACTATAAAAAAAAGAAAAAGTGCTACTTCCAGAGAATCCTCTCGGGAATGGAATCTAGGAGCAGGTTTTCTCTTTCTTTTTTTTTTTTTCTTCAACTTCACGTCTGCTAGCAGGAAAATAACTTTTCTTCCGAACTTTTTGCAAATCGATAATAAATAGAGAAGATGAATCAGAAAAAAATAGATAAGAAAAAGCAATTGCAAGGCTTTCTGGGAATGAAAGAATCTGCAAATAGCAGGCACGCACAATTCAATTTAAATATTCGGTTTTTGTGGCACTGAATCAGCTTATTTCTTGTAGGAAATAGTTTTCATACAGATTCTGATAATGATGAAGGCACTTTGTTGATAACGATGATAAAGCAGTGACTATGATATTGATAAGAAGGAAGAGGAAAGGCTTGAAGTAACACGAAAGACTAATGTGGCTTTAACATGACAGTGACATTTGACCCTAACCACAAACTCTTCCCAAATTCTTCCGAATTTTCCAAAAGTTTAAATGTTTGAATGATCCTGAAAAAGAATTGCATTATGATAGAAAAGACAAAAATATTCTAAACGCGTTGTAATTTATGAAGAATTTGAACGTAGAATGTTAATAGTGATAACGAAGTGATACGACTGATTTCTAGTTCCTCTAGTTTACATATCAAACATCTGACTCAGCCATGAATCATTACTTTGAATCTTGTATCAATAATTTTGACCGATATGTAAAGAAATGTAAACAAGAATGGTGCAAGAAGAATAAATAAAGTTGAGTAGAACGAGTTTTGTATTTTAGAACACAGAAAGTAAAAAAACTGCGATAGCTAGTTTGACCTTTAGCCTATTTATAGAACATGACCTTTCTTATCATAGCAAAATGCTTTTGCACTTCTTGCAAAGAAGAGAAAAAAGCTAAATAGATAAAATTTAACAGCAAAGAAGAAAAAAATGCTAAAAAGCATTTTTTGATAGGAACTGATAATAATGATAATAATATGACTGTTAACATTCATAGAATCGAAAAGAATCGCTATTTCCATCAGTGCAAAATCAATTTCTAATTTCTGAATAATGAAGAGAGAGAAATTCTTCGTTAAAAAATGACTTTGAAATTATGGAGAAACTCAATTCGACTAAAAAGTTTTATATTTAGAAAGAGCAAAGAAAATAAATTTGCGTTTAAAATGCAAGAAAAATCTTCCGGCGTTTTTCTTTTTTTTTTTTTCCGTCCAACATTACAAATCCAATTTGTTATATTCTAAGATCTTTTTTTCAAAACGAAAAAAATGACTCCTAAGAGATTTAAGTCTAAAAGAGAAAGGAAGCTAAAAAAAAAAAAAAAAAAAAAAGAGGAAATGAAAGTCAAAAATTATGAAAAATTTTGGTTAAAAAAGATTGGAAGGGAAAATTTAAACGAATGAGAGACTATACTTGTACTTCCCTTAAAACATCATTAATAACTAGGATGATCATTTCAAAATTCGACATTTATCAGGAGAGGATAAGTTGTACAACTTGCAAACGATTGTTCGAGAATTAAGAAGAACGCATTCTGAAACTGACAATTCTATCTATCTTCCCCTCCCACAACATTTCAACTTTTCACATCCATAAGATGTCGGAAAGAATCAAAATTATTTTGACCAAACATAGACATGGATAAATCATAAAGATTCCTGCAAAAAAAAAAAAAAAGAAAAAAGAAAAACTTCTGAATTTCTAGATTCTTCTGAGATGTGAAAACTTCTCACATCATTTATTTTTGATAAAATTTTTCATCTCTTCTCCTCACGAAGTTTTGCATTTTTCTCTTGCACTTCATGAAAATGCAAAATTCTGCATTGTTACTTTGAAATGAAATATCGAAATTATATATCGAGTTTCTATGACTAAACTCCAAAAAAAAAAAAAAAAAATGTAAATTTCAGTAGTAATAATCTTTAGTCACATAATCATTATCAGAATTAATAAATCTATGTAGTCTAGTAGAGCAAATATATTTGCGAATAGTGATATGATAATAATCCGGATAAGCTTAGACACCAGTTTCCTGAATGATATATATGATACTGGAATTGAATAATTTCATTTAATTTATTTCTAGTGAACAGACTATTAGTGGTTGTTCTTTTGATATAACGGAAAATTGAATTTTGATTCCAGATTTTTACTTATTCCTAATTTTTCAATTACAACTAATCTTAATTTCTGAAGCAATTACAATCGACATGAAACTTCATACATATCACATATCATTAATAGCTTCCTGCAATGACTGTTTGACAAATTACTGTCAAATCAAATCGAATAAATTTAGAATTAAAAAAAATAAAAATTGAATCAAGAATTTTTATAAATTGAGAAAATGATGATGTCGCGTACAAAAATACGATTAAAATAGAAAGAATAAATCAGAAGGGAATGGAGAAGAAGAAGAAATAAATGGCTAATATAATGTTAAAATTTTCGATAGATATGGATTTAAAAAAAAAGTTTTTTTTTTTCGATTTTCGATTTAACAAAATGTCAATTTGTCCATCATTAGTGGAAATCACAGCAACAAGATGAAATTGAAAAGTGAGGGTAATTAAGTGAGGATAATTTGATGTATATTCAGCGCTTCGTGCTAATAATTTGTCATATATTCTAATGTCACTTTGAAAATTATTCAGTACTTATTTCTACAATAATTTCAAATCTTCATGATCAATTCATGATAATTTTAAACCTATCAGCTAATTTTTAATAACTTCAAATGTATCAGTTAATTCATGATAATTTCAATCTAATCAATTAACAGCAAAATTAAATAGAAATCTTTTTTTTTTTTTTTTAAGGATATTTCTATCGATTTTTTAAACATGTCTTCCGATGAAATGGTTTCCATTGAATGATGAAAACAATTATCGCGACATCAATGAGGACAAATCAAGCAACAAATGAAGTTTGAAATGTTCGGAGAGCAGCAAAAATTGAGGGACGATCCCTCGATCAATAAGAAATTGTACCTCATTTTCATAGTTTTTCCTTTAACTGTTACTTTTCTCATTCAAAATTATCTCTCATGACCATTACCAGAAGTTAAACTTCAATTCAAAAATGATATGAAAAAGGAAAAAGAAAAACACAATTGGTAGTTTCAAATATGTCATTAAAAGGTAAAATAATCTTCTCATGGGACAAATCTATAAAATGTTTTTCTTTCGTGAAAAAATTTGATTGTCACTTGTAGCAGCAGCCTATTTTCAATGTCAAAAGAAGAATTACTACTAAACAGTTCTTCTTCGGATGACAAAAATGTTATCTAAAAAAAGAAAAAAAAAAGAATTAATCATTTCACGGATCAATTTGTATGTAATCGTTAAATTTTCAATCAAAAAATTATGGGGAAGAATTATTCAGGTGTAAAATGGTTTTATGGAGGAAAAAAAAGAAAAACTTAAAATCTTTTATGATAATGATCGCTGGCATTTTTTTCTTTTTTTCATCATTGCTACCAGAATCAAAATCTATCATCAATCGATCGATCGTTCTTTAGCAAAAAAAAAAAAAGAAAAAAACGATATGTGAATTTGTCGAAATTTGTACAAAATTTCCAGCCCATTGATTACATTTTACAGATTGATTTTACGGTAACTTTTGAAGGTTAAGAAAAAATTGCAAATTGCAAAAAAACGAAAGAGAAATTTATGCAAAAAAAAAGAAAATTGAAGAAACTATTTGCCTTTATATTTTCTTTTATATATTATAATCGTGCCATTCGCTAGCATTTTCTATTCAATTGTCGGCAAATAAAAAGAAACAAATAGTTCATTGGTTCGGATCATTTCAAAGAAAAGTTGTAAAATGAGTGGTAAATTTACTTGAAACTTTAAATTACAACATAGAACATTCATTCATGGAACAAAAAAGCAAATGATAATATCGGTAAAAAAATCAACAAATACGAGCAAAAAGTGAGTACCATAAAAGTACCGTAAAAGCTTTCATCTATGGTACCATCATCAACGATACGATGTCCATTTTGTTGTAATTTAAAGTTTCAAGTACCGTAAATGAAAGCCTTTGGCAGATCTTTTATAAGTATTTTTTTTTTTATGGTACTCATATTTTGAAGTTTGCATGGCAAAAAACCTTGATTAAATAAAAACCTTCTTTTATTTCTTCTTGAAGTATAAATCGGAAAAAGAAAATAATAATATAAGGAGAAAAATGATGGAAATTTCATCGTCCCTTCTCAAACAAATCTCAAACAAAGCAAATGTAAATGAGAGTTTTTTCAAAATGACGTAAAAATTCGAAAATTTCCATAAATTGCCTGCTAAAAAGATTATAAGAAGGAATTTGCTACAGAAGATTAGTCAGTTGAAGTTTAAGAGAAACTGAAAAAACTTGAAATTATATCGGAATTTTTAAAGAAAAGAACTTTAAAACTAAATTGAAATACTTCGCTAACTTCATATTAGCTTATAAGGAATAAGTACATTAAATGATCAATGCAACTTGATGGATAAACTTTACCTAAAATATGATATAATTTTTCGAATTCCAAGTTGTTTCTAAGCAAAGACAAATTCAAAGCTTAATTAAACGAAGTCTAATTATCTAATGACGTATTAATTGATGAAATCCTATGGTGCTAAAACTCATTAATAGAATTAAATAGTGCAATATAATTTGGAATTAATTTCATCTCATTTATCTTCATTCATTTCTTCCGGCTCTTTGACAAAAAACAGAAAGTCGTAAAATCAACGATCATGAGATGAGTCAATAAATAAAATTATTCAATTCCAACCATTTTTTCTACAACTGTTCAACGGATTTTTCGAAATTCATAGAAAAGTGAACCGTTTGACACTTCGGCAAGTACAAAGGTCGTCGAGATAAAAGCTCTCTCAGAGCTTCAAAGGTTCGATTCCATTAGGAAGATGAAATGAAATGATTTATTCCTTACTATTTACCGCTGACAAGAAATTTATGCAAAAGTTTTGTGCAATCGATTATTTAAAAAAAACGATTTTACATTTCAACATAAAAAGAAAAAAAAAAGCTGAAGATTTTATATCCATTTCAACTATTTGAGTACAGTGATGGGTACTGAAAAATGCATTTTTTTGAATCAGAAATAAAGAAAATCCTAAAAGGTCAAAGAGCATCCATTAGTACATCAATAATGCCAACTACAACTAGAAGTTGTTAACTAATTGCTAATTAATGATATTCGCAAATTCTTACGAAAGACGTATACCAGAAAATTGATAAATGAATTTTAAGACATCAAAATTCCATAATGCAATCGTTGAATAAAATGAAATTCAATCAGACGAAACCAGAAATTTTGAAAACGGGCGAACATTAATGCAACATTGTTGGGAAAGAGATTCCCGCAAGCAGAACTCTCTTCCTTTCCATTATGTCTACACTTCTTCACCGAGGAAAAAGTAATTGGAATTCCCAGAGAACTGGGAAATACCGGGAGAATAGATAAATGGAGAAAAAGTACGAAAGAGCATGAAATGAAAAATGTTCATCGAGTTTGACTTTTAGGTGAGAATGGACAGGGAGTGGACAGCTGTTTCGTCTCTCTCTCTTTCTGCCCTTATTTAAGTAGGCTCTCTGGTCAGATATAAGTAGTGCTGACAGACAGATAGACGGTAAGAGGCAATGAGGTAAAGACTGCGAGAGTACGAATGAGAGTGAATGTGGCGGGAATGTCAGGAATGGCCACTTTTTTCACTAAATCTTTTTGATGAGATGGAAAATGCATCAAAGTTTGGAAAACGTAAAAATGATGATATTTAAGATGTGAGTTCACGTCCGTAGGAAACAAAATATTGAAGTACAACGTGAAATTTTACGTGGAACTGAATATTAGAGAAAAACGTGAAACTTACGTGTATCTAAATATTGAAGTAGAACGTGGAATCTAAAGTGTGATCTGAATTTTAAGCTAGAACGTGAAAATTAAAGGGTAATCTGAATCCTAAGATAGAAGTTAGAATCTAAAAATGTGGCCTGAATACCAGGAAAGATTGAAGTGTAATCTGTTTACTAATGTAAGAGTGATAAGAGTGGCCGCTAAAGTAAGATATGGATTCTGAAGTACAACTTTTAGATTCTTCATTAAGGTAAGATATGGATTCTGAAGTACAACTTCTAGATTTTAAGCACAGATTTGTTAAATAATGAGAAATAAGTACAACTGAATCTGGAAACTTTCCAAAAAAAAAAAAAGGTAAAATACGTCATTATATCTAATACATGCAAACAAATTATTACGACTGAAACTAAAATTCAAATTACTGATGTAGAGATTGATCTAGAAATTTGAAAATTTTTCATGCTAATTTTTTTCTTTTACGGAAAATTTATTATTAAAAAAAATATTATTCGAAAGTTTAAATTATCATTTCAGAAATATTTTACTTTAAACAATCTCTGGTACTCATCTCTTCTTGGTCATGACCTTAGAATGAATGACCAATCATAATAACACGTAAAAGTGCCGAATTTTTATGAGATTCAACAATATAACATTTGATCAAACTATTGACCCCATGAATCTCACGGAAAGTGTTAACCTCAAGGACAAGATGATGGATTTCCCAGTAAACAAAATGACTCTTGACCTTTTGAGAAGTACCACACAACCCTATCCTACCGAATAAATTTCGGCTATTCAATCGACTACTCAATCACATCTTTCACACTTCGTTGAACAGATGTGATTGAGATTTTTGCAGAAAAAAAAGCTAATCTTTTTACAATTCAACTTTTCTTGTGCATTAAAAAAAGAAAAAAAGTTATTTTACAAAGTTTTGCAAAAAATTAAAATTCAAATAATCCGTAAAGATTTAGGAATGAAAAGAGATACTGGAAAATGAAACAGGTCAAGGAAAAACTTAAATAAAAGAATTAAAGAAATATTCAATCGATGGTGAAAACTCTTGAAATTCGTCCTCTCTTCTTTTTTCCCAATCTTTTACATTCTTTTTAATGAATAAATAAGTAGAGAAAAAAGAGCCAAGCAGTAGTAGCAGTAGTAATAATAGAGGAATTTGCTTTTAAAAAATAAAAGATGGAGAAGAGGCCTTGGCCACTTCTCGCTAGTTCTACTTGAAAAATTGAACAAGGACTATTTGGCCAGATGGAAATGATAAATCTTTTGCTATCGGCCAACCACTTGTTACCACTTATTCGACCAATTTTGAGCAAATAATTGAGATAAACAGATTAGTTGTACAATGATTAACAAAATCAGCTAATATAAAAAAAAAATCATTTCCAGAAATTCATCAAATTTTCCGGATCGTTAATTCGGAATTCCGCTAGCTATTGTAGTTCTAGACTTGAGCAAGACATATTATTGTTGAAATACTGCAAACAGAGGAAATATAATAGTAAGGAAGAAACTGAAAAACTAAAAAAGACAAATTGAAGGATGAGATTTAAAAAAACTCTGATAAAAAAATTTTGAAAAATGGAATTTCTAAAAATAGAAAATTCTAAAAAATTCTGAAAATTTGTTCCAATGTTTATGCTATACTTTGATTTCAGTAAGAATTGTATGAAAAAAAAAAAAAAAATCCTAACATATTCAAACAATTGGCCAAAGAAAATTCTTTTTTGTTTTCTTTTTGCTAACAAATCATAAAAATTATTTTTGAAATGAAAAGAAATTGATTTTCTTTTTTTCAAAAGTGAGAAGTTTTTTTTTTTCTTTTATTAAACAGATTTTATAAAGGAAATATAAATGAGAAGCGAGACAAATTGGCTGAAAAGAGCCTTGTTGAAATGAAAATGATCGATAAAGTTTTGTTTTTATTCGACGACTTTTATTTCATTTAAGAAAAAGTACTTTGTAATGTTTGCCGAATAAATACTTTTTAATTTTAAAACGCGGAAATTAAAGAAGTATAAAAAAAAAAAAATAGGAAAAGATATTGCTTGGAAAAGAAAAAGAAAAATCCTTTAATCTGAAAAATCATTTTGGAAATTTCGAAAATTTTTAAACTATTTTATGTTTATCCGGCATACTGAAATCAAAATTGTAGATTCGAAATTTCATCAAATTTATTGAAATTTGAATTCAATCATTTCAAGAACTACCTAAATGATACAGCTCATATTGTCACTTACGTTTATCAAACTTTGTTATATTAGAAAAAAAAAAAAAAAGAAAAAAAAATATCTAGGGTTGAAGAATGATTCATTCATGATTTTGAAATTAAATAATTATGGACGAATCATCACCAGAAGTGAAGAAAAATGATGCACAAATTGTCTTGTCAAATAAATGATAAAAAAAAAAAAGTGATAACGATGATATCAACCAGTTTGTATAATTAAAATTAGTATAATTAAAAAAATCTGTATAATCAAATGTGTAATTAAATTCGCATAATTAACAAGTGTACAACAATAATGAAAGTTGCTCTTTCAAATTCAAATTTCATATGTTTGGCGATTCTAATTATCAATTCTTCAATTTCGATTACAAGTTCTTTTTTAAATATTTATAATAGTTTAGAAAAAAAAAATTTAAGTTCATAATAGTTTTAAAAACTTCAATCCTACAATTTCAAATTTGAGAACTAAAATTTATTACTATTTCATTGATTGCTCATTTTTAGTACTTCATTTCTCAACATATGAAATAATCTATTCAACAATAACATATTCTTATTGAATAAATCATCTCGGATATCGAGGTAAAGTACTTCGAGAAGCAATTTTCCATATGCGTGATGCCGAAAAAATGTTGCAAATTTTCTTCACTATAATGCATTTACAATCAGAATTGCAAAACTTATAATTGAAATTGAAGAACTTATGATCGGATTAGACATTAAAAGAACGATTCTCACTCAACGATTTACGGAAGAGAATTGCAGGATTTTTTAATCGGAATTGCAAAACTTTATAATCGAAATTGCGGAAAAAGAAATCAATAATTAGACATAACAGAAACGATTCTCACTCAACGGTTATGGTTAGAGAATTGTAGAAACTTATTAATCATATTTGCAACATTTATAGAGAGACAATGAAGAATTGAACATTTCAGAAGCATTTTGCATTCAAACGAAAAAAAAGCATGGTAAAATATCACTTTTCGAAAAAAATTTTGACATTTACTAATACAATTAATCGGCAAAATTCGTAGAATTTTCTTTTTTCTTTCTTTTTTTTTGTTTACAAAATTCGACCTTCTGAAGTTAAAGATATGATTATATTCACGGATACATTCAAGAATCGATCGATTTTTTCTTTTTTGGTTCAAAAACGATTTCGATTTACATTTTCGATAATTCTTTAAATGTCAAATAAGAAAAAAAAATGAAATAAAATTTATTTATTCGACAAAGACATACATACCTGGCATGAATCACACATGACAATCAGTACCAGAACATAGTAATATCGCTCCAAAAATCACTAATTTGAGTAATAAATTAGAATTACGACGACGGAGAAAAAAAAGAAGACATGAATTGAACTGAATTTTGAATTAATGATTTTTTTTTTTTTTGGAGTTGTCCGTCGCTGTGCAAGGATTTCCATTTTTCAAGCATTCTACGAATCGATATGATCATAACTGTCAAGAGAGATGTGTCTCCTCAGATGATAATGGCTTGAGATGACAATTTCAAAATTCGAAATAAATTTCAAAAACTAGCCGTCAAATAGGTCCATTTCAATCCCGTAATGATTAGTTTTTCTTCTTCTCTCCGGGTGGCAGTTCGACGACAAAACGAGATTGCTGAATGTTCGCAATTTTCTAATAAATTTGCTTTTATAACAAAATTTTTTTTAATGAATATTATTGAAAGTACGAAAGGATGACGGGAAAAAAAAGCCAAGAAAGGACAAGAATATTTAATTCATTTCATTTAAAAAAAAAGAAAAAAAAATCGATTCAATAAGAGTTTCCTTCATTCACGCAAAATTTTTGATAAGAAATTTTAAAACATCAATTTCACATTATTTTCATTCATTTGAGCAAGGTTTGTTGTTTAATTAGATATTTTGTGATGAAAAAGTAATACCGCTGAAAACTATAGTACTAAATTAATTTCGTATTTTTCAATTTGTTTTTTAATTTCTAAATTTTTTTAATTTCTTAAAATTGTAAAATTTTACAACTTAAAATTTAATTTTTTAAATTTCTTACAATAAGTTTCGTCATCATAATTTTGTTTGTTTCATTAAAAAGATGACAGAATGAATCAGATTGAAGGATGAGAAGAAAAGTTCATTATAAGGTCATTCATTCTTATCTTTAGAGCAATCACTAATTATTTCCATCATTAATTGAGTATCAGTGAGAGTATCTGCAAATGATTATCACATAAGTGATAAGTAAGTATTGATAAAAATGGAATAAAAAGATGAGTAAATTTGAAAAAAAAAAAAGAAATTGATTACTTCTAAATAAAAGAGCTAACACATTGTTATGCATGGTTTATAAAAAAGTGCAGCGAAATTTTGTCAAAAATTTCATAAATTTATCAATTTAAATTCATTTAATCAATAATTTAAAGCAAATTTTGTCAAAAATTCATTATATTTGTAATTCGTTTTACTAGTATTTTCAAATTATACAAATGTAGAAGAGGTTAAAATGAGGTCATAATAATAATGTTGTAGTATCGATTGAATTTAGATAAATATTCAAAATATTAAATGACATAACGAAGAAAGTAAACAGTGATTAATTATTCATTTTCTATTAAAATATTGTTATAGGCGAATGATTCATTTCATATTTCTTAGTCTCAACAAATGCATTTTAAATTATGTTTGGAAGAATTTTAAAGAAAACAATCTTTCTAAATATTCAAATTTTAGAGTGAAAATTGAAAGGGAAGGATAAATGATGCGAGAAACAGGTCCATAATTATCATCTTGTCCTCAATTTGAGTTGAGTTAGGTGACCAACAACAGACTGTAATTATTTGTGTATTTTCATAAAATTACAAAAATTATTTATTTTCATTGGATCTGAATGGCAATATGAAAGTTTACTACAATTCTTTCCATGGATTATTCAAAAATCAATCGATGAATATAGTTTTATTTCAACTTTTATATCTTATGTTTTCATGTGAAGACTCAAAATATGGTAATATAATATATTTGAGTCCTATGACCATATCATGAAAGTATCAAAAAATGATAAAAAAGCTGTGGGATCAAATTCCCGATCAAATTTGTCGAGAAGAAATCTGATAATTTTGGAAGAATTCGAAAAGTTTTTCTGTTATTAGGCAAAAAGACGGATATAAATTGAGATATCAGATTCCAAAAATTCGTCATCCGATTCTTCGTTATGTTTATAAAAATGAATTTATAGACAATGAAATTATGATTCACAACAGTCTAAAATAGTATCACAATTATATGCCAATTGATAATCGATAAAAATAATATAAACATGAGAATATTGCAAATTTCAATTGGAAAGAGCAAGGAGAGAAGGGGAAGTATATCTAAGCAAAGTCATTATCATCATTATCAGCAAAATTTTAAGTAAAACCATTGTCATCATTATCAGCAAAATTTTAAATTATTATTATCATCATTAGAAAAAGTCTAAGCAAAATCATTATTACTATTATCAGCAAAATTCTAAGCAAAGTCATTATCATCATTATCCGCAAAATTCCAAACAAAGTTATTATCATCATTATCAGCAAAATTCTAAGCAAAATCATTGTCATCATTATCAAAAAAATTTTAAATTATTATTGTCATCATCAGGAAAAGTCTAAGCAAAATCATTATTATTATTATTATCAGCAAAATTCTAAAAGAAATCATTATTATCATTATCAGCAAAATTCTAAGCAAAGTCATTATCATCATTATCAACAAAATTCTTTAATTCACGGATAATCTCACGAAATAGCAGAAGATGTAAGGATTTACTATTCGGATGCCATCGAACCTTTTTCCTACATCTAATCTTCAAGGCTATGATTATCATATTAATTTCAGGCTCAAATACATTATCATTTCACATTACAAGATGGCCTATTTTAACAAATCACCTCATAATGCGCTTAGTAAAAGTTCATCCGTCATAATAATGAATATGGCAAGTTATCATCTATCCAAGGTCATTTTAATGTCGAAGATTACTAACCTTTTTGCTCTCAATTCGATTATTTATATTAATTAATTAATTAAGTAATTAATGATAAAAATACTGACAGTTTAATAGATCATCTCAGAAATGAGAAATTAATCCTTTTTTTTTTTTTTTTTATGCCTTCTGATTTCTGATTCATATTTGACGATATTTTATATATCAAAACTTTGGCATTACATTAGCTTAATGTGATAATTTTAGCTTAATTTAAATTATTTTTTCAATTTTAGCTTAATTTTTATTTAACTTAATAATTTGATTTTTTTTTTTCACTTACTGCTTATGTTTTAATTTTTATAAAATTTCAAATTAAGCCAATCGAAGATTGCTATGAGAAAATTATAAATTTTAAAAAATTTTTTCAAAGTGAATTTTTTGCTTTCTTTGTCTAGTGCCATTCTTCTAAAATAAAAATTCTATTTTATCAAACTAACATCAAGAAATTGTAGATCAAATCATTCGGCAAATTCGACATTTCTTAAAATGAAAAAAAAAAAAAAAAGGAAAAAAATTGTGTCGCAAATGATTTTTTTGTAGTTCGTAGAGAATACGACTGGAGAAAAACTGCGAAAATCATTCATTTTATATCATAAAAAGTAAGCAGTAATTTGAAATCATTAAACAACATGAAATATCATTTGAATGTCATGCGATCTTCTAAATGTCCTCTTCTTGATTCCCCTAGAAATGGGACAAGGAGATGGGAAAGATGATAAGAGATGAATAAAGCAGCAATTTACATTTTATATTTCGCAAATTATTTTAAGGAATTTGTACGAATACCTGAGAATCAATAAAATTTGTAACGAAAAAAAAAGAAAAAATCTGATAAAACATGATATTTAAAGATAATCCAGGCTGTTCGTTCCAAGAATTGATAAAATTAAAAAATTTAGAAATATGTTAATAAAGGCCTAAGATGGGAAGCATCATAACTTGACTGAAATTGTTTTGAAAGAAAAATCTCAATTTATGCTTATATTTATCGTTATTCTTGTTCTGTAACAAAATCTACAAAAATTGAAATGACGTATATAAAAAACAACCTTCACTAAGCCAAAATGTGTCTAAAATAAGTTTCAAAAATGATATCAATTCTATAAAATAGTGATTGAGGTAATTAGAAAAAAAAAGAATGGCATGTAAAGATAATAGGCTCATTTGGCCAAGATTAATAAAGTTTAGGATCAGGGAACGAGTTCATTCACGAGAATGCTCGGAAGAATTAACAATGTTCCACCTTTTTATTATATCAGTAAAGGTGTTTTAAAAAATGATATCGATTTTGTAAAATAACAGTTCTGAGATTGAGGTAATCAGATGTTCGGAAGAATTACTCATTCTCGGGATTGCTCGAGAGGAGAGTTATTCATTCTCGAGATTGTTTAAGAGAATTAAGAGTAATCATCCCATCTTTTGTCATATTAATAAAGATGGAACAAATCATACATAAAGATAAAATGTCTCTTTCTAATCAATAGCGGATTTCTTTCCTTTCCGTCTAAAAAGAAGTTTCAAAAATGATAAAATGAAAGTTTCAAAAATGGTACTGATATCATAAAAGAACAAATATCAGGTTAAGGTAATCAGGATGGAGTCAGTAAAAGAGCTCATTCTCGAGATTGCTCGAGAGAAGCTTGAAAGCAATCCTTCCGTCTTTTATCATATCAGTAAAGGTGGAAACAATGATGCAACTAGGCGGAGAAATGCTGGATTTCTTCATTCCAGGCAGGTAAAATCAAACATATACACAACAATTTTACATTCATTCATCTGTCTGGTATTCCTTCATTCCAAGGACATCTATCCTATCCGTCGTCGTCGTCACCACCACCACCTGCTGTGATATTCTCTTAAATTGAAGAGGAATGTGCTTGTAATGAAATAGATATGGCATTGTTATGAATTGAGGTAAGATGGCGGCAATGGCTACTCTCATTGATCCCAAGTTGGCGGAAAAGTTTAATTAGTTCATACATCCAAACAGCTTGGCTATTCCTATTAATCCCAAGTTGGTCATTACACGTGGAAAAGTTTGATTAGTTCATACATCCAAACAGCTTGGCTACTCCTACTAATCCCAAGTTGGTCATTACACGTGTAAAACTTCGCTAATATATTCTAAAAGCTTCATTTAATCATCCTAAAACGCCTATTAAACAGAAAAATTTTTTTTTTTGCAATTAGCACAAGATTAGCAGAAATAACAATTAGTTATATTGGTAGAAAAAAGTCTGAAAAGAAGAAAGAGAAATCAAACTTTAGATCTTGAAGTTCTCAAATTTTTAACCAGAAAATTTTGTTTCAAATTAAGCAAGTAATTTGAAAAGTTTCCAATCTTGATTGTGTCAAATATATAACACAGTCTTTTAAATTTTATAAAATACTTGTTGTAACAAAATTTATGGGTAACTTAAAAATGCAGGAAATATTTTCAAATATGAGATGGAAAAAATGTAAACTTGTTAGAATAAGAAAATAAAAAGAGCATGCTCAATAGAGAGACTGAACGAAAAAGAAATAAAAAAGTTCCTTAGCTGAAAAAATATTAAATTCTTGATTAAATGAAAGGAAAAAATTGAAGGATTTATATGAGTAAAGAAGAAAATAAGATTGCTTTTGATATCGTTTAAAAAATTCATTGTACTAAACTTCATCTTTGTTATAATTTAAATTTTATGTTTAAACGAATCAATTTAAGTTGTGTTTTTATTGAGGTGATAAATAAGGCGGATTTAGCGGACAAAAAAAATGTATTATGAGAAAGGAAGGACCAATAAAATGTCGCAAAAAAAGAAGGATTCGTTGGATCAGTAAGGTGTAGCGAAAAAATCTTGCGAAAAATTCAAGAATCATTTCCTTGATTTTGAATAGAATAGCAAGTTATCAAAGATTACAACTAAAAAAATAGAGAATATTACTAATATCTGTTGAAAAAGGCGGAATTATTGGATGGAAGAGAAAGAGAAGGTAAATATTCAAAATTGTCGTCATATTCGGAGGTCATCAAAAAAAAAAAAGACACAAATCGCAAATGCGAACGCAAATGACCATTCAGGTGTATTGAGACGAGAATGAATGCAAAGCAAAAGTAATTTGCCTACGAAAGGTCATTTAAGGTTATGAAAACATCAAAAAAGTACAGGAAACATAATTGTAAAGATGGAAATTTCTTTTTTGCAATGAGCCAAGTTTCAGTGAGATCAAAAGAGTGCAAAGTATTTTCAAATTCTTTCACAGACGAAGAATTTGATGATGAGAATTCAAGTTTCAGACACTTTTATCTCTTCGCTTTTTTATTTTATTAAGATTAAAGTTTGTAAAAATGCATTCCATTCAATTTCTTAAATGATTAAATATAATTAATTCTTCAAAATATTAGTAATATTCAAACTAAAGATTATTTTTGCATAAAATCCAGAAAATCCATCCTTTATTATGCAACTTTCTTTTTTTCCATTTTATTCTCAAAATTCATCAAATTTCGTGGAAGTTCAAAAGCGCACAAAACTTCACTCAATAATATTACAGGAAAAAATCACATTTTGAAATGTTCAAAATTTATATGTTCCCTACAAAAAATTAGAGAATTTTTTTTATTAGAATTTAAGAATTACTCCTCTAACTTTCTGGTGCTATCTCTTCCCATACTAGCATTTTTCGAATTTCAATTTAAAAATGATGCAAAAGTTTAATTTGAAGGTTTTGAAAGAGATAAATTTATAAAAATCTATTCCATTTCATCTCTTAAGTGATTAGACATATTTAATTTCTTGAAATATCAGCTACATTCAAATAAACATATTTTTTTTTAGTTGTGCATAATAAAGTAGATGGGAATGGATTTTCTGGATTTTATGCAAAAATAATCTTTGATTTGTTATTTTAAATGGATGGAACGAAACAAATTTCACTAATTAAAAATGAGAACACTATTCGATAAATTACGATTTCTCGCCAGAATTCTTAATAAAAATGCATCAAATTATGCTATGAATGAAGTGTAAAGTATTTATAAGATGTGTAATTTGCATAATTTGCAGCATTAATGCATTTCCAAAGTTCGATATTCTAACAACAATTTCAGCAAGCATATGAAATTATGCAATATTTCTGCAGCAAAACTTATGCAATTTTAATATTATCATTTGTGAATATTGAACAATAATTTTTGGGATGAGTGTAATTTCTGAAATGATCAAAAAAAAGTTTTAATATAGAAATGGATTGAAAGTTCCGAGAGACATTTATTATCTAATTTCGAAAAATAGAGCACATCAAATATAAAATACTTCTATTTCATGCATAAAAATAGATCAACATGACAACAACATGACAGCTGAATCTTAAAATTATTGATAGAAAAGACCTGATTTGAAAAATTTTTTATATTATTTTACTTCTCTACCAGAATAATCCATCTTTTCCTCTTCATCAAATTGCACAATTCTGCATTGATTATAATAATTAATTGACGATAAAACTACTCTCTAATAGAGGTATGAATTATAATAGTATTTAATCAACCATATAAGCTACTTTAATTTACCTTTAATATATCATTTTCATCAATACCCAATTAAAATCTTCGAATAAATGAATAATAATTATGCAAATTTTGTTGTGACTAAGTGGGAGAAAACGAAGGGGAATGAATTAACTAGATTAATGAGTAGTAAAATAAATGAAAAAGAGAGTGTTTTTCAATGGCTCAGAATCACAAGCATCATAGATTTTTTAGTTTCATGAAAATGTGCGGAATTTTAAGGCTCACAGATTCAAGTTTCAAGAATACAAAATCTTACACCTCATAGATTTTTGTTTCAAGAAAGTATCCAGATGGACACTTAGGTTCAAATAACGCCGAGATACCATTATCTTTCCACGACTCTTTCTTATGCTAATTATTTCCTTCGATAATTAACATGTATTTAAAGATAAAGCACATCCATTCAATGATGAATGGAATGAATTTACGAAATACATTGAGAAGCGCCAATTTCCATGAACATGATGATTACTGTCCACTTGAGATGACCCCAATTTAACCAGATAATCCAAACTTAAGTTTCTCAATTTGAATTGAATGAAAAGTACCATTTAATAACAAAAGAAAGAAAAGAAAGTGGGAAGAATTGTGGGATGGATTAGATGGAATGAAATGAATTTCATCCAAGAACTTCTAAATTAATCCTTAAAATATGAAGGAAAGATTTTAGAAAATATGAAGAGATGAGGGGATTCGGAAAATTGGTTATTTGGGCTAACTGAGGGAAACAAAAAAAAGAAATTTTGTCAATTATTTTCGAACAAATGTGGGAATAAATATTCGAAGGATGCTTTCTTTTCTTTTTTTTTTTGTTCATTGGTAAATTGAAAAGATGAAAAAGAAAAAATTTCATTCTTAACGACCATTTTAAAATTTAATCGTTCCATTCAATCGTTTATCCAAAAGGAAAAAAGTAACAACTTTTGGGATTTCTTCTTTTTTTTTGCTAAAATTTCAACGAAAGAACATTTACTTACTTATTTATTTACTTACTTTGAGATCAATAATTGAGTAAAACCGTTAAAACACTAATTATAGAAGATTAATAATTAATTTTTCCGTCAAATTAACTTTTTGTCTTTTTTTTTTTTTTTTTTTCAAAATCAGACGACAACATTCTGCGACGGATAAAATAAAAGTTGAGTAAACTGGATGAAATTAAAGCATTCAAAATGTTAATTGAAAGATAGCATAAGTAAAAGATAAAACTTGTTTTAAATTTAATCAAAACAACATGAAACGAAATGTGTTAATATCAGATATTTGAAACAATCAATGATTTCATTTCTAATCATTTTATCAAAAATCCAAATTGATAAAATTGGGAGAACAAAAATAGATGAAGAGCTTCTTCCGATGAAAAGATGAATTAGTGAGACGTGCCATCATCATCATCATCACCCAAATAATAAAAGTAAACAAAGTAATTGTGGGATGTCATCAGTGTGTGTGTGTGTGTGTGACAAGATGAGATGACAAAGATTGAAGAAGTAAATAAAAGTAGTGTTGGAGGATAGGAAGAATGAATAATAGTTCAAATAGACGATGACTGACTGAATGAATGTCTCTTTGCCAAGGGAAAGTGAATAAAGTTGATTTATAGAGAATTTAATGATAAATTTGCATACAAATTGACTAAAAATCATTTAAAACTTAAAAGCTTTTAGCAGAGAATTAAACGAAATTTATGAAAATAGAAATTGAAGAAGGACAAGAGAATTTCATCTTTGAATTATTACGATTTCTAACTTTGTATTCTGAATTTGTTTCCAACTTTGTTCGAACTTTGTCTAACAGATCATAAATTGATCTAATTTTGTTGAAAAAGAATTCTCTTCCTTGAGAAAATATCTCCAACGAAAGAAAATTGAAATTGAGTGTCTTTTTCGTCGGTTCCTTCAGATTTCGAATAAATTGTACTGAAATCTATCAAGCATCATTAAAGAATCCTAATGATTCTGATTCTGCATTAAGAAGGAAGGAAAATGGAGAAAGAGATGTGTTGGTATGAGAGTGAATTCGAAGCAATAAATGTATGAAAAAAAATAGAATGTAAAAAGATCGCGAACAATGATTGAAGGAATGATGCTTGATCAGAAATGACAAAACTGCCATACGATGACAATGAAGGACAACAATGGAAGAAAAGGTGAATGAACAGGTAATCCTTAGTCGATATTGATCGATCGATACATGACGATGATGACCTTTTGGTTAGGATAATGAGGAAAAAGGAGACGGAGCTAGTAGCTAGGATGAGAAAGATGATGACCTCTGTAAACAAAAAAATATTGATGCACGAAATTAGCGAAACGATCGTGGCTTCTAACTCGAATCACCGTATATTCAGATTCATAGACACTTGAAGGATATTTTCGATGCATAAATTTTGGGTGAAAGATTAGAAAAAATTCTGAAAACATTACTTTTCTTTTTTTGATAATATTACAAGTTTCTGAAACGTCTATTTTTTAATAAATTCAATTTGATTGGAAAGAGAAGAGAAATAAATGCGTTAAGTTATGAGAATTTTTTAATTTCAATTGAATGCTTTTTCAGACAAACATATGCATGTCAAAGGTCAGTGACCTTTCTTGAAAAATTAGGTAATATCAAATATCAATAAACGTTCAAGATGACATCTATGACAAACAAAATTTTGGGTATGACCAAGTATTTATGGTATATACTGTAGCTAACTACTGCAAAACTCAATAATTTCAAACCTAAAAATGTCTGGAAGCGAAAATTTTGTCATAAAATACCTGAAGGACGTGAAATTTATCTCAAATAGTTGAAATTAAAAATTATGAAATGTAAATTTGATTCTGAAAGTTAAATAAGCAGTTATAATCATTTGTCTATTTCATTATTTGCAATTTTGAAAACTAAAAAAAAATTTTATGAAGTCAATTTAAAAGTGAGCAGTTTGAGATTAAAAATAGGAAATTACAGGGTTCACTAATTATAAAGTAATTTAGAACTTGTTAAATTTCTATTACCATATGAAAAGAAGATAAAATCAAAATTAATTACCAAATTAACAAATCTCCGGATATTACCAACGAAATAGCAATTATATACGAAAAAAAAAAATATTGGAAACAGAGAAATTTTGATTAATTAAGTTTCAAAATGAAGTTTCTATACAATTGATCTGACAAAGTCAAGGTCAACAAAGAAAATTATAACTATTAATCTTTTGCTTTTAACAAATTCATTTACTTCAACTAATTAATTGCAAAAAATGATGATTCATTTTGAACTTGTTTCACAATTTCGCCAGCATTTTCATTAAAAAATTTAAAAGTATGCCAAATTCACTTTAAATGGGTCACACTTTTGAAATGCTTTTAAATTTTTAATTATAACTGGTTTTATCTCGAAATTCAGGGAATGTATACCGGGAATCAAGAGCTACAGTAAGATTTATTTAACGTAGAAGTGAGATGAATGTAAAACTTTTCCACCTAATTTGAAGACAATTAAGTGTTTCCAATCCTATGAAAGCATCTGAAGTGAATGGAACATTCTATTCACCTTTTTTACTACGAATATTCTCAGGTTGAAATTATTTGAGTAGTAAAATTAATCTTTTATGATCCATTTTTGAAATGAACTTTGATCTCTGATATTTTTTTTCATCGTGGAAATACCATAAATTCAGAAGAGAATGGATAAAAAATGAAATCGGAAGAGAAATGGCTAAACTAAACTATCTAAAATGTTCAAGTAATTCAAATAGATTTTTTCGAAGTAAAAAGAATTAAAATTAAATTAAAATCTATTTTCCATGAAAAATTTTCATTTTTAGCCAAAATCAATCAATTATTGTCAAGCATGAGAATAATATTAAAGTACTTGCATATATATTTGAGTATTTTCACGATAAATTCACCAACAATATTCTACAAAATTTGTCTTTTCTTTTGACCTTCTTACGGTATAAATTGAAAAGATCAACAAAAGTGGATGCATTAATGGACATCTTATAGGTGACATATGTCAACATCAACTAAAACATATTCGCAATAATTTACTAAATTGTTACGAAAATTGTTGACCCCTCGTTTTCGTAGAACATTTCCATTTGTATCAATTAAGGCAAGTGAGAGAAAAATGATGCGAAAGACAAAGTAATTAAGATTTTAAAAGAGCTATAATTACCGATGATAATTAGCTAGTGATAATTATTCAAAGTTATGAAAATACTTTCACATTTTCATTTTATCACAAATATCAGAAATATCAGAAGGAGAGAATTTGCATATCAATTTTTTTTTATATTTCTATTATTTTTTCATACTGTATTTCTATAGTTTTAGTGTTTCAACTGATAATTATTTTATTTTTAATAAGTTTTGAATTTGAATAATATTACTTGAACTTTCTTCTCTCTCCTAAGACGAGAAATTTTTTCAAGTTTATTATTTTCAGTTGTTTCTAGCCGACGTAACTCTGTGAGGGATTTTAGACTTTTAAGCATGGTAATTTTGCTTTTTGAAGATATCGAAATTTCTCAACTTCATGATAATTGTTATCACTGATAAAGCAAGAAGATAAGTTTTGTTAGTAAATTACAACGAATGATAAGGATGTTTATTTCGTTTATTTCATGATTTTGCTAACTTTAAAATATGAAGAAAAGATTCTTATTGATGAATAGTATGCATCAATTTGTATAATTCTGAAGTTTTAAGGATCTGTTGTAGATAGATGGATGCTAATGAATGATGTCTCTAATTGGAAGTGGGAGAGTTGGGATTCTGACTTCCTTCTCAATTAAGGATTCTCAATTAAGAATTCTCAATTATGGATTCTCAATTAAGGCCCAATCAGAGAAGATAGCAATTAGCATAACAAAATTATTGAATGCCAAGAAGATTAGTATTGCTAAAGCATTTATAGTGAGGGACTGTTTGCTACATGCTAGAATTCCGGACAAAAGAAACCGTTGAAATAACAGAATCAGAAGGAGGAGTAATTTGATATGATAAAATGATAAAATGATTAAATGATCCCCATCTTATTATCTTTGTAAAGATGGGAATCATCGTTCACTCTAGCATTTTAAAAAATATTCCACTTTGCAATTTTGCAGAATGTTGCCTGTTTTTGAGGAAATTTATCATTTCAAAAAGCAGCAGATATTAATTTATCATTTCAATTATCATTATAGCAAATAATCAACGAAAAATTATGTTCAATTTGATTTTCCAAAATCAATCAGGGCCAAGGAAGAGCCAAGTTTCTTACTTTATCCCATAAAATGCAATTTCTGATGCAGCAAATTGCATTTATCATTGAAACTTTGGAATATGTAATTGGATCAAGTTGATTTTGTGTCACATTAGAGATATTTGCTCTGAAAAAGCATAGAAGCCTATTTTGAATGCTATAAGAATTCAGAAAATAACTGATAAAAATTTTGTTTAAATTAATAATCCACTAATGATAAAGAAGGAAATATAACTGTTGCAGAGTTATCATTATACTAATCAGTTATCAATATCAGTATGCTACAAGAACATTGTTTTGGGAAAGAAATGCCGAGTAAAGCAAAATAAAAGTCAATTTTTAGTGACAAAAAAAAAAAAAAATTTCGATTTCGTGATTCTTTTCTTGCAATTTTTGCAACAATAAAACTAAAAAAAATCCATAATTACAAGTAAAATTGAAAGTTAAAAGAAAATATCAAGTTGAATATCAAGTTTTTATATCAAGTTTATATCAAAATATTAAGTTTTTTTTACCAAACTAAAAAATCAAGAATTCGAAAATAGCCGAGTTATCTAAAAATTTTAGTATATAAATAGGACAAGAATGATAGCTGATATCATTATCTAATACCATTTATCATTGAGCGATGATTATTGCTCTGAAAATGATAAAAATGAATAGATTTTTGATAATGATTATTTAGAGAAATTACTGAAAAAATAGATATAAAAAACTTATGCAAATTTTCCAAAAGAGCCTAAAAAGAGACTAATGAGACTAGGCTGGACAATTAGGGATCGACGAATAATGGTGGTGCTGTATGAGCCAAATAATGTGATAGATTTATAGATTTGTAATAATGAACTGAAGCTATAGCTGTTATAGTTATTAAACATGATTTATGGTCTCCAGGGGAACATTTGTGGCCAAAGATATTGGGCCACAATAATGCGTTCAATCTTTTCCAGTCCCATATTTTAAAATAATTTGTATGAAGGCAAGTTTCCAAGCAGGTTTCCCTGGATAAAATACTATTTATCTATCAAATTCAGTAATTAAAGATTAAGGAAAACTATTTCTTAAAAGAAAAAAATCATTTCTTTTATAGTAACGCTAATTGCTAATTATTAAAAAAAATCAATTAAAAAGCTGCCAAAACTATGATTATATGCTAGCAGAAACTAAAAATATTTTAGAAACTTTATTTAAGAAAATTTTTTGTTGAAAAATGACAAAAAAAATTTCTTACTAAATTGATTTAAAATTATGAAAAAATGTCGATATAAGAAGTAATGTTTTTATTTGAAATCCATGTAATTTTTCAAGGAAATCAAGAAATGAACTTTGTAAGTCTCTAAAATCTTTGAGTCAAAAGATCAATTCAGAATCTAAACTTGCTTTATTCATCCAAATCGCCTAAATTAACGAATATCATTTAACGCATTCAAATTAAGTTCGGCGAATTTAAATTAGGCGATGTAGATGAATAGAGCAAGTTCAGAATCTGAATTTATCTTCTGATTAAAGATTTTAGAAGCTTACGAGATTCATTTCTTGATCATTTAATGATTCAGGTGTAAATAAACCTGTCTCAATACCTCCTCCTTCTTATTTTATCCATCGAATTAAGCAATCCATACATCTGTTTATCTTCATTCAAAATAATCCACAAAAAGTGATAAAATTTTCAACGACTTATCAGTGATAACTCGTTGTACACATTTATATAATACACATAAATAGGAATAGTAGATTGAAAAAATGGTAGTGATAAGGATAATTCTGATAATAACTAGGATACAAAGGATTTATTGAATTTCAGGAACAAGAGCCCATTTAAAATAAAAAATATGAAAAGGGAATTGTAGTATGAAGGACATTTTATTCTCAAAATTTGGCTCTTAAAAAAAACTTGAGCAGGAACTGCAAAAAACAAAAAACTTTCAAGAAAAGCCATTATTTAGATGGAGCTATCAAAAGATCGTTATAATCCAATAAAGCAAAACTAGTATTTCTAAAACTTTCTTTTTTTTTTCCCGAAAAATTGAAGACAAAATAATTGTTTACAATTTTCCAAGAAAATAATTCATAGATTTGATTCGTTATCTTTTCTCAATAAATACCAATAATTACTTCATTCAGTAGAAAAAATTCTCAAAGTTTCAAAATCACGATAAGATTGGAAAGATGAGAATAAAAGAATCGTTCTATTGTATTTTGAAGGCTGCAAATTCAGCAATTACTGATTTTGACATTATCAGAATTCAAAAACAAATGGAATCTAAGATATAAATCAGATATTATCTCATGATTTGAGTTACGAAAGAGAAAAACGGATAAGAAAGAGAGAAATCAAGAATGAAGAATTTATCATTATTATCATTAAGAGAGGATGGAATAAAGAAAAGTGAAGATTTGTGGGAATGTCGGATGAAAAGTTATTTTCCGGAATGAAGCTGAAAAAACTTTGAAAAAATCTGAAATATTCTGCTAATATTTAGAAAAACAAAAAATTAATAAAAGTGGATTAATTACGAAGTTCAGAAACTTCATTGCAACCTGAATTGAAAAGTTTAATACTTTGCATTTCCAACTTGATTGTAACTTTCAATCAGGCTGCTCAGTTAATTTAAATGAAGTAAAGAACCTTTTTAACTCGAAGAACTCCAACACTTGTACTACTTGATCCGGTTTCCGTTGTGATATAAAAATATTGATGTTCATCGATTAATTCATAGGAAAAAATGTTATCACTGAAAAAAAAAACCTTCCGATTTTATTAAAAAATCAAGATAAAATGGGAGAGCTAAAATGAATCGGAATTAACGATTTTAAATTTTAAATTTTAATAAATTAATCATAGCTTGTCTCATTTCCAGTGAAATCGGTAAAGAAACTTATCAACCCAACTTATCATTCCTAAAAAATATGAGGATTTATTCTATCTCAAATTACTTTATTTTTAAAATTTATCAACCAGCTTACCTTGCTTCGGTATCTTTATCTAAAGCAGATATACTGATAACTGCTGAATCAATTAATGCAGTTTCCGCAACTGACCCGACATATAACTTTTTTTCGAAATACGGTTCGTTATCATTTACATCCATAACTCGAATTGTTACATTTCCTCTCCCTGAAATAAGAAACTTATCAATTCAACTTATCAATTCAAACAGCTTACAACAATTAGATCATCCTGTAATGAATACTACGATATATTACATGGTAGAAATTCAGTGATAAATTTACTAAAGCGAGTTATGCGAATATATTTGAATTGGAAGAATAGAAATAGTGAAAAAATGAAATGAATGGAATTTTTTTGAATATTTCAAATTTTTATTTCAATTTGGCAAGTTAAAATTAATGTTTGTTTGAAATGAAATTTATCCAAAAATTTACCTTCAAGTGGTGGTGTACCTTTGTCAACAGCTCGAACTTCAATAACAAATTGTTCTTCGGACGGCAATTCACGATCCAATTTTCGCTAAATTTAAAAAATCAATTGATTTTCGGAATTTATTACGAAAAATGAGCAAATTATTCTCAGAATATAATGCTTATTGATGGAAGAAAGAAAGATCAGGATGGAAAGTACCATAGCATAGATTTTTCCGTTATTTGGAACAATCCGGAAAACCGGTTTACCATCAATTTCCTTATTTACTGCAATACTGTACTCTAAGCGAGCATTATTAGTACGTGGATCATCGTAATCTGTTGCTGTAACTGTCATCACGAATACTCCTTCATCTGCAACTTATTTTCCAACTTTTTAGTGCTGAATTTAAATTTTTTTTTTTAGATTGAAAACTGGAACCTGAAATCATAAAATTAGAATTTTATTTTTAAGCAATCACTTCCAATATTATTGATTTTTAAATAATTCAATCATACAATTTGAATTTAAAATTTTAATTTTTAAAAATAATTTTCACGAATGCATTTTGTGATTAATTTTTTTCCAGCTAATTTTGAATATATCAGCTTATTTAGCTAACGTAAGAATTTTCAATTAATCTTTGAAATTTGGTACTATCAAGATTTGCATTATTTTTTGCATTTTAGAAGATTAGAACAAGCTAATCATCCATCGAGATTCGTCAGCGACATTACCGCCTTGTGTAATTCCTCCTACTCAGCGTGTAAATTCCTCAAAAATCATTTATTTTTTTCCTTCTGCAATTTTTAGAATGTTGCAAAAATTTAGAAACAATAAAATAATAATAAATACCTCCAGGATCACGATTTTCATCGATTGTTCCAAATAAATTGCCAGCAAATATCGGAGCATTATCATTAATATCGCGTAAATTGACCTCAAAAATTGAAAAGTAAATTAGAATTTGTGGAAAATCAAAGAATTAATTTGTTATGATCAGGAATTGAACTTAGAATCAATCACAAAACATAATATTCAACCTGAAAGGCTAGATAATATATTGTATTTAGTAATTAATCAATTAATTTCCGGATGAAAAAGTAGAAAAATTGTTCAAATTTTCAACTATCCATATTTGAATATAATTCTGGCAATTGCTTCTTGCATAATTTGTTTTCATTTGATTTTTGGGAAATCGCGGGAAAAAATAGTTGAAAAAAAAGTGACATATAAAAGTGAGTAATTTTACCGAATAATATTAATAAACATCAAATTAATTAATAATCGGATTTACCTGTACATCAGCATAACTAATCAATCCATGACCATTGTCGTCAATCGCTTGCACAATAAATTTCCAAACTGATACACCAGCTGGAGGGTCACGATCCAGAGGTCGGATTACCTCAATTTCACCGGTATATTGGCCAACTTGAAAAAACTCGCCAACTCCTTGTCCTTCGAGACGATAAACAATTTTCGACGAATCATTTGGCTAAAATGAAGCAATCTTTGCAAATATTTCTTTTAATAATATTCATTTTTCTGGAAATTTAGTATTGAAATTGCACCTTTTTTTCAACTTTTTTTTTTCAACAATGGACCATTATCTTTTGAGATTTTATCAATAAAAAATAACGAACAATCGTTTGTCGCAAAAATATATCAAAATATCAAATTGGAAATTTCGCATAATTATTTCCAAAAATAATTGATAAACCTTATCAGCATCAATAGCTCTGACGATAAACAACGTCTTCGGTATATTCTGTTCTTCCTCAGATATTGTGATTTCATATAAATCCTTCTCAAACTGAGGTGCATTATCATTTATATCATCAATATATACAAACAAATCTGTTGTAGCATTATGCTTGCCATCCGTTACGAACAATTTCATTTGATAGAAATTTTCCTGAAAAAAAAAAAAAGAATTTTTAATTTGAAATATTCTTTGTTTAAATTTAAATCCTTAAATTGAATGAAAAATGACGTATATTTGAATGATATACTTCGAAAAATACAACTATAAGTCATTTTCCGAGATTTTTTCCTACAAGTCTGTCGAATGTTTCCTTCTTTTTTTTTTTTTTTACTAAACTTTTAAAATTAATCACGAAATTAAGTACAAATATTTCATATATCAACTCATAAAATAGTGTACCCGAATACTCTTTCTCCATATTTTTAGAAACTTTGTTAAATTTTAACCTTTTCATAATCAAGTGGTTCTTTGACAAAAAGTGCACCGGAATCGGTCCGAACTCCGAATGGTATTCGTCCACCATGTACAGCATACAAATCGTATTTCAGATTTGATACTATAAATTATTTATTTTTGTTAATTTAATTAATTCTACTATTTCGTAAAGAATTTCGCATTTATCTGTTAATGATAACGATTGATGTTTTTATAGATCTAAGAAGGAAATTTGAGAATTTTCAATTATCTTAATTAAAAAAACTTTCAAAAACGATAGCAGATTTACATCGATCCAAGTCGTAAGCTTTCACAGTGATCACATCTTCATTAATTTCCGCATTTTCTGCAACTCGAGCTTCGTAACGAATTTGCTCAAAGTTTGGAGCGTTATCATTGATATCAGCCACAAAGATTTGTACTTTAACGATATCTGAAATGAACAAAATTGTAATGAATTTCCAGAAATTTCACTCTTTCGACGTGGATTTCTTTTATTTGCGAAATTTAAAATTGAATGTTGCGAAAGAAGATAGAAATAATAGTAAGCAAAGAAGAAATAAATATATTCGTTCTTAAGAAAAAGTTAAATTTCTTCTGAAAATTTCAACAAATCTCGAAGATAAATATTTGAATGAAAATATCATCTTTAAGATTTCTCGCTGAATAATATAAAAATGAAATTTATCAATTCTTAAATTTTGACTAAAAGTAATCTGTGGAATGTCATTATCAGTTAAGCTTATCAGTTAGCAGTTAAGTTTCAGGATAGAGATAAATGAGAATCAAAACAGATCACCCTTATTTGGTCCCGATGTGCCAGGTAAACTTGATGGAATACTATCACGAGCTTCAACATCAAAAATGAACGAATCATTTTTTTCTCGATCGAAAATCTCAAGTGGAAATATTCCACCAGTTAATTCATCGATCCGAAACAATTTTTTCGCTCCACTATCACCATCATCAATGATCCGATACCGTACTTCGGATTGTGGACCTGGGGAATCTGCATCCTCCGCTTTAACTACCGTAATAGGATTACCATCGTATCTATTTAATAAATGAAACATTTTAATTCAGAATAATGCAAAAAATTAATAAATATATGGTGATATGGAAAGAATTACTACATAGAAAATAAATTTGATTAAAATAAGTAATTAATTACTTGATGAGAAATTCTGTCGGTGTTTGTTCTTCTTCAACGGTACCCGTGTATAGATCAACGGTGAAACGTGGAACTACGTCATTTTTATCTCGTACTACAACGTGAAATTGCTTATCAGATGTTATCAAACTACGCATATCCTGCAATCAACTTTAGTTTGGTTTTTTGATCAAAATGTTCGATCAGTATGAATTTGTTCAATAACAAATAAAAGATAAAGCTTGAATCATTGAGCAAAATCCTAGAAATAACTGTTTGAAATTTTTTAGTGAAAAAAAAATTGAAAATTTGAAAACTTGATAGGATTGAAACCTTAGATAACTCATGAAAATAAATTTTAGCCAAAAAAATTAATCATTTTTTCTTCGTCATTTTAATTTCGTTTTAAATTTCCTTTTTTTTGAAAAATTAACCCAACCATGGCTGTTATAGTCAAGGTGTAGTTCTGTTGCTGTTCATAATCCAATCCAATCATATTTCTGATAACAACCCAATCTCGTCCATCTGATTTTTCCAAGAATTCACGAAAATGCATTTCATGGTTGGTACCACGACTAGCACCATTTGCCATCCTGTAATAAATTCAAATCTAACTTATCACTATATCATTTGCAGATAATGAAGTTTAACGAATGAAAAATTCGAGAATTATTGATCGAAAATCACCAAATATTCTTCGCAATTTCAGAAACCATTTTTAATGATTCAAACCTTTCTAATGATTCTAACACTTTTCTAATATTTTTAGGAAAGTAAGCTAAATTTAACTTAGGTTAATTGAAAAGATTCAGATAGTAAATTCTGTCTGATAAGTCTATCACAATAATGTATCTGAAACTGAGAGGTCAGCTGAGAGATGAAAGATTTCTATAGTATAATATCAGTCAAGAATTTAATATTATCGATGAATATTTGCGATCTGATGCAAATCCCAAAAAACAATAACCGCCAATCGAAATTGCGCCTTTCTATTGTTAAAGGAATAGATCGAATTAGATATATCTAATAATCAAATCAATCAATCATACGAACGTCCAGACAGATAAATAGTTATCATGAATGATCTCAAAACCAAGAAAAATTTAGTATTTGATTAAAGCATTGATTAATTGATCAATCAATAATTATTTGATTAATCAATCATTCATTCGAACGTCCAGACAGATAAATAATTCTGAATGATTTCAAAACCAAAGAAAATTTGATATTTAATTAAAACAACTAATCAAAAGAAAACTGAACTATGAATTAACTAACTTGTACGAAATTGGATTCTTTGAACCATCTCCTGGAATGGCCAAACACCGGAAAAGTACCGAATTAATCTGAAAAATATGAAACTGAAAGAAGAGAGGCTATGCAAAATTAGAAAATAAATATACATGAAGTAAAAATATTTTAAAGGAAAAATAATATTTCAAATGATCTGCATCCTTTCTATCGTTATGACAATTTCATTAAACTGACAATTCTTCTTTAATTAATCGATCATTTCAATATTTTAATAATTGATTAAAACAACTAATCAAAGGAGAATTGTTTTACAAATAATTAGTATTTTTCAAGATGGTAATATTCATTTCATTTAAATTCTAAATAATATTTTTCGAGCATCAAATTAGAAATTAAAAATCCGACAGAAAAATACGAAGCTAACGATTTGCATGGAATGCAAAAAAAAAAAAAAAAAACTTAGAAATTTGCTAGAATGCTGAATGAAAAGTTATTTTCCGGAATGAAACAGGAAAACTCTGAAAAAGCAAGAATGTTCTGCTAATATCCGGTCAAACTAAAAAATTAATAAAAATGGGTTAATTGTGAAGTTTAGAAATTTTATAGCAACTCGAATTGAAAAGTTTGAAACTTTGCAATTCCAATTTAAGTTCTGATATTCATTTCACTTACAGGAATATCTTCATCCACAGTAGCGACCATTTTACATTCACCATTTGTTTGCCATTGTGGCGCACTTTGTTGCTTTTCATGAACATTTACAACAACTTGTACTGCACTTCGTTGTACAAACGGCTTTCCATTATCATCGGCTATAACGTTGAAAACAAAACGATCTTTCTGAAAAAAAAAAAAAAAAAAATCAAAAAAGTTTTCAAAAGTCCGAAAATTTCCATTTAAAAATTATAAATTAAAAAAAAAAAAAAAAACTCCAGATAAATTTCTCATTTTTCAACCAAATATAAAAATGTAAATTTTAAAGTTTTCTTCCTGGTATCTATTTCCAAATATTAACTAATTAAAATTCGAATTTTGGAAATTTAATAAAACTAACATATGGTGGAATTTGATTGGCTAATGTGATTTCACCATTGTTTTCATTGATTATTCGAAAAAATTTCGAATCTTTGCGATGCTCCTTTCCAGCCAATGTATCCTCAGCTAACGAGTAAGTTATTCGAGAATTCTGTGGAGCATCGGCATCATCCGCAAAGACAGTTAGCACCGAATAGCTGAAATAATATCAATCTGGACAGAGTTGACAAATTATTTGAAATTTTCTTAAAATAGCATTTTGGCCCAAGTTTTATACAAATATCATTCCTTTATAATGTTTAGGATTTTTTTTATCAACTTATTTTTGCAGTGTAACTAATTTTGTTTTTTATCACAATTATTTTTTTCTTATTTTAGTTGGTTTTGTGTTTATGTTTGTTTTAGATTTTGATTTTTTCGTTTTTTATTTTCTGATTTTAATTTTTTGTCTATTTGCTATGATTTTAATTATTATTACGTTTTTCGGGTTCTTTTTAGCTTATTTTTGTTTTTAATTTTGGATACTTTAGACTTAATGGATCTGAATCTATACATGGTTTATAAAAGAAATTAAATATAAAATAGATTTTACTATATCTGATTATGACTAAACTAGAATTATATATTTTTTATTTTTTTGGACTTGGTTTAATCAAAATTTTTGTTTTTGGATTAAGCATTTCCAACATTTTTGTTGTTCTTTTTAATTCTTTAATTTTTTTACCCGCTAGTTTTGCTTTGAGTTATATATGGGATTTTGGTAATATAATGGGAATTATGCTAATGTGTCAAATTTTTTTTCCAAATTTCATTTTTATTTATATAGACTAGCTGGACCGGCCACACTTCTCGTGACCGATCTGGCTGGTCAATCAATAAATTTGTTTTCAACGATCATGTATCTTCAACAATACACAAACAATTGTGTCACTTTGTGTGTGACACTTAGCGCTATGATTGATTTTTTGTTTTCTCATTAAATTAAATGAATTTTATTCGAACACATGATGCAGCAATCTTTCAAATCTTAATTTTTTTTAAATCAAAGAATGAGTTACCCGACGTCAACGCTTCGTGAAATCGAAGTTTCATAAAAAGCTCGATCAAACTGTGGTGCATTATCGTTTACATCAAGAACTTGTACAGTAAATTGACAGAAGCCGATTAATGGTCGTTCGCCCTTATCCGTCGCCTCAAAATTAGAGTTCTTTGATTGCAACTCATGAGATTGTAATTCCGTAAATTCTCACAATTACTTCAAATCAAAATTTGAAAATTTTCCTTTAAAAATGGCTCACTTTTACTGTAACTTCTTCTTGTGCTCTTTCTTCACGATCAAAGCGTACGAATGGTGATGGTCTCAATTCACCTGTTTCGGGATTAATGATAAACGGTTTACGAGATTCAGATTGTGAATAATATAACGAATAAACAATTTCTCCATTGGGTGGCGAATCCTCATCAGTTGCCACTACCTAAATACAATTCGTACAGGATTGTTTAAAATTTATTCAAATTATTTGTTGAAAAATCTTGGCTGCCATCGATCATCAAGAAACAGATGCATTCGAAATTAAAAAAAAAAACTTTTTTAAATTGAGAAAAACTTCTTGTCTCTGAGATTTACGTCAATTACAAAGTTTTTAAAATAGCAACCTTCAAAATGACTGGTGCATTGGTTTTATAATCACCTTCCTCAATCTTGGCGATACTACTGTAAGTGTCACAATTACGAAATTCCGGCTTATTATTGTTCACATCCGCAATATCTATAAATTAGGTCATCGATTTTATCGAAATGAAAATTCACTAAATTAATTATAAATCCTAAAATCCAGGAAATATGTAATTAAAATTCAAAAACAACGAAACTGGAATGTTTCCATCATTTTCAAAATTAATTTAAATATTAAACATTTTTACCGATAATAACACTAGCAGTTTGCATATGAATTTCGCTTGCATCTTCACCACAACAAGATCCATCATCTCGTGCTACTACCGTTAAATTGTATGGTGATTGTTCGTGTAGAAGATCTTCTGATTTCACGTTCGTTCCAAGTCTAATTAATCCTACAATTTTCGATTCGAAATCAAAAAACTTTTCTATTGTATTTAGTGAAATAAGAAGAGAATGTCATAAAACGAAACCTACAAATGACTTAAGAAAAGAAAAAAAAAAAGTTAAAATGATGAAATTTAGAATTTGTTGAAAAGGATCATTTCATTTGATAGCTTACCAGTATCACGATCAATTTCAAACAATTGAGTAGTCGATGCTTCTTCGCCGTTCGGCAATAAAAATGTATAGAAAACCTTAAAATTTTACATACGACATTATTTTGAGAAAGTTATCTTTTGATGATGTTAATTGAAGTGTATGTAAATTCGGAAATCAGATTCCTCAATTTCAAATTACCTGGTCTCGATCTGGATCAATTGCTTGAATTTGCACTACCGGTGTTCCACTTTGAGCATCTTCAGCAACGAATGCATAATAAGTTCCATTGGGGATGAAAATTGGAGCCTCATCATTTGAATTTTCTGTACGAATGTGCACCTGAATTTATGAAAATTTTATTAAATCAAATAGAATTACGCAGTATATTTATGAAAGAAACTTTTTATTTCTGAACTAATTGAGTCCTTAACATTAGTATGAAAAGGTTCAAAGATGTTCAAATTGCATGCAGTGCAAAATAACACGTTCCTATCAAATGATACGTGATACGTGAAATGATATACGTGATACGTTTCGTATATCAGACATTCGTAAAGAAAAACAAAAAAACAAAATTACTACTTACAACAGCATTACTACTAAGTGGTGGTTCACCACAATCAGTTGCTGTAACATTGAAACGATAGATGAAGAAGCGTTCTCGATTCTGATCTGCATCCAGACGTGATCGAGCGGATATTTCACCTTGATCATTGATCGTGAAATTATTATCATCTAAGCTATATTTAACTCGACCATTTTCATGATGATCTTTGTCATCCGCTTGCACTGAAATAATTAATATTTCTGGAGTTCATTTTCGATTTTAATAGAAAAAGTTCCTTGCTGATATCTCTACGAAATATTTGATCTAATATTATTGATCGATCTTTTCAGAAGAATTATTGATCGAATTGACTTGTTTACCTTTAAGGATAGTATAACCAAACGGTATATCTTCTTTGATTGTAGCAGTATAAATAGGTTGTGTGAAGATAGGAGCATTATCATTCACATCTTTGATATGAATATCCAATGGTACTTCACTTTCTTTGCCATCTTCGCTTGCGATAACTGAAATTTTATGAAATTTCACTTCTGAACTTTAACCTCCCAAATTCTTCTCTTTATCAACAGTAATGTTTATTTTCTTCAAGTCATTCTAAAATCCCACTTTTCTATTATTAATTTCAAAATTACTGATTTCCTAAAATGAATATTATAAAAGTTAATGTCAAATGAAGTAAAATAAAAGTTAAATCAGAAGTCAAAAGTATATCATAAGTATCAGAAGTAAATCAGAAGAAAAATTCTAATCAGGAATCAAATTTTTGAACCAGTTAAATTTCATGTTACTAAAAATTATATTTACTAAAAAAAAAAAAAAAGTACAAGCAAGTTGTTGTTCCATTATCAGTCAGTTAGAATATTTCTTGAGAATTTAAATCTCGGTAAGTAAACAAATCAAGATCAACGAGGACTGATAAGACAAAATATGCATGGAATGTTCAAATGAGCCTTTATCACTTAAAATGATTAGTTCTTAATGAAAGAAAAAATCAATCATAATAAAAATATCTCCAAAATTTCTTATTTATACAAATTTTTTTTTTTAGATTTTTTACATTTTCTAGACATGTTAAATTTCTTTTTGATTCTAAATTTAGAGTTCAAATGCAAGCCGACTTCTGTATATTTTTCCGAAGTTTTTAGGATTTATCAATTTTCAAAGATATACTGTAATCATGGCATTTTTAGTAAACATAAAAGAAACCATATTATTAGACTTTCTTCCATAAAAGTCTTTGAATTATTTGGACTCTTTCAGGATGAATTTTATTTTCATTTAATAATTAAATTTGTTCCGCCGTTCACTTTGATTTATTGTAAGGCAAAAAAAAAAAAAAAAAAAAAAAAAAATTGGGTTCTTAAATTGAACGCTAATAGATGACTTGTTTACTTTTTAAAAAAAGGACCTCCTTGAAAATTCGTGAAATTGGGAAAGAAAGAAGAGAATTATTTTGGCTCGAACAATGGTTCAACTTCGACCAGAAACCAAAAAGTTAGAACAAAAACAGTATACTACTTAATGTTTGGAATTTCGGGTAAAAGGTTATCAACAAAAGTAAAATCGATTCTTTTTATTTGGCCATACGGCCTGATTGATAACTTTTATCCATATTTTATTTCAGTAAACGTTGTTTTTGTATCGGATTGCTATATTGATAACCTATAAGTTTATTTTTGCATATATTACTAGTCAAAAAAAAAATTGTCTAATTTATGCTAACTAATTCTGATATTTGTTAAAAATTGAAATATTCGAAATATTCGACTTTGATATTCGTTAAAATTGAAATATTCGAATTTTAGAATTTACTAAGCAACTTGCTTGTCATATCTAAAACACGAGTTGTGGTTTTAATTAAAATTCCTCAAAATTAAATGAAGCATAACAAATGAAATTGGATTTTAAATGCAAACCCGATTTTCGCATCCGTCCATTTATCGATCAGAGATGAAAATTAAGACAACCTAAGCTTATTATGAGGCTTGATTGGAAAATTTCATGAAGGAACGGACAATTGAAGCGGAAAATTCATTTAGCATTTTTGGTTTACTGAATAAACAAGACTACTATTGATTAATATTCTGTTTGAATTTCATTTACGCTATTGTGATCTTTGACTACTGTTTTCTTAATGAAATTTTAAATTTCAATTTCATGAATTCAATTTCTTTTATCTTTCAAAGTGAACAAGAAGATGCAAAAATTTAGCAAACCTGTTAATTGATGATGCTTTGGTTGGATATCATCATCGTAATCAAGTGATCTTATCAGTCGAACTAAGCCACGTTCAGCGTCAATTGTGAAATATGAAGATAATTCACGTTCCATCAATGTTTTATGCAAATAGAGATGATATAATAGTTGACCTTTGCTACGTCGTTTGTCGATTGGTTTGAAACATTTTGCGTTAATAGCAATTATGCTGAATTATAATATTTTATAATTATTTCCTTGATTTTTGATCGATTGAAGATCATTTAATTGATCGTCTGAATAATCTAATTCACATTTTAAAATGCAGTTTTAATTTGAAAAGTTTTGCTGATTTAAAAAACTATTTTTTAATGTAAGATATGCAAAATAATCAATAATAATACCTGGAACCAATTTCAGTATCTTCACGAACATCAACTGTATATTGCTGTTGAATAAATTGTGGTGCACGATCACCAGCATATACTTCCAATACTGCAACTTCGCTATCCTGAAAGTTGAAAATTAATTTTGAAAAAATGAAGTTCACCCAAATACAGAATTAAATAAGCTTGAAGAAATTTCAGTATCAACCGAACAGAACAAAAAATGCGGATGAATAGTCGGTTAAATATTTTCCAATATCTGGAAAATGGAGTTAAATAAATTTTATCACAATTAAAAAAGAATTCTACAAATTTTAAAAGTTTTATAATTTCAAAAAATTTTGTAAGCAAGAATAAACTGCATCAAGTAAATGTAACTTCAAGTTCATACCTGAGTAATTTCGGGATCTGTCGGTGTTCGATCTCGAGTTTGAACAAAAATTCGATAAGTTTCACCAGGTTTGTAGTGTTTCAAAGCTGTTTGCACTGCTCCACTCACTGGATCTACTGTAAATGTTCCTCGTGCTGCAAAATAGCAATCGTGAAATTCAAAAATTCCACAAAATCAGAATTTGGAAGAAATAAATATTCTGATTCAAATTTCTCATTTTGAATTTTTCAAACCAAAAAATAAAACTTGTTTATTCATCATTTATTTCGAAAGATTATGTGATAGAAATAATTAGTAAAAGAATATTGAAAAATGAAAGTTTATTAAATTAAGACGTAATTGTTATCGTAAATGATATTATCCAAGACATTCCGTTTTCAGAATTCACCAAAAGTTCCAAAAGTTTATTTTCCTTATTGCTGAGATTTTAAATCAAAATGTAGAAATCAGTAAAGTACTATTCCCTTTTTTTTTTTTATCAGGAAAATTCGCCGTTTAATCCATATAATCAAACCAGAAACTAATGAACTTTCCAATTTTGTCAAAAGAATTAATAAATAAGTGAAAGAACTAAGCTTTTGATTAATTCTTATCATTTCATAATCATTGTTATCATCATAATTAACTCAGTGTACTGAAGGAGTTCGTGAAGCAATTTTTTATTTTTGTTTTCAACTACGGCAAAGTTTTTTTGAGTTTTTGGTTAATTCTTATCATTGTTATAATCACTCAAAAGAATAATCACAACTAACGTTCGGTATTGATAAGACGATATTCAACATTATCATCACCATCACCAGCTTCATCTCGAGCAACGAACTGCAACGAATTCATCAAACATTTGTCATATTTTTCTCTTTCATTATTCAAATAATTTTAAAATTTTAGACTAAAATATTTTCAAATAACTATTCATCGAATTGTTCATTAATAAAATGTATCATATTTGTTTGAACTTGTTTTTAAACCAGTTTAATACCTTGCCATACTACTTTCTTATTTAAATCCGTTCATTTATTTTCCCTAAATCCTTTTTCTTCCTAAAAATTTCCCCTAAGTCTCTTCTTCCGTAAAATGACATGTCACATTCCTGTATCCATCGATTTTATCCTTTGAGAAATTAATAACTTCTTCATCTGTCATATAATCCAAAAACGATGAGCCAAGAATTGATGGCGATTTTATGGCCCCGAAAAAAAAAAATGAAAAAAAGCCTATTGCGGCGAAGACAAATGAAGAACATCAATCTTATTTCGTCGTTTTTTGTGATCTTTCTGAGAGAATTTTATTCCTTGTATGAAATCGAAATGATATTGTAAAAATAGACCAATTCGACAGCAAATTTTATTAAAAATGATTTAACAAACTATTTAATTTGTTTTTTTAAGAAACAAACAAATTTCAGGAATAAGCAAATTTTTCCAATTTGAACAATCCTTTTCCTCATATTTCAGGAGCATCTCCTTTTTTCTCAAAATGACAACAAAATTCGAATATAATATTTCATAAGGTAATTTGAAATTTGGAAATACTGATATTGTATCAATTTACTAGTAAACATAATTCGAATATTTTCTTCGGGAAAAAAAAAGAATTTAGAATTTTTTTTTTTCAAAATTCACCTGATAGATATGCATTCCAATAGGCTGATCATATGCTACTACAGCCTGATATGGCTTTGGCCCATTTTGGAAAGCTGGCGGTTCATCCACATCCAGTATTTCAATTCTTATTAGTTGTAAACGAGCTAAAAATTGAGTGAAATATTTTTTCTGTTTTTCTACAATATTTGGAATATAAAATATTGATTGATTTACCTCATCATATAAATCAATATTCATGACAAAATGATCGATCGTATAATCTATTTTTGTATAACTATAAAAGTTACATGTATTAAATTTTCCAAAGAGTAATGGATACATATTTCTATGGATGAGTCCTACAAAGAGTGACACATTTAATTTCCAAAAGACTAATTAAATTTGGTTGTTGTTATCAAGCCTAATCAGATTTCAAATTTATTTCTATTATTTGAGCTTAGTTTAGTTGGATGATTAGTAATGATGCTAATATTGATTAATACGGAGCAAATTTTGATTATTTCATTAAATCAATAATTTAATTTGTTTTGGAACATTGCAAATATCATCTGTCTTTGAAATTCAAAATGACTAAATGCAACGAGCATAATATCTTTAAATAGTAAATTGAAATTGAAATAACAAGTATATTCTAGGCCATTATTCGCTATATTCTAAGCCAATAACATTATATTCAATCTATTCTTGGCCAATAATAATATATTTTCGGTCATTATTGGCTTAAGCTCATTTTCTGCTATATATGTCAAGAGGCAAGGCCAACTATACATTATAAAAATAAGGCCAAGTTTGGATTATTCAGCTTATTCGTTGTTACCTCTAAAAAAGGTGAAATATATTTATTAAAAGTATCTGAATTATTTAGCCGAATTGCAAAGTATACTATTAATTTAAATATATTTGTTAAAAGTATTTGATTTATTTAATCAAAGTATAAAATATTTCATAAACTTTTTTTTTTGTTGTTTCAGATCCAAATTTAAAATGAGCCTTTTTGTTGTTAACTTTCATTTCTTTCGCCTTTCATCTAAAATGAATAGATCAATTTCCAATACAATTATTGCAGTCTGTTGCTCGTTCATTTATCTTTCATCAATTTGCATAGCAACTTAATGAGCATTCCCAAAAGCTTAGAGCAACTGTAATGCGATAAGCATCAAGAAGGCAAGACTCAATTAATGAATTCGATTATTCCAGAAATCTACCCGGAAATGCACAAATCTATGGAGCATGCAAGCATAAATGCAGGTCGAACTTCTAACATGCAAGCACAAATGCAAGTCGAACTTCTAACATGCAAGCACAAATGCAAGTCGAACTTAACATGCAAGCACAAATGCAAGTCGGACTTCTAACATGCAGGCTTCTAGCGTGCAGATAAATTGCAAGTTAATCTTTTACAATATAGCATTTGCTCATTAATTAAAATATTTCATATACGATCTGTTTACCCTTCACTGATTACAAATAAATTTCTGAAATTTGAATAAAGCAGCAAAAAAATATATCTCATTATTGCTTGCTTTAATTAGCAAACCTGAAATTTCCCAAAGTTACCACTATGCATCATAATTTTCGGATGATTTATTGGAAATGAAAAAACGAAATTATTTTATTTTGTCAAAACTAAATCAATCAATAAAGTAGAAAACATTAGTGAGATAATTTTTCTTCTTTAAAATAATTGTTCTTCAGAAAGAAAAATTAATGTGGAAAATTAGAAAGTTTTCTGAATAACTTTTTTTTTTAAGAAGAAAATTAACTTAAGTAGAAGTATTTGGCTCCTCAAATGGAAAATATTTTTCGAAGAAGAAAAGTATATAAGAGATATTTTTATAATTATTATAGCATTACTCTTCAACTTTGCCAAATTAGTTGCATAATTTCGGCATATATTTGGAAAATTAACTTGACAAAAAAATTTTGGCTCTTAAAATGAGAAATATTCTCCGAAAAAAAAAACAAGCCAAAAGACAGTGTTAATCTTTTAACTTCAATTTTAATCATTTTGTCGCAATTTTTTAATCGATTTCAATTTTAATTTAATATAACTTAGCTTTAAAGAAATGAAATAATTTAATGCATTTTCAATTTCTTCGCCATTCTCGAGATTCTCATCTTCTAGAAAAGCAGATAATTATCAAGAATAAGTTAGAAAGATTTAAATTGAATAGATCGAATTGCATGTGTCAACTTTAACGGATAAATGAATGAATGAATTTTACCTGTCCATGAATTCCTACCTGTTTATCAATACTATCCTCTATAACAATGGTACCTGACCCTGAACTGTAACATTCAGATAGTATAATATATGATTTATGCAAGGCCGTTTGTTTATTGCTTTGACGACGATTGGAAAAGCTCATAAAAGGAATTAAATTGAAAGAACTGGAATGGAATTAATGGATAAAAGAAATTTACCCTAATTCTTCTCAAGATCGATTAAATAACCCTTGACCTTTGTTCGCTACTTATACACAAAAGTTTGTGATTTTGCTGAGATAATAAGGAATTATGATGATCGATCAGTTCCTATAATCCATTTCTGCATTCATTTAAAATACGGCAATTATAAAAATAGTAGAATTGAATGAGACAAAGCAAAAGAAAATATCAAAAATAGCATCATTTCTCATCAATTGGTCATTCTTTAAAAAATTTTAATTATCTTTCTTGATCGATTAATTAATTAATTAATTAACTATTCATCTTGATAGAACGCTTTGTTATCATTTCCATTATTATAGAGTAAAAAAAAAAAAAAAAAAAGAAAAACAAATCTCCACTGAAGTGATTTCTGGAAAGTATTTGAAAGTCATTTTATTTCTCTTATTTATCAACAAAATTATAATTTATTTTAATTAATATATTTTCAAGTTTGAATATTAATTAACCAATTCCCTCATGCTTTACTTTTATCTTCAAATTTCCCATTTCAATTTTCAAATGATCATATATCAGCAACACCCAAAATTACTTTTAGCAATGTGCAAAAGTCATTAATCAACTTTGCACAACAGCTTTTGATATAAATCGGCCAGTTTATTGGCACATTTTCCCCAATTCCTAATGAAAAGAAAGTGACTTAATTCGTTATGCAATTGTCAATTTATAAAGTGAAATTTAATTTTATAAGAAAATTTTTCGAAATTTTCTTATAAAATCAACAAATTTCATAATAAAGCATTTTTGGACCATTTTTATTGTTGGAAATTTTTGAAATTCAGAGAAGTGAAAATATGAATAAAATTTCCAGAGAGTAGTTTTTTTTTTTTTTTCGCCTGTTTGGGAAAAATCTACGATTCAAATTGTATTTCAAATATTTTCATATTTTATGGAAACAAAAAAAAAGGAAAAACTGATATATAATTACAAATCTTTCTTCTTCCAAGGTATTAATTAACCTATCCCTCCGCTTAGCCCATTACATTCTTTTTTTATTTTATATAATATATAACTTTAGAGCAGCTCTCATTAGCGATTGTTGCATTCTGATGTCAGAATGGAAGAGCGGATGCAATGTGTATGTGCCCTTTGACCTTGAAGTGGTCAGTTCTAATCCAATAAATGTTCCCTGACAATCGTTAAAGGGTGTGAAAAGTGTTATATCAGCTTGGAAGGGATTATCAATCAATCGCCATCAACAACAACAACCACCGATGCTAAGAAGTTTCAATTAAGCTCTACTCAGAAGGGGTCAGAAGGGTGGGAGCGAAGAGAATGTGATGAAAATTTAATTCTCTCAAAATTTCCAGATCAAAACAAAAATTTCCAAGTGATTATCTTCCGATAAAAAACTTCCAACACTAAAATATTTCAGTTATATCAATATGATAATTCTTAATTATCAGTGAATAATACTATCAGGATTTCTCGGTCCAATACCAAAATTTCTCGGACTATTAACCCTAAAAAAAGTTTGTTGCGAGAAAAATGTGATTGAATGTTAAGCTTACTTATTTTCGATGCCTATTTGAAATTTCACAGTTAATCTTTAATAAACAAATGAACGGATGATATATTTTTAGAAAAGCATCAAAACAAATTTAAAAAAAAAAAATTTCGGATTTAAACTAAGTTTTAAATTAAAAAAGTGTTTGCATTAATGGAAATGATATAAAGGGAAATAGAGATCAGTCGATATGATAAATATAATCAGTTTAGATTTCGTTATCAAATCTTGGTTTCAGAAATTATGGAAATATGATAATGAGGAGATGATAATGATTTCAAACGCATGCAAAATATTAATGATAATTCCTGCAATGATCAAATTTTGATTGAAATAGTTATCAAATCTTTTGATTTCATTTAATTTGATTCTTTTTTTTTTCGTATTTTATCACTCTATCTTTATATTTAATTTTAATTTCCCTTTTTTTTCGCTTTTTTCTATTCCATTTGGTCTGAAATCTTCGATATGAGAAACATATGAACAGCTGGAAATGAAGCAGAATAAGACAAAATTGAAGAGATTGGAATATTTTATGCTTCGAAAAATAGTAGAAACACTAATATTGACTAATTAGTTCTTTGTAATTAGTAAATAATAATTAGTAAATAAGCAAATTGATGAATAAACAGTAAATTAGTGAAATAATTAGTAAATTTGATGTATTCACTAAAACACTTTAAGTATTTACTAATTGTCAGAGATGAAACTAGGAGCTATGATGCTTAAAATTTTAAAACAGCAATAAATAATATTCAAAGGAGAAAAGAATCTGTAAGCAATTAACAATTAGACTTAATTTGCATAAATTCGAAATACAAATTATTTATATTTGTACTACTTCCAATCCTACACGAGTTCGTTCATGATGTTGAATTGAGGCCAAAGTAATTCCTGGATATTGGAAAGTCCCGATTTCCCATTTCCCTTCTCGATTCATTAGTATCATCAAGCAAATACGAATAATTAAGCCTAATCTTTTCTATGGCTTGCTAATTATCAATTATTTAATTTTCGATTCTATTCAAAGAATGATAAATAAAAAGTAGTTTTGTTTGGATATCTTAATGAGAAGATAATTGGAAATGAATAATATATCGAAGTGAAATATTAAATCACTTATTTATTGCATAAATATTACTTATGCAAATTTTCAAAAATGAATAAAAAAGGAAAAAGAAGAAAAGAGAAAGAAAGAGAAAGCGATTAAAAGGTCGAATTTGAGAAAAATTGCTCGGATCGATTGTTTACTTACAAATCAACTTCTTATGCTCATTAATCAATTCCTTTCCTTCTTGCCATTCCTTATTTCATTCTTTTATCTGCTCAATTTTACTTATTTACTTTATTAATTGTTTATTTTCGGAAAATAAAATTTTAAGTTTTGCATTGCTCATCCTTTTGGAAACTAAAATTTAATCTCTGTTAACATTCCCCTTATGTTTCAATGAATAGTAAAAATCTTTTGTGCGCGGAAAATAATGCGACATTTGGACATTTTTATTCTACGATATTTGCGACATTATATTTGCGATATTTGCCACCTTTGCACGCAATATTCAATTAAGTGTCCGAGAAAAATGATTAGGTGTCGTTTTCAATGACAATGTGCTCGACGACACCTGCCCATCAATCGGTTTCCGGCCTTCCTCATCATCATCGTAACCTGCCTAGCCAACAATCGTAGATTTACCCAATCTTTTTCAAGGAATATTAGTGTGATGCAAATTTGGATTATTCAAATTTTAATTGACACTTAAACTTTGATCTCATTGCAACTTACAGTAAAAGCTTTCTGATCCATTACAGCAATTGTCATCCATTACAGTCATAAATTACACCATTAAAGATCACTTTTACTGCAACAATTAAGGATTGTTTACTGATTCCACTATTATTTGACCTCAGAAATGGTTACTGACAATAATGATTGAATCAAACTGATCGCTTTTTTCAGTAAACTGCCGAAAAGTCCATCATCATCCATTTGGCTACTATTGGTCAAACTTTGACTGTCCCATTAGTCTGGACATCTCATTAATCATCAAATTTTATCAATTTCCAAGTTTCGTTACCATTACGTCAATGTCAATAACATATTGCAAATGCTTTTTGAATTCATTTTTTGTCCAAAAATTCCCAAATAATAGTAGCAAATTTAAAATTAATATTTAAATTCGAAATTTCAAACTTAAATTTTGGTTTAACCATTACAAAAAAAAAAGAATTTCCGTGTGGCCCAGATGCAATAAATATATTTCAGATAGTTTGATTCTCGATTCATCATTCTTCCCTTTTCTGATTCTCAGCACAGAATCCATTAAGTACTTCAGAATATGCATTGAAGCAAAAATGATTTCATTGTTGCAACCAAATAGCTTCTTGCAGAATGCATGCACTTAAGTGTTGTTAGTTAAGTGCTGCAAACTGCAAGACAATGCAGTGTGCATGATGAAGCACGCAAAAATGCAACTTACAACATGTTTGATAAGAGTAAATTTAGATCAAATTAAAATAGCTAAATAAAGACAAATCTCACTTATTCATTGAATTTGCCCCAAAAAGTATATTCAATTCCCGAGTGAGAATTTGTCATTTCAGTCTTCAAACTTCCCATGGGATTTATAAGTTTCATTAAATTAAAAGAAGCATTTCAGATTTCTTTCATTAATGAATTTATCTGTTGCAATAATCTCTTTTTTTCCTGAGCCAGAACTTTATTCGGCCTAGTTGGCACTCTAACTTATTTCAACCTCAAGAATTTTCTTAAGTTGGCCGTCAAAAATCAAAAGCTTTGTTAAGTTTGGCCGGCAATTAATTACATTAGATAATCAAGATTAAAATTAGTGATAATTAATCAGAAATTCAATGCAAAATGTGCAAAAATTCATTACAATTTAGTTGGAGAAAATAACTGTGAAAAAATTTTAAAATCTAAGCTAGTTTATATGATTTGATGAGAAATATAACTTTCTCTATACATTCCCAATCTTTATATTAAATTTATCAAATTAAATTTTTAAAAAATTTTTTAATGCTTAATTTTTTTTAATCTAAAAATTACCATTTTGCATTAAATTTTTCAAAATTTTAAAAATTTTATCTAACGAATTCAGCTAAGTTGATCAAATTTTGTTCTAACAATATTGATTTCAGGCAGCATTCAAAATAGTATTTCCTTAGCCAAGATTTTAATTTTAATTGAGTATTCAAGCCCAAAAATTGGGAAGAGTATAGTTAGAAAAACGAAATTAAACTTAGTTTGAGCAAGTTTGAGCAAAAGGAATTTCAGGTGAGTGAGAATTTGTTGAAAACAAACTTAATTTGAGCAAGCTGATAAATATACCACTAAAAATAGCTTTGCTATTCAAATATTACTTTTGTACGTACTTTAAAACAGTTGTGAAAAAAAATTGTAAAATCCAAGTTAACCTGCATGTTAATTTGAATGTAGTACTGTAGCTTTTCAACTTCAATAGTTATTCATTTCTAAGAATCACTACAGTAATTGAGTTACAGTATGGAAAAGTAAGTAAATGTGGGATGATCTGAGTAACAGCTGTGTTGATAAATCAATTGGACACCTCCAACCGCGAACACCTGTTCTTGATCTGTCCAACTTCTGTCTGTTTAATCATCTCCTCCAGATATTTATATATACTTCGACACGAATGCAGCTATACTTGCAGAAATTAATTTAAATTTGTAGCACTCAGCTGCCAAGTCATAACAACAATAAAAACACGAAAGAATAGTAAAAATAATAATAATAATAATAATAATAATAATAATAATAATAATAATAATAATAATAATAATAAATATTAATATTAAAATAATAATAAATTGTATATTTCAGATGACAATTTCCTGTCAGAATCTTTCAAATCAAGCATATCAAAGTGTCACATATCTTAACTTAACGAAGCATTTAAATTAGAATTAGCGCAAGAAGCGTAATACAGCATTTAAAATTGATTTTCCAAAATTCATTGACTTCCAATTAATAACTTAAGAAAATTAAATTTAATTTTGAGAAATGTTACATATCAATCTTCAGGATTTGCATATTTCGATTTATAAAATTCGAAAAAAAGAATTGAAAATATCTCGTAAACTTCGCTTTAAAAAAGGAAAAAAAAATTTCGATTTTTCCAGAAAAATTTTCTTCCATTTTCTTTCTATTATTATTTTTTTTTTACTTCAAGAAAAAATTGTTAAGTTTAGATAACACGTGAAATCTGTTTTTTTCCTTTTTGAATTACTAAGTTCGAAATTTTTTGATGTTTGTGAAAAAAAGCAAATTGATTTTTTTTTCTCCTAAAAAAAAGCAATTTGCTTTTTTCGTTCCTCATTTTTTACGAGTCAAATTCTGACTATTAAATTGATTTTTTTTTTGACCAATTTAATGACCAGAATTTGAATTTTTATGCCATTTTCCATTTTATTATTTTTATTTCAATCTCGTCTGCTGAATAATGAAAATTGAGTTATTATTTTAATAAAATACTAGAAATGACTACTTTGCTTTTTAGCACAAGCTAGCAATTTCAAGTTGAATTGATTCAATATAATAAGCGAAAATTATCCAGGCCATAAAATGACTATAAGAATGAAAGAATTTGATCGGAGACATTTGCAATGATGCTTTCCAAGATAACTGCTAATTAACTTGGCTAATTAATGCAGACTGGCTATTTTAAAAGATATTTTCAACAGAATTGCAAAAATCAAAGATTAATGTATTACTCATTTTTTGGCTGGTAAGTTTTAGAGGAGTTTAAAAATCGAAAAGTTTGAAAAGGATTAAAAGAGTCAAAGTTCTTAGTTCATACCTTTCATAATATTAATTTCCGAAAATAAACAAAATGAATTGTTAGTGGAAAATAAATCGATGTTGAATAATAGAGTGGTAGTTTGAATAAAATAGTGGTCAAAGGGTCAGCTACGAAAATTAAATGACGGCCAACCTTTGAACAGGCCGCTAATCTGTACAGCTGCTTGATGAAATGTTTCGAATTCATAATTTAGCGGTTTGATCAGTTCGATTAATCCATTACCATGTATTCGGAGATAATCCGTCGTTGTTGGTGCAAAGACAACCTTTTCGTCCGAATCAAGGCTTATTTTCTGATGATTTTACAAATTCGAATTCAAGCATAGAAAATAATTTTTTTGATAAATAATCTATTTTCGAAACTAAGAAAATTGTAGTTTGAAGTTTAATATTTAGACATTTTTTTTTTTGAATAATTAATCCAAATAGTCACGATTTAATTTAAATTACAATATTACAACTGAGAATTTCAACTCGAAGTAATTTTCGAATGTAGCAGAAATATGAAAATTCATTTTTCAGAGCCCAAATTATTGTTCAATATACTTTATTAAAATTCAATTCAATTCATTGATTTTATAAAATTAATAAAAATTCGAATAGAAAAGTAAAAACCTTTTCTAATAATCCAATTGGATGATTTTCTTTCAATGTTAACACAATATCATCATTGCCAAAATCTCTTCTATTCCGTCGAAGATGTGAAAATTTAGTTTTAAACCTTTTGAACTGTCGTTTTGGATCTGTTCGTGGACCAACCAAAATTCGAACATTAGCACGAGCTTCCTTTAAATCAATACTTCTTGGTCTTTGCAATTTAAATATTTCATTTCATCAATTTCATTCTCTTTTCAAGGACTTTTTAGTCCTAAGGTTTTAGAAGAATTTATTAATTATTAATACATTTGAAATAACAGCCCAATTCTGGGCCATAAACCAATGAATCAAAAATCAAATATGTATTATTCAACTTTGAAATTTCAAAATAAACAGTTAAAATATATCGTTTTACACTACACCTTTCTCACTTACCTGTGCAAATGAATCAGTAGCAACAACATCAAAAGTATATTTGCCATCCGGTATACTGTAACGACTGAATATATCACCGGAAAAAGGTGTAACATCGAATGGAGCATTTTCCGGCTCAATTCGATATACAACAGCTCCTTTCGAAGTTCTAAAATAATTAAAATTTCTTTTTTTTTTCCTTTTTTTTTTTTTTTTTTTTAAGAATCCGTACGGCAATGAAGAAATCATCAGTCTATCAGAATCTATTTTCTTCTTAATCTAATTTACTTCTTTATTCGAATTCTAATGGATCGATAGATGGATTAATTTATTTTCTCAGCAACAACAACTGTTCGCAATATCATTTTTCCTAATGACCTCCATCGATGAGAGGTCATTAAGTTTTGAATAGGTCACTAAGTTTTAGTAATTTAATACCTGAATTATTCCTGATCAATTGAAGAATAGGAATATTTATTTTTTATATCTCTGGTGTGAAAAATCATAAACAATGCACTATTTTTCTATCTGTTTAGTTGTCTGTTATCTTATTTTTTTATTTACAAAAGAAGTAATAATAATTTAAATGAATGAAATTTTGACAATCGAAGATAAGCGAAAATATTTGTTGATTATTTTCGATATTTTTGATAAGTTAATAACTTTTCTGATAATTAATATTATTTCTGATAATCAATAACCCCGTATATTCTGAATAATTGATAACAGATTATTCCTGATGATTAATAATTTTTAGCAATGTTTTTTCTTCATTTGGATTAATAATTTTTTGAATATGTTAATTTTTTTTTTTTTGACTTGCAATAAAAAAGAAATTCTTCCAGAAATAGCAGAAATTGTCAAAATAGCTTGCAAATTTTATTTGAAATTTTCCTTTCAAAATTTGAATTTGCATATGAATTGTATGGAAAAATATTTTTGAAGCTAAATTGTATTTGTTCAAAATGATGAGCCAACTGAGAATCATTAATGAAGCAAAATTGAATTAATTTAATTTTCTGGGGGAACATAAACTATCACACACTGCTACTATCGTAGGCAAAATCTATATTTTGATTATAAATTAGTCGTAATAGGAATGATGATTTTCATTTCCAGTTTTGAAATGAAATTCAAGAAATTTTCGTTGTTTATTCAAATTTTTTCAATTCTTCAAAATTTTTTCTAAAGAAAAAAAAAAAAAACTAGCAATATTTCTTTATTTTTCTAACAAAACTAATAAAAAAACTTAAAGACAAACAAAATTTTTTTTTTCAAATCTTTGAAAATATTTTCAGTTATTTTTCAAATCATTTCTGAGAAAATTTTGTGAATTTTAAATAATTTTTAAATATGAACAAAAAGGAAAGAAATGATTGATAGCTGATCATTTTGTGATCATACAAAATATGAGAAATGTCGATTTTACTTATTTATTTTATAGTGTAATTTTTTTTCCTTTTCGGCAAGCTACTAGGCTAATATTTTTTAATTTTCCAAATTTTTTAAAAGTTACCCTATTTCAAGCATTCCAATCCATCAATTTCTTCCAGGATTTAAAGGAAAATTTGGACAAATGGATTTGAAATAACTTAAGTCAATCCCTCGTATTCCATTTCTAGGCTAGGCCTTTAATTATGTAATTATTGGCCTTCCTCATTCATTAGAGTATATTTGAACATATATGTTCATTTATGTAGAAAGAGTCAGAAGAGAAATGGACATTTGCATCCTAAAGCTTATTTAGCTAGCTAGGCTCTTAATGATTTCAGCAGAATTCTGGACTTCAAAACAAAGAGGTTTTATTTTAAACCTATGAAATTTCAAAAATTTTGAATACAGAAAATTCCGAAATTTCGAGATATTGATATATAACATTAAAAAATCGAATTTAAATTAAAATATTGCATTTTAAAATTGATTCGAATCAAAGCTTATCTTCAAATTAATTTGAAATTAAACGAAAATATTTTGATGAGTTTATATTCAAATTCAAAGAAATATTGATTTTTCCTTTTTTTTTTGTTTCGAAAAAAAATATTAATTAAAATAATAAACTTTTCGCTTACTTTTCAAATTGATTATCAAAACTTACTTGGCTGTAACTCTTAGTACTGTTACATGAGGTGGTAATTTGTCCATTTGTCTAAAATAGTATAAATTGTTGAATTTTGGCGCATTCATCGATTGTCGTTCGAAATTTATTTCAATTCGTGCCACTGCTAACCGAATTAAATTGTGCTTGTCTAATGCACCGATATAAAACGATTGAAAAGTATCATCTGTTGGCGTCAATGGACGTGAAACGTGTAACTGAAATTTTTAAACAAAATCATTAGAAATACTAAACAAAAAGGAAAAAAAAATCTTAAATTTTCATTGGAAAAACGTGAAATTTCAGAGAATTCATGTTTTTCGATATTTTAAAATCTTAATTTCATCCAAATTTATCTCTAATTTAAGACAAAAAACAATATCAACCAAAAATGTTTAACCTTTGCATAATAAATATTTCCTTTCTGCTTGCAGGTAAGTACAAAAGGTAAATTTGTTGAATTTGAAATAATCGATATGTCTAGATCCATTGAATTTGGTACATTTGTCACCGTTATTTCTGTTTCAAATGGAATTTCCGTCTCAGGTGTGATATCGCTCCGCAATGTAGCATTATATATGTGAGCGGAAAAAGATGGCGTTGAACTGAAACGAAATTTAACAAATATTCTTAAAACTTTCATTCAAATTTCATTCATTTTCAAAATTTTCATTCTTGAAGAGAAAACTTCCTGAAATAGAAAAGAAACAATAACAACTCTTAGAACAATTGTCATAGTAGTACTTATTAATTGCATCTTTTAAATTTGAAGTATTTGAAAATTTTTAAAATTCTCTCAACAATTTAATTATCTTACTTTCCTGCAATATTCACATTGATGACAAACATTCGTTGAGGTGCTGTAGTTTTCACCACGATAGCTACTGATCGGCTTCGCAAATGTTTTAGGAAATTTTTCGTATGCAGCCTTTAAATTTGATCAGATCATTGAATTATTAGAAAAATTAATTATTAGAAATAATTAAATGACTAAAATTCGAATAAATTATTTTGAAAAAATTTTCTAAATTTTCTTTAAAATGCTGCCGTTCCTATCGAACATTTTATCATATTGTTGGTATCATATGCATTGTAAACAAATTCCAAACCTATTATTGATAATTTGAAAATAATGCGATTGATTTGAGGTAGGCAAAGAGCAATGATCATGCCGTGTACTGTATCCATCTTCAACGAAATCCGAGACCAACCATCCGATCGGTGCATCTGATCGAACGGTGAAAATTCTTGGCTATAAAAAAAGTCAACAGCTAAATTGTAATTAAAAGAAATTAATAGTAATACTATTAATAACATGAAATATAGAAAAAGTGGATAGATGCGTTGCGATATTGTAAACAAAAATGCAACTTTTGGCTTGCGAAAAAGTTATTGTTTGCGACATTGCAAACAATATTGCATGCACTGTATGTCATTCATCAATTTATTTAGATCTATGTCGATGATAATTTTTTTAAAGAATTTTTTAAAAAAATGATTTTTAAGAATCTGTACTTTATGCAAATTATCAGGATGAAATTACTGACGATGATGTTATAGGTTGTGTAAGAAAATAAAATGAAACGATGTTGGTGACAGATAATTTGTCACCTTCAATTGTAAACAATTATAATTAGGTAATGTTTTCCTGTGAAGATAAGCAGTAAAAATCTTTCTAATTTTTTCCAGATCTAAACTTCATCAATTCTTACACACCATTACTCAAAAATCATAATAATTACTTATTTAATAATTATGATAATTACTTATCCACTTTTAATTAATATGGGTCGGATGAAATTATGTTATAAAAAATGCCTGGAAATGCTTTATAGCAGTTTTGTTTTAAATTATTAAATGCAGTGAGTCTAAAATGAAATTTTTATCATTTAATTGTGATTGAAAAATTAAACATTAATAAGTAATCATTGAAGTTTTTGAATTTATACCATAATTTCATCCGGGCCTTCTTAATTAAAGATTAATAAGTAATTATCGTAATTTTTGAATTTATATTATAATTTTATCCGACCCTTATTAATTCCTATTATATATATTTCAAATTAGATAACAAGTTTTTAGTCCTTTCATCGTCATCGATTTCGTACTTCAATTAGACTATACTTGTTGCGCAGTTGTCCGATTTGTTTTGCTTGATTGAATTAACAATTCACAGCGGTTTGCCTATTCAGGCCTTCTCGTAACCGATGACTTCCAACCTCAATAATAATCTAACAATTCCATCCGCTTCAATGGCCAAATGAAAGGATTCATGGGTTGATTCTCATGAATTCAGAAAATTCGATATTTGACGAATTTCCCATTCATTACTATTATTTATAACTTCTGCCAACAAATATTTCATTGAAAATCTTTACAAAATTGAATATTCCAAACAAATATTTCCATTATTCATTCCATCGTTTACTGCATCAATTTAATTTTTATTTCATTCTTCAAAAGGTTGCAAGCATTTTACTAGCTTTTGGAAATGACTTTTAATTGAATTTAAATTGGTATTTTTTTGATCCAAATATAACCATACTTTTAAAATGTTGAAATTAATTATTACCTTGTCATTCATTTAGTGTTAGGCAAGAAATTCCATTTGAAACTATAAAAATAAGTAATACAAAATTTCTGGAAATAGAAATGCATTTCAAATTTTCCTAAAATCAATCAAGCGCAATTCTATTGTAATGTTTGTGGAAGAAATCTAAATGGATTTTCAAATTGGCCGATCTAGATATATATTGACGAGAATAAGTAATAAATTTTCATAATACAATTGTCATTGCTGATGAACAGCGATGAGATAATAATTCAGTACAGATTTCGAGGAAATAATGAAAATTTGAAAATAGAAAGATCAACATTACGATCAGACTGAATAGAACTTTGTCAAAAGAAATGAAAATGATGAATGTAGAAGAAAATCAGGACGAATAAAACATACAAATATACTTTAATTTGAAATATTCGATCAAATTTCATCTTAATTTCAAAATTAGTTTACTTATATATATTCAATTTTGAACTTAATTTTGTAAAATCTAATAGTTTATAAAAATTTTAACTCGAATTTTAGCAGAATTTTAATTCATAAGACCAGGACTTCAATAAATTCAAGAATTTTTTGCTTAATACCTCGTTTATCATTTCAATTCATTAATTATGCGTATCTATAGATATTCATAAATACCTAAAATATTTGTGAAAATCTTTTCTACAACAATGCGCATTGTTATGCAACCCAAAAATATCTTCATTTTGATGAGTGTTAATTAGATTAAATTATGATAATTTTCCCATAAATGGTAATTTGCGCAGTAAATTATTAACCCTTTGACCTTATCTATTAGATGACCATCAGGTAAAATGGTATATCAGTAGTAATGGAGAAAAAGTGAAGTGCCCAATATATTATACGCATAATTAACGCTTTCCTTTCCCGACAAGAATAAAAAAGAGAAGGATGATAGGTTTTGAAAGAGATACCGACAATTCATTCGAGTTATCGATCAAGAGATTTGACAGCAAAAAGTAGAATCGATAACCGAAACAAACATCCATCATATATTTATTTTCTCATACCTGCTAGAAAATTACACCTTGACATGAAGAGACAACGAAACGTCACAGAAAAAGATAAATGAAAATGAGTAAAGATGATGAATCTTGAAATTGCTGAATCTCCGAATGTTATCTTCATTTTTTCTGCATAATTCAATGCACTATTACAGTATCATAAATGTTAGTTAAAATCTAAAATAAGAAGGAATTACTGGGATAAATCACGATTTAAGTTTACTAACATAATGTCGTACTTTTATCTCATTGTTGTATTTCTCATTAATAAATTGGAATTATTTTTATGAAATATGCAATAGCATTTTAATTTTTCAATCAATATTCAATATGAAATTCAAAAATTCGTCCCTTCCATTTTCTCCACTAAATGATTTTTTGAATTGCTAAATACTCAGATACACTTTTCAAAAAAAAAAAAAAAAAAATGAAATGGACATTGTAATGGATGAGTTCTCTGATATACTAAAAATAAAATGCAAACTAATTCATCTCAAGTGGCTTTATGAGATTGGATTTTTGAGCTCAATAACTATCTTTTAATTATTATTTAGTATTATGATAAACTATACTGATAAGACAATATGTATTTGTTATTTTTGATCTATTTTTCGGATCAGCAAGAAACAAATGCAATTTCAAAGTTATCAGTGCAGCAACTTAATCCGTTATCATTATTTGATCTATTATCATATTCTCAATTAAATCATGGCATTACAGTATTGTGAAGAATATTAAGCATTGAGGCTTTTTCGATGATTTTTTTTTTCCTGAAAATTCAGTTTCAAACGTCTTCAAAATTTTACCTTATTTTGATGACATTCGACATCCAGAAGTAAACAAATGATTTGCAGGAGAAGTAGGAACCAGAAATTCATCATTTTTGGCATTGACATTTTGCTCCAAGTTTTCAGAATAAAATTGCACACGATTGATCAGATTCGTGATACGAAATTTATCATAATTAATAGAAGCAATGGCAGGTATTGTTATAATAATAATTGGTAATAAAAATAGAAAATTTTTGACGAAATAATGAGCACAACGATAATTAGGAGAAGTAGAATAAATGGAAAAAAAAAAAGTAATAGCAGTGGATTTATGGCAGGATATTCATTTGTCAAGGCACCATGTTAATCCATAATCGAAGTAAAGTAATTTTACTTTCCAAAAAAAGAAGCACAGAATCCTGAAAATTGCTTTTTTTCAACTACAGCGACATTCATCATTTTTCCTTTCTAAATGAATAGCTAAGCAATAAATCATGAAAACATTCACTTTTTTTTTTAGAAGATGTCTTATTCAAACAGGCTAGAAACTATGAATTTGTTGTTAGAAAGAGGAAAATGAAGAGATATTGGTAGTCAAGTTAGTTCGAGAATAAAATAGTAGCTTTCGAGACCAAATCGAATATGCATTAGGAGAGGTCCGAAGAGAGAAGCTACTATTCAAAACAATCCAATAAGTTGAATTGCATTCTTAGCTAATGAATTTCGGCATGAACATAAATGAATGGAGCAAATTTGGAGTGAAAAATAATGAAATTCCGGAAAGAAAGGAATAATAGGTAAGGAATTCTTGCACTCTCTATGATGAAACACAGTAAACGATTACAGTAAACAGAAAGAGTACCGTATATACAACGAAAAAATCAATGAGGTAAAATGTCAGAAATTTGATAGGAAATTAATTTGAAAAATATATAAGTTGTAGCTTAAATTTATAAAAAACTATAATAGTCAAAAATGATTGTTTTTATGATTAAGGAATTTTTGTGCTTTCTATGATGGAATACAGTAAATAAGCGGAGCAGTACGGTATATAAAACAAAAAAAAAAAACAAGTATCAGAAATTTGTAAGAAATTTGTTTGAAAAATGTAAAAATTGTAGTTTAGATTTAGCAGAAAAGATATCAATCAAAAATGATCGTTCTTATGAAGCAAATGCTTTAAGTACATTTAAATCTTTCCTTCCTCCTTTGCAAAAGTTATGAAATAAAAAAACTTTTCGCAAGATTTGTGAAATATAGTGAGATATCTTCGCTATGATATGAAGATAATGCTATTAAGGATGAGTTTGAGAAGATGAAATATTTGGAAGTAAAAAGAAAGAAAAAAAAAGAGACGATATTAGCAGCGATAAAAGTTATGGAACGAATAAATTTTAAATCGAAAGAAAAGATTTTTAAGCATAAAAATGAAAATAAAAATTTTGTGATATACGATCAGTAGTATAGTTATAAATGAATGAATAATAAAACTTAATAATATATGAGATGCTGGGAGGAAAAGATTGAAAAGCAATTTTTAAAATACCAAATTTTAATCAATCATTATTATTGATTGTGATAAAGGATGATAAAGACAGTTATCGCTAATTAGTGTTACTGATAGTGATAAAAGATGATAAAGACAGTTATCACTAAGAGATATTCAAGTCAACAAATTTCAAATTCATCTATTCAAAGGACACATAGCCGTACAACATCAATTGGCTTGAAATAAATGAATGAAGTGGAATGCCTATATGATCAGAAGAGGTGAAAAGGAAGGGAGGAGCTATCATATGGGTGACAATTGTCCTGTCAAATCGGACCTTTGACACTGCTCGCCCTCTTTCTTCCTGGACATTGTTTCGTAACCTTCCAGTCATAACTGATAATCCGTCCGGGATATCTCGGGAAATTAGTTCATTGCATTAATTGGACTGTTGACGTTCTCTTTCTCTTCCTAAACATTATCTCGTAACCTTTTAGCCATAACTCATGGTCCGTCTGGGATATTTTAGAAGAATAGTTCATTGTATAAGTTGGATCTTTGACACAATCCTCTCTCTGTTTGAACATTATACCGTAACTTTTTAGCCATAATCAATAATTTATCTGGAATATCTCGGGAGATAAGTGTATTGCATACCATACATTTCGTTCTTTTCAAAAGTATAAGCAACACTCATATGTCCTAAAATTTCAAAAGATAGAATTACTCGTTGACCTTTCAACCTTCCGGCCACTTACTAGTAATAAATGTTCTAAAAATAAATTTGTATGTCATCCAAATAATACTTGTCTGATGCAATAAACTACAATATAATTATTAAATTTTAAACAAATATACATAAGTAGCACTAAATAAAGCACTTAAATTTGTTGAAAGATGAGATAAAAGCTTAAACAAGAAATTTTTAGACAATAGCCTCGGAAATAGACTTGTCATCATCTAAACCAAACTAATTTCATTTAATAAAATTCACTTAAAATTTATTTCGTACTGATTAATTTGGAGAAAAAATTTCAACAAATCTGCAATTAGTGAATTTCTATTTTTTTTTCTTTTTTTAATGGTCCATCTAAAAAAAAAAAAAAAACAAACAAATTTAAACTATGTTTGAATAATTTCAAATTATGCTTGAATTGTTTTTTAATTTTACTATAATTCGTTTACATACCTATATATCTTTCTTTTATATGAACTTTTATTTAAACAATTCTAAGATCACTCAAGCATACAATTTCACTCGAATATTTTATGAACAATTAAAGATAATCTTCTCAGGAAGTTGCATCCACTGATAAGATGAAATTTTTTTTATTCTTCTGTGAATATTAGAAGAAAAGAAATGAAATCTTTCATCTTTTTTTGAATTAATAGAGAAAAAAGAAAAATGATCATTAATAAATCCGACAAATTTCCATCTAATAAAACTAAAACTAGCTACTAAAAAATAGTTAGAAAGGATGAACTATCGATTCGTATTTATTGCTCAAATTTGTTGAGAAAAATGACTACCAAAAATAAATTTAATATTTTTACTGCTTTTCTAATCATTGCCTGTATTTCTCTAAATTATTAGAAAATCTTGCTAAGTTATTCTGATAATTCCTATTTTATCTGATCAGGAGATTTAGCAAAGAAGCTTTCTTATTTAATTCTAACTTTCCTTTTTGGCTTTTTTTTTTTTCGAAATCAAGATTTTTAAAATCTCGATAATCTATAATATTCAAGCATAATATTGATTTTGACTAATAGGGAAAGATAAAAAATACTGAAAAAGAAAAAAAAAACTAAAAGAGCACAAAGAATGCAAGTAAAAAAAATTAAATCATGTGGCTTTTTTTAGTAGATGATTGCTTTTGAAAAATTCGAAAAAAGCATCTATGCAAGAGATTATGATTTTATTTCGAAGCTTTATTCTTTCTTTGCGATGATTTAGAAGAGAATTGACTTTAAGAAGAATTTTTCCTTCGAAAGTCATCATCCAACTGTGAACATAAAAGACTTCGTGCTAACAAGAATTTTTGAGAAATTTCAATGGAAACTTTCTTTTTTTTTTTTTTTTTTTTTTTTCTTCAATAATATCAATTGACCAAATAAAAGATTATTGTCTGAACGGAATTCTCATTTTCGATGTTGAGATGATGAATTCTAGCAGATCATTTCATATGCTTAATTCCATTTATGACGTGTCAGAGATTTTGAATTTAGAAAGTAAGAGATTTAAATTTGACTGAACAGAAAGTAGAGAGATTAAAATTTTGACATAAAAATTGGCAATTAGAGAAGATAAATGAACGGGAAATATATAATTTTATTTACATGAATAAACAATTCAAGACGGATGTTTAACTTCATAAATTAAAACTTCTTCAACAGTTGTAGAAGACATAATTCACCGTCACTCTCACTTAATCATTCAAATATTTTGAAAATTTTTATTTGCTGCTTGCAATCCTTTTCTGCTTTTGAAATCAATATTATAGTGGTTTGTAGCATTAAATAAATGTTTTTCGTTTGAAATTTTTTGTAAAAATAAAAATGAATTTGCAAAATGTTTCCAGAAGTAAAAAAATAAAAAAATTGAGAAATGCAAAAAGCTGGATTGATTGAAGCGTAGCAATTTTGAAAATTAGTTTTTGTATTTAAAAATGAATTTGACTCAAATCTAATTCCTAGGATTTCAATTTTTAAACTGTTAACTGCCATTTAAATGTTTACATAGAATGAAATGAACAATTATTGCTTTCTTTCTTTCCCAGTTGTTTTATATTGTTTCCCGTAAAATTGAATGTTTTTAATTTCGATCTATGCAAGCTTCCCTTTTTCTTTCATTAATTTCATATCTTTAATTCGATTTTGAATTTTCAGTTTTTGAACAAAAAAAAGAAAAATTTGCAATTAAAATCGACATATTTACAATCAGATATGTATATGCTTATAGATAAAAAGTAATAAAAAAAGCTTATTCAATTTGGCAATTCCATCAAAAATCATAAATGAATTAAACTGTTACGATACATATGTTGGTGTTGAAGAAAAACAGTTAGCTTAATATATCATTTATTATTATTTTTAAAAGCAAAAAGTTTGCACTCAAAACTTTCCATCTATTTTTTCTTTTTTTTTTTTTGAGAATTGGAAAAATAATTTTCTCAATCAAAACTCATTTTACAGCATTATTTTAAAATTTTTACTATTACACATTCAATCTCTTTTCAACTACAAAAAAATCAAATAATGATTTGATATCAGTTATAAAAAAGGAAAAAGATTTTTTCTCACTTTTTTATAATATCGATTCTTATTTTCGCTAGAATTAAAGTTTTAGAAATTGTGGTTTAAAATTTAAACGAAACTTGCGACATGATCGCAACCTATAAAAAAAAGATTGTGGAGGAAGAATTTCTTGATAGCCGTTATTGATCACAATGCCATCTAATATCATGTTTAACTTTAATTTTCTTGCTGTAGATGAGCTTCTCGATTAAATTTAGAACTATGCTTAATTTGGAAAGAATCCAACTTTTTTTAGAATTTATAATTCATCGGTTCAATTAGAAAAAGACTTGGCGAAATAATAATACTAATAACAATTCAATAGAAGTAACTTTCGAAAAAAAGCCGTCATGAAAATATCAAAATTATAAAAGCAAAATTAAAAGCAAACTCTTTTGCCAATAATTAGACGTCTGTAGGTTAAGCGTAATCCAACAGAGAGCTTCTAAACATTTTATGACATCTTATCATTTATGATATCAGCAGATTAGTCTACTGATTATATTATCGGTAATCATTATTTGAAAAAAAAGAAAAAAATTATAGAAAGATTCAATATAGCTTGAGGAAAAAAGATATTTTTGAAATTGCAATGAAGTGATGGCATAATTTTCTCGAAAAGACTCTTTAGTTGAACTATTTTCTTAAATGGTCATTGACGAAAAAAAGCATGATAATACCTTCAAATGTAAAATGAAGTATGGTATTTTGATATTTTTGTTCAACGATAATTGATACTACTGACATTTCATCAAAAATCGTTTTCCGATTTATGAATTTCAATCATTTTTCATTCCTCCTTATGGCTTCTCATCACAAGACATTTCAAGTCCTTTATCGATTGATTTGAAATTTTGAAACAACACTGGAAAAAAAAATAGCGCCTGTTTCCGTATAGATACACTTATTTTTTTTTTATCTGTCACAGTTATGACAGGTGAAAGTAAGTGAGCGGACTGAATTCTTTGACGATTTCTAATTTATTCATTGCTCGTGTTTACACAACCTTTCAAGTTTTTCACCAAATAATTTAAAACGTTGGTATAATTCAATAGCTGCATTCGAATAGGTGTATTTTTACAGATAAGGCGAGTGTTTAAGAACTTTCGGGCCTAGCTGGACTGGCCAATGAAGCATGGATCGGTCCAATGAGTCTTCTTAATGACTTTCAAAAAAAAAGGAAAAAAAAAAGATCAGTCATTGCGATAAATTGCAAATAAAAATCACCATGAATAGAATTATGGAGTAATGAAAATAGAAATAACTAATGACAGTGTATTGTCTTTCGAAAAGATAAAAAGATAACTGTCAAGATAGGACAAAATATGCATTCCACAGAAAGGCATAAAAGAATAATTAAAAATGTATCGATCTTTCCGTTTAATTTTTTGATGAATTTAAATAGGATTGTAATTTCAAATTCTTTGAAGCCATTAAGGAAGCGCAGAATTGATCTGTCATAGTTGGCCAATTTAAAAAGATACATACTAAGGAAAAAAAAGAGTATTTGAGGCAAACAACGACATTTATCAATTATTGAGTAGCAAAAATAAAGTAATATAATGACAGTCAGTGATAGAAAGGAAGATGAAATAGCGAAATAAATAGGCTAAATAAGAAAGAAAAGATTAGAAAAAGACCGCAAAAAAAATGGAAGGATATATTCAAGCAAAAAAGACAGGCTCAAAAAATAGAAAAAATGAAAGTAAAAATGAAAAAGTAAAAATAAAAAAATAAAAATAAAAAATAAAAACAGAAAAAGTGGAAAACTAAAAATAAAAATAAAAATAAAAAATAAAAACAGAAAATAAAAATAAAAAAATAGAAATAAAAGATAAAAATAAAAAATAAAAATAAAAAAATAAAAGTAAAAATGAAAAATAAAAATAAAGTAAGAAATAAAATAAAAAAAGAAAAAAAATTAAAAAAGAGAAGGCAAAAGGAATGTCGATGAGGAAATGGCTTAATTATATCAGGCTTATTTAGTTATAAATTAGTAGTGCCCATCGAATTTGACAGAAAAATAAATGAATAGCAAAAGATTAATAATAGACAATCATAATAGTAAAGCAATGGCCAAGAGGATGTTTGAAATAGTCTGGCCATAAATATTTCCTGGCACCATCTGAATATTTCTAAAGCGTCAAATTTGGGAAATCGTAAAGAAATATAAAATATTGCTAAAAGATAAAATGACTGACATACCTTTGGAATCGCTAAATAATGTTTGAGATTGAAACTTTTTAAAAGTAACAAAATTTTTCAGTTCTAGCAAATATAGTCTCAGGATGTAATGATTTTTGTTGTTAGATGGCTTCTAGCGAGAACATAATATTTCCAATTTCTGCTTTTTCCTCTTCATGCTTTATAACTATTATTATATATTGAAGTAATTCAATATAGAATATTTCCTTTTTATCATAAGCCATGAGACAACAGAATGTCAAATTCCGTTGGATTCATTTTGTTATCGAAACGTTTATCATCCAAGTTCTTTAAACGTAACCATTAAATTATTTAATCAAATTAATCATTTTAAATTACTTTGTCAATAGCTTATGATCTTGTTTGAAAAATCTTGGAATATCACTGATAATCTCAAATAACCGCTTTTGCATTAGGATGAATTTATTGGCATCCTTTGTAGAATTCTGTAGCAATTTTATTTATTTATCTATATATTCTTTTTTCATTCGTCTATTTCCTTCACAAAATATTTCTGATTTCTTTCTTCCATCATCTTAAAAACATAAAAAACATTTGAATTTTAAATTGTTCCACTTATTGCTTCATATAATTTTTTTTTTAGATTTCTGATTAGACAAAAAAATTTTCAGAAATACGCCATTTAAAGTCCGCGAAGACAATTTTTGCTACTTCATAATTTATAGTGTAATTCGAGAAATTTAACATCAGACGATTATTTCAGAGATAAATAAGCAACTGCACTAACATAATTCTCTTCTATCCGTAAGGTTAACTGCCGATGAAAGGAAAATTGTGAATCTTTGTAATTCTAGAGAAGGAAATGCTGAACATTTTAGAAATCATATGTGCAATTTTTGTTTTAAATTTTATTCAATTTCCAATTTTTGGAATTCAAATTCGATCCAGACTTCTGATTGTTTTTGGAATACAAAATGACAGTGAATTCTTTTAAATATTCCCATGATATAATTTCACAAGAAAATGACACCAATGCATACTTACAAAATATTCGTATATATGTCAAATAAGAGATGCTAATGAAAACCAACAATAGATTTTCCATCGTAACATCAATCCAAAAAAAAAAAAAAATATTACAAAATAATAAATTTCGCGAAAAGAGAGAACAATCATTAAGCAATGCTTAGCTAAGCGTGAAGTTAATGCACAAATTGATGAAGAAAAATCATTTGAAATATTCCTAAAATCGCTTTTCGCACCGGTTTCATGTTGGTACGAGATCTACATCGATTTGAATGTTAGATCTGATAGCGTATCATAATAGAAAAGCTCAAAATTGGAAAAAATCGGTCAAATCCAGCTACTTTATTGATTAACTCTCACTAAACTTCCAACCAGCTATAAATTTCTTTAACAAATATTTTTAAACGCAAGAATCCAAAATAAAAATGCGCAAAATCCATTATTATTTCGTAAAATTTGAAGGAAATTCTGTTCTTGAAATTTTAATTCTTATATTTCTTTCAAAACAACAGAAACACCTTTGGAGAAATAAGAAATTGGAAACAATAAAAGAATCAATAAATTGAATGCTAATAACATATGCTCAAAGTAACAAGGATTTGGAGTATAGTTTTCCGTGATATGCATGGGACAAATACTTCGAAATTCAAAATGCAAAAACTCAACAAAAAAAATTGGAAAATATGAGAGATATACATAGGGAAAAAAAAAAAACGAAGAAAAATACACGTTAATAAACAAGCAGTCAAGATATAATTAAACAAAATTTCTTATTCTAGATCAACATTTAGCTTAAATACAATGGCTTTCAACATTCTTCTGATCAAATAACTATAGAATTGAATTTAAAACTATAAAATTCTTATAGGACTAAAACAGAATCTATATTTAAACATATCAGAATAATTATCATACCAAAAATCCATACATTTCTAAAATAAACTGATTTCCAGCAGTAATTAGATGATCACAAATTTCCTTTCCAACAATAAGTATCATCCGAATAGACCTCCTTAAATTGAAGAAAATTACAATTAAAAATTTATTGTTTGTCACTCCAAAATCAAAGATTTCAGTTACTAATATATATATTCTCTTATAATATTGGAAACTTTTCTAAAAAATCTATGCTATAATCCATGCTATTTTTCTTCTTTAAATTTTTCTTATGTTTCACATAAATAAATTTGTTCCAAGCTTATTTCAATGAATAGAACTCTCTCACCTTCTTCCAAATAGGAACTCGACTTTTCAAATAATCGATTCCTTTTTCGGTTGCTCGGAATGCATCTTTTCTATGAGGTGCACTTACTGCCATTATTATCGATGCTTCTCCAACCAATACTTTTCTGAAATGGACATACGAAATGTCAGAAAAAGGAACTGCAAAGAGAAAATTAGGAAAATAGGAAGGAAAAATATCAATTCCTAAAAGCATGAATATAATAGCGCATTATATTTTCACAATATTGGACTTCATCAAGCATTAATTATTTGCCAAACAACATGATTTATAGTTGATTTTAAAATAATTTTCTGATCAGTTACAGTTCAATTATAGCTCAAAATTTACTAGTGGATCCCTTGAAAATTCTTCGAAATCCTAACGAATTATTACAATTCATAATTCTCTTGCTGATATCAATAGTAACAGATTATAGTATACGACAGATTGGTACTATCATGCCTTATCTACAACACTACCAGAGACTTCAGCTTTTTTTGCTCATAGATATAAATATAAGACTTACCCCACTTTATGAATTAGTGCGATTCTGTCAACTGTGGGACAGCTTCTTCGCAACTCATCGCACAATCTGTCTAATTCTTTATATACCATTTCATCATAAGCCTCAAATTCTAATCGAACAACCTGTTTACCATCGAAGTTATCCCTTGTTGTCCCTGTAAAAAAATTACAAAACGATTTTTACATTAAATTTTAATTGTGAAAAGTAATGAGGAAATAAAGTGATAATAAAAAGTCAAATCAATTTATATTGTTAAAGATGATGAAATGTTTGCAATCTTCACAATAACCAGATTACACTCTCTTTTCCAAAGTTGGAACTGTCACAGACAAAGTTTCTTTTTTTTTTACTAAAGTCACTTCAAAAACATATATTAACCTAAAAATATTGATATACCGCCATTTTTTGGTGTATTGACGAAATCAACTGCATGAGATAACTGAAGTTCGTCGGCTTGAATTAACAATAGATTTTTGGACAGTTTTGAAAGCATCTAAAATAAAGAGAATCTTCATGAAATTTCAATTAACTTTATTTATTAAACTCAAATCTCATTATCTTTTTAAATTCAAATTCCGAAGTTTTTTTGATTTCAATTTTAAATCGAAAAAACAGATTTCTTAAACTGAGCAAAGAAATTACATAGAAACCCTTACAACAGCGATGTAATGACAAATAAGAAAAATCGAATTTTACCGTTTTCACTTCAGATTCACTAAAAAATTTTTGAAAATTTCCATCAATAAAAACAATAGCTGACGAATGACGAGCAAGGTCATAAGCATTAGCCAAGTGATTCCTATATGCGGGCCAAACAATTTCTTCAACATATCTAAAACTTAATAAAATGATTTCATTAATAAATATTTATTCAGCAATGAATAAACATTCTATTCGTTCAAATTTTTATTCAGATGTATCAGAAATTCTCTGAATTAGTATTTTCACCACAACCTAATCCTCTAACTTTAGCTTACAATGAATGGTCATCATAATCATCAGAATTAACTCTACTAATCACTTCATAACCGACCGAATTCTGAATAGAATGCATACTTAAGTCTCTCGAATTGATACATTATATTTTATTTGTTAAGAAGACTATTTATAGTCAATAAATGATGAAGAATTAAAAACTTAGTCTTTTTTTGAAGAGAGAAGAAGAACTGGCTCAAGGACAGATCTAGAAATTAATTTTTAAAAGACCGGAAGTTAATCAATTATTTTATTATTTTTTAGATGAAAATATATCTTGTTTCCAAAAATTTCGAAAATCTAAGCCATTCTTACTGAATGAAATTCACAAATCAAATTCATACCCAGGTAAGTCCGAAAACTCATATTTACGAGTTCTACGTCTTTGTTTACATAAATTATAATCTAGTGTAATAAAAATGCATCGATGAAATAGATGGCGCAAATTCTCGATTTCCATTATCATATTTCCTTCAACAATCACAAAATCGTTCATAACAATCGCATTTAATAAATTCGACACAAATTTATTCGTGTCCAACTGAAAAGAATTTTGAATGAAATATAAAAATCAAAAGGCAAATTTTGACCGAGATCGAAAAATGAAACAAAAATACTCTAACTTATTTCTGATTAAGCTTTCAAAGTTCATCTACAAAAAAAAAAAAGAAAAAAAAAACTAATTGCTTATTTTACCAAACAGAAACATTCAATATTATCGGTGTGAGTCATGATCCTTAAAATTTATAACTCAAATTCAGATATCATCAATAACATGGCATTAACCTGTTTTAAAAATAATTGTATTTTAATGAAAAACAGCATTATGACAACATTTTTGGATATCTTAAAAAAATTTTTTGGAAAAATTTTATGTAAAAATTGATGTATTAAATAATTTTAATGCAAAAATTATTTTAAAAATCTCATTCAATGAATCAAGATATAAGTAAACGAAAACCAGATATAAATATACCGCTTTTATTGTATCATAATTATAAAATATGATTTTAGGATCTGTGCGGCTTACAATACGTTCCAGTTGTTCCTGCCGACAATAGAATGCATCCTGACAGAGTACTGCTACTTGCATACCTTCATTAATTAGCTTAAAAAATTATTTTATTGAAAAGAGGATAACAGTAAAAAATGTCGTAGGAAGAGTTACTGCATCCAAAATTTAAATTTAGCTATAGGCAAGTTTAAATCATAGGCACCATCTTTAAAATTATTATAAGAGTCATAGAAGAATGACGACAAATTATTTTCCAGTAAATATTTGTAGCTAAAATTTTAAAACAGCAGTAACTTCAGTGAAAAGATTGACGATTCCTTTTCCCTATTTTTAAAAAACTGTAATTTCAACAATTCCCTACCTCACATCCTAAATTTTAAGCTACAAAGAATCAAGAAATATTTTCTAAAAGAAAATATTTAAAAGTGAATAAGCATAGAGTATTAAGTAGACGTACAATCTATATACATAAAAATGTAAACGTTCGTTGTTCATTACTACATAACGCTTCAAATTCTTCACCGATTGATTTGAAATTTTGATACAAAGTTACATTCAAATAGGCGCGTGTTTAAAAACTTTTGAAAATCTAAGATTTTGAACAAACGAATATTCACATTTTTATTTACTATTAGCTGGACTCAGCCAAGTTTCGCATGACCGGTCCAGCTAGTACTAAATGAACAATCTTTGTGCAGAAAAAAAAAATCTCACGGCAGTGGAGAGTATTTTCGAAAGTGTTGTTTTACCGCTGTTTGAACAGCCAGCAATACCCAAGACATAAGCACCGCCATTTTTCGATTGATTATGGACTTTACATCGTTTTGGCCAACTTATAAAATCTTTCATGATTTGTATAACTGAACTAAAAACTGAAAAAATTTGAGAACAAAATAGGAATTAAATTTAGTGATTGAGTCAAATAGAGACAAAAGAAAAAGAAAAAAAATGAAACGTTCTATAACCTACTTAAATACTTAAATAAATGCATAATACAGTTAACTGATATGGCGGTTTTCGCTAGAAGAAAAATACTCTTATAATTGAAGCAACACAAAAACATTCACTGTTTGTTACAGCTTGACAAAAACACTTACTTGAATTACTGGTTGAAGCTGCTTGAGCCATGATTTCCTTAATTAAATTAAGCGTAACAAATTGTTAATGCCATATAGAAATATGAATTCAATGCACTTTAATTTACTGAATAATTATAAAACTAATAGATAAAATTCAAAATTTAAAACTGAATAAAATAGATCCACTGACATCTCGGCAATTTTCATTACCAGTCCAAAGTCAGAAACAGCGGCAGGAAAATTAAGTTCTGTATCACAAAGAAATATCAAAATCAAAACGAAATGACATCATTAAGGTAAGAATTCTCGGCCAATCTCGTTCAGTCTAACAATTTTATTAATTTTTGGACATTTTCGCCACATCTTCATTGATACCATAATGGGCATTTCGTTTAAAAAAAAAAAAATTAAAAATATACTGTTTTGCTCACGACAAGTGAATATCCATTTGAATGAGTCTTATTTTCTGAATAAATTTGGTGATAAAAATATTTTTATTGATGCACTTATTTTTAAAAATACAGTGAGCATTTAGAAACATGCTTCGAGCTAATAAAAAACAAAACAACAAAATGGATTATTTAGGGATGGATTAATAAGAATTACTTAAATGGGACAAGAATAAATACATAGACAAAATGAGTAAATGAATCAGTGCATCGGAATGAACGGAATAAATAAGCAAACAAACCCTATAAAAAAAGCATATAATTTTTCTCATTAAAACGAAATTAATATATCTTAGAGAAAAAAAAAAAAAAAGAGAGGACATTATGTTTAATACTACTTTTCTTTATTATCAGAAAAATTGATGCTTCACAACAAAACTGGATTTGAATAATTCAAGACATCGATGCAAAGAAAATTTTGGAAGTTGGTGGAATAGGATATTGCAGTTGCAGGAACAATTTATAAGTTATAAGTTCAAAAAAAAAAAAACAGAAGTGAGATTTTGAGATAATTCAGCATTTTGTAGAAACAATGAAGTAGTAAAAAGAAAAGATCAATATCAAACACGAAAGAAATCAAATTTGTTTGAACAAGTGATTTATTAAACACACCGAATACTGATTATTAAGAAAAATTAAAATTCAATATATAAGCTCAAAGAAGATTTGAAAACAATTTTAATTCAAAGACTAAAGGCATAATCAGACGAAAAATTAAATGGAATAATTTGACAACTTTCACAATGAGATTCTTCCAAGACATAAATATCTTTCAAAATGCGAAATGCATCTCAAGAACAACTGAGTCATTCTAATAATGATCCAAACAGACAAAATAAAGAATTTTAAAAAACTAAACAAGTAAAAGATGGAGAATTATTTATTCTTAGATAAATTGATTATATTAATAATTATTATTATTCTTTTTTTGTCGAACACAAACTCAAAAGAAAAGAAAAAAGATTTTAACAAATTTCGAACATTTACACTTTTTATAGCTTTATTTAGATGCAGATTTGGTTCTTCGAAATGGATTTCGAACTGAGTTATTATTCTAAAAATCATGTAATTCAGAAATCAAACTTACAAAATTTACACAAATAGGTATATCTATTATAACAGATATCGCTCTTTTCTATTGCTTAGTTATTACAACCGCCGCAAAATGAAGAAACTTTTGATCCAGCATTGGACTTAAAAAAAACTATTATTTGCAAAGTAGCAACTTTCCTTTAATTTCATAAATATCAAAATCCGGCATTTTCAAAACTAGCATAAAAATAACTTACCAATGCAGAAATGTCATCTTTGGAGAACAATCTATTAAGAAATTGATATTCCGGCTCTGAAAAATCAAACAATTCGGAAAATGCTTTGTTTACACTAGAACAAGATTAGCTGTCAATTTTAATTTCCTCTTTTAACTTCAATTACTAACCCTAACCTAATGAACAAGATTGGTTACAAGAAAACTATTATTTTCATTAATACTGAAAATAAACTACCATATTCTGCACAAAAATATGTCTTATTTATTTTGGAATTAATGATTATGAATGAAATGATATAAAAACTAACTGAATTAACATTGGTGACAACAATAATGGTTTAATAATAGTAACGATAAATAGCAGAGTAATTCAAAGAAAATAACTAAGAGAATATAACTTACTGATTTAAGCCCGAGATAGAAATCTGAATAGAAGATTTCAAGAATCAGGCTAAAAATATCCAATGACAACACCCGTATTTATTTTGATGAAAGAAAAATAATATAATTTTAAAATCTAACCATCTAAAGAGACATTTTTGAACTCCTTTATCAATTCTTCTCTGGACTGTGAAAAATCAATGTTATCAGTTGATGAAAATTCAGTACCATTGGTTGATGAAAATTCAGCATCAACTATAAGAAAAATTGTTACAAATTGGCTCAAATGTCAAATTCTCTTAACAAATTTCTGTCGTGTTTACTGATATAATGTGTGATGAGTTTTTCATATTTCTTGTAGACAACTATTAATGATATTATCTTCACAGCTGCTTAGTATAGTTCTGTGATTTATACATCAAAACCCTGAAACATGATCCAACTATTTCCTTCTAAAGATGAAGAAACATAGCAGCGGATCAATTTGCGGAACTTACAATCGCTCGAAAATTGATTCTTCCCGTTCGTCTTCAATACGTCAAGCTAGAAAACATCATAGATATTGGAAAATTCATCATCATGAATGAAATACTAGTCAAAAAAGATTTTTTTAATTCAGAATCTTTTTATCTCTTCATGAAACTAACTTTTGAAAGACTTTCTTTCTCGAATTCATCACTAAAATCAGAAAATTCATCAAAATCTACTGAATTCTGGAAAATTTTTGGATCTTTCTTCCTTCCAACTCCATTTTCCACATTTGCTTCAGCTTGTAACATAAATTTGAGAACTAAAATGATTGTCTATCTAAAAAATTGTAAAAAAATTTTTTAAGAACAGTGTAAGAGAAATTTTTTTTAAAATGCGAAATGTAATGACTAAAAAAGCTCACCTGGAGAATGAAACGATTTGTTGTGAGACAAAGACATTAATCTTCGCTTCTACAACATGCTCATTTAAAAGCTTTAAAATGCCCAGATATTCAAAGGACTGAATTTTATTACAAATAATAAATAATGCAAAACATGGTTAAAGATTTACTCTTACTAGAATTTTGAGGAATTAATTTTGCTAGCAAAAAATTAGTTTTGCTAGTAAGGAATTAGTTTTGCTAGTAACTTCCTAGCTCAACTGGAAGTTAGTATTTGCAGAAGATGAGGGCTGCGGGCGGCAAACAGTAATAATTTCAGCGATAAGCAACATTACCCTTGGTACAAATGCATCTGGAACTTCGTCTTCACTGCAATCAGAAAATTCATCTCTAATAATAGATGGATCAGTATTGAGAGAACCAAGCCATCTTCGCTTGGAATTATTGGGACCTGAATGAAATGATTGGCTTTATGGTGAAAACTTTTGAAAAATACCGTCGATTTACAAAAAACACTTTTACGGAGTGTTTATAATTGATTAAGCAAGCAAAATACTTCTATTTGTCAGGAAAACTAATCAATGTTGCCATTTGCCAACACTATACTTTTGCAGAAGAAAAGGAAACACTATTGAATAAATTGACAAACATACAACACTCCGTGCTGTATTATTCATTATTCACGCAAATAGTGTAAAATAACCTTGGTATCCAGGAATACCATCATTCTCCATCTCTACCTGCAAATTTTGCGAGAGATATTGCTGAAATGAGGCAGTTTTGATGGGTCAAATAATTCACTAATTGATCGTTTTCTAATTATATTCACCCTGTGTTTTCATCTATCTATATTTACACGAAATTTAAAGCGAAATATATTATATCTTTCAATTCTTTATCCATATGGTTCCTATTTATCGTTTATTTAAATTCAAACATTTCCAATTTATTCCATTTTTATGTGTTTATGACGAACTCGCATAGTTGCACTGTGAAATAAATATTAGAAGATTTTAGATGGTCAAATAGCATAAGAGTCAATAGAGGAAACGGTTACTTTCTATTCATATTAAAATGACTTTTTTTTTCAATCCTATACCGAAGAGAGTGATTATATCAGACGATAATGTCAGAGCAATATCTTTAAGATGATTATGACCAGTGACTTATAACGCATTTTGAACATATCATACCAATCAAAACTCCTTTGACGTGAGTGATAACACGCTAAGTATAAGTCCCTGTGAGAAGTGCCGTCGTGAGATACTAAATCATATTAAAATAAAAAAATTAAAAATAACCTCACTTGGAATTTTCAAAATTTCATAAATTATCTTGTACCATGAAAAAACATTTATATCCTATCAAAAAAGAACTGAATAGACTTTTTGCAAACTTTACCAACATAATTAAGCTTCCCATAAAAGAAACGACACTGAATATGATCAATGAGTTCATTCATTCTCAAATATTATCTTTTACACCCATACGCTGTGATCTCTTTAGTATAATACATACTTCCTTTTAACTAGGAAGGAAAGAATCACTTTGATTCCGTTCTACATATTCAATCGCATACCATAACGATATTCAGAACATTAAAGCAAATCATCTCATCACCGAATATTTTCTCATAAATGTTCGGGAAAAATGGATGCGGACATTTTTAGAAGTGCTTTCTTAATCCTATTAAAGCTAGAAAATGATAGCTCATGTAAGCCCTATTCATTTCAAAATTTAAGTATTTTAATGATTTTACTGGAAAAAAGATATCAAACCCATATATTCAGCTCTCCCAACATTGCACGTTTTTAAATTCAAAAATTAGAAAATGGCTTCCCTTCAGTTTTCAGCCTATGAGAATTCTCTTATTCTAAATGAAAATCTAATACACTATTGAAAACAGTGCTTCGAAATGATAGAGCTGAGCAAATAAATTTTACTATCTAATAGATTAATTTTACTTCTTCCCATTTTCTATTTTTTTTTTTTTCTTTAGATAAAAAATCTTTCAACAAAAGAAAAATATACTATCATAAAAGGAAAGAATAATCTTTAGAATCAATCAATAAAATTTTTCGGTTTACAATAAGAGGGAAATGTTTCAATCAAATCTTCCGAAAATTTCGAAAAAACAATCGCATCAGAGAATTAAAAGAATATAATAAATAGTTGAAAACTTAGATGATAAATGGCAAACAATTTTAATCTCATTTAAAACATTTATAATAAAAAACCAAATAAGTTAATATACAAACCAAATAATTGCTTGGAAAGTTTCTTTGACTTATCGTCCTTCCAAGCTCTTTAATTCGAGAGCTTAAACTGCAATGAAAAAATTGTACTAGATCAAGAAACGCTGTAGAGAAAAAATCAAAATGCAATTTAAAAAAATAAGAGAAAGATCTAGGGAGGGAAAAAATATTTCCACCACAATATTTACGATAAGTTGATTTCATCATGAATGGAAAAGTTTCAACCAGATAGCTAAGCAAGAAATGTCGTTTTCTAGTAATCTTAATAATACAAGGAAATAAAATATAATTAAAACGATGAAGAAAACATCAAAGAAACTAAGCAAGATAACGTAAAAGCAAGATAATTGTGCTGAAAAAGAAATTACTTCTTCGAGCTGAATTTTTCAACAGCATCTGGAGGTAAACCTGCCATTTTCAAAAAGTGTTCTAAAATTACACGTGCAGCATCTTTTTCTTGACGTATTTGCAAAACTGACCTTAAAATACATTTTGAAGAAAATAAGTAATAGAAAAAGGCATTCAATGGTACATACGACGAACTTCATTCGATTTTCAGTTGTTAGATAATGTAAGTTCTGTATAATTTGAAGGAGTTATTTAGTTATAAGTTATGAACAATCTTTCTAATTTAATTTTAGTCTCGCAAATGCAAAATAGTATTTAAAAAAAATTTTTTTTGAAAAATAGAAAATTTTTCGCATTATCAAAGAGCATCAAAGCACATGAAATAATATCTGATACGCGCTTGATACATTGGTTCCTTATATTAAAAAAATACTGAGTTCCTCTACTTTTATTGGTTTCAAACAATGGAAAGTCCAGATACAGGCTCAAAAACAGGCTTTTTGAAGCCAGTAATCATAGCTAATTTTTTATCATTTTTAAAAGAATCAAAGACTGATTTCGAAATATGCAAACCTTTTATCCAGTTTACGTTGCTTGCTTTCGAAATATTCATTAAGACGCGCTTCGACAGCGAGAGCAAAATCACGATTATTCTTTGCACCAACCATCTGATAAGCTTGTTGTCGCAGTTCGTCCCTAGTGGTCAACATGAATATTTGCGCCAGTGAATCAGCCAAAGTACCCGCTGGCTGAAAAATTAAATAATAAATATAGCTTTGACAAACTTTTATAACACCTCTCTTGAAAATGCGACAATTACACTTTTCGGGCAAAATAAACATTATCTTGAGATCCGTCTTTGACAGTTCACTGTATTCTGACAAACGTGTTTAACTCGGGAGCAGAAATTTTATTCCAGGCTTTAGAAAAAAAAAGCACCTTATTTTGTTCTGACTTATTACAGATGTTCGATGGATGATATATATCAGTTATCTTATTTTCGAATATATTTCAACCTATGTTTTATAACAGAGGAAAACGAAGGGAAAATACCCTGAAACAATAATTTTCCCGTTGCATTTGAAATAATTTACGCGAGTTATCATTTGAAAAATTAGGGTTACTGCGAGTGATTTGCACCGCGATTTGTATTATTTATGTATTAAAGTATTTCTACTGTCCTTCAAATGCAAACGTATAGCGAAGATGTAGATCAACCATCTTCGAAGAAATAACTTACCGTTTCTAGATCGACTTCTTTAAAATCCATAACAGTTCTCAACCAGAATAATCTGTAAAACTGAATTGTTTTCAGAAGAATACCGCTACAACTGAAGTATTAGCTTGCCACACAAAAAGCTAACATCCATTACAACAACAAAGTTCTAAAGATCACAGTACGGAAGAGTCTTCACTGCATAATTTTGTTATATTGTCCTCTAAGATATTATCAAGAAAGCAACAAATTATTTTCGAACAGTGCCATTAATTTGCATGAAACCTTAACTGTTTCGTAAGAAAGAAATGTTATGTAACATTACTACAACACAGTTTCAAGAATTAACACTAATGCTAATTACATTACCATAATTTATTACATTTTTCTGCACATATACATTTGAAAAAAAAATCATCAAATACATGATTACTGAGGTTTACGATTCATTATGAGGTTTCACATTCCATCTTGCTCAATGTTATTTGAAAATTTTATCATGAATATTATTTCACTGTAAGTGAAATATCCCTTATTCAGAGAAAAAAAAAAAAAAAAAAAACAATCAGAAAGTTCAAGAGGCAATGATATGGCAAGCTTACAAAATGAACAATTCAAGATTTCAACATATCCCGAAAACTTAGCAACAGATTGCCAAGCATATAGTTACATTTCTGCATCATGCATGTTTTCCGTACTGCAAAAATCGACATCATACTCATTCTGTTCATCAAAGTCATTCACAATACAATGTCTACGACTACCTGGAATGTACATTGTCAAATACATTACACAGTTTTTTTTTTTACCTTAAACATGAATAGAAAATAAAATTCTTTTAAGACTTCAAATTAAACTTGAGATGATGGGAACTGCCAAATTCAGGTAGACCGAAAATCACTACAACTTTATTATGTGATTTTCTTGTAGTTAATGATAAGTTCTGGCAAAAAAAAAAATGTCAATCACTTTTCAAAGAATTTCGATTTTCAAAAGCTACCGGATAAAATTTAAAGAAATCACTTCTTTTTGCTTATTTTCATGGTACTTTAACCAAAAATAAACGGAATCAACAAATTTTATGAGGGAATTATTCGTGGCTAGCACAGACAACTCATAAGCACAATCTTGATAAAGAAATAATTTTAGCCCTACCTCAATATGAAATATTCACATTTCAACTCTATTTGTTAACAAAATATATAGGGATACTATCTGTTTTTATTTTTCTTCTACTGAATAAGGATTAAAGCACATTATGAAATGAAGGAATGCATATATCTTTCTTGCTGTGAAAAATAATGAAAATAACCTTTCTGGTTCTGATTTACACTCTCCATTTCGACAGATATATGAAATCCTGCAGTACATGAATCACCATTTTCCAATTTACCTGGACAGAGTAATTTTTTCGTCTTCACAGATTTTATCATTCTGTAAATTAAGAAATTCGAACATAGAAAAAATAAATCTTATTTATGTATACAAACTAGACAATTCTTATTTTCACAAAAAGGAAATATTCAAAAAAAAAAATATTAAGATGATAGAGGCAAGATTAATTCACCATTTTCACTTGTCTTATAATTTGAGTGTTACACAAGTTTTAAGACACCATAGTTAAGTTTAATTCAATTCTACATATTTCTGTAAAACTATAAACCTTAAGGGTTCTATTCAGAACATAAGTTTCAACTAAGTCTGTTAAATTATCTTTTCATTACGGAATCAAGAATTTCTTACCAATTTGACTATATATTGAAATTATTCGCTAAAAAAAGTTAAAAAGAAATAAGCGAAATATATAAGTCTTTACGAAACCAACTTCAGTCCGCATTGTCTGTGAGAAAAACTTCCACACATTCTGCAGAAAACTGCTCGATTCTTCATAACTATGAATTTGCCACATATAATGCATTTTTCGAGTTTAAGTTCATCTGCATGTGAACTAAAGTAATTCTGTAACTCTGCGATTCCACGGGTATCCAGGCGGATTGTTGCTCTTTCGTTATCCTAAAAAACCGAAAATATTATAAATCAGTCATCACTATTAAGTCTCTTTTTGAATATACCAAAATTTCTAATATCGCTCTCAGAAACTATCATATGATGAGCATCGTTATGCAAACTCCACCTCTTACGGTTGCATTAATTCCTATGTTCGTATTATTCTGGAGCGTGACGCTAGAATTTAAATCTTTTTTTTAAATCCTATCATTGTATCCATCTCCGTCTTGATGCTCATCAACTTTTTAGAAGTTGACTAAATAATTTTGATCTTCATGTCATAATAAATTGTGCAATAGTTGGGTTTACGGTTTTTTAAATATGATTTTTAAAAACAACCATATAAAATATCCAAAAATTTTCAACACAATAAAAAAAAAGACAAACCACTGCTAGCCATTTATTTGAAACAAACTGCTGTAGGAGATGCTCTTCATCTACTTTTTTACCCTGCAAACTATGAAAAGTTGCATTTGTAAAATTTTTATTGCTCTTATCATAAATAATTCAAAACCGCAGAGTAGAAAAAATGTAGAAGTGAAAACAAGCATGATCACTTCTCAGATCACATTAATTTACATAATAAAAACAAGAAACTCTAGATAAAAAAAACATGTACAAACCTTCAACAACAAATCTGAAGCAATCGAAAATGCTTCGCATTTCAAAATTTCATCATTTTCACTGCTGCAAATAGCGTTAACCCATAAATGAAATAGTGCAAATTCAGTTTGCGTCAAACCAAATGCGTCGCGTAAAAGATCATTCGGTCGTCGGTCACTGAGCTGAAAAAAAAAAAAAATACTTAGTTGACAATCGATCACTGGACTAGAATATGGATTGAATGACTTTTTGAGAGACTGAATATTATTACACGACTTAAGTGCAGCTATTACCGGCTGACATATTGAATTTAATAATTCCAATAATCTTGTTGGTTCATCAACTTATTCAAAAATGATATTGAAATCAGCATCAATTTCAGTATCAAAACATCCTCAAGCCCACCAGGATGATGTAACTGTTCTGATCATCATATTCGTCATCTGCTTGCACCAATCGAAGACTGAGTGGAGTTAAAGCGTTATTGATGACTACGACCAACTTTTCGATCAGTATTTTTTCTTGTCTATCATCTGGATGAATAATAATACTACCTAAAATTTATAGATATTTAATTTAATGAAAAATATGAAGATAAATTGTAGGACAGCAAGTTAATATCTCGATACATCTAATAAAGGCGAATTTAAAGAATTTTTAAAAAATCATGCATAAACTTTATGTAATATGAATGGAAGAAAATAATGACAAAAAATTTATATCTTAACTCAACTATTATATTTTGTATAACAGAATCTTATTATCAAATCAGTTCAAAACAACTTGCCTTCTGAATCATAGACTTGGACATACTGAACAAATTTTTTGCAGAAGTACTGAGCCTGCAAAGAATTCGTTGTTTCATTTTTTTATCAATAAAGTTTTGAGATCAGATGAACCTATATAATTTCATTCATACTCATAAAATCATATTGAGATAAATTGAGAAAAAGAAATAACAAATTGAAAACTACAACCAAGAGAAATATGATCAATTTGACCTGTAAGATTCCGTGTTTAATGATGAGCTGTACGAGATGCTTATGTGGCACACTGTAATTTTCGGCAATTGCTAGAAAATTCTTCCATGAATTTAGATTTGAACTTTCACCCATTTTACATCATTAGTGTAAATCCATCATACTGCAAAACAACACGTGTAAAATCAAATGATCATTATATTTGTTGAAAAAAGAACAAAGAGTCACATGATGGAATGCGAGGACCAGCACATGAATATATAGATTTCAAGAATTCATAAAGATGGAAATTAAAAAATGAAATTTTCAAAGTCTTTAAAAATTTGTTGAGCTAACTTAATCCTGTGCAAATAAATCTCCGAAAGTGACAACTGAATGACTGCATACTAATTGAAGCTAATGAATGATATACATACAAAATGTTCCTATTTCACTTCATAAAAATATCACAAGAATTTTCATAATTATTCTTTTAACAAGTCTACGTCATTTACGTATTTAATTCAAAAATCTCACGAATTAATAATATGAAATATCAAAAAATGACACATGAGAAGACAAATTCTTCAGGAATACCACTGAAGAGTTTTCAGATGTCTTAGAGACTCTAATGCAGGAGTAAATAGCACGTTCATGTGTCACGTAGATTTATTTGTTAAGTGAAATGAAGATCAAATGCATCAATATGAAGGTCATCATAAAGGTTAACATGCGGGAAAAATAGGCAATATCTTCGTGCAAGTAATTCAATGATCATAACAAATGTCATAAAAAAAGCATATTGCAATAATAAAATGTTGTGGGTGGGAACACGACTGGGGGCATAGCTCAGTGGTAGAGCATTCGACTGCAGATCGAGAGGTCCCTGGTTCAAACCCGGGTGCCCCCTCCATATCGGAACTTTTCGGGAGTTTCACCGTTTATTTTAAATTAAATAAATAAACGAATAAATTGCCAAATATAACAGTGCCAGCCCTGAAGACATAAGGAATCGAATCAAAATCTCTCCGGTGCGAATGGAGCTCAATTCCTGCGAGCTATGACCCACGCATGCTTACAAAACATACATGAATTTGATATCCATTTATCCACATCCTATGCACAAAATAATAGTAGCACGTTCCTAAGTAATGAGAACATCAGGTTGAACTCAAATGGATGGGTTCGATAATTACACTGATTCCTTGAATTTGATCGAATGAGCCAAATTTGAAAAAGTTCATTTAGAATTAACTACTGTATAAAAATTTCACCCTTTATTATGTACAATTACAAAACATCTAATATATCCTTCCAGAAATTAAAAAAAATACTGACGTCAAGACGCTCGCACCTAATAGAAGGAGAATAGCCTGGATCACTGGGAAAAATAAGATTTAAACCCAGTTTAAGAAATTGAAAATAGAATTTTCAAAATTTTTTAAACTTATGGAAGGGATACAAAAAAAAAAAAAAAAACTGCAAAAAACAATATAGATGAGATGATGATGAGATGGGAATATTATTATGAACAACAGAAGAAAAAATGAAAAAAAAATGATTATCAGATGTCTTAACGATTTTCTACAGAGTTATTATCTAACAATAAGTTCAATGACAATAGGGTAAAGTAATATTTATTTTTAGAAGATCATAAAAGTTATCGAATTTTCTCAAAATATGTCATAAATACAAGTAATCCACTAAACCATCATGAAATCAATGTGGAATAGAAATACAGAAAAGAAATGAATCTGACAAACAATATTTTTAATGAAAGAATTGGACATAAAATTATTACTCTTCTCATTTAATTGCTCAATAATAAAAAAATTCCAACAAAAAAAAAATTAATATTAAGAAAAAGCGGATATAGTTTAGATAACGTAAAAATATTTATGAAAAGCAACAACATAACAGAAATGCAAAAAATATATGGAGATGTTAACAAGAAAAAGTGAAAGGATATTATCCACTTTAATCTATTAAACGGAATTAGAACTGTGAAATTCGTCTGAAGGAGGTAACAACAAAATGATCAGCATACCTTCATCTCTCACCTTCTTACAATTTTTCTGAAGGACTCCAGAGCGGGAGAATAATACTTCCATCCGAAAATGTTCTATTTTTGCTTAATAATTGTCCCTAATACCCATAATTCATAATAAACAGAACATGCATAAGTGAAAAAAAAATGTTTATTGCAAAAAATGAGGAGTTCGCTAGAAATTTCGGCAAAAACCAATGAAAAAAAAGTGAAGTTTAATAGGAGCTTCATCATAAAACTTGAATAGAAGTAAGTACTATACGGATAAAACTAAAAAAATAAGAAACTTTGAATACTTCATTATCTAATGAATATAATAAATTAAGATTAAGAGATATTATTTGAAATGCCCCCCAAACGAACATGAAAACTTTTCAGGTAAAAGTCCTTCTCTAAATTCTAAGAAAGAAAATGCTTAGATAAACGAGAGAAAATAAGCTAAAAATTGATGAGTAAATGATAACGCCTTAATTTCAATGCTTTAAAATGTTATCTGAAAGAAGATGCGGTTCTCTAAGTTGTTCAACGAGATTCCAGTCTACTTTTTTCATTGCATTGTGAATGCGCAAATCTTCATTCATATATCTCAGTGCATCGGCAGCAAATGACACAGATTCTAGTCTGGGCACTGATTCCTTATTCTGTAAGAAAACATAATCAATTGCAAATTCATCAAATAGAATCAGAATTAGCATATAACTTAACTACTGTAAAAAGCTGAGCCAGAATGGATGACATAATACATCTGCTGTTACTGCAATATTTGTGTAACGTATTATTTAAGCAGTAATCCGAGAAGTTAATATATTTTCGACAATAATTAGTTTATTTTACTGCTTTAGAATTTATCATGATTATAAAGTGGTCATCCATCAGTAACATCAATTACTATTAAGTTAAAAAGGAAATATTTTTTAAACACCACATCAAATTCCTGAGAGGTAACATATTTCATAAAATCAGAAAATTCTTATTTTACAAAACTTTCCGATGGTAAGGAACTCAGAGTAACTACCATTAAAATTCATACGAATTATAATGAACAAAATGAATTCTTGCATACGAAGAAACTTATAAACCTCAAGAAGCTTCAAAACTTTGTGTACAACCCATTTAGTGCTGCCATCATCACTTTTCATTTCCATGATCCAAACCAGAAGGCATCGTCCCAAAACGCAATTTAAAGAGCCAAATTCGGCAATTCGTCCCAACGAATCATGAACTGTACCAAAAAATTCGGCCCACAAATTTGACGAACTTTTTGGTACGAAAAGTTTTACTTGTACCTTAAAAAAAAAAAAATCGGGAAAGAATTCACCTGGAACATATTCAATGATATTCTACAATAATTCTTTCTAATCTGAAACAGTTGCAATGCTAAAGTATTAAAAAGAATGGCAAAAAATCGATCCGAATCATTTTAGAGAAGATGGATATTGAAATCCTTTGTTCTGAAACAATGTCTTGCAACAATAGGGAAATTACCGAAACAACAGTTTTGTACGATCGTGTAGGATAAAGCGGACTAACAATAAACCAGTCTTTTGCAGTATACCTACATTGTCCTGATTCATCGTGTTCTTGTAAACATACATCATTCATAAAGCTAAAAAATGAGATCGCTATATTATGAAGTTATCTGCTCTTAGAAAAATTAAAAGACACATTTATACATGTGATGTCTGAAAGGAAAACTAACATTTCTATCAAAATTGAGAAAAAAGAAAAATTTATGAATCATAGGTAAAAGATCTTTCAAAACATTACCAAATCATTGAATTAAAAGAAAATCTTTAAAACATGAAAAATAATATAATAGAAGAATTGAAATTTTATATGCTTATCAATGCAAGTATCAAAACTTCATGAACTGAAATCAGTACATTTTGGAAAGCAAAACTTACGAAGGTATGAATTTAATCCAATCACCATGTCGTATTTGCTCACCAAAATACAAAGAAATTATTCCTTTACCGAGTGCTGATGACCAAACAAAAGCCTTTCCATTAAAGGAGGATGTAACCAAACCAACAATTGCTTTATCTTTTTTGATTTTTTCTTCCTCTATCTCTTCTGTTGAAGTGGATGGTTGAGAATCCAAAAATTGTTGCTGAAAAAAAGATCCTTTCTCAGATATCTGAGAAAGAAAAATAATAAAAAATTAGAGAAATCTCATGAGAAAAACTAAAAAAAGAAATACATGCGAAAAAATCTTAAAAAAATATGAACATTAATTTTTCATTATAGAGTTCATAAACAGAGATTACAATGTATCACGAAAAGAAATTAAAATAAAAGACGAATGTGCAAAAAGATAGCTATATTACTTAGTGGAAAAATATAATTATGTTTGGTATTTAAAACAAACCGAAATCGCATTACGAACTATTTTAACCATGCAGTTTTGATTATTTTAATAGTTAAATAACACTTATATAATCCATAATTGGTGAACCGAACAAACGCCACAAAAACAAGTAATAATAACAAATGGTAAAAAAAAATATGTTTATGAGCCAACTATAATGAAAAATTAGTGTTCATATCTTTTTTGCTTTTTAGGATTTTTAAGTAAATTTCTGTTTTCAGTTTTTTCATGAGATTCTTTAATATTTTGTTATTTATTATTTATTAATCAATATATATTTCTTAAACAGCAATTTATTTTTTTTTAGTCAATATACGTTTATTAGTCAGGAATTTATTTTTTATTAATAAGTAGATGTAATAATTAGTGTAGCTATCTTTTTGCAAATGTTTGTCTTGCATTTTAATTTCTTTTCTGATATATTGTAACCTTATATATGAGCTAACCATAATGAAAAATTAATGTTCATATTTCCCTATATTTCTTATATTTATTCTATTTTAAAATATATTTCACAGACACAAAAAAACCTCTTATTCTAATACTTAAAAGAACTGAAGCTTGAAACTAGAAATAATACTAGCCGCATTTATCATGAAAATATTTACATAATAGTTTACCTCGGTAAAATATGATTGCATCGAAAGGCTTCGTTCACATATTCGATTATGTTCTTGCAACTCGTCGAAATCAATGTCACTGCTACTGACTGAATTTCTAGTACGTGTGACACCAGAACAACTGTTCTCGAATGAACTGTTTGGTAATATCATGGATGGATTAAATCCTGATGAAAGACTATGTATTGATGAAAATCGCTCCAAAGATGTCTTCACTACTTGCTCAGGAAGTTCCTCGCCAATATACCAAGGCGTTTTGCATAAATTTTCAACATTTGAAAGCGCTTGTGGAATTCTGAAATACATTTATTTTCAAATTAAATACTAATCACAAAAGATTAACAGCACTTTTTGCTCATCCAATGAAACGCGCCTTCCAGAACTGGTGAGCTAATTATGCTTTCCAAACAAATTTTGTTATGGAAAGTTCAGTTCAAACCATCTCGGACACTTGTTTATTAATATGACTTCCAGCAAATAATAATATTCGATAAAATTTCATAAAATCACAATCAGCTTCCTAAAATAAAACGTAAAAACATTGATTAAGTTGAGTTTTTCATTTTTCTCTTTTTTTTTCTTTGATCAAATATTTTAAAACAGTAAAAAAAAAAAATATGAGCATAAGCCAACCTTTCAACCCATACGTCATAATCATAGCTTTCATTCAAATTCGGAAAATTTCGGAATATTCCAATAATTCCTAAATCATTTGAATGAGCTAACAAATTACAACCAGAGGCATCGTTGGAACGAAATGAGATTCGCGTTTTGACCTGAAGGGAAGAGAAATGCCCACTTTTATGATGCATTCAATTTTCTTGACCGCAAAAAGTTAAAAGATGAAAAATTAACTACAACCTGTCTAATGATGGATAACGATTCAAGTGCCCTCAAAGTTCAAGGAATCTGGAAATTTCTAAATTTAATTGTCCGGTCAGCAATTTTAGAAACAATTTAGATTAATCAAATTAAATACATATATTATTCTGGAGGAATAAAAATGAAGAAACAAAACAAAAATAATTCTCTATCTCTACCCACCGTGACATCGCCGTGTTCATTCACTTTCGTCGGTAGTAGGTCTGGGATTTCGGTAAAATCATCAACAAAATTGCTACCAGCTTTAATGGTGAAGACAAGCCAATCACCAAGTGATGGCATTCGTTCACTCATAGGTACCAATTTTTTGTCCAGAATAGCTTCACCTCCAAAACTCTTCGACCATATGTAAAGAAACTCGCTCTTCGATCTCGTTACCAGTCCTTTATACAACATCCTGAAGAATATAAGAATCTATCTTGGCATTTCAAAATACATCTCGCAAAAGATACGAAGCACGCCATTAAAATTCATATTTGAATTGAACTTCCAGAAAAATGTAATAAACCATGGAAATGAACTTGATGACAAGCTAATGGCAAATTCGTAACTGGTAAATCCGTAATCGTTTATTCATAATTTAAAACGAAAATTAGACTCCCCCAATCGATACCAACCATCGAATGGGACACATCGAGAGATAAGCGCCCGGCTCAAATGTCCGGAAAAAAGCGTTGGACTGAAAATACGCGCCGTAAATCTTCCGGCCTCCCACTGTGCAACAATGCATCCCTTTACCAAACAGTTAACTTCTTCCTCAATTTTAAGAAATACAGGTAAATCTGGCTCAGGCAAATCAGTCCATCTTATTAGCCGTAGAAATCTGAACTGTACTAATCTAAACTTGATCTTAACTTTCTCATAATACTTCGAGGATATTAATAATACTTTTTTTTTGATGTGAAGCATATTATCCTTATCATCGTATCATCCCCGTATCATCATATCATCCTCTATCATCGTATTATCCTTGCCTTTTCTTATATCGAGTGAAAATTTGAATATGGTAAAATGAATTTTGGGATAAGTATATTATACATGCAACGATGATAGTAAAGTTCAAAAACGACAAGTTCAAAAATAGAATAAATGTGGAAATCACACGTCCATCTCTTCTTATTTTCGGCAAACTGAAAGTGTATTGTTGCGAATATTTTTGCATCTAAAATGATTTTTTAATGGCTTCAAATTCACTTCAAATGCATAAAATTCTGATCAACTTCTCAGATCCTCCGAATTTCTCTTGAAATTTCAATCAATTACTTTGAATTTTCTGGATCTTCTGGCAAATCTTGTTTTCTGTGAATAGTCTAATAAAATAAGAAAACAAAATTTTAGTGTTCCTACTATATTGTACACCTCAGTAAAACCAACGAAAAACCGGTTAATTTCATGGTAGTAGAAATTCATGGCAGCCAAAAAAAAAAAAAAAAAAGAAAAAATTGCGATTTGTCAAAAAAAAAATCAGGAATATTTCATCTTCTAACTCCATATTTCACCGGAAACAAAAAAAGGAATTTAAAAGGAATGCAAAAGATATTAGCATACATTCCGGTTATTAATATTTACTCATAAACAATCCCAATATTTACATATCGAAAAATGAGGTGAAAAATGTTCAGAAATCCAAAAAAATGAAAGCAACAACTAGTTGTCAAACATTTCTTGGAATAAAATTGTGATTACACAAAAGCAGTTGATTCTTATGCAATTATTTTCAGCCAACAAAAGCAAATTTTTATCAATTTGTCAGTTATTGAATTCAAAATTTCTTGTTCGACAACTCGTCAACTCCAAAATGTTTCAATACACCGCCATCTTCTTTCTAAATATTTTTTTAATCGGTAATTTTAAATTTTAAATTTCATACCATCATTTATTATTCTCAATCACATAACGTTTACATTAAACATTACGCTTATTTTTTTTTTTTTTTGATTATATTAGAATAGTATAGTTAAATGATTGTCTAAATAATCTTACTGATAAGCCCCAATGACTAAAACATTGGAGCTTATCAGTTAACCATAAAAAACAGATTAGTTAGCTTATCATTAGGCTGAGATGGATAAATAAGCAAATTCTATGACAGTACATTATCATCATTTCATGTTATTTATTTATTTTTTTTTTGATTAATTCAAACATTCTTAATAATATTGAATTTTCAGTTCCCACTACACAAATATGCTGTCTATCACCATCAGCTGTATCACCGATATCATCTATCAATATTCTGATTCCGGTACCATATGATTTTACGTTTCCTGAAACGGATAGTTTGGGAGGCTTTCCAGATTCTGCGTACTTCGGATACTTCACTCAATGTTTGTTTGTCAGATTTCTTCAAATTTTTATTCTGAAACCTATTACCTCTCTTAAATGAGAGCCAATTTTAGTTAAAATTGAGAAAGATAAAAAAAACAATTCCACAAATTTGTAGTAAAAGAAATCTAAGTTTCACTTAAAGTGTCATAATTAATTGAGCTCGAAATTATGATCAAGAGTGGGAAAATTTAAGTTGGCATGTGATTGAATTCGACTGCGAAAATTGATGATCGTTTTTGAAATTGAATCGATAAGTAGCGAAGAACAAAAAATTCTATTTGTATTGATTTGAAATTGCTGTCCGGGATCAATAGTAAAACTTTCAAAAATAAATTGCATGTAATTAATTAGACAGGATTTTTTAACAAAAAATACATTCGCTTTAACATGTTTTTTTGAATAGAAAACTGTTGAATTTAGTTTATTGATTTTGAATTTAATCATTAAAACAATTTAAAAGTAATTAGATGCACTCAAATATTTCTCGAAAAGTAAGGATCAGTGAATGAGTCTGAAATTAAAAATAAGACAGTATTTAAATTTATAATAATTAACTGAGATATTTGAATTAATTGAGAGTCGATAGTTTCACAGAAATTGATAATTTCTTTTAATTGCTTGAATTTCAAGATCTTGGACCAGCAAGCATAAACGGAATATGTCCGGCTGGAGTGAATATTAACGGTCAGTGTTGGTATAATAGTATTGGAAATACTAAACGATAATTTCAGTATAATCAGGAATGAAAAAAATGATAAATTGGAGAAAGATTGATTTGCATATAATGTTTTATCTTTTTTATCAGCTGTTTTTAAGTTCTATAAATTATTGGAATTTGATTTAAATTTTATTGAAATTCATGCACTTCTATGCTATTTATTATTTCTTCTCCACAAGTTTCGAAGCGTATGTGATAGCGTTTTCCCGATCATTTGTGTTTAATGTTCAATTTTCAAAATATATCACAATTTAATGAAAAGAATTAATGAATTTAGAGTGAGGAGAAGGAAGATAGGTCCTGCTCGTCTATCCTAAGATTCATTGCCCTCAAATTTCCTGAAAGTGGCCTTAGAGCCAAAATTTCTATCTCGGAACCAAAACTTTTCCTCGGAACCCAATATCTCAACAGTTCCGTCTTTATTTTTGATCTTCATTTTAAACCCTAATAAAGATTTGAATTTGAATTATTTCTAACATTTTAATTAAGATAATCTTATCAGATTATGAAAATAATCACTTTATAGCCTGCTTATATCAATACAACAATATATTTATTAGATTTTTTAAAGGGCTAAAATGCTAGCAACTTTCTCCGATTGCATATAAATGTTTGTAGCTTCATGAGATTTGAATAAAGTTTAGATTCTACTTTTTTTTTTAAGAATATGATTAACAAATTTTTTAAAATCTTCAATTTGTCACTGTTAATTGATGATGAATTTCGAGATCTTCGATACAATTTTGTTTAAACAAAATTTGTTGAAGTTATAACTGAAAATTGAATGGAAAAATCAATGATTTAACAGAAACGAAAAATTGTAAGAAATTAACAATGCAAATTTTCTCGAATAATTTCTTCTATCCAACTGAACAAATGATAATTTCAATGATAAGATGAGAAATACGGAAAAGCGGGGGAATGGATATGGGAAAAAAGTAAGAAAGCGGTGAAAAAGGAAGATTAAATGCTGTATTTTCACCAATATTTTAAGAGAAGAAATATTCAATTCCGCTAAATATTAAAAAAAAAAAATCAATCGTTTCAATCAATCTTTCCGAAAACTTTTTGCCCTAATGAAATGGTCAGTTATGCCATATCATTCTATAATATGCAAAAATAAACAATTAGTCAGATCACCACAAATCCTTGAGTGGATAGAAATATAGAAAGTTGTTTCCTACCTCAAAATGCTTTTTTTGATTTTTTCGATTCTTTTTTTTTTTTTTTTTTTTTTTTTTTTTTTTTAAAAAAAAAATAATTTTTTTTTTTTTTTTTTTTTTTTTTTTTTTTTTGATTATTACAATACAGATGAATTCGACATTACATTCGTATCATTCATTTTTATCATTGATAGTAAATAACTGATAAATGAAATGATGATTGGCTTATTTCAGCCATATCTCTTGGGAATGCGAGATTTGTCATTCCGGATATCCATCTTGATGATGCTACTTGAGAAATTACATAGTATTCCAGAAATTCTGGATAAAACTGAATTGGTGGAAGAGAAATTCGGAAAAATGGAAAAGTTAGAGCAAAATAGCTTTAATCTGATAACAATATGCCTTTATTTCAAGAATATCCCGGCATTTAACAAGATGCGAGAACTTCTATACAAATTCAGCGATCAATGCTTCGATCAATTCTGCTATTCAAAATTCATCGATCAGTTCTACCATTCAGACAATTTATTTTCAAATTTATTTCATTAAATATACACATACACAAACAAGAATATGATCGATGATGAACGGAAAAGGATTCCAAGTTTTCGGGAAATATTACCATGTGATATCACCAATCCATATCATCGTGATGATATAAATTCACACCGGACAGAATCATTTAGCAAGAGTTTTGAGATTTCTGTAAATCTTTAAAAATAAAATTTAAATTAGTTAGTTAAATTTAGAAATTCATCCCATTATAAGCAATTTTCAAGTATCATCACTTTCTTAAAATAACTTAGGAGTTGTTCGATACTAAATATCATTTCTATTTGATTTTAAATAAAGTGAAAACTTATTCAGCATAAAGTTTTTTATTCATAAATAACCTGTTAAAGAAAATTTTGTTATTTGAAAAAAAAATCAAATAAAATTTTAAAGATTTTGTTTTCAATGTTATGAATATGAGGAAGAAATGCATTAGGCAAACATTGATCATATTTATGATTATTCTGTGATTTTCTTGTAAACAACAAAAACATGTTTACAAGTATTAAGCTCGAAAATGCACTGTGAAAGATCAATCGATCGAGTGAGAAAGTATTGGAAATATCTTTCAAGTGGTCTTTTTCAAAACAATCAATGAATGATCTGATCTTTCTCAAAACAATCAAACATTCTGTATCTGAAGTGATTTCTCCTAAAAATTATTATAATTCCTATTAATTATTATAAAAACATAAAAAGAAAGCAATTATTATAATTTCTAATAATTATTACAAATCATAAATTATGCCGAGCTATCTTATCAATAAACTTTGAATCATAACTATATTCATTAACAATAATTACTAATATTTGCTGGACAATATGTGAATTTCTTCCTTGAAGTTCAATAGATCATTCGGTGCTTTCTTGTCAGGATTAACAAATGTATTCAAAAATGTATTGATGAACTTTCCATCCTTAAAAATCCTTTAAAATGTTTAAGAAATTAATTTGGAAATTAACTTGAGAATCTAACCTGGTAACCAGATAACTCAGGAACTCAACTTGAGAATTTGATCTGGTAATCGGATAAATTGGGAAATTAAGCTAGGAATCTAACCCGGTATCCGGATAACTCGGGAAATTAACCCGAGAAATTAATCTGGTAATGTGATAATGCAGAAGATTACTATTTGCTTAGAAATTCCTTTCAGAAATTGAAACATTTAATAGTTTACGGATGCAGCTATAATTTAAAAGTTAGCAATCATACACAAGTTCAATACTGAATTCAAAATACAAATTGATAAATACCAGAATTCTTAATATTTGTGTTGTAATAAAGAATCTTCAAATTTTGTCTAAATTCAACAAAATTTGTTTTTCAAGTTTTTAGTTGAGAATAACACGAAATCGAATAACAAACAATAATGATTAGTGAGTGATTCATTGGATGAGAATTGTTTTGCGATAATTAAATATTCATTATTTTTCAAATTTTACAAGTTAGTTATGCTTTTTTCATTGCATTCAGGACAAGTTTACGTAGCATCTCAAGAGCTTAGTTTATTTTCTCAAGATATTTAGGCATAGTATATGCATACTGGTGAATCTTCAGAAACTCAAATACAACTACAAGTAGATGAATGAATAGTTAGAAAGATAAAAATCGCATTTTACGATGCGAGTAAATTCGCAATTAGTTCCAACCTCCGGATTGAGCAATCATTGTGTAAACATTTCTTTATTTAAATCAACGAAATTCTTCATTCCAAGATAATACCTTGCCATAAAAGCTGTTCCTGAAGCTCATTTGCACAACCAAAACCACAAGAACAAACTTTGGAGAAGTTTGACGAACGTTCCAACACGAGAAACTAGATAAGATAATGCTTCGAGAATTCATCATCTTCGTTGGTATTTTAGTAGGTAATAACTTTTTGTTGCATATTTATTGCATAATTTTAACGATATCTTGGTCGAGATTTTAGGTAATTTTAATTTTTTATTTCTTAAACAGAATTTTAGATAACCTTTGACATTCGTATAGCATAATAACGAAGAAAATTGTTTGCGAACAAACAAATGAGAGGTCAAAATTTGATTATCAAATTGAAAGTTAATAAAAAACTTCATCATCTTATTAATATTGCCGTCTGTCAAATAAATAATAAAAGTTATTGATTCTAATCTTCGGTTTTAAAATTCTTTTTGCATATCCAAATATGATCATCTATTGAATTTCAATTCTTTTCGAGGAACTAATTCAATTCCAATTTCACGATTAAAATTAAATTGACTATGATTATGGATAATTATAATTAGAATACAATTCAATGATTATGAGCGAATTCGACGATTAGACGTAACTATTCCATTGCAGTAGTCGAATTAATAAAAGATAAAATTAATTTTCACTAAAATTCCACCTTTTTCAGTAGCGAATTGTCAAAATTGTTGTTTTAATTGTTACTGTCCAAACAGAGCAGGAATACCAACAAATGGAAGATCACCACCTTTTTATTATTTAGTACCGAAATATGGATTTAATGGATTCGGTTATCCTGGATTCGCAGATTTTACTGGACTGGGTGGATTGGGAGCAAGCTGTAAGTAAATTAAATGATTAATGATAAGATTATTAGGAAAACTCGGTTATTCGTGATTTGTGTTGATGTTTCAATTGGTTTCATTCAACTTGATTATCAGTTTAACAATATTTTATCAAAAACAAATATGAGGCAATATATTCTAGGCTTGCCTAGATTTTGTTCACTACATGTTACATTTTCAATAATACGTTTGAATTTTATAACGGAAGACTAATTTTTATTTAGTTAAAATCAGTCATTATAAATAGTTTCCTCCAATTTTTGTAGAAAATAAAAATGTAAAGTAAACAATTTGCAACTTTGTAGAAAATTCCAAAATAAGTGATGTCTTAGAGCCATCAGACAGGTAATAAAACGAAAAAAATATTTTAAAATTATAGCAATAACTGCCAAAATTATCAAAAATACATCGCACCTTTTCCAGATGGACCAGCAGTGAATGGTTTATGTCCAGTTGGTATCAATATCGATGGCCAATGCTATGCAACACGTGGCGTGTCACCATTTCCCGGCTGGCAAACTTGGCCAAGTTGGAAAAAATAAAATTTCCACATTGTATAGATTACTTTTGCTTTTACCCTGTGTATTTTTAATATACAAAGTTTTAGGAAGGACTTCATATCCTTTCCCAAAAATTAAACAACAAGAGAAGCAGCTCTTCCCTTTCATTTCATAGTTTCACTGAAATTATTCGAAATTTTTGAAAAAGAAACGAAAGTTCTTAAAAGAGAAGCTCATCCATCCATAACTCACTTTTTCAACAACTCAGTGAAGCAAAATGAATCTTAGCTTACTTCATCCAACTTTTTTTTTTTTTCAGGTTATTTAGAACTTATACTAAGTGTCAAAGTGTAGCCTTCCACTCATACCTCAGTCATTATACGATTATTCTATATCAGAATTAAATTTCATTTAAAATATTAAAATGCATTCGATTGTAATTGTAATTAATTGCAAATTTAAAATTTTATTTGGCTTGAAAATTTTCATTTCAATTTTATGCCTAAAATTTAATTCAACATTTACTGATAGTATTCGCAATGCTTGCTGTGCTAGGAATTTTCATCATTTCAAAGAAAATGAACCGAAGTTTTTAGAACGTTTGATCATTGTTAACTGACAAAAAACTACTTTTTCTTTTTGTTAAGATTAAGTAAAAAATAACAATTAACTACAAAATGAGCTTAGATTTCATCTCTCATTTGCAAATTCAGATTTTTTGCAAGTATAACGATACTTTAAATTGGAAAACATATATGTACAAACTTTGGAATCCAATTTTTCTGTTCTGAAATTCAATTCAACACAAATTCGAAATATGATTCTGCTATGCTTATAACTACCTCAAATATTCAATGATGCGCATTTATTCATTTATGCAACTGTTTCAGCTGAATTATATTTTTCACGTGCAAACATACAAAAAAAAAAAAAAAAAAAAAAAAAAAAAATTTAAAAAAAATTTTAAAAAAAAAAAAAAAAAAAAAAAAAAAATTTGAAAATACTATTTCAAAGATCAATAAAGATATTGTAAAGAAGATTCAGATGAAAGTCTGAAGCAAACTGTAATGAATTTATACATTTCAGATTACTATTTGCCACTTTTTTTCTCCTTTGAGAAAAAAACTCAAAAAATTCCACGCTGTAAATATCGATATGTATCTCGGGTTGATTTAAGTAAACAATTCGCTTAATTACTTAATCACTGTTTAATTAATTATCTGAGGGAGCCTTTGGTTGTTAGTTTAATTTACAAGAAATAATCTTGTTTAAGTATTATCCTCAATCTCATAGTGTTGCGGGGAAAGACTATAGTTTTATAGGCTTGAAGGCCCTGTGAATTCTGATGATTTGTCCATAATATATAATTCAAAAAAAAAAAAAAAAAAAATTCCTTCAATAATAATAAAAAGAAAAAAAAAACTTTATGGAAGGATAGTTCAACAAATAATCCATGAATTTTCTGCAACCACGGGGTATTACAAATATGCAAATTTCCTTACACTTTTTTTTTCTGCTTCAAACTAATTGTTGCAATTCGATGGAAATATTTTGCATGAAATTTAGCAATATTTGATAAGATTAATCTTTCGTAATATTTGAAGATTTCGAAGAAATTAATAATTGAAGAAATTTAATTGAAGAATATTTAACATTTTACTTAATTGAAGAATATTTAACATTTTACTTAAAAATTACATGAATAATTGGATGAGAAGGTTGATAAGCAATCGGATATTCAAAATCTCATTGATATCACAACATTTGAACAAAATTTTTTGCACAAAAAAAGTCGACACAAATTATGACCGAAAAAAAAAAAATTAAAATGAAAATCAGATATCAGCACAATACTTATCAAATCAATCAATCTATTTGTTCCACTGTTCATTCTACCTCACCTCTAAAGACGTTTAAGTGAAAAAGTTCACTATTAATCATGTTTAACAAATGATACTGTGTCATATTTACTTTGCATTGACCGTATCTTATAGAGAATCTCACCATTATTAGTGGATCAGAAAATTTATCAATACAGATAGGTAATCTTTCTAATGAAATCAATGAAATGCTCCAATGTCTTCTCGCAAATTCATATTCAACGAAACAAATCGCTACAAACTTATCCAGAGATACTTAATCTTTCCTTTTTGAATTATAATCTTTCAGAAAAGCAATCCTGCAGGTTTCTCGCTTTTATAACCTGTTGAAATATACAAATTTGGTAGCTCGAAAATTTTTCAAATTTTATTCATCAACCTAACAACAAAAATTTTTATCTCCACAGCAAATTTAGGTGTTACCAGCGAAACAATGCAACATAGTAAACACAGTGCAACATACAGAAATCTTGAATAAACTGCTCAGAATCAATAACAAATTATCAGAAGAACTGGCTTCAACAATCAACAATCCCGAAAGACTACAATTTTTGAGAGAAAAAGAATTTTATGCAAAAAATTTCTTCGAATGCCAACTTCAGGTCAGAAAGAAGGAAAACAGAAATGCGATAAATGGAATTTTAATGGCTAAGTACGCAAAATCGAGAAAATAAAAAAAATGACTTCATAATTAATTGCTAAAAATCAGAAACTGTGTAATAAAATTTAGCTAGCTGGTGATCGACACATTTTCGCTCATTTTCATTATCAGTCCTAACAAATAATAAATAATGTGATTTTTACTGAGAAAATCAAATCATCTATTTTGTTCATCAATTGATATATATATATTTCTTCCTTTCAGAAAAACTTATGGGAAAAATAATCATGTCAATGAGGCCAGTTAAGAAAGCTTCTGAAGGCTAAAATTTGTTCTGCTGCCTTGAAAACATTGCTGAAATCATGTTTACATCACAAATATATATAAATAGAAATATAAACGTTTGTTCAAGATCTTAAATCTCCAAAAATTCTTCACCGATTGCTTTGAAATTTTGATAAAACGTTGCATTCGAGTACGCGCATAATATTATATACTAGCTGCAGGGACAACAACATGGCCGGATACAACTATAAAAGATAAAAGGAAAATCTGCTAGGTATTTATTTCTCTTCATAATCATTGATAAAATTAAATGGATGTTCGCCAGATTAATCACAATTTGTCAGAGCCGGTCTTGAAATTGTAGCGATTCAGGCGCTGGATTTCGATCAATAACAAAATCGGTTTTATCGTCAAAATCCTTAAAAAAATTTTTCTAACATAAGCAAAGAAGTAGAAAATTTCAATTAATTTGAAAGAAAATTTTTTAAAATATCTTAAATGATATAATATAAATCCCAACGATAAGCTATTTAGTAAGACTATATATATATATTGCAAAGAAATTCCGAATCCGAATTTTATTCATAAAAATTTGAAATTTCGCAAAGAGATAGATCCTCTGATTGTTTTCGAAATAAACAAAGAAAAATGGAGCTTAACTTTCGAGAACACTAGTACAGAACTTTTCTTCTTTTTGATTCTAACTTCAAGAAAAAATTTTGATACAACATAAAACCTTCGCAAGTAAAAATTTTGATACAACATAAAACCTAATGATCTCATTTTCAAAACTTTTCGTATATTTTCATGATTTTACATAATTTTCACAGTTAACTTTAACGATTATATTTTATGTGCTATTATAAATAAAGATGAAGCAGCCGGAAATTAAAAATGAATGTTAATAGTTGGAATAATCTAAGATTAGAGGCTGAATGCTATATCGTACAAGATGAATTGGATCAAAAGCATTAAAGGAGATTTTACCATTTCAGAGACGAATTTCAAATCCTTTAAGATTAAACATTTCAAAATTGATTATGTGATATCAAGTAGTCAGTCCAATAAGCTAGGATATTTTATTTAAGCCAGGACTTCATATAATAAACAAAGACGTCGATTAGATAATAAATTTTGAAACTATCACCTTTTTGCTTTCAAGCGTTCTGTTTTTCAAAACAACATCATCCGAATCATTATTCTTGTTAACGTAATATGGGATACCAAGTCCATCCATCGAAAGCGAACAAAGCATTTCATTTAAATCTCTGATTCCAAGTTTTGCACAGAATTCTGCTGATTGAGGATTTCTTAAAACAAGGAGTTTTATCGATTGCTTTATAATTCCTACAGAAATTTCTCCAAAAATGGAGAAATTCTGAAGTCATCTTTCCATAAAATAGACAACATATTTTGAAAGAAGCAAAAAATTCAAACTAAATAAGTAAGATAATAGAGGCTGGAAATGTGGGAAGAAAACAATTTCCCTTATTATAGAAAACGAGAAATTTCAATTTCGTCTCAATTAAAATCCGTATAGCCAACAAATGCGTCTCTTTCAAAATTCCGATTGGAGAACTTAATTTACTTTGAACTAAACTCCAACTGATTTTCTAAAAAGCAATATCTTAATTTTCTTTTCACGGGAAAAATACGATTAATAACAAGATATTTCAATGAATTCGTTTACCTGTAATACAGTTCTTGAGAATTAATGTTCGTTTCATTTGCTCTATGTGGCCCCGCTGTCATCTTAAAATTCATTGGAATTGTAAAATCCCCACCATATATTTCTTCCACTTTTGCTAATTCTTCTTCTGTTGGTCTAAAGTCCCAACGCTCATTGTGTGTATGTTGTGACGGCATATAAGTTTTCTAAAAAATAAAAAAAAAAAAAAAACCATGTCTTAAATTCAAAATTCTGTTTGAAGTATAAAAATAGCAACCTGGAATGTCATTTAATTAGCATTTTATCATTGAAAATTTATATACAAAGCCTTATTAACAGCACATCCCACAACTTTCTTTTGTTTCTGGATCTGCTACGAGAAACCCCTTTCTTAAAATCAGAATAAAAAAAATCAAAAAAGCGAAAATATTGATATTTTTTTTATAACCAAAACAAGGACATTTATAAGACAAAGGAAAGAATAAAAAGAACTTAAAAAAAAAAAGAACAATCATTTCTGAAAAAATTTTTCAATTTTCAAATTTACTTACGCTGTTTTGATGAGAGACAAAAAAAAAAAAAAGAAAAAACAGATACTTACACTTTTGTCTGTTGATGTAAGAGTGTCTGTCGCTCTCAGAATTGCCAACCATGTCGGATCATATGATAGATTTAGCGAAGCATTTTCATCAACATCAAATTCTAAAGCCTGAAATTGTTGAATAGAAACACGTATTTAAGAATGAAACACTTTAAAAGCTAAAAAAATCGAAATCTGGAGACAAAAAGATTGCAAAAAATACAAATTCGGAATGACTGCAATCCTCGAAAAACAATATCCTTTAATATTCACAAAAATAAAATACTGCGTTTGTTACTGGTTCGCATATAATGGGAGCACTATTTTACGAGAGTCGAAATTTTTTTTGTTTAATATTAATAAAGATGTCGAAAAGTTTTTTCGGTCTAAAACAAATGATATAAAAAAAGCCATCCTAACACTCATTTAGTACATATATTCAATTTATGCCATAATAACCTGCAGAAAATGCCTTCGTGGGAGTGGTTTATCCAGTGATAGGAATCTGGTTGGCTGAAAATCATTTTCAGGATCACTTTTATTCGAATGAGGTACCAAAGCTGCAAAAAAACAGTGCATATGTGCTGCCAACCAGTAACGCGGTTTCAATACCTGCAAATAGAACACAAAAATTTTCAAGCTGTTTTCCTTGCTTTTTTTCAGTTTAAAATCTAAAATGCCAACAGTTTGAAGAACTTCGTAGTACTCCGACATCATCAAGAATTATCAAGATCTATATTCAGAACCTAGCTACGAGTGAAAATCACTTCATGGCTGCGATAACAAATTGTATTTATAATAAATTTCTCATAAATGATGAATCTGCAGTTACTGTTGCAAGATTAATAATTTATATCTCATTGATCTTGCGACAGTAACCGCAGATTCATCACTCTATTAATAGAATAAAAAAAAAAAAGGTGTAATCTGGAATAATATTAGACTATTCTATATAATTCAAAAGCAAACTGCAATTGATAAATGAAATGTACGCTCCAAAGGAAGGCAAAGGATTTGGCAAACTTCAAACCCTTCGTGGCAAGGGAGCAACGATTTTTTTGCCTTCGCACAATTCCAAATACGTCATTATGAGCGCACGGAAAACCCGATTGAAGGTCACTACGAGGAACCGAACCAAACACCCATTGCTCAGTACAGTGATTCAAACCACTACACCTTCCATATCAGAACAGAAATTTGGGAATCTAAGAATCTTTCTGTACTGAATTGCGAATCAAGAAATCATCTGAATTCTACATGTTTATCATCTGGTTGCAGCATTTCCCATCCATTACACTATTTCAGACATCGAAATTTGTGTAGCATTAAGCTTCCACCTACATGTAATAGTGTCATAGAAGCAGGGTTTCCAAGCGCATTCTTTTTCAAATCTTCTTCAAAATATGGTTTCAATTTCAATAACTGTTTTACATCACCGTAATCTGTGATACCTGCTGGCCAATCATGTGTTACCATTATATCGATTGGTGATTCTGAAGCAAACGAAATAGTCTAAATCCTTAACTGAAGGATGCGTACAACCTACTAGCAGAGAAAAAAGTAGTCCAGAAAATGGTGATGTGTGTGGCAAAAACCAAGTCAAAACTACGAACAATTTAGTTCAGCTAGTCCCAAATTAGTGCAGCTTTAAATAGCACAGTAATATCAAGAGGGTGAGCTTAGCATGAATGCAACCTAGTAACATCAATAGTACGACACACTAAAGCTTACATAAATTTGATGATTATGATGAAATCTTCAACAAAAGAGGAATTAAGAGACCGAGAATGCATAAAATCTTAACAGTCGAAGTCTTATTTGTTAAAAATATCATAATCCTGATATTTTCAAAGGAAAATCAATACAGAAAACTAATATACCATTTGGATTCCTCGGCTTCAATTGTTTTAGACGAAATATATCGACGGAACGCACATGATAAGCAGAAACAACTGCACCATAATCGATAAATGGCGGACGTTCCCAATGACCTTGAATGAAATAAAAATTTGTATAGATTTCAACTGAATGGAATTATCATTAGATCAGAATTTAAAACTTGATGCAATATGTCACTACTAAAATATATTAATGAAAAATCAAAGTTAATTCTGGAATTCGTAGCAAGAAATATCAATATATTACATAAAAAAGTTACCAGAGAAACAAGCATGCAAATTGTTTACCCATATTATAATCATTTTTATTATAGATGCCTGAAAGACCAGCTATTCGAAGCCCTGCAAATTTTACAACAGATGCATGCCCTAAATAAAAAATTTTCGGTGCGACCCATCCACCATAAGGCAATTCTTGCAGATAACCCGATGCTTCATGATTTCCTCCGACAAAAATTGTCAATACTGGTGCCTCCTAAAACAAAAAATGAGCAAAACGAATTCAGATCTCTTCAGAAAAATTATTAGAACTATTTTTTGATGCAGCGTGTCTTACTTTATTGCACATCTTTTGAAATAAGATAACGCGCATAAAATAGCATATACGTATAATAGAAACCCTGAATGTAGATTGTAAAACATTCTATTTAAAATTATATATGATTCGTCAACAGAATTCTAAACACTTTGTCCCTCTAAAAAGAAGTAATAGTTCATGTTAAGTTGCCCAATACTGCCTTTTTTTACCATTATAATAAATTCGGAAAAGTTGAATCTTACTGATTCGCCGGAATAATAGCGATGAAAGCTTTGTAGACGCCGATATTTTTCAGGCACATGCATATGCTTTAAGTCACCATAATTTCGAATTGCCTGCAAAAAATAAATCATTCTTTGAAAAATGAGATATTCTTTGCTTCTAAATGGAGTAATAGCAGAAGAAACTTCTCCAAAGAAATCAGAAAACTAAGATAATATGTCACCTGTCATGCCAATAGCCGCCAATCACCTATATAACTATTTCTAAAGTTACAAAAATGATGAATTTAAAGAAATATGGTTAGCTTCCTGAATAGATAAAAAGTAGCCGCATATCAAAAACATTGCATTTTTAACTTAAAAAATTCAGCATTCCAGTAAAGCTTATATATATCTTCACATATTTCTGATATCACACTAATATATGAGCCATTCCAAAAAAAAAAGCTCTACTTTGATTGATAACAATATCCAGCATTATCAATGCATAAAGACAACGCAGAAAAATAGAGAGGGTAATTCTTCTACAATAAATAGGACAGCACACCTCATAGTCCCCACAGCTGATGAGCAAATCGAATTTATAACCTTCCCGTCGTTCGATCTCTGCCATTGTTGCATAAATTTTATCCATTTCACCATGTGAACATCCAGCTACCGCTGTAATATTAAATTCGTTGAAAGTTCGCATAACACTGACATGTGACATTGGAAGAACTTAGGTCTATAAAAGTAGGCCCCTGTTAACTGACTGCCCACTTTTTTCTTACCAAACAAAAGAGTAACTTATTTTTTATAGAACAAGTAATCTAGCTTTCCTGTACTTGAATTTCATTCAAAACCTGTTATAGTAGTAAGCTTTTCCATAATATGAAGTTCTAAAGCAAGAACTTCTATGATTAATTTCCTTTTATCTGATTTTCTTCTGTAATACAATACTAACCTATATGAACTTTACGACTTAGCTTTTGTCGTTTAGCAGTTTCAGCAACAGTTAAATCCGAATTTGTTGATGTGGACGGCTGTTCCTGAGATAACGCTGCGATGTCGTTCTGTTCTGACTTATATTCATTTTTTGTGCAATCAGCCATAACCAATTAACAATAAAAGAATCTAAATTATAAACAAATATATAAATTAAGATTTATATGCAAATATATGCAATACCGTATAATATCTTTCATCTTAAAAACAGAAGAGAATTTTTTTTTAACAGCGATGATTCAAATAAAAATCAACAAGATGGAAAAAAACTCTCTTGGAATTCCACTAAACATTCCAGATGTTAATTAATCCGGAATTCAACAAAGAGTAAATCCAAGGCAGTTTAGTGGAATAAGTGACTTCTTCTCCAAAGTAGAAATGAATTATCTTCAATAAAAATCACGAAAATGAGACTACCTAAAATATCGGGTCAGCCGAGAAATTACCAACTATTAATAGAGCATAATAAAAGATTTGCTAATCGAAATTAAATTAAGACATTATTCTACCAGCTTTTTCTGGTGGATAAAATAAGGGACTGAAACATATGGACAGAATACGTCCTCAATGATAAGCCGAACTACCCTCCGCCTTAATTGACCTTAGCTGATAAGGTTACATTAAAACCCATTTATTATTGCAAAACAAAAAGACGGGCTAATAACTAACAAAGTGATAATTGGTGAGATTATAATTCACAAAGCCCCACTATGCAAATAGTTTATCCTAAGGAAACTTGTTCTGGAACGATTGGCCGTTTGGTCCAATTAAAAAAATTCAATTACTGGTTTGATTGTGCATGCGACCAGATTACTTGTCCAATTCATTTACGCAGATTACTCATTTGCATAAGTGCTTCTTGATCCTTCCGTAAAAAATGTCACGAAGCCGTTACCATCTAATATCCTGGGATAAAATCCCATTGAAGATTTTATTCCAGGACATCTAATATCCTACCTAATATCCTGAAATAAAATCTTCAGTCATTTTTCATGTCTCTCAGATTAATTTGTGCATGATTCCAACGCAATTAATAAGATCATTTGTAGATGAAGGAGATGTGGGATGGAATGTATTCCTCTAGCGTTTTATGCATAGAAAAACGCTAGATTGATGCAATTTAGAAAAATTTGTTTACGACAAGAAAAACAATTTATGGATTAAAGTTTAGCAGAAGATTATTCGTTACTTAAGTAACAGATAATTATCCTTGAACTTACATAAAATATTAGAATTCCATTCTGTTCTTCGAAGGATTGTAAATATGAAAAACTGTAAACAGTTTCCATCTAATAATTACAACAATAAAAGTTGCTGCTAGTGTGCTAGCACTTTACTGCATTAGACTAATTTACGGGCCACGTTAATTTACGAGTCAAGTTCATAAACTGTGTGAATTCTTCACATAAATCGTTTCATAATAGTCAATAGTCAAGTTGTGATTTCACATAAGAACTATCTATAATAATTCCAACAATTAAATAAAATCTGGAAATTATTATAACTTTTATCAAATAGTTTACACCAATATTCGGCGAAGAAGACATTTTTTTATTCCCACTGATTTATGTTTATTTAACATAAAAAAGCCATAGAAAATGATTCCGCGCACCATTACAATATTTGACAACCAACATTATAATTTCACATACACGACATATCTAAAATCTGAATATTAACTATTTGAGAAAACAAATAATATAGCTTAGTCGAAAACATTAGGCTTCTTACTTCATAAAACTGCGATATTTACAATTCTTTCCAACATTGTTTATAATTACCATGAAATGTGATGAAAAAAATTTTTTGGTAAAAAGTTGAACTACAGCTTATGCCTTTTCATCCTACTTCCTTCTCACTCCTTTTCTATCTCTTTAAGGAACATAAGAGAGATGTTGTTGATGTCTACAGAAAAAAAAAAAAAAAAATACAGATCGACATTACAAGAAAATTCAAAGCATAAATGAAATCTGTGAATAAAAAATAACTGCAGCGAAACAAGTTGTCTCAACGATTCCGGATAACTTCTTTCTTTTAGTATTTGTATGATGGACCTAAAAAACAAATAATCATCCAATAATTTAATACTGTGCGAAAAAATATATTGCAAATCTTGGATATAAATATAGTGGATAGAAAGGGCAAAAGTTCTATATTTTAGATGACATTTATATTATGTAGAATGAAAGTAAGGTCATTTGACTAAAGATTTTTTTAAGGTTTAGTAAAGTGATATGGATAATAAGCATATCCATGATTGCGTTACTGACTTAGATATTTTGAATATGTACTCGATGAATGTCAAATATTGAAGTAAGTATTTCAAATGACCCAACAATACATCATTTTTCGTTGAGAGTAAAAGATTAAATAATCAAAAAACAATTAATACTGAAAATTTCGCTATGAGCCACAAAACTTACCCTGGCATATGAATATTTTCGGCGAGCGGAAATTATCGCAGTCAGCAGACATCCACTCTCCTGCGTGAGAAGAATAAACACAATTTTTGTCACTTGTTATATCCGGTTGTCCTGCACGCCAAAAGAAGAAATATGCCCGAGACCCATAGGTACTGCTATCCCAGTACCAATTTCTCTTTCCTACAGAAATATATTTTCAACTTCAATTCAGAATTGTTGAAAAATGAGTCCCACCAGTGATAATTTCGTTAGTTAATATTTTAGCAATGAAATCTTGTCTGTATTCTGTATAATATAAAAATAATAATAGTAATCAAATGGAAGGGGGAAAACACGGATTAAAAAGCAAAACAAAAAGATTCATAGTATTTCCATTTAATTCTGCAGCAAATATGATTTTTTGCAGTAAATTTGATAAATTCCTTAACTACGTGTAATTTCCTTATCATACCACAGCAAGAAGTTAAAGTTCATTTTATATTTGAATGATAGAAATTCCTGAGCATTGAAGGGCTCTTTTGCTTCAGCAATGAATGGTAAAGCATCCAGTCAAAACTAAAAAAGTAATGTAATGAAACCCTACCGTCAAATTTTATAGAACCCTAACTGATTCTATGGTAAGAAGAAAATTATACCTTTTTTCAGACCAAGCCAGAATGATTTTCCTCCAGCAAGACCTGTAAATTAATTTTTATTCAATATTACATTTCTTTTAAAAATCAAATTATTTATATACATGTAAGTGTAATCAAAAGACTAAAAATCGAAGCAGAAAAAGAATGAAAAATCCAGATGAACATGAGATTTCATAAATTTGCAACAAAAGTGTTCAATCAATTATAAAACTTTAATAATGCTTAGATTATAATTCATTTCAAATATATTAACAAATAACTAAGCATTTTGATTTTGCATTCCCCTTCTGGTTTTTAAATAGATTTTCAAATATCTTTAAATTGTAAACTTTATCAAAGAAGTAATAATAAATAGTATCCACTCTTACCGTAAGCTGTTTGCGCCTCCTCCATGTTTCTAATTTTGATTATTTCAGCATCTAATAAATTGCAAATTGTTCTAATTGCGAAACGTGGCATGAAGTTGGTAAATCCCTGAAAAACAATTCAATAACCGCTTATATTAACATAGCTGCAATTTTTTTCTATTTGTTTGCAAAATCCTGCATTGTAACCAAAAGTAAATATCTTCCGTTACAGTTTACAAATGTGATGAAAGGCCTTAATATTTTCCCGAATCTTTTCATACCGCGTTTGTCAGAATTCTATTTCCTATAATGACGCTTGATCGGGCACCATATCAGAATGTTTAGGAACTTTTGACGAAATAAATAATAACTAAGAAACTAGTTATTATAATCCCCAAATTGATGATATAATGAGTTCGAAGCTGGACTAAATAAATGAAAAAAAAAAAAAAAAACCGCGATATAACAATTGTCATGACGATAGACAAATGACGTTTGACACTTCTGCCCTGAAACAAATGGCTAGATAAGGAAATAACTAGATAACAGCAGATATTTTGCAGAACAAATAAACCAGCAAAAATGAAAAATATTTCATTAAACAATAGAATTAATGAATCCTTCGATAGCATCGAGTTAAAAGCTGGGTTTTTACAGAAAGAATATGGTTCATAAGCTTTTAACTTTAGTGTTATGTCCACGCAAATCACACGGGCTTAAGCGACAATTATATTTGACTCGCAATTCTATCGCATAAATCGAAAGTTTTTGACTAAAGTAAACAATTCGAGATATTGTTCATTGAATTCTTTATACTACCAATAATTATTGTATCCGATGAAAAAAGCATTTTATTTAGTGAAAAAATGACCCCGATATGCGGTGGCGTTGTTCGGCATGGATGATCGATGCACTTCTTCTGAAATGAGGGACGGAAACAGTAATTGAGAGTACATAGAAAATTACAGGGAGATAATCATTAGCATCACACTTCTATTCGATGCAACAGATCCCGAGAAACATGTTTAATGCACCGTGTCTTTTATACATATGGGACATGACCGAATATTAATTTCTCGAGAGACATTTTAATTTCAAATAGTTTTACTTCATCCGCAGAATGTTTTTCAATAATTTAAATAATTTGAATTAACTATAAAATTTTCAACTTGTTAAAAATATCGGCAATATGTCTCAGTTCAGCTGGTGCCATTCCAGCACCACAAAAAAATATTCAAATTGAACATTGTACGGCAAAATATAACTCAGTGATTGTTATCATTATTGTAATGTCTTATATTCTAATTTATGAAAAAAAAAAAGCTTACTTTTGCAGAAAAAACGTGACTTTTTTTCTCTTTCTTCTTCATTCTTCCAATTCACAAATGTTATTTCAGTTTCGTCATTTCCTTCAACAACCCAACCAGCACGTAGAGCTAAGTCTAAAAGTGATATTAAAGGTATCTGCTTTTGATAAGACGAAATTTAAACTAAATGCAACATTTTTTTTTATAAATTAGTTCAATAGTTTGCATGGAACAAATAACTTTCAGACAGTAAGTAAAACAGCTCGAACAGAGCTATTCTTCAGGAACACTGCGAAGTGAATGTCATTTATTTTTTAGTCTGTTGACCAAACTTGTTTTTTTTTATCCGGCTAACCATTTTTAACCTTATTAAGAGAGAAAAATCAAAGATAAGAAAGCATTAAAGAAATCCCTTATTTCCTATTTGATATATAAATTAATTATAAGTTGATGTTGCATTTAATTCCACAGATTCATTATTGCATTTTTGTACGCCTTTTCTGTTTTCGCTTAAAAGAAAAACATTTTAAATAAACTATTAATGATGCAATCCTTACATGAAAGCAAGGCACTTTCGGCAGAAAACGACTTCTCAGTTCCTCTGTCTGGTGGATAAGCTAGTGTTGCATCTAATTCCGAACAATGCGTTAGTGCATCCACGTATGTTTTTTCTACTTTTGTCTTAAAAAACATTTCAATATTGAGACAATATCTGATAAGTAATCAATTGCCAGTGAACAGTTCCGAAAGTGCTTGAAAGATTCAATTTCTAATGTAATTAAAGGTTAAGTAAATGTTCGAAATAGAGAAAACGTATTTTTCCCAAGTTATTCCATTAGAAATGCATTGCGCTAATGAAGATTTGTGAGTTTAATTTTATCATTTTTACTTTTTCTTGACAATCGACCAGTGACAGACAAAAGAATAAACGGAATACTTTATTAATTTCCAACTTCTGTAAATCTGGATCAAATTCTGATTTATTTTTGACTTGAATAATAATAATTAATAGTGATGTAGTATAGACTACTGGAAAATTCAGTTAGGAACTTCAATGAACTAAAAACCAGAAAGCTGTCATAAAATAAATGTCATTCCTATTACGATTCCTACAATTTTATAATTTGCAAAATTTTATATTGCTGCCATCTTGTCGTAATTCTTCTATCTTATCTTAAACATAAAAGTTTTCTTCAAATAGTATCTCAAAACAACTATCTTCTGCATCGTGCCTTCAGAAAAAAAAACAGATATACCGAGCAGTAGAAGGCGCTATACCAATAAAACCAGTTATCACCGTCGCAATTGAATTCTAAAAATCTGATTTTAAAGAAAGCTCAAAACAAATATATCCCATTAATTTAGATTTTTAAGTGTTTATCATGCATTGAAAATGATATCTTCATAGCATATCTTGAGTTTCCGTGTTATCTGTTGCATTTCATTTGCAAAAGACTACTCACTTCATTACTCCAGATAATTCTTATTTTATCGAGAAGTATGACTTAATCTCCCATCAAAAGTACATTTTAATCAATCTCATAAAATTAAGGTAATAGCAAAAAACAGGAAATTAATTAAGCAAAAACTTTGTGGGGAATTAATTTCTAAGTACTTGAATTACAACTCCAAATTTCTTTCCTCTGTAAGATGGAGAAAATGCATTCTAAAAATAAATGATTACAATTCGGTGGGACGCAATCAGATACAAAGTCTCTCCCTAAATAAATTTTCTTCGAAATCTGGTTCTCTTGTTCTTTTTTCTCTTGCACTTTCTCTTCTTTTTTTTGTAGAGGAAGGAATGGTAAATTAAATTTCTGCAGTTCATCAGGTAATAATCCTCCATTATATTATTATAATATTAATTTTCAGTCCTACAGAATCGAATAATACAAAGCTAACCTCCAAGACGCTGAACTTGCAGACAATTTTCGTACAAATCGCAAAATTCATCAAATCGACAAGCGTCACATTCTGAAAAAACATGCACAGTTCATAACGCAAAACGATTACTTTTCTTAGTTTTATTTTTTGCTTCTTTTTTAAAGAAGATATATAATGCAGCAAAGCCAGTTGTTCTGTTTAAGCACTTATAAAATTATAGCATGACTGGATCAGAAAGAAGTATCAGCATTAATGAGAAAAGGATTTGCAATTAAAAGCTTTGCGAGCAAGACTGGTTTTTTATTTCAAGTTATGAGCAATAAAAATATAATGAATAAGTAAATTACTTCAAAAAAAAAAAAAAAAAAAAGGAAAAAAAAGCATGTTGCGACAAGAAATAAATCTAGATATGAAATGAAACATGATTAGAATTTAGATTGACAATTTAGCTAGCAGGATGCTGAACAGTCGAAATAACAAGGAAACTTAATGATTGATGCGAGATTATATAAATTCAGATTTTGAAGAGAATCCTACGAAGCATATCGACTACAATCATACATAGTGGGTTTCCTATACAGTCTCATCATAATAAAAGCAATCCATTTAATAGAGCATTAAGTACGTTGTTATGCCAACGATTTCATCATTTAACACTTACCAAATGGCACATTTCGTCGATACGAACATTCAAATTTACTACATATAAATTTCACTATATCTGTTCGATCGTTGCAGTCTGCGGATACTCGACAACCTTAAAAAAAAAAAAAATTGCTCTAACATAGTTGCCTAATTCCCTTTCACCAATTTTTCACAATGTTGTTGGATTCATTTAATAAAAAATAGATGAAGAAAGAAACATCTCTATTCTAAATCAATAATCTAGTAACTTTGATTTGAAAAAATATAAAATTTTGAGAATATCGATAAACTGTATGCAGACATATATTTATTGCTCAAATACTTTTACAAATTTTTTTTTATCCAAATTTATGAGTAAAATATGTTTAAGTGGTAAAAGCAATAGATGTCCTTTAAAATGATTACTGAATTTCCATCATTCACCACTAACCTAAAAAAATTTTGCAAAATGGGAACATTGTTCAACAACAAAAATTTACTTCTATGAGTCAATACCCACTTTCCCTCCTGGCATCCACCATCTGAGTTACAGTAAGCACGAAAAGTGCATTCATCATTGCTCTTGCAACCTGAAAAAAGTATTTCCTATCTATTTACTAATTTTAAACAACCACCAGAGTCATATAATTATCCGATTTCATTTTACAGTTTTACATATTATCTCTGCGTGAAACAAAAAAGCATATTGATTATAAACTAAAAAACATATTGACTAAAAACTTACGTTCTCTAACAGTGACCCAAAACGGTTGATAACAAGTTCCTCTTATGCACGTGCTATAACGTGAGCATGCATCGCCCGCACCACAAGCTATAACTAATCTGCATATAATTATTTATAATACTGTTAAAATTAATATAATCTGTTTAACTTGAAACATCAATCTAGTTTCTTAACTAGACATTCATTTTTCATTGGAGCATTTATGCCTTAATGAACAACTTGCAGTCAGCTGAAATGATTACGCCATCAAAGTTTTGTTCTTTCATTTATAAGCAGTTCAATTCTTTCAAATTGGAACTTCTGAGGTATATGTTATATTTCTTTAAGCTATTACTGTGTTTTCACATGGCAGTATGGAAATAAACTTTTAGTCATCTCTTGAAAGTAATGATATTGTCTCTCAGTTCTAGATCAAACGAATTTTTTCATTTTGCACTATTCAGAGAATAAACAGGAACATTCAAAATGTGGTGCATTCTTATTTGAGCTAAACGTTAACCATATGCTATCCATTCAATGCCAACGAAACAATTGCAAGTAAAGAACCTTTTCTTTCTAATATAAATTCAACCATTAAATTAAGTTTTTCATTTTTTTTAAATACTTGAAGATCATATAACATACCCTTCATTTCACTCGATGTGAATGGTGGTGGAAGCTGGCATATATATGAGCGAACATTCTCATATTCGAAATAGATTTCACGACACATAGCATTATCAAAACCTGTTACTTCTGCGCAAAATCCTGGCGCTTCATTCTGACATGCTGAAACAATATAATAAGTCTATTTAAATGCTAGATACTTATACAAACTATAACATTGCACAGATTATTAACTGCACTAATAAGTTATTGATGGTTTACATTACCTAATTCTTAAATTTCGTTACTTGAAGTATGGATTGTTTTCTCAACCTATAAAATATTTCACTAACGCCTACCTAATTAAGAAGAAAATTAAAGTTGAGAAAAAAATACGGATATGCATGAGTGACTCCACTATATATCTGCTGTCGGACATATTATAACATTTTTTATAAAAACCACACTTGAAACCAGCTGGGCAGTTTGCGTCAGTGTAACAGTGATCTGAAAATAAACGAATTTACTTAATCACTCAATTGTAAAAGTAGATCCAATAATTCGCCAAAAGCCATAATATTACAACAGCTAAGGTAAAGTATTGCAATCAATGTGCAATGTAGGTTAAATAAATCTGCATAGTTAAAAATAACATTACTAACATGAATGCAGGTAAATAATTATATGTTAAGATTTGGGAATATAAAAGAAAGTAAATATCTGAATTAGTTTCAGATTTTGCAAAAATCGAGATTTAATAGATAAGTTGACCGACAAGAAGCAAATAAGGATTGAAAATTTTCTAAAATCTTATAATCATTAACAAAAATTATTTTCATCAGTATGACAATATAAAAGTAAAATGATAAAGCAAAATCAAAAGATGACAATTACCAGGTCGAAGACCATGTATATCAGTAATCAAAGGAAGACGTTCTTTGCATGTACCATCTCGGCAAACGTATCTTGTAGGGCAATCCTCGTCAATGTAACAATCTTTAAGTAAAATGGTTTTGTTAGTCCTCAGATCAATAATTAAGACTAACTTCACTTTTTTTCCCAAGAAAACTGGATGCAAATCACGTTATGAACAATTGGTACGAAAATTTTTTAACATTCACTCTTCACAGCCGGAATTCGAAGTAAGCCAAGCATAATGAAATAGTTCCAGTCTTTTATATATTTCAAAAAAATGGATATGAAAGTTATTAATTAAAAAAACTCAAGCCTTAATAACTTTAAGATTTGAAAGTGGACAGTATCCAATTTTCTGAGCTAACTGAAAGCAACCAATTAGAAAAAAAAAAAAAAAAAGTGGACAAAAGTCAACTTTTCAATTAGCTCAAAAAATTGGATGTTTTCTAATATGTTGACCAATGTTGACTGAATCGATTTTATCAATAAATATGGTAATTTCTTAGAGAATTTAGTTTACCGTAAGTACAGCTGAACAAATTATAGCATTACTGACGAAGACCATCTTTTAAAAAGTATTACCCGTACAAGTCATAAAAATACCCGTACAAGTCATAAAAATCAAGTAAGTGCTATAATTTCTGGTGGGAAAAGTGCATAATAACTTCAGTTAATAAATATTACTGTAAATGAGTCAATGGTATCGAATTAATTAATTTATAATTACTTCTTCCACTGATAAGAAATAAAAAAAAAGAAAAAAAAAGTAATTTTCATCAATGTCAATTTCATTCGCCTAATTCCTCATGAGTAAAAAACAGAATAATCAAATACATGTATGTATAACTTGTCTTCTTTGATCAAGACAACAAACATTTAATTGTAACAAATGCTTACTTGTAATTTCCACTCTACCGGATATTACTTTGCCCAATTTTCCAACGCAACGACGCCATTCACACCGTCCACTGTCGCAGTCGTTATTGGTTCTACATTTTTCTGAAAACACATTGCATATTTTCTGAAGTCATAAAAAATATTCGCTGCATCAATTCCAGCAGCGAATTTCTCAAGAAGAAAATACAGCTTAAAGGAAAAAAAAATGAAAGACAAAATTTCAAACTGTAATAAATGAACTGAATTTTAGCATGAATTTTTTCTAATTCTAAATATGAAATAAAAGAATTTCTAAAATTGTTAAGGATGAGAACACCATGTATGGCAGCAATTTGAATATTTCGTTTTCGATAGCTACAAAAAAAGAGGACTAGAAGCACTAACTGTTGGGAATAGAGGCGTGCTTGAGATTCAAATTGCATTATCAAGATTAGTACATTATTTTTATTAAATATTACGCAAGGATTTATCCATTTTTTTCTTCTTTTTTTTTTTTTTTGGAGAAAGAAGCCGAAATTAAGGCTCTCAAGTAAAGTAAAACTCACCGGATGAAACATTCAAGAAGAAAAGTACAGTTAGTAGAAGTGAAGATATCATCCTTTTATATTTCAAAAGCAAATAGCTGCTATATAAATTCTCAGATGGTATATTTAAAGATTTCGAAAATGATTATCTGCATGACAAAGGAACAATTCGCTGTGAAGCTTTGAGAAAAATTTACATGATAAATAAATGTCTTCACAATAAACTCTGTATTTGCTTTTGAAAAAAAATTCTTTTTTAGATTTTTTCTCTTTTTTTTTTTTTTTTTTTTTTTTTTTTTTGCAAATCATTTCTTTCATTTTTCCATACATCAGAAATAAGTTTTCGAATAAAAATGAAGTATATTTTTCATTTTGAGCTGATGCGAAAATGTAAATGAGAAAAGAACATACATCTTTTGTTCAAAAAATGTCACTGTTCCAAATTGTTTCTCTTTTCCTCCATTTGTCATCTTTAATGGAGTTAACATCAAAAGATGAAATGTAGTTAATTGAATATTGTAGTTATCTAAACTGTATTTCAATCTCTGTGCCATAATGTCGATAGTGCTAAAATTATCGATGACAGCATACAATAAATAATGAATTGCTTCTCAATCCAATATGAATGGATATCGCCAATATCGTCGTATGATAAAAAAGATTTGTCATATCACTTGCGAAATTAAGAAAGCAAAAATAATCGACTTTTTTCTCCCCTTAAAGAAAACATTTTATTACAGTAGTACGAAAAAAATTTACTTCACTTAACTTATCTAAGAAATATTTCGGCAAAAATTAATGATATATTTGCAGCGCAAATAAACTATAAAAAATATAAAGTTTTTCACAAATTCTCAATATAATACGGACGAATGAAAATATGTCGAAGAGTTTACATAGCAATTAAATAGCATATTTGCCGACTGGTTTAACGTACCGTTTTGAAATTTTTTCATAAAATATAGGGGAATGCAATTTCAATAATTTCCGGAATGAATAGAATTAGTTCCGGAAACTTTGCTGATCATTCGATTGCTAAAAAAATTAATAATTCTTATCAGAAACGCGTCAAGAAAATTAAAAAAATTGAAGAAATTAAGAAATTGACTTTCTTAATTAAATTAACAATTTGTAAAATTGCCCGAATCTATTCAGACAGTTAAATCTTTTCGAACCTTTTCTGTTACCAGATGACAACGCGACCTGAAATGTATGTGTTGTCAGGTCGGAGTTCCTTGTCCTGGAATTGATTTAATTTTATTTGCACTTTATTAACAGTCCTGAAATTGAATTAAGTTTGCATTTTCTTGTTCTCAAGTGATCTCATATTTTTCATCGTTCCTTGTTGTTCTTACAATGTTTCGACTAGTTGCATGTCAGTTAGAGCAAATGAGGCTAAAAAAAATATTTGCAGCCATTTCCCAGGATAGAAGGAGAGCCAGTATGAATTCAATGATATTTTGGGTCGTACGGCATGCTGAACGTGAAGATAACATCAATTCAGCTTGGCGAAACAATTCCAAGTTGAAGAGCGATAATTCACCGTTGTCGAAGAGAGGACAAGGCTTGTCAATCATTGTAATTTGTAGTTGATAGGTCGTGATTAGGCAAGAAGGTTATCTAATCATGATAAGGAGAGAAGAACTCTCCGATCACTTAGTGGAATGACAGATAAAGCAGAAGTGCAGGGAATTTTCAATCCATATAAATAAAAATATAAATGTTTGTTGTTTATTTCCACGCAACGTTTCAAGTTCTTCATCGATTGCTTTGAAATTTCAACACAACGTTGCATTCAAATAGATACGTATTTTTATACAAATAAAACGCGTGTTTAAGAATTTTTGGTCCAGCTAGTTACTAATATTACTGCTAAATGGGTAAATTGAACAGGAATGAAATCTGTTGTAAGTGAATTTAATAGTAAAAAAAAAAAAAAAAAAATCGAAAACTAATGATAACTTGTGTCTTTCACTTAAAAATGGTAAATGATTAAAAGTGATGAAAAATCGACATATATTGATGGCTAATTTTCAGGACAAGCGGATGAACTTGCTGTTCGTTTCGAAAACATTCATTTGGATCACATTTTTGTTTCACCGTTCGACCGTACTCTCGAAACAGCTACACGACTTTTACGAGGTCACAAAAATGCTACCATAAAAGTTGAACCAGGACTATGTGAGGTGCAGTTCATTTCAAGATGTGATTTTTTATCGCTTTCTTTACTTTTTTTTTCCTGAAGTAAAATGATTTATTATGAAACTTGCTTCTTTCTTATTTTTCTTTCTATTTATTCATTTCTGACCAGTTTTTATCGTAAATTTAAAAAAGTTGTTCTTGTAGGGATTGTATATGTGTGAAGATCCTCCCGGATATGAGGATCTGAATACTCTAAAAGAGAAATACCCACTTGTTGATATGGATTATAAGACTGTAATGCCATGGAAGCTTCCACGAGAAGGTTACGGGGATGAAGCTTGCACACCACGTGTGCAAAAAACTTTGGAAGGAATTGAGAAGCGTTTTCCAGGTAATTAATATTAGCAAACAAACAAAGAGAAAAATTATTGTCAAATTTCGCAGTCTGCAACAATTAGTTACTTACTTGTTTTCCAAAAGAAACACTAAATTGGAATACAATAGAGACACAAATCTGATTGTGAAATTGGAAATTGTACAAACTGTTTATTTTTTCTCGTAAAAGAAAATGAACGAGTGATTCTGGGACTGTGTGATTATTACAGGTACTGAAGTATTACTTGTGTCTCACGGGGCCCCAATTGGTGCAATCCATGAACTGCTAGGCGGTTCGTGGAAATATGTTGGCCAAGCAACAATATCAAAGTTTGTCAAAAAATCAAAAGGTAATTTTACCAAAGAACTCAGCGATGATGCATCTCATCTCAGCGACAAAACTAATCTTAGACCATGGTAGTGATTTTGTTTCCACTCAGATGGTCATAAAATATCTCAGCTATGAATTTGAAAAGTTGTAAACTGTAATTGGTTAAATCATATAGATTTAAATTAATGTTTATTATCAACTGATGCATAATTTTTAAAGATGTTTTGAAATTTTTCTGCGGGGAAATTAATTTTCTTACTTCTTTGAGACTTCGTTGTACTTACTTTTTTCAAATGTTTTTATTATAACTGTATCGAGCTTAAATTCCCGTTTAATTTTTATGAGATAGTTCTTGTAAATTTTAATTTACATAATTTCTCTTTTTGCTTGGAATTCATTCTGTTCGAGATATTTTCATTGTGGTTGTGAATAAAGATAATACTAAATAAACATATCGATTCCATGACGAATTATTCTGCAAAAAAATATACGTGACCAACAAAAATCTTTAAAAAATTCTTAAAGAAATAAGGATTTAAAGCTGTTTCAATTAAGATCATATGAAAATTTAATGTTTAGAGGAAAGGACATTATAATGAACTTTATGTTGAATTATTCATGATCCGTCATTGATCGTTTCAAACATATTTTTGGATTTTTGAATAATTGGAATTAAAATCATTAATAAAAAATTTCTACAGCTATATAAATATTTTGGTGAACATAAGAAATAGTCTCATACATAAAGAAATAGTCTCATTTGATCTATTCAGAACTTAAATCTTCTATTTTTGTCATATTAGACTATTGTAGCGTTAATTATGATAAAAGATTGCCGAAACTAATTTTTACACAAAATTTTGAAGTTCTCTCATCGAGTACTGTTAAGTTGAGCCAACAGGCACATCTTTCTCATTAATTTTGCATAAAGCTTTTTTCATTTTTCATCTTTCTTTCTTTCTTTTTTTTCTTTTTTTAAATTGCTTCTCATGAATGTCAATAATTTTGCCCTGTTTTATTAACCATACATTTTGCAATAAAATATCTTTCATTTTCAAATCTAAAAAAAATTTGGTCAAAAGACGTTTAATTAGAACTTGACAACAAAAAAAAATTGCTAATAATTATACTCTTTCATAATGATATCTTCGCTGTAACACTTTTCATCTATTTTTATTTTGTTACAAAAAAAAAAAGATGCAATTGATTGACAATTTCTAGCTTATTAGCTATGAAAAAATGATATCAAAATTAAATGAAAAGTTTTTAAATTAAGTTTCGTTCAATAATTTGATTTATTGAGCCTAGCCAATTTCTCGGAAGATAGTAAAATAGGAATCCATGGAATTGTACTATTTAAATTTGTCATAATCATTTTTATTTCCAATATCTATGATATTTAAGGAATTAGATTTGTTCAATTATTTAATTAGCTTATCCAAAAGAATTTTCAATAAATCTGTGACCCTATTGAAAGAAATTGATAATACTAACGATCGAATTCTGTTATTTTGATCTTTGATGACTTGAATTTTCAAAATTCAATTCGTCTTGGAAATTTCCCTAACTTTTGCCAAATCATTTTCGAGTTTTAGTTTTGCATGAAAAATTTGGTTCTAGAAATTTTTGATATTTAATGTTATGCGATTTATTGATGTTTGGTTTAAAATGTCATCAAGGATTAGTACTTTCTTGCTTTCCCAACAATTTTAGCATTATTAACAATTCGTTGAAATAACACTTTCTTCTTGGCTTAATCCTACATAACAATTGATTTTGTTTAGAACACTTTTTCCGCAATATTTCTTTTGCGCGCAAATTTGCTAAATTACATTTTTCTTTTTTTTTTTTTTTAAAGATTTTATGAATTTTCGAAATTGATTATTCGCTTTTTTTTTCCTGCAATTCATGCTTAATATTATTAAAAATTTCATTTAATTCGATAGATTTAGAAGAAAACGCCGATCTCATATGATGTTTTCAATTTTATATTTCGATTACAGAATATTGTTTCGTTAAAAATTTTAATTAGTATTTCAATTAATTGATATTGCAATCATTAGTGGAGAAAAAAAAATGTTCCATGCTTGTGTTGCTATAATTATTTTAATTATGGTGATGTGTATGTGTACGGTAATGGCTATTATCGATCTGACGAATTATAACTTCGGCCTATACATTATACTACTTTGCATTGTAGGTAATGGTCATAATTTCACAAAAATGCGATAAAAAAACTTAAAAATTTTAATGAAATAATCAAAAAGAATAAGAATTTTTATACTTTTTTTTTTTTAAAATAAGAGAAATGAATAAGAATCTTCTTTTTCTCCTTACTATTTAGTTTGACTGACAAAAAAAAATAAATTTTGATCGGAATAATAATAAAATCAGATAATTCGATAAAAACAATCCTCAGTATTGTATTTTCTTGCTTTTAAAATTAATTATTAAATTACTTAGTGTTTATCTGTTGCAAAAATATCAGATTAATTCTTAAATATTACAAGAAAATATTATGATATGTTTTTCAAAATTGGCGAAATGAACAATTTCAATTCGATTTACAGAAAATTTGTTTAGGTATAATGCTTGCTTGTGCCTTATGTGTTGCTCATCCGAATGCATGTAAAAATCCTGCGTGGTATACCAGATTTTGTCTATTACTTCAGGTTTATTACTTTGAAATTACTAACTTTTATACGGAAATCAAAATTTTGTTGAGGAAAGCATTGGATAGAATGGGTTGCATTAACATAAGAAGGTTAGAATGTAAATCATATCAATTATGAATTTATAATTTCTATTCTTTTCATCTAAAAAATCTCACCTTTAACCCAAATCATGGCTAAAAGGGATTTTCTTTTTTAGGATTTGCATCCAGAACATCTGTATCATACTTCTGTATCGCCGAATATGAATGATGCAGCATTTTCGACATCTGAATGTACAGCAGATAACACTACGTATCGACTCAGGTATTCTATAATTTTATTCAGATAATTTAGAAAAGTGAAAACGAAAAATACAGAGCAAATCTTTCGAAATTTTATTTCAAGTACTTCATAAGGGAAAGCTTGAATTCAAATGTAAACTTGAAATGAAGTTTGGAACAAAAGTACTTTTTGTTCTTGTCTTATTTTAACTCAATTTTTGAGTAGAAGATAATTTCTTCATTTAATTTATGCTGATTTTTCGGATAAAAATTGTTCTAAACCAAATCTTAATAAATTAAATTTTGATATTTCAATCTTACTTTAAAAATATCGTTTTCTAGAATTGAAAATCGAGCTGCAATTGCAATGTTAATGCCAGCAGTTCATCTAATGCATCATATTTGGAATGGTATGGCATGGGTCACTGAAGATATTAGCGAAGAAGAAAAGGTTGCAAACTATCAAACAGTATGTCATTTTTGGCTTATTTCAAGAAAAAACAATGATTTTTGAAAAGAAATTCTTCAAATTAAAATTTCAAATAATTAGAAATCCACAATAATCAAGAGAATATTGCTGAGAGGAGTTTACAGCCTATCAGAAAGTACTGAAGTTAGAAATAGATGAATTAATCATTGACTGTACAAAAATATTATTTATCTGTCAGAAGTTGTAGAATAATGCACATTAAAAGATCACTTTTCCTGACCTTTTACATACACGGAACTTACTTCTCGAAGAGAATAGTAGAATTATTATAAGGAATACATTATTTTCCAGGATGTATCAGCAAGCGGACCTAGCTTAATGAAATTATCAACTATTATCGTATCAAGCTCTAACCAAGTGAATTATTCTTCTGCTATTCATAGGACCAAAGATCTCCATAACCCTCCATCCAACTATTAGTATTTCTATTAATTGTTGAGTACATTAGGCTTATTCCATCTCTCCGAAAATATACAGCAGTTTTCTCATCTCTCACATATATTTCACAAAATTTTGAATTACATTTGAGAATTTGTAACTGCTTTATAAAGAATTTAACATTTCCAGACACAGTTTTGCACAAATCTATAACATCTTTCCAGTCATCGATTCCAATATCAGAAGATTCAATCAGTGGATGGGATCCGAGAAATGATATAATTTTATGACGATTACTTTCTCCAAATTTCTATTTGTTTACTATTTTTAAATAACTGCTCAGTGAACATAATTAGTGGCCAGCTGAAAGTTGGAACTTCATCATGGATGAAAGCCAAACACCGGAATCTAAAGATCTTGGATTTAATTATTCAATCTCATATTTATGCAATATAAACTTGGAAAGTGACGCAAAGAAAACATGCACAAGAATTTTTAATCAAGCAATGAAAATTCATTAAAAAATAAGAAGTAGCGAAATTGCTTCACTCATGGCAATATCTAGAACGATGAAATTATTATGAATAAATTGTTTTGATAAAACAGGATTATCAAAATGAATCGCAGATAACGCTACAAAACTGTGTAATTGGAAATGAGAGATGGAAAATTTAAAATTATCCGAAAATAAAATTCCCAAATTCCAAAGACTGACTTTATTAAACAAAAAAAATTTTAATAATTCATCATAGATTTAACATTTTATAGGACGTACTAACAATTTTGAAATGAAAATTCACGAAAGAAAACTAAAGAAATTTTCTAAAGAAGAAATAAAAAAGAAATTAAGCATTATCGATTAAAATTATACACATGCCAGATATGGATCAATAGATTTAAAAGATGAATCCATGATTAGCTAGAATCAGAATCAAGCGGTGAGCAAAATATTTCAGAATACTCTAAGATCGATTTAATCAGTACCAAGACTCGTCATAAACAATCCTAATCGATAATCTACAGTATACAGTGTAATTTTATATCGATTTCACCGAGAACTCAAAAAAAGAATCGTTGGTAACATTTTTCTACAGTCCAAATAAAACAAAACATAGAATGAATCGAAAAATGAAATCTATTTCATAAGAGAAAAGAAAACAACAAAAAAACAAAAAAAACATTTCTCTATTTTCACACTGAAATATTTAATGAATTCATATACAGTGCACATCGCTATATGACGATGGATAGAATGATCGCGAACCAAATTGAATAAATGAAACTGCATATTTCAAAAAAAGAAGAAAAAAAAGTTACAGATGTAAATAGAGTGCAGCTTTTAGCCAGAACACGTCATGGTAAAAATCCAAATACACAACTGGGTTCTATGAGGTAAAAATTTTTCGTTTAATCATAAATTTAAAATAAAGTGACCAGCATACACACTGCAAGTTTGGTCACCTAATACCATCGAAACATCAGTCCACAGTAATTTCTTATTTCTTCCTGAAAGAACTTAAACTTATACCTGAAAAACTAGGACAATTTTGAAGATATAAAGTAAATAAAAAATTTTCAGGTTTAGTTTTAGAAAGAAATTATATCTTCTAGAAATGACACTGGAAATCATTTCTATAATAACAACGTTGGCAGCAAATTGAGAACAATTGGCAAAACTGGTTGAAAATTCCACGAAATTAGTTGAAAACTCAGACAAAATATTTTCAGGGTTCATCGCTAAGTTCATATAAATTTTCAACAAAAGACAAATGGTTATTTCAAACGATGTTTTAAGATGCTGCAATACGGTGTAAAATGATAATCGATGTTTGAGAAATTAAAATATATTGAATTATTTAAATCTACAATATAAAAAAAGCAAATCTTTTACTTCTTCGATGATTCCATATTTGTAGGATGGATAAAAGATGAAATCATCGTTTGTCGTGAACGCAGACGTGTTGCTATGCCACTCTGAAGAAAACTTTAAAGCAATTTTAAGCTGAAGTACCGATTTCTAAAAAGATTTTCTTAACAGATCGTATCATGCAGAAAAGCAAAACTATTCCGTAATATCATTTGAATGAAATTGAATGACATTAAATCACATTATAATTTCAAATTTCTCAACACTATTGCTGATTATTCGCAAGGCCTCTGATGTAACTTTAAAATAGTAGATTCAAAATCAAAAATAAATATAAATCGGGTAAAATGGCAAAACTGGGAATATCATTCATTCTATTTCAGGTCAAAAAGATTCCAGATTTCAAAATTTGTAAGAACCAACCGTTTCTGATACTATTTCTGCTCGAGCTTTTTCGCTTGACAGTTTCGTTTTCTGAACAGAGTTTAATTTTCTTATCTTTTTTTTATCACATTTGCTGTAATTTTCTGCACCCACCATTTTTCCCACTTTTTTGGTTTCCATCACTTTAGCATGATTTTCGACTTCATGTTGTCTAACATCACTATTTTCACCTGCAGTTAAGATCGTTCGATGTTTTTTGGGTATGATGATTGGTGTTGAACTCGTAAGTGATGGCTGATGAGCAGTGATAACATTTTTTACCTAAAAAGCGTAAAATTTCACATGAATTCTGAAATTCTCCTCCAAAACTTCTTTATCGATATGCCACACCGATATTAAGCTTCTTTCGATAATTAAAAATTTCCAAATTCTAAAACTGAGCAATAACACTACTTCACTTCAAATGATATTAAATTGAGTGAACACAGACATAAACTGGATGAATTGGTGAATAGTCGCAATTTTCTAGTGAACCGTGGATATTTTCTCCATTCCCTGTTCTAATATTTGTTTTCGACGGTCCGGGTTTGCTATCATCATTTAAGCTCTTCAGTGGAGTTGATAGCTTCTCCATCTCTTTTCTGTTCTTCATCGACGTGTCGCTAACTGGGGAAGCCTAAAGCTGATGAATTAAAACAGTATTAACATCATTGCTATCAATAATTTCCGAGTCTAATTAATCCTAAAAATTTATCAGTTGAAGCAAAAATTTTGAAAGACAATTGTCAAGCATAACAATAGAATGTAATAAAATAAGGACCTCTTTTTCCAGACCCCAACTGCTATCGCTATTTATCTGAAGTTTTTTTTCCAAAAGTGATTTGTTTTCATCCATTTTTCGTTTATTCTGAAATAATATTAATAGCCCCATAAAGCAAATTCTTTTCGTGAAAATCTTTTTTCGAATGAAGTTTAAAATTTCTAGGCTGTTCATTAAAATAGGACAAAATTCCATGTAAAAAAATTAAAAAAAAAAAAAAAAGATATATTAACCTTTACTTGCTGCAGTTTTTCTTCCTCAAAAACAAGCTTTGGACGTTTAACAATAACCTCACCAATTTCGTTATCGAGAGAAAGATCATTCGTCTGAGCTTTATGATTTAAATCACTTTGTGCATGTTTTCCATTAACTGCTCTGAAAGTTCCATTATTTCTGTACTTCAAAAAAGCACTATTATTTTTGAAGATTAGATGAGATTGACATTTTTGGTCATACAAATAATGAAATTTCAATTTGAAACTGAAATACCTCTTACTGTCAACAGCAACTTTCATTTTGGATGTCCTTCTAGATCGTCTTGAATTATTTGTTGAAGATTGTCGTATACGTGACTTGGTTGCTTCTTTCGTCGTATCAGTTTTCTGATTTTTTGTGTTTATCTTCTTTGTTTTCATCTCTTTGATGAACGATACTGGCACGTATACTTTGGTATTGGCCTTCAAAATTAAAAAAAAAAAAAATTGTAAATGATCGAAATTTGATGGAATGAAATAATTAAAGAATATCTTTTTTTTTTTTTGTATTTTGAAAGGAAGCATCTAATTTTTGTAAAAATCATTTTAATTTCACTGGTACATTTTTATCTTGCGAAGCTTAAGAATTTCCTATTCTTTTTAGTATTTTGGGATAAATTTTGATAATGGAATTCAATAATCGAAAAATTGATCTAATTAATGCATCACACCCAAATTTTTCAAAATAGTATAAGGACTACTTGAAAACTTACTTTCCCCATATTCAAAAAAAATCTTTTACTCAGCAGAGGTTTACTTTCCACATCTTTCATTAAATTCTTCACACGGTATGACATTAATAATATTCCAATATCACATAATGCCCATATTTTCTGAAAATAAAAGAAGTGAAAAAGAAATATCCAAAGCTCTAACATCATAATTTCGAAAACATATTTAACAAATTTAAGATTAAAAATCAAGAAAGAAAAGGCTAAATTCTAAAAACTCCCTGAAAACCGTAAAACATAATTTCGCGAACCTCATTTTTTTGTTGCAGCTCCTCTTTTGCACAGTCTTGCAATTTTGAATCAGTGCTGTTCTTTACTGTCTGCAAAATTAAAGGATAACAATCTAATATATTGATGAATTTGATGATTTAAAAATGAAAATGATTCAAATTTAATTAATAATTTAAGAAAACACAAACACACTTTGAATATGTTGTAAATAAATTCTAAACTACTCGGTTCTTTCCTCGCGCTGAAAATTTCCAACAAAAACCAGATGGATCTATAAAAAAAAAAAAAAAAAAAAAAAAAAGCATTTGGAGAAAAATATGAAATAATACAAATTTACAAAATTTAATAACCACAAAACACATTGAAAATTTAAATTTAGACAATCAAATTATTGAGAAAATCAAAACTCACTCTGTCAACCGTCGTAATTCAGATTCACATTTAATTGATTCAAATGAAGGAAGCTTTGCAAGTACATAAATTGCGTATGCAAGGCAATATTCAGGCTGATAATATGGTGCAAATTCTAAAATAACATTGTAACATGATACCAAACTCATGCCATTCCAAATTTTTATAAGTTTCATATTTCTTTTAATATACCAAAAAAGATATGATCAAAAACAATAAACCGATTTACCTTTCATTTCCAATCTTTCCAGATATTTTCGTCTTTTTGTTATATTTGCATCTACCAAAACACGTATCTTATTTTGGAATTCGGTATTTTCATGCAAAGTAACAAGTGCAAACAATCCCATATATTCAACATGCAATTGGAGAGCCATCAAGTATTTATTAAGCTTACCGAAAAATCGATGCCGTATTTCAATTTCCTCATCCTGAAAACCTTTTTTTCGGTAGTTTATTTTGAACTCAACAGAAAAATGCTTACATCCATATTAAAAAAAAAAGAAAAAATTATAATCCAGAAACTTTGAATCTTTCTAAAAAAGCCAAAAACCAAATTTATAAATTACAGTAAATCTGTCAGCAGTAAATTTCTTTTTTTAATGACACACGTTATTTTAGTAAAATTTCTAACAGCTTACATAACCAAGTGCGGAGAGTGTAACTAAATTATCCGCGGTAACAAATTTAGCGTATCGTGGTTTCGTTGCAAGTTTTAACATTGAATTTCCTGCCAATAAGCGAAATTCAGCCATATGAGTTCGGCTATAAAGATACACAATTAACATTCTACTTTCGAAATTGCATTGAAACTTTTTTACTCCTTACATTACTGAATCTACGAAAACAACAACTCGAAATTTTATGTTTTAAATTAATATATTCTAATTTGATCTCAATAGCTGAATCGACGAGCAAATTTAAAAAAATGATTTAACAGTAAGTATCACAAGCCTTATGAAAGACATCTGCATATTCACACTTGAGAAAACGCAGCTTCAACAGGAAACTGTGTAGAATTTGCCAATTATATCATGTTGATGAAAAATCTAAAAAATTAAACTTACCTACATGGCTTTTCGAAGATATCTCCCTTTGTTTCCAGCAAAGTGGAATACAGTTTCAAAAGGTTTTTGGCCAATGGTTCAACATCACATTCCGAAAACTGCGCTACGGCTACCAAAAAATTTGCGACGAATTTCAAACAGTGTTTCTCAAATATTTTCGGTATGAGATTTTAAAATAGTAGAATTATAATGTTTTAAATTCTTCTGCATATTAAAATTAAGATGGATATTTCAATTGGAAAATGAAAGCAATATTTCCAGTTATGAGAAACTATTCAACCTTGATTTCCACATAATTTTCATCGCAGATTGCTCCATCACTAAATTGTTCATTGTGGTTCTGAGCATTGTTCATCGTACAGTTCTGCTGATCAAAAGTTGTTTCACTGCTACTTCGATCAAGCAATAAATCCATTATTTTCGTCTGAAAAAATTTTTATATTTATAGATTAATTTTTTTCACCAAACAGTATTTCTTTGCATTTAATAATTCATCCAGAAAATGAATTAATAATTTATTGATTTGAGACAATTTGAAAAGTGTGTAAAATAACAAACTTTGAGTATTTCAAAAAGCTCAATGCAAAACTGTACAGCATCCACTTCTACACAACAGCTTAGTGCTTTCAGTGCTGTACAGCATTGTGGATCGGATGTCGAAACATGCAATAAAGAATTCTGAAAGCAAAGAGAACAATGAATTCTAGATATAATTCTAGCTATAATCCGACGAAAATCAATTTCAGCTCATATAGTGTTATTTCCGTTTGAGTTGAGCAGTAATGTATCATAAATAAAGTCTAAAAAATTTTTAAATAAGACCAGTTAGCAACAAGGTTTCATTTTCCCTGTAATACAAATTTCGTTTCCAATCATAATCTTGACAAGTTTTGGAGCTCACCTGAAATATATTTTCAAGCTTCGCTTGAGCTTGCTCAGTCTTCAATAATTTTGAAATACAACGCACAGCATACTTTGCAGCACGCGGAGTACCATCCAGACTGATGCGTTCGCAGTGCTTCACATATTTAGCAACCATATCTTTTGCCAGGAGTTCATGTTGCTTGAGTTCAGTAGAAATCGTAATCACCAGGCTGAGTAAACTTTCTACTGGAAAAATTGAGAATTAGAATTCGCTGCAAAGAATTTCAATTCGAATTCATGAGATTAAGCATTGAGTTCCAGACTCAAAAGGAAGCATAATAAGCACGCTTTCAAAAAGTATTTTTAATTTATCTTTATTGTTTTCCAGTATAATTTGCCTCTATTTCATAATTTTCTTCTTATGACAAAATGTGTCAATAGCATAAACTAACAGATGGGAAATGCAGAAGCAAATAGACAAAGAGAACGGAAAAAATGAAGGAAAAAAAAAAAAAAGAATGCTTTACGATCATGACTATTATTGCATGTCATCTCTCTTACAGCTCATTGAACTTTTTAAATCTTATTATGAAATCAAATATACTACAACGATTCAACAGATGATCAGCCTTATCCAACACTTCTTATTATTTCTGATTGTTTTTCAATTTATTTCTTCATTTAATAACATGAGCTTATCTTGCTTTCATCGGGAACATTAAGAAAAACAAACTTTCGGAAAAGCTTTCGAGCTCTATCAGTTTTACGAGGCCCTCCAACGTAGGCGCATTTACAAAGCAATGCGGATATGCATCTGCAACTATCTGCAAACAAAAGAACTTAGAATTAATAATAACTTGACTTTGAAAAGTTAGTCAAGAAAAATGAGTTCAAGAATAATAATCTTTAAAATACAATCTTTTTTATTATACTAATTTTTAGAAACGTACGAAAATGACAGAAAAATACCTTCAGAAGTTTAATTAATTTGTAGCAACGATTAAATTGGTTACCATCGATACTGTTTTTAATTGACGTGATCACCATATCAACCAATACGGGTACTGCAGTTCCATCAAACTGAAGCGGTGAACAGCATTCAAACAAACATCTCATCGCATCCATACATTCTACAGATACTTTATGGTCTCGTAAACGTTTTAAAATTTCCAGCTGAAATAAATAACTATACACTTACCGCAAGGCAACTAAAAAGAAAAAATTATTTATCCAAGCTGATGAATTCATCTTTTTTAATCATATGCAGTTAACATAAGAAATTTTGCATGAAAAGAAAATTTGACATAGATTTAAATATAAAAAACTGTAGACATAAACGACATTAAACAAAATTACACTCGAATTTTCTATAAAGAAATCAAGAATTTCTATGAAGTTATGGAAATGAATGATGACTTTAATTTAATTGAATAACTTACAACAGCTGTTTCAACCTTCTGGCAGGTATATTCTTTTCCCGTAATATACTTTAATGACGATAGTATCTGTTCATCATTTGTCAAATGTGTCATAAATTGCCTGCAAAACTGACCAAAACAATATAATGTTTGCCCTATTGAGATAATCAGAGACTTTATTTTCAGAGAAGTTACCTGAAAATAAGTGAAAATTTCGCTGGTTCAGGATTGCACTCAACGATACCTCTAACAACATCATCGATTGTTTTTCCTTTTTGTGACTCAACGCTTTGTTCAATCAATTTTACTAGGTTACGTAAAAGTCGTCGTTGAAATGATTGTTTCATCAAAATTTGTTCTAAAGCTCTAAAAATTTCGGAAGTCTATGAAAACAGAATAAAAATTAGATAAATTTTCATCAAATAATTAAATTATCAAAAATGTTCGTCTTTTTTATTATCATAGATAGAAGAGTAAAATTAAAGGCAAGAAACTATTTATGCACATTTCGTATAAAGCCATTTTAACTAACTTCGCACCATAATTGTTCGTATTCAAGAAAATATTAATCAATATTTCCATACGTTTGCTTTCATTTAGTTTATATGGAATCAAATTGGAGACAAATATTTTCTCCGTTAATAATCTGAAATATCTTCTTTTTCGTCTTGTTATATTGACATTATTTGTTAAAGAAAATACACTTCCTTCATAGGCTCTTGAATCACATTTAAAATTTAAACGTATGCAAAGAGATCGCAAAACTCTATTTCGAAATATCTAATGAACATTCAAAGGCCATTTTATACAATGAAACATTATATATGGAAATAAACAAATGATTCATAGCATTGCAAAGATCGGTACCTGTCCTCCAAAAGTGGCTGATAATAATGATTCATGATAGCAGAAAATATGCTAGAAATGGAGGAACGTTCTAAATTCGTCAGTTCATCGTTACTAAAAATTACACGATGAAGACTGGAAAGTCCACGAATCGCCGCATGTCGAATTCTGACCTATATGAAAAAACATGATGTGTATTTTATTAGAAATATTTCAAAACTTCAAACTTGAAATACCATTTCTAATAATTCTTCTTGTAATCTAATTAATGTTGATTCTTTTCCCCAATATTCTGGCCTATTCCCCTAATTTATATAAATTTGACTTTTAATATCACATTAAGATAAATAAAGCGCGAATAACAACTGGGCCAATAAATTCAGTTTGAATAAACTTAAATATATTTCGACGCCAAACACTAACTTTACAGTATACTAGATTATAATTAAAAATCAAAAACATGCATGTTATATGCAAAAGATGTAAAATGTATATATTAAAATGAACATAATGCACATGATAATTTATCGATTGATGAAACCTAAAAACTTTAGTTTATAAAATTGTTTCCTGCCTTTTTATCTCGAATTCTGTCAATGACATGTATGAGAAGTCTTTCACTTAAGGCTTCGAATTTCCGTTTCGCCAATCCTTGTATCATCGCAAGGACTTCCAAACGAACATTCTCGTCCATATCTTGACAACGCAAAATGACAGCATCTGAAACATCCTCAGTTCTAATCCTTACTTCTTGATGAGTTATTTCAAAACATGACCAAAGCAAACTAGATGTTGAATCAACCTCTAGTAATGTTCAGCGTTTGAAATTTATGTGAAAATATAGAGAAAATAAACTCAAACATTTTCATAAAATAATATCATAGAAACCTGTCACTTGTCCCCTCAATTCTGGATGAAAAATAAGAATGTCCTCAGCATTTCTGATACAAATACGACGAATTTCTTCATTTACATCAGTAAAGCGTTTCATATATTCGTTCCATACTTCAGGTTCATCTTCAGCCAAACGCGAATTTTGGTCACCAAAAAGATTCCCGAATAAACGAATTGCTCCACGACGTACAGCAATATCTTCACTCTAAAAATTCATGAAATATAAATTTGCGGGAGTTGAATGAGAAATTAGGAAATCATAGTAAGCAGTCACGTGATAAATTTCAGTAACTTTCAATTCAATTCAATGAATCTCAGCTATTCCATTTTTTCTTTTTATAAAAGACCGAAAACATATTGATTAGCAAAATCACAACGATTGTCGAAGAAGTTTATAATGGCAACAGTTGATCATTCCACATCATCCATAAGCCACAAAAATCTTATTGATTTAAATTCATCGATAAAATTAAAAAATTTAAATTACCTGCATCTGATTAACCAATATTGGAAGTACAGTGGAAATCATCTCCGGAACGAATTTATGCAGCTCGCAAATCAAATCGTATAATTTTTTCTGTGAAATTAATTCGCATTCATCCAAAATGCCTGTTTCTAGCCCACGTTTTAATAGCTGAAATTTTAAACACTTTTGGACTTAAATATATGATTTGCAGATATAGAAAGTAGCAAAACAACTTATTTTAGGATTAACCCAATTCTAAAATTCAATCGATTTTTTGAAAAATATTTTTGTTATTCTAGAAATGTTTGTATAGAAATCCTTTTTTATACAATAACAAAATTTTTACAAAAAATAGACCAAAGAAACATATGGATCCAATGCCGTTTGATTTGTCCGAATCAAATCACGTGCCATAAAATAAGCTTCACGATTATTAATCTGAAAGCAACAAATCAAAAAGACTAAATTGGTGCTCTTACTATTAAATATTATTTTTCAATAAAGGATTAATTTTTAAATGTTATTTAAATGTTATGAAATCAAATCAATTTGGTCAACATTGCTGAAAATACAATCTAATAAAAATGGAAACTTTTTGGGGCTGCACAATAAAGAAGAAAATTGCATCCAGAATGATATTTGAAACTTGATCAACTCCTTGAATCAATTTAGAACACATTCCCATAAGCATTCCTTGAATGTGTTTATCAGCATTTTTTTCGTTAATATTATTAAGAGATTGTTTGATTAACTGCCGCAGAACCACATAAGCATTATCTCCCAATTCTAAAGCTATCTGCATTGTTTCTACAACCGAAATATTCTGAAAACTTGAATCGTAAATTTCAAAAATTTTTCTTTAAAGAAATTCCCGCTCAACATCATATTTTCCAACGAGATATGAAAAAATGCATTTCCAAGTACGAAGTATGAAGGAACGATCTGAATTAAGATTACAAAAATCATTTGCTCCTTTACTAAGAAAATCGAATGAGCAAGAGGTGAGAGGATATTTCATTCCTTACCTAATTTTTATCAAAATCCAAATGAACTTAAAAAAAGACTGCCCGAAATTTCAAAGAAACTATAAAAAATACTGAAAACTGACAGTCGAATTAGCAACTAACCTCAAGAAGATATAAGTAATATTTATACATCGAATCTTCTTTATTTGGAACATTTCCAATCACTACTGCTATGAACAATAGTACATCCTGCAACAATATTCCCCTCAATTTGATGTCTTGGACTGAAATTTTGATTTGTTCGACGAAATAACTTTGAACATATGATTTTAAATAAATACAATACAGTTATAATCTGCATTATTCTCTATTAACCATGTCATACCAAGAAATCGACCTAAAATGCATTTGAATTTGAAATTATAATGTATCTTTCTACTTGTTTCTTTTTTTTTCTTTTTTTTGCAAATATGGGAAGGCAATTTTTTCTATTGAATTAAGCATTTTCTCGGACTACAATGATGCAAAATACAGAACATTTCTTGAAATTCATTGCAAGCAGACGATAAGAATTCAATTTCTTATCTCCTATCCATAATGAATTTAAACATTACAAATTTAAATATCATTCTGGAGTTAAAATATTTTCTTGTTTTAACCTTGAGTAAAGAGAGATTTTCAATTGGTGAATTTGGTGCGAAAACACGAAAAAGATCTGCGATACAACATGCCAACAACAACTGTATATCATTGTTTTTGTTGTTCAGAAACTGTGAACGAGTTAAATGAAGTATCAAATCCTTGTAACGATTTGGAGTGTTCACTTCTTCATTTGTGACCTCACCTTTCAATGCTTCAGACAAAATCTAAAACAGAAATTAAGGAAAACAAGTTAAGGACATCCATATAATTTTAAAAACCGGATCAATCTTTAAACCTAACCTGATCTGTGTATAGCATTCCTTCAGAACGCCTTCACCGATAATTTTCACGGCTGTCATATTAAAGGAAAAAAAAAAGGTATTCTTAGTGTTCCGAAAGGATAATGCTTTATCTCAAAATACAGAAACTTGATTTACATATCTTTTCAAATTATTCACTTTCCTTCTTAATTCTTAAGTTATTTGAATATTTAAGTCAAATTAATTCACTGAAAACAACCTTTAGGCGCTTCAATAACTCTGTATTCTTAGTATTCGGACTGATCGGTTTACAACCTTCCGGATACATTATATTATTTGAAGACATATTTCATGAATTCTATTATTCTAAAAATGAAAAAAGGAAACGGAAATTTTTAATGTTTTATTTCTCGGTAACTCGTAAATGATTTTGCTATCTGTGATAATAATGAAAATGCATGACTAGCTAGAATACAAATGGATAAACCATAGCAAATCGCGAAAGATGAAAAGAAAAGTCATAAAATTCGTTTTTGCAAAACTGAATCGGACGACATCACAGGAATTGATACCGTATCAGCTAGATTCATTAAAAGGAATTACTGATAAATTATCAGCTTGATAAGAACAATACACTCTTACGAACGACATCTTATCACCTAGTCAACGAGATGCGTTGTCTTGTCTCCTCTCAACCTCTGCTAAAAATATTCCCAGCCGATACGAGCCACCGCTCGACCGCTGCACATCAACAGAACATCATCTGACAGTAACAATCACCCAGCGCTCCATTCGAATTTCATAATTTTCGCGCGCAAATCTTTCTGAAAGACTGCGTTACGCAACTTTTACATCCCAGCGGATTTTTTATGTCCAAGTAGGACTAATGAGTTGAACTAACCGGAAAAGTTCCCTTGTTTTTATTGTTTGAAATAATTAGACTTGTAACCATAAAAAGTTCGGTTTTTGAACTTGAGCTTTAGATTCTCAGTATGGACTTGATTTTTCAGTTCGTATGAAATCATTGAACTATTCAAACTTATCGTTATGCTTTTTTCAATGTCCCATTTCTCTTACAAATAATTTTAGAAGCATTTGAAATTGAGATTTCTGTTTGACGCATGAGGACTGGTTAAAATCAACAGACTATCGACGAAGATGTGGAGACTTTCGATTAAGAATAAAAGATTCCGAAGATTTGCAAATTCGGAAACTTTATTGATGTTCAATGCATGTGCACAAAAAAAAAAGATCAATTTTATTGAATAGTCATAAAATAAACATTTATGAGACATTATGCAATAACTCAACAAAATTTTCAAAATGTTTATAAGTGATTATTTACAATTGAAATAAGAAGAAAAAAAAAAAGAAATAAAATGAAAAAGTAATTAAATAGCTGGAATTTTTTATTAAAAAAGTGTAATTTGTTTAAATTAAAATAAATTTGATTCCCATTTTTTTTATTTTTTAAAATAAATGAGAGGAGAAGTACTTGAAGAATGCTTTCTTTTTTTTTTTATATATATATATATATTATAAAAGGACAATATGAGGACTCAAATAGTTCTAATCTGATATCTTCCTTTCGTTGGAAATCAAAAACTTCATTTATTTTGGAGATAAGTATATCTGCTGTTTTGTACTCAAATTGCTTCTTAGACGTGATATTGATATTTGAAAAAGAGACCAATGATGTCAGAAAGATATGCCAATAGTTTGCATTGTCATAGTTTCTTTGCATCAAATAAACTTAAAGTAATTAAGAAGAGATCTTTCATTTGAGGTTGAGTTAGAAATTTTTGTTTTAAAGGATTTTAAATCAAATTCTTAATTCAAAATTCTGTCTGAATTTCATCCGGAACTTTTTTGTTAAAACGCATATGTCAACTGGAAGTGTTTCAGGAGAAAAATCTGAGAAAAAAAAGAAAAAAAATTCAACTGGCATATTATCCAACTAAAACATCCAACCATTAACTATAGCCATGAATATTTTGCGGTATTCGTGGTGGTGTTAGTTGAGAAAATCGGAGGAATGATTTTTTATTATTTGACAGATCACCAACATCGAAAGAAATTCGACTGTGAGAATCCAGAAATGCTGAAAATTAGAGATAGATATTGAAATCATATATTTTATTTTAACGAATTCAACAAATTTAACTCTTAAATTCAAATATTTGAGCTTTTTAGCAAAAAATCATCAGAATGTTCAAATAATCGAAGTACAAAGCTTGGTTGGGTTTACCCATATTTTTTTTTTTTTTTTTTAAGATTTTCATAGTATTTGAGGCTATATCAGACTCATGATTTCCTTAAACTGATTTTTTCAACCTGATAAACAAAATTAACATTGTAAATTACTATGTGAGATATAGTTACATGGAATATCAAAAATCGAGATATTCGAAATTTTTGGCATCAACTAGAAGTGCAATCTGATACATTTACTTTTCAGAAATATACAGCATTAAAATTAGTATTTAATAATGACTAATTAATGAAAGTTTTTTACCTGATGTTGAGTGATTCTTTGCATTCAATGTACTTAATTTTGTTGGCCTAATAGCTCGGATAGATTCTTTATTGCCTATCACTTTTGAATTCTTCTGTTTCGTTCTACGCCGGCAACATCCAGATATTGCGCAAGCGATTAGCAGTATTGTTAGGCCTGCCAGAAGACTCAGAAGAAGACAGAGCAAAGTCTTTTCTTTGTTATCTATCATAAAATTTAACAGATTAGAATCATTAAATAAAGTTGCAAATTTGATAAAAAATTACTACAATATCCTGTATTGGATAAGCTTTAGCGATAGAAAACACTTCTCGAAGCTATCGTAACAATAGTTTACAATGCTCAGAAAGTTAAGAATCAATCAGTGGATAAACATGGGAGAATGAGGTCGACCTCTAGTTCCAGCAATAAGATCAAGCTGACCTTTCAATATTCGTAGTATCAGTATAATATCATGTATGATGCTAAAAACATTGAAAGGACGACCGCTTGGCAATGTCGTTTCATTTGGAGCTGCTATGACGAAAGAACCTTCTTCTTCTGATTCCTCGGAACTGCTTGCCAATGAATTCAAGATAACATCTGCTGAAATTTAAAAAAAAAAAAAAAATTAGTAAAATCTAGAATAAAATATGAAAATCTAAAATTCCAAACTATAAATTATAAAAATAATGACTGAGAGAAAATGGGATAAATACCATTTTTATCATATTCAGAAGAAAAAGTCTTCTGAATCGGTTTATATCCAAGATTAGGATCATCTTTAATATGAAATTTATGCTCATCGTCCTTCATAAATTTCATCTCTGCTTTTTGTAATATTGTTGGAGACAAACCCTATAATACGTATATTTTATAGGAAATAAATTTGCTAAAGAAATTTGAAAACTTAAGTAAGATTATCGGTCAGTAATTTGACATTTATACAGCAACTTTGTGGTGAAATATCCACAGCATTTCACTTCTTGTAATAGTATCTTCAGTATGGATCACAGAAAATATCAAAGATTTTTTCAATGTCTACAAATTCTAAAAAAATTTATAAAAAGCAAAAAGATAAATAAGACTAGCAAAAGCAAATAGCAATACCGAAATAATTTTCCTCATTGTTTCCAAATTGCCTTTTATAGCTGCTTCGTTGAAGATTACATCGCTCACTGCAAAAATAATTACCGCTAAATTCAATTTTTGATTTATTATTTGACTTAAAAAAGAGGAGAAAATTAAAATCCCGAAAAATTCTCATAAACGATAACAGAAAGGTAAAGATGATTTTTAAAAAATTGAAAAACAAATAAGTCAAATTTTTATGATCTTGATTGTTTTTTCATGATGTGAAGTACTGAATACTTCTGTCTCGATAAAGAATTGAAATGATCATCCAGAGATTGTTCCTTTATCATCTCATCTCAACTACTGATATTTATTTTGATGCGAATATATTTTTAGCATCGAAAACTTGGCTATTTAAAATTTTAGTGAAATTTAAGTCTAAAAAACGAACTGCACATGAAGATAAGGTTGAGATATTTAGTCATTCGTGATTCGCATCCAGCTTTACCGAAATGCTCATCATCCACTAATACCGTACATTCTGTTTGCGCATGACAATAATACAATATCTGCCCTAATACATTTATCACACAATCTATAATGATTGAAAAATTTAAAAGAAAACCAAGTATAAATTCCAAAATTTTCAAAGTTAAAAAATCACATATGCTAAAGAAATAATTAAAATAAGTCATAATTGAGGATATATAAAATTCATGTACTACAACATATTTGAATTTGTAACTGAATTTATAGAATCAAGTTCAATAATAATAATTACAGGATCAAATATTTCCGATCAGACGACTTGAAAGATTGAGTACATTCTTTTCTTGAGTCTACTAATAAAATAGTGAAATGCTGCAATAATTATAAGCATGTCACATCGCTTGTCATTATTGTTAATGATCAATCAACTTTAATTTAATATAATCCACTTGTTGGTCAGTGAATCAATTTGAATTTTATTCTAAAAATCAGACAATACATCTCAAAATAAAGATTCAAATTAAATTTTTGCTCAGATTTTATAATGTTTTGTTATAAGTGCATTTTTTCACTTGGTAAATGTTTCAGAATTCAAAGATTAAATCAAGATCTAGTTCATCCATGTTTAGCCATAAGATCAAAAGTCAAAGGCTAAATTATTTTCTCGCATAACTGTTAGTTAGTTAAGAAAAGATCAAAGAACATCTTTGACTGTTTATTTAATCATTTCTCGAATACCATTTACATGAGTAATTATAAAAAGTTCTGTAAATCACTGTCTTGCTTTGAAATGTTAATATTTTTTGTGTCAAAATTCTCCGAAATCTCTGGTATTTTTATTCGAAATAAACATTACTACTGGCATGCATTATTCCAATAGTTTAAAAAAAAAAAAAAAAAATTAAAGCAAAGTTAGAGAGTTGATTAAATGACAAAACTAAAGACTGTTTTTATGAATTTCGAAAATTTTTTGAATTTTCTGAAGAACTTCAGATATTTCATGTATTTTTCAATCCACATTGCGAATGATATCAATTGAATTTTATAAGCAATAAAAACGAAATGAGTTATAAAAATTTGGGATTTTGAATGAGAATGTAATCATCTACCTCGAATAATTGGAGTATTCGGCGTACAGTGCATCGCCTTTTCTTCAACTTTTCGGCCATAATGCGCCGAATGAATAACCAATCTTTTATTTTGCTTGCAGCTCAGTTGCATTGTTGATCCTTCACAGAATGATTCATCGTCGAATGATACTTGAAATTGTTTAAATTTTTACGAAGCAATTGTAAAATTAATGGAAAAGAGTCTCAATTTCCAATTCTTTCTTTAAATCACTGTTATCATAATTTATTCTAAAATTAATTTGTAGTTGCTAGTTTCATATCAAACTGATAACCTCAAATAATTTTATTTTAAGGGGTTGGTTTTACCGATTTCAAATCAATAAATTTGAAATCTTTTAAAGTCCTAAAAAAAAGTCATTCAAATTAAAACAATCGGAAATGCTCACCTGGTTTACATTTATAGGATATTTGAAGATATTTGGAAGTATTTGGACATGGATCGGCACCAAAAAAAGATGGCTTTACCATTATTTTACATTTTCTCTTATTACGACATTGTCCCAGAATTTTCTAGAAATGAGAGTAATTAAAAAATTTAATATTTTAAAATTTTAAATAAATATATTAAGAAATGAGAGTAAAAAAATGATGTTAATCATTTTTGTTGTTAATATGTTGTTAATCATTTTCAACTTCAGTTGTTACCATTGCTCTTTCAATGGATCAAAGTGATCTGATCTGATCATTCCGCAATCTCAGCAAAAAATGAAAGCATCTCATCTCGAGAGTGCCAACTGTCCATCTAAGGGCGGAATATGAATTTAGGATAGATTATGCAGATGTCATCGTTCCTTTGTTTATTCACACCTTCTCTTATAATAAACAAACTTTTTTTTTGAAGACACCGCTTTGATATGGCAGAAGTCCCCCGTTCATCTTAACTATTTCATTTTTGCTAAAAGCTGAGATCATATGAAATTTGTTACCAAATTCATTTCATTCTGTTTTCAAAACTTTTAAACGAAAACTTTGAAAAGTAATAGATTTATCATAATAGCGGCATAATGGCATCTGAACTATTATGACTTGCAAATAATATTTGTTTTCAGAATTTTAAAACTGAGAAATGTTTGAATTTTTTAGCTAAAAAGCTTTCAAGAGATGCGTAAAATTAATAAAATTTTAAAATTTCTAATTTCAAAAATAAAAAAAATTTTCAAAGATAAAAAATTCAATAAAGGCGAATTTATCTTTTTTTTATAAATCTCATGAAAATTCGATAATTTTATCCTTCTTTTATTAGTAGTACTTTTAGGTTAATTGGAATTTTTGAACACGAATTTTATTTATGCATTATGCATAAATTTTTTGCAATTTCATTCAGTTGTAGGCTATGAAATAGCAATTTATAGAGAGAAGAAAAATCGATTTCCTAAAGGCATCATTGAAGCAGAAGAAGATTAAATTGTACTGCTGAATAAATTAATTTGTAGAAATAATTAACAGAATATCAATGGACTTTGACCAGCATCTTCAAGATGCAGAAAGCATAAGAGATTATAAAGTTTTCTCTTTAGTTCTTAAAAGAAAGATGAATTATGAGGAAAATTCTGTAAACAAAATTTCTTCGTGAGTATGCAATAATTATGCCAGATACATTAATCTCTCTTGAAAATGCTTAAAAACCGGCTTAGTAATGACTGAAATATTCCAACTGAGTAAATTCAGATTCCCTAAAATTTCAATTATAGTCAGAAAGGAGATTTCTCGAAAATCTCTATTATTCGAAATAAAAAAAATCATCTTGTTTTTCAAATTTTATAAAAAGAAACGCTTTGATCATGATAAGGATCATTTTGGAAAATAACTAATAAATGATAGAATTTCAGTTCGACTTTTTCAAAAATTTGAAAATAATAACTTTTTATTGAATCATAAAAATTAAAGTTGAAGATCGAATTCAAAAATTTCCTCCATTTTCCAGTTCAGTTCTTGAAAAATTTCAATTTTCTTGCGATTCAGTGAAAATTATCATATCTTTCAATATGCAATTACAATTTCAAAATATTTTTCTTATGTGGCACATAATTTCCACCGGAAACTACAACATCTTTTACGATATCAATAACAACTAATCAGCCATATATAAAAATGTTGTAGTCAAAAATCAAAAGTCAAATGAAAAAAATCTTCAAATTGAACAATTAGATCCAAATATATATAGATTTTTTAACTATTCGATCAAATCCTACTTGCAAATAAATAAATACTTTCCATTTACTTCTGAAGTATTTCTACTTCTTTTTTTTTTCTAATCATATTGAATGAGAATGTCAATTTTTGAATTTTAATTAGAGAATTAAAATAATGTTTCAATTAATCAATTTTTATTTTTCAGAATCTTACTTTTCTAGCTTAATTTTTAAAAATTCCAATTTTCTTTAAAAACTTTGTCTGCAAAAAAAAAAGAAAAAAAACAAAAGCAAATGCAACTTTCACTATAATTTTAAAGAAAATGTTCCTGATCTTCCTATCACTATAGAACAACAATTGTTAAGAGTGCAATAAATGTCCGTTTGCTAATTAATCATTTCGGACCGGCACAACAAACATTCATTCACACTATTTTTTCGTCTGATCAGAATATAAGCAATAGTATTACGTCAAAATAAATGTTATTAATTAGTTGGAAAACATAATAATCTTTCGGTAAGAAAGATTATTTACCATTCCCTTTTGGTAATTATAGCAATTTTCAAGAAATATTTGTTGAAATTTCAATTTAAGCAAAAGTAAGTGAACATCACATCAGGAAACAAAAAGCTAAAAAGCCTAGCTAAACAAGATCTTACGAACCTTTGGACCCTTAAATATCTTGGCTCTTAATGACCATCTCAAGTATTGATAACCACAAAGATCCTTCATGCAGAGCAGTAGAAAATGGAAGTAGATGTATATTGTAAATGTTTTTTTCAACTTACCGCATGAGCCTGTACTACATCACAAGTGGTATCTTCATTGGCCACAAGTTGTTGTTTACTGGGCCAAGGACACAGTTGATCGCTTGGCACCAAACGACCATAAAATATATTTTCAAGCAAAATTTGCGTATTTTTTGGACAATGCAATGTAATTCGTTCACCATCGCATGCTTGTACTAAATTATTCCGCAAACTTTCCATCATAAGAGCTGTAATTTGAGTGTAAATCAGATGATTAATTAAAAGGTTGAATTTAAAAGCTAAGAAATGAATTTTCGGATCGAAAATCGGAAACTTGAAGTTTCTCGAATGTCAAATTTTTCATTGCCCAAGAATCATCAACCAAGCTAGTTCTAATAAAAAATTAAACGTACAACTGTTTTCTGAAATGAATACAATGCAATTGGGTTATAAGATCAGAATAAAATGAACATTAAATGACTTCAAATTTTAAAATAAGATTTTCTTTCGACTTAATCTGTGAAATATTTTTATCATACTAATCTGGGATAATGAAAAAAAAAAAGACTCTTTTTAATTCCCCATACAGACTGATTTTAATAGTTTTAAAAAAGCATGAAAAGTTGTTTTCATAAAAAAAAAAAAGAAAAAAAAGAAAAACAAATACAAATGACGCAAAATTTTACAAATTTTTCGATTTTAGATGGCATATCTTGAAAAATGAGGAAGAATTTTGAGCAAACGCTAATATGTTTTGTAATATGTTATTATTATTATTCCTTATAATTTTAATTCTTTTTAAACGAATGAACTGGATGATAAGAGATCATTTGGATGATAAATGTTTGATGTGATATTTAGATTTGAATGATTATTTAGTGGTATGATCAATATTTGAATTAAATTTTATTGAAATATTTGGATGTTAAAGAGATGAAAGAGATTAGTAAATAATATATTTCAGTACGCAGAAGGAAGTGAAATTTGATATGGAGTAATAAGAGGCTTGATGAATTATTTCTCATTAAACTCCTTGATAAATTGCATCCCATTTCATTTCGTAAATGAGAAGACGAAGTTGTAGTTTGACTAGATCCTGGTATAATTATACTAAACATTATTAATTTATAGTCATATTGTATTACACCAAGGAAATTTATCTGTTTAAATTATACTAATTCATCATTTCAATAATTCTTGTTGCTACACTAAAGTTTAAAATTCATCAAATGAATTTAATACTTTTCGAAATCATTCCACAACAAATCGGCAAATTGATATTACTTACTGGAACCATAAAAATTACACCAACAGATGATTCATATAAAATTTGATTGAAAACAGGAAATTACGAGATGAATAAATATGAATAAATGAGTAAACAAATTAAGTATTTCAAGCGAAGAAATAAATTATCAGAAAGTGCACAAATGCATATATGAATTTTCCTTTTAGTTCATTATGCATAAAAATATTGTCCTGGAAACTTGAACTAAAAGAAAAAGAAATTTGAATTAAAAAAATTTAAAATTATCATTTTAAGCTATAGAACTCATTATCGAATGATAATTGACAGAAGTAGTGAAATGATAATATCAGACATTTGCATTTGAGTTGGATGGTAAAATCCGTCAGAAAAATGAAATATAAAAAACCTTGGAAAATCTTCAGTTTATATAGTAATTTGGAAATCAAAAATCTCGTGAATTTTTTTTCGCAATCATAAATAACATCTGTTTCAAGTGCTCAAGTTACAATTTATTTTTAGTTTTCCAGGTCGATAAAATTTTATTTGACTATTAACTCATATTTTTCAAAAAAGAAAACCGAAAATTGTTTTTCCGATGAAAAAACAAATAGCTGATATTTCCCTCCAAAAAAAAATAAGTAAATAAATAAAAGAAAATAAAATAAATAAATTGTTACTTTGGGAAAAATTTTTAAAGAAGAGAAAAAAGTTTTTTTTTTTTATTTTTTTAATAAAATAGTTTTCATTTTCTCAATAAAGTAGCAATTTCATGATTTGTTTTCGTTTGCTTGGCCTTTTCTTCCTGAATAGATTTTTTACCTATTCCCCTGGAAATAAGTTATAATGCACATCTTCAGAATCATTTCATCTTATTTCATTGATAACTAATCTTTTAGTATCTTTAGATGTAAATATTCTCACTTTATCAGGCCAATATAAAATCAGTTTCTTATTTGTTTGATATTTTAAAGAATACTAGCTTATAGTTTTTCGGCATTATCAAAGGATCATCAAATTACATTCAAAATGATTTCATGGCAGATTTCTGGATAATCAAGTTCATTCTATCCTACTTTTAAAACACTATTTCATTGCAAAACGGCAGCTTACAATAGATAGTCTGAATTTGACTTCGTTACCATGCCTTAATCCTGTTACACGTAGAATCTCTGAATTCAGAATTGAAAATTTTTGTTAAAAATCATTCAAATTTTTAAAAGCTTTCAGAGCTTTTAATATATTTTTGTGACATTCTCGATCTCATCAAGAACGAAGTGTATATCAAGCACATTTTTTTTTCTTTATCATTTTGCTCTTATCATTTTCTCCGAGTTCAGGCTACCTATTGTTATAAATATATAACTGATTTAAAAAGTAGAAAAAAAGCAAAAATTTAACGAACCATTAATAATTTCAGGATTGATATGACTGGATGTTGCTAGCGCCATCATTGTTGCTGTTGTCGTTGCTGTGGTATTAAACCAGCCAAGAGAAGTCATTGTTAGAGTCAAAAGCACAAAAAACATGAATATTTGGTGGCCAATATTTGCGAGTTTTTTGCTTTTTCGGGAGTTTGTGGAAAAGAACTAGAATTTTCACCTTTATCATTATTTTTCAATGGTAATTATATAAAGTTTTTGACTACAATTTCTCTATAACAAAAAATTAGTTTTGAAAAACAGAACAGTAAATGTTCAAATTTATGGGACGAGATAAGAGAAAACAGATATGGATAGAAGAAATATGATAACAACAACAGCTGTTCAGAGATATTTCCGATCTTAGTTATGATAAGAAAACACCAGACGTTTTCTATGAAATGATAACGCAAAAATATTCAAACAATCCAAAAATGTTAAAAATAAGTGGAAATTCGTCTGAGATAAAAATTAGCAATTTATTGGAATTGAATAGATGTATGAAAAATAGTAATAATATCGATACTTAATAAATGTAAAATGATCAAGATGATTAATAAAACCTTAATGAGATCATTTACTTCTAATAATTAGTTTCAATTAATCTTTGATAATTTCTTCTCGGATTATTTCATTAATTATGATAAACTAATGATAAAAGTTCATCACAATGATTACAATCTATGATAACAATGGGACTATAATGAGGACATTCATTATATGTGACAAATTCAATAAACACAAAAGGGTGCTGATAATAATAACAATAGCCTTCTAATAGGATCATTGAAGCATCGATCGTAAATCAATCGAAGCTTTTCTTTTTTTGCAAAAACAAAAAAATCATCAAAAGTGGACGATAAGCAAGAGGAGAGAGAGACAAGCAGAAAGGATCAATCAGCTAACAATTCCATCAGCACTAAATTTAAAATTTCAATCCCTTCTCGATGATGTAGTTATCAGCAACGGGGTGGAGCACGATTATGGTTAAATTTATTGCTTGCAACGAGTGTAAAGAGAATCAAAAAATTGAAATTATCCTAGTAGTTGGCCCGGCCGAAAGGGCATTTCAATAATACGACTTTATTACGTGCATTTCAACTCAAACCATTCCAAACGTTGCTTAAAAAAACGTGCATTTCAACTCAAACCATTTCAAACGTTGCATAAAAAAACGTGCATTTCAACTCAACCATTCCAAACGTTGCTTTAAAAAAAAAAAAAAAAAAAACGTGTAAAAACGATGCTATGTGCTAAATCTATCTGATTAAAAAATTTTTGGGGGCCTAAATAATAGTATCAAAATTTTTTGATTTTCATTTTAATAATCAATTAAGCAATAAATATTATCAAAATTATCAAAAAATTCTCAGTATTATCAAAATTTTAAATTTACAACAATTTTTAGAAATTTATTCAAATATTTTTAACATCAAAGCATTAGTTATTACGAGAAGGCACAGTACCATTTCTCTTGATTCATTTGTTTATTATTCAATTCTGATAATTTCAAACTATAATTATCATTTACAACTTATATATATTGAAATGTTATTATTATTTTTTTTTAAATTAAAATCAACAGAACATACGAATAAAAGAGGTTCACATCTGTAATTTTGGAAGAGATTGGGAAAACTTAATTAGAATTTACATAGTATGAATATCAACCAAAATTGCGAATCGTTTATTTTTTTAATTTCTAAAATCGCTTCATGAATGGATAAAGATTTCTCACTTATCACTACTCCGTGAAGATCTAGAAGATTAATCTGGCCAAATATGTTGCATATTATAATAAAATCAAAATAATCAGTTAACTTTTTCAATGATCTATAATTTTATTGATCAGTCAATCTTCATATATTTGTTCCTTTCTACAAAACAGAAGTTCAAAAAAATGAATTTAAATGATGAGAAGAAATTTTTCGAAAATTTCCTTAATTCATACCAACTTTTTTCGATTAAAATTCAGACATTTAATTGTTGGAGAAATAGTTTGGTAGGTAAACAGAAGATATAATAATTTATCAAGAGGAGAAAATATATAAAATTACAAATTTCCCATCAAAATTTGTCAAAATTTTCCACTTAACATGTAAATTGAAATTAATGAAAATAACCGTTGCACAAATTGCAGCACCATTGATTTAAATTTTGCAGTGAATTACTACAAAATTATCATCACTCTTATCTTATCTTAATCATATGGTCAATTGTATTGTTATCATAATGTTTATCACTATGCTACATAAATATAGCAAAAAGGTTAATTTAGAATATTTCCTTTTGATTCTCCAATATAGTATATGAACTTGAAAGGCTGAGCTAATCGTTGTGAAATTTTTTCTTCTTTCTGCTTAAATTTTAACTACTCAAAAATCACTCATATATCATCAAATTTCCTTTTTTTTTATCAAATTGTTACCAGTTACGAATATTTTGTCATTGATAAATTTGAATTCAAAATATTTGAAATAAAATTACAGAAAACACATTAAAATGCACAATTTCATTTAGCAAATTGCATTAGATTCATTTATAAAATTGGGAAAAAATATTTCCGATAAACCTGAAATATTGCTTCAGACAAAAAGTTTTTCCCCACAAAAGTCAAACTTTTAATAAATTTTTCTGTTCGCGAATTTAAATTAGCATTAATGGATTTTTTTTACCATGACTGCTCTAAAAATACCTGAAATCCAAATCCTGGGAAAATATTTCTAAATGCAACATTTGCTCATATGAAAGCAAATAAACTGAAAATAAAGTAAACTTTCACAAAGAAAAAAAATAAATTTTTTTTTATTTACAAGTCATTAGAAATTCATTTCTACTCTAATGCTATAATAAGATATACAAAAATTGTTATTTGTGGAATGAATTTGAAAATATGAAATTCGAATGCTATGTTATTGATGATTATGTAGCATGCAATTAATTGCAGGTAAATGAGCCATGTTTTGAAAGAATTTTAATGAAATTATTTTTGTTATTCTATTATAAATGATTAATTCGCAAAGAATTAACATTTGCGACTAGCTAGATCAATAAATTTTGATGTGAGATATAAAGCAAGCATTTTTGTTTTGTCAACTCAAAATAGCCTAAATTTTGGAATATTCCGGTTCGCATCTATTAGTCATGTGAATGATTCTTTTACGAGTAATGCTAGCAAAAAATGCTGAAATGCTGTTTCATCCTGAAATGTATTTCAGGATGAAAAAATAATTTGAAAATGCTGTCAAAAGAAAAAAAAATTATGGAGCATGCATGTGGCATGCAGTGTTAAGTTTAGGAATGATCTGTCTATTCATCCATCACAGTGTTTAATTGAGCATGCAAAATTAAAGGCATGCATTTTATGATTAAAAATTGCGACAAATTAACAATAAGATATGAGAAGCTGAGCAAATAAAATTAATTGCCGAGCAAATAAGGGATTTCATAGAAGAATTACTTCGAAATGAGGAAATGCGCAAATAAAATCAGTTGTTGAATGAATAAGATTTCAATTCCAAGAAACAAGGTTATTTCGAAATGAGAAGCTGAACAATTAAATCAATTACTGAGCGAATAAGGGAATTTCAAGAAACAAGGATTATTTCGAAATAAAATTCGGAAAGAAATGGCCTAAGCCTAAGCTTAACCCTGAACCTTCTTTTAAATGTCTGGTCTATTTCTTCATTCAACAAATGAAATTTTGAGTGACATCTGCCCTTTAATCTTTGATCATTGTATCTCAATATCCATAAAATTTCATTCAACAAGAGTCTCGAGATTCGAGAGGAGGACAAAGGACAAGAAAGAAATAGCCTATATCTATTGAATCAGTGAAGCGAGCAAATTTAGATAAGAAGAAATAAAGCGATAGTATCGAATATTATATTCATATTTCAATATTTGTTGGGTAATTACTATAATGGCCTAGGCCAAACTATATCAAGATTTAAGGCTCGTTTCAATGATCAGCCTAGGCAGCAAGTAGTTTTTCATTGTTTCCATTCTTGTTTTCTTAAAAATATGCTTGTTGGAAAGTCGAAAAAATAAATGACTTAACATCTAACATGACATTTAAAATGAATCCAAGATATGCAATGCATGAAATACTCAAAATCTGCTTCTTTAAGGTACTGAAATTATCGATTGATCAATTAAAATGAATTAAAATGAGTAAAATTAAACTAAAATGAATAAAAAATTCTTACCGACCACTGTTACTCTGATGAAAGTTTCTTTAGCAATTCAGTAAAATGAATTCGATAAGTAAGTTTTAAACTCCTTTCATAAATTTTTAGTTTTATATAGCTAGAATTTTACTATTTGAGAGAAATTATTTAATTAGCGATAAAAGTTATCTCATTTCAGATTTTTAACATCTGATGCGCAGATGGCCGGTGTGTGACACTGTAATAATAAAATGATTTCCAATCAAACTTTTTGTTGTGAGAAATTTTGAATTAATTCGTAAAATTAAATTGCTTATGAAGTTTAATCGATGAAATTTTATAATATTTGCCAAAATAAAAGTTTTCTTTCTGGCGAATGCTTTCTTAAATTTTGAAATTGCTATTTTGTTAAAAGCTTTTTTCCTTCGATTCTTGCGCCTTTATATCAACCTGAAACAGGTTTTCTTTTATACTGCTAGATGTTTTCATATCACGCATATTTTATTTATGATTTTTCTAGAAATAATAAATCGTATTGTATGTTAAAACCACCATTTCTATTATTTCCATTTTTTTTTTTCTTATGAAAATAATTTTTTTTTTTCAAAGTTATTAAATTCAAATATTTACAGAGAAAATGAACGAAAAAGCTAATTTGTGAGTTATATGATTATAAAAATGATTTGCAATGATACCATCAGTTCTTTCTTCATATGGATTAAATATGAAAAAGAAAAAATTTTACCAAAATTTTCCAAACTTTTTTAGATAAAAAACGATGACAATCGTAAGTTAATTCTAATTCATATTTTTTCAGCTCATCTTTTTCCATTAAGTAAAATTTTTTCCAGTAAAAAATAAAAAATTGTTTCAAAAATTGAGCGAAATGAATTTGACAGCTTATTTTTTGAAGTTTTAGTTTAAAAGTTTTAAATTCCTTTTATAATTCTAAATTTTTGCGAATCTTTAGATTCTTTAAAAGAATTTCGGAAACAGAACAAATGCAGCAGAAATAATAAAATTTGTCTTTCGAAAATTTATTTAACAGTGTTGCTTTCAATCATCATTTCAGACATTTATGAAAGCCGAGGAATTTTTGGAAATTATTCAGTAAGTTATCAAAAATATTGATTTAAAAATATTTTATCTAATGTAAACGGCATTTTAAACTTTCAAATTGTTTTTGTTCTCGATTTTAAACTTTAAATTGCTTTTTTCTACAATTTATCATAATTATTTCTCAAGCAAACGATAAAATTGCAAATTATTGGATTAAATTGCAATTAATGAAAATTTAAAAACAATCCAAGAAATGAAATATCATTTGGTTGTAACTATTCACAGGCTTGGTTTTTGAGGATGAAATAAATTAAATTAAAATTCGTACTTATCGTCGAAAATCAAAGTAGAAGAAGGGGTTGATTGAAGCGGAAGGGAAAGGCATTCTAAATGGATAATGTTAAAAGGAATTTTCTTCAATTTATGCAACTTTCAAAGCAATAATGATGAGAAGTTCTATTATGAGGTGAAATTGAATTTCAATGACTTTATTCAATTCAAAATTTCATTTTAGACATGTCAACATAAATTTAAGATTTAAGGTAAATCGATGAATTCAACTTTTAAACTTAAAAATTCAGGATACATCGATGAATATTTGTAACATCGATATATCTAAAGATTTATTAAAATTTTGGGAAATTATTGTTTTCCATCGAATAAATATCCGATTTGAATAAAAGTGAGAGTGAAAGGTTGAGATAAAGAGATTGAAAGCTGAATCAACAAATAGCTATGCGAATAATCATTCATTCGCTTTATTTCATCGAAAAGGTTAAAGGTTAACTTTTTACAGTCCAATTAAAAGCTTTGAAATCGAGCAAGGTTTTAAATTTAAGAAAAAAATGATTTCAATTAAAGCCAAAAAGTTTTTACTAAAATTAAGAAAAATAAGTTGAATGTAAAATATTTTAATGGCTTTCTATGATTTTTGTTAATAACAGTAATAGAAGCAAAAAAGAAGCCTAGGCCATCGTTTTTTTTTTTTTTAATGCACCCGTTGCTATGGATATTTTTGAAAAAAAACCTTAAACGGCTATTTTCAGTGAAATATGATATAGGTTGTTTACCATACTAGGCTCTAGTATTTGCCATCAAATGAATAGCTGATATCACTTGTGATAAGAAAGAAGAAAAAATTGAAATGAAAAAGAAGAAAATGTAAAAGAAATGTGATTTAAATTATTTAAATTTCTGTCATTTAATTCATGTTATTCAAAAGTTATTGAAATTTATGCTATTAAAATTCAAACTAAATGAAAAACCTATTTTTGCATTTTTAGAATTTAAACGAAATAATAGAAATTACAATTAATAATTTTGAAATTGGCTAAAAATGGAATTGAAAAATCTTGTGTTGAATAAAATTGTAATTGGATGATAGCTTCGTTAGGAATGAAATCAAGTTTAATTCAGAAAATTTTAGACTTCGAAATTCAAAAACTTCAAGATTTTTAAGAAATGTAAAAAGTGAAGCAAATGAATAACGAGAAAAATGTGAGTAAAAAAATTCTTTACTTATATAAATGACAAGAAAAAAAAAAATGGAAGAATAAAGAGTTTAAAATTTATTTTTTACTAGAAATTTAGTTCATTAAGAATTGTTTTTTCAGCAGATTCAAGATTCAGATTCAGGATTCAGATTCATCCATGAATGGTTTTTTTCCAGCCAGTATTGTTGCATTATTTTATGGCTTAGGATAATTAAATTTAATTCTGAAATGAATTATACTATCACAATAATTAAAATCTTGGATAATTCAATTTGCTCATTTATTCACTTCAGATGACAATTTTTTCCACAATTAACTCTTATTATCGATCATCATCAATCGATCAACCCACATGACCGACACTGCTGATCACCACCGATCACTACCGATCATTCGATAACACTTCCCTCATCTCTCGTTTATCATAGAAACATTTTTCTGTTTGCTTTGACACTATTTTATAATAATTCTTCATGTTTATTTTCGCTTCAAATTCTTTTGAAATTGTACAATAGCTTATGTATTTTTTCTTCCAATTTTATTTATCGATTTTTCTGCTTAATTGTTGATCTTTTTATTTTAGTAATTGGAAATATCATTCATTAGAATACTTCGTTTCTTGTGATCACAGTTATTTCATAATCAAATCGTTGATTTCATGCAAATCTGATTTTAATCATCTTCCAGAAAAGCCAAGTATCAAGCGATTTTAATAATTATCAATGTTTTTATATTCAAATTTATTCTTCGTCAATTTCCACAAGCTGACATAATAAATGTTCGATGAAAAATACAGAAGTTCATCTTCCATTATTTACTTTTTTAATCGTATAATTTATTTATTTTCTAATATTTTCTATCGTATAATTTTATTTTAATCATAAAATCATACTGATAAATTCTTGATGTTGGATGTGCATTAAAAAGGGCATTGCACGCATGATAGAAGCAGTAAACATTATCAAATTCTGTGCAATCAATCTTAACAGTACTGCTTCACTTGAAGTTAAACACTTATATTTTCAATTTCATTTTTATCACAATATTATTTCTTTCATCAGAAGCTTCGAAATGAAAATGATATTTAACCTTTGAAAAGTTAGGATGAATAAAAGTTGCAAAATATGAATAATAGCAACAAGTTGCTGTATTCAAATCAATTTGTTTAAAATGCACATGAAATCTGTTTCCTACATCGTTGATTTCCCACACGGAAAGCCATCGTTTTAAGCAGAAATTGAACTTATCTAATCGTTTCGAATACGCATCCTTTGAATCCTTTCTTAAATAATGAATGATATGTAGTGAAGATAATTCATGAAACAATGATACATAATGAAGGAAAGTTAAATTTAAATGGAAAATAGATAATGAATAAATTCCAAAAAAATTAATTTTTCTCAAAATACATCTTTCGTTTCTGTCAACTGATGTCACACATTGTTACCAGCGTATTTTCATCCGAATGCTTTCCACCTACTACAATAAATATTATTGCTAATTACTAACAATATAGGCTGTGATACACTGTTTACATTCGAAACAACATTGCCGGGCTTCATGTCGAAGAACGATTTCAAATCTATTTTAAAATTCAAATGAGGAAACCAAACAAGCCGTATCGGAATACATAGCTCTTTTATTATTTTTAACAATTCCAAATAATTAAGTGCCTAGTTATCAAAAATTCTATTTAAAAGTTCGGCTCAGATGCAGTTCATAAATTTGCAAATTATCAGCAAAGTAACAAAAAAAATAAATAAAAACAACATTTAAATAAAATAAAATGGCGAATGAATATGAAGAATGAAAAATATACGAAGTGTACATATACCAGAAGATAATTCAGAAAAAATGACTAATTAAGCTGATAAATTAATCAAATAGGAAAAAACCCCAATATTTCAACATTGTAACTCGAGTTATTTAAAAAAAGATAACCGCAATAAATATTTGTGGATAAATACAGGTAATAAACAATTAATTAATGAAATTACCTGAGCAATGATTATTTTAAGCAATAAGGAATCTTTTAGGATATCATTACAGTTATATCCATCCAAGATTTTGAGAAGGCCGAGAATCCATGAATATTTGATACTAAAATAAAAATCAAATAAAATTTAGACAAAAATTCGAATCAACAACATCCCTGATACACAATGAATACGATGAGCTGGAATATCAACATTGATTTTCAGAAAAAATTAAACAGTTTTGAAATAATCCAATTTCCTCATATAACTTGCCAAACTTCCTTCCAGGTCTTTCTAATTTCTTCCAGAATTTGTTCGGGAAATAAAATTAACCGGAAAGTAAATTGCTTTTGTAGAAGAGAACTGTACAGCGAAGTGTCGATGAAGAAAAAAGAAAAACTGTTAGCTATAAGACGATAACCATGTAATGAATCATGATCAGACTGAAAAGAACAACTGAAAAAGAGCACCTTATTAAATTAACAGAGACTGATTCCTTACGTAACCAACTACCAAAAGGATACTTTTGAAATAAATTTGAAATAAAAAATTGAAATAAAAAATCTGAAATAAATTTGACTATTGTCACTATCATTGGAGTAAATTGTGCAATAGATAAAAGTGAGATAATTAAATATAACATTGGGAATGCAAAACAGATTAATCATTAACATTCCTTATCATCAATAATTATTATCTCACGGATCGTGACAATAGATCATTCTCGTTTTGTTTTTGACTGTTGTATATACTGCAGAGAGAAAGCATTGATTTTAAAGTGTTCACATAGTTGACGTATCTAAAAAGAAGAGATTTAAATCAAATTTCTACGAAATTTCAGGAAAAGATTGTCATTAATTATCGTTTGAAAAGGCAATGCTAACTGTTTTAAAACTTTTCAATAACATTTACTCTATTAAGACTTCAATAAATGGAAATTTCGTAGAAATTTGATTTAAATTTAAATTCAAAATAACTAATTTCTTACCACACAAATTCCAAAATGTAAATGGACAAAGGTTATAATAGTGACAGCAATTCGTAAAAAAATCAGTTCTTGATAAATTGATAAAAAACCCGATAAAGATGTTATGGCAATGACCGAATATATTGCCAGGCATAAATTAAATGTTTCCGCACGAGTACTGCACATTTGCGCAATGATCAGTCGGCACTACAACCAAATTTGCCAATTAATGAAAATTAATTATCATTAAAATTAACGGTGTAAATTTTATGAATAGCAGTTGTACTTGATACTTTTTGAACAAAATTTTCAGCGTTAAATCTGATGAAATTCCTTACTGCAATATTCGAAAATACTGTTCCCATAGTATAAAGATAAAGTCGAGGATCACGCTCAGCAATTTTCCCAGGAGAATATAAGGCCCAAAGCACCGAGATTGAAAATAAAATTAAGCATGGATATAAAGGTAGGCAGATTTCATAAAAATTGTCCTGCAAACATGAAAAAATAACAGAATCAGCACCGACAATCTAGAACAGTAAAGTTATTTGAAAAGATATTTTAAATATTTAACAAGTTCTGCCAAAAATTGCAGCTTTTTGTTAAAAATCAAAAGTCAATTAAGACCAACAAATCACCTGCTTTCCAGTGCGATTTACGAAATAAGAGAGATAAATGTTTCGAGCTGATACCATAAACGATACGTAACAACATACTAAAATGAAATATGTTGCATTTTTGGCTGAAATTTTACCCTGAATTTTCAATCTCCTAAGTTAAAGAAAAAAAAAGAAAAAAAGAAATGATTGCTCAGCAGTACTTATACTTTCCGATATATAATTCTTAGATACTTATTTAAATAGAAGTATTTTCATTTATAATTATATTGAAATATGACGTGAAATTAAGCAAAATTGTGTAAACTCTGGAGCTGCAGATTTTACAGTTTCAGCGACTTTTTCTCGAAGATTCAAAAGCCCAAAAACCTATATAAACTGGCTCAAAAACTGACCATAGAAAGTAAATTCGAAACAAAGAGCGATTGTAAAACCACTGAAAACATAAAATTGCAAGTACTCAGTGCCTTTGAAAAATGTAAACAAATAAAACAGAGCAAGCCCCTGAAAATTTCAAAGTTTAATTAGAAATTACAGACTTCACTTGCATTAAAAAAATTATATATATATTAAAGTCCGAAAGAATTTACTTATTTCGTTTAAGAAATTTTAAACCTTGAAATTTCTTAACTTTTTTTTTTCTTTGATTTATTCCAAACAAAATTAGGAAATTGGTATTAGTTTAAATAGACTTAAAATTTAAATTCTAATGATGATTCAAATATAAAAACAAGACTAACGTATTGACTCAAATCATAGTTCCATGGGAGGAATAAAATTCCAGTATTATATTTTTCCCAATGTGAAACAATGAATACTGCTTGAACGCTGATCAAAACCAGAAGAAGTCGAATCGGTGACACACTAAAAAAATAAAAAATCATCAATCGGAAAGAAAATTATCTAATTTTCCAGATTTTACCTTTAGTATGTTATTTTTGTTTTTTAGAAACCGATTTGAAAGGATTGGAATTGCTCACAAAAAAAAAAAATAGATTCAAAATACTTAAAGTTTGATTTCTCGAAAAAGCCAAAATGATTTTTAATTAATGCCACTCCTATTAAAAACCAGTTATATTTGTCACTGAACTGATCAAACTTGTTCATTTGATTAAAACTGATCTTGAGTGTACTGAATAAAAAAGCCCCCCACTCACCTAAATTCACCTTGCCCAAAGATGGAGAAAATGGTCAATGTTGATGGAACTGTAGACCACGAATCCAAACCGTGATCAACTGGAAAAATTAGGATCATTAATTTAAAAAAAAAAAAAAAAAAAGGAAAACTTTTTGCAAAACCCTAGGAAAATTATGAAAAAGCAAAGAAATCTGATTGGGCATTTTCATAATTATACATTTATTATCATATTACATGATAATCTGAAAAATTAGAACAGAATCAATAATTCATAACTAAATATTGACAATTTTTTGCAACACATAATAAGATATCAATAAATAAATTGATTTGCAAGAATATAATAAGTAAAGGAACTAACAAAGTTCTCCAGTTGGTCCGGATGCTCCTATGCGACGTGCTTGTTTACCGTCGGTACCGTCTAATGTATGTCCCATAAAAGTACAAATCGCGCATAGCAACCATACCCAATTGGGGATAAATCCTGAAACTGTTAAATATTAAATATCTATCAAATCATTTTAATCATTAAAAAAAGTAAACATAATCGGAAATATGAATCATCTGTACTAATCAATCTTTATGACAGAAAGATATCTAAAGAATTATTTAATTGATGCTATTCCTTATGAGTTTTCAGAAATAATTATCCATCTATTTAGTACATCACCAGAATAATTTAAACAGATTTCAATAAATAGTTACACCAGAATGTTATAGCCGCAATCGTAGTTTCAACAAGGGAGTAAGGGATTCGATGTTTTATTATTACCACAAATAATAAATAATTTTTGTAGAAATTAGCGAAATTAAATCTTAGCAATTGTTGAAATAATAACAAAAATCCCGTATTAATGGATCAAATTAGAAATGAACACTAAAAAAAAGTTTACCAGAATTTTCGGCGAAAATTTCCGAATTAGCTCCTACATAATAATCGTAGTATGAGACAACGAAAAATGCGAACATGACGAATATGAATCCAGTCAGCGTTAATACATTTGGTGCCAGCCAAGTCGGATAGAACTATTAAAATTCTTGTTTAAAATTTAAGTTCCAACAATTATGTCGAAACCATAAAAAATACAATGGGATTTTGAATGTTATATGAGAAAATTAACTGTAATCAATGGTATATCTTATAAGATAGCAAAACTATAAGCAAAAAAATTTGCAAAATACGGATATCAATAATTATCAGTCAAGAATACTATACCTGCACAATCCAATTCCAGAATGGATGTGACACATAATTAGACAGAGGACTTGAGTCCACAGAACAATACTAAAATGAAATTTCATTAATAAATGTAAAAATCCTGAAAAAAAAGTGAGATCTGATATAACTTTGATTTTTTAAAAGTAAATAATCACTTTATATTTGTCAAACCCTCTAATTTGTTGTTCGTTGAGATATTTGTAATCGAACAATCCTAACATCATCATTTCTAAAAATAAGATGAAACAATCATATGTTAAAAAATTAGAAAAACAATTTCACACGAATATTTGCCAAAAATCAATCATTAGCAAATATCCGGGACGGACACTTCTTCAGACTTTTATTTCTAGATCCCGAATCCCGGAAAGATACTTCCGCAAACTTCTACCATCGGATCCTGAATTCCGAAACGATATTTCCCCGAACTCTTATCACCAAATCCCAAATTCCGGAGGGACACTTCCTCAGACTCCTATCTTTAGATTCCGAATCCCGAAATGATACTTCTTCGGACTCTTATCACCGGATCCCGAAATAACTCATGACAAGACTCTTCCTGTGACGCTATCCATGACCTCTCTGCCTTCTCCGTTACTATCCTTCCTCTTTTTTGCCTTCTCTGTTGACAGCCTCCTCAGATAGTATTATGTCTCGTCAACTCCATCGAGAAGTAAGCAAAGGGCGCTGGTGGGCCATCATCCGCCCCGCTGGTGTCATAGACTGACTACTCCGTCACCAGCATGCGACAGCAGCACTTGTACTTTGGTTGTTAATGTCCAAAAAAGCCAAGGAATCTTCGATCAATCGATCGGTCGATCAAAAATGGATGATCTGTCTCTTTCTCTGTCCCTGCAAATATATGTCATATTGACTGATCTGTTTTATAAGCCTAATATATCATAATCATATTCTTATCATATCATGCTGATCAGCAAAACATGTTTTCCTAACCCTTTTTTGAGCTTAAAATACATAATCATATTCTTATCATATCATGCTGATTAGCGAAACAAGTTTCCCTGACCTCTTTTATAAGCTTAAAATACATAATCATATTCTTATCATATCATATTGATTAGGCAAATTTCCCTGACCTCTCTGATGAGCCTAATATATTATATCATGTCCTTTTTAGTCTGTGAAAATTAATGCAAATTTATTTAAAATGGAAATTACTTATTACCAAATTATTACTCCAATTTACCATATTTCAAACCTGTCGTTTCCAGTTCTTTACGCCTTCAATAATTTTAATTGTTGTGTCTTTCCCAAGAGGATTTCCTTTTTTTTCCGATACTTGTACACTACAGCGTGCATAGGTTTGATCTTTGTTCTCTTCTCCCTTTCAACAATCACTTTATAATTTCTCTTTCCGCAACAGAAACATCTCAAGTTTCATATAATTTCGTATCGATAATAAATGAGCTATTGCACACACATACATACATACACACATACACACATACATACACATACACATACACACACATACACACATACATACATATACACATAGATACACACATGAATATATATATATATATATATATATAACCAAAATCAAACTTAAAATATATATATATTTAATAATTTAATGATTCGATTAAAATGTAAGAGTCACACATATACACAATATTCATACATACACACTTACATACACACACACACACACACACACAAGCATACATATATATATATATATATATATATATATATATATGTATTTAATAATTTAATTATTCGATCAAAATACAAGAGTGTTATGAGAGGAATAACTGATGGCTGTTTGATACTGAAATAATGCAAGAGGTAGACGAGACAGATTATTTACCCAGTTATTTACCTTTTTTCTGCCCGAGAAATTAAGAGAGGCCGAGTTACCCATTATTTACCTTTCTTCTACCCGAGAATTACCCGCTAAGCGACAATAAATCAATACAATAATACGCCACCATTATAATTTTTGTTTTCGTTTGGTACGAAGCAGTAACTGACACAACATGTTCGAATAATACAAGCAGAAGAATAGACGACTTTGCGATAAGCTTTCAGCAACACTTTTACGATAAACTTTGACTTTTATGATAAGCTTTGAGCGATACTTTTGTGATAAGCTTTGATCTAAGACTTTCGATATTTTCTTATCACTTTATAATCTTTAAATATATATACTTTAATAATCGGAATCTTTCAAATTCAATTTTCGATTTATGTTTAAGTTTTATTTGTTCTACGAAAAAGCTTTTAATTGTTTGTTGAAAACAAAATGCTTCGTACAGTATTTGAATCTTAATTTATTTTGTCATAGCTCAGACTCTTTGTTAATTAATCCGAAAATATAGATCTAATTGAGAAATTTATAAATATTATTCAATTTTTTCTAGCCTATATTCAAGTGGTTTTGAAATTTTTTAGAATTTATTTTTGAAACTTTTAGCTTCATTTTTATCAGAAATTTTTTCAATGATCTAAAAAAAAAAGCTTTTTATTTATCTTTAGTCTTTCTTCTCTTTTTGCAATAGCTCTTGATTTTTTTTCCACTGGTTTTGAGTGGATTTGTATAATCTATCCGTCTACTAATTCAAATTGCGATAATGAGTGCTGTAATAATGATGCCTGAACTTTGAACTCCAGAAGTTTGCTTAATTGAGAAAAGATTCTGATCGGAATAGTGAGAACCTCACTGCTCGATTTCAGGTCAGCGACTAAGAAATCAATAAACTTATTTTCTTTAAATCTAAATTCCATTAATTTATAGTAATGATTTAAAAAAAAAAGAAGTGCCAATCAAATTTTTTTTGATCTTCAATAGAAATTAATCACAAATGCTTTTTCCCTTTTCTCTTCTTTTTTCGAGCAGAAAAAATTCTCCAAATTCAGTATTCTTTGCATTTTTAATAGATTATTCTTTTCTTTTGAAAGTGCAGGAAAAAGAAAAAACTTCCCAGTTTTGAAATATTTCTTTCTAATCTTTCAACTTTAGAATTTAACTTCATAAATGTGGAAAATAATTTTGAAATATTGCTTCATGAAAATCACTTTCATAAATGATTGAGATTCAATTTGGTATTAACTAAATCTTTTGCATTTTCAGTCGAATATATAGATCAATGATTTATATCGAAAAGCAGTTTATGATTTCGAAAATTGGAGCAATTCCCTTTAAATTATCTTTTTCGTTTTCCCATCATGCAACTATTATTAATGCACCGTAGAATATGAGAATGTATTGTTAAAAAATTAATTCTACCCTACGGCTCTCTATTCCGAACTGATTAATACTGTCGAGATCGATTAATTTCTTATCGATTGATATAGATATTCAAAACGATATCTGAAAAGAAATTCTCATTAGCAAGATTTATTTCAATTTTAATTTGCTTATTTTGTGTTCTAATTTCTCCCGTATTCATTGATTCTTAATCTTTTCAATATTTATTCATTTTTGTCCTCTCATTAATAACCTTTCAAAAATTTCAAAAATCACAACAGAAGCTGGGAGATTTATGGAAATATTAAGAATTTATTTCTTCTACAATCATTCATCAAGAAATATTTCTTAGAAGTCAAGATCATCGAAAAATATTTTCTAGAAAGCCAAAATCAGCTATATCCACTAAAAAGAATTTCATTCGAAATCTTACAAAAAGAAATGAATATGCCAGTTCATGTATCGATTTTTGTCTCATCTGTTTTTCTATCCGATTCTTTCAAAATTATTTTTGAAAAAAAATGACTTTGAAAAAGTTTGAATTTAAACTTTTCTGTTTGTTAGTTCCGAATCTTAGAAATGGTATCTTTTTACTTTTAAAATTCGTTAACCGTTGCAAAATTTTCCTGAAATTTTCCAGCAGTTGAAAAGATAGATTACAGCAATGGAAATTGATTTGTTAGTTTCGAGTAGCATCAAATAATTACAAATCCCTTAAAAATATCAACTATTTCTAGAACTTCAAGTATTATTAAAAGTTTTCGAATGTTTCAAAACGAATTATTTTGTTAAATAATTTCGAAATTTAATTGCTAAATTTTCAAGCAATCATATTACTGATGGGATGAAAAATTATCCAGTAATATTTTTGATACACATCTTCGATATTATTTTTAAAGATTTAAATATAATGATAATGTTCTTTTCGAATGAATTGGAAATTAAATTTAAACAATAATTATGATTAGAAGACTGTTTTTTAGATGAATTTTAAATTGCAATCAGATCACTCTTTTTAACTCAAATCTTGTAATCATTTTTTATATAATCGCTTTTTTTTTTCATATTTCTGGAATTCTAATAGTTGTAAAATGTTACAATAATCTATTGTCCTATCTTAAAACTTCAAACAAATTGAATTTTGATCATTATTGCGAATAGTTTGCAATAATAATGACGTATTGAGCGTCGTTTTTGATGTGGTGCGTAATCATATTCGCTGCAAAGGCTTACGTCGGAATCAAGCGTGAATAGTTGAATAATTTTGATGCTAATTGTTATACTTTCTTTCATTCTGTTGCTTATTTCGTTTTCTCAAAAAAAGAATTAGTACAATTCTATTGATTTTGAATGAAATATTTTCTAACTTTTAACTTAGTATACTGCGAAAAATTTTTCCTCTCATTTCAATAGTTCTTTTTTTTTTTTATAATTTTTTCTCCGCATCATAAATTCTTCATAATATTTTATTATGCTTGAAAAAGGCTTTTTTCACGTTTTCTGCATTTTCTATTGGACAATTTTTTTTTTGCACGAAAATTTGAATTTCATTCTATATAGTATATGTTGGTCGATTAGCAAAAAAAACAATGTTTTTACCTGTCACAGATGTGATATCTATATATTAGTAGGTATAAGTATATAAAAACACACGCCTATTCAAATGTAACATTATTGCAAAATTTCAAAAGCATTCGATGAAGAACTTTCGGAGATTTCAGATCTTAAACAAACGAACATTTACATTTTTATTTATATATAGATAGTTTATTTTGGTTTTTTCCCTCAATTCATACATAATTTCCCAATGCTATCGTTTAAAAAAAAAAGAATTGTTTACCGCTATGAGATAATTTAATGCTGATCGAAAGTGGACGGATGAGAAGAAGAAGAAGGGTAGTGCAGAAATTTAATTACTTAATGCCTTGTATCTATTCTCAAATTTATCATCTCAAATGATGATGCAGTGAATGGAAGTTATTTTGTTCAGAAAGTTATTCAACGGTCAATTGTTGAATCAGTTTTAATTCCTCTCATAAAATTCGCAATTCTTCACTTAATCATATTGCGGTCTATAATGTCCTGCTCTACTTTCCGGTAAATATTTGTTCAGAAATTAAAATTCACTGTTATGGATGGATAGATATTAGTAGTAGGCGAGAGATGTTATTAAAATGACCTCCAACATTTTATGTATGTATTATGTCTACATTTGATCATAACCGTGTATTGAAGGAATGAAAGGGAAGGGCAATCTCGCAAATTCTCCTTCCTCCATCTATGGGTCATCGTCCAGCAATCTTCAGGCAAAATAGCCATCACTTTTATTAAACTTCATATATCACCAGAATATTCGCTCGATTGCCTTCTTTTCTGTCAATCTGTCCGCCATCTGTCAATTCGTAGTTTTAAATCTCTCTAACAGCTGTCTAAAATGTAAATCGATGCTTCTAAAATGTTCTGAAAATATTAAGAATTTTGTAAATCGATGCTTCTGAAAAGAGATGGATACTTCTGAAAAATAAAAAAAAAAAATTTGAACATCTATATTTCGGTTAGAATAATTTGAAAAAATTAGAGATCAAATTTTTGATATATCATTCGAGTTGAACTATACTCTGATCAGGCTGATATTTAGAAATTGTAATTAGCAAAAGAAAATGACCAGAAAAAGTGTTCAATTTGAAGCATTGTATATTCTTCTTGGCTTCCTTTTGTTGAGCTTTCTAGGCTTGATCTTCTTCTGGCTTCTTTATTTCTTTTTACTTTTCAGACTAATTTATACATTGGTTTCTTTGTCTCGTCATATGTCTCGCCATTTGTTTATTGATTCGTCGTCCACTTTTGCTGCAAATAAAATGACCCTATTTTGTGTCCAGTTCGATGACTCGTATTCCATGTGCCATAAATTTGTTATGTTTGTTATTATTATTAATCGCTATTATTATTACTGCCCGGATTGTATTTTATCTATTAACAAAACCATTTCTTCTTTTTTTTTCTTTTTACTTTTATTTGCTTTTTCAGCCAGAAAATAAAAATTTTAAATTTGAAAAGATAGGGAAAGATTCAGAAAGTAAATGATATTATTAGAAAAAATTCTTCTTTGTCATTTGAGAAAAGAAAAACCGTATTTGATTTTTGCATTCAGTAAGTCAACTGCAGTAGAAGTTTTCTTGCTAGAATATAGCACTTGAGGTTCTTAGAACATCGTTCTTATTTGATTTCAAATCTCTCAGTCTCGATCTAGTTCTCGAATTTATTGATTAAACAATGAATGAAATTTTGTTTGCTTAGAAACTAAAACAACGTCTTCTCTATCGAAATTTGATAATCCTTTTTCCTTTTCCTTTTTTTTTTTTTTTTCTAATGCATTATCGTCCATTAATGCAATAGCATTTCGCTGTTTTTCCTAAAATTTTGATGAGTCTTGTGTGAAATGTTTTGATCATTTCCTGCATCTTCCAACTTGTCTTAAATTTAATGAACTGCCACTTCCTTATTTTAAGTAAATAATTTTTCTTTTTTTCTTACTCAAAAAAAAGAAACGGATATTTTTTTCCCATTCATCGCGATTTTTTGACGAATTGCTATTGAATTTTCACTTTTCATGAAATTTTATTCTTTCTTCTTTTCGATGTGGTAAATATATCAAAATTCTGACGTCCAACTGCTTCGTTAAATTTTTTTTTTTCTTGCGAATTCCTACGATACAAAAAATCTTTCTCATTTGGGCAATCATTCTGCTCTTCCACTTCCGGAAAATATCAGTTCTAAAAAAATTATCTATTGCTTAGAAGTTTTTGCTATCATGAGAAATGTAAATACGCCGAGAGAAGGGCAGAAAAGAAACAGTTAATTTTTTGATTTCACTCTATTTTACGCTATATCAGTTAACCGATTTGATGGATCACATGTGGATAAAATTTTTAACAAAATCACAATTCATAATTCATATTACAAAATGTCAAGAAAACTTAAAAAGTTAGGAAAAATTGCAAAACTTTCACATAAAAAATTTAAAATTAACAAACAGATATGATAGATGCACAGATTTCCATACATACTAAATTTTATTCTTCTGAAATATCGTTTTTTCTATAATATTGGCCAGTAAATTTTATTAATTTATAAATATTGAAAAAATGATTCCCTCGAAATTTCGTATTCGAATAAATTAATGTCATTATAATAAAGCTTCTTCAGTTGTAAATGCTTGATCCCTTCCAAGCATATTAATCAAAAATTATGGGAAAAAGATAAGAAGGGGTTTTCAAGGGAATATTACACTGAATTTCTCTTTAAATAAAGTAGTATTTCTAATGAGCCTGATGAGCCTATTTATGATTTCATATCCCAGAAATTCATTGAATTTTTTCTTATCGAACTCATTGAAAATCTCATTGATAAGATCATAGCCAAGATAACATAGATAAAAATTTGAATATTCCTTCGCAATAAGTCACTCTTGCGACTTGCGACATTGGGATGCTGAATATGGTAGGCCTAGTTATAATTCTTGAAGTTTATTATGCAATGTTTGGTTTTTTTCCTAATCATTCTAGGTTATATTTTTATTTCCTTGTTTGTCTCATATATTTCTGATTGTATAATGGAATAATTATTTTAATTTAACGCCGAATTCAACTCCATTTTTTAATTAATTCGCAAACACTAATAATAAAAATAATGCAGAAATAATGAGAGACAGACACATTCGAAGAATAAACGAATCAAAATCCTGTTTTACTGTCTAATTGATCTCTTCCTGTAATTTTCTTTAGAATTTTAACTAAATTGACAGGTTTTTTTTTTCTCCTTAAAAATTATCATGCTTTTTCCAAAAAGGAAAGAATAACTCAATGACTAGTTTACATGGATTTTTTCTAATAATTTCCATCCGTGGCAATATTTAATTATTTCTTATATTTTAAGCAATATTTCTTACATTTTATTTATTATATTTTTAAATATGTATAATTTCTAACAAATTTGCTCGAAAAATCAAAATACATTTTGACTTAAAATTTTCCCAGCAAGGATAATTACTGTATTTTTTCAGCTACTGACAGTAGTACATTGTACTAATTGTCATCTCATCTCTTATTAGTTTTTTTGTTTTTATCGATTTTAAGCTCTCAAATGCCATCTAGCAATTGTTTAAATCCTAAAATAGCATAAAAAAGAGGAAATATAAACAGATGTTTAGTGTTATGATTTGTTATGATAAACACTAAAATATTAGAGCAATCGAGGATTAGTCCATTCTGGAGGTTTTTCAACGAAACATAGTATTTGATTGAATTTTTAATTAATCAGAATCTAAAATCTGAAGTTTGATTTCAGGTTTTAGATTCTGATTAATTAAATTCTAAATCATTCTCAATTGAATCAGGGTGATTTTTATAGGATGTTGTCTTTTTTTTGTTTTTTTTTGTTTTTTGTGTTGTTTTAGCAGCTCCTTGGATTTTCTAAAAATTTTTTGTTTATCCTCATTTTTCCCTATAATGGCAAAGTTTTATAATTTCGATTCCGAACAACTTAATACTACTTTATTTGATGACGAATTTATCATTTTGCAATAGTATTCATGCTCATAATATTTGCTAATTCTTGCTTTCTATAACTTTAATCTTTGACTATTTCCATCTTATTTTTTCTATACTTGTTCTTTTTCGTTTTTTCTTCATTTTTTTATTTATCATCATTTTCACATCGAAACTATTATCTCGCTTTCTGCTCTTCATTCATTGTTTAGTTCATTTCTCACTTTTTTTTTTTCTTCAAATTTCAATTTTTTAAAATAAATACTTAACAACATTCGGCGAACATTAATCATAATAGTGTTAATAATTGAACTATGGAAAAGGTTAAAAAGTTAGATTCGAGAAGAAGAGGTAGTTAACCTCTTCTACATTTCATTCCGTTCAATTTTTTTATTCTCGAATTATTACTTCCAAGGTTATTTCTAATCATCTGATAGATGCTGTTTAATGGTAATATTTGTCATTACACAGTCAACTATCGCCCCATAAATTCGCAAGATGGCATGACCCCAAGGTCATTTACATACGATAGCAGTGTCAATTACTACATGAAATATCATTGTATAATCAAATTTTACAAACAGTTTTTTGTTCCCTTCTTCTGCTATATTTTCTATTGTATTTACGAATTATCACAATATTATTCTATCATCACAATCCCATTGCAATATTGTCACATATCTAAAAGATATGATAAAGATATCAGATATGGTTATAAAGTTCCACACTTAAATTAGTTTATTTTGTTCGGATAATGTGCTCATTGAATCATTATCCACAAATAGCGGATTATAATTCATTATGCTTGTTTGTTTTATTTGAATTGAATTACCGATTTACTTATCATTATATTATCAATTATACGATTTACAAATATTGAATTTATTTTTCATTAATCAACTTGTTATTTATGTTTTAAAAATGTACCTCATACTTCATTAATGAATAGTATAATTTGTCATTTATGCAAGTGTCTGTTAATATATTATTTTAAATGTTTAACTAAAAAAGGTATTAGTTTACAATTCCATTACAATACACATATCAAGTCCAGGTAGTATTATATTTTGTTCAAACTTTGTATTCTAGTTTTTGTCAAATTCTAGATCTATTCTTTGGCTGATTTTTGGTTTAATTATCATTCAATTTTATTCAAATCATTTTGCTTTCTCAATAATTCGTATATCTGATTCAGGTATTCACTAATCTGGTTTTTGCCGAGTTCCAGATCTGTCATATAACTAACTTTTGGTCTAATTATCATTCGATGTTATTTAAATCATTTGCTTCCTCAATAATTCACATATCAAATTCAGATGTTTGTTAACCTTTTGACTGATTTGATTTTTGCCAAATCCTAAACCTGTCCTGTAGCTAAGTTTTGGTCTAATTATCAATCGACATTATTCAATCATATTAAATATAGGTATTTATTAACCTTTTCATATTTGTATTTCTACTGTCCCACTGATGTTTGTATTCATCCATTCATTTCTTCACTTGAATAATAAAGTTTAATGACATTTGTCGCTCCATTTATTTGGAACGAACTGTAAAATTAAGTGATTCTCTTTGTTTTTCTTCAATTGATTGTTTAGATCTCTTTAATGACAAACTTTAAACTTTACAGATGCAAATTTATGGGATCATTAAAAAAAATGAGATCATACTTGCTAAAAGTAAATTTAAAGGTTGAAGTAAAATTTGTGATATTTTTTCCTCTTCTTATTTGTGTTATCATCTATTCTCGAATTGATGTATTCATTTATACAAGATAGGAAATGTGCTGTAAACCTAATTTTAATTTTTCTGCAAACCTAATTTTTGTCGGTTCTTATAAGGTCAAATCTATTTTTACATTAACCTGCAATTTTGATTGACATACAATTTTTTTTTTTTTTTTTAAATCACTACTTCTCGCTCCTTATTTACTACCGAAATTTTTATCATCTTTATCATTGCCGAATTCACTTTGTTCAATTTTTCCAGAAAAATTTCTGTTTACCGGAAAGATCAATTATTTGTTTATTGAGACAAAGAAATTTAATCGTGAAAAGTTTGAATAATATATATTTTTTCTATGTGTTTGAAATTTCCACAATGTTAGAAATTTCGAAAATTTCAGATTAGAAATCTTGCATTGAAAGTTTAATTAATTAACCATCGATCATTTTGATTCTGATGTAAAATTTTTATCAACTTTCATCATAATTCTTACACTAAGTGGGATCTATAGAAATCATCATCTATCTACTTCTTTTTATCATTTCAACTTCAAAAGATTGTTTATCAGTTATTTACTAAACTTTACAATCATTGAATATTTGTTGAGCAAATTTTCAGCTAGACATTTTGATAAAAATTGTATCAATGTGTATATATTTCATTATATAGCGATTGCTCTTTGGGCAGAATTTAGATTGATAAGTTGAAATAGCATCGAAATAGCATCTTTTAAAGTGCTCAAATATCATGTAAGGCTGATATCGTAGATTTTATTAGTGTATTTTATCTCTCTCTCTCTCCCTCTCCCTCCCTCTCTCTCTCTCTCTCTCTTTCTCTCTCTAACATGTGCTATGACGAAGTTGAAGAATTGCATCTTCAAAACGAAACTTTTGCAAATATTACTATTTTCTAGTACTAAAACATTGTACTTATATTCCTTCTCTTTCATTTCTTAAACAATTTCTCCAATTTACAATTGAAGTTCACGAAATTTGATTTTCAAATTTAAGTTTAAGTTCATGAAACTTAATTTTCACAGTTTAAGTTTAATTTGTTAAGTGTTTTTAAGTTTGTTTTATTTTACTCATTATTTGCAAGGAAACATTTCTTATTGTATTAAAAATTATATATGATCATATTCGATAATGATAGGATTCTCTGACCTTTCTCTACAGGGACTTTTTAGTTACCTGTGAAAGTTTTTTTCACAACTGTTTATCAGATAAAAATCGTATCACTACAAAATATACGTAGAATGTCAAATTAGTCGATAATTAATTACAAAGCAATCAGGAAGGTATCATATTTAAAAGAATTATTTTGAAAATTTCCAATTCATTCATTCGGAAATCTATCAAACTTTTCAATCTGAAATCTATCACACTAATTTCATATTAATTACTACCCAAAATTACGACCAGTTAATTAAATTTTTCATTTTAATCCAGTTTTCATTGTAATAATTCCGATATTTCAATCGTAATTAATATAAAATTAGTGTGACAGATAGATTTCACTCTCATATTTTCGCATCTTTTTCAGTCGTAAAATTTATTTAAATCATTCTCTTTTGCGTGTCGCTTCTCTGCGAATTTCTCCAAGTTCGTCTGAAAGTTTCTGCAAATTCGTTCGCTTATTCGTCTGAAATTTGCAATTAAATTTTTAGTTGAAATGTAAATAATTTTTAGTTGCTGGCAATGAGTCGTAAGGTGACAGCTTATGGTTTTCTATATGTTGCACCACCAAATATCGACTTTTCTCAACCATCTCATTCAACAAAAGTTCAATTTTCTTCTTCAAATTTCGTTTGCAATTTTCTAATTTTTTTGATTAATTATTCTTTTTGTTAATTAAAAATAATTTTTAACAATTAATCGGATCGATTTATTAAGATATAGAATTTTGAAAGCAAACTGAATTTTCTAATAGCTAAAAAAATCCATTTCTTTTGTTTCGTTTTGGGAAAATAGAAGAATTTAGATTTTCTTCCAGACATATTTTCTCAAAAAAAAATTTTTTTTTAAAATTTAATTGACAAAGATAGCAAAATAACTTTTTATGTTTCATCATGGAAAAGATAAAAATAATTCACATAAAAACTTTTTTTATTAAAAATTTTAATTTGTAGAGATGGCAGCGACGATGTTTTACATTATATGAAGATGGTGAATTAAGTTATGCATTGGATGATAATGTTAGTTTTTTTTTTTTGATTTTTTATATTTTTAATCTAAAATTTTTCAATCATAATTATACCTCGTTTCGAACTTGTTCATTTGTTTGCTCATGCTTGCTCAGTTTGATCTTTATTTTTATCTAATCACTCTAATTAATTAATTAGTTTAATTTAATTACTTACTTTTTTTAGATTCCTATTTAAAATATCTATTTTATAGCCAGAAACAGTTCCACAAGTTAAAATGGACATGAATCGATGTATACGGGTTTGTGAAGCAGATGCAATAACGGGTCATTCTCATAGTATCCTAGTAGCATTCCGGAATGAGATCCCGAATTCCGATAGTGCGAATAGTTGTGAAGATGTCGAAATGGATGTCACAACTACTCCTGCCAATCAGCATGTACCAATTTGCTACATGAAAGCTGATACAACCGAAGAGATACGATGGTAATTTTTTATTTTTATTTTTTTTTTTTTTTGCATAATTTTAATATAATATTTTAAAAATCGATGCAATTAAATCGTCGCTTTAGAAGTGAATTTATGCTGGTTTTTGAAAATAATGCATTTTTCCAGAATTTCGATTTTTTCCAGAAAGATTAAACTTTTTCAGGTGGCAAAGTTTACTCCAAAAATACGCGAAACGTAGTATTTATCGTATGAATGCCATACCAATGCGTATAATTGATGATGAACGACAACGGATATTAGATGAAATTGCTGATACCGAAGAAACGATGGAAACTTGTGGGCCAACAATTATTCAGGTTAGATTAGTACTGAAGAAACAGATACTACTATCGATAAGCATAAAGTCTCTTTTCTCGTCTTCTTTCTCCCTCTATCAACTTTTCTGTCCCTTTTTTCCCAATCTTTGACAAATTTCATTCATATAGACTTTCGATATTGTTCTAGATATTTTTCAAGATTTTTCTTTCTAGGAAATTGTCATTGAAAGAAATTCCTTACATCTCATACCGTTTTTTTTTTTTTTTTCCCCTTAAGTTCATGATTATTTTTAGAAATGTTTATTGTTCACATAATGTATTTCTAATCGTTTTTATTTTCCCACTTGTATTCCTTCTGATTTTATAATTTTCACAAATTCTATCAAAGTTGATCAAATATTTGTAAGATTCGAGATAATGCAATTCAGATAACTTATTTCAAAATTCTTCCCTAAACTCTATTTTGATATATTTTATTGAAATTTCGAAGAAAAAAGAATCAAATCGCAATTTTTCCTTTTTTTCTTTTTCTCCTTTTTTTTTTTTTTTTTTTTTTTTTGCAATAAGCTATTAATTGCCAGGGTAAAATAAAACTTCGGCTTTAGATTTTAATAAATAGCGATCTAATTTAATACCATGCTTGTTGGTTTTTTTTACATTATTATTACTTTTTTTTTTAAAAGGATATTACTCAGAAAAGTTATCTTGATTAATATTAAACCTTAAATCTATTCACAGTTAACATATCAAAATCAAAAAAATATTCTAAAAGACATTACGTAAAATTAAACGTCATTACACGTAAAAGTTTTCCTGGTACTCAATCTTTGGATCCATTACGACGGGAAAATGCATTTTGAAAAGATAAGCATTAGATCATTTTTTAAAAATGATAACAACAACATTAGGCTCAATAGCAATAGTATCGTTCCATTTTCTGATTCCAGTCAAACAATAGAGTATTGTTTAAATAATGAACTGATATGTTAAAGCTGAAGAGTAAATAACGCTGAAATGTGAGGATTTATTTACTTTTCTTTTTTTTCATCGATTAAATTGATAAATATGTTTGAATCACAATTTTATAGTTTTTTCTTTTTTTTTTTGTAGAAAATATTCCATTCGTTTTACCTAAGTTTTAATATTTGTACAATTTTTATATTTTTAAATGCAAGAAAGATGTGCTTCTTAACTTTTGAAGTTCATATTTAAAAAAAAGAAAAAAAAATAGGTTTGAGAATAAATCCTGTTGATCTTTTCACGTTTCACTGATTTCTCTTGACCTGTCACTTTTCGTTAATGAATCAGAAAATATTTTTGGATTATTCGAAGAAATGTTTATCAAGTTGGTTAACTTATTTTATTGTTATTTTCATTCATTATGATTTCAATTTCAGGTAAACGATTCACTTTCTCGTCCAACAAGTGCTTTATCAACACGATCAAATCATGAGGTATCAGCATCACAACTGGATCCGTTTTCGAATATGTTAACACGGGTGGATTTGGGTACTCGTTCAAATTCTGCTGATGCACATCACGGGACACCGCGAGCTGTAAAATATCGAAATAAAGTTAATAAGTAAGTCTATAATAATAATCATTGGAATTAATTATTAAATTAGATTTTGCGAAGAATTTAATTTAAAGTTAATAAATGAAAATGTATTTTAACAATATCAGTGATTAATTTCACAATCAAATATTATGTTATTTCAGATTTTGAATTTATTGAGATGATTTTGCAAAAATTAAGTCCAAGTAATATTTTACTGGAATAAGAAACAAACATTTCCATTATCACTTCACTGATGAGCCGGTAGGATGACCTAAATTTCTCAGCAAAATCTATTTTAAATTTTAAAATTTTAATTTTTTTCAATGATTTAGTCCATTCGAACCCATTCATCGGAAAAAAATTCCCCAAATAATTTTTCTTTTCGATTTTTTACAATTTTATTTTTTGTATAGCTCCGGAACTTGATAGTTCATATGTTTATAGTAATTACGATTCAACTATATTCTTTTAACTATAAAATCCGTAACTTTCATAGTGACAACTTTTGATTATCATCCTGTTCATGATCCTGATTTCCTAATTATTCTAAGGAATTATTATTGCTAATATTATCACTATGATTGTCATAAGAATGTATAACATTATCATTGTCTTTGTTATCATGATTACAGAAATTTTCAGTGATTAACATCTCGTTATCATGAACCACTTTTTTTTTGTCCTTATTCATATCACACTGTTCATTCGTTTACATGACACATGAACTAAAAATCATTCCCCGTTGCCCTTAATTGACGCGAAGAAATTAACGATTTTTCAATTTCTAATTTGTCTAACAGATGTAGAAATTCAGTTTTTTTTTTATAAGTAACAATGATCAAATATTTTCTTATCGTTGTTTTGTCATACTTCCTCCAATCCATCTTTTATTTTCTCAAAATTTTAAATGGGACGATGACAATTTTTCAATTTTTTTTTTTTTTTCTTTGTGATTCAGAATCTTTTTATTGTCTTTGAAATGTCGAACTTTTAATGAGATCTAACGAATATCGGGATAAGAATTTTTTCTTACGATATGAATAAAACGAAGCCTTTTTCGCGAAAAGTAAATCAGAAAAAGTCTATATTTCGTTATTTTAGGGAGGAACCATCAAAGAAATCAATAAATGATGGAACTACGGGTATTTTCACATCAACACCTCCAGAAACACCACCACCACTTCCAGAATCACCATGTCCACCGTTGTCCACTCGAAAAACACCACTTTCCACTGTAAGTTATCCATTTTCAGTTTATCAGTTATCTGTTTTTATGTAAACTTTTGTATATGAATGTGGATAGTTCTAAGTTGAATTAAAACATTCTTATATTTAGTTCCTAAAAACATTGATACGCATTTTCTTCACGTAATTCACGTTCTTCACCTTCTGCCAACTTACTAGTGAAGAATTAATTTGGAATTTGACCTTTCTCCTTTCCAATGCCTTTAAAAAGATAGCCATTCCTCTCAGATGTCAATTAATTATCACTGTTGTTTTTAATACTGCAACACAGATGATGAAAATGGTAATGATCGAAATTTAAATAGAACTGAAATTAAGCACCAAGTTTTAAATTTAAATAAACTTCAAGTTTCAAATTTTTTTTTCAGCCGTTTTCTATTGATACATCCAGTGCACATACGCTTAGGAAAGGTTGGTTGATGTTACGAGGAAAAGGTGCTTCTGATTGGACAAAACACTGGGTGGTACTAGCTGGACTTTCACTCAAATTGTATAGGTATGTAAATTTCGAATTTTTTCGAAACTTTAAATTTTGAAATTTTTTAAATTATTTCATCAGAATATCTATTTTATTTTCCAAGAAAAAGATGTCGTGAGTTATATTACTCAGTAAATAAGGATCGCTATATTATCAATGCTTATTTACAAAACGAGAATTTTGACTATCGTATTCCTTTTTTATCAATTCATATGTTTCTTGGTCTTCAGAGATGTCTGGGCTGAAGATTCGGCTGAGCCGTTGCTTTCCATTGACCTCAATGAATGTGAAAATGTTTATCCGTCAGCTTCCGCTAAAAATTATGGCATTGAAATCAAAGTTAGTTCTTTTTTTTTTTTAAATTCCATAAACTCAATGGAATCATTATATATTCGAAATCATTTCAATCTAAATTTTTAGATGGTGATGTCAAGAATTCGATGACTTATTAAATGATTTACTAATATAAAATTTTCTTTATAAAAATTCAGCAATGTCTGGAAAAATTTAGTGTCGACGAACTCGTTATGTACTTTCGGCGATGACACCTGGAATAAGGGATAGTTGGATTACAGCTTTGCAGCAAAATTTGCACAATCCTTCGCCAACTTATGCTGAAGCTTGTCCAAGTGATGCTGCAAGCATACCGGAAAGTGATCTAGTCTCATTATTACCAGTAAGATATTGAACAATTTTGTATTTAAAATTTCAAAAAAAAATTTTACGAATTTATTTTTTTATAAACCGGTCATCTTTTCTTATATATTTATCTGTTTATATTTTATTTACTATTATAAATCGTAAGAATGAGAAAGTTTTTGCCTTATTCGCCCAATTATTGTTGCCTTATTTTCAGCGCAAAAAACATATTGCTTATGTGGCACCTGAATCTCATCATTCAAATTCAATGATGGATGATGAATCTTGTACAGAAGATGAGTTGAATTCTCTTGATCGACCATCCAGAATACAACATACAAGTCTTTCCGAAAGGTTTCTTTTTATGTTTTGATTTGTGCCTTGTACCCTGATTTTAATGTCAATCGAATCAACCAATAATCAATATGCTTTAGTATAATTTCTATGTATATATGTTGCAAATTGCTAATTCTGATAAATTTCTTTTAAAATTCTGTATGTTTTGGGTTCTTTTCCTTATTTGCTTGTCTTCATTCTTTCATTAAACATTCGTTTTGTAGATCATTCGATTCGTCAGATGATGATAACGAAATCGACGCTGATCGGCGACATTCGCCTCAACGACGCCATAATGGTCGCGATCAAAGTTTATCACCAACTTTTCGCCGTTCACCAGTATCACGTATCAAAGATAAATCAACCAATCGACAACAGAATGGGACGATAAGGTTGTGTATAAATGTTTTCAGATATACAGTTTTCTCTATTATTTGTGCTAATCGACAAGAAAGTTGTAATATTGTAATTTATATCATTAACTGTTTAAAGAAATTGCTTAACCCAAAAATTAATGATTAATGCAACTTTAATTTTTTATTTTAATTTACTTTCCATTAAGACAAAAAATTCTTTTTAAAAAGACAGATTCTTATTTTCCAAGGATATATTTACATCATTAGTTATTTATATCATTAATTAAGAGAGCATTTATATAGAAAACGGCATGAAGTATTAGAGGAACTAATAAAATTTCATCAAAATATGTTTAAATTTTATCAATATTAATTTGCTAGAAGAAGTGACATCTGTGTAAATTAGTGTAATGTTATTTACGGAATAAAATAACCAATATAGAAAATAAATTTCCGACTTTCAAATGAATATTTCAAGTTTATATTTATTGAAATTGCCATTTTTTAAATTTTTTACATAAATAATTAAATTGATGCAAAATATATTTATTTTATTTCTTTTTGATTAATTTATCCTCACTGTTTATTCATTTTTTAAATTTACTTTCAAGAAAATAAAAGTACTTAGTGGTTTATTTTTAATGAAATGGGTGGACAAATATATACATAAATATCGAAAAAAACTGTAAAGATAATCTGTAATATTTTATAGGAGGTACAATGAATTGGTATTTGAATTTTTTTAAGGACTACATTTTTCAAAAATTGAATTTTTAAACTTTACTTTTGCAGGAATGGTTCTAGTTCATCAGTTTCATCTGCTATACCTCCAACTGTCCAATCGCAGGGATGTATAACTTCGGTAAATATAAATTAGATTTTATTAAAATTCCACTTATTTCTACCAAAAAAAAAAGATCCCTTTTTTTCTTAGATTTAAATTCGCAACCCTTGACAAGATGTGTTCATACCAGTGATAGGTTTAATTTATATAAAATATTTTTCTTATTGAAAATGTTATGGACAAAAATTTTATTTTATAAATTTAAATTAGGAAATTTGATTGCTGTTGGTTGTGATGCTTTCGTAGCAATTTTACTAAATATTTGTCCTTTTTCATTTCATCTCTTCTCATTTTGATGTCTTTCTACTTTCTACTTTCACTCACTAAGTTTGCATACTTAAAAACAAACTTTTTTCTGTTGATATTAGCTCGATCTGCTCCTTTACAACTTTCTACCAATTCAACATTGTGTACAAACTATCAACGCATAGAGAGATACTTTATGACCACATGTGATCCTTTATGAAATTCTCTTCTTTTTCCTTTTTTTTTTTTGAAATTTCCAGTATAAGAAAATGAGATCAAAACTAAATTAGATCGGATTAAATTGAATCAGATCAAAAATTTTGAAAATGCAATTTATATCATACGTTCATTAAATATAATATATCACTGGGTCGTTCGCTAAGTTCAATTATGCATAAAATGCCCTAATTTAAGTATTTTGTTTATGATAGGTAAAATATCTAATTTGACAAATATAAGTACCTGATTATTGGTTATATAATATCATCTGTCAAATGATAAATTGTAGATGAATAAAGCTTTCCAGTATTAATTACTTTAAATATATTAATATTTCCCGAACAAAAACTTCTGAAAAATACATTTTGATATATTTCGAGGTTATTATGCATAAAATTCTTATCAAGTTTTTATCATTACTAAATTTCATTTTGATAAGAAGTAAGCATAACACACACACACACACATATGTGAGGAGAGGAGGGAAGCTCGTTGACCAATTTTATGCTATATATATTTTGATTACTTCAAAAGTTTTATATTGCATCTTTCTTCATCATTTTCTTCCTCTTCTTGCTGATGTGTGTGTGTGTGTGTGTGTTAAAACGGGTTTCTAATATTTACAAGCGGAAAAGGATATGTTTATCAATTCAATTCCCTTTGATATATTCATTCTATCAATCATCGTTCTTCCGAAGACTAATGATAATGTCATTGAGGGATGAAACTTTTGGATAGTTGCAGTCATGATAATCATTAATTTGAATTCTTTCAAAACATGCTTTTCATCTTTTATCAGTGACTTTTTGAGCAATTTTTCATCCCATATCATCTATAGTAATTAATTTAAAGATCAGTTTGATTGAATCTCTCATTGTTTAGTATAGTAGTTTAATCGCTTATGATTTCAAAGAATTTTAATGTTTTTTTTTCTGAAAGTTTTAAGACATTTTTTTGGGAGACTTCATCTCTTCATACTAAAGGAAACATATGATAAACAGAGCTTTTTCTTATCTTTCAATTATTCTCAGTTACTTTACTCCTTTTGTTTTTTTTTTTTTTTTTTATTTTTAAGAGAAAATACTTTGAGCAGTTGTGAGGAATTGGAAAATGGGAATATTCTCTCTGTCGGATATCATCTCATTTGATATACTTAAATTTCAGTCAATCGTATAAAATAACTAAGCATAGTTAAAAAGATCTCTAGAAAGATCTCAAGTGGTCTTAAAATGTGCGGTTTTATATTTATGCTAATATATACTGAATTCTTCATAATCTACTTCAATAGTGTAGTTGTTCGATAATTCACAGAATAATTAATTATTAATTATTTAGTAGATTACGAGAACTTTAACAAGTTGCGAGAGCTTTTATCAATTTATGAAGTTTTTCACACAGTTACAAAAAAAAATAGAAAATAGGATTTTAAATTTTGATTTTGAATTTTACGTTTATTTTAAATTATACTTAGCAGATTACAACAACTTTATCGGATTACTAAAGTTTTTATCAATTGTGAGATTTTTATTCTCAAACAACATAATGTATCAAATAATTTATCTTAATTTTTAAAAACTAAATGAATACGACTTTTCAAAAAGACGATTGAAGCAAAAGGGGAAAAAGGTTAATGAGTTTCAAAAGATAATTTGTGATGAATTCAAAGAAAAGTATCAAATTTCTTTTTATTTGGTGAATGATTGCTCGAAATGAATATCAACTTTTAGATATCAACAGGTATTTTAGGTGACATTCATGAGATGATGTCTCACACCTTGTTTTTCCATTGAATATTTTACTATTTGTAATATATTAGTATTTATTGATCAAAATTTAAGTTTTTCATTTGATGTTTTTAAATTTTTAGAAATTAGCGCAACGAGAGCAAAGTGCATCGCTACAAGAGATGAGGTTACGTACACTCGAATCACAGGTAATACCTTATTATCTTACATATTTGCTCATTAGTGTGAAATTTCAAACTTCGGTGCTAAGTTGCTTTCACAATTTTGTTGAAATAATCAAAAATTCAAGAGCTTATGTTTATACTAAAAGAAAATTTAAATTTGATTATTTATGACTTTATATTTTATATTCAAATGAACAAATCTCCTTGAACATTCTACTTAAAAAAATTAATTTTGAATTCTAAACATTTCCTTAATGAAATTTTACGCTTCTATTGATTAATTATAATTTTATTGTCAAAAAGTTTCTACGGATATGTTTTCTGTGAAAGATGTTTAATTGCGAAAGTTATCGTATTTTTAATTTTATTCGCAGTAGTTTTTTCTTTTCATCGAACTATTTGTTCTTTTAATTAAGATTTTAAATTGAATTTATGTAATCCAATTCAATTTCTGTAACTATTGATTTTCAAATATTAGTTTTCAATTTTTAGCAGTTTAAATGAATCTTATTCATTTTTTTTTTAGGAAGTTTCACTTGCCAATTTTGAGCTTGGCGAATATCTTTTTTTTTTTTTAATTTAACTTTACTAATATTGAAGTTTTAAAAGAAAAGAATTTAATTTTAATAATAATCAGTCGAAATATTCAAATTAAAAAATGAAATTACACAAACAAAAATTTGAAAATATAGAAATATTGCAGTACTTGTAATCCTATCTTGCTAGTGAAGTTCGCATGACAGCTATCATCTTCATGTTTATTAACCTTCTGTTTGTATAAAGTTTTTTTTCTTTTTTTATGCAAAATTCTAGTTGTCCTAAATTTTTGGTCATTTTAATTTTTAAAAATTTAATTCATTAAGGGCACTATTTTGTGAAGAAGTTGATCAAATTCCATAATAAATTGCTAAGAAATGCAACTGCAAAAGCAAAAAAAAAATATTCCGCCTTGAAAATTTGTGTTCTAAATGTTATCTTTTTATTTAAAATGAGATCACAACGAGTGTTCGATCAATTTTCATTAAATTACGCTCGACTCTCGATACTGCATTCTGCGAGAGGTCGTAATCCGATCTCTCAAAACAGGGTCAGAGTTAATCTTCCAAAAATGCGTAACAATTCTAAGATTTTCATTCCTTATGTCAATCGCTAATTGATAAATAGCATTACTAATTAGAAATAGAATAATTGTTAATTAGAATTTACCTTTGTTGGTTTACATGCGGCTTTATCTTCTTAGTTTACATGAAACTTCTTACTATATTTCAGTAAATTTCGCTACAATCCAATTCTTTCTAGCTCGAAAGCATAACTGAAATAAGATGATAACAGTCTCTTCCCATATATCTTAAGAATTTCAAAGAGTTTCACAAAATGAAATTGCATCATTTAATAAATCTAATCCATTTATTTTATTTTATTTTTATTTCTAAAATAAACTTAATCGATCCTATTTTTCACATTTATTTGTAATCCACCTGCTGACACATAGTGTACTTTGTAATGATTCCATTTCTAAATTAAATTAATTTTATAGAAGGCAGTCTTTGTTGTTATTTTAATATTCATAAAATAAATACAACGTTTCGATTGCTTTTTTCTTTTTTGTTTTTTTTTGCTTTTTTTTTTGTTCTTATAAAACAGACAAAAGTAATTTGCAATAAATCTAATCAGGTGGAGAATCTTCGTGATCAGCTACAAGATACAACTTCAAGACTTGGAGAAACAAGAAGCGAAAACGAACGTTTACGTTGTCTTTTTTTGAGTAGCGATGTAAGTTTCAAATAATTTTTTTTTTTTTTTTTTGAACATATCTTCTAGGAATTTTAAGTTTTTTTCTTTTTTTTTAAAGTAATTTCTAAATAATTTTCGAGGCTTGGGATAAATGTCGATTTAAGACTTCCATTTTCAAACTCTCAAAAAAGTAATGTAATATTCTGAATCCTTACAATATTCTCTTCTTTTTTTTTTCCAGGCGCAAGGCCTCTCGCAATTACGACGTAGTCTTACAGCTGCTGAAGAAGATGTAATCCGGAAACGTGAAGAAATGGAAACGCTTCGGAAACAGCTTGCCACACCGACTCGAGAAATCGATCAACAATATGAAATTAGGTAAAATTCAGCAAATTCAATATCTTTTTGTCTTGATAGATTTTCAAATTTTATATTAAATGCAATATAAGCTTGGAATTGGCAGGATTACAAATCCTAAATACTATTTATCAAATTAGAAAAGAGGAATTTTAAAAACTTATTTTTCTAGCTCAGAATATCCCAGTGTCAATATTCTAATTCTTATTTTAATATTCAACATCGTAACATAAGATTGGATTATTTTGTTAGATTATCATTTCTAGGCACAAACAAATTATTGAGCAATTTGCGAATTTGCTCAAAGTTCAAGTTGGTGCGTTGTCGCGTTTTGTACATTGCCAAACAGGTAGCGTTGAATACGCGGAATTGCGACAATGCATCGACCAATTAATTCGAAAAGTAGCTGGCCTAGATGAAGTTACTCAAACGGATGGTAAAATGAATCTCATCGAGGAAATATTGAATAATGTCTCTGAAGCTTATGAACAGGTTTAAATTCTTGACTTTTTATAAGCATTCATTCGAGAGCTATTACTTTTATTGAATTCAATTACTAAATTTTTAATCATCATTATGAGGATTAGCCCAAATTTTGATGTATGCTAAAGAAGATTCGTAATAATATGGAAATTGAAAAATGAATCGATTAGATAGATTATTTCCAAATATTTGAAATTTATTAGAGATTATTTCAACTTTTCCTAAATTTTTAACAAATATATTTCCATTTTTTTTTTTTATCACTTAATTGTTGTTTAAAATTGTTTGGTGCTAAAATCAATCAATACATTGCAAAAACAAAAGTGAAAAAATTGTACTTAAAGCTTTTTATTTTTAGGTAAATAAAGTGCTGAGAAGGACACAACGTGAAACGCAAGAAAAAGAAGTATATACGGTAAAATTATTAATTCTTCCAATGTTTTTCATTTTCTTTTCATTCATTTTTTGAGTTCTGAAGTATTAAAAATTGTTTAATTTCTAGGAACAACCGGAAGAGATTGTCGATGAAGTGCAGGATTTGGAAAATGAATTGGAAGAACTTCAGGTACAAATTAACATTCTTATATTCCTATAATGTTTATGCTTTCTCGATAAAAAAAGTAAATGATGGACCCTGAAAACTTCGCAAGTAGTGTTACTATATTGTGAATGTTTTGTGAATTTTCATCTTCCACAGTTATTTGAATTTAAATTTCTTACTCATTCTTACTCACTCGTAATTTCTTATTCATTCATTTTCGAATTTCAGGCTGCCCATGCCGAAGAAATAGAATCTATGCAATCCAAGTTCGAACATCAATTAAAATTGCTTCGAGAACGTCTACATCATGAAGAAAATCGACGAAAAAAAGCACAAGAGGAATTGCAGACATTGAATGTAAGTCTTCGAGAATTTATTTGAAAACAATAAATCCGAAATTTCTTGAAGAAAAAAGGCGGAAAAATAAAGAAGGAAAAAGGAAGATGAAAGAAGAAATGATGATCATAATATTTCCAATAAAAATTTTTTAGTCTTTAAATGATCATTCGTTGTCCACGATGAAAAAAACTCATGAAGAAATGTTGGCGGAACAAAGACAACAATATGAAGAGCAAATTATTGCGCTGCGTGAAGAGCATGCAGCGGAATTGCAGGAAGAAAAGAAAGCTACCAGGTTTTTTTTTTTTTTTAATTTTTTCACTTTCCAAGTGGTTAATGTTTTTAAAGATACTTAAGGCTTTTCTCACGAAGTTACTAAAAATCGATAATCATAACATCGAAGTGATGTTATATTCCGACGAATTCAGTTCTATCTGCTACATTTCTTAAGTTTCTTTCTTCAGTTTTTTATTTTTTACCTTCTTGACGATTTTTAATATGATTCTTGTTTTATAATTCTATATCTGCACTTGAAGTCTTTATTAAATTAGTGTAAAAAGAATGAAGGAATTAAAAATTAAATGAAGAATCAAAAATGAAAAAAGAGTGAATGAATTACTTTTTTTGTTAAATTATAGAATGGCCTTGGATGCAGTGCAGCGAGCTCATGATGCTGAATTAAGAAGTATCAATGAAAAAGTTCGTAATATTGGTGCTAATAGTGGTAACATTAAAATCTCACCTCAAGCAACCATTTCTGCGGAATTAAGAACTGATGTACAATCTTCAAGACAAAAGTGAGCATTTTTTCACTTTTTATTAAAATTATTTAATTATTTTGTTGTTACTTATTTAGCTTTCTCATTTTCCTATCTTCATGTTACAGTAAAATGTTGGAGCAAATGAGCAATGAATTGGCGCAATTGTCGGCACTATACTCTGCAAAATGTCTCGAGAATTCTCAGCTTGATGAGAAGATGTCTTTATTGCTGGCCGACAAAGAAAATCAATCATCATTAAAGTATCTGAAATATTCTTGCGTTTTTTGTTTTATTTTTAAGTAAAATTTTCGAATTATTTATGACATTTAAAACTTAATTCATTAGACATTTTACGAAATTATTTGCTGCTATGTTTCATTACTTAAATATGGCATTAGTAGAAGGTTTCTAACACAAATTTTTATGTACCTAATGTAATAATTTTAACTTGCAGTGATGTAGAAGTCCAAAATCGACGCTTGCATCGTGAATTACGGCAAAAAGACACGATAATTGAAGAGCTGAGGCGGACAGTGGCATTTCTCGAGCGCCGAAATGTTGATTCAGCAAATGAAGAACATCCGGTCAACTTTGGTAAGTTTACTATCTGCATTTTACCAATGTCTTACATGAATTTAACACTTCATAATCGGATTGAATTCTGGCAAGTAGAATCAGGATAGTCTAGAAACCCATTGTAATGTTACTGTCCAATGAGCGCAACTGTCTCTAATCAGGTCATGATGACCTCATTACTTTTCTTTCATTCATAAGATCATATGCTAAAAACTCATAAATTTGATATTCCATTTTCTCTGTCGAATGAAGTCCTTGTTCAATTGACAATGCAGATGAGGTCAATCAATGGGTTATTATGAATCATTTATACTTTATTACTCACTTTTCAAGGCTTTTTTGGCTGCAAGTGCAAGGGCCCTTTGGCATTATTATCATCCTTTGCTTATTGGAAATTTTGTAAATGTCCATGCATTCTTCCAAACTTATTCTTTTTTTTTTTTGAAAATTATTTAACTTTCGAAAAATTCTGTTAAAAAATTTAAATTATTTTGCAGAATTACCAAAACGACAGAATCGGTAAGCTTCTATATATGTAAAAAAAAAAATTTGAAATTGGCTGCGTTTCAAGCTAGATTTGATTTTTCTAGTGCTAAGTTTAAGATCACCAACTTCCGAATATATTTATAGAATTTCATAAAATTTTTTAACATCTTTCAGTTTCAAAAATTTTCAAGAAATTTCCTTCTTACGGTGATCGTAAACAGTAATAAAAGAATCATTGTCCTTCCATTGTCTGTTGCATGCTTGTTATTTCCAGACTCTGTTTTTCCTAGTAAAGCATGCTGCCTGAACTTTTACTATCAATTGTCAATTCTTCGTGTCAACCTTCTTTTCCTGCCTACCTGCTTTCGTGCCTTTAATTTAGCATTATCTGTAAAATGATTTCTTTATCGAAATTCAGTAATTATTATTTTGATAACAGAAAAGACAGCATCAATGAGATTCATTATATTAGTATTATTCTTTATTATTTTTCATATAACTAGTGCTGTCATTTTTGTGTCAAAGTGTTTCAAGTATCTATTTCGATTGTATCACATTGATATTTGGAGTGTTGTAGAGGAACGCGTAGACGACGTACCGCTGTTGCAAGAGGAATCGGTGACATCGCAACCACTTCAAATTCATTCCCCAACTCTCCAACAACAGATAACTCGCAATTTTTCTTCACTCAACAGCAACAACAACAACAAAAACAGCACAGCAACTCAACCAACAACTGTCATTTCATCGACTTGCCGTCCGCTGTCCGGTCAAGGAGTCAAATTTCGAAGAAATCGTCAAATGACGCTAAAAATGACATCAAGACGTAATGGTTGGTAATTAATATTCGTAATATGAAATTCGAAAAGATAATTTTAAAGAATTAAACTTAGAATTCAGATCAGTGAAATAAAACGAAAAATCAATATAATTTGATTCTTTATACATATTATTTTCTATCTGCGAAGGTCTACCTTATTATCATGTTATTTGGCCTTCTAATAAACGCCTCGGGTTGTTTCATCGATCCTATTCATTTTATATACAATGTTTCTAGGCATATTATTTTCCTCCATCTTGACGACGACAATTTATGACAAACATTCCAATATACTTCTTTACTAGCAGGAATATTTTTGCAGTCATATATGTTGTTGAAATGAATATTTAATGAAATTTCAGATATTCGATTCCTTAGCAATCCAGCGATACCAGTAAGTCAGTTGACAAACGATTATCCGGCCAGCGAATTACGCCGTTCGATGATTATTCCAGTCAGCGAACGTCGGAAATTCTTTGAAACGATTGCTGAATACAGTCATCCTTTCTAATAAAAAAAAGTGAAATTTCGTAAAATTTTTATAAAAATTACTCTTTTTCTATGGGACGATAAATTTAAGTCATTTTCTGCAGTATTCATTAAGAACGATGAAAAATTAATGGAAAGTGAAAATCAATTGACAATTTTGTTAGAATTACAACAATAATTAGCCAATTTGTCGGAAGAACAGATTTGCAGTGGACCATATCCATATTAAAAGTAGTACCTAGGAAAAAGCTTTAAAATTATTAAAAAATTTAACAAGCCTTAAAATTCTTCTCCATTTGTTTTAGGAAATGTTTCAGCAACTCATTTTTAATAGATAAATTATTTCATCACTATTCTCTAATAAAAAGAGCTCTTTAATTTGTGATTTTTTTTTTTGTTTGTTTTAAATTTTCTCATCGATGTTTATGCTTTTTTTTTTTTACTCATTTTCTCCATTTCTTCCTTAATAATTGATTTCAAGATATCGAATTTCTATCCTTTTCTTTGAAGAAGTTCAAAAAATTAAGCGAAAGAAGTTAAGAAATTAAGCGCAACTGATGAAATAGTGACAAAATTAATATTTTACAAAACTGAGTAATTGTCATGCGATTATTTATGCCAGTGGTAGTTGCTAATTTGAAGTTCTTGATTTTGTCCATCCTGTTCCTCTTCTTTGATGTTTGTGAAAGATTAATTACGCAACTGCCTTAATATCTCTCGTGAATTGACTCTGAATCGAACTTTTCCGGAAAACTGGCTAGTCTCGGAAATTAATAAAACTATAGTAAAATTTTATAGCTTAGAGCCATTTTCTTCGCAATCATCTAAACTTGATTAGACTTGGTTGGAAGGAAGGATATCTCTGATATGTAAAAATATTGTTGAACTGTTGTTTTTCCTGTTGTGATATTACTAAACACCAAAATATTTTTTACTTTGAGTAACTTTGGACTCTTTATTTATTAGTAACGAAAATTCAAAACTTAATCTTTAAAGAATTTCGAATTTCGCAAATTATTATTATATTCAGAGTATTGAAAAATTTATCTTTTTCAAGAAAATTCTACATTGCAAGCTGGAAATGTAGCCAGTGTATTATTAAATCATAAATTAATTTAGAAGTTGCTAAATCATAAATTAATTTAAATCTTATTCCTGGACATGCCTATTATAAATTTCCCTAAAGCGTTAAATATTGAAATGTCATCCGTTTAACGAACAATATGCATTGTTGTGATTCGTTTGCTGTCTGTATATCATTGTATAATAAACGAAATTCCTCATCATAATCTTGGATACAGATTTGAATGTTTAAAGTGTTATGCAGATCAAAAAAAACCGTATTCAAATTACTTTTGTTCCGAGTAAGAATTCGTTCAGGAATATATTAATTTTAGATATTATATACTGCTATTTCTAAAAACATGAATTTCTCAAAAATCTACAAAAAATGACATTCGTTGTTTCTGAAATGAGTGATATTTCTTCTGGAGTGCATCGAAACATCAGATGACTTGTCACTTCTTTATTAGTGAAATGAACATTTAAATACATGAGGCATCACGAACAATAAAATTATCACAAACAAAAACTAAATAAAAATAGCAATCAGAATTCACCGGTTACCGAAAAAAAATGAAATCTAACAAATAGCCTATAGTAATACCATTTGAAGAGACTTTAGAAAAAATTACAAATTAAAAAAGTAGAATCACAGAATACGATGTATATTACATAAAGACGGCTACGTCTTATTTCTACATTTGGAACAGTGACTAAATCTCGAAGAGTTTCAGAATTATACCGACTTTTCTTCTATTTTATGCAAATAATTCTTCAAAACGCATTCCTATCAATTAATACTGAACAATAAAATATTACCAGAAATAGCTGCTATATGGATTTGTATTAAAATTTTGTTAGAAATAATGAAGATCAGATATAAAACATGGAACATAAGAGTAACCAAAGTCTAGAAAAGTGAACTTAATATGTGGACAACTACGAATAATTTTAATAAGTCCTAAAATTCAGTGCAATCATTAACACCAGCTAAAAATCAAATCGTTCGGAGTATTTCTTCATTTTATCTCTACATGAATTATAAGATGAAGCGAACAAATTCGTACAAAATTTGCGTTTTCTTTCAAACGCTATCTTTCACTTTTTCAATGCTTTCATATGATTTAATGCTGAACCAGCTTTAAACCATTCAATTTGAGCCGCATTAAAACTATGCGATAGCCAGATCTGTTCTTCTTTACCATTAGCATGTTTCAGAATGCACTTCAATGGCTAAAAAAAAAAAAAGAAAAAAATCGAAAGTTCAAAATTTTTAGATTTTATGGAACATCAGCAATACTACTCATTTTTTCTACTGATGGCAAGTTAATAATTACAATTTCATACCTTAATAATGAAATTATATCTAAAAGTAGTAAAAAGCAAAATTAATGAATGCAATAATGAAGAATGAAAAATTTGTAACCAAAGCAAAAAATAAAAGCACCTTTTCAGGCGCGAAATCTTTCAAACCAACAATCGATATCTTATCGGTCGGTTCAACTTTATTGTAATCATTTGGATCAGCAAATGTTAATGGAAGCATTCCTTGTTTTTTCAAATTTGTTTCTAAAAGAAAATTTCGATGATATAAAAAGTTTCATGTTTAATCTCTGAAATCAGTTGATTAGAATGAACTTTCAACTTATACGGATTGTATTTTTTAATACCTTTTCTTTTGTGTTCTACTCATAAAGCAAAAAAAGCTGCTTAATGTAACGAAATAGTGAAATTTGAGAAAAAGAATTTGAAACGATCACCATGTTTCGAAGTGTTATGTAATTGCTTACTAACGGTAGTTAATCAGTTCCAAACAATTTTTGATTTAAGATGAAGTACTAACTGAGTATTTTCTTTATCACATTAAATTTGCCACTGAACTAAAATGTGAAATACCTACCGTGAATTCGAGCAAAACTTTTTACAATGATCGCACGTCCACCGAGATGCCGAGGTTCCAAAGCTGCATGTTCACGTGATGAACCTTCACCATAGTTTCCATCACCTACTGCTACCCACGCTACTCCTTTCGACTTGTAATGACGTGCCGTTTGAGGTACTGTATCATATTTGTTTGTTAAATGATTACGAACCTACAATAATCGGAAATTTTTTTTTCCATAATCAAACAAATTAAGTTTCAGAGTCCGAGTATTACTAATTTTAAAAAATCTTTGAAAAAGGATCTAATTATTAAATGTCTTCTTAACTCTCAAGAATTATTACCTTATTCATCTCACCATTCTCAGCATTGACAGCAGTTAAGAACAGATTATTTGAAATATTATCCAGATGGCCACGAAATTTCAGCCAAGGTCCAGCAGCACTGATGTGGTCCGTTGTACATTTTCCTTTTACCTGAAGATTAAAATGTTAAAATAGCATAAGTGAAAACTAAATTATGAAAATATTGACAATTTATTGAACTTTATTTAATCACAGCAATTTAAACCCTGTATTTTTTAAACAATTTCACCTGGTCAAATTTAATTTTTCTTCAAGAAAATTTGCAGTGAAATGAAGCTGAATTCGTCCTTTTATGTAACTTACTTTAATTAATATTAACATATTTTCGAGATCTTTCCCATCCCAAGGACTGAATGGTTCTAGAAGTTGCAAACGTTCGCTGTTTTTATTGACCACAACCTCACCACTTCCTAATGGAGCTTGATAATAGTCTTCACCTCGATCATAACCTTTTGGTGGTAGGCTATCACCGCTTGGTGGTTGCAATTTGAATTTGCTACCTGAAATTATATATTTCTCAATTAAGAAAAACAATCGTTTAGGTTAAATTTAACGACTACTTTTTGCATATAAGGCTTGAGAGTATTACTACAACCAACCAACTGCGTTCAAAAAATTCTTATGGTTCAAAAAATCTTCTGAGCGGATGCTTGAGTATATCAGCTCAAAATAAATTTTCCGCTCATAATTTCAACTGAAATTAAGTAATATGCGTCCATAAAAATTTTACGAAAATATACATGGTGCTGATCTATATAAGCTTTAAAAAATCAGAAAAGCATGAAATATTAAAAAAGAAAATACTATAAAACAATGTGATATAACAAAGCTACCGCTTGGAGTTTCAAGCTCATCGGTTCGTGGATCGAAATCAAGGCGACCGGCTATAGTCAAGGCTGTAACTAGTTCAGGTGAAGTAACGAATGCATGAGTTGCAGGATTTGCATCGTTCCGACCAGTAAAATTTCGATTATAAGAAGTTACAATCGTATTTTTTTCGCCCTAAAATTAAAACAAAATATTAAATAAAATTCATACCCTTTATAATACTACCAGTCTCTCTGACCATTAAAAAGACAAGTTGAAAAACGATCATGATAATGTTATTTTATAACTTTTTTCTGACCTAAATGATAAGAATTTATGAAAAAAATGTGAAGGAAAATTTAAAGAATAATCCAAAAATAATTGATAAGATTTACCTTCTTAATGTCTTTCCTATCCCACTGACCAATGCATGGACCGCAAGCATTTGCGAGTACTATGCCACCAAAACTTTGGAAAACATCCGTCAAGCCATCTCTCTCCATGGTTGCTCGAATCTGTTCACTTCCAGGTGTTATTGTAAATTTCGATTTTGCCTTTAATCCTTTGTTAAGAGCCTGGAAAGAAAATTCCAGATAACTTCAATTTCGAAAAATATCAATTAAATAAAACTTTTTATGAGGAAAAATCTTTTCATATACAACTTGTATATAACTTTTTACTTTCTGTTTCGAATGATAACTTCATTTCTGAAACTCACATAAATGGCGTAAAAGAAAGACAAAATAAAAGAGAACTTTTTAGATCATTGAAATATCATCTTAGTCATAACCGCAAATGTAACTCTTCAAAAGGAATAGTAAATGATATTTTAATAAAGACAGCTCCTTCATTTATAAACAAGTAAATAATTAATTAGAAACCAATAAAAAATTCTGACTCTTGCCTTTTCGGAAGTAAATGAATGATTACCTGTTTTGCAACACTTGCGGCACGTGTCATATCTTCGTAAGAACTATTCGTGCAAGAACCAATAAGACCGACTTTAACTTCCAGTGGCCAATCATTTGCCTGTGCATTTTTCCCGAGAACATCAATTGGATGCGCCAAATCCGGAGTAAACGGTCCATTAACATGCGGTACCAGTGTACTTAGATTTATTTCAATCAGCTAAAATTAATGTTTGAAAAAATTCGAAGATTTCGAAAGTTTTGAAATTAAATTTCAGACAACCATATTTTATTTGACTAAAGTTAAAAAATATTTTTATTTTTGGTTTCTATTCTACAAGATTCTTTATAAAACCAAAAAATATAGTGATGAGTTCTCAAAAGTCTATTTGTATTCTTCAACAATTGGATTTCCAAATCAAATTTGAAAGAATCCAAAGCACGGAAAAATTTTATCTTCAACCCATCTAAAAATCTCTTCAGAGTTAAAAGAAAGAGGGAACAAAAATCTCCACCTATCCATATCTCACCTTGTTATACTCGGAACCTTCATCTGGTGTTAGGATTTCCTTATACCGCATTGCTTCATTTGCAATTGCTTCTCGTTTTGTAGCTTTCAAATATTGTACCATACTATCATTAAAGGGAAATACCGATGTTGTTGCACCAATTTCTGCACCCATATTACAAATTGTACTCATACCGGTTGCTGATATTGAATCAACACCAGGGCCTAAAGTTGTTTTTTAAATTTCATCTAAATTCTGCATTTATTAAAAAAATAATAAAACAATTTTTTCAAGTGAATTAAAAAGCATTATAACTTAGTAAAGGGTGAGCAGAACTGTAGCGATTTAATATTTCCCTGCAACCTAATCGGTGCAATATCTAAATTGCTGGTTTTTCTTTTGAATATATTAGAGCAGCAAAATCATACCGAAATATTCCACAATACAGCCTGTGCCACCCTTTACAGTAAGTATATCGGCTACTTTCAAAATAACATCCTTACTGGATGTCCAACCTGAGAGTTCACCTGTCAATTTGACACCAATTACCTAAAAGCTCGATTTTTTTGAAGTTATTGGAGAGCACCAAAAGATTAACGATCACATACTAAAAACTTGAAGCTAATTTCTCAATTCAGAAAATCTAACAAAGTTACTTTTGGACATTTCAACTCCCATGGAATATCTGCCATGACATCAACAGCATCAGCACCTCCAACACCAATACATAAACCTCCCAAACCACCTGAAAAAGCATTTTCATATCTATTCTAAAACTAATAAATCCTAGAATGGCTAGTAATTTATTGAGTCAAAGTTAATCTATCTCTTTCAAAATTGTAAAAACAAAAAAAAAAAAAAAAAAAAAAAAAAAAAAAAAAAAAAAATGAACAAGATACTATATAGTGAGCTGTAATTGAGGAGCTTGCTTTCCTGACAAAGTTAAAATTCATAGAAATATGAATAGATCCGATACAAGTGAAAAATTTACTAACAATTTATTTCAGTTAGAATTTCCATCGTACTCTCATAGCATAAAAAATGAGGAAATTCTTATTCTTCTTCCTGAGGAAGAAAATTGCAAGAAAAAATGTCAAAAAAAAAAAGAAGAAATATTAAAGAAGGCATACCTCCCATTGGCGTGTGACTATCCGTACCTATCAGCAAAAGTCCAGGAAAAGCATAATTTTCTAAAATAATCTGATGAATAATGCCACTTCCTGGTTTCCAGAAACCAACACCATATTTATTGCTTGCTGAGGATAAAAAATCATAAACCTATAATAAAATATACTCTGTTACTTTAAAAGAAATGTGATTTAGTTTACAATTCTAATAACAATGTCTTTTGTTAACAATTATTGATCAAAAGACATAGTTTTCTAAGGAAAATATATTTGGAAGAAAAGAACCTCCTTATTGATATCATTAGCTCGTTTTAAATCAGCAGCTCCTCCTAACTGTGCTTGAATCAAATGATCGCAATGAATAGTTGATGGCACTGCAACATTTGGAAGTCCTGAGGAGATAAACTGTAGCATGGCCATCTAAAATTAAAATAAAAGCATAAACTTTAACTCTGTGTGCCAAAAAATAATACCGTTTTATTTCGTCAAATCATTTATGGACGTAACATAGTGCATTTTTATAGCAAACTGAATTTCTGATATTTTTGCAATAAAAATAAGACCTGTGCAGTCGCATCCTGCATTGCTACTCGATCTGGCCTCAGTCGTAAATATGAAGTACCCCGCTCAATCTCTTGCTTATCTGGTTCATCCAAATGTCCATACAATATCTTCTCGGATAATGTAAGTGGTCTTTTTAACCTAAAATCTAAGAATAATTAAAAGTGTAAGGAATTATTTTCCAAACTCCTTATCTTCTTGAGATCTGAACTACTCTATATGGCAAAACTCCTATGTAATTCCTCAAAAAAAGAACTAACCTTTGTCGTATAATATTTATATTTCTTTCCAACTTTTCATATGGTAGTATGGGGGACTCTTCGATATTATTCATCCGTACTTTTGCACCAAGTTTTGAGTATAAATGTAACAAACGTCGTCCATTATGATGTGCATTCAAGATGGGAATTTCAATTATGCGTAATATCATTTTTCGACAAATCTGAAGAACTCAATTCAATTCTAAGAATTCAAGCGAAAAACGAATAAAAGGAAAAGGATATCGTTTCGATGAAGATTTTTTATGCCACTAAAAATGATTATAGACATGAAATTTGACGAAATAAACAGATTTTGAATTTGGACTTGACCTTTGTACTTTAAACCAAAAATTTAAATTATTTAATCCTAACGCTTCAAATTCATTGTTATCTCAAAGCATCATAGAGATCTCCATACAATTTTTTCTATTTATTTCAACAACAACAACAATAACAACAATTCCTCAAGGACCACGTGAAGTATTCTCTCTCTCTCCCTCTCTTGTGAGAGAGAGGGCAAGAGAAGGAGAAAGAGAGAGAGAGAATGACGAAACGATCGGTCAATTCACTTCTTGACCATGGAGAGTTCCAGACTTATCAAATGGGTGTCAAAAAACAATCAATTCAATCAATATCTCATTTTTTTCATAACAAAAATAACTGGAAAGAGCTGTTGAAAGATTATTCTTGCTCTACTAGATCCTATAACCCCTCAAGATCAGAGTGATTGGTATTATCATTATCGGTGTGCTTCCTCATTGCTTCGCTGCATTCTTTCTCCATCCCATCAGTCTATCTATCTTTCTTTGCAATACTGACAGCATCATATAGTATGAATATCCTCAAATCTATCTTCCAATCTTTAATCTCTGTTGCAGAACTACTTTCTTACTTTTCTCAATCTCTAACTTTTCCTATTTTAATGATGATTTAGGTCAAAATATTGAATGAATTCTCGAGATCATGATATTATATTTTATAATTAATATCAAATCGTGTGAATGAATTTTTTCTAACAATGTGAAGTAATTGAGTAAGATGAATTGCTGTTCACCTCGAATGATGCTTTAGTTCAAACTATTGAATGAAGTCTCGAAGTTATGTTTTCTGTTACAATTCTGTGCTGGAAATCAGCCAGCAAAGTTTATTTTCTTGGCTTAAAGTTTTCATTTATACTGCAAAGCTTATCGACAGCATTTCCAAATTATCATGAACGATGCGATATTTACAAATGGCTGATTCTATCTAATAGTTATCGAGAACCAAAAAAATTTCTAAATATCTCATAGGAACTGTCACCATAAGTTACCACTATTGCCATCCATGTCATCATTATCAGTTGTTCTATTATTTTATTGCTAAATTAACAGATTAATAGGAGCGATGCATGAGGAACATTTTCCATCTTATAAATTTCTTGTTTTCACTTTGGATTATTTACGGCCCGAGCAGTTAAATGCGAAAGTCTTGGTTGAAAGTGATCAGTTTACTTGGATATTCTCTAATAATCGCTTGTCACACAAAGAATAATGCAGTGATCAGTTTACTTGGACATTCTTTAATAATTGTAACATAAACGAACAATCGTTGTTCCCTCAATTAATAAAATTTCACGAAGCGGTGTACAGAATCGATGATCATTTCTGCTTCCTTCGTTCATTTCTTCTTTTCCACTAGTTCCATCTACGATTCTTTGACCCCGCTGATTTGAAGGTTTTAGACAGAAATTCTAATTGTTAAAATTGGAATTCCAATTGGCATCCCAAGTGCTTTTTCATAATGAAAACAGAGATGAATGATTGTTCTCAACAACAATCTAGGAAAATGCTTGTCAATATTAATTCATTAAGTCACAGGCAAGGACATCATTTCCTGAAAGCACTATTTTGGAAAATCCTTCATGGATATCATCTAGAACTTTGATTCAAAAATATTTTAACTCTACTTCATTTTTCTTTCCCATTTAGAGCAAAATTTGATATATATACAGCCTGCTTTTCTATACAGATCCAGATAAGTACATAGATTAGAAATCCTTACTGGTATTTGTCAAGATTCAGCCGATATTCATGAACTTTTGAGATTTTTTTTTCACTTTGATTGAGTTCAGTTGGATAAGTTTCCACTAAATTAGGAAAACCATTGTGGAAAATAAGTTTAGTTCAATTATTTTCATCAAATTGATTGGGTCGAATTCAAAATATGCTCGAAATCTCCCGATCTTCTGTTATGCTTAATATATCGATTGGAAAAAGAAATCATGCCAATTTTTCGAATATATGCAATTTATTCGTTTAAAATTTAAATTGGTTTTCCATATTTTATTGTTTCAATAATACAGGAACAATTTAACAACATGAAACTATAATTTAGATTACAAATTTAAGATCTTCAGCATAATTAAAGAAAAATATTTATTTGGTATCCTGGAAATTTCCGAATTTTTCCGCGAGCTCTTAGATAATGTGATTGCATTCTTCAACAGGAAAAATCCTTATTTACAGTAAAAGCAACAAATATAAACCTAAGAAATGGTAAACGAATTGAGCAATACAACACGGTTCCCACAGCATATTTCGCCTCCAATTTTTTCCTAAAAGTTGAATTTCTCCTTTAAAATCCTTAAAGTTTTATTAAAATTTGTAAAATTGTATAGGAAATCGAAAGTTAACTCCTTTAACGATATTAATAAGACTCGCCATTTTCTTTAAAAGAAAAATTCTTCTAAAAAAAAAAAGTTTTTCTGGAAAGCACAGATTATGTTGATAACCTTTTGATGCTTACAAAGGGCCTAAAATCCCAATGGATGTCAAAATTATAGATTATTTTGAATGATAGAAAAAAAAGTAGTAGTTGAAGTTACTTACCAGTCGCCGAAGTTTGTGCTCTTGCGATCTCTGAAATTATAATAATTGTTAAAAGTCTGATGCGACCAAGTTTCCAAATTCATATAGATTCAATCAGATCAGCAAATTTAAGATCATAAATTAAGTCTTTTTGAATATTCCGGTACGTCTAGTTATTTAAAAAAAATCATCAAAATTATGTTGTTAAAAAAAAAAAAAAAAAAAAAAAAAGAAAGAAAAGAGAAAAAAAATAGATAAATTTAGGATCCTCCAATCGGATAATTTTTCATATAAATTTGATAAATGTAATCTTCATTTTTTTCTTTCACTGTGGAAAAGAATATTTTGCACTCCTTCAAAAGTGCACCTTTGTTTGCTTTTTTTAAAATTGCTCTTTATAGATAATAAAAAAATGAATTGAAGAAGTTTAACAATTAGAAATGTGCACTTTTGAAGGAGTGCAAAATAGATAAAAAATTTAATTATAAACAGGAATTTGCTTGGGATCAAATTTAAAAAACGGTCTAGGAGGCTTAGGCCTAAGCCTACGATTTCCATGATTATTTTATTGCAATAGCATTGCATTTCGTCGAAGGATCGATGTAAATCGAAATTTAAGAAATTTCGAAATATTTTAAAAATTCATTTTTGTTAGCATTACTGAAATGTGCAAAATTTTGATTAATTTTAATTTAAATAACAATATTTATATAGTATCGAAATATAAATGTGATAATTATTCCGAAATTAGAATTCCGGAATGAATATATTAAATGAAATGAGTTTGCAGATGAACACATGAAGCTGTTTTGAGAAAATATGGAGTCGCACCGCTTAGTCACTAAAGAAGCTATTCTGTACTGAATAAATAACTATTCTCCACCAAAACTTAGAGAGAAAAGGTTAAAGGGCAATATTGTAGCAAGCCTTGAGATGATTCGGTAAAGGATGTGATCAAAAATGGCCAAGTTGTGAAATCTTTTTTGTGGCCCAACTTATCTCTCAATAATCAGCAACGAGTATAACAATTCAATCATTAATAACATGCAGCATGCTATGAGAAACAAAAACAGAACACTATTATTATCATATCATTACAATCATTATAATCACTATTATCATTAACATGCACACCCTTTCGATGAGACGATGGTTGAGAAGAATGTAATGAAAGTAATCTTCCTGATTTCGTTTGAATTTGAAATGTTTCCTCCAATTTTCTCGCAGAATTTGATGAATTTTGTAATTCATAACAAGATGTATTCGAACGATTATCATTGTAATCAATGGTTTTGTTTTCATCATTATCATCATCATCATCGTCATCGCCACTGTCATCATCCATATATCCGGAACCTAGAAACAATGGCGATACGGATATCGTAACAGTATCAACCAAGAAGTTATGATATAAAAGGACATTATAAAACACAATAAATCACACCGTGCAAGTGAAAATTTTTTTTTAAATTTACAGTGATTATTCATATTTCATCACTTTTTTTTTCAAACGGAGAATAACATGTCATCCTTGATACCAAGCAGCATTCTGAACTCTAGAACTTATTCTAGAGCTTTATTAAAAGTTTGAAGAATTGCACTGAAGAGATTTCTTTCATTTGAATTCATTAATCGATGAGCAATATGCTGTTTTTTCTGGCTTGCTTGAAATTATTGAGACGAAAATACGGTTAGTTTCATGCAGAATATTTGAAAAATCGATGTATAAAAAGACGAGTTTTTTTTTTCTGTTTTTGTTAAAAGAATTTTTAAGCCTGTTCAAACTGCAAAAAAAATTCGAATAGTTTTAAATCTTTCTAGACTGGATTAGCCCTCTCTAATTTATAACTTACTCTAGTTCGCTATTAACCTTTTAATTTATAACTTATCTCAATTTAATCTAATCTGGATTAACTTTCTCTAATTTATAACTTATTTGATTCAGTTCCGTCTGATTTATAATTTATCCTAATTCTCCCTATTTTGACTTAATTCCCTCTAACTTACAACTTGTCTTAGCTCCATCTAATTTGATTCAACTATTCGGCAGTCAATTTTATTTGATGGATTTGATATCAACTGCTATTTTCTATTTCACTAATCTTTACACTTCTGTTTTTTTTTTTTTGCTTTTATTGAATCTTATGTTTCATGCTAACACAAAAGGATTTCTAATGAAAGATTCTAAAATGATCAAATTTTTCAAAGACATCACAATGTTTGTTGAATAAACCACAGTTCATTATACTGTTCATCATTAGTCTTGTGTTGTTTTCGGAAGAATTCATAAATCAAAATGATTTTGGAATTTTCAACATTGCAAAATAAAAAAAAACAAACCTTCAGTAAACATTAATGCAACTTTATTGTTTGGTAAATTTCCTTCTGAAAATAAAAAGAATTATTTCATGACAAACTGCAGAAAATTTGCAACAAATTTCCCAATGTTATTCAAAATTTAAATTCGAAAATCAATAGAAATTGAATCCATTCAAGTCCAAATTTTGTTTGATTCTTCTCAAATGATACTACTAAAGGATCCACAAATAAAGAATAAGTAGTAATTTATATCTTATTTTTCACATTTTTTGATATCCATATTACACAAATCTTTTAGACTCTTGGTAAGTTATAAATTTATCTTAAAAGATGGCAAATTCAATTTCAAGGAATTAAATTTTCAAAAAATTCCAAATTTTTACCTTTTACAACAATATCAACGAAGTGTTCACCGTTATCATTTATCGCAATACATCGATATTTGCCAAAATCATTTTTGCTAACATTCTTGATAGTCAATATGTGTACGCTATGATATTTTTCAGATGCTTGATGTGACTAGAAAAATTAGCATTAGAATTCGAATATTTGCAGATTTTTCAGTCGATTTCAATTTTGCTCTTTGATCTTTTCGCTCTAAATATTTATTGTCATTATGAAACGAATTTTTCTGCAACTTAGCAACAAATTTGAAGAAATGGAAAACTTCAGTCTTTTTTAAAGCATGATTTCCATACTGCATCGTCTTCAAGCAGAAAAATATAAAATACGAAAGAATCTAAATGATCAATTTTCTTAACTTACAAGTGAAAATGATGAAGAATCGAATATTTCTTTTCCATTTTTTTCCCATTTTACCAAAGGCCTCGGCCAAGCTTCTGCGTTGCAAACTAAGCTAATCTGACCACCCAACGCTACTTGAACGATTTCAGCCTGTGGTACCACTACTGGTTCAACTGAAATATTACACAGTTATAGTTTCTAAATATTTTTAGAATTTTATCAGATTTGTGCCAAAACAAAATGCCAAGAAAGTTTCTGTTATTTTGTCATTAGTGCTTTTCTATCTTATTTGTCCTTAATTTAACAAACAATCAGAAATGCATCAATTTTTTTCACATTCAATAGAACAAAATCATTTTTCTACACAATCATTTTTTCTTTTCAACTGTCAAACTTTAAGTTTCCAGATTTCAACAGTCTTGTCAATAGGACAGAAAAACAGAATATCTATTTGATTTGTTTATAAACTTTGAAGTAGATTTCAACGTCATATTGAAAGTAGCAAATATGATATGCATTTGATTATATTTATGACTGTTGCTCGATAACTCACACGTTACGTGTAATTTTACGCTCCATGACTCATCCGGTGGTACACCATTACTTGCGATACAGATATAATCGCTCATGTGTTTGCGATTTACTTTAATGATAGTCAGATCGGAACCATTGAATACGCTTGCTGAAATTGGCAACATTTGAACTTTGATATTACGGTGAGGATCTTTGATTTGTATGTTTTACTTATATTAATTTTCTCAAGTCAATATATCAGGCTATTTACTTTAGTCCAACGAATCTTCATCAGTTTTCAATCAAAAATTCATGAACCTCCATAGCCAGTTGCGCCATTAAATCGAATAATTTGTCGATCTTGTCTCCTCCAAACGATCGTTGGTGGTGGGTCACCAAATGCTCGACATGATAGAGTAACATTTTGACCTTCACGTACTTCTACAGCTGATGCTGTTGTTCGGGCCACATATGGTGGTACTAAAGATAAATTTTTTACAAATGAATGAATTGATAAAAATGATGAGCATTTGCTTAGTATCAAATTTATATATGATGATCGAGAATAAATAGAAATGTTGGAAGAAATCAAGGAATAAGGCAAAGAGTTGAGGGAGGTCAAGACAGAACAATATCTCGAGATAGCTGCGATAAAAGATTATCAATATTGCAATAATTTAAGCCATATGTATAAGTTACTGTCGAATGTACTGCGTGATTATGATTTGTCATTTATTTTTAAATCTTTTATGCTTCATTTTACTAAATTTACAAAAAAACTCAAATCGGCATTTCTGTCAAAATCTTCCTGAAATATAAATTTCAGGTAAAATCCCTTTCCGTTCTATGCATGCAATTTTACACCTAGAAATCTGAACAAAATTAATTTCCTATGTATTTGAATTTTTAAATGTCTAAAATTGATGAATAATTTAGTATTATGTTTAGTCTTTTCCAATGAGTCTACTTGCAGTAGCAAAAATTATTTAAACTTACCTCAGGCTTAATTAATTCAATCTCAGCTTACTTTCAGCAGCAGGTGGTATGTAGAAATCCCTATTGATCTCTTTAATAATTCACCTGTTTCTTTTCTTTTCTTCATCTCAGTCATTTATTATTTTTAGTAAGAATATAGAAGGAAGAAAAGGTCAATGAAGAAAAGGTCAATTTAGCAGCTATTGAAGCAAAACGCCCATTTCTTGAAGAAAACAAAACAAAAGCAATTAGGCTTATTTGTTCCCTTTATTTTATCACCTTGATAATAATTCTTTAGTCATCATGAATCCTGAATGATTTAATTAATATTTTGATTTATCTTTTTCGAAAAAAATTTGGAATTTTTTACTTTTTTTTTTTGGAAAAAAAGCACCAAATTTTTGGATTCAATATCCTTTTCTTCTATTTACTTTTTGATTAATACGTAATTATGCAAGCGAACAAATAAACGGAAAGATCAATTAATAGAAAATTATTAGAACTAAAATTAATAGACATACAGAATAATGTCAACAAAATCTCCAATTTCCAACTTGTATCATAACGATTTTTGATCTTAATCGAAAGTTTAATTTAATTTAGCATCCAAGATTGCAGAATTTTTGGCAGTCAATTTTTACAAAATTTCCAGGAAATTTTTATTGTTGCAAAATAAAGCCCAAATATTTTATGAGGATAAATTTTGTTTACATTGGTGCTCATTACTGGACAAACAATGTGACCCTTCGTAATCTTTGGATGGCGAAGAAAACGGATGAGAGAGAAGATGGATCTAATCCTAAATAGTTCCCACAACTGGCCAAGAGAAAATGGACTTCTTTTTAGCAGTAAGGCTTGGAAGACAGTAAACAACAAATCAAAAGCAATAAAGATGAATTAATAAGCTTTAAATTGTTGGCTAATGGACTATTTTGTTTTCAAGCAAGAGCCTGGGAAGAGGATTAGACTGATATCTTCATTTCGAAGTCTGTTCATAAAATCTGGCAGGCTGAATTATGAAAATGATTGATTGATAATTCAATCAATCTTTTCCTCACTATTTTTCCTGAAAGTTAATCCTTGACCTTTGAAGGCTCATCATATATCATGCGGTGCTATCAGTATCTATCACTATCCATAACACCTTGCATAAAAATAAATGCATTGATTACTAACTTGTTTTATTCAACCAAAAGATTACCTTTGATACGAAGGTAACCAGTTTTTGAAATCACTGGATCGGTATTGAGCTGACATGAGTAACCACCTATGTCATTTTCCTGAAATGGGCATTTTTCGATAATTTGGTCAAAATATAGTTAAATTTAAAATTCAACTATTATTTAAGTTTTAAGCCTGACTTGAACATCCTTGATAACTAAAATCCATTCATTATTCTTCATTGACCGTTTAATTTCATATTTGTGTCGTTGCCGGAATACCTTAAATTTAACTTGAAAACTTCGAATTTAAATTGAAATAGTTTCATTTCTAATCTACAGTGATAGTATAAAAGATGATATAAAACTGGAAAAAATTGAAAAGCAATGTAAATTTCAATAGAATTTTGCAAATTACGAGATGAATTTATGAGAAATAAGATATAAAGCAAACTCTTTCATCAAAAGCAATTAGCCTTGGTGGCATATCTGCTCGAGCAAATGCTACCTGCAAGGAAGATAAATGCAATTAATAATTGAAAAATTTGCCTCAGCTAATAAATAGATCAGATTAAATTTAGAGATTTAGTCTTACGTTTGTTCTATTGATCTATAAATTACTGAATAATGATACGTTCATTTCGGTGATGTTGCGTATTCTCGGATGTCATTCCGAATACATCAATGGTAATGTAATCCAAGTATCAGTAGATTCGCTAATTCAAGACAGATTAATCACTAGGTCTTCAGAATTGCAATGATAAAAATAGAATAAAGGCCCGAAGCGAATCTGGCATGAAAAATCGATCGTTTGACTTTGTTACAGGGATGAAAGATTAATCGAACAGTCTAATAGTGAATTCTTCTAATTTCCCTCAGAATAGCTGGAGCATGCAATGAAACTGTTATATTCGGTAAAGCGAATGATTAGAGGAACTGTGGGACGAAACGTCTTCAACCTATTCTCAAACTTTCAATGAGTATGACGTCTGGTTTATTTGAATGAGGCATAGATTTCAAGTTGGCCATTTTTTTTTTTTTTTTTTTTGGTCTGACGCTGTGGAATGAACCAAACGTTGAATAAAAGTATAAATCTTCCGCTCAAACCTTTTTTTTGAGCATAATCACGGACTTCAGGTATGTTATCGAGTTTTTGCGAATGTTTAGCTTTATGAAATTTTCAAAAATTTTGCAAAAATTTCGATAAATTTTTGAAAATCTATCGAATTATAACTCATCTTTATATTTCTCTCATTTCTTTGCTGTTATTTTTCGTTTATCTAAAGTAGGAACATGGAAAGCTTTATAGTAATTCAAAAGAATACCATATGTTTCCCAAGCTTTGATATTTGGCACTTGAATTCAACATCCTGACCTTTGACTGCGGTGACATTCTCCATCGCAGGTTCAACAAATGCAGGTATCGTTTGTCTACCGCATGCTACAAAAAAAAAAAAAAAAAAAGAAAAAACTTTCTGAAGTAATTTCAAAAATTTTTTAAAAATTTTAAATTAATGGCCATTTGGATATCTATAATCTTTTTTTTTCACTTACATATTTCATTTTTCCTTGAATAAAAGGTAAAAATTACTGAGATTATCGAACTGCATATTTATATTTTCCCTTTTATTAAGGATCCATCCGATTTGATGACTGCAAATTGCTCTTTACGGTTGTTGCATTTGAGCATTTTTCCAATGGAAAAATTGCAAAATTTTTTTTTTTTAAATTGATCATTAAATTTGCCTAAGCGGTTTTTGTCACTCTCCCATTTTCCAGAAAATAAGATGGCTTGGAATAAAAATAAATTAAACTGTAATCGAATTGAATTACTGCTAAATTTGCTTTGATATGGGAGAATCGATAGGAAAAAAGACTTCTGAATTTAAATACTTTCTTTTCTTTCTCTTTACACCGTCAAAATTAAATCTTAGAGAAAATATTCTAAAATAAGTGTAGACTGCTATCAATACGAAGTATGCTTTTTTAAAGATAATTATTTCATTGATTTAATTGGAAATTTCGATAAAATTTTAGGATTGTAAAAAATAAAATAAAATTACACTTTCTTCAGAAATATTTCAATAATGATGATGGCGATGATTCAAAGTGAATAAATTTTTTCTCTCGAAAAGAGAAAATGCTTTAATTCCCATATCAACAAAGCTTCACATTAAGATAATAAATTATAAAAAGCTTACTTCTAAATTGTTTATTTGTCGTTTGCTTATTTATGAAATTTCATTGTTAATCAAATTTTTATTTTATTATTTAAATTTAGTATTTTCCATCCTTTTTTATTAAGTTAGTCAATCCTAAATACATGAAAAATAGTCCAATGTTTAGATACATGAATTATTGATGAAATTAATGCACAAATTCAAATTAGAATTGCATTAACTAATCACAGCAGAGTGAAAATTCGGTAATCAGTAATAATTACATTATTTTTATAGTAGTGATGATGACAATAGGATAATGATTAATCAGTTGATTCATTTTTGTTATTTATTGAAAAAAAAAAATCTCTTCATAATTCCAGATAAATTTTCCAAAATAAATGAAGCAAAAAAGTTTTACCATATATCAGTCGGAAATTGAGCAATTCTATATATAAAGCATTGTCTTTTAAGCAATTTGAGATGATTTTATAACTGATTAAGAATTTTTTCTAGATTTCACGTTAGAAATTATTTAAACTCTTTTTCTACTAATTTTTTCGAATTCAATTATTTTGAGACTACAAACTTAATTATTTTAAAGACACCTTCAATTTTGTTTTATTTATCTACTTTAAATACCAACTAATTGTTTTTATTTTCTTTTCTTTGGAAATTCAAAAAAAAAAAAATTTGACGAACTTAGTCTTTGAACTTTTATAATGAAATTTATGCAACAAAAATTTTTCCCAAGAAATCGTATCCAAAAGAAACGGAAAGAAAGGACATCCGTCTGGCAAAATGATATCAATTTTATTATACTAAATATCGTATGTTAAATATTTCATAGTATTTCCACTTTTTTTTTTTTTTTTTTCAATTCAGGAAAAATACTGAATTTCAAAAAAACGCTCGAATTTTCTGAATAGCTTTTCAACTGCCTATTTTTTTTTTCAAGCCAAAAATATTGAATCTCTCAAAAAAAAAAAAAAAAAAAAAAAAAACGAGATAGGATTTTTGGATATTTTTTCAACTGTGCTTTTTTTTTTTTAAGACCATTCTTGCAAAAATTGCTAAAATTACATATTTTGTGAAAATTTAATTTTTCGATGAAAAAAAAATTCTTATATATAAAGCAAAATGGAAATTACATAAATGTATATTTGTAAGAAATCGTATCGATTAAAGGATTCATAACGGAAATTTGATGTTTGTGGATAAAAATTGCTAACAATCATGTTTCATTTTTGATAAAAATTTCCTTCGCATAATAGCAATTACTATGACAACCAGGTGGAAAAAAAATCAATTGTATCATGTCAAATAGAATTTCCCTTGTTTTTTTTTTTCTTTTTGGAAAGAAGAACGAAAAAAGATTTTCTATTGTATTGCATTTATTATTCTTGAAGTAAAAATATTTCTCCCTTCCTAAATAATTATAATTATTTGCCAAGAAATTGATTCTTTTTACTTTTATTGCTTAGCGATCGATTTAATAAAGTTTGAATTTAGTACATAACTTGGACGATTACAATTTATGCATTTTCCTTATCAAGCCTTAAGCCTGTATCAAATCTAACATAGCCTAGTCTTCAAAATGCTCTAGCTGGAAATAACATAAAATAGTTTCTTCATATATATATATATATATATATATATATATTTTTTTTTTAAATGCTCGGAATTTACGAAAGATAAAATAGTTTGATTCATGTTATCTTAATTTGAAAAAGATGAATTGGAGTGATATGCAAATTAATTTAAAATCAGCGAATTATTTGATTCGTTACATCATCAACATATTAAACATTATCAATAAGTATATCAATAGTTATCAATGATATTTCTTTATTCTCACAATTGACAAAATCATTTCCGCTTATTCTATTTAAAATTAAAAGAAATTAGGAATTTTACCTTTAAAAATGTAACAAAAGATGGGTGGTAACAATAAAATAGAACTGGTAGTCATTGCTATAAAAATAAAGTTAGATTTTTTGGTGAAGAAAATTTGATGATTACAATGAATCCATCTCCTCAATTACACATAAGGGGTTGTCAAAATTCACAAAATTGTATAAAATTAGGCTCCTATTGAGCTTGTATGGCTCAGGCTCATGACGAGAAAAGAGCCTAAGCAGAGAAATGTCAAATTGAGGATCATCATTGGTGTTTGTTAAGATTTCATTAAATTTAGAATTATCCTAACCTGATGAATTTATCCGCCATACTGGCATAAAAACATGCATAATGAGCATGCTTATAAGACACTTATAAACTTTACAAATCATTCGAATTCTTGCTTTCATCGAAATTTTTGGTCATGAAATGTCCAAACAAATGATACTGATAGTAAATGATCTATACATTCTATTTTGTTATTCTATAATTCAAAAAATCATAGAAATGACTTTTTAAAATCTAATTTCCATTTATCGAAATTTGTGAGAATTCAAAATACTCTCGGTTTTGTCCGGGAACGAAATATTCTCATTTTAAATTATTTGTAAAGAAAAGATTGGTTTAAATTGACTTAATTTATTATATGCATATAGCAATGACAGTAATCTGAACGACAGTTGGGATGCATAATTAAATTATTATATTAAAATATCTCCCTTGCGAGGATCATCATCAGTCTTCTTCTGCAACATATTACATTACATTCATGAAAATTTCGACAAATGGATTTAGGATAGCTTCCGGCTATGACAATGTCCATTTTCATCATTCAAATACCATCCATTTCTGATTAAAAAGTAAATTTTATTTGACACAAATAAGTATGCAACTTGAGCTTCGAACCAGACTTCAAATTCTACTGACCATTCATACTTTCGGATACTAAATTAAATATAGCTGAAATTTAACTAAGATGAGAAAAAAAATGAGAGATAAATTTAAATCTATCTCTAAATCAAAATAAAATGAAGATAAATGCAACCTACAAGAATTGTTACAAGCAATCTCGGTTAAGTAAAAGATTCGAAAAAGAAAAAATCGATAAAATGAGTATTCTACTTTTAAATTATGCGAGCAGTAGCTCCATAGTATATGAAATACCATGGATGATAATTGTATTAATAATAGTGATAATTATATTGTTTAACTATTAGATTTCCAAACTACATTCTTTTTTTCTTTTTTTTTTTTTTTAAGTTGAAGGATAGTTTCATTGTTCAGATAGTCATTAATTTAACTAGGATTCCTCAAGTTCAAAAGTAGATTTTCACAAAATATAGAGATATCGTGACCGGAAATCGGTATTATTTAACAAAGTAAGGAACAGCTTCGAGCGAATGGAAAATTTTGAGAGTTAGACATCCCGAAGAGGATATGGGATTATTTTAAAATTTTTAAAATATTCTACGTTTTCGAAAACGAAAAGTGAAGAAAATGTTATCCAGTGATCACTTCATTCCAAAATTTTAAAACTTACCAAAATTTGTTATTTGCACTATAAAAAACAGTCTCAACAGCAACATGGTAAACAATTGATGAAAAATAAGGCTTTCTGAATAATTTCAAGATAGCCAAGCAATACTATAATTTCGCGAGAATAATGAAGATTTAGGAGAATGTTGATGATTCAAAAGATTAGTACTTTCAGTGAAAAGAATCGTACTCAATACTGCTTATCGACGATTTTTGAGCAGTAGCTCAATTGGGACGATACAATCCAATAAAAATAAAGGTGAATATTCTGGCCACTACAGTTTAAAAATTAGTGTGCCGATTTCCTCGCTCATTTATTGTTACTGAGAGAAAACATTCTTTGAGAGAAAATATCGCAAAACTCTCAGAAGAGATTCAGGATAGAATAAAGTAAGAGGGATGCTTAATTTTACAATGCAAAGGCAATGCGTAAACGATTTCAAGCAAGCGAGACTCCATTTTTGCTAGAATGGGCGGACTGAAACATACATGTATATCTATCTATTCATTTCCTTATGAATTCGCAAACAATTGCATAAATATAATAACGTAGAAATATTATGCTAAATGGATCACGCATTTTTATGAAACTTATAAGTGTTGCATTTTCCCAAAACGATTTATTATTATTTCAAAGAATTTATCTTTGGTGCCGCAATCTCCGGTGTCGCAGATTTACGAAAGCGTAGTAGAAGTCAGCAATATTTATTCTTTTTTCATCTTAATTGTACATAATTAATGTAAACTGAAATAGAATCTAGATGGAGTGAAAACTATAATTTTTCGAAAATCAGTTCACTATAAAAATAGCACAAGGCCTTTCTCTCCAAAACAATTATTACAGCTATCAACACACTTTTCAGATTGCAAGTTAATTTGCACCTTTCGATAAACAAGTACTTGAAAATCGAATGTTTTGAGATAAAATTCTCTGGAAAGTGTTCAATATTCAAATAATGCAAACTCACAAAATTGATTTTTAAAAAACTAAATCCCTAAAAAGCACTAATGATCCACTTCAGTGACTACTAAATATCCTTAAATCAATTGCTTTACGAAGAAAATAATCACAAAAATCTAAAAAATGAAGAATCCGGCCAACAAATTCCCAGACCATCGAACTTGCTAATCCAGAATTCACAACACTTGTCGCAATTCTATTGGTTCCTAAAATGTAATGATAAATAAAATATGCAAAGTATGTAATACTTGAAATAGAAAAAGAAGGCTTAACTACAGCAGTAAAAAATCTAAGAAAAATAACGGAAACAAACTGAGGAATTATTAATAAATGAAGATATAAAAAATAAAGTACAAGTAAGAAAGAAAAAAAAAAAAGCATATGTCAAAATCTAAAATACACTGCTGAATTTGTGTATAAACTTATTCATTTCTTATGTAGAAAAGAAAAAAATTCCAATCTCCTTTTATAGGATATCTGTGTAAAACACAAAGCATATTTCATATCTGCCAAGTAAATAGTTCATTTGCTAAGTACGTTCTTTTGTTTCTTAAAAGTTTTATACTAATAGCAGATTATATCTAGAAACAAAATTTGGACGCAACTGATATTGTCGATCACAAGCAGCTTTCTCTGTTCCTAGATTAATCGCCCGAACCTTATTTTATACATTTCTTACAATAACGATGTGCGAAACGAAACAAAAACATTACTGAAAGACAATAAAAAAACAGGTAAATTCATGTAGAGCAGGAGCTATAAATTTGATGCCCAAAAAAATTACTGGAAGAAAAAATTGCACATTACTGAAAGACAATAAAATAAAAATATTAGAAAGAAAATTTTGTAGCTAATATCATTTAAGAGATTACGGACAGCACACCAAAATTGAACCTGCTGAAAATAAGATTTGACAGAATATATGATTAAGTTAAATAATGATTTCAATTCATGAGAGATCAAAGAATCTATGTTCTGAAAATACAGGAGCACAAAAATCCCTTTACTTTTAAAATTTTTTCCAGAAGGTATAATAAGACTGGAAACAAGAACAACGGCAAAAAATTCTGATTAGAGAACGATTCTAGTTTCTAAAATCGATTAGATTTCAAAATATTCATTTTGAAATCTAATCAAAACCGTTAAAAGGATTTGACGCGCAATAATATGAAAGTTTAGTAACATGAAAAATTAAAAGGAACTGTTTTAAATTAAAACGTAGTTTAAGAAAAATCAGAAAAAAAGAAAAATCCTTATTCGTCTAAACTTAAAAGAGCATGCATCATTAAGTTATAACAAATATAATTGTTGCCATACATTGTTCTGAGCATCTTGCAGACGCCAAGCAGAGGTATCGTAAATCCAGTGAAGTGAAAAAGCGACATGATTATAAACCATAAATATTTGTGATCGGTTGCCGGTAGATACTGAAAAGTAAAAAAGAAAAAAAATTGTATCCAATATTATCTATAAAAATATGCAATATTAGATACGACCAAATACAATACATGAATAATAGGCTGAATAATATAAATAATAATATAAATAACATAAATGAATAATATAAATATTAATAATAATATAAATGAATGAATAATATAAATAATAGGCTTACTTTTTTCTTTTCCAATTAATTCCAGAAAACTAAGATAACGAACAAAAAAAAGAATAGAGTTTTCTCAAAGAATGAAAAAATATTCAGAATTAACTATATTTCTAGAATATCAATAAGGAAAGCAAGACTAGGTGCAGGATTTATTTGAAATTTATAATTCTACACAGAAAGTGAATATATAATATTTCCAAGTCCATATATTATAGAAATATAACGCATTAAAGAATGCAAATATCCAATGATCAATAAAACATAACTGAACTTACATAAAGTGACCATCCTGGGAACTTCGGATGTCTGGTTGTTTGTGGTCCCAACATCATTGGACGTGGCCAATTCTTGCGACCTGGTGGCTTCACGCAATAATTACGCGCGGAAAATCGAGCCAAAATTAGCAAATTTCTATTCATATTGCCGCTTATGACCTACAAAGAGTTAACATACAACTGTTTTTGAAATTTAAATTGAACAAAAACATATGGTATACTGGTGATATACTTTGCTATTTCGTTATAAAGAAAAAAAAACTGATTACTAATTTGCCGGAAATGAGAGATGGAAAAACAACAATAAGGAATTGTGACGCAAAAGACAATGCCATCTGTTAAATGGAGATGAAAAAACAAGCCATATTGCAGTAATCTAACTACCACTCAATAATAGCACCATATTTCTAGGGAATGGGTTCCGCGACGAATGACATGATAAATGATATGCATGGAGATAAATTTTATCCCAAACAAATAACTTCTCAACAATTCTACGAAATCACTGAGAGAAATACCGTCTCCCACAAACAACCCGTTTGACAATAAACAGCAAAATGCGACCATCCAGCGATCGAAATATCAAACCATCGACAAAACAGAATACGGCGAAATGCAATCAGTGAATCCCAAGTCGGAAAAGAACAAGCAGGAGGAGTAAAAAAAGAAATTAATATTGGAAAATATGAGAAAATACAGCTGCTATTGCCAATTTACTCATTAATTTGTCATCAAATTAATCCCATTGAATGGAATAAGAATTCAGTTAAGCTTATGCAATGTTCTCCATCTCTTTATTGTTATTATCGCATTTCTTAAAATATGAATCAATCGAAATATACATTCCAGTGATCGAACTAAACTAAAAAAAAAAGAAGAAGGAATCATCAAAAATATAATAACAAATATTTGGAGTAATTTGTAATTATTGCAAATATAATTACAAATTATTGCAAATATTTGCCAATTTTTTGTGTGTAATACTTTTTTTATCAACTCCAAATGCATTGTAAATTTTTTTCTTCAAGCTTATCAACATCGTTCTCAAATGATTGTTTGTCAATGCGTCATCTGATGTTTGAGTGACCGTATTTGTTGCTCTGATGATTAGTCACTGATTACTCATAGCATGCATTCTTATACTTGCACCGACTGCATTCAGCAAGAATATGATAATGCAAGATGGTAAGTCGAGCCGTGCTTTTGGTAGCTTCCTAGTGGAAGAATATTTCAACGTTACTCATTGATTGCTGTTTGCTCGATTGCAAGGTGGTCAATGTTTACATTTGGTATTATGAAGCGAGTCATCCATTTTTGAAGCTGTCAGCATCTGTAAAGGTGTAGGTGTGTATTCTCATTCTGCTTTTTAGATAGATCATGTCATACTGATACATTCAAGATATGAGAAGGTTACTTTGACATCACTGAGATCATACTTTCGTCGGGAAAATTCAGGAATATTCCGAGTATCCTTTATTTCATTTCAGTTGAGCAGTATTCTTCCTTACGAGCGACAAAGGAAAGAATAATCCAGTGATCAATTTACTTGGATATGCTCTAACAGTTGTTTGTAACATAAACGAAGAATAACGCAGTGATCAGTTTGCTTGAATATTCTCTAATAATCACTGGTAACATTAAGGAGAATCACTGTACCATCAATCAATAAATTTCTTCAGTCATTTCCGACTGTAGTTGATTTCGAATTATTTCGTCAAATCGTTGAAATATCTCTTCATTGTTGCCTGAATTTTATGTTATTTTCTGATGATTCGACCATTATTAGGTTGGTTTTTTTTTTTTTTTTTTTTTTTTTTTTTAATTCTTAAAATAACTATTAACATTTTACAAAGCTTTTTATAGGATATTCGACTCTGAAATTGTAAAATCTTTTCAGATTATAGCTTCCAATTCGTATGACATTCAAAATTTCGAGATCGTTCATATGTAGAAAAAAATTTTGAATGCATGTCAATCATCACTCTACTAGAAGATTCCTTCTCATCATCGTTGTCATTTTTATAGTCATTCTTCGACAGAATAAAGCTGATTTATGGACCGAAACAGAACGAATGAGCGATTTGCAACAAGTTTTAAAGCTTTCTCAGCCTAAAACTTTTTACATTATTCTAAAACCAGAAGATGGATGAGGAAATGACGTGCATTTCATCTTTTTTATGAGCTGAAAAACTTTGAAAAATTGTACTTAACTTGTCATTAAAAGTTTACTTTTCATTTATATTTCCCGTTTTGCAGTGGCGTACTTTATGCGCTCGATATACCGTTCCGCTAGCTTATATGAAAGATTCAAATGCACGTATCACAGTTTTTGCTCCAGTTAATGATGTCTTTACCTATAATCCAAATATTCGGACTTTAAGCCAAAAGGAAGTTCTCGGTCATATAGGTCAGTTTTTCAGTAAGAATAAAGTTTGTTCAAATTAACATGCTCTTACTTCATTCTTCTGATTGGAATTTAATTAAATCTAATGTTATCATAACTCTGCCATAGCAATAAAAAAATCGGAAGCATTCTGTATCCATTCATGATCCGGAAAGCATTCTTATCTGTTCATGAAAACATTTTGTATCCATTTCTGATTTCCGAACAATAATTTTTCTATTTCAGTGGATACACAAATTTATGAGCTTAGTGAAAATCGAAAATGGGATAAACAAATACTTATCCGAAATACCGTCAGTAGCGGTTATATGTACATAACACAGTTTGTAAATAATCCCGGGAATTATGTATGTTTTGCAATTCCAATTTAAATATAATTGCAATGCTTAATTCTAAATAACTCACACTAGTTTTCATTCACTTGATTAATTATCTGCCTTTTTTAATTGACAAATCACTAAGCAAATCAAAATACCAACAATTTTCCTCTTTTCGCTTAATGAATTGTTTACTTATTTAATTGCATTCTATTTATTTACTTCACACAATTTTTCAACTTTCATTTTAGTCTTATTTTGCAAATAATGGAATGCTTTGCAATCATGCAACTAATGAATGGGGGATCATTAGCGGTCAACAATATTTGTTCAAACTTTGTACACCAATAGGGCATCGACCGTATCCCGGAACGGCACTTTCGTTTATAAGAGATGAAGACAAGATGACCTTCTTTGAACGACCGTATAATAACTATGACCTCACGTAACTCATTTAAATAGAAATCAATTTCATGATAAGAGTGCGAAAAAGAAATTATTTTTAATCTTCTAAAGCATGGAGGATGATTATCTAGTGATTTACCAAAGCATGCAAAGTGATCATTTATGATCTATTAAAGCATGCAGAATGATGATCATCTGTGATCTACTAATGTATGCAAAATTTTGCAAGTTATTTTTATTTCTTTTTTCATTTTCTTCATTTCAAAAATGGAAATATTTGTAGATATATTTTAGTGAATTGAGAGATGTACTTAGTCGTGTGCCAGATGTCGCGTTGGCAATTTTTGGTAGTTCAGCGTGGAATGGTTTCCACACTTTCTTTTTACCTGCAAATGAAGCATTTTTTAAGGTTTGTATTAACATTTGTTGAATAAAAAAATCAAACGATAAATCTATTTTTGAATGTTATATATCTTTTACAGATTTGGTAAAAATATCCGGGTTACTTCTATTATAATACAGTTGGTTATTCAAAAATTTGAATAGCGCTGATTTCAAATTCTAAAGAATATTGAGCGAAAAGTCTTCTATTATTGAAGCAAATTAGGGAACAACAAAAAGTCTTGAAATATTCAAAATATGGGTAGTAAAACCGCATTTTATTATCATATATCTGTTCATCTCACTCTTTCTTGAGGCGATTTCCGTGATAAAGCTAATCAGCAATATCTATTTTCAGACTGTCTTATTGTCGTGAAAGATTAACCTTTACAGGTAGCAGATCGCAATCGCTTAGATCGTGAAGTTTTATTGGCTCATGTAACGGGTATAAATTGGGTACTTTTCACTTATCCATGGTTGTATGATAGAGGAATACACTATTATCCATCAATACGTTTTTCCGCTAATATTATTGAGGATAATTATGATTTAAAATTATGTATGCGAAATATCACTGATCGTCGAACCGGACGATGGGATCGTAAGTGTTGCAAATTATTTTTTAGTTTTATAATTGAGAAGTTTCGCTGAATTAATCTCAGTAAATAATTTTTTTTCCAGATTTCTAATTCATTAAAATTTATGAGTATTTAATAGAAGCATGATAATCATGATAAAAATCAAAATGGAACAAAAATGATTACTTCTAGGATCAGTTATTTAACAAAATCATTAGATAACTTCCATCCAATAATTCCTCGTTATTCATATCGTTTTACTTATATTTTTGTTACATACTGGTAGTTTACGTGGTTTCGGAAGTGCATGAACGTTACGGACAATTTCGTCGTGGTGCAGTTTGGGCTAAAATTGTGGTACCAAATATTCCAGTTCAAAATGGCGTAGTTCATATTATTGATAATGTTCTTGGTATTGTTACTAATACCATCGACCAGGTCTAAATTTCTATTTTGTTACATTTAGTGTTATCTAACTCTTCCATAATTCATTGTTTAAATAGAAATTAAACCAAGCAATAATATAAATTCATTAAAGGTCAAATTTTATTGAGCACATTTATGAGGCGATCAATTTGACATTCTCTACTGCTCTGAAGAAATAATAATTTAGTATAAACAATGTCACAAAATTTTCATCATTCGGTAATTGAAAATAAATAAAGTTCATATCATGGCTGGATTAATGAAAGTCATAAATTTTTCTTGCAGAAAATTAGAGATTAGAAATAAAAATTTTCCTGAAATCTATGGAATTATGGATATAACTATTTCTTCAAACTCTTTTCATTCCATTCATTTCTACTATAAAAATTAAGAATTTTAAATCATGAAATGGAAAATTGGGTTTTTTTTTTTTTTTTTTGCAAAATATTGGGGCTGGAATAATTCAACAGGACTTCAAATATCGAAATTAGCGACCAAAAAAAAAAAAAAACATATTTTCTTTATATGCTTGAATTAGATACTTGATAACAGCTTCGAATTTTATTTACTATAACAGCTGTTTGAGTTACAAAGGTTTTATTTATGAATCGATTTTGAAACAGATTTTTTTCAAATGATATGAAAAACATTAGAATTTGACCAATATAAATAATGCTTCGAATTCTTTTGTTTTTATTTGAAATCATTCTAAAAGTTTAAGTTAAGAATGCCTATCCAAGGTTTTCTAACTTGTCAATGTTAAAAGACAATATTTCTTACTTATGAATTTATTTATTTTGAAATATTTATATCAAACTGCCATTCATACCTTTCTTCCAGTGATTCTCATTATCGATTTATCAATAAGCAAGAAGAAATTCGCAGGTATTAAGAGATAATGTTTCAAGATATTTAGAAATTTCATATGCTTTGAAATGGAGACTGATATATATTATTTAGATTAAAACATTTTAAATTATTCTAAGAGTTTTTTTGCAACAAAAATAATTTCCCATTTTCAGCTTGTTATGGATAATCATCGTTGTACAACTTTAATTCGTTATATAAGTATGATTGGACAAATTGTTCGCAATTATTTCTCAGCAACCGGTGGTATGGTAACATTTTTTGCACCGTACAATGAAGCATTCGAACGAATCCCGGAATATATCGAAAGGAGACTTTTAAGGGATCGAATTTGGCTTGAAAAGGTTTTTATTTCAAATATCATGATTTAGATATTTTTCATTCCTTGAATATAAGTTATATCAAAATGTTTATGCTATTGTTGTGATATTATTCTTAATTCTAGAATTTCTTTTTTTTTTTTTTTCTCTCTTATATTTTCATAAAGTCAATTGAAATGTAATTTCAGATTCTTAAACTGCATATAGTTCCGAATAAAGAGTTGACCAGTAATGAGATTACTAATGAGACAGTCGTGAATACAGTAGACAATATTCATCAATTGTATTTCATCCAAAGCGAATGGCCTAGGAATAATATCAGTAAGTTTGCAAGAAAAACGCTAATTTATGCTTTCCTTCATCCGTTATTTACTCCACAAATTAGCAAGTTTACTCAGCAATCTGAGTTATTTACTCAACAAATTGGTTGTATTTCTAGCCTATTACGTTATTGGTGGCGGTGTGCGAGCAGCAATTTTGATGGATAACGTCGCAGCCGTGAATGGTATCGTTCATTATATCGACCGTGTACTTGGAGTACCATATCAGACGTTATATGAAGTTATGCGAAATGATTCCAGACTTCAGTAAGTACCAATCATGATTAATCATATTTATTAAGAAGAAAACTTCCAATCTCTTCAGGACATCTTATTCAATGCTTCAAAACTTGCAATTGCGATATTCCTTGGATCCATGGCAAGTTCTAACACCACAACAAAATTTCACATTTTTCGTGCCAATTAATGAAGCTTGGAATAAGGTATTGTTCCAATATTGTGTTTCCTTTTTTCATTTTTATATTATTTTTCTAATTTCTTGTTTACCTGCTTTTTTTTTTTCTTCCATCTCTATGTCATATGCTATAAAACAAATGGGTTTTTACAGGTGCCTACTTCGCAGAAATACAAAATGACAGATGGTAGACATTGGTTAGCGCTACAGTATGTTTTTAAACGACATATCATTCAAGGTCTTGCACTTATGTATACTGATCTAAGGGAGCGAACTTATGTGATGATGAACGATGAAAAAGTGGTGATACGTCGAAGAGGACGTTGTTCGTCTATTAATTAGTTACAAAAAACCTAAATATTCTGAAAGGATGTTGTGATGAGACCTTATTTTATGCGACAAAAAAGCATTTCTTTATCAAATCTTAGACTTGAAATTATGAGATTTTTATCAATATGCTACTATATTGAAATGAGCTTTTTCAGATGAAAAATATTTTTGTCAAAGATAATTCTTTCTAAAGATAGTTCACTCAAAAATCATGTGCGATAATGATCTACTTCATCCATTCCTCATATTGAAGATGTATAAAAATTATACTGTTCAGATTCAGGAAATCATTTTTTGCAGCTTTCGAACTTTATTGGCCACGTGGTAACCGTGTCGCACGTATAATTCCGGGCGGTGAAAAAGCTGGTATCAATGGTTTTATGCACATAATCGATAACGTTCTGATCTATGAACGTGATCTAGAAGCTCTGGCTTCCTCAAAAAACTTAGCACATTTTTTACTAATCTCATTTTTGATATATGTATTTCTACGATGACACTTATGTTAGAGAATTGCTCAACTATGCGGTCACATAATCACCATCAAGCACAATGGAAGTTCAAGTTTCTATATTGATGATTTCTAGATATATTTGAAGTATTCGAACTATTCCGATACTATTGCTTTGACTCATTTCATCATGAATTGTCAAAATTGAATTGCAAAATAAAATCATTCTTTCATTTGTTGTAATTATTTTGACTTTACGTTGTCATTCTATAAATTTTTGTTCTATTCACAGTTACAAAGAGAATAATATTCAGTTATGATGATAAAATGATTAGAGTCATTAAATGTATAAAAAATAAACTCAAAAAATCAAATTTATATTGAGTTGTGAACATTCAAATTCAAAATGCTCGAAAGACATCTTAATTCGGGATCAATACGTGATCGGAAGATATAATTTGCGATCCTACGCCACTTAATCATTTTTGATGGCCTATAAAGAATTAATCGAAAATCACTTTGCATATGAATGCCATGTGCCTAAGTTGAAGGTATAGGAGAATTTGATGCTATTCTCATAATCTGGAATTTATTCTTAAAATGATATTTCCAACTAGAACGATATTTCTCCTGTTAAGAATTTTCTTCATCCATCAACTGTTTGATTGATTAATTTACTCATTACAAAAGTGAACTTTATCAGCGATTTGTTCCGTGTCTCTCATGGAGTAGAAGAAAGGGAATGGAAATTCCATCTTCTCTTTTCTTATATCCGTTTTATCACTCTTCCTATTCTTTTTTTTCTTCTTTTTTTTTGTCATTAGACAAGTTTCCCTTTCGTTTGTATAATCCGGCACAATTCGTACAACAGTCAAGATGGTTGTCGTCAGATTTTTCTCGAAAAAACTTCACTTTATATTACAAATTGCAGCAATTTTCATAACAGATTGTGATCTGTGTCGTATTTCCGCCAAAGCTCAAGATGTTAAACAAGTAAGCTTTTGATTCTTTTATTATTGCAATATTTTTAAAAGGAGAATGAATACTGCAAGAAATTTTCTCCTTAGTTCTTTTTCCATTACTGAATGAATATTTTGCCATTACTTTGCTATTTACAAAAAAAAAAAAAAAAAAAAAAAAAAAAAAAAGGAAAAAAAAATTGAAAAAAATCTGAAAAGTAGAATAACAATTTGGATAATTCAAAATCTTACGAGGCATCCCTTGTAAACTTTAAAAGTTATTAATTCAGAGCAGTTTGACTTCATTAAATTAAAATAGAATTCATTTCTATCTTGAAAATTTAGTAGTCTTTCCCGATTTATTTATATTTTATTGCTCTATGCATGGAAAATTTCTGTCTTCACGATTGTCACCACTATTCAGTTGAATCTTGCTTTCGATATAATTAAAAGATAATTAGCAATCCGCTAAAACAAATACATCAAGCATTTGTTTTCTTTTTGCAGCGCCAAGTTTCATCCTCTTTGGGAATCTTTGATGATGTATTAATAATAGAATTATTGGCCTCAGTGTAAGCCAGATAGTTCCGTCGTAAGCTTTGTGCTGCAATTTTTCTCCTTTTTTTTTTTTTGATTTGTTTGATGAATAATTGTGAAGAGAAATTGAAACGAAGAATATTTTGTTTAGTAAAACAAAAAGTTCGGTTAATATTAATATGGAAGTTTAAACTGGAAATTGATGAAATTATTGGGAAGTAAACGATTTAAGCTATTTTATGCGAAAGCTTAGACTGCAAGTATTGTAATAGGATTTTGCCGACATTGCATCCCAACTGAATCTTTGATTTTATAATTATAAATTTTTGAAAATTATACAAAATTTTTTAGGAGCTACGGAAGCATTTTGCCTATGATGACAAGAATATTAATGTAATAAGCTCATTATTGCTACAAATGAAGGAAATAGCACACAGCCAAGCATATGGGAATCGTGTATTCAGTCGAGATGTAAGTTAAAATGTATTAAAAATTTTTTGGATCATTCTGATAGTCTCGTTGCAGTCACGAAAATAATGAAATTAGAACATTCCACATTTGTTGGGGGAAAAATTCTGATCGATTTGAAATTTTGGATTCTAGATTGGTTGGATTGAAATTGCTTCTTGCTATTTAACTCTGCTAGATCAGCAATAGACTAATCGATATCATATACAATATTGTACTAATACAATAATAAACAGTAAATGAACAATATACGGTAAATATAAAAGATACTAACAATGGCCTTCTGCTGAATTGTCGCTTGTATTGTCGTTGAAATCGCTTTGATATTGGATTGGAACTGATTTGCCATTGATGACGATGTTGAATGGATTGATCTCGTTGAAGACGCTGATGTAGTAGGGACTGACGTTAAAAAGACTGCTCGATTTGTAGACATTCATGATGAAAATCACGTTCGCACTGAAGCCTCAATGTTCCTGCGACACTGATGTGCTGCGTCGAAGTTCCCTTTATACACATATGCATCATCTTTGGGTTTGATAGTGGGCGGAGGTTCATACATTAATCGTACAAAAGATTGGATAGATATGGATATGAGGACTGAGGATAAAATCGAGAATTCTCAGAAGTCTTATTCCTTGTAATATTCTTGACAATCTCGCAATATTTCCCATAAGTTCTTTTAGCGAATCGGAAGACCAGAAAATAAAAATCTTTGTGCTCAGACATAGATATATGACTCATTTATCTAAGAATATTAGAAATTTCTTCTATGCAGATTGCTTGGGATATTTCGGTTTATTTAGATTATAATAAATATTTCGGTTTTACTGGCATTAGATGGACTATTATTGACATAAACCGATAATTGCTTCACTTCCTGCCACAGTATTGATGTACGAGTAGCTAATTTTTTCCTGCCAAACTTCTTCCTCCTTTCCTTTTTCGAATTTTAAAAAATAAAAATGATGGAAAAAATATCTCGCTGTTAAAGACAGATCTTACAATTCGGAGACACGCGTATTGTTCCGTGGTGTAGCGCTCAGAACTTTGAATCCTTTAGTAGATCCGAAACAACTTGAGAATAATTTATTGCTAAATTAATTCCATTTAATTCCAGAGCGCTGTTGACAGCAAGAAGGATGTTTCAATTAGTACAGAACAACCAAAAACAGTCAGTAAATTAACACCTTACCTATTTGAAGGTTAGAAAGATAATTATTCAAAAACATTATGTTTAAATAAATTCATTTTGAATTGAACTTTCAAATAGACTTATTTTCTTTAATTTGTTGTGAAGATTCATTTTAATTAGACTTTATTACTGAAAAATTTCAATGGTAAAATTTAATTAAAATGAATCTTAACAACAAGTTAAAAAATGAGTCTATTTAAAAATTCAATTCAAAATGAATCTACTTAAAGTTAATTCAAAATGAATTCATTTAAATACAGTGTTCCTGAATAATTAATTATCTTTCCTTTAGGAGACATATTTCTTTCAACGAAACAAGCAATGACCATATTGCGATCGTTAGCCAACAAAAATTCTTCAAACAAAAAAGACAAACGACGTATAGCTCATGATGCTCCGTTGTATTTATTTAATGGAGCTCAAAGAAATAAACGTTTCAGTGCTGATCCTGAAGCTAAATGGTCCGACTTTCCCATCAAGTATCGATTCGATGAATCGCTTGGTAAGATCTGATAAGTCAATGAGATTCTATCAGAATTCATTTCTCATAGCAAAAGAAAATTCACTTTTTTCTCAGTGATACCTATTATTTATATTAGATTATCGTTTTAGATATTCTACAAATCAGCCAAATTCTGAAAGCTCTAGAAATATGGCAAGAGAATACATGCATTAGATTTGAAAATGATCAAGAAGCTAGCGGCGATCATCTTGAATTTTTTGAAGGTGACGGGTAAGTCTGCCCATGTTTAGAATAAAATAAACATTTGTTACTTTCAACTTCTACAAAAAGAAAATCCATAAACAAAGAAATATTTACTAATTTCTGTAGCATTCTTGACATTATTGCAGATGTTATTCGATGATTGGTCGCTTCGGAGGTAAACAAGGTATATCCATTGGCAAGGGATGTGAAAGGGTAAAGTTCATTTATATCACTTCATAATCATTATCTTCCAGTGAATATTCCGAATTGCTTTAAGCACTGATAAAATATCCTTTAAAAGATTCTTAGAGATATGTTCACTTGATTTAATAAAAATAAAACTAATCTTGCCAAATCTAAATATTCCTTAAGATTTACTGCATTTTAGATAGGTACTATAGTGCATGAGATTGGCCATACATTAGGCATATGGCACGAGCAGTCCAGGCCTGATGCGGAAAAATACATTACGATAGCGAAAGATCATATAATACCGTCTTATATTAGCGAATTTTTGCAACGAAGCGAAAATGAAATTGTAACTTTTGATGTGCCTTATGATCTCGGTTCTATCATGCATTATGGTTCCATAGCATTCAGCGTGGATCAGAAAAGCAAGACACTTCTGACGAGGTATTTCATTAATTAGCAATGCTTACTTGGCTCATTAGGATTATTTAAAGCGAGACTCATTATAGGGATCCTTTCTATCAGATGACGATCGGTCAACGAGATTCACTATCCTTCTACGACATTAAACTGATCAATGAGGCATACTGCAAAGGTAATTCCAATGCATATTTCAATTTGATACTCAGATCAAAATTCAAACTATATGCAAATTCTTCTGAATGATTCAGATTTAGATACAAAATCATTTCATTTATGCAGGCCACTGCAAAGAAAAAGATGAGTGCAGAAATGGTGGTTACCTGAATCCAAGTAATTGCAATAACTGTTTTTGTCCAAGTGGTTTTGGAGGTTCAAAGTGCGAAAAGCATGATACCAGCAAATGTAAATTTATTCCTTACATTTCAAATGTGGCGTTTTTTACATCAAGAAAAATACAAATTATGATCGTTTCTTTTTTATTAAACCTTCCCGCAACTTGGTGCAATAACTGACACGTTTTTCTGCTGCCCTTCGATCAGAATTCTCAAGGCTTAAATTTTCATTTATTACTTCAACTAAAGTTAATTAAAGAAAATTGTGTCCCATAATATGTTGAAACACAGAATTATAAGTTGATCCTGGTTTAGAAGTCTTATTTTTTTTTTTTTATCTCTTCGGTTTAAGATTTTGAAATCATTTCTTTTCAATCAATTTTTTTCTTTCATATTATTAGTTAGTGATTAATAAAATTAGTTTTAAGTTTCGTTTGCTTAAATCACCAAAATGCTTTAGCAGATTGCTTCAGCGAATAGTGAATGCGGTGGAACGTTGAAAGCTGAAGTTGACTGGCAGCAAATTGAATCTCCAGGATATCCTGATGGATATCCAACGGGCATCACATGCAGTTGGCTTATTGAAACTAATGAAGGTTGGAGAATTTTCCGACATCGAGAATTTAAGAATGAATTCCAATTTATATTTATTCATTTCTGATCTTTGTAAGTGATATTTTCTGCACTTTACTATTATCTTCAGAAGAAAGAATTGAAATCATTTTCGAAGATGATTTTGGCATATTTTGCTCCACTACTTGCGTTGATTATATCGAACTGAAAATTGGCAATGATTTAGCTAACACTGGTTACAGGTTCTTTGAATCTATTTTTTTTCATTGCTATGAAAATTTTTGCATGCTAATTTCTAAAATTAGCAAGCAATAATAATCATTTTTAACTGTTTTAGATCTGACATTTTACTGGATCTCTCCACATTTTTGAATATATAGATCTTCAGTCCAATTTTGTATACACAGCTTCAACATTTAGATGTGTCATTTATGACATTATATTTTGACGTAAAACCAAGACAGCATTTAATGTTTCAAAAAATGTCACATGCTTTATTTTATTAATTCGTCTCAGTTCTCATAGAAAATCATGGATATATATATATATATATATATATATATATATCGAATGAATCAGCATGATCTTCCTTAAATGTGCATATTACATATTGCATACATATTATACCGTATATATGTATCTTTATTTCTTCTCTCGATATTACATTTCTATATTAGTCCAATATTTTCATACTTCTCAAAAGAATGGTACCAAATAAGATCATCAGAAGTTCAAATAATATGATTATAAAAGAGGGATGCAAATTACTACAATCTTAGAACCATTTGAATGTGATGGCCTAAAATATACATATCATTGTCTACTGATTTAATATTACACATTTAATATTGATACATTGTGGCAGAGAAAAATCTTGGTGAGCGAAAGGTTTTATTGATTGACGGAGGATTGATTCTTCATCTCTGTTATTAGGTAAAATAAAGTCAGATGATATCACGATTTCAGTTGATCGCTAGTCATATTAGAGATAGATTGGGTACAGGTGAGTTGGACTGAACTGGAACGAATTTTATTAATTGTCGAATGAATTGAATGACTGTCGGTTTGATTAACTGAGTGATCATTGAGTAACTAGTGGACCGATGACAGTTGGAAGTTAAATTTCTTATATCGATAATCCTTAGTCTTGTAGTAGGCAATGACTTATAATATGTTACTTATGTAAAGGGTTTGATTATCAGAGCAAAAGATAAGCGATAAACAGTGTACACAATCTTTAATCTTTGCACCATTTCAGACAACATTGATTCCATCATTTTAGACAATGCATACAAGCTTACTTAGCAGATCGGAAGATGAGAAAACAAATGCCTTTGTATCAGACCAAAAGATGAGATATGAAGAAATAATTCTTTGACTGAAAAATATCACAAATTTCTATCATACAAAATACTTTGAATATTTCATTTTATTATATTTTGTAAAATTTTCGGTTTTTCCGACAATAATTATACAATCTAATATACAACAGAAAGTATCGTACAATTTCATATAACATTTTGTACAATATTAAATGCTGTCTTCGTTCCACATCAAAAGAGAGAAGCTATTTCTAAGAAAAAGTACTCATGTAAAATCTAATAATATCTCCCATTATGATGTCTTAAAAGGATAATTTCTCTTGATTTGTAAATAAACATAACAGAAAAGCAATAAATATAAATAAATAGAAAATACAAAAGAAAATAAATAAAAAGAGAAGAGAAATCTCAGGATATGCTGCTACGATAAACCAGAAAATTCACTAGTCTCGGCAATGTATCAAGCTGTAATCATATTTCATGCAACAACAGAAGAAGATACCGGTTTCAAGCTCAAATTCCGGAAAAGTTAGTGCTATATATATTTTTAAAATCAAATTTTTAATGCATATATCTAAAATTGACCACATCTTTTTTTTATTTTAGCTACCGAACTAGCTCGAACGACTCCTGTATTGCTGAAAACGACAACAACAGGTACAACATTTTGACAGATTTAGTTATTTGATTTGAATTGTCGCAGATTAAGTTGAAAAGTCATTGTATAGTATCATATGACATTTGTTATTGAAAGACCACATATCTTCTAAAATCGATGATCAGAATAATTGTTCGTTTTCAGAATCTTTCGAATTTTTTGAAATTTTAACTAAATCAGAAATTTAACATGCGGAAATTGTTCATATGGAATCCGTTATTCTTTTGAGCAAATTCATTAGGAATCAAGAAAAAAAAGAAATAAATTCTTCAGAGAACTGAAGAATAAAATTTTAGTTCCTCGTACAACGATAGGTGGAGACAATATTTGGTCCGATTGGGGAGAATGGTCACAATGTTCTCGATCATGTGGTGCCTGTGGTATACAATCCAGAACACGGATGTGTAAAACGGCCCAATGCAGGTCAATTTCTGTTCTTCAACATCGGTCTAATATCATGATATACTATATCTCAATTGTAGAAAAAAATTAATTACAGTGGTAAAAGTCAAGAATTCTCAACGTGTAATCTACAAGCATGTCCAGTAGATCCCAAATGTGCTAAAGTTAAATTCAAGGATCGATTATGCGCTGATGGTGATAAGTGTGGCAAGTAAACATTTTCGTTTATTGATAATAGTGCTGATAATAGCATTAGTGATAAAAATAGAACAAAGGCCCTAATGATTAAAACTTCAAAATATGTAGAAGATTACAATAAATAATTGATCAATTCTCACCATTCCATTGATGCCATTGAGTTTTGACTCAAATGATTTCAATGATTATCATTAGCAAATCAATATTTATAGCATATTTTGCTTTCTTATGTGCTTTTCCACTTATAATTACTTTTAACAATTTTTCCAGACCTGGTAGTATATTATCGAGTTGTAGTCGACCAAGCTGCTGTCCGCCATTTCAGAATGTCGATGGTATATGTCAAAATGATCAGCCACTTTTGATTCCATTTGCATAAATTCTTTCGTCCACTTATCTGTAAACGTTCATCTCCTTCCTCATCTCCAGAAAACTAACTTGATTTGAGGTTTTTTAAATTATAATTTTTCAAATCGAAAAACTAACTGTCATACCTGAATTTTGTGGAAATTTCTATTCGAAACAGTTATTTTCAATTCTTTTAATAGATGCTCCAATAGAAATATCACTTTTTTCCCGGGGAAAAGCTTGCTGTAGTGCATTTGAGAAACTTATTTGTCAGCACTGGCTTTATTTCCCATTTCCGAAAACAGTCATAAATCTCGAAAATTTTTATGTGTCTCTCCGGAATAATCGTTGATTCTCGTTCATGACAAAAGCTATGTTACTTTAATCGAACGGCGTCCGAGTAAATTTACTTTAATCATAAATTACTGTAATGAAACTAGTAAATTACTGTAAGACAATTCACATTATAACTTTCAAAAGACAAACATGTATGAATTCTACTTTTCAAACGACAACATTACTGATGAATATCCGGTCCATGACTCCCTGACGGAAGAAAAGAATTTCCCAACATGTTGGATATGAGCCATGCGTGAAATTTAGATTAAAGATTAACATTCATTTATAGAATGATAATATTCAATCTCCCTCTCCTTAACAACTAGCTTGAGAATATGTCAGGAACTTGGTTTTCGATAGTTTGAGTATCGATAATTCTAATTCTTTGGAAAATTTTGAAAGTGTTTTAAATACCAAAAAAACATGTAAAAAAAATTTCAAAGATATAGTACTGGATAAATAATATTTTATCTCTTTATTCAATATTTTAAATTTCACAAACAGTGATAAATTATGATATAAGCAGCAAAAGAAAGATGTTTGGGATAAGAAATAATTCGTACATTTTATACACTATAAAGCAAAACATAACAGTGATAAACAAGCCTATAAAATTTCAACGACTTTGAAAACAAGGAAATGATGATACTGGTCAAAGCTGACAAGTATATTAAAATATAATGCGACATTTTCAAGAGTAAATGAGTCATTTTAATTTTATAAAGTAGGCTAGATATAGTTAACAAGATTTTTTTTGCTTTTCATCAATAATCTGAAGATTTAGCAGAAAATTTTGCGCATTTATTCTTCAAAATGTCTTTTAATTTGGAAGAAACAACAATTCAAAATGTCTCTTCATTTAAACAATATTTTTCCTTGAAGAAAGGAAATATGCTTTCGAAGCAATAAAAAAGCAACATAAGCGATCATTATTTAATATAGTTATGAAAGCCGTCTGAAAGTCATAAATAAAAGTTAGACGAGTCAAAAAGCGATTATTACGTTTTCTTTTTCTTTTCTTTTTTTTAGAAAAACGGTATTCCTTAATAATTCCAGTTAAAAAATTAGTCCTTGGTGAGTTTAAAATTTCAGTTAAGCACCTTTTGAGATTTCATAAATCTGAATCGTAATTATTAAAATAAAATTTGCAAAGCATTTAAGCAAAATTTTTCAGCTTCGGATTCTTTTCTTCAGTAAAATTTGAATTTTCAATATCATTTGAAAGATGATTTAAAACAAAAAAGGACCAGATTTAGAAAGAAATTTAAGAAAATTTTTGAGATTTTTATTTCACGGATTTTTGGAAAAAATCGCATTTCTGTAATCAGACTCATAATTTTTGCAATTTCAAGTCTACTTATGTAAAATGAAGCAACTAAATAATGAAATAATTTTAAGATTATTTCTAGGATGCCGACGATTGATATATGAGATTCTGATTAAAGAAGTGAAGAAGAACTGCACTGTTTCAGACGAGATTCTTTGCTTGGGTAGAACAGTTTTATATTTCGAATTTGAATGCAGCACAAATATCATCATTACCACCACTTGATAGCCTTAGTGTACAACGCTCAACCGAGCAACGTAAGCTGATACCCGCTTCGGCTATTTCATCAGCCTAAAAAAGAAAGAAGATAAATAGAATGAATATACGCATTTATTAACTGAAATGAACATAAAACTTAAAACTGGAAAGAACAATGGAGATAAACAAAAATCAAAAAGTATTTATGAAAAGCAGAATGAAAGATCGAAATTTCAAAAAAAGTATGCAGAACATTGCTGATATCAACACAAAAGTAGAATGCAATTAAAAATTCTCAGAAATGTCAACCAATAGCGATATATAAAAACATCAAAAAAAAAAAAAAAAAAAAAAAAAACGAGCTTCAATATACTAAAAAGATGAAGATCCTGAAAATCATCAAAACATTTGGATTCAATATGCAACAGATTCCAGTTACACTGAACAAATTAGAACTACATATTTTCTGAATAAAACTTAAGATGTTTGCTTAAAATTACTCAATCTAATTTCCCTAATTGGTTTATCGATAATTTTATCACTCTGTTTCATCCTGCCTACATGCTTCAACCTATTTCACCGTACCTATACGATTCTTTCCATTTTATCTTGCTTACATGCTTTTGTTGCAGTATATCATGTTAGATTCTCTCACGTTATTTTTTCTCTGACGCTGCTGCATGTAGAGCATCACTTATTCTTTTGATAGAGCAAAAAGAAAAAACTTTATCAATTGTAGCATATTTAGACAGAAAAAAAAAAAAAAAAAAACTTGCTTTTTCACGGCTATACAATGTCAATTCATCGCTGTCATGTGTTGGAAGCACATCCACTTCAAGCTCTACAAATTCAGAAATATACAAAATAATAGCATAAAAAAACAAGAAATTACTTTTATATAACTTTTCTCACTTCCTTCTATTTAAAAAAAAAAGTACCTCAATAATTTCAACTTATTAAATCATTCAATGATTTCTATTTGTTTTTCAATATGATTTATGCTGATCTAATCAACATAGTTATTTGATACTTGTATCCTCGATTACATTGTTTGGTGGAGAGTTTTTGTTAGCTTATGGTCAGCAGGTTGAAAAGATTAGTTCTTGTTATTATTTGATTTTTTATACTTCGTTTTTTGTATGCCTTATTTGTTTTTGTATAGTCATGTTTTTTGTTTCGTTTTTTTTTTTTTTTTTTTTGATTGTATGGCTAAATTAACCTGGTTTCTTCCATGCGGCTTTACCAGCAATAAGACCATCGATAAAATATGTTCGTATTGAATTCTTTCCACTTAGCACATAACGCCTAAAAAAACGTAAACATTACATAATAAAACATCAACAACATTATCAGAAGCATTCTCATACAATTCATCAATGTAAGATATTTTTAATTGTTCAAATCTGTTTCAGGTAATCTACAGTAAAATCAGTTCTAATAAAAATACTATACCAGACATCGAATAAATCATAAAGAGTATTCAGGTTTTTTTTTTTTTTTTTTTGCAATCTACATTCAAATATACAAGGATGTTAATTTGCAAACATCAGAATAGTTAAATAAAACAAGGCCTCAACAAACACCATACAAAACTTAAATAAAATCATTGTTATATTCATAACTGCAATCCTTTTAAAGATAAATTTGTAGCAAATGACTGATTTATCGATGAATTTGCAAAAAACAAATCACTGATGCAAACCTGGATCGAATACTAGTTACGAATGCTTTCGCTGCTTCCTCATCTTTCAGTATAGGATGGGCGCCGTGATGTGGGACAAAAACAATATCGAAATAGAGTGGTTGGGATAACTTGGGTTTGGTTTTTACACCATTAACGACTGGTTTCGCACGTGCTCGAGCGGCACTTGTCATCGGTGGAAGGTACATTTCTTCTGCTCTCTTTTCTTCATAGGCATTTTGATTCTAAAATGTAAAATGTTGCGAAGATGATAAAAGATAAGCGAAGATACACTATAATTTGTGAAATTTGACCTTTAGAATAAAGGTTGAACCAGAATACTAGTAATCGTCGATCAAATGTCCCCTTATTTTTTAAAATTATAGGTAAAAGTTTCTTTATTCTTTGTAAAGTATAAAGAAACTTTTGTCTCAGAATATCCAAACTATAATTCTAATATGGTAGTTAATAAAAACCGCATATCTAAACCAAGACGGACAACATCCTGGTTTAGATCTGTGGGAGAAACTCCAAACAGGAATCATAAACTTTCGTGTCATCTTGCTGTATTAGGGGATAGGTTTAAATGACTTAATTAAAAACAACATCAAGATTATATTAAAGTCTACCGCAAGCGCATTGGCATTATCATTGATATCATGAGTTATACTAGTGACTTGTCCATCAAATACATTCTTGACAGTTGTCAATTGTTCCATGCAACTCGTTATATCAGCCGCCGCTACTGAATGGGTATTATTGATTACTTGTGTTGTTACATCTTGAATATGATGCTCTAATTCATCCGCCGTTTTTCTTGCGTTATCGACCATTTTTGATGCTTCGAATAGCGAATCGATTACCTCATCTAGAGCTGGATCAGGCTGAAAATTGACCAATTACGAAGAATAACTTTAGCAAACAGTTCCTTGAATAAATTTTATACACATAATAATTATGTCATCTCAATTTCATACTGTTTTGGAGATAATGCATAGCTAGTAGGAAAGTATAACTCATCACTAAGATCTTTATTCCTCATTCTATTTTGATACTCAACAGTTACAAAATCCCAGATATACTGAATATATTAAATTGAAAAATAATGCTATTTTGTACTGATCTTATTACTTTTTCGAAATTACAGAAAGAATTTCCAAACAACCTGAGCATTAACAGAGTCACTTGAGCCGCTGCTTCGAATCGAGAATTCTTCACGCTTTATGCCGGATGATGTCTGTATCTAGAAAAATACTCTATATACAAGTTCAAAATGTTGGAACTAAAATTATCAATTTTTTTTTTTTTTTTTGAATGCAAAAAGGCAATTTATTTAAAAACGAATTTATTCAGATGATTAGAAAAAATTATCTTGTATAAATGAAATTACATAATGCATATAATAGGACGATATCTTCAAATGAAAATTGCTATAGAACGAGTAAAATAGTTGAAATCCTTACCTTTTCAACTTCTTCACGTAAAATCATTGTTCTTTCAGTCTCATCACCTTTGTTATCCTGCACTTGCTCCAGTGTTCCATTATTAAGCTTATTTAATGATAGGAGCGTTTCCGAAGATTTCGGAATTTCAGGTTCATTGTTATTCACTGATGGCAACTAAAATACTTGTTTCTTTTTTTTTTTTTTTTTTTTTTTTTTTTTTTTTTTAAAAAATTTTTCCCAAAATTTTTTTTTTTTTTTTTTTTTTTTTTTTTTTTTTTTTTGTTGCTAAAATACTTACACCTATAATTATTTCGCATTTCTAATCTTAAATTCCGCACTAACAAATATTATGAGTACGAAATAATAAACCAACGGATATTTTCTTCTCATTTTCTCGTTCACAGTCAAAGACAAGGCACTAAGAAATTAGCTGGAAATATGACACTCGAGGACAAATGATAGAGAAAACAAAAGAGACATTTCGACCTCTTTGTTAAATTCTAAATATTTATTTAGCTCTTTACAAAAATTCGAATAAATCAGAGCTCAGAAAAATAATACCTTCTGCAATGTCGTTGAAGGGTCATCAACAATTCCGGTTACCAGGCCTGCCATAAATGGAGAAATATCGTCACCAAATAAATCTAAAAAAAAAAAAAAAAAGCAAACTATTCTTAAATAAAGTGTATTCAAACGAGATATTAAAAAAACGGGAAAGAAACGAGAGAGAAAGTAAGAAAAATAAAAAAGAATCAAAAATGCAATCTAAAAAGAAAATTCATTCAGGGAAAATACCTTGCAAACTGCCTTTATGTATAACTTCCCGATTATGGGTTGCAGTTTTGCTAACACTTCCATAATCATGACTTTCTTTCGAGGAAGAGGATGCATCTGAAGAATTTTGGATCACATCAGTTGATATAACCGATGGCGCTGATGGTGTCATCGGTGTAGAATCAAGTAGTAGTGTGTCCTCTGATGATAATGCCGAGTCTAATGGATCGAATTGTTTTCCATGAGTCCCCTGAATCCAAAACTTATTGCCAGTAACTCCAAAATATATTTAAAAAATTACAAAATTCCAGACTGACCATAAAATAATATTGTTTGTTAATATCATTAAACCTTTTAAACTTACTGTTTTCTCTTCCAAGAAATTTTCACCAGGATTCATATCATCGTTTGAAAAATCCATACTAATTTTACGTACTTTCATCGGTTCTTCAATGCCATCTAGCAAACCATTGTCTTCCGGAATTTGGGGTTGAAATGAGTTTTCAGGAATTTGTGGAATTTTGGGAGATAGGGGAGTTTTCTCTTCCATTTTAAAAGAGTCTTCGGGATGTGATGGACTTCCTGCCTTCTGTGTATTACTTAAAGACGACAGGTCAGTTGATGCTACTGGACTTTGTAATAATTTAGTACATTGTGCATTTATTGAAACTTGATCTGAATTTTGAGCCTTCTCCTGAAACAGTAACATTTATTGAGCAAAAAGAAAAAAAAAATTGAAAGTTCTATGCCAACATGTTGGTAAGATGCGTTTTGAAAACTCAAAATTTTTAAATTTTATTATGCTACTGAAAACAAATAACTTCTTCGAAGATGTAGAATAATCACAAGACATTTTTCATGTTCATTTTTTTTCTTTTTTTTTTTTTTAAATGTAAATCGAAAACTATAGACTTATAGCTAATCATACGACGCAAATAAGAATGATGAAATGAACTTACTTTTGCTACTGCAGTTTTCACCCCAGTTTTATCGGCTAGTTTCGTTTTTCCTATCTCATTTTCTTTTGGCTTAATTTCGAGAGTAGCATTCTTTTTCGCATCGCTAGGTCTAGATTTTCCTGATTTGCTTCCTAATTTAGTTTCCGGAGTGTGAGATTTATTACTGCTTATAGCAGATGCCTTTGTTGATTCCGTGATTGGTCTCTTTGCATTCGCAGTAATTCGTGACTGTGCAGCTCCTGCCAGTGGTTGTCTGAAACAAATTATTCTATCGAGAATTATTCAAAAAATTTCGAAATTCAAATTAAATCTGCAAAATCCAGTTGGGGATAAGAAATAAAAGTTTGCTTCTAAAGAGGATAGAATTAAACCCTGTGACTAAAAAAAGAAAAAAACTGACTTAACTACTTTTTTCAGTGGTTCACCAGGTGCAGAAAGAGTTGCAGTTTGCAGCGACGCAGGACGTGATGATAAATTGGGAAGATTTTTTGCTGTAATACAAAAGAATGATAGCAAATAAGAACGAAACATCTTCAGTTCTTAAAGCTCTATTTTTAAAATGAAAAGTTTCTCAACTTTTCCAATTAAGTTTTGAGGATTTTTGAAATATGTTATTTTAATATAGTTCACTTCAATTTATTTCTTTCCTTTTTCTCTATTACTCTATCTTTGTGACATGAAACAAGCTTTACAGTGCACTGGAACATACATTACAGCAAAAAATGTAGCTTGGCATTACACATTTTTCACTGAAAGATAATTAACATCGCTGATGGATTTAATCGCCTTACACGGAATTTTAAAACTAAGAATTGTAACAAATATATACTAGGTACAAGTTTCCGTATCATTTTGCCTGGACGAGCCGTCGATGATTTCTCCTTCATAGCCTGTGTAAATTTTGGATAACGTAAGTATTCCTCGTTCTTCAATTTTTCCAGCGATGCATAAAGTTTTTCCAGTGAACAAGCACCTTAAAAAAGGAAAGTACAGAAAAAAATGTTTGAAAAAAAAAAAGTGTAATTCATTCGAACATCAAGATTATTAAATTCTTTTCATACCAAGTTGTCTTTCGAATAGGTTGCAGAAATCATGTTTTGTCTATTCTTAATTTGAAAATTATCCCAGAAATTATAATATTTGATATATGGAGAAAGATAACAAATAATATCCCAAATTCAAAGTAACAAAAAACAAAAACTTCAAAATATTTCAAAATATGAACTTACCAGTAATAAGAATACGTGACACTGGCATTGTATGATCTGATGGATACCAAACCAAAAGAAATGCTAGCGATGTTAAAGCAGCAAATTTTTCGATATTTTCGTCGGTTTTTAGAGCATGTAAAAGCGAAGTCAGATCTTTCGAATTACGTTCTGGATTTAGTACAATCATCCGCAATGCACCCTCTCCTATTACCTGAAAAATGAGCAATTTTCAGCTGCAAAACTATAGGAAAGAAATAGAATTATTTAAATAATCTAAACAAGTAGAAAAGGCAAAAGATAAAGTATTGATCATTTTTTAAGAACTTTAATTTTCTTGTAAATTAAATGTAATAGAATATCAAAAATTACTCATGCTTTTACCACAGTTCATAACTCTCTGATCATTAGAGTTTCGATTCCAAAATTTAACATCACATTAATTTCGGGAAAAACTATTTTCATGCCGAAAATGAAGACGGAAGCAAGAAATAGACAAAATCGAAAAACAATGAAAAAATTAGAAGAGCTATTTAGTAAAGCAACTAACCTCATATAAAGTTATTGGTTCTAGCTTTGTGCTAGCGAAGGCTTCAATTGGTTTCAGACCTTCGGCACGGAGACCTTCATGCATTGCGCGCAAAACTTTTGAAGCTTTACTATCTCCATTTGTTACGCTTGAAGGTGGTAAATTACATATTAAAGAACCAAAATTCGGATGGCACTGAAATTAGGTTGTCTTTTCCATCTTTGTTTCTTTCTTTCCAATATTTCATGGACAAAATTATGTTCATTTTGTCCATGATTAATATATATTTTTGCTTCTGTTTCCCATATACTTGCTTCCTATTAGGAAATAGTTAAATTCACATCAGAAGCCAACACTACTCTTTTAAGATCACGCCACTTGCAGATTTGCTTTTACTTATTTGTTCAAATTTCATATAATATGAATGATTTTATATTACAATATTTTTAATAAATCCATGATTTACATTTTAATAACTATTTGCAAACTTTATGAAAGCTATCCGTACTTCTTTTTTTTTCTGCCTTTTATCCAAATCACCAATACCACTTATTTTATCAGATTTAGTATTTCATAAGCTCGAATTTGCCTTTCGAACTTATCAATAAAAAAAAAAAGAAAAAAAGAAAAAAAGATTTAAGCTGCTTCACTCATCAATCTCCGACTTTAGCTCAATTTGCTTAGACAAAGTATTAATAATTTACTTCTTGCAAATATTTTCGCATTAAAATTGCTGAAATTCCTTGTAGACATTTTGGACTTATGCGAGTAACCACTGCTGCTGATACTGAAATTTAAAAAAAAGGATTAATTTGATAAAAACAAAAACTTTTTTCACGATTCCTTTCTTGCAATCAATTGTAGGAGAAGGACGTAAAAATCTAACAGTTACCAGCGAATAAAATTGGAACATGAAGCACACAAGTGATATTTCTGTGTAAAATAATTCAAGTATTCAAATAAAAATTATGTGAAATGAAAAAATAAACGAGCAAATAAGGAAAAAAAGTCAGTAAAAGTAACCGAATAACTAATTTACTTACAACTGTATCAGTTAACTATATTACTGGCAATATTTAACTTATTCATCTTCTCATCAATATGACAAAATAAATGTTCAGATAAAAACAGATAAAGTAAATGATAGCAGAATTACTTACTTTTATCATAATTACGAATCAGATTCCAATATGGGACAACCTTTTCGTCACCTCCATCAAGAAGTATTGAGAAACCATTTACCGAGAAAAATGCAGCATCTTCATTCCCACCAGAAAATACATACATCAATGGATGACGGGTACGGATACTTCCAACAGAATGCCCTGCCGGCAACAACTGCACCAAATTTGCATCTGAAAAATACAAGTTATATTAATTTCCAATAATTTTGAATATATCATTATGATTATTTCATTTTTAAAGTTTAGAAAATATTTTATAATCCGTTCTGTAAAACAATATCAGCATTTACTTATTTTTTTTTTTCGAAAAGAAAGCTTATATCATTTTTATGCTTATTTTTATTCTCATATTTACAAGCAATTTAGATCTGTTCGTTCAAAGATGTTCCATATTTTCTACAATTGAAGTATGGGCTAAAAAAGAAGCACCATTTCCATACTTTCAATTATTTGATAATTTAATGATGTCATTGATTAAAACATAGTCTATCTTAATCATCACTGAGAACAATGAATTTCAATTATTTAATAATCACTCAATTCGTAAATATTGCTAATGGATTAAATCGTTTATTTACCCTGAATCATTTGAATTCTTTGCTAATATTAATGATGAATTATTGATATTATGGCAGTTATTATTATTGGTTACTATTATTAGCACTGATGCTGTGTTGCTATTGCTACCCTCCCGTCGTGGATGAATTCCTTCCGGAATAGCCTGAAATCATAGTTAGTGATAATAAAATTGATCGAAAACGAGAAACAACGTTTAAAGCATCACTGGAAATAGCATAAAAGATGAAAATGAAACAAAAAGTCGTAAACATTCATACATGAAAAGCTCGCTGAACATTAAAAGAAAGGGTAAATTTTATTGAAATTTCAGAAAATTTCTTTTTTTCTTGAAATTTTATAAATTTTATTAAAATTCCACGAAATTTCTCTTTTTGTTGAAATTCCACAAAATTATTGGAATTTCACAAAATTCCTCTCCAAATTTCCAATCATTCATTTCCCGCCCTCTTATTTCTCAAAATAAATCACCGAATAACAGACTGAGATTAACCATAGCTAACTTGTGAAAAAATCCAATCTCACAACTTTGCATCGTTAATTAAGCTTAGACGTATAAAATATCTTTCAGAAGAGATATGTTGGAAACATCTTAATTAATTAATTGATAATTAATTAATAAAATTAATCAAAAATCGTCGCTAATTATCAAAATCTCTCAATCTTTCGAAGAACTACAAAATTCCTTTCCAACTAGATAAAGCAAAAATGAAAGCGGAAAGAGAAGTACAATTAATCGATTCATTTCTAGAAATTATCGATTCATCTTTAAAGCGCTCTCTCTCACTTCTGACTGTTCTCTTCCCCACTATTCTATAGCATTCATTTTCGATTCATTGTAATTTGCCTTTCTATATTAATCTTAATTTCTTCTAATTAATTGGAACTTGATAACTAATTTCAATAAATGGAGTTGTCAGGGAAATATTTCCAGATCCAATGATATATCAATCATATCGTTTAATTTTTAAATTTTAATAGTAAATCACAGAGTTGAGTTATTTTGAAGATTCTGATGCAAGAGGAAACATGGTCCTAAAAGGTCAAGATTTAACCTAAAGTTAGTTTCCAGTATGAGTTCAACTATTTTTCAACAATAGAAAGCATAAATACGGCAAAGAAGGAAATCTCTCTAATTTATAAATCTCAAAAATCAATAAGACGTAATCATGAAATTTACTGTAAAAATATTAATCATTTCTTATTACCGTACCGTGTCTGAATGGCTTAGGATACGGTAAATTAAGAAAGAATGATTCTTATTTTCAGGTTACGATAGAATACAGTACGCTGTTTGCAGTGAATTATATTGTAGTTCAAGCTGAAATGGAAAAATTCATGGAGTGTTTATTTTCAGCAAAAATAAAAAAAGGAACATGTCAACATTTGCGCATAAAATAGCTAATTGTTTTAAGTTTATTAAATGAGGAAATTTTCATGCTATCAAGTTTATTTTTAGAAATCTGCAAACTTATAATTTTGAGAATTTTCAATCTAACTTAGTAAACATATTGTTTAATTTTAGTTGTAAGTGATCTAAACTGAGAATATTTAAAAAAGAAATATCAACTTGTTCGCCTAGAAGCTCTATGTCAATAATAATAACAATTCCTCCAATCTTAATTTTAATTTTAATAATTGATCAAATTTGTTTACCAATAGAAGATACAAATGAAAAAGATGAAAAATTTAAGCTCCTGCAATTGCTCAAATCTTCTCGACGATAAAATATTTGTAATTCCTAGTAAAGTCCTAGGAATTTGAATTTCTAAAAACTGGTTTTAAATGGAAGAAATGCAATTCGAGAATTCGCACTTCAATTTTAGCAGCAATTTCAACCGTCTTCATTTGGTATTACCATATTTTTCATTCGTTCTTTTTATCAAAAATTAACACCAAATTATTGTCAACAAACGGGAACTTTTGATGAGAAACAAAAGAATTTACATTCCTGTTTTGACCGACATTTGATGCAATCAAATACCATTATTTCAAAATAAATCTGAAAATTTTTTTGAACATAAGAGGAAGTAAAATTTATTGGATAAAAAAAAAAAAAAGATGAGCTTGTCAAGAGCTTAAAATTAAGGTATAGAACAAAGAAAAAGTACGAATATTTTGAGATTATGCGGAATATTACTAGGATAAGTTTATTTTATATAATTTTAATTAAAAATTTTCATAATATAAAATTCTGCTTAAATTGTTCTTTGAGAAAATTATATTAGAGTCAAACTAAGATTTCCAATGACATTTCCTGTCTTTTCATAAATATGTTTCGCGGTGATATTCCATTATATGGTAGTTCATTGAGACAATCAAAGATTAAAATATTTTAATTAAAACTCTAGCATACCTTAGCAATTATTCCTAGCATGAAATAATGCCCTCTGACCTTTGCTTGAAATATCCAGGTCAGATTTTACGAAAATAAATAATTTATATTTCAAAAGAATTTGATTTCAGGTTACCTTAATCGTTTTCAGAATTTTATAGATCAATTCGTAGAATACCAGGTATATTTCATTAAAATTTAATTTTTCGAATAGAATCTTAATAGCAAAAAAAGATTTTCTCTGCAATAAAAACATGATTTTTAATCCAAAAAATGAAAATGATTCTCGATGTTCCAATTTTCTTCTCAAAATTTTATTCTCCGTTTCAAAAACTAATCTCTGAAATTTTATGTTTCTTGGGAACAAAAAAAAAATTCTTTCCAACTGGGTTTTTTCAGATAGCAAGGAAATATATTTGTTTTTATTTCGACAAGGAATAAGAATGAGCAAGAAATGTTTATTTCTAAATAAAAAAAATAAGGAAAAAATGCATATTTTTCGAACAAAATTGACACTAATGGAATTTAAAAAAAAAAAAAATATCTTTTGAAATGGAAAAAATGTCGGAGTTCTTTTTAAGAATAAAAAAGTTAGATTTATCTTCGAGTAAACAGATGAATTCAATCAAATGAATTTTCAGACGTTGAAGGTTTCTGCGTATATATATAAATAAATAAATATATAAATATATTTATATTTATTTGTAGAATTGTTCAATTATCTGTTTTTAACTTTCAGAATATTTCCATTAAAAAATGAAAATAAAAACAAATGGATCGATCCATTTCCATAATATTCTCAGGAATTTTTGAATGATTTTCAATTTCTTATACTTTACTTATTGCTGAAGTGATCAAAAAAAAAAAAAAAAAAAAAAATTAGAGAAATTAATATTTGTTAATGACGATTGATAACATATTTGATAATGATAATTGATAATATACGGATCATATATTATAGTCAGGATTTCTATTAAAACTTACTTATCAAATAGAATTATAGATGTTCCGGTTGTTCCGGCTGTACAGATCTCTGAAATTTCATTAGCTATCGATAATTTACACTGTTTAGCCAATAACCACTCAACTTTTCGGCATACTTCAAATCATTATGATTTTGGAGAGTATCCAATTCTGCGATAAAAATACCGCAATTTAGGTAAAAAAGAAAAAAAAAAGATTTCGAAGAAATTAGGAAAATTTTCGAATAAAGAATAATAAGCATTTCTAGTAGTAATATTATCCAGATATACATTTCATCCTTTGGCTCATATTATCATCCTAAGCATTGGCTTCAGACTATTGCTATTAAAATTGGTAGAGCCAGACAGAGGAAGAAGTCTAGCCAATGTGAATTAATTTTAAATTTAAAGCTAGAGATTTAGTGATGAAGAGATGATGAATCAATAAACATTCATTGAGAAATTGAAATAAAGAAAGAAATTTGATGGAAATGAAACTGAATCATTCGTTCTTTTCATTTTAAATCATATGATAAAACCTGATCATCTGTTATCAAAAGCTGTACTTGTTTGCTCCATCCCAAATTATTAATAGTTTTATTTTTTCACTTTTCTTTTTTTTTTTAAGTATTTGATTGAACAAAATAATTTAGTTGGCAAGTAATTTAGTAAATGAATCTAAGGCCAAAATCATGTGTCAACTGCTTCACATTTTACCTGATCAACAAATTTGTATAACTCTATCAATTGATTGATTGATCTATTTGCCTATAGTATTTATAATCTGTGTAAAGTAGAATATGCTGATTGATCAAGTGGTGATTCGTTAATTAATTATCCTACCGGATTCCCGATTTTTGTCTTCTTAAGAAAAGTTTTCTCGATTTTTTAACGTAACTGTTTTTTTTTTTTTTTTTTTTTTTTTTTTTTAAATGAATTTCAACGGTCGAAAAGAAATTTGTTAAGGAAAAAATTACAATGTTAACTTTAAAAGTATGTCTATTGCGTACATTCTTGAAAGAATTCAATCATCTATGAATTATTTCTCAGAAACTAACCTTTACTCGTTTTTGTCATACCCAATTGTTCGTGTAATTCTACCATTAAATTATTTCTGTAATTAATTGCTTAAAAGTTTAAAAATACTATAAACAAGTAGTAGCATCAAGAAAATTTTACATAACTAATTAACGAATTATTGATAAACTTGAAATTATTTCCCCAGTTTAAAATTTAATTAGTATATTCAATATCCGTAAAATTACCTTTGCAACTATTTGATGCTTACATCTTCTTGACGAATATACTAATTAAATTTTACAGTTCAATTAAGTAGATAATTTCTGACGAATATACAAATTGAGTTTATAGTTTACAGTACAAATTAAAATTTACAGCTCTTTCGATACTCACATCTTCGTGACAAATATACGAATTAAATTTACAATTTAATTAAGTTTATAGTTCCTGACGAATATATAAATTAAATTCATAGTTTATGATATAAATTAAGTTTACAATTCTTTCTTGAAACAATTATTTTCAATCTATTCATTTGTTTATCAAATAAATATACAAATTAGAAAATAAAATAAATTATTTCGCATCGCAATTTAAAAGCGAATAACGCAATTTAAAGCGAATGAGACTTTTGTAATTTCATTTTGCACAAAATAATCTAATATGACAGTTTGAAGACATTTGTAAGAGAAGATAAAGTAAGTATCATTAAACTATTGAAAAGATAAATTTAGACATTGTTTCGTCAATTTATCAATGAAAACGGCGTTGAAAATTCTTGATTCTGTTGGTTGCCATGGAAATATTTCTTTTTTTTTTTGATGCAATAAAATTCTTGAAAATTAGAAAAAAAAGTTTGTTATTTAACAATACAATAAAGTTTGAAAGATCAAATTAACCGTAATTGACGGAAAATAAGAACTTAGAATAATTCTTTTTTCAACTTTTTCTGGAAAGAAAAAAAAGGAAAAAAAAATGCTTCATTACAAATCAGTTAAATTTGGCATTTTTTCTTATGCTTTTAAATTTTGAAATTTATAAGAATATATATCGAATGCTATCGAAAACAATAAAAGCATTGGACTTATTTCCAACAAATAACTTCGAAAGAAATTTTGAGAAAGATTAAAATGTTTAAAATTTTCAAAAATGCTTCCAGTCAATGAGTATGAAGCAAAAAAAAACAATAACTTGGCATTCTTTTTTATTCTTTTAAATTTTAAAATTTGTATGATTTATCATATCATATACTTGGCATTATTCTATTTTATTATCATTATTGTGAATTTCTTCTCACAAAAAACATTTAAAAAGTTGTTTAGTTGAAGTTGTTTTTTCTATTTCATTCAATTTTCATATCTCACAATCATTAAAGCTAATAGCAAATCTGTCCCTTTGATAGATAAGTTTAATTGGGACAACGTTGATCATTATAAAAGTTGAAGAATCGTAAAATGCATTTTTTCATCTCTTAGCAACAATTAATAATATAGAAATTGAACGAAGAGCTGTATCGAAATAAATAAATCCGCCTGAAAGGGAGGCAAAAAGAGATAAAAATATGAAATCAATTTTAAATCTAGTACTAAAGTGGAATTTAATCAATTTTAAGCTCAATATTAGAATGAAAGTTAAAAAAATATGGAATTAATCTTAAATTCAATATTAAAAAGGTACCTAAGAAGCTGAAAAAGAAGAAATTAGCATGCTAAGTTTACTTTTCAACGAAAACATCCTTCCTTGAAATTGTATTTTTGTGCTTTGATGAAATATTCATACACGATGAATATATTTTTAAAATTTTTAAACAAAAAAAAAAAAATTCAAGTGAAGATTGTTTAAAGATTTAAAAAATATATTCAGAGAAATATTCAGACATAAAATTTAACTTTAAAAAGAATCGATATGAAATGATATACTTTTCGAAGGAAATTTAATTTCGTCCCCTTATTACTTTTATGGAATGATGTCATTTTGAACATTCGAGAAACTTTTCTCCTGCAATAATAAAGGTTATTAAATAAAACATCACTAACGGCGAAAAGTAAAACTTTCATTGCACATTTTTATGATAAATTACTAATTAGATTTGAAATTTAGAACCATTTCTTATTTCATTCATTAAGAATATATTTATTTTTTATTTGAAAAACTAATATACGAGATTTATTCATTTCAAATATAAATATCGATTCCAATCGAATGAATTTCTTTTTATAATAAATTGCAGAAAAACAGAGAAAATGAATTTCTTCTTGTCAAAAAAAACCAAAAAAACCTGAATAAAAAAATCTGAAGCTTTCGGTGAATCTGAAAAGAAAAAAACAACACTCGTTCTTTCCGGTTCTCGAAAAAAAAAAAAAAAAAAGTCACATCTAATTTATTGTTTCAAATTCTATGCAGTGATTTTCTTTCTTTTTTTTCGCGAGTACTTAAGAGACAAATTGAAATTTGGAAATTTGCAGACTGCAAAAATACTTCAAAATTTATCAATATGTTTTGCTTTACAACTATTTGGAAAAGTTTGAAAGAAAAACTTTTACTTTTTTCTTTTCGAAAAAGTTTGAAAAAAAAAGAAGTTTGAAAGAAAACCGAAAAGGAGAAAAAAAGTTTTCTTTTCTAAACAACTTTTCTCTTTCTTTACGATTGTATGTTATTTTGACCATAACTTAATTTTATACTTATCAGATTTAGATAAAATCTGATATGAAATTAGTTATCAACAAAAATTTAGCGTTTTTCTACGAAAAGTTTTTTTGAAAAAATTTTAGCATCTTCTTCGCTTCTCATATCCTCCAGATGGCTTGAAATTTTCAATTGAAAAAGCCTGCTCAGTCAGTGATGCTAATTTGAGATGAAAAGATTAATGGAAGAAAAAAGTAAAATGAAATCTATACTGTATCAATAGAAGCTTTTTTGTCCTCATTTTCGGAACTAAAAATACCAAAAAAAAAAAAAAGTTTGATAGCATCGAAGGAATATAGCAATAAATAAATATGCAAAATGATTGAATTCGATTAATTTGAATTAATCTGAATTAATAAATAAGAAGAGAATGAATCAAAAGTTCAGTTTAATCGAAAATAGATTTAATCAATTAAACTAATTTGGCTTATTTATTAATCGAATTTCATCTGTGGGGACAAGAGAATGAATCGGAAAGTTTAGCACAACTGGAAAATATCTCATCGAAGTTCAATTCAATTGAAAATCGAAATGGAATTTTTATAAATGCAAAATAAAAAATTACCATAAAAACGGATTTCAATTGTTTTTTTTTTTCAAATCTAATACTAATATTTTAGGAATTTTTGCTTGAAAAATGAAAAAAAAAATTCAAATATTAGATATTGTTTCTGATTGCAAATAGTATAAAATTTCGATAGCAAAAAGAGCAAAATGAGTCAGTTAAAGAAATGAATTAAAACTGACTCATAAAATTCCCGAAGGAATTTGAAAATGACTATCCAGTGCTTCAGAGGGTATTTAAAAATAATCAATTTTAAAATTGAAATAAAAAATGAAATTAAATTTTTATTTCTAGTCTACCTATTATCGTCATGGATATTACGATCATGATATCATTATTATTACTATTATTATTTTTTATCGTGCATACTAGCAATTTACGTATTTCTTCGGCAATTATCTTGCTAAATTTACTCAATTTACATATTATTAGCAAAAGCAAGATATTTCGATAGAATGTCCTAAATTATTGTTGTCCGATGGTACCTGATGGTACTATTTCTACAGTATGAATTATTTATTACTATCATTATCGATAGGAATTGAATTATTTTTTACTGTAATTTACCACTATCATAATTACAATTACTGTCAACGTCATTAGTTGAAAATATTTGAATCATTCGTAAAGTACGATTTTAATTTGTATTTTTGAACTACTTCAGAAAAGTACTTCAGAAGTTTCGTTTATAAATAATATTGAACATTGATGAGCATCGATTTAATTGTTCACAATAGTCTGAAACAATAAATTTAATTAAATTCAATGGAAAACAAGAAATTGCATGATTCAGACTACTGTAATCGATTAAAATTCACATTCGATAAGATAAAAAAAAAGATGATGAAATTCAAATTTAATTTTTCATACTGCAATAACATGTTACTGAACTTCATTCCCCAAATTAAAAATTCAAATGAATTAGAAATAGAAATGAATTATAAATACAATATTCAGAATATAAATTTTACTCTGCTTAGTAATTTGCCGATTGAAATATTACATCTTGGAATCAAGCGTAATTTGAATGATAAAAATTTCGCGAATTAATAAAATTTAAATTAATGTATTATCCAGCAAAAATTGTATTTTAATTCCAAAAATTGTATTTTAACTGTCTACTCCCAAAACTTTGATTAAATTTTTTAAATAAGTTTATTTGTTTAAATGTTTAAGGTTGATATAAACAATATCATCTATTTTATTGAATTCATTAAAAATTTAAAAATAGAACAAATAGAAACAAATGCTTCTCCAACATATTGTCACCTTTGATTTTCCGCACAAACAATATCAGAAATGCCGAAAATTTTGATTTGCGAATGAAGAAGAAGGATTGCATGAATAATCACAACATTTTCTCATGATAAATCATCAAGTGAACAGAGATTATCAACAAATATTTTTTATAAAACAATAACAAATTTAAATTTCATAATTCCCACTGATAAGTTTCAAAAACCGAATCACTAATACTTTGATAATATTCTGGATATTCAGTGAAAAAGTCTCATATAAGATAATAGTCATACTTATTTAATTCCTAATCTTGCTGATAATATATCAAAATTTGTATGAAATTATAAAAAATGTCTACCTTAAAAATTTGTACAGTTTAAAAACTTATCAATTAATGATTGATTGCCTGACATTTTCCATGTGTATGTTACTAATTATCGTAATTATTTGCTGTGATAAAATCGTGATAAAAAAAATCAGTTAGAAAAAAGTGATTTTGATAAGACGTAGGAAAATTTGATGAAGATTGTCGATTTATATTAATATCCATACTTATTCAATTCCTGAATCATAATATATCAAAATTTGGATGAAAGTAATGAAAGATAGCTGCTTTACAAAAATTGTACAGTTTAAAAACTTATCAAATAATGATAAATTGCCCGATAATGTTGATATACATGTCACAAATATCCTAGCCATAACTGTTTTCTGGTAAAAAGAAGTGATTGTGATAAGAGGAAGGAAAATTGAATGAAGATTGCCGATTTGGTTCGTCTGAAAACTCGTAAAAATCGGAAAGAGGAGGAAGAAGAGGAGAATCGGAAGGAAAGGAAGGAATGCTCTGGAACTGTTGATGGGAGGAGGAAGAGGAGGAGGAATGAAAGGTGCAGGAAGGGGTGGTTGTAAACTTGTTGTGAATTGTGACAACAATTGGATCGAAACTTTTGTTTGCTTTCAATGCAATTCGAGATAAATTGCCGCAAATCTGACGTTTGCAGATTGCACTTCTTCCATGCCATTCCGCTTTTCTCTTTTTTTTTCTTCTGTTTGTTTTTGAGAAGGAAGAAAAAGAAGGCTAAACCAAAAGAAGAAATTCAAGAATTCTTTCTCTCGGAAGAGAAAAAAAAAATGACAATCTATCGGAAAGAAAATTCTTTGGCCAAAAATTTCGCTCATTAATTAGAAGTTTTGGCAGAGAAACTGGTGCAAAAATGCATGATAGATTTGAAGATGTTGAAAATATATTTAAAAAAAAAAAAGACGAAATTTCTGTTACAAAAGAATGAATATTGATAGTTATCAAATCAATTGATAGTGATTTGAAATCAAGTTCGACAACGAATTGCCAAGTTGAATTTCATTAATTTGCGAAAAAAAAAAAAAAAAAAAAAAGATGCCCAGTTATTTGTTTCATAGTTCTATCCGAAAATTGATATTGTCTGCCTGTTATCTTAATTAGTTTGTACTCAATTAGAATGTCAGTTTTAAAATTAATTAACTATTCATTTGATCGACACGAATCATTACTGACACCAATGACCCCGTGCAATATTCTTCCAAGCGAATTAATTTCTCTTCGAAGAGGCAAAATTATTCGCAATTGTCCTATAAATGTGTGACAAGAAGGTCATCGACACTATAATTCACTATGTTTATGCGAATTATCAATGAATTCGACGAATATTCCATCTCTCATTTCATGGTTTGATGTTGACAAAAGTTGCGAATAGTATAAGATATAGTAGTACGGATGATTTACACTGATAATAGTGATAATGATTAATGATAGATATGATAAGAGTAATTGGCAAAAACATTATAATATCTCAATTCTTTACTTCGATCAATAGATTCAAAATTATTTAAAAATCCCTACCTTAAAAATATGTTAAACTACGGCTGAGAACTAATCAAAATTCTAAAAATGATAATTCTGAATGATTGATTTTGAGATTCGTTATGGTTTGAAGATGAAATCGAGAAATTCCCGAAACAAAATAATTAATAGTAATAATGAATGAATGTTAAAATACTGATAATATTACTGCTGCAAGCTACACTTTAAATTTGAAGCATTTGGGCTTATCATTGAGAAATATCTGACACATCCATTGCTGATTCATCGAAATAAAATGATAAAATCAATATTTCACATTTTTCAGACAAAAAAAAAAAGACAATGATTTCAAGACTTTACTTTGTTAAATTATAACGAAAGCGAGAAGATTGCAGAGAAGCTATGGGAAAGCGATATTGGGACTTAAAATTGATGAGGCCTGAAATAGCTTGGCCAAGCAATATTGACTGGCCATTATAGCTCATGCAGCTAGGCTCATTAATATTTCAGTATGAATGTGACTAATTGATTTGGTGATGACGAAATAGCATGACTCATCAGTAGTATTCGATGACTCATCAACACATATACATATATTTGAAGAAAAGCTTTCTTCGAGCATTTCCTCCCGACGAATTCTTCCACATACAGTAGTTACAAGTCTAGAAAACTTGTATTTTGTAAATATTCGATTACTGAAACTCAAAAAGTAATTAAAAACAATAAAGTTTAAGAATCTAATGAGTTTATTATAAACTTTGCAAATGATAGGAAGGTAGAAAAGCATTTCAGGCTTATAGGTACTGTATGTGGAAGAAGTTTACGATCAATTAAATGATCAGAAGAAAAGTTAATTAATTAATTTGTGATCAATTGATTGATTTATAATTTGACAATCGATTTCTTGCTATTCGATCATGAAGCCTGTCTTCAAGAAAACTTAAAAAGTTTATATGCATTTTATCGAATAAATTAACTTATCTTTTGTTGGGATTTTATCTCAGCTATCATCACGAGCCTGTGCTGAATGTAGTAGATTTCTAGTGTCGATAAATGCAAATGTTTAATTAAGGCATTAATTAAGTTGCGAATGTTCAACTTAGATATTTAATGTTTAATCAAATATTTACAAATACATTGCGAATATCTAATCAAACAATTCGAAAATATTTAATTAAGTATTTAATTAAGCAAATATTTGATTAAGCAGTTCTTACAAATGTTTAATTAAGCAATTCGAAAAATTAAACTGTTTGTTATATCTTAATTAAGAAATACTGAGTAGACATTTCAAATATTTTGCAATATATTTGTAAATATATTTGATTACAAATGTTTGATATTTAATTTAAAAATTTTTAAAATATTCACTTACATTCTGCGAATATTTAATTAAATAGTTCGAAAAATAAAATGATCGCTCGCGTGTGATAGCTATCGATAATAAATAGATCTCGAAACGGAAATAAAAAAACGATAAGAAAAGTCAGGAGAAACTAATTAAAACTAATTAATTAACATCGTTCTTCGTAAATCACTCGGCTGGTATCTTAAAGGGAGGTTGTTTTAAAAAATAAATACCTCACAAAAGAAAAAGAAAAAAGTGGAAAATGAAGTTTTTTATCGATTCTTCAAACCGTTAATTTTGCTTCGTTAAAACTAAAATTTAAACAATTAATAATTTTCCTACATTATGTAAAAAATTTGAAGTGAAATAAAATTTGTATATTTTTTGTAATGGAATTCGACAGTCAAAAATTTGATAAAGTTCATTCGGATTTAAATTTCACTGAAAAAATATTGGCAAAAATTGGGACAAATTTGAAGTTAGTTCATTTTATTATTCATTTAACAAGATTAGGCTGATTTAAATCTAGCTTAGACAGTTAAAGAAAGCATATTAAAATTGTGATATAATAATTATGTTTTGATAAAGAGACCAATGATCAGCAATATCATTCAAAAATTCAATACTTATTTTTGCAAATACTAATTTTCAAATTGGTATTGTATGGCGTAAACTAACAATTTTACAACTACAATCGCTTAAAACAAGAAAATTTCTTTTTTTTGTTTTTTTTGCTCAAATTTTTTTAAACAGCAAGCAAGTAAAGTGCATTTTTAAAAAAAGGTTGATAAGAACAGAGAGGAATGACCAATAGCAACAGAATCAAATTCCTTAAAAAAGCAAAAATAAAATGTTTCAAAAAAAAAAAAGAAATTAATATTAAAAATTAATATTAGCATGTGAATTGTATTCTCAGTTATAACTGAGAGGAAAAAATATGATGAAGTTATGCGAGAAAAGACGTATGACATTTACGATGACGCATGACATTCACGTATGACATTTACGACGATGCATGACATTCACGTATGACATTTACGACGATATATATGCTGTGTATAACAATGATCAGGAGTTTTACTGGTGAAAATTTTGTGTAGGAATTAAAAGAATTTTATCAGTATATTAAAATAAGCCTGTAAAGTCTGATAATAATTTTTAAATGCTTTACTATCAGTTCGCTTTATTATCAGTTCCCTGCATTTTTTTTTTTTGAAACTTTCATTTCAAAAATTTTGAACTATAATTAATAGTTAAGACTATTGTTGTGTTATTGGCTTAGCAATATTAAAACAGTACTAACATTTCATCGATTAATTCGTTTTCAAACAACTGAAAATTCAAATTTATAAGAATTTGAAGGCGTCAAAAGAAAGGAAAAAAGTTAGGAAGAAAGGGGATGAAATTGGAAAGAAAAAAAAAGGAAAAAGTTTGGATAGCAAAGATGAGGCACACTCAATACGGTTCAAATTACAAGCCTTAAAAGGTTCACAAACTTTTGTCAGAAAATGATTGACTAACTTTTTCTTGTCTTCTGAAAACTTTTCAGAAATTAAAACCATGAATTTTTATGGACTGTTCTTTTTCTTTTTTTTTTTTTGAGATCAATAAATTCTATGAAATATCAAAAAGTCTAACTCAATATTTATTCGAGATGTTTCGAATTCCCAAATGATAATATCTAATTATTCGGATCTTTTGAAATGTTCGAATTCTAAAAATATTGAGGCAAATTACATCGATAATTTCATTTTTTTGTTAATTTTATCTTTCGGCGGAAAATTTACATTTTCCCAGCGAAAAATTTGGCGTATAACAATTTACAGGAAATAACTTTAAAAAAAAAAAAAAAAGACGATAATATGCCGGAATGATTTTCGGAATAAAAAAAAAAAGTGTAAAATGTCATTGAATAGAACTTCTTGAATTGACAGTAAATTTTTTTTTATTATGAAAATTAACTTAGAATTGTTGTTGTTCCGAAAAGTGTGAAATGATTTCGCTCTTCGATTTCTTCTTTTTTTTTGATGATACTAACAGAGGAATTTATCAGAATGCATTTATCTGCCCTTAAAATGTAATAATTTTTAAGTATACGTCATTTCCATCTCTTTTCTCATTTACAAATGTTTATTAGATGATATCATTGAAATTTTATATCACTTCTATCGATGTATTTTCATCGAGCTACTGATAATTATTTGTTGTATTTGAAGGTCAGATTGAAATGATTGTTCTTTTATTAAATTTTTTCCTTTTTTTTTTTTGAAAATTTTTTGTTAGAAATTTGCACTGAAAACTATTGGAATTTTATTGAAGTTTTTCTTTTTTTTTTTTTTTTTTTTTTTTTTTTTTTTTTTTTTTTTTTGAAAAGTAATGTTGGGATTTTGAAATTTTCGAAAAACATACGATTATCAGTAATAAATAGATTAAGGAGAAGTATATCGCGCATTTGACATGATTAACTTTAACTGATAATGATGACTGACGACCAATTACGATCAATCATTCTAAATATTGTTTCGCAATAACGGGTAATGAAAATAGACTGCCACTGCAAAAACTCTGCAATTCCGAATCCTCTTTTTGCGATGTTGAAGTTACGATGTTCCTGCGATATTGTGAAAAAAAAAAAAAAAAAAAAAACGAAGATGAGCATATAATTTTCAGAAATTAATTTCACTAAATATATCATATCACCTCGAATTGTCTAGTTAAGAAAATGATGAACAAATTCAGTTGTCGATAGCTTGATCTGGCATTTATCGATTTTCTTTGCATCGATATATTCGGATATGTATTCAGGGTTTATGCAGTAAAAAAAATATGTTACACTAAACAATTCGAGATGATACGATATAAATAGAACAGGCATCATATTAAATTTTAATATTTAATGATGAAATATTCATTGCTACTTGGCATTACTTAGTAATTATTGATTAATTTCACTTAATTCTTCAATTTTACTATTGTGAATAATTTATTAGAAATTAATTATCATTAGAGTAGTATTTTATCATTTACTTCAAAGTATCTTCAATAATACTATTGTTATTTCTATGATACGAAGAAATGGAGTCGGATAAATTCAATTTATTATCACTGATAATTGCAAGAACGAATTTAATCTATTATCACTGATAATTGCTCTTTTAAGTTTTTGAATATATATTTGAGAGTCCCTTTGTAACTAATCTGCAGGGATCTATTAACAATGTAGAAAATAAGGAAAATAATAATGGCCAGTATCATCGTATTATATATGTCCCGCAATTCACTGTGACAATGTGATCACCTATGATAATTCGATGAAAGAAGGGAAAGCAATACATTTACAAGAATTATCACAAAATCATGTGTTTTATCAGTTATGTTATCAGGAAATCGAAGATTGGGCATATCAATCATTATAACTTCATGTCAAATTGAATGATCAAGATCTAAAAAAATGATAAATGACAAATGATAAATTGCAAAAAACTTCCTAAATTCAATATTGTCTGAGAGGAAATTCAACCGAAGTGATATGTTATGGAAAAGTTCGAACAAGTGATTAAAAAAAATGAGTAAAGTGTTCCATTATACCTTTCTAACAATTATTTTTTACAAGTTTTCTTAATTAATCAGATAATTACTCTTAAACAATTATCAGAGCAACAGAATACAAAGTTATGATAATCAAATGAAATAAATGTAAGAGAAAAAGGACTTTCTAGTGTTAAGATTTTCAAAAACAACAAGCAGTCATGCAATAATTTGATAAAATGACAAATAATATGGCATTAAGAAACTGATCTTCGATGTTATAGTATTTATTAAAAATAGTAATATTCAAAGAATGTTCAGCTTATTTTAAAATTATAACAAATATTATCAAACTAGCATTGCATATTTATCAAGCCTGAGCAATTTAAAAGAAACCAACCTTGAATTTTACTGTCATTATCATTGTAATTATCAGTATTAATAAAATTTAAGCCCAAGTTATATTATAATTTAGCCAATTATAATAACCAGTCAGGAATGTTTTCAAAGGAATTTATGGTGCTAATAGTTCAAATCATTTTCAATAAATTTTTAAATAATTGAATTATTATTGCTGAATGATAGCTAGTTCACAAAGTTGTTTATACAAGTTTACAGGTTTAATAGAAAATAAAAAGCATAAATATGGCTTGAAATGATCAGATATTACTATAATTCGCATTTGATGATATTTCTCAATAAAAGTCAGATCAGCAATCAGCGAAACTACAATCAATAATCACTATTCAATTAAATTAATAATCATTTTCCCTTTCTTTTTTTCATCAATTTTCGCATCCCATTAGTCATTCTTGCGACATTCATTTAACACAATATCGCAATTTTTCGATCTTTATACTACTGAAATAATTTAAGCATTATCATGCTCTAGACCTAAAATAGAATATCACATTTTCAAGACAGGTTGTATTCTCTAAGTTAACTTGCATGATGAATTCTTCATTTAAAAAAGGCGATATAACTTCTTTTCTTCATCTATTATACTATATTTGAGATATACTTATTCCTTAGCAGCAACAAAAGAAAATGCATTGTTTGACCTTTTATTTACCATTGCGACGCTTTTATTTATTTCAAATAATCCAAGGATAGTGTGAAAAGTCTTGTTCTCGAGAATATGCTAGATTTTAGAATAAAGTCAGTTGTATTACATGAATCATCACATCATCAAATATTTCAGGAAATTTTCAAAGCTTCTCAAACAGTCAAATTCTTGAAATTAGGCTACTGATTAATCCCTGAATTTCGTTTGAATATTTTTCTCCGTTGAGAATAATTTCATTTCATAAATTCCAAATTAGTTATAGTTACTGAAATCTTTTTACATAAATTTTTTCTTTATGCAGTAACTTTCGTGAGAAACTGTTTTTTTCCAGATATTTTATAGCAATATGATAATTTATTTCAACATATAACGATGATATTAGAAAAAATTGTTACATGAAACCTCAAATCAAATTCGATGGAATAAAATACAATATGGCTTTTCAATGACTGGTACGAATTCATTCCTGAGAAATCTGTGATAATGAACATAAATGGACTAAATATCTTCTAAAAGATATGGAAAACAAATCAGGACTGCAATAAAATATAGCTTCTCAATGATTGGTTTAAATCACTAAGAAGTTATATTTTACAAGTTTCTACTTTAATGTAGAAATGATATAATGTATAATAATCAGTAGATTAATACATTTAAAAGATGAGTTTTTTCGTTTTTTTTTTTTTTAAATTGTGAATTGATTTTATATTTTCATGTAAAAAAAAAAAAAAAAAAAAGTTAATTTGATATGATAAGTATATCTGATATTTTTTTTTTGTAATAAATTGGAATGAATTTTAAAAGATTAAGATATGAATTCTCAGTGCTGAAGTCTTGTTGACTTAATAGTAACTTGCGGATAGAGTATATCTAAACGACTTTGCACTATCTGTAGTTCCAACTCCTTCGATGTTGGAGTATATTCTTTCGGATCTCGTTGATCTACAAACAAAAAATTTCATTAAATTCAGATAATTTCAAATTAGAAAAAAATCAAATTTATCTTGGACTATCCTAACAAGTACTGATCAATTTCGGATTAGGATTAAATTTTTGAAATATCGATATTTTATACATTCAAATTGCATCTTGAATTATCTTCAAATTTTATATTCTACTTCATTTCAATAGTTGAAAAAGAAAAAAAAAACAGTATTTACAGTGAATTGAAAAATTTCATCTTTTTCAAATTTCATCGAAAATTCAAACGAAAATTTTTTTTCAAAAAAAAAAATTTAATGGTTTTCAAAGTATGATAATTTAATATCTTACGATATGCCTTGTTTACAGTTCGTTGTAGTAGACGCTGTAAAGTACCAATAACGTTTTTGATAGCCATTACAATATCACCGTTTAGTTTATCCATCCAAATAAGAAGTAGGCTGATGAAAATATCACCTGTACCTACGAATTGTCCTGGCAATATTGGTATATCAAAACGGTATTGCAGCGCTGGTTCATTAGGACCTAAATAATGAATGTTACTGGAAATTAATTTTGAAAATAATCTTAATTTAATCTTGTAACTGCTTCTCGTAATTCTAAAATTGTTTAAAAATAAAATCACTGAAAAATTGTAAAAAATTGCAAAATATTAAACTAATTTTGTTGTTTGGGAAAATTTAAAATAATTACATTGAATGAATGTATAAAAAGATACCTCTATAAACGGATCCATAACAAAATTTTGTAGTTGACGTTTCCAGACCACTTGAAACAACCACTGTCTTTACACCAGATTTATGCATCAAATTAATTGCTTCCAAACATTCTTGTTCATTATTTATGGACAAACCAGAGAGTTCACTGTTAAAGAAAAGTAATTATTTCCAAAAAAATTGATTATTCACACCGAAAATTTGAATTCTGCGGAGAAATATGATAATTATCTCAAATTTAATACTTAAATATATGTAAATCAATTAATCCAATTTTTTTTTTTAAGATTTCGAAAGTTCATTGCATTTTATCCATAAATATAGCAGATATTTGTTTTTTTTTTTTTGTCTATCTATGAATATGAGAGACAAAAGTAAATAAAACTATCGCTGTTGGAGACAGATGTGATAACAAAATGAATAAAATAAAACAGAATCGTCATTTTTTATTATATTTTTGATCCTTTTTTTTTCTCAGTTTCGCTTTTAGTTTTTCCGTCAATAATTTTCAACAAATTTTTCATTACTTTTTGTCGTTTACTTTTATGTCTGATCCATTCTTTATTCTTACTATTATTACTACTCTGACGATGATTAAACAATGAATGCGTGAGTAATTCTACAAGTCCAATTACTATTCTCTTTTTAATACTTAATTTAATAAGAACTCCAACTATAAACCAAAGTTTTTTGCATATTATCTATTTTCTAAATGGTGCTAATCTATTGTCGTCTTCATTTATCAGAAAATGAAGAGCAGTCATCATCGATCCGTCGGATGTTTTATTTTCCAAAATTAATACAGAAATAACTTTGGAACTTACGACAATTCAAAAACGTTTGGTGTGATCAAATCAGCCATAGGGATTAAAATATCTCGATAGATTGGCATCAGCTCTTTCGGAACATACTAAATATAAATAAATTTAAATTTTAAAACTTTTGATAGAACTGGTTTCCATAAAGAGACAGAACTTGACTTCACAATCAAACTTTTCTGATTTTTGGCAAAATATTTCGCTTCACTTTTATTTTTTTTTTTCTGAAATAACCTACATAACGGCCGTTGTCACCCAATACAGGATCACAGTCTGTAAATAAATAAATATAATAAATAAATAAATAAATATGGATATATACATGGATGGGAATCAACTTTTGGAACAATTTGTTTCAATAACAACAACAATACAACTTCCGGTTTTCTTTCAGAAAGCCTAAGCATTACAAAGGAAATCTAAAAGATTCATTCTATATTATCCATAATTTATTTTGTTTAAACATACAAACTCTACTGTTAAAATTATGGACAGTTAAGGATGATTATATTCTTGGATATAAAAGTGATAAAATGCCCGCTGAAGAATTTAAAATAACAAGAAGGAAGTAAATTCTTACAGAAAATAATATTTGGATTCTTCTGCTTCAAATCTTTGATTATATTAATAACTTCATGTAGAAATGATGCATCTCTACAATATCCTAAAAATATTTAAACATGAACAACGAAAGGGAAAATTATTATATGAAGTTAATCAATTGAATTGTTATTCCTAAAACTCATACATCATGATATAATTATTTTTTAGGAATGAAGTCTTCAGTCCCGATCAAAAATCATTTGAATCAAATGATCCATAAATTTCAGTTGAAGGTTACTTTTTTTTTTTAGTAGCGACACAAGGTTCAGAAAAACTACAGTAATCGCAAGGTTACTTTTTTTTTTTAGTAACGATACAAGGTTCAGAAAAATTACAGTAATCGTATTTGATGCAAACCGGCTAAAGAAATAGGGCACGAAATATATCAATATGTGAAATGATAAAATCACTGATATGTAAAGTGGTAACCTGTTAAAACGTGTGAGTAGTTATTGATTTCGTTGAGTTTTAAGCCTTCATAAATATCAACCAGCTGCGTACCATCCAGTACTTGACCTCTCATAATTTTATATGCTAAAATTTTATTAATAAAAACTTTTGAATTCAAACAAGTTTTATTTGGTGAGAAAGTTTGGAAATTTTGAAATTGAAATAATTCTAAAATTTTCAAATTTTTGAACTAAATAATTTATTTTGCGGAAAAATGACAACAAAATTAATCATAATTTTGTAACTTTTTATTATCAATTGGATAGTTATATTAAGAGTTTTTGTAGAAATTGTGACTTCATTTTCAATAGAAAAATGTTCTGGCTTTTTTTTTTTTTTTTAAATAGATTTCAGATATATTAATCATTATCCATAAAACAGAAATCTATTATTTCACTCGAAATGACTATTTAATTTAATGTAAAAGTTAAAAGAATGATAGCGAATACATCATATGAGGTCAAGCGATGTTGGATTTATTAAAATTATTGAACAAAAAAATACCTGAATGATTGGAAAAATGCACCGAATTTATCGGATCCACTTCATAACCATGCAGCTAAAATATTATCATGTCATGCTATCCAAGTTAAGCCATCAATAATTTAATTATTTTTAGCTAGCTAACATATGATTTATGTCTCTTGCCAACATACGATTTACTTCTGGAATACATTCACTAAGAGATTTGAAATCATAGAAATAATGTTCAGATGGATTCTATTTGAATAAATAAGAGAAAAATATACTTACCTGCATAGGAAACACACTACATTTGTTGCCGGCGTATCCATGTACGACATGACTTTGAATCGATAAAATACGACGATCATTTGGTGGATTATTTTTAATTTGCTCATAGACTATGTCAGATATATTGTTTTCCATACGTATTGAAAGTTTTACCTTTGAACTTTCAAAATATTGAAAAAAGTGGTTTATTCTTACGAGAAAATATTCAGCCTAAAGGAGAATTTTTTTTCCTCAGTAAATCAAAAACACCTATCCATCCAATATACAGAAAACATTGAATATATTTTAAATGTAATCATTCCTACAATTAAATTTGAAATATCTTCATTGAGGTTCATTAGATTATAAAATTAAATAGTAAAAATTAAATTATAAAATTAAGAAAAGGGAAAGAAGTATTTCTATATTTATGGCCAAAGAGGAAGATTCATGTAAAGCTAAACGTTATGTGATATGAATAATGAATATCAAAATTGCTAAAGAATGATTTAGAAAGAAATTTTGATGAATTAATGTAATTTTCTACTTAAACACATATAAATGCATAAAATGAATATTGAAGTGGATGATTTGTATTTTATACACATTAAAAAATATAAATGTCGTCTTATTATTGGTGTAAAACAATTCGCCAAACTTTCGATTTTTTACAAAAAAAAATTCGAAAGAATTTGAATTTGTAATACATTAAAGTAGTGACAAAAGGATAGATAAAAGAAAATGATGCAGTCCTGAATCCATTTGAAAAACAAATGAAAATGATTGGCATCTATCAACTGGCATTTTCATTTATTGCTGCATTTACAAAAAAACTAAAAAACTGGTCGCGTAATATTTCTATATTTCAAATTTCATGAAAAAAAATAGAGTTCGATGCACTAAAAAGTACTTTGAAATTGAATTTGGAAATTTCAAATGATAACTAAAGAAATTGGCCTAAAAGATAATTATGAACATAATTGTTTGAGAGATAATCCGATAATGCAACTTTTTATAATACGATTGTTTACTTTTTATAATACAACTTTTTATTAATTGCTAAAAAATATGAAGAATCTTATTTGTCTTCATTCATCTGCATAATTTAAAAAATATATATAATCATATAATTTCTCATAATTAAAAAATCTTATCCTTGCACTGAAGGACACAATACGTTAGCTAAATTGGGCAACGAAAGTGTAGAAATTTGCTAGTTTCATGCATAATCTACAGCAGTAATGAGTAAATTTACTTTATTTAGTTCGAAATATATATATAAGCACTAGCTAATTCGAAAGTTTTTAAACACGCGCTTTATCTATGGCAACATGCGCGCCTATTCGAATGCAACGTTGCATAGAAATTTGAGAGCAATCGATGAAGAAATTGCAACGTTGTGTGAAGATTCATAACAAACATCTACATTTTCATTCATATAGATACAAGTGATGATATATGGTAATACTATTAAAAAGTAATCATTGCTCTTCCGTTTTTCATGTTTTTAGGAAGGATCTCAATGAAAAAAGCAATCTAAAAAATATAAAAAAAAAAAAAAAAAAAACAAATCGATCGATGAAGACGAATAGAAACAATTTTTTTGAAACCTTTTGTTTGAGTTTCTCGAAAAAAATAACTATAGACTCAGTATTTAAAGTGTTTATGAAATAGGTAATTAAATTTTCATCACGAAAAAATCCAATGTTGATTCCTTCAAGTTCTATAATATCAGTAAAATGATTTTATCTTATTTTCCAGTGATAAGTAATCCCGATAGTGATAGTTTGAATGCATTTGAATAATCAAATCTACCAACAACTTTAAAATTATATAAAGCACATGCTTTAAATACCAAAAATCAATTTTTATTGCACATTCCATGAAAGATGGTTGTCGTGACAGCTCACCTTTGCATTACCTATCCTGTAATAAGAAGCAAGAAAATTTTCCGCGGCCAGTTCCAACAAACGAGAACAAATTGGATGAAAATTTTCCTTGAATCAATAAATTAAATAAAAGGAACGAAACCTTTTCACGGAAATGATATCAACCGGTGAAGACTATGTCCTGGCACAATAGAAATTTACTAAATACAGTTTAGTAATTACATACGGAAAAGTATCACTTTTCTAGCCATAAATATTGTAAAGTTAAAAATGTCAGACAAAGCTACACATACTTGTAACTCTTATGCGAGGTTTTGTTAGACTTGGAAGAATAATCATAAAGGGATGAAACAAACTAATCTAGGATTAAACAATCTTCATATTTTCAAAAAAGAACAAATAATTTAATATGACAGAAAATTTTGATATGCAGAGTTCTAAAATTCTTCGAAATATTCAATAACATCATTTTTTTTTCCTCGATAATTTACAAAATATGAAATTGAAAAAATTTGAAGCTACAGATACATTAATCATAATTTTTTTTTTCCTGTGCGTACTGCCAAGTTATATTCTGTTAATCATGAAGTATGCACTGTGGGGAGGAACTATTCCAATAAAACTTTGATTTTTATGGTTCATCATTCATTCCTTTTTGTATGAGATATCTTACCATCGTATCACATGAGAATAGACAATGTCTGAGCTGTCCTATATGCTACATTTTGAACATCACTCACCCTGTGTCAGATAAATTTAGATATAAACTTACAAAATTTATAAAAAGCTAAATGATATTTAAGGGGGAAAAAAATAGATTTAAAAAATTTTTCGAAAAAATGGATTTAAAAAAAAAAATTTGTTGAAGAACGGAAAAAAGAGGAACTGCATATGAAGAAACTTAGCAGTTATAATAACACTAAATACACAATAATCTAGTGGCAGAAAAACAGAATTGTAAGAATTTTTTGAATCATGAAATCGATTCATTATTAATTCTTAAATTTATGTGGGAAAATCAGAAAATTTCACTACCGAAAGACTTTAAATTTCTGAAGTATCACGAGTAGTAATGCTTATATTTATAATAATCAAAATAAATAATAATAAATAAACAATAAATAGTAATAATAATAGATAATAATAATAATAATAATAATAATAATAATAATAATAATAATAATAATAATAATAATAATAATAATAATAATAATAATAATAATAATAATAATAATAATAATAATAATAATAATAATAATAATAATAATAATAATAATAATGTTGAAAATTGCAGGAAACAGAACAATTGAGAAACAACGCCACTAGATTAATTAATTAGTCACCCGTAGAAAAAAGCAATAAAAAAACAAAACATTACGGAAAGACTGGACCGCTATCCAAATTAGATAAACAAGTTTTTCAGTGTCTCCAATGCATCCAGCCTCTCTCATTCAGTGAAAAAAACACGTTCTATAACAAGAAAAAAAAAAAAAGCAAAAGACAAAATCTTTATGAACAACAAAGACCGGACCCAAATTACAACAAATAAAATGGCCATAATGGACTAGAAAATGTTCTGTAACACAGATTTAAAACCTCATAATTCATCCTTTTTCAATAACGAATAACGCGATTCCGATGGTTTCAGCTGCTTAAAAACACTCGTTGGCGGTTGTGATTTCTCCGTCCCTTTCGCTTCCTGAAATTGAAACAAAATAATATTCACCCCTGCAAACTGATTCTACCACTTTTATAATATGAGGAAGTCAAATGCAAACTGACCCCGAAGAGCTATGACATATAATATGAAGCTCAAAAAGTTATATCAGGAGTACAACACTGAAGAACTTAATAATCATGAATGATTAGTAGTTTTCATTTATCAATGGAAACTTTTAATTGATTACGACTATTAAGATTACTGAAAGTTTTCATTTTCAAAAAGCCCCAAGAGATTATCTCTAAGATATAAAATCTATTGTGTTACGTTAGGTGCATTGCGTGATTTAAGAAGACGAGAAGTATAAAAAGGATTACATTTCAAAGACGCATGAAGTAAAATTGCAAAATGTAGAATAACTATTTATGATAAAAAGTATTTCAATGATGAACTGAAATGAATGAAGGAGTTATGATGTTGTCCGATTACTATACTCAAAATATAATCTCAACAATTACCGTGACTTATTTGCATCGGTATATATTTTAACATAAATGAAATAAATTCCTACCTTTTCAAAAACTTCAGATGTTGTTGGTGAAGGAGGAGCTTGCGTCGGATCAGGACCATGATGAAATTCTCGGTGCAATTTTCCAGAATTTAAATCCAAAATAAACTGGCGCAATTTTCCAGGTACACTGCAATAAAAACAGCTTTTAGTGATGTTAATTTCATCAAGCTAATTTCTTAAAACGAGTCTTTTTTGCATTAAAAATTGAAATTTCCGGTGAGTTCCCAATACTCTAAAAAAACAAAAAATGACAAAGTTATTTCCAAATAATTACATTAAATTTCTTGAGATAATTCTTATCAAAGAAAACTGATGAAACATACGTTAATGATTTCATATCTGGAAAAAGATACATATGGCGGAAGGAATCTACTGCAAGAACAGGTAAATCATCCATTGTTTTACCAAGATGTTGCAGAGGATGCGAAAATTTTGTACCATCAGCAAACAAACAATTAATAGTAGCTGCAAGACGAAATTTTTCACTTTTTTAAAGAATTAGAATATTATTTACAGTAAAAAAAAATTATAATTGTAACTCGAACTCTAAATCTTTATCCATTGTAACATATCAAAAAATTGAAACTTCTTTCACTTTTCTCTAATGTCCTTTCGTCTCATTTACTCAGTAATATAATAATGAATTGTTAAATCTATTTATTTATTTTTTTTGAAACATAAGAAATACATGACGAATAGCCATTTCTAGCAATCAAACATTATTAAGCATGAATTTTTTAAAAAATTTAAATTTTTTTTCCCACATTATTTAGTTTGAAATGCTTACATTTTTGGTCAAAAAGTTCACGCGCAACTTGTTCAGTGAAAATTCTGTCACTCTGTGCATCATTTGGATGGCGAAATAGAATAAGGAATGGAAGACCCTCTTCTGTCAATTCTTCTGCATTTTCAAAAGTTATTTCGCGAACAAGTGGAACACATTTATCTATTACCCACTGTCTAAAATAATTTTCTCATTAAAAATTTCTAAACATAAATAGAGAATGACAAAGATTTTTTTTCTGTACGATTTTCATGAGCTTTTTATCATTTTTTCATTGTTCTTTCTCACTGAATTAGCCACAACGCGATATAGATGTAAAATCGAACAGGAAATGCTGAAAGACCAGAGAAGAAATAGTGTATTATTTTCATTTGTAATGCTTCTGGAAAAGAATCACAAGAGGACAGAAGTTAGCTCAATTAAAAATTTAGATTTGAAAAAAACTATCCACAAACTTCAAAGTTTCAAGATTTGCAAGTCCTCCAGTGTATTCAAACCTTTCATTGTTCTGAAAAAAGGTGTCAAGTAGGACATTATTTTGTTATACTACTCCACAAGAATTACATTGCCGAAATAAAGTTCAAGAAAAGACAACTAAAACTTCAATTATATATAAACGTTTAAAAATTTAATCAACAGGTGAAAATGATTTGATAGCCAATACCAAATATCTTTCGAAAAGTTATCAGCAGTCATGTTCATGCACAATTATAAAAATTATTTGTTTTAATTTGTTTGGCTGAATTTTCTTAATGATCAAAAAATGTAAAAAAAAAAAAAGAAATAAGCTAACATCTGAAGGTATAAATTCAAGCCTGTTGCCCTTTGTTAATTCAGGTCGGAATATTTCACCAATACCAAGCCAAAATATACAATCCTCTCGAAGAAGAGAAGCAACTTTGCGATAATTATCAAATTCTGGACCAGCTGCTTGATCAAAGTAAGCTACGATGTTTAGTTTCTTCGGCTGTAATAATACATTGTTAATTCATCTGAAAATCCACAATAAATTTATATAATGGAAACGCAGCAGAATGAGTGCAGAAAAGTTAGAATCAAAATGCATTAGAATGATACTTACATTAATCCGATTATTTAGTTCAACATTTGATGAGAAATTTTGTATGCTAGGAACCAACTGTTTCTCTATAAAGACTGATAAAGCATCAACAGATCGCTGTCCTCTATAAAAAAAAAAAAAAAAAAAAAAAAAAAAAAAAAAAAAAAAAAAAAAAAAAAGGAAAAAGAAAAGAAATGAATAGTTTGAGGACTTCAAAATAACTCAGCGGTTAAATAAATGATATGTATTCTTGTATTCATTTCCAAACAAAAAAACCCAAATGAGGTAACATGAAGTTATTTTGTCTCTGCTATACAAACTATATGATATCTGCCATTTTACCTATATTCCTTCTTAACAAGCTCGCCACTCCGAAATAATTTCAATGTAGGATATTTGTTCACGTGATATTTTTGTGCAATATCAGCTGAAATCAAGTTTAATTCAAAAATATTAGAATAGTTAATATCAAAAGAATCATTCCAAATAAGTTTTATCAAACGTATCTTTTTTTAAATTACCTTCTCTGTCACAATCTACAGTAGCCCACGCAATCGCATTCCCTCGATCCTAGAACATATTTTTATTAATAAAACTTGGACAATAATTTATTTAACTGTCATACTAACTTTACACACAATATTGGTAGTATTAACAAAATGCAACGAAAACAAGCAGAGAAATAACTTAATGTGCAATAAATCTGTGATTCCTTTGGTTAAAAACACAAAAGTTCTTCTTCCTCATATTAATAATAAAATATTCTAAATGGATCACTGTCGAATCAAGAAAAGTTATATATGTATATAACATTTACAACAGAAAGTTTTATTGAATGAAATAATGTGAAGACAAAAAACTGTTCTCACTACTCGATTACAATATCGAAAAACTGACCCTGAATCGATTACTAGCCTCATTAAATATTGGCATCAACTGTTGCGAAAATCGACACCAATCAGCATAAAAGTTCACAAATACAACTTCATAATCTCCTATAAGATAAATAAGATGAACATCTGAAATATTTCGTCAAAATTCCTCTCTTAAAACGAGTGAGATTTTAGAAATGTTCTCAAACATCACTTTGTTTTTTCCTCTATTGGAATTATAAGAGGTCGGAAGAGAAAAGGAGAATTGAAACTCAGCAGAAAAATGAGCAAAGCTACTGATGCTTTATTTGAAAGAACAGCATTAAATTTGAATATTCGAAGGAACTTACGAAGTACTGATTCAATGTTAGCTTGATTTAGTGGAATTACATGACCTCTTGTTACTGATAACGAACATACCTGAAATTCTTGCATACTTATCATTTAAAGGCTGAAGAAACAAGTAGTTCGCTATATTTATCAAAATTTAAAATGAAATTTAAGAAGTGAATGACAATGGACAATAGAAAATAAGGTTTTATCAATCTATATATTCAGACATTAACTTATAAAATCTTATCTAAGAGGTGTATAAGGAATAAAAAATGTTTTTTATCTTTCAGATTTTCTTTTCGAGAATTGGAATGAATAACAGAAATCACAGTTAAATAAGATAAAACAAAGTAATATGTGGCGATTTCTATTTTGAAGTGAACATTTTTCAGTTTTCTTCTGATAGATTAGTTACTGTCTCATTGTATTGTTTAATTAAAAATTACCATCAACAATGATAAAAAAGTTCGCGAAATGCTATGATTCATTTCCAGGACTGCTTTGCAAGAGTACATACTTCTACCATAGGAAAATCCACGTCAGAAGACAGAACCGATCTATGCACTGCGTCCTAAAAATAAGAATTCTATAATTCCAAATCAAAATTGAAAATAAAGAAAAGTTACGCAGAACCATTTGGCATTACTTGAAGTTTGTAAGAAATACTTTTCCTGTAAGATTCAGTATTTAATCTCATTTTAACGATATCGTGACGCTGCTTGCTAACTTTAACTATTTATCTATCTAATAAAACTACTAAGAGAGCATATTTAAATAAAAACATTGCAAACGATAAACAATAAAATCGTTATTTATTTATTTTTTTTCATCTCTCTCAAAAAATACGAAAAGGGCATATTTTAATAAAAATATTGCAAACGGTAAATAATAAAATCGCTCACTTTTTTGAGGCATATTACGGATGAATGATTAAAATAGACGAAATTCAATAATTTAAAAAATTTAATCAAACTGTTATCGGAATTGTAAAACAAGTTCTAATGTTCATTTACATCATTACAGTTTCATTTTTAATTCTCGCCTCTTTGTCTGATCTTTTTCTTTGCAAAATTCCAAGAAAAACACTAAGTAATAGAAAAACTTAATTGTTACTAAGTACTAAAAAAAGAATATTAATACCTTCCAATATAGCAACAAAAAGATTCCCAGAAGAAATAATTAGAATCCCCCCGACTCGAAGGTCATCCGCTACGTCACAAAATACGCATTAATGTGTTCTTTGAGCCATTATGAAATTCATTATTTCAGTTTCCCCAAGAGATTCTTTGGGAATAATCGGAATGATCAATCCAGAATGTTATAATTGGACTATGATTATAGGATTGGAGAATCGTGTAAATTAGAAGAGATGAAGATCAAACCTAAGGTGAGCAAAAATCAAAGATTAGAGGACACACATATGGAGTTGAAATAGAAATGAATGAATGGTTCAACTAATATATGAAATAAATCAAACCAAAAAGAATTTATACAAAGCTGAAAAAAGCAATGAAATAAAAGAAAGGAAAAATGACCTTTCGACTTTTGAAAAAAAGAATGACCTTTCCTCTTCCTTACTTTCATTTCTTAATATTTGATTCCGATATTTTAATTTCAGTCCTACCATTATTACCATCGCTACCCTTGATAAGAATGTAAAAAAATTTAATGAAAATTCAAATTTCGAATCCATCGTCCCTCGCATTGAATTCATTTCAATGTGAAGAAGTGTAAACATTTCTTTAATGGATGTTTTTGTGTGTTTTGTCTTTTTGTGTTGTAAAAATTCTTGTTTTGATGATTTATAGAAAAGAATCAAAGCAGAAGTAAAGTACTATTAATGAAATTATCACAAGAATGAGTCAAACAAACAATTGAAAATAAATAACTAAGTAATTATTTCAGGCGTGTTTGTCAAATTTTATTATTTCCTGCTAGTTTATTTAATTATACTTCAATTCATTTTTGAAATCTCCTCTTCTGTTGTACTTCCTTAAAGCAATGAATTTCTGTTTTTGAATATCATCAATTTACTGCTCTTTAATCATTCTCCAAATATTATCTTTTCGATAATTTGTGATATTAATGGTTTAGAGTTTAATAATATTCATTAACTGTGCATTGAAAATTTAATCAAGTTCCAGAAGGCAGAACCGATGTCGATTTCTGAAGCCAAAAAGTTCATTTCAAGTCAAGAAGCCCTTTTCAATAACTTCTCTGATATTCAAGCCCAAAATATTTATAATAAAAGATCAAACATATTCCGTAATGGACATAACGAAACAAACTTTGGAATTTCAAAATTTCAAATTTTTCGATCCATTTCAATAACTTCTCTGACCAATTAAGCCTAGAATATTTATAATGGAAGATCGAACAGAAGTATTCCGTAATTTATAATTTGTTTCCTTATTTCTTTGTTCAAATTTGTTTGCTTTTATTCAGTTAGTATGACTGATCAATCATAAACACTTTACGTTGAAAGTCACTTTTGCTCCTTAATCTTTATCTATATAAATAGAAATGGAAATGTTTCTTGTGGCTCTTCATATAACATTACAAGTTCCTCACCGACTGTTTTGAAATTTTGATACAACGTTACATTCGAATAGGCGCATGTTTTTATTAGATATATTTACCTTTTTTTTTCCTTTCTGTAATGATAAACATGTTTCCCACCAAAAAACCTAAAGATAGACATGTTTCCCGCCAAAACGCTCTGATTAGCAGATAATGATCGACAAATAATCTATATTCTGTATAAATTAAAATGTAAGTGTTCATTGTGACTTTAGGCACAATGTTTCAAGTTCTTCACCGATTGCTTAGAAAATTGATACAATCTGTATTCATTTTTTTTATATAGATTTGCCCACTTTTTTTACCTGCTAGAGGTTTGACAGATAAAATTAGGTGAACAGACATTTTTATTTATACAGATTAGCTGACTAGCAACGGAAGTGTAGTGTAGCGGATAGTTATCAATAAATTGAATATACAGAAGAGGTGAAAGTTAAACGGACATTACGAAATAAACTTTAAAATTTCAAAAATTTTTGACCAGTTTTTCAGTATTTTAATTGATATACTGTTGTCGAATTTTCAGTTGTCTTTTTTGAAAATATTCCAGAAAGCTTAATGAGTGACATAAGTGGCAGATTATTTGAAGAATATGTTGATGTTGATGATTATGATAATGCAATCGAAATATGGAACAGCTGCCACGATCTCATTTCAATAATAAACAGAAGAGATAAAATAAAAAAATAAAAAATTTTCTGTAATGATAATAAATTTCTTTCTGCACACTGCTAAATTTATCATTATAAATTACGAAGCCCAAGTTTTTTTTTTTTTTTTTTTTTTTTTTGGAGGATCAATTTCTAGGAATTCGCAATTTCAATGTGAAAAAGATAGGAATGAACTTTTTTTTACTAAACAGCTGTGAATTTCCCCGTAAACATCATAAATTGAAAGAATTTTCGATTTTACTCGCTCAAATTCAAATTAAAATTGAGTAATTTAATGTGCATTCCATTTTAAGCAGAATTTCTTTCGTTTAATAAAATTTAACTTTTATTAAGCTTTGCTTCTCTGCAACCAATTTTCTTAGTGTTGGCTGTTTTGCGATAGCCTAGCCATCATTTTGGGTAGATAACAAATTTTATTCTAGAACATGCATTAAATTATATTAAAATCTTTTTAATTTATATTTATCGAGGATGTCGAGTTGTTATTAAAGCATCATTGCTAGGTTGCAATCACTTCATGGTAATTAATTTAATTAATGAGTACCAAATATTTGTTTCTGAATGCTTAATGAAATAAAGAGCAATGAGAATAAATTCGAACTTTGATTCCAATCATTTATATTGTAGATCTTTGAGTCACGAAGCTTTCTAAAAATACAATTCAGGAAACGCAGTTTTTACTATTAAAACAAAATAATTAAAAGATAAATTCGCATTTTTTTTTCCATGACATACACAGAAGGAATAAGATAAACGGGATTGGTATCTAATCTCAGTCGATTAATTCATTTTGATATAATCAATGAAAGCCAAGACTGATTTCAAAAAAAGAAGTCAAAAGTGAAGATAAAAATATATATTGATATGACAAGAACAATTCTTCAGACACGACGATTCATCAGTAATTTATCAATCGGTTGCCAATCGTCAGTGCAAAAGCTATAGATTCAATTTTTAAGGGTATTTTTTGGAATCTGAACAAAGACACCTTGTTTACGTTTTACACGTCATTAGAATCTTCTGTTTCTTCTTTCGGTAAGATAAACTAATCAATCTTGAGCATCTAGAATATCCCGGAATATATAATTAGTTGGTAATACTTGTTTTATTCAATCAAATAGTGGAATTTAACAAATTTTTGACTTAAATTTCAAAAAAAAAAGCTAATTTGCAGATGTTAATTACATGAGCATCGCAGCTAAAAAAAATAAACTGTACAAAATTAATTAATAAAATACAGCCAAATAAAATTTCCAACTCTATTCAATAAAGTAAAGTAAGAATTTATAATTTTGAGTTAAATTAATTAGAATTTAGGCGGCAACTACACTGTCGAATTTCGAATTCATTATCATCTACACCAAAAAAATCATCATTGGAAATTCTGATTTAAAGGAATTTTTCAAATCTTATTTTTAACATACTAATATTCGCTAATTGGAGAGCTCGTTGATTTTATAAAGATGTGTTATCACTGACTAATCATAACTAGTTCTATAATACATGCTATCACTGACTCTAATTAATTTTATTATGACGCACTATCACTAACTAATTTTACAATGCGATATCAGACATCTACATGTTTCTATATAATTCTTAAATTCAAACCATCTGCTAATTATCAGATAAATAATAGATTATCAGAAAAGAACGTAAGAAATCCTTTAAAATTGAAATTTTTTTACTATAAACATCGATAAATAAATCCGTATAAATGATCGGACCAAGGTTCCACATGGATTCGCTGATATCCTCGTTCACATTTACAGAAGAGAAGAGTTTTAACTACAGTTGTCAAGGCTTCACCGGATTCATGAATCTGACCAATAACACGGATTAAACTTCGTGGTCCACGGCATGGACGTCTAAATATATCATCTATGCGATCACAAAACACCAATGTAATCATTTCATCCAGCTTGATTATATTTCCTTCTTTCAAATCGCAGCTTGTATCATTTGGACATTCGCAAATTCTTTCACCTGTTACATTAGCCGCTTTTGAAAAATCGAATATATTTGCAGGTGTATAAGATTCATCATACAATGGAATATCTTCCATATCGTGTTCGATATCTCGTCTGGAAGTTTCGTGCGATTTTAGCAGAGGGTAAGAGCGAATTTGCGATCCGCAAGCCATTTCACGTTGATTGCAAACATCAATTGCAGAAACGATTTTTGCCGAAAATAATAGGAAAAGAATCATGATTAGTTGAATTAGCAATATCCGTAAATGTCGGAAATGCAATGATGGAGCTACCGGTAATTGTTGAAATATACCGGACAAGCTGTCGATGATTAAAACTTTCCGTAACATGATAATTACTCAGCAAAACAGCTGCTTCGCAATTCCTGAAAGTGATGGTAAGTGGAAGGAAAGATGATTGTAAAAGTTGAACAAATGCTGATAACAGCAATAACAGCAGCAGTAGGAGCAGGAGCAAGGTTAAGATAGTACTGTAACCTTTGAAGATTTATGGATACATGAGTTAAGAAGTGGTGGTCGCAGTGGATAGACAAATAGATAATTCAGTTTTTTGAAGTTTGAATTGATCCAATAAAATGCAGCTGATTTCCCAGTTAAACCCAATGATGTCACATCCATCAAGTTCATCACTTTATTTCGTAATTCATTTTTCTTTTTTCCAGATTTTGAAATTACTATTCATTTTCAGCTTGCGGAATAGTCCGTTTTCTAATTCATACATTCTGTTTACATTTGATTGAATATTTACATGTTGAGTTAAATTAGGTTACCAATTATACTGAAAATTTGCAAATACCATTTTTAAGTCATTATTTTGCATTTTTCTTTTATTCAATCATTTTCTAAAAAGTACGCCCATTCTTCGATCTGTGAGCATAGTTCAATTCTCATTTTTTATTCTTTTCTTCTAATATAAGTTAGAATAAAGCACTGCTCAGTTAAAAATAACTTATTTCAGTTTTTTAACTTGTATTTCATTTCTTTTTTCCATTATTTCTTCTATAATTTTGTAATTGAACACGGCCTTGCACAAACAGAAACTGCAAGTGAGCTTGACTTTTCTACCTAACCTTTCCGTTGCTATTTTGATGTCTTCGAATTAATAGGTGAACAGTTTACAATAAAGTCCTCAATTATTATCTATTATAGTTTAAGGTAACTTCTGGAATATATCGAATGATAAGTGATTAGTAAATGTCGACATAAAACTATTCAATCTTCATAATCTGGTATATGTGTGAGATGTCAGGATATATTCATCGATAAAGAGCATGTAAATACTATCTTATATGCTATTTATATACTGCAAAATAACATTTTCATTTGACAGAAATATAACATATCTATGAATATACAGCGTGAAAGCCAGCTAGTCCATGTTTCTGTCGCAAGTAGAAGGAAAAAGTATCAGAATCTTCAATATGAATGAAAGAGAAATGAAAAGAAAGAAGGAAAGAAGAGAAGGAAAATGATGTAAAAACTTTCCTTCTTATCACGGATATCGAATCTATAGGAAGTGAAGATATCGAAGAATATATTTCTAAATTAAAAAAAATTCATAATCTAGACCTGAATCTTCTTTCAACTAAAACTCTGTTAAGTTACCAAATAATTAAATTATAACGGAAATCAAGACAGAAACGCATGGATGCACCGGGATATGAAGAAAACTTATTGGCCACCATGAGAAACTGTCGGGAACAAACGGAAAATTTAAGATTTCTCTATCTATTGATCAAAAATTTGCTGACATAATAATCAAAAAAAATTCTTGAAGTTCGCCTATGAAGCTTTTCGTTATCACTAAAAAATACCCAGTAAGGAAAAAAATCAAAAAGCCGAGGAATTTAGTTTGCACTACAAAAGAACTTCAGATTTCAGAATCAGAACTTGAGGAGTCAATATTAATGCCAGAATGGACAGACAGACCACAATACAATTAATGAAAACTTTAACTAACATTAAAATTAACTAAAACAGGTCAAAATAAAACTGTTACAAATGAAAGATTATTTATCCGCTAATATTATACAATTGCTGACAAAAGAACCCATAAGAATGAATCATCAAACTGAGGTACTAGCATCCCATCTTCTCCTTAGAAGATTAAAAAGGCGAAGATTCAGAATATTTTGGATTTAATCAAATTTATCATTTTTTTGTTGAGAAGCGACGACAGAATAAAGCCCATAAGATTTCTTCTGAGGTGACTATGCTTACTGCAAGAATAAAGATGCAACACCAAGCACCAACCAGATTATTATAACTTTCAAATTTCAAAAATCTAAATCGACCAAAATTTTTCTAATTCTAAGCGTAAAACTTATTTAATTACTTCTGAAATATTTTGGTCTTAAATCTAAAATTAAACGAAATTAATAAATCTTTCTCTGTAAATAAATATTCATGACTTTTCCTAAATCACACAGTAGAAAGACTCAAAATATTATGAAAAATCTTTTTCAAAAGAAAAATAAAAAACTGATTTAAAGACTATATATTATGATGCAATAGAAAAAAAGGAAAATTATTACATCCACACAAGTAATTATAATTAATTACCCTCAATCGAGACTTCCATAAATGCATTATAATAAATTCACAAAAAAGAAGCAAATATGGAAACGGGAAAAAGAGATAAAAGAAAAAAAAGAAAGAGGGAGGATAACATTCTTGAGAAGTGAATGTCCAGTCGTTCCATCCTAATATTAGACGGTGAACCTCCAAAAATCATGTTCTACTCCTTCTGCACAATGTTTTAGCAATGTTGTACGTCTCTGTTCCACATAACGATACTTATCTTGTACCTCAAAGAAATAATGTAAGTTATTTTTCTCACGTATTTATATGTATAATCACTACAATAAATTAATAGGCCCATCAATCAAGTTGCTAGAATTGTTAACACAATTTGATGCGGCTCTATTTCTAGGAAGATTTATACACATCTCCTTTTCAATCAAAAAGTCAAGCATCTCCACTAAATCAATGCTGACAGATGGCTGATAGCTTAAACTATCTAATCAATATAGACCAATGCACAAGGTTATCTTCAAATTTCAAAAATCGATTCGCTGTTTCAGTAGTATCAAATAGTTGCAAATCCTACTCTATAATATAGTTTATAGGCTTTTGTGGAACAATGAAAATAAAAATAACCTTTTGTTTCAAACTAACGAGATTTTCATGGTCCAGATCTCTTTCCAAAAATTCCGACAATTGTTCCGTGGCATGTTCCAAATCACGTTGATTCTCTTCAAATATCACCGACTGATTATCTTTTTGTAAATAAAACGCAAATGCATAAGTGTACATCAGCGTGCGACGACATTCCGAAAGGACATCGACTGCTTTACGTAAAAACTGCACCTCAATCCAGGACATATTTGCCTGCTGCATAACTTCCATTTTCGATTTTACAATTGAATAGAGCTGAAAATAAGGAAATCTAGATCGGAAAATCAACTACAATTAAGCTCAGAATTAAAGACTGGGTCTTCGAAAACTATCTCTGATTAAAAAAGAAATTCATATAAATTCTAGTTCCAAAATCTTTATCGAAATAGGAACCAGAGTAGAGATTAACTTGCAATCTTTACTTATTCGTAATTAATCGAGATTTCCTGCTTGTTTACTTCTACGGTAGCAGTTTTTGCACACTTACTTTATGCTCCAATTTTAAACTTTGCTGATGATTCATATAACGATTGTAATAATGCAAGTATCTCTGAAGTGCAGCGCGACTTCTTTCTTGTGCATCACGTGCTTGTTTCGCTAATGTATCATCAAATCGGTTACAAGAATACCATGAACTACCGTGCGGTTCCCACGGGCCAAGACACATCCAACAAAATTCCATTTTACAAGCTACATTCTTGCATGTCATATGATTGCATCCACCGTCCTTTTCTATTGTCACCTACGAAAAAAAGAAAAAGAAAAAACTATTCTGATATCAATTAAGAAATATAGCTCCAATGACATTTTACAATATAGACTGAAGGCTGTAATGGAAATGAAGAAACGTACAGATAAAACAAAACTGATACATACCTTTCTTCTCCTCACCCTATTCTACACTGTCACATGAATTACTAAAATATAAATTCCCCATTGATATACATCAATTTCGATATCTCTTCAAAAAATAAACAATTCGGGAGATATAAAATTTATCTCAAAAATGATGTCGGAGATATGAATCGCATTATAAGATTGTAATCTTAAGATTAATTATAAGCTGATAATAGTATTCACCACAATCATTGACATATCTCATAAGAAAAAAATTGGTCGAAGCAAAAGAAAAATATCAGGTAAATGAAGTAAATGTTCCAGAGATGCTCAATAAATAACTTACCTGACATTTGGGACATTCTTTAGTATTTGCTGATATCCAGTTGCTCGTTTCACTGTCATCGTTGCATTTCTTAATCCATAATTTCAGAAGTCTACAATTAACAGGCTCATGCCATTCGTATCCACATGCAAAACAAAAAACTGTTCCACAAGTACATTTCACGGGACGAGCTTCCAAATGTCCTACTTCAATTACACGCCCACAATCAGCAGCTGGACACCATCGCAACAAACGATTACACTAAAATTGAATAAGTAAAAGAATACAAATATTTTGTTCGAGAATCCAGAACTCTTATTTGAGAATGTTTCCTCAGAAAACTTTATTAAAACATGTCATTGCAATGTAGGATTGGTACAAGTCAAAAAATTTCAATGTTGAAGTATTTTTAAAAAAGATGCTTTAAGCAATTACAGAACGACTTTCCTTGTGTTAACCAATAGATTCGGATAAATACATTAGCAAATGATTGCCGAAACCTTAAATTTTAAAATACCTCTACAAAACTATTGATTATCAGACGACGATATCTTTTCTTCGCATTTTCGCTTTTCACTAACGTCAAAGTTTTCTCATCATCAACAATGATTGGACAATTATGTTGTGGACAAGCTACATGCGCTCGGCCTTCTTCCATAATCTGAATTTAAAGACATATGATAAATCTCAGCTTTCCTTCATGTTCACTAAAAAGACAAATAAAAGCCTATCAAGTGAGCAATAATTTGCATTTAGCTTCCGAATCCTTCAAAAATCATCTACCTTAGTTGTTAAATAGGAATCCCAGCATAGATAACAGAAACGATGATTGCATTGCAGGCCTGTCAAAATGGTACGATTACAGCAGATAGCACAAATATCAATAATATCTGCAAGCCCTTCATCACCATGGAGTGTCACTTTAAATGGCGAAATAATATTGGCATCCAAGAAAAACGAGTCCATATCAGTGCTTTCGTAAAACCTTCAATGATTTAGGAATTTCAAAAGAATAAAAAGTACGGTAAGACTTGAAATTTTATTCAAACATAAAATTTTGCGTAAGACATGGTTCTATGAAGAGATACGAAAGTCACCAATCTCGAATGAAATATACTAAAAATTTCTACATAATTTGCAGAAAAAAAGGTATACCTTTCTAGCAAACTTTCTTTATTCCATTTATAATGATGCAAAAGTAATCTACAGATAGTAGGTGATAGACGCAATACCGATGCAACATCTTCAATGATTTTATTCATTTCCAAAGCTACCTTTTCGGCATCCAGCACCTGCAAGAATTCTTTTCAATAAACATTGCGCTAATATATTCTATAAGTGACTTGTTAAATTCAGAAATACATAGCTAATAACTTTCTGATTTTTTTTAATACGTATTATCTCAGATACACTATTAGATATTTTAGTCTAACTCTAAATGGTGTACTACGTAAATATTCCGGAGGAAAAAATACGACAATTATTCTCTTTCGAAACATGTTTGAATCTTTCCTGTCATCGTTGCAACAACATTTTCTAGACTGAACTAACATCTTGCAAAGCATCATTTGAGAAATACTGAATTTCAGAGAGTGACTCTAATCTATTTTAGAACAGGTTCAATTCCGCAAACAGCAAATTATTATCGCCCGTCTTGACACATATTATTAGAAAATTGTAAAAAAATTATTTTAAAATATTTTCAGAAAAAAAGGAACTGAAAAAGGAAGACTTGAAATAAAAAAATGAGGACTTAAAATGCGATTAGACCCATACATACCTTATTCTTATCAAATCCACCGATAGCAATCATCTATAATTATGAAGAAATGCTTACAAATGGGACCCAACTTACTAATAAAAGAAATGAAACAACTCGGCTCCACTCTGCCGCCAAACAGTGCATATAAAGATAAAGTGAGGTTCTGGAAAAACCCAAGAAACTTCGAAATAATGATCTCTTTATTTTGCCCATCTAACTTCAAAAATTGTGAATGGCAAGACAGCAGATGAGAAGAAATAGTGTAAAGTAAATATGAATATGGAGACCCATACTTCTGAGAAAAAGGACAGATCAATAATGCAACATAATCAGCAATGCCATATTATAAATTTCAAACATTTAAACAATTAATTAATAATTATGTACTTCATTCTCTTTAAATTTCAGGAAATTAATCAGTAAAAATTCAAAAGTCTTTATAAATCTTTTATCTTATTTTAATGCCTTAATCTTATAATGAATAGCCTAAGGGAATTGATAAAAAAAATTCCTTCTGGAAATAAATTAAGCTAAAATTATTTGATTATTTCAGTACCATTTCTCATTCAATGTCTTTGATGATAGAATGTTGTTTGCTTATTATAGTCGCTTTACACATTCATTGTTATTCGGACTTAGTTGCTTTCTGGTTCTAACGTTTTCTAACAGTTCATTGACTTTTGTGAATAACTTAATGGAATAATCATAAAAATCTAAACATGATGAAATTTAAATTACTACAATCAGTGAACGAAATGAAGACAATTTGCATCGTCAGAAAAGTTATGCCTCGTATATTTGCATCAGCAAGCGAATGGCATAGCTCTGTTCAATTATTGAAATCACGTTTCTCAGCACTAAATATTTCACGACCATCTTCAAGTTAAACTGCTCTCGTCCATTTCATCCCATCAGTTTATCATTTTCAACTTCAAATTCAAAATCAAAACAAGACACCTGGAAATCAGCTGATTCACTTTCATGACTACCTCCACGATCCGTCTTGATCACAGGTGGATCCACTACAATACCATCATCATCACTGTACGCTGACGTGGCATCACTTTCCGAACCAACCGAAAATGCACCATCATCATCCATCGCGTCGTCACTCCCTAGCGACATTCGAGAAGAATTTTCCACTCTATTTTTTTTCACTGTTTTTTCTTGTTATGCAATAATAACCATCCAATCTTTTCACAGCAATTTTTTCGTCTTGCCGTATTTTGCGTCACACAACCGTTACTCGGCCTAGAACCAAGTAGAAAACAATGATGCAACACCTGGAATACATCTCATTTTATATGGAAAAAGATGACCCTTAAATCGGTAATCTTTACAAGAACATTACACGTAACTCGAACAAGTGGTAGCATCGTTTGTTGATGAGAATATTACATATATTATTGGTGTATTAAACACGTAAAATTGAGAATTACACGTAAAATCAAGAATATTACTTATATATCATGTGTGGTATGAATGAGTGTATCATTATAAGACGCGTGAGCGAGAATGATCTATCTCAAAGGACAGAGAAAGATGATATTTGATATGTGTCACGGCATTGTCATCGAGCAACGTATTGTGCTAAATAAGGTCAAATGACACTTCATATGAACTACAGATCACCGATGGTTTCAACCAGTTCAGAAATATTTCATCTTGTCGGAGAACGAATATTGACAGCACCGCAAATAAAAGTCACAGGAGGTCAAAGACAACTTACCAATAGTAACAACTTTCGCTCACCTCACGAAAATTCGGCCCACACAAACGAAATTTGTATGGAAACTTCGAACAATACAATGGAATATTTCTAATGACAGTATTGTTGTGTATCGGAGTGCGAGGGAATTGGACTGGTTGGTTCGGAAAGTGTGAGAAGTTGTCAGTGTTATTAGTTAGAAATTGAGAGGAAGATAGAAGGAAGTAGAGGTTGCCAGAATTACGAAATAGTACAAAAGTAGAGAGTGAGAAAATTGTTAACTGATCACAGCCTGTTATTGTGACAGAGATTGAGAATATAAGACGATAGATGGAATTGAGGAACTTTCGGGGATTTTTAGTATTGTAAAGAATGATATAAATATATGAGAGAATTAAAAAATATGCGCTAATCAATGCATGAGATTTAAGGAGGAAATTGATGCTTGTTGTGCTCAGCATTTCGCGAATATAAATATACTTATGTATACGCAAGATTTATTTATTGGTGTTAGAAATCATTCTTCCGGATCTCCCTGCTAATTCCCATATTCAATATTTTTCAGGAATACGGCCCACCTGAAATCTGAAATAATGAATCGATAATGTTCGGTCAAATTGTTATCGGTGCGCCGGGTGCAGGGAAAACAACTTATTGTGATGGCATGAGCCAAATCTTGTCACAGCTTGGCCGACCTGTCATTTGCGTGAATTTAGATCCAGCAAATGATTACCTGCCATACAAATGTGACATCGACATTCGGGAACTGGTGAAAGTAGAAGATATTACCAGTCGATTGAATCTCGGACCTAACGGAGCTCTAAGGTTGCTTTTGTATTACGTAGTACTACAAATAATCCAAAGTCGGGGAAAATATATCTATTTTTTGATGATTATTGCTGAATTTGGAGTCCAGAAATTTTTTCCTTATGAACGATTCATGAAATTTAGTAAATTTATTTTGAAAAGTAGGTGGTTTCTTCTATTCGAGATTATTTAATATTTTGGTTTTTGAAATATATGGTATGGACTTAGCTCAACTTTTTAACAGTTATTTTCAATGCTTATAGTATTACCTTTAATCGATTTTTTAAGATATTGTATGCAAACTTTGAAGAAAAATATGGAATGGTTACGATTGAAACTGTCGCGTAGGGATGGATATTTACTTTTCGATTTTCCAGGACAACTTGAGCTGTATAATAGTGACGATTGCATCACATCTATTATCCATAGCGTAAGATAATTTTCTTGGCGTTTATCTTTTTAGTACTTTCTACCTCAGTTATACTGTTAATCATATTATGCTCTCTTTATATTTTTATTCCACTTGCTTCTTTGAACTATCTTAGAAATATTGGCAATAGATTTTAGAAAGTATCATTTTATGTTGATTCATCAAGGTAAAATCTTGTAGTCTTACTTAATTTTGGATTTCGTTCAACATTGTTAATATTTCTTGATAATTCAACGATCGCGTTTATGGGCTTGCTGCCTAGATAATTTTTTGTTTTGTAAGAACATGTGAATTTTGGTTATTCTTAAATTTTGATTTTCAGAATTCATCTTACTTTATTATTTATAATGTGTGAATGTTATCATAATCTAACCATGCTCTTCAAAAACTCATTTAATTCAACTTTTAGATGGAAAAGTGGGGTCTCCGACTGGTCGCTGTGCATCTCAGTGATAGCTTATATTGTTCGGATGCAGGTAAATTCATCTCAGTATTGTTAAGCGCACTTTCTATTATGATAAATCTGGAATGTGCTCAAATTAATGTGTTATCGAAGCAAGATTTATTGCAAGATAATGACTTACCGTATAACTTCGAGTTTTTCGAGGAACTTCCGGATACGTCGCGATTGGTCGAGTTGCTTGATGTAAGTATTCACTTTCAAAAAGATAACATATTTTCAATGATTCAGCATTTTTTAGTTAGTTTGTTCAAAACCATTTCTTAATAGTAAGGATGGGATGTTTTATCTCATTTGCGATATCGCTTACTTTTCAAAGCATTGAGTTAACAAATAATTGCAAAAGTCATTACTTCTTGCGTAACGAAAATTTTCAGGAATCACCAATACTCAAACAATATAAAGGATTGAATGAAATGCTCTGCTCAGTGATAGGCGATTATGATTTGGTGAAATTTACGGGTCTGGATGTTACAAGTAAGAAGCACATGCTAAATTTATTAAAATTAGTTGATACAGCTAATGGTTATATTTTCACCGAAGCGCCTGATCTCAGAAATATTGTGCAAAGGTGACAGTTATTGCTTTTCTTATATTTTTTTATTCTTATTTTTTTGTTTATCTTAGCAAAAATTTGAAGTTAAGCGAACACTTTGTTTTCTCTATGCAATATTTTCCACCAAAGTAATAACCTCCTAATAGTGCATTCTTTGCTTTGATAGATTTGTGATAGAAATGAGAACGAAATGGAACAATATAACACTTTTAATTTTTTGTTTTTTGTGTAGAATTTTATGTTTTTCAATGTTAGTATTGTTAAAATATGTAGATTATATACATTAATATTGTTGGAATTTACTTTGCGAGTATAGCCTGTATTATTAACATTGCGTTGTGCAAGAGTGTTTTATGTTCAAGATCATTAATTTCATTCATGTTTCGGTGTCATACATCAGCAAAATACAATGATGAAGACTTTTTGTATCATTGCTATTCAGATACGCAAGATGAATTACTAAATTTGAAGTTCGTTGATGTACTTGCTGTGGTACAAATATATAAATGATGGAAAATTAGGTTAATGGAGAAGAAAGATTATCACAAATTGAAAAATATAAAAAGAATTATGAAATTAATGGGTGAAATTAGATTATAAAAAAAAAATAACAGTTTAAAATATGCAAGTATTGATGATAATTGCTAAAATTTGTACCCCATGCCTTCCTTTGTTATTATTGAATGATTTACGAGTTACAGTATTCTCGAGATATAACCAGAACTAACTTCCGAATATGAATTACTCATCATTAGGAAAGGTTTAAAAGCAGTCAACGAATATGCTTAATTGAAATTAGCTCGAGATCATTCATCCTGAAAATATTCTGCTTAAAATCGCTGTTGTGGGATGCATTCTTTCATAGAACTAAAAATGCAACTGAATGAGAAGCTTCTTTTCTTGAAATGGAAGAAAGAGAAGAAAAAACAGAACAGTCTGAATAATAAAAATTTTCGAGAAATCTCACATTTTTTGTAAAATTGCTTGATTAAAAAAGAGAAGAATCTAGCTTTCTTTTTGGAAATTCCTTGCTGAGGTTTTGAAAATTTGTCTCCACTAATGAAATTAATAAGAAAAGCGAGTGATATATTTTTAAAGAATATTTTCTTCTATCTTTCTACATAATATTGATCTTTCCAAATGATGCACATATTTGTTAAGATACCAATTTTCTCACAAGTTTCATGTGAATAGAAAGAGATCGCTAATCTCGAAATTTAATGTATATTTATAATGACTGTTTTAGTCAAGTTTTTCTTCTTTTTGCAAAAATGATTTATCTCAATAATTTTTGTCGTTTAAATGGTATTATATCAGATATCATTGAGAGATGGGAGAACGATATAAGTATCCAATGATATTTATCATTGTTCGAAAAGATTTCATGAGTTCTAAATAGACGAAATTTTATCCGTTCCAAGCATTGGCATCTTATATAGCTCAAATTTACACTGTGAATGATATTTACCTATCAATATCATTCGGCATGGATTCGGTCACTTTGCAGTTCCTCTTTCATCTAATTTTAATGTTTACTTTTAGGAGGAAGAATAGATTAGCAATGATTAGGGTAAGATCAAAGTTTGATTTCTTATTCATTCATCTGCAGAATATGATTTATAGCTATTTATAGCATTAAATTGCTTATTTTTGTAAGACGATAAATGTATATCATATACTTGTAAAAGTTTCAGGAAGACATTATATGGAGCTACTAAACTTTTTTAATAACTTTTTCAATAAAGTTTCCACATCCAAGCATAGTTGTATGATGATTGTAAAAGTTTAGTACTGAAGACTACAATAATATATACTCCCAACATGAGATTGTCTCATGAAGAAGAAGACTTAGCATGAAACATCCGAAATCCATTTTCTCTGAAAAGCTGAAATAATCATCAAAGTCTAGTTTGCGTGAAACTTCTCCTTACCTTAACAACTGATCTTTTGTTTACCTGCTATGGAAAGTGAAAAAAATAAATATTTTAGCAAACATTAACTTTTTACAGAAGAAGGATATTCCATTTTTTGTATGCAGTAAAGACTGCTACATTTATTTTTCTTTAATTTTTTTTTATGTTCGTTGTGGCTTTTGACATGACGTTTCAATTTCTTCATCGATTGCTTTGAAATTTTGATACAACCTTGCATTCGAAGACATGGGTATTTTAATAAATATACTTACTTTATTTTCTCGCCTTTGTGTAAGGATAAACATGTTTCCCGCCAAAATGCTTCCATTAAATAAACACTTTTGATACAACTTTTCAAATTCTTCATCGATTGCTTTGAAATTTTGACACAATGTTGCATTCGAATAGGCCCATTTTTATACGTTGATATACCTACTTTTTTTTACCTGTCGCACCAGCAACAGGTAAAAGTATGAGCGATATTTTTATAATAGATTAGCTTTTATATATTTATATAGATTAGCTCAGACTATTCTGTTTTTTCTTCTGTGCATTTTTATTTATATAGATTAGCAGATTAGCTATGCGGAGCGTGGCCAGGTAAACTAGTTTTAAATGAGAATATGAAATTTAAATATAAAATTGATATTGTTTTCACTACCATATCAATACTAATTTGTTTTCACTAACATATCAAAATAGTGAAGAATGATAATTTTATATTAAGATTCCAAATCTTATTTTGCATTCCAAAATGTTGTCCTCAACATTGGAGACTCTTTCTAACTGAAATATCAGATAAGCTTCTCCAACTAAACAGGATCTAGGATCTAGGAATGTTAAGTTTGTAAGTCATTCTCATTGCAAGCACTTGCATTGAGATCGAATTTTAAAACAATTTTAAATTTTAGGTAAACCATATTTTTGCAGATTGAACTTTTTCAAATGACATCAGTTCAATATGTGAATTGAGCCCTAGCTGAGGTATGAAAAGAATGCTTTAAAATGGAAAAAATGCTTGTGAGAAGCATCATGAATATATTATGAATTTCAAGGTAAGCAAATCGAACAGAATGATGCCAATTGCAAAAGAAATTGATGCGAATGAAAAAGTAAATAAAACGAATCAAATAATTTTTTTTTGCTTTAATTTATCAGAATCATTTAGCATTGAAAAATGGTTTCCTTGAAATATAAATTCTTTTACATTTGGAAAAACCATTTCAGAGCATTGATCTAATGATTGGATTAAACTTTAATGTTCTTGACCCATAGCACTCTATGAATTTTAACTGGTGTGTTTCATGTTGAATCGATATATGCGGTATATCTATATACAATTTGACATGAATTTACCATATTAATTTTCTTCCTTAAAATTTGTGTTGATTTTTTTAATATAACAAAATTGTTTAAATATGATCTTTTCAGCTGGCTACCGATATCATATTACATATTATTAACTGCAAGATATTATTTTATGAGTTCTTGTTGCAGATAACTGAAAGCAAAATATTGATCTCTTATTTTGAAAAGATTAGCAGAATAAAAGAAGAATGCTCAAAATGGTTCAGTATTTTTTTACAACCATTTAGATGTGCGTGTCATATGAGAATTACATCAGAAAATTACTTAAAAAAAAAAAAAAAAAAAAAAGAAAAAAAAAAGTAAGCTGAATTAATTATACGAAAATCTCAAACGAGTAATTCTCGAGAAAGAAGTTGCAATTAGGTAGTTATACTTCACAACGCTGACTGCATTTGAAATATTTATTAACGTTTTCTGCAAAAACGTGACTCGTATAGAAATATCACGTCTTTTTAGCAATAAAGATATCGTGACGCAATCTTCTTCAGAACTGTCCTTCCTTCCTTTTTCATTACTCATTCATCAAAATTTCAGTTCAATTTTTTTTATTGATCTACAATATTCTCATCAATTTGGCACAATTTGTAATTGGATTGAAATAGATTGTTATCGATTCTGAATCCTGAATTCGAACCATCTCACTTTTAGAAGGCCAAGTTTGAAAGGAAGTAAATTTGGATAAAAAAGAGAGTACTTCAGAACCTAACTGCAATATTTATGCCATACTGTATATCATTTAATGTGCAATGATGAGTTCTCATATAAAGATGCTACTGTAACTGCTAATGGAAACTGTCCTGCTAAAGTGCTTCGATGAATCCTCATGCTTAATAGCTAACGATTCTCGTTTATTACACGTTCAAGAACACCTGCCAACATAACTTCACATTAAATGAAGTGTCATATCCATGATTATCAGAATTATCTGATTCATATTAAGCAATTATCAGAATCATACGACTCATGTTTAGCTATTATCAAAATTATCTGATTCATATCACGATTTCTCACTGTATTCTTTTCCAGCTTCAACAAAAGTTTGGTATAATATGAAGAACTTGATTATTTCGTTTCTTACATTAATTTACTTAAAAAAACTTCATCTTTTGTATTTTTTTTTCTCCTTCATTATCACATCCCATCCCATTTATGCATTGCTGAAGCTGTTATTACTCAATTTGTTGATAGAAAGGCAGAAATTGAAAAGATTTGCAGCATATATATATATATAAAACAACGGATCACTTATGGAATTTGTGAAAAAATAACATGAAAATAGCGTGGAATCAATAAATTTTGCACTTTTTGTTTCTCTTTTTTTCATTTAAAAAACTTTTTGAAAATTCGGAGAATTAATTATCGATAGATAAAATATACGTTAGTATTGAAATCAAGTTGGTTCAGTCGGTTTAATACGAGTATGCTTTTATCTTTCAAACGATTGTGCTTTCGTTATGTTTCACGTTTCAAATGATAGATGCATGTTGATTTATGTAAATGATTGCGAAAAAAATTTTGCATTCGAAGATTACAATAGATATCTTTTGATTTCAATTACAGATCTAACTACATTTTAATTTCATTAATTTAATTAATTCTTTAGTAATCTCAGCTTAAAGATAATATCTCTAGAAAACAAGCTGAATGCATTAGAAAAGCTTTGCTTAATATTATAATAAATAAAGGGAAATAATTCTTCTAATGAAATGTTCATAGAGGAACAGTTATATTCAAGAATGAAACTTGAACTTGAAACTTGAAACTTCTAACTGAATCAAATCAGAGAAGTAACGGTAGAAATAGTGAGACAAATGATGAATAATTTAATAAACTACAGATTTGATTGTCGTTCATTTTCGAACTTACATAAATTAGTTTCGAAATTTTCAATTGCTATCAAAACTTTTATTATGGATAACCACTTTTACTTGTTTTTATTAAAAAAAATTTTTGACTGCAATTTTCGAATATTCTGTCGGAAATTCCGAGAAATTCCGTATTATTAATTGTACAATTCAATCATTTTCATCGTTCTGAATTGTTATTTTGATATGCAATCAATAATTCAGATATTGTACTCTAGGTAATGTACCAATAAAGGAGCGCTTTCATGTGCTAATAATGGCTCCTTCTTGTAGATGAAACTCTATCATTGTCCTCTCTCTATAAATAAGAGATTTTGACGGGTTGTTATCACAAGGGCAGTTTAAGAGGTCATGATTGTTTTAGCCTCTCTTCCTTTTCGATTCTGATATCATCATTACAATTGTTTTGTTGATATGCTGATATTGTAATGATCGTATTCGTTTTCATGTTGTCAAAGTTTCGTGATAAACAGTTTAATTACCTAAGTTTGGAGTTATGCCACAAGCAAATTTCTCGACAGATTTTATTATTGCCGCTGCTACAGAATCCAAGTTTGAGATTCGTTCGGCTGCAAATCAATTTTCCCGACATATTCCTCCAAAATTGACTCTGAAAGATGAAATATTTCTCCAAAATCGAATTTAACACTTTAGTAAGTTGGTATATTTAAAAGTGCAAAAATCATATTATGTTGCAAACTGTAAGATTATATTTTATTACACAATAATTAAGAAAAAAACACTTTTTTCGCGATCTTTAGTCCGTAGAATTGAAATTTAATATATGTAGAAATAGCAGAAAAAAAAAACGCTTTGCTCGCGATCTAAAAGTTTAGTTTAATTGAAAACTTTGGAATTCAAATTGACATGCTGAAATTGCAATAAAATTTAAACGATCACTGTTGCTACATTTGCCAAAGTTTTAATATTTTGATGTTAAATTATGCAAATGTTGATTGTGTGATGAAGTATTACCAGCGAATAATTTGAAAACTGAAGTTAAAATTGAAAGCAAGAATGAAAATAGATCGCTTGATTTTGGAAAATTCTAAATAATTTATAATTTTATGAATAACTTAAGGAATGAATACATTAAATTGGTTATTCAGTCTATGTGATTGAAAAGCAACACCTACATAAACAAAAACACTGATGAATGATTGAGAAATATTTGTCTGAGATTCACCTTGTCTTATGAATCTGATTCATATATTTATTTTGTCTCATGAATCTGATTCATGTTAAGAAGTCTCCATTCTTGTCGAGATGTCGATCTGAAACAAAAAATTATTTATGAATCACTGATTCGAATAAATCTTTATTACAATAAAAATCCTACAATGCATTCAATGTTACAGATTCATGCATTACGAGCCTATCATTTTTTTTTTCAAATATTCAATATAATTTTTGTTTAATAAATAAAATTTTTTTTAATAAATACAATTTTTGCTTAATTCTGCAGAAATTTTTCGAACTTTGAACTCAGTTATATGACAAATTAGCATTTTGCACAACTATTTTTTCATGCTTTCTACATATTTCTTGACATGTGGGAAGCCTATTTAAATTAATAAATATATGTATGAATTAACTTAAATATAGTTTAACTCATTTATATTTTCCGCCATTTCTAGTTCTTCTGTTCGTCACGACATTATCATCATTGTAAGTACGTAAAATAATACAACTTACTGAAACATGAAATAAGCTTAGCACTTCAAATTACATCATTTTAAAACCAGACATGTCAGCTAGCAATCCTTATGATTAAATTGCCAACTATTTCTACCGTATTCGTTATTTTTTTTTTTTTTTTTTTTGTCGCATTATATCAAATTGCTAAGCGATTAAATCTCATCACAAAAAAAAAAAAAAAAAAAAAAAAAATGATTTCCAAAATTCAATATGAAAAATTTGTTGCATAAATGAAATTTGAAAGAGCTATCGAATAATGATATTTCCTTTTTCAGTTTATGGCAAATATTTCGCGATGATATATCGAAAAATATGTGGATTTGACTTTTATGCTTAAACAAAAATCGCAATTTAAGGATTCGAAAAATGCTGCAGCATTTTAAAAAAGTTTAATTTGTTCATACAGAGGCAGGACATCAATGATTCTGGACTAATTCTCTTTTTCTAACCAATTCTCAGCAGTATTCTTCTATCCAATCTCCATGAGCAACAAAAGAAAGAATAACCCAATGATCAATTTACTTGGATATTCTCTAATAATCGCTTATAACAGAAAATCATTGTTCTTTCAATCAATTAAAACCTTTCTTCAAACAGGATTTGTCTGTCGCAATACAAAAAAAAAAGCGGATAATATAAATAGTATCTGTTGATCTTCGTTCATTTTTTCTTTTTTTTTCCATCTTTATGTCTATTATTGGTCAAAATGGATTTACATAAAAGAAGTAAATATGAGGCAAAAAATTCTAAAATCAAAGTTGAAGAGTGAAGAGAGAAGTAAGCAATAATATTTAACCAAAAACTATCCACGATAATGAATTCATCAATTTGTTTATATATTGATGTCATATTTTTTCTAATTACTACACCTCTTTCCCCCTCTCTATTTAAATCATTCATCCGTCATTAATTTTATAATTATTAGCGAGCGTCATAAAGCTGATGTTTTTTAAAAGTTGTTTTCAGAAGCAAATCAGATGACATTTGTGACATAATCATGTGACAATGCGACATCTTAATTGCAATTACCAGTCATTTTTATCGTTTCATCGAAAATTATTTCACTCTTATTCAGATCTATCACTCGGATGATTTTTACATCTCATTTTTCTTTCATTCATTTCATAGATATCACATACTGTGTTCATGATAGATCTCTAGTATGATCATGATAACAGTTATCACTATCTTAGTTTTTTCTTTTTTTCCTTCATTTAAGTATGATTTTCTTTCAATAATTGCATGGTAGACCACAGACATACATGGTATTTCTGAAGAGAAAAGATGGATGGGAGCAAATTTGAAATGTTCAAATTTAATTATATTCAAATTAAATTACGGAATGCTGATTTCATGGCCAGACAGATAACAGATTTAACGCTGTCATCTGTCTCTTTGATGGGAAGGGAAGGGAAGAGAAGGATTATTTGTTGAAAATGTCTGTCTGTGATTGCTCTCAACCGTGAAGATAATTGAAACTTGAAAAATGGCAGAATTTAATAACAAAATAAAGAGAGACAAAGGTAAGGTAAGGTAAGGTAAGGTAATCATTTGCAACAGATGATAGGTAATAGCACCTGTCATACACCCATCACGATAAAGATGTAATCTCAATTTCGTCCCTAATCGTTACGTTATTAGTATTCATCACATGAATTCACAAGGCCAATTTATTTTTTATGACTGAAAGACTGAAAGTCAGAAAGTTGATTGACTGAAAGTTTTGATTGACTGAAAACAGGCGGAATAAGTTTCATATGTGTATTTGTCGAATTATTCATTTGTTTATTTACCAACTGTTGTTAAGTTTTCCATAAAATGTGTAAAAAAGTGCTAAATCTATTGATTATTTGAGGTTGTACTAATATTTTGACATTTCAATAAACTTCACTTGTTTTTTTTTTTTTGATCACTAGTAAAAAAAGCAAAAAAAAAAGTGAAAAAGTTATATGACTTCAAATGTTTTTATGCTTTATGCCCTCAGAAATGCATTTGTTTACCAGAATAATGGATTTAAAATCATTGAATATTTGCTTGCATGCTTGCATGCATATGTGCATGCATGCATGCATACCTTTGCATGCTTGCAAACAGAATGCTATGCAAAGAATAAACAGAGAAGTAAAAAAGAAGAAAGAAACAGTTGTCAATTGTAATGATTCTCGTCATTACTTGTTTATAATGGAGAGAAAGGGATGGATAAATGAGAGTGTATGGATGAGTCGGAATGTCGAGACATTACAGATAGCAGAGAATAGTATGGTGTACATATAGGGTTTTGATGTAAAATAGACAAAAAAAAAAAACACTTCGGTCAAATTGGAATAAAAAAGAGAGGCAAACGGGTAAACATTCAATTTCTTTGTTGGCAAGAAAGTTGTACGGCTAGAAGAGCGAGAGATATAACGGAGAGATATGCGGACAGACAGACAACATATCACCTGACGAGCGGAGAGTATTAGTTAGCAGAGACGCAGAGGAGGAGAATTTGAATTGAGCAGCCAGACGATGGACGTTGCCGTCTTTTGAGGCTGGTTGCTCCTTCCATCTGAGGGAGTGGGGGGGGGGGGGGGGGGGGGGAGGGGTGCTCGCCAGATCAACTCCTGTAGCAGGTCGTCGTTTATCTTTTCGTAATAATTGCATTCGTGCGAGCGTTCGTGCTAACTTCGTGCATGTATGTTGCACGACTTGCATGCATGCATGCATGGAGCAGTACTTCGGGGAGACAAGGAAACAGTTTTCTTCTCTTTATGTCTGTGTTAGGTATAGCGATTAGTATATAGATATATTTGACATTGTTATGAATCTCTGAAAATATAAACATTTGAAGGAATAGAGGTGGTTCGCGGAGGGTGACAGAGGTTACGTAAAGGTCATACCATTGTGTCAACGAAAACAAAGAGGACAGGAGAAAGAGTGAAGTGAATAATTCAAAGAACGAAGGCAACGGAGCATACTGGATGAGCCGCAAGCTGCAGCCTACTGCCCTGATCGCTACAATCGACCCGACCTGCAGCAATACGAGCGGCAGCAACAGTATCCAACAACAACAACACGTGTATCGGATCAGCACAGGCAACAGGTTCATTATCTACAGGCGATTTCCTCGAACGAGGCGAGTTCGAAAAACGAAATTACGGGTGAGATTAGACGGCGTGACGATTGCAATCCCTCGCAAGCTACGCTTAGCAAGCAAAAACTGGAAAAATTGTCGCAACGGCAGCGAAATTCGATTTTTGCTATCGCGAGGTTAGTCGCTTCGTCGATTTTCTCCTTATCGCTGTATAAATCTTCATCTAAAATTTACAAGTGTAACGTAAGAATGTGATTCACGCAGGTTTGTTGTCCTTTTATAAATGAAAATGAATTTAAGATGAACTTCATTTCGATGACCGGTATCATGGCTTTAACTCATACAAGAACCTTAACGCTATCTTCTGACTGATCCTGAAATTGGAGAAGGGAATGCTGCAATTTTCGCAAATTTTGACTTAGGTGAAGAAAATAGGCATTGGCCAATTTATTGGATATAGGTTTTATTAACTGACTTGATGATAGACCAGGAAGTCAGTTAATTTCCTCAGGTCATATCGTTTACTCGAAATATTTTTGAAATCGATGGATTCAAATTTTAAATTTAATTAAAGCAAATACGTAGTTCAAGTTTATTTAAACAATATAGTTTCTCCATGGAGTGATTTGTTTTTATGCTAGGAAGAAGCTTGTTTTTATGTGAGAGAGACAATTGATTTTCGTGGATAAAACTCACGATGCCACTCAGCATAGTGCTTCATTTAATCGGACTTGTTTATGATTTCGAATAGATCTATTAGTAAACAGGCTAAGACTCATTCTCAATATGCTTGAAACCTTCACGAGTGTATCGTGCTGTGCATTGACATTATTCAACACTCTCTCGCACTAAAAATGTGTTTTATTCTCATCCAGTTTTATTGAGGGATTTTTACACCATTGATTCTCTAATTTTTAAATATGGGAGATTCTTGATGGGCTCAAAAATTAATTATATTTTCATGTAGTTATTGTTTTTTTTTTTCGTTGATATTCATGATTACTGATCTTCTCACTTATTATAGGGCAAAATTGAGTTCTTTTATCAATCGAATAAATGTAAGTAGTGGAGCGGGATATGCAGCAACTCGGATTCTAACTAACACCAGTAACATCACTACTGCCAATAACAATGATTTGTCATCTGTCATTTCATTCCCTTTACGACAGAATTCCCATCAGAATACCATTCATACGGATCCGCAATCCTCTACAACCCCGTCAGTTGCGACATCTGCATTATTATCATCATCAATACAGGCAAATACTTCACTTCCAACCAATACGGTACTCTCAAATCCTGGTATTTCTGAATCTTGCTACAATACTGGTAGCACCAATGTGCAAAATGAGTTACAGTTGGTAAAATCTCCGGTAACAACAGCGTTACTTTATCAGTGCAATGCTTCACCTAATTCAAATGATGATGGCGAATATCTGCATCACTTGCAAAAACAGAAACCAGCAACCTCTTCAGCATCTTGCAATTTTTTCCATCAAAGCAATTATCCGGCAGTTGTTTATCTAACCGATGGTGAAAACCGTTATTTCGGCACGGTATGATAATTTTTTTGTGATGATTCTTAAGTTGCTTTTCAGTGGTGGCTGTTTGTACTAGGAATCGCCTTTTTTTTTCCTCCACCTTAGAACATATCTGTTTCAGTCTTCAGAATATAAAGAATAGGCTTGCTTTCATTTTTTAGAATTTTTGCAATCACACTAATTTTGTTTAAATTTGATGAGTTAAAAATTGTCTTTTATTTCCTTAAATAAACCGTTGTTCTTTTACATATTTCATCTGTTATTTTTAGATCTGCAATACGCAAATACTTAGTTTTTTTTTTTTTTTTTTTTTTTTTGCTGACATTTCTGCTATCTCATGTAGGTTGCAGAAAATGTAATAATTTTCTTCCAGTAATTAGCTCGTTTGTTCTGATTTCCTCACTAATGGACGCTGAAAAATTAGAAATTTTCGACTTTAGAATACGATTTTTTTATGAAATCCGTTTTGAAATTTTTCGATAACAAGAAGGAAATTTAGAAATTTAGCTGATATCGTTTTTTTTTTTACAAATTATATTGAATAAAGCGCATAAAGATTCATTATATCTTAAAAGATGTGAAAAGAGCGATTTGTTAAAGTAAACTTTCTATCACAGCAGAAACTTTTCTTATAAGTTTTTACGATTAGATTACGATGGTGTCGAAAAATGATTGCTGTAGCTGAATCGATTCAGCAAATTATAAACATTGTTCAATGTTGCTATGATGGCAGCTGAGAGCAGTGATGTTGTGTCTATTCCTTTGCTGATCTACCTGTTCTTCTTCACTTTTACCAACGCACCGTAAAGATAATCAACATTGCATTTCTGTTCTTTCATACAAAAGTCAATAGTTTTGTTCAGTAACATTCATCTGAAGTTAATATTGCAATCCATAATTCTAATTTATCCACCCATATCTCCTGGAAGAGAATTAGTACGCCAACTATCAAATCTTTTTCAATATACTTGTTGTTTAGGTTAGCATTGGATAGATCTTTTTCAATGAAATTATTTCAAAAAATGCAGGAAGAATCTTAAAAATAGAGCAATACTTATATCGTCTTATCGTCTGATAATTTACAGACAGCCTAAAAACTTTCTCGTTTAAAGGGGAAAAAAAAAAAGAAGAAAAAAGGCGTCCAGACATCTCGTCATAAAAATTGAAAGAGGGAAAGAGAAAAAACTGGGTGAAACTTTCATAAAAGTGGTGGCAGCAGGACCTGTTGTCGTCTTTTCTCTTTTTTTTTTTTTTTAAATATATTTCTCCAACGCTTTTCATTCATTATTTCATCCGTGATTTGCTGGTCGAATTAAAAAAAATTCATTTTATTAATAAAAAAATGTGTAGAATAAAATTTTTAAGAATTATTATAAACATTAGAAATGATTCATCTTATCCATTGTTGACAGAATTAGACACATCTGGACCAGAAACAAATAGATTTTTGATTTCCAGATTAATAAATTTAACCAATATTTAAATACAAAATTTAAAGAAAAGCAGATTGAATGAAGTACTTTATTCAGCTATTATTCTCAGCTGCACTGAAAGGATTACACGTAACTGGCTGTGAAATAATTCCTATGTAAAAAGAAATGTCCGATTCATTTCATGCTAATTATTACATCGAAATATAGGCGAAATTATAAATATTCCATAATATCATGTCGGAAAAATTGGAAAATCAACAATAACTATCTTTTTTTTTGATATTCTTCAACATTATCTGATTGTTGCTCTCTCTTTTTGTGATAATATGCATAAATCGATTTTCACTAGAATTTGCGTTCCAGACAAAAGTCTGTTCTTTATCTTTGTTTTTTTTTTTTTTTTTAAGCTTAAAATGGGCTGCTTAAAATTTTATGACTTTGTTTTTTTTTTTTTTTTTTTTTTTTTTTCGATTATATTGGCTGATAGGATGATGACAATAAGGAACAGATGGAATTCTTCAAGTATTTCTTCACAGCTTTTCATTCAAGTAAAAGGCATGTAGAAATAATAGAACATTTTTTTTTTTTTTTTATTCCTTGTCATCTTTTATTTGCATGCGAATCATTTATTAATCTTATTAGTATTAATTAGATTATTTTTATCCTTCCTTTGTCTTTCATTTGTTCTTTTTTTTTCTTTTCTGGACCGGATATTATGAAGTTCTATCTTCCTAGATAACTATTTTTGATTTGTCATTTTTGGTTTGAAGAATGAAATATTTTTCAGAGGAAAGAGAATTATTTACGATATGAACGGCTGGTTGGGTGGCTGACTGGTTGCCGTTCCTGTTTCCTTATTACTTGTATGATTATTGGTGGCATTATTCATTAAATTATTCACCCTATTTTTCCAACTCTTCCGAGCCTTCTCTTTCCATTTTCCGTTCTTAATTGTACATTTGTTTGGAAGAGGAAAGGAAATAGAAGCTGTAAAATCCAAATGATAACAAGGCATTTGGCACTTCTCGAATAGCAGACGGAGCTGGACAACATGTGATTGTACGTTGTTGTTTCCCACCGATATACGTTAATGAACAGCAATCATCAATTTCCTCTTTGCTGAAAATTTTTTTTTTAAACAGAATTTCCCTCAATCTCCATTGATTGCAGCTCAACATCGCTTCTTCGTAAGAGAGAATTGCTAGCGAGATTTCGAATTTTAACGACCAATAAGTCTAGGGGAAAAGACGAAAGACAAGAGTAATCGAATAAGTCAGGGATTTTGAAGTTTAAGATGAGTGAATGATTTAGCAGTCTAATGTCCATAAGCATATTGAATACAAGCAAAAGCAAATAATAAAACCAATTAAAAAGAAAAAAAATTTTTTTTTTTTTAAAGGCGATTAATCGATGAATATGACATATAAAACACAACATAAGAGTGAAATTTTCAAATTTTTGAGAAAAAAAAATTTGTGCTCAGTATATGTATTCGGTATATATTGGCAATGAACAAATCAGGAATCTGATTTATCGAGTATCAAAAGTTTTGCGAAATAATTTTTCCTGAATTACTTTCTCAATTTCAGGAACGTTTGGTACCGAAAGATGAGAATGAGAGGTGGATTCGAGCACCACCCAATTGTAACCCATTCGATATGCGTGCATCCTTTACGTGCTCATCATTATCATGTCGAGCCCGAATTACTCAAGCTACTTACGGGCGTAGTAGACTTAATACGGCAACTGGTATCGAACGACCAAGTTCTGGTGGATCAGCGATGACTGTTCGAGGAAATGGATGTCGTGGTCGGAAATGTACCGAACAGGTTCGAAGTAATGATAGTTTGCTAACAGATTGTCGACAACATGAAGATGGTTGTTTTTCGTCACATTTACGGTGGCTTTCAATGAAAGAATTTAGTGAGAATCGTTCACAATTTGATTCTCCTCCGGTGGTTTATGTTCCGGTATTTTGCGAAGCAGATTGTAATAGAAACATTCATCATGCAGTTACGGGCAGTATCACAAGTGATGATAGTAATGATAATGTTATCAATAAGCCGTCATCATCATCGCCATCATCTTCATCATTACTGTTGTTACAGCAGACATCATCTACTACCACTTTCCCTTCTACGTCTACATTTACATGTGCTAATGCTGTAGATACTATTACCAGTGATTGTACATCATCAATTCCTGTGAGTTATAATACGGATATGATTACACATCGGTCACTAAACAGGAAATCCGACAATCCGGAAGAGGAGACAAAAGAAGAGATAGAAGAGGAAAAAGAAAAGGTTGAGAAATTAAAGAATAAAATTATTACAAGTCTCTCATCTCAATTAATACTTCTTTTATTTATTTAAATAAGAGCGGCACGGGAATAATAGTAAGCCATGGAGTATAACTTTGCACCTATCTAAAATGGATCTCGTGAAGTCCAGAATTTTCAGGATCGTGTAGAATCAAAAGAAGAAAAAAGTATAAGGACTTCTTTATGCAATTGTATGGAAAATGGAACTAAGTTATTGTATTGTTTGGATTGACGTATTTCCTTCTTCAATATTGTTTAAATAGTTGACTGCGCCTTTCAAGTGAAAGATTCAAGAAAATGCTAGAAATTAGAATTTATTCAAAAAAAAGAATCTCATTCGTGTCAATCTTTTATCTAATAATTATTTTAAAAAGCATCTTTTAATTGATCTACTCAGAAAAACTAGCCATGCATTTAGCAACACTGTTTATCCTTTTTTTTTTTCTGGTTTCTTTATGTGTTTCCTCCTTCTCTTTGCTATCTCTCTCTCTCCCTAAAAGCTCATTTTTACTTTTTGTTACTTAGATTCAGTTTATTCAAGTTAGTTTTTATTGCCTGTTTCGGATACAATTTGTGTTTAAATACACATTATATATATATGTTTTGTTTGTTAAATGTTAGCCCTTTTGAAAGTTTACGAAAGAGTTAAATGCACCGTTTCAAAATGTCGCAAATTTACGAATAAAATTTGAAAATTATGTCTTTCTTCATCGAATAAGACTGGGCTAGGTAAATTTGTTTTGCGTTAAGACCGATTAATTAACTATTATTCAGAATATATTCAATGAATTGAAAGCACGACATGATTATTTCTTTTTTTTTTTTACATTAAAAAGTCGCTATAATACAGGTTATGAAATCTGTCGTATCAATTTACTATTGGAATTTGAATTGTTGATCGAGTAAGCATTTTTAACTTTCATTGTCTTGTCTGCAGAGAATTTTTCTGCATCTAATATGCTAAGCAAGTTTCTGTGCTTTATTCGCTGAAAAATCGTGAAGTCAAATCAAGTGACATTTGTATTCATCCGAGTACACGCACACGGAGATGTTCTATTGTTTTTTGTTTTTTATTTTGTATGCACAAAATCTTTACTGTTTTGAATAAATTCAAGAAAGATTTATTTCATATGAATGTATAGATGATCGTCGTTGCTGATATCATTGCAAGTTATGGCCGAGTTCGGAAATAATTTTTTTTTTTTTTTTTTTTTTTTGCTAAATTACCAATAATTGTTTTGGCATTTTGTTGGCGGGGCTAAATCATAGTTTATGTTTCTGAAATCATCGACAACAGAACTAAGAAAAGAATATATCGATAAGTCGACTACAGTTAATCCTTTAACTGAGCAATGTTTGGTTTTTCAGAATCATCTATTATTTATTATTTAAGGAACTGTACATGGAATGCCATGATATTAACAAATAAAGAAAAATTCAGAACTAAAGATTTTCTTTCGTGTAGAGTCCTGAATGATCAATTAATCCTCTACTCCAGATATCTATGGAAGTAATAGTAGCTTAAAGACGGATTTATTTTGGGAAGAGGATGGATAAGATTACAGAGTATGGTAATAATTCATTGGATTTTGGTTCTAATACTAAGGAAGAAATAGGCTACTGCAGATTTATGGCGATTTTCTGAGACAGACCTAACCATTATTCGACATTAGTTCTTGACTGAAGATGATTTTTCTAATTCCGAACTAAGCCTCTGTTTTGAGACAAATAATATTTTACAAACGTAACTTCATTTTATCATGTTGACATAAAGTGTACAGACTGTCAGGAAAATCCGAAAGATATAATTAATGTAAACAAGGAGTGTTAATGGTCAAGAAGCGCATAGTTTCAAATGGACCAAAAAGTCGACAAACATTTTTACCACCAAAAGAATAAACATATTTGCCGTCAAAAGGATAAATATGTTTACCACCAAAAAGAGAAACATATTTACTAATAAAGGAGAAACATGTTTAACACCAAAACGATATAAACAACTGATAACGCGAGTCGTGTAAACATGAGGCGACATTTTGGTGATCAGGAGAAGAGAGGAACACCGGAAGGATTTAAAAGTTTCAGATTTTGGAGTAGGATCAATTTTTCTATAAGTCTTCAGCCGAGCACCAGTTTTGATAGGTGTTTCGACAGCAAGTCTTCTACAGGCGTATTTTCTACAAGTCTTATGGTTTTTTACAACAGTTTTCTGCAACGACTACAGCAACAGTCGATTCGAATCGACACGACAAACAAGGAACAGTACTCATTTTACTAGCACAAAGGAAAGATTACTCACTGATAAAGTTACTTGGATATTCTCGGATAAATGTTTGTTCATAACTGTTCCGTTAACAAATACTTTCTTCAAACAGGAAACGTCTGTTTCGCAAAAAATTACTTTCCCGATACAGATTTCTCCTATTCATTCCATCTATAATTCTGCCATTTTTCAAGAACAAGGATGGATGTTTATATTTCCAGTGTTTTAGTATTTTTTCCGGATAGAATGAAATATGTCTGCATCATACATCCTATTATCTTGCAATTTCTCTATTGAAAAAGATGATAGTTTTGCGAGATGACATTAATAAATGTAATACATATAATATATGAAGTCAAGTCGAGAAATGAAAGATCAATAATGCCTAGAAGTCAAAATCTAAGAGATCGCCAAAATATTGATGCCTTTCCATTGTCATATTTATGTAGTATTCCTCATCCTCCCTATTTCTATCTCGTTTTCCTATATTTTTATCTTCGTTCTACCTTTTCATACGTTATCTTCCCATTTCTCCTAAATATGTTCGGCCTTCTTTCCAGTCCTCAAATTTAATTCTAGACAAAAAACAAAACAAACTTTTGGCCCAGTAAAGTAAACTATCCCCAAATAAAACAGATCCCTTTAGTAAAACAGCCTCTGCCCAAATAAAACAAGCCTTTGTCCCAATAAAACAGACCTTTGACCTTCGGCGATCGTGATAACAGCCATGCATCCTCCAATCTTTCAATTATTACCGTAATATCGTCGCGAGACCATTCCGAATATCGATTGCCGAATGAAAAAACGCGCCTAATTGAGTGATTTGAATTCGAGAATGGAAGAAAGGCAAGAGTAGGGATTGCAATTTCTCTTGTGGCAAGGGAGGATAACGGTTACTGTGGGGTTTCTTAATTAATTGATGGCTCTAGAAATTGGCGGATAATTCCTTTCAAATTATTGATGACCTCAATTTTTCATAAAAGGCTTGGAATAAGTATTACATTTCAAAGACATTCTCGCGGTTAAGAAAAAAAAAAAAAAAACTCGGTCCAAGATTTTTTTTCACAGTCTCTTTCATAATTATGTAGGAATCATATGATTATATCAAAAATCATTGCTAAACCAATTACTGCACCATAGAAAAACTTACAATTACTCTTCCGTTTCTCTCTTTGATTTTTTGTTATAATAATTTTGATATAAAGTTTGGTAGCGTCTCTTTTTTTGATTGAAATTATCACTACTATTCCTATATTCTTTTCATTTCTTTATTCATCTATTGAAAGGTTTGAGTTTTTAATCTCGGATTAATTTAGCAAAGTTACTATCATAAGTTTATTAACTACAACGGAAGTATATCCTACCAAAATTGCTTATTGATAGATAATATTAGTGATAAAAAGGATTGGGTCAGAATCTTTGATTTCTGAATTCATTCGTTTAATTTGCATCAACAATATTTTTTTAGTAGTACAAATTGCATAGAATAGAATGTTTGATCGTATGATGCTTTATTTTAAAATATTTACAGAGTGAATTTTTATCCGTTTTTATATACTTTCTTTAAATCTTTTCTTTGGTAAATTAAAATTTTTTTTTTCCTTCAGAAGTGGCAACCAAAAAAATAAGAACGAAAAATCGTTGTAAGACAGCAGAAGAAATGGATTGGCCGATTGCGGCATCTGCGTCTACTGGTCAAACAAAAGTAACCGAATATTTTCCCGTTCATCGTGGTCCAACGAAGAAATTAGAACGTTTTAAGGTACTTATCGACAGTGAGGAGGTTAGTGAATCACAGGCTTGGGTTTTATTTTTTTTATAACATAATATTTTTCGAAATTAGGATCAAAAGATAAAGTCAGACACTAACAGATCTGGTTTGTTGTTTATTGCCGCTGCTGGACAGCTATTAGTTGAGTAGAAAAGTACGAGCAGGCTGAAAAAAATTTGGTATTAGCTATCAAAACTTTATTACGATTATTTGACTATATCGGCCGTGTTTCAAAACATTTTCTTTGGCTAAAATGTTTCTCTACATTGTCTTTTTCATTTACATGGCAATTCTAAAACGTTGTCTGACCACATTCTTACACAGATGACCATTATATTTCTGTAATTTCGGTAATGTGTTGATATCATTAAGAAAGAATATTGCATCTGAACAATGGATGAGATTTGGGAATAGTTTTTTTCTTTTTTACAGGAAAAAAATACTGAAAAGATTCTGGAGTCGCCCAGAAAGATGGCTCGTTTAAAATCACCGCAAGCGCCATCACTTGAAAAGAAAACTGAAAGCAACAGCCAAGAATGGGTTTTGCCGATAACATGTTTAACGAGTGATGAAACAGAGGCCATTCCAAAGACTGATAAGGTAAAGGAGAGTGATAGTAATGTTGAAGAATCCAATTTGGAAGTTACGGAGAACAACAAGCTGTCCATATGCGCAACAAGGGAAATGACAGAAACTATGGCAAAAGAAGAGCGGTAAGTAGCATATGATAAAATTAAGCATGATATGGTGGACACTGCATTTGTGATGCCCTTTGAAACTGAAACGAGCAAAGCAGATAGGGTTGATTTGAGGTTAATTTTATTTTCAAGGAAATGACAGTTTGTAACTGTTGATTCTTTATTTTAACTTCACTCGCTTTTCGTTCATTGTCAGTATTTAAGCTCTTAACTTTGTTGGAAACATTTTAATGCAAACTGTCATACTTTTATTAAGATTAGTTTTAGGCTGGTATCTTAGATCTGAACATTTTTTGTACTAATTGATACCATTTATCTGATAAAATTTTGCATGCCACATTGCTTGGCACATTTTGTAGTGTAAATTTCAGCATTCTGCCAAGCGCAGTAAGATTGGTCGAAAGTATCAAAAACAGTACAGGATCGATTTTAAGTGATACACTTCCACTTCCTGCAAAATATGAACGCTTACTGCGCTTATTCGATTATACAGAAGTGGCAAGTCATTTTTTGAAACAAGTATTTTAGAAAAATAAGCAAATTAGAGAGACTTGTTTTCAGATTTGACCAAAAGTTAACCTAACCAATTTTTACTCCTTTTACCTGTTTGCTTAGATGGAAATTGTTAGTTTGTTTAACAATTAAATAGTGTAGTTTAGAATTTTGAGCTTTTATGTCATTGCACATTGAAAAGTTTTTTTAATCACAATAACAGGTTACATTTAAAAAAAGTTTTGCTAGCGAAAAATTCGGCCTAAAATTTTTGCATGGTGACGCTATTAGTATTGTGTAGATGTAGATTTCCAGAATTAGTTTTTTAGGTTGTTTCTTGGCTAGAGACGCAGGGAAAACGAATTACGCTGAATGAAGTTATGACTAATGTTCGACGTAAATTGAAAAGGTATTTGATTAGTTTATGCATAAAATGTTATGGGAAAAGGAAAACCACGAATGAATTTAAAATGTGATCTATTATAACTCCTGCAGTTAAAAAATATTTCGAGCTAATTGAATGATTTGTATTTATTTTCAGCAATTATGATGAAGACCAATTCGCAATGATATTATCAATATATCCTGAATCATATAATGTTCGGTGTGAGCGACGTTGGATGCCGATTGGTGGTAGACATTGCAATCTCAAGGAGTATGAATACGTGATTGAACCGAATCTTATCAATGGTGCCATAATTTCTTTGAATTTTTGGAATATAATAATCTTGCAAAATTCACTTTTTCTCGAGGAGCACCAAAATTGAAAATGGGATACCAAAATTATTTTTTAAAAGGGAAGATTCACCAAGTTTTTCTTTGTTTTGCAGATATTGCTTTTCCATTGAAAGAAAATTTAGAAGAAGCTGCCACATCGAGATCTTCACCGACTAAATCAACATTGAGTTCACCTTGCAAAGTTCCATTAATTTCACTCATCCGAAATCCGATGGTCCCATCATCTATGAAAACTATAATGAAGTCACCAATTAAATCACCTTGTGGATCAAATATGAATACTAGATAAGTATAACAATTTCATCAAATTTTGCAAGTGAAGAAAGAATAAAAACTGAAGAGAAGAAAAAAAAATTGTGATCTTTTTTCTATCTAGAATCGGAAGAGGAGGCGAGTTATGCATTTGAGTTATAATAAAATGGAAATATTGCGTAGTACGGTTTTTGTAATTGTAAGTCCGATGAAGAGGGTCCTATATAAATAATTTTGCAGATGTCCACCAAAACTAGAAAATCATCGTTTACACCGGAAACTGGAGTTCAAAAATCGTTTACGCAAGTTGGTAAATGTGCAACATGCTGCTTTTTTGAAGAATGAAGGAAGTATGTTTTTGATTTGTTTTAATATTTTTTTATCCAGATTACGTCCAAAAAACTTTATGAGCAGCAGAATTTGTTGCAGTTGTAATTGAATCAGTTGGTATCTCTTTGGCACTGAATTAATTTCCGATGTTATTTTATACCGCTATTACATAAGATCATTAATTAATCGTATCTGTCTAAATATTGTTTCAGTTGAGATTTCACCTGATGAACAACTTCCACGATATCATCCTGATTTTGATCTTGACGCCATCGATGACATCACACCTGCGAAGTTACCTGAAATGCCAAAAAGAGATGTCGGCCAATCTGAAACGATGAGAGAATATTTGAAAACAGTGCCTGATAGTAGTGATACGCTCCCTGATAAGATTAAAGTTTATTTTTACATTTATTATTAATTATATGATTGTATTTTCAAGGGTAATAATGTTAGAGTTCATCATTATCAGTAATTTAATATTAAATGACTTTCAGATGGTGATCAAGGAACTCAGAAGTCCGGAAAAAAAAGTCGCTGTTGTTGCTGACAAATGCATACCATTATCACCGAAAAAATATGTTGAAACGAAAAATACTTCGAAACCAAGCTTACTAGAAAGAGTATGCATTTCACTCTCATTATTTTTAAATTGCAATACTGGCGTTTTTTTTTTTTTTTTTTTTTCCAACTGAGATAAAATCTATTGGAAAACTATTATGATAAGTCATGGTAAATGATTAAGATTCGAGCTAAAGAACGAGAACGGAAACGTCGGGAAATGATGCGAAGTCCTGAAATGGAACAGAAAAAAGGAAGGCTGGAAAAGATTTCCCATTCGTTGCTGCAGTGTATTTGCAGGTCAATTAAATATACTATTTCTTCAAATTTTGGGGTTTTTTATACAGTTAACATTGTCTGTTTAATGTTGCATGAGGAGTATTAAATGAAGCGTATGCATTGTTCCCAAATCCGTATCACTTTAGAAGAAAAGAAGGGGAAAGAAAAAGAATAGTTTTGCAATTTAAATTTGGAGAGATTTTTTTATTCGATATTCTCAGATTTTCTGTTCCCACAAAATTTTGTTAATCTATTCTGTGATATAATTTTAATGAGTACGTTGCTCTCCCATGTTTCTGTTATCATTATCTCCAAAAGAACGAAATTGGGACACTAATCTGTAACTGTTTAATTATAATGGCTCATAGCGCGAAAAGTAGAAAATAGTGCTAACTTAGTCAGTTACCTCATTTTTAGAAGATTATCAATGACATATTTGTCGTTATTAAAATTTAAGATTGATGCAGTCCATTTTCATTTTTTTACTTACATGCTTTCAAAGCAGGGAAACAAAAAAAGAACTAAAACTTTACGACCTTTCATTTGTTTAGAAATCTCTAATTTTAGCTACTACAATCTGAAAAGGGTTGGATCAATGAAATTTGTGGAATTAATTGATAAATTGGCGTTCGGTATTGGCAGTATTTCGAAAGGTGTGAATTTATATTGATTTAATGAATTTATTCAACATACAGTTTTTATTGAGCATAGAATTCTATGAAATTTTTTATGGCGTTGCAAAATTAATCGCTTTTTAGTTCAGATTTAAAATGTTTCTGATTATGCTCTAATCATCCTTTTATCATCGTTAAGATTTTTCTGTTTATAGTGGAAATTGAAGCAACTATTAGTTTGCTTTGCGAAATTTGTCCAACATATTTTAAAATGGTGGAAGTGCGGGGCGAAAAATACATTCAGTTAAAGGACAACAATTTTTCCGCTATCCAGGACATTGTAAATGCTGAGATTAAAAAATGTATCTAATACGATTTCATTTACGGTTCTGTTGGAGTAAATATCTCATTTTTAAAAAGTTTAATAAGCAATTTCAAGTAAAACAAATTTGTAGTTTATTTCTTGCACCTTTTTCGAAATCGTTAAAATTTTGTATGAAATTTACCATACACCACATAAATCGATTTACTCACGTAATGACTTCTGATGATATAAAAGCTATTTTATAAAAAGAGAAAACTAAATGTGTTAAGATTGAAATAAGCATCATTTTTGTCATATATAAATTTAGTTCTTGGTAAGCAATGAACTTGGTTACAAAAAATACATTTTAATATCTGTTTGTACCATGCTGTATCAGTTGTAGGGGGGATGATTGATTGATATATTATATATATAACTAAAAAAATTACTTAGATTAGATTCAGGAGAGAGCAGGTGGAGTTCCGTTTCGTGTTTATGTCAACTGATTTTTGTGGTGCAAATAACTCAACTTTAATTTCATCTTTTTCTCGATTTTTTCTTTCTTTTTCGCCTGCTTTGTCTAGTTATTTGTAAGTACCATAATTTTTGCCCTATTTCTGTTTCTGTGGTATATTTGTATTTTCTTTGCGATTCTCTTTTCCAACTTGTTAGAACTTTTTCAAACCTTATTGTCCTCATTTTCCCCTCTGAAATTTAAATCAAGCCGTCGTTCTTTTGGTTATTGACATGTTCTTTTAGTACTTCTCACACTTTTACCATTGGCATGATGATAGAAATTTTTGGTACTATACTTTTCGTGGCTTGATGTATTTTATTTTACTCCTTCAATCATTGCATTTAGAGATCTTTTTCTTCAAATTTTTTTTTTTTTATGATTTCATATATTTCATGTCTTATTAATTTCTAGCATTTCTTATTTAATTTTGAAAAAATCTTAAAAAAATGTTGCTTCAGTATCATTGCTCATAGAGTAAAATAACGTCCAATAATATTGTTTTAATATCACATTTGATATCTTAAAATCTCCCTAGATACTTAGTATATAAAAATTTTCACAAAATGAATTACTTTAGCGCCGTTATTTCTTTCTCTGAAAATAAGAGATATTAGTGGTTGTCAGTTGTGATTGTGGTACTAGTACTAGTACTATTACATTTAGTCATTCCACATTTGAATATGTGCATATTTAATGTTCATTCACTGTTATTTATTTACAGTCTTTTTTTAATTTTAAAAAATTTTTTTCGCCTCTAACGGGTATTGTTTATTACCATAATGTCGTTTGTTACTAGTTTTTCTTTTCTTTCTTTTTTTATGAATTAAAAATATCCGTCTTGAATGATAATTTTAGTATTAAAAAACAATTTTGTCATCTTACTTTTTTTCAACCTTCGGAATCAAATGAATTCTATAATCAGCATGCTGCCCTGAATTTTTTCTTTTGTTATCGCTCTTATTTGAAAAGGAATAAAATTAATGAATGTTTTTTATTTTTCCAGTTCTGTTTTGTTTTTTGTTTTTTTTTTTTTTTTTAAATTTGTTAAATATTCAATAGTATTTTAACCGACGACCTGAGGCCTATTTAGAATATTTATTTACAATTTAAGTTAGCTTTTTTTATCCTCTTTATGACTTAAAAGATTTACTTCTTATTTCATGCGTTGAATAATATAAAACATTTGGAATATCTAATTGTTATCCATGCTGCCAGTATGCATGATTAATTTGTATTACTTCGAAAGTTCTTTTCTTTTTTTTTTTGCGTGATTTTTTTTAGTCGGGATGATGCAACATTTTTCTCAGTATTGTATAGAATATCATTTAATTAGATGGGTAGAGAATCGATCGAGGCAACGATAGGTAAATTGTCAGATCTTAACGAATTTGCAAGATGAGTCTTTAGAAAACCGGAAAAGACAACTTTATTTTAGTCATATGAAAGAAGTTTGGCATAAGTAATAGCAATTGATATGACTGCTGTTGCCCACAGATTTACTTATTCTTGTTGATTATCCTTTTGCAAAAGAAAGATTCACACTGGCTGATTTTCATCTCGTATCATTTTGTTCAACTTTCGATTGGAAAATTAGAAACGGCCAGTGTTTTCGAAACTTTGAAAAAATCTGTGTGTTAGACATGAAATTTCGGTATTTTTTATATAAGGAGATGTTTGCTGTTTATTCATTATTGTATTTAGCTCTTTCTTTCTTAATCTTAATTATTTGAAATAAGGATGTTTCACATAATGAGCTTCTATTTGATGTTGTACTTCATGATATTGCATTTTTGGTGTTACTTTTAATTCCTCTGACCGAATAATTTACATATAGTTTTTGGAATAAATCTTGATATATTTATTAGTATTCATATTTTCAGGACAAAAACATTTGGGAAATAATTTTCCAATAAATTAGGTCGAATATGATGGATTTCCGAATCTAGCAAGAGTATAAAAAATGAGGTTAGCGAATTTCTGACCTGGACAGGGAAGAAAAAGAGGTCAGGCAGAGGTCATACTTTAATGTCTACAGAGTTTTTAAATATTCATTACAACTATTACCTATAAATGTGAGCAAACAGACAAAGATGTAAATGTCAAACGAAATGTTAAGTTGGAAGTCATCGTTACACCAGTCATCTGAGACATATCAAATTTCAAAGCGCGTACCGTGAAGAACTGATATTCACAAATAGAATTTTTTTTTGCGCTTTTTCATTATTGATGGTTGGATGATGCTTGGTATGTTAATGTCATGTTCTCAAACTTCTTTAGTTTCATGACTTTTGTCGAGGATTTTTCTTCCAGGTCGAATATTTCCCGGAACTCTTTCTATTCCGAACTAATTTCTTATTATACAAATGCTTTACATTCTCTTATCAGATTCGTTCATCCTTTTAACTATTTCATCAGGCCATTTCATTCGAAAATATCGATGAGAAATCAATATGAATCAGAAATTTTTTTAATATTAGTAATGCATGAATGGATCACTTGTAGGCGTATTCAGTTCCTTCATCATTTGATCTTCCTTCGCTTAGAAACTTAAACAACTTAAACATCAGGAAGAAATAATTTTTCTTTTCTTGACTCACGCTTTCTTTTTCGCTTTATTAGAAATATGGGATCGTGCAAATCACGGTAGATGTTCGAAGAACATATGTGATGATTATATTGTGATTTTAGAATGCTTGCTTTGCTTTATTTAACTTAATGTTATGAGCAATATTTTTTTCTATTTTTGACACTCTATTGATTGATTTATTTGAGATCGAAAAAACTTTAAGATTAAATCTCAGAAACCAAATGTAACAATAAAATATAAAAAAATTTGTCAAATGCTGAACTTTTGTCAACAAAACTATTTCTGAAAATTTTGAACTGAAAATCCTATAACAAAGTTCAATCTTTATTCTAAAAATTAGTTGAATATTTTTAGTGGTTTCATTTAAGAGCAGTACCCTTTAGAAATTATTTGTAATATCGAAAACTTCGAAATATAAAATTTTATCAGAAAAATATCTTTTTTTTTTCTTTTTTTAATGCAGGAAAAAATACAGTATAGAGGAGCGAGAAGTTTGCAATATATCGGATGCTTTTGTCCTTTGCTGTTGATTTCTTGTCCTTTGTTATTGATCTTGTTTTTTTTTTCTTAAAAATGCAAGCCTTTCAAGGAGATAAGAAAGATTATATGATAAGATTGTCTTTTATATAAAATGATATAATACAATACAACATTGCATTCTCATTTATATTACTTTATATATATATTTGAAGTTATGTAAGATATATTTTTCGCTTTAATACCTTCCATTAAGTTTTGCACATACGTTATTTGAAGAGTTAATATCGTATTTTAACGTTTTTCCATGGCAATATGTTCAGTTTTATGCCTTAGAGAAACCGAGTAATTGTTACATTTACAGATATTGCTAGAAATATATCAAAAAAAATCCAAGAGCTTTTGAATCCGAAAAATGAAATTGATAAGCCAGAAAGTTTAGAGATGTTGTGATGATGACATCAATAGGAACAATAACAGAAACAGCAGCAACAACAACGAAATTAACGGTAATGAAGTGCCGCGACTGTAATGCGCCATTCACGAAGAATGATGAATTTGGGAATTGTACTGATGGAGATGAAAGTTTGGCGCAGAATATTAGTGGCAAGGAAAGTAGTGAGAAGAGAGACTGTTGGTGGTGGTGTCGTGATTGCATGGCCACTTTATGCAGGTAGTTTTTGTCTCATTTCAATTAAAAGCATATTTTTATGGAACTGTAATTAAATATTGATGCTATGTGGCTTTTTTTTTTTTAATAAAAAGAAGAATAAGAGTAAGGCTGATAGATGAGACGAGTATGAAATAGACTAAAAATTCTATTTAAAGTGTGAAGAAATAGAAGGATGAAAGATTGTTCCAATCATTGAATTAATTGCATTAAAGAGATGTCAAATCATAAATTGTTTCAATTGAAGACTAAATTGGTGAAACTCACATTGCTCTTTCAAACTCATTTTGACAGATTAAAAAACAATTCATGATTATAAATAGTATTTATCTCCTTTTTCCTCTCCTTTTTTCTCTTTTTTTGTCTCTCTACATTTTCTTTATTTTTTACTTTTTATTCAGCAGCTTATTCTTGGGTTGCCAATCAAAACTCGAATGACAAATACCTAGCTCGAAATATTATTAGGCAATACAAATAAGATCGCTTATATATGAAAAATGAAAATTAGTCATATATGCTAATATCTTTCGCATTTTCCCGTGCTAGAGTATGTTCCTTTTTACCATTACTTATTTCCGACCTATTGTACTGTTAGTTTATTAATTAATATCAATTAGTAATTGATCAACAGAGCTTCTTCACAACAAGGTAGCTTATTAGCAATCTTTATTCATTGTCCGTAATTCAAAGATAACTGGATGTTTTCGATGAAGGTAGAAGCAACTGGCTTCATTTTCTCATATTATACTTGTCTAATTGTTTCATTTATTCTTTAAATTGATGAATATGTTAAAATAAATTTATGTTTGTTTTTTTTTACCGTAATTTTCAGTTTTCTGAAAATAGAGAAAGAATTTTTCGTGCAGTAATGAACTTAGCATTGGAAATCATTAATCAAAGAAAAGTAGCATTGTTGTTGGATAAATCCATCGATTTTGTTAATAATTTTGTTTCGGTTTTTTTTTTTATTTCAATTACATTTGTTAACTTCATAACATTTACTATACAAAACATAGATTGAAAAAAATCAGTTTTTAGGACCGTATTTAGATGTCATCACAAAACATGCTGTCCAGTAGATAATGTTAAATAAAATAAATGCTATTGGTACACAAAATCTGGCATAGAAATCAATTTTAGCTGGAAAATAAGTAGGTCTCATGAAAAATCGCTTCATACGATCCACTATTCTTTCACGTGGGTGCATTGATAACTGCAAGAGACAATTATATTCAAATATTTCGGAAAGAGCAAAATTTTGCAGTATTTTTAATTTTAATGGAAATTTGATCTGTGGGCTTTTGAAAGTCTCCGTTTTCATTTCTTATCTCAATTTCTTACTATCGTTTTTATTATTTTCATGAAGTTTCAAACTTGAATGTACTGGTAGATTATTTCTTCATGAATTGTTTTTTTTTTTCCAGTTTCAAATTTAGATTCAAATTGAGATTTCTCTTTATAACTCTCAATTTTTGATTTCGAGTCTCAATAAAACCTCTCTCAACTCACCAAAAAACAGGTGCATTGTTGTTGGTAGATTGGTTGATTTTCAATGTTTCGTTTATCGATTCTTCGATCTCGCTTTCTTATCATATTATTTTTCTTTTCTTGAAGACAATTATCTTGGTAAGAGACAAAGGCATATTCTAGAAGTGCTCCAAATACGAATGCTTGACAAGCTGTAACTTATGTATGATATTCTTCAAAATAATAAATTAGTAAATATAATGTAATTGCTATAAATGTAAGTGAAGTTCATGATTAGTACAAGTTATTTACCAAGAATTTTCACATTTTTGGATTAGTGGTTGATTCCTTAAAAATTTTTAGAATTTCAGCACTTCTAGAAAATAGATAACAATAGCTTACCGCCTAGCCAAATGTCCACCACTTTTACATAACTTACTGGAGGCAACTTTGCATTAATAGATGACGTCTGAAATGTCACTGTTTAATTTCAAAAGAAATGGGTAGCTGCAACAGTTTCTGAACTTTATTTGAGCCTTGTGACTAACTGAAGAATTCAATTTGCGAAGGAGAAAGAAAAGAGTCGTTGTTCATTCTCTTTCCAGCTTCGAATTTTAATCCTAACGGCAAAGCTGCTCTATGCAGAAAGTTCAAGAAGTTTAGTGCAATCACGGGACATTGAATTAAGTCTCAATATTCAATCAGTCATTCTTCGTCTCAATATTTAATCAGTCATTTAGTACTCTAGACAGAAATTTTATTTCTATGTATAAGATAGATAGTTTACCAATGTCGTCATTGTGAGCAGGGTAGTAACGCCAAGAGCAGTACGACCAGCTGTTGAATGTATGTCAATCCAGAAGCTGACCCAGCTGACAATCACAATCATTGTTGTTGGACCATAGAGTTGGATTAAATAATAGCTAAAAAGACTTCTTTATTAGATGCAGCTGGCCAAGAAATAGAATCTTTTAAATGAATAGTTAATATTTAAGTACTAATAAACTAACTTTTGATCTGGTTTCTTTATCAAAAATTCTAATATACAAATGCAGAATAAGCAATTATTTTTTATTTCATTATCCTACCTAAGGCACAACAAATTGGCGATTTTCAATGAATCTCAAAGAAAAAGTGTTATCCTCTCATTCTAGGCCATTTGGGCTATGATACTTCAAATAACTAAGCTACTAAACTCTAAATTAATAAAAAATTAGCCTGAATTGACGCGAAAGTTCGAGACGCATCCTTAAACAAGCATAGGTTCCTGAAATTTTGAAGATATTGTGAACCTTTTCAGGAATATATAATGGAGGATTTCCGAAAACTAGATTTCATAGGTTTTGACTTTCTAAAGAATGAATTCCCGGAAAATCTTCCTGAACACTTCATCACTTTGCGAAAAAGGCAACAGTAGAGTGTATTGAAGGATATTATATTTTGGAATCATGAGGTCAAAGGGGAAAAAATTGTTGCTCGTTTACTGAAAAAGATTCGGGAGTTTCGCTTACAAACGAATTATGTGAAAGTAATAATACCTGTATTAGTGTGACTGGTGCATTCATGATTAGTTTCTATGGATGTAAGCAAAAAATTAGGCAAATCACTGCCAACACCGGGTTTTCTTTGTACCGGCGGTCCGCCCTCTCTTTCCCATTCATATACAATATCCTGAAATGATTAATAATATCACAATCAAAATTTCCTGGATACTTAATATTCTATCATTTATTGTGAATTTCAATGAATAAGTAAATAAATAAATAAATATATATTATATATATATATATTATAATTTATATTGCTTTTTAAACATAGAAAACAAAAATTGTATCCATGACAGAAAGGAAAAATTCTAGCTTGGACAGGGTAACTTTCTTTATTATCGCGGAATATATATGATTGAGCTTACTAACAAGCTTGTTATATGATCAAAAAATTATGTAAATCAGTTAACATGGAAGAATTTCATGAAGTTGGTTTTGCTTTTGCGATTTTCAGTATAATTTTTACAAAAAAGGAATTTACCTTTTTGGTAAAAGTATTTTAATATTGAACTGATTATGTTAATTGAAAAATGATTTTCGAATAGAAAAAAAGGTACATACAGTAACAGTGTGGGCATAGCTGATTAGATCAAAATCACAGTATTGCACATCGAGTGGATAAAGTTGTAGATACATTGGGCATGATAGCGTTAGTGATAATCTCACGCTGTACAGTATCTGCCCATTTGGGTATATCCTCAAAAACATATTTTCTGTATCGATATGATGTCTGTGTGCTGCTTTTTCAGTCTGAAATAATTTGTCTGATATCTTCAAGATAATATATCCGAAATAGCTTTATGGGATGACTTAATGAAATATTTTTGTTCGTTTCATAACTTCTCTTCAGATATTCTATTTCAGAAATTTGATATAGAATAATATAAATATGATGGCATTGTATTTCTTGAAAAATAAAATTAATATTTATTCGTAAAACAGGAAATTGTTTTTTTTTTAAATCATTTATTTACCGGAAAGAATGAATCAGGTATCCAAATATTGTTTTTGACGTAAGGAACCGTAAGGAAATTAGGCATATTGGTGATATGCATATTTTCGTAAGCTAATCTACGATCAAGCCATCTTTCTCTGAATGTTATTTGCATGCTGTATTCCTGCAATTGCGAACAGAAATGTAATTCTGATTGAAATTAAAAAAAAAAATCAAACAATGATAGAAAGAGATTTCTAAAGTTATCATAGGTAATTCTGAATACATTGTTAGATATTTCAAATACATTACTTCAAATCTAATACTTTTTCAACCTTGAACATCTTACAGAGACTGCGGAAAACTTTCGCAACATATTTTTTGATAGTTTTTAACATAGAATTTTGTATTTCAGTAAGATTTAGTAGTTTTTAAAATTAGTATCTACTTTCGAATTCCGAACAACTTCCTAATTTGTAAAAACTATAAGAACTTTAGTTCCTCTAAATCTATTTTTCTTTATCCTATAGGATATATCGATATTCTTCGATTTGCATCTCTCCTCGACTTCATTAAACAGTAACTTTGAAAGGAAGGACTTACCATATTTACAACATCGATTTTGCTTAACATTCGTAACATAATATTTACTTTAACAATAACAGGTCCAGTACTTGCTGAAAAAAGAAGGAAATAGTGGACATTTATAGGAAAATCATATTTTGACCGTCTATTTCTCTAGAGTTTGAAATTGGCCACTATCTCCGCCTATTCATTGCTCAGCAATCGATTAATATGTTTTTAATTATTTTTTTTTTTTTTGTAAGATTTCAGTCAACAAAAAATATAAAAATGCGAATAAAAAATTGAAAGATGTTCCAACGAAGTTCGATAGCTCATTTTTTAGGACTCTTTAAACTTAATGAAAATTCATAATTGACCATGAAATTTGAAATCCTAGCTTGGACATCGCGATGGACAATTTGGATTAAATTAAGCAGTATTGAAGTGTGACGAAACATGTAGCAGAAGTTTTCATTACTTTATATCGTCCGGCAAAAATACAGTTGTTTCAAATTAGCATAGTGGGAGGTAAGTTCGTTTCAGGTTTTTCTTTTCGACATAATAAATTTTGAATTTTGCTAATTAACTGATGACAAAAATTATCCATACCATGGATTTGTTCCATCTAAATATCATCGTCACGAGGATTTTCTTCTCAATCATGAAAATTTTTCTAAAAGAATTTTTTTCCTCAGTCATTAAGAAAAAGCAATAAAGATCCAATTTCTGCAACTTTGCTTGTTTCTGTTCTATCGAATAAATATATCTTTTTCTAGCTGAATTTCTGAAATTTTCTATCTAATGGATTTTTGTCCTTTTCTTTCAATCTTATTTTTACAGCGCCGAAGAAAAGTTATTTTTGTGTGGAATACGTGTGATTGGAAAAAAGTTCTGTTGTTTTCAGCAAACTTCTTGCCATCCTAATCTCAAGATATTCAATCGTAGTGATGGATTATAGGAGTCTGGAATTACATATTACACTACAGTAGCTGACTGGAGCCTAGAAAAATCTAGTTAGGGTCTATAAGTAATGAATATTTTAAGTTAAATTCTACTTGTTTATTTTTTAAATTTAAAAAAATAGGCTCTAATTATTGTGGAATTTTTTCTCACCAAATCTATTTGAAATGATGGGAAAAACAAATGGTATATGGTATGGCGCAAACATTTAGTTTATGTAAACTTCTTGGAACATAAGTTTATTTTGTCAGATAACGGTTAAGGATTTAACTATACCTGAACTATTAGTTGGTGGTGGCCGAACGCGTTGATCATAATCTTTAAGAAGTTTCTCAAGGATTAATTGCTCTTCAGAACTATCACGCATTTTTTGAGAATCATCAGAACTGAGTGCTGTAGATGTGCCGTGCTTCATTGATTCCATAATACAAAAGACAATGATAATTAGAATGCTCATCATGAAAGTACCATAATTTAAGCTAAAAAAAAAAAAAAGGAACTTTTCATGCTCATTTATAGCATTATTAATTTGCGAACGAATTCGAAAGACGATTGATTGTCATTCGTATTGGTGAAGGAAAAAGAGTAACATTTCTGAATAATGCGATAAGAATTTTGAATTTTTCTAAAATAAAAAAAGAGTAGTTAATAGGCAGAAGAGATGATAAATGAATATATATATAGCTAGTTAATAGGCAGAAGAGATGATAAATGAATATATATATAGCCAGTGAAAATTTCTCTTGCAATTATTGCTATGGATAAATGGCTAGCTATTGGAGACTGTCTGTCCTTTGTTTATCTCAAATTGTTCTCAACTTTCTTCTTCTGCTGATATTTTTATTGTACTTGTGTATCGTTTCTTTTTCCTCATGATTTGTCCTCTACCTGTTGTCAGTATAATTTGTTGAATAGTTGTTTAAAATAATTAGTACGAATAGATTGAAAAGCGATTGCATCAATATTTGGGATTTTAAATAACATTCGTATTTGAATCTAAAACAACATCATATTTGGGATCTAAAATAAAATTTGATGTGTTTTCCTTTAGCTGGCTATGACAAAAACTAATTATATTTATTGTTAACCATCTTTCACTTTTTTTTACCTGTCATTTTGTCACGTTTGCGTCAAGGAAAAAAAAAAAAGAAGAAAATTTTACTAAAATTTTGGCTAGCAATGTACATTTTTGATTTATATCGACTGGTATTATCGTGAAAAATCTATCGTTTTATGCAAGACATCTATTCCAGACTCTTTTTTCTTTTTGATCGATCCACGTTTGCATAAGCCAGATAATGAAATCAGTAAGTCGTATGTGCTTATATAATGATTGTTATGCAATAAAATAACATCACTTTTTTTAAAGCATAGACAATCTGTTGCTAACTGACATTGTAAAAACGAGCTAATGACATTATTCCGTTTATTTTAACAGCATCGTTTTTAATGGTATGCATTAAAAAATTGAGTGGGAAAACTGATAATATAGTGGTTTTTCCGGAATATCCGAAAAATAATAGTGAAGAATGTAATTGAAATGATGAATGCTAAGAAACAACTGAAAGTTCAAATATCTGGCCAATAAATATATATATATATATATATATATATATATATATATATAAAGTATATATATATATATAAAGTAGAAAGGGAATAGGCAATTTTAAAAATTGTTTGATTGTGTAAGTAACAATAATCTCATAAAATTAAATGGGCATAAAGTCAATAAATGATTTCATAGCAAAATCATTAATGCTTGTATATAGAGTTATGCATCCATATTAGTTCCGACTTTATCTTCCGGAAACATTTTCCAAGAATACTGAATTAGTTGGTTAATGGCAGTGAATAAGACTGCTTAGCAGAATAATATTTCGTGGCATATTTACTGGATTTTCCATTTCTTTTTTCTTTTTAGATAATTGTGGTGCTCATTTTCCTTGAATTAATATAACTGTAATTTTTTACTGGGGTATCCAATAGTTAGGCTTTTCATGATTTCAGAACAAATTTAGATTGTTCTGAAAAATTTGCCTCTAGATTTGGGCTGAAATCACCTAGATTGTCCTGAAATCATGAAAATCAAGCCATTAGGTATCATTAATTTTAAATTAAATATAAAAGGATCAGGTATAACTCTTTCTGCCTATCTATGTTTCTGATTGTAAAGTACTTATTAAGCATTAGTTAACTGATGGTTGGAAAGCCTTTGCGATCTTTGATTACTATCATAGGACTAATAAATCTGTTTATAGCAATTTAATTTCTGGCAACAGTATAATTATTGGTGTTGGAAATAGAACTCTCAACTATTGAACTAATGGTTTAAAATAAAGAATAGAGACAAAAAAAAAAATCAGGAATATTGAATGTTCACAATTTCTCAGCAAAATAGTGCGATGTTGATAATGTAGAATAATTATCAAGAAGGTAATCACCATATCTCTTTAGATTTGACTTAGGTTCAATGTCAAGGCGGTGAGATTGGTCTGAAATATCTTGGTTGGTTTTTGCAGACCCTACTAATTTGTTTTAAAAAAATTGCAATATGTTCAGAGCAATTTCTGTTTTCATCGAAACGAAATTTCTTCATTTCGTGCGAATTTCCACTTTGTTCATCATTAACAGTTAAGCAAACAGCAACTAAAAATTGAATAATTAAACAATCTTAGACAGGTAGATATGAGTACCCATCTGTCAGCACTCATTATTTTTATCCCATGGAAGAATTAAAATCATTTATCTGCATTCTGAAAGGAACATTTTGCTCATTAAATAGATATGATTTCATCGAAAATGAAAGCTTATTTCAGATGCACAATTTTGAATAGATGATTTGACAAAGAATAAAAGCTTATTTTTCAAAAGCATTTTTTCAGAGAATCTCCTTGCTAACTAAAGCAATAAAAAATTACAGGAAAGATAGAAGTGAATGACTAGAATGAGATGTAATTTATATGTATATATAGCAAATATAAAAATAATTGCACAGCATCATCAGAATAAGTTAGAATGAAGCACTCATTGAACATGTCATAGCATATCTGAAATCTGTTTTTCTCCAAATAATTCAGACCATCATTTGTTATATCTAATAGTAGACTTGTTTTGGAATGTAATTGATGCCAAAAATTGCAATATACTCACCTGAAATTGAAGTTCACATCTGTTACATAGCAATAAATTAGGACAAGACATGCACTGAATTACTTAGAATTAATTTATTTAAAAGTTAGACGTTCAAAGGTCATATTTCTAATATATTTTTGAAATCAGCTATCCAATATCAAAATAATTTATTTATTATTGCTGATGGTTTTAATAAATAGTTTATATTAATAAATTGAAAGGATAGAACGAACGGTCTTAGTGAAAAATGTTTTTCTATTTTTTTTCAACTTTAAGAACATAATGATACTGACAGTTATAGAATGTAGTTCATTTATTTTTTATAATTTGCAATGGTTTTGGATTATTTCCAGTTTTTTAAACAAAGATATCGAATTATTATAAAGCGCCATTTTCTGAGCAAAATTTACGTTTATGAATAATCCTATTAAATTTTTTAAATGCTTCTTTTCAAAACTTGTGATATGGAAATGATTGCAACATTCTCGAAGTGCAAATTAAAAGTATCTGCACTTCAAGTGATCCGCCTATTTTCGGTTTGTTAGAGAAGTATTATACTTTGTAAAGTTATTTCTGTTTGCAGTCATAAGTTTTATCCATTATTATCTCAGTTGGAAAAGAACAACTGCTCAAAAGAGCACTTTGAACAAATATTACAAGAGAATTGATTTTGAAAGAAGAAAAAAAAGCTGATTATTATACTCGAGAATTGTTTGAGATTTCCGGAAAGCATTCATTTATAACAATTCCCAAATTTGGGAAAGGATGTTAATCTTAAAAGTCTTTGCCTGTACATTTTTCTGTTTTGTTAAATAACGCACATTCATCAATTTTATAATTTCAGAAATTTTTAATAATTTTCTCATTATTTGAGTTGAACAGTAAATTTTTTTCCCATTCAAATTGATATACTTATAATTGATTATTATGGCTATGAGTAATTTTTTATGATTTTTGGAAAGCTTCTTAAAAGAATTAAAATTACTTTTCAAGAAATGTGAATATGACGATAAGAAATATTTATTTTGCAATATTAATTTATATAGGATACCGGAAAATCACACAGAGATTGTGGTAATAGTTTCTGAATATGGGATAGGTTTCTATCAAAAAATCTTTTATTGATAAAAATTAATCAATTTCTTAGTAAATACGGAATGCATAATATTAAAAAAGGATTTATTCATTAATGAAAAAAAGGTTCGCATTTCAAGTCACAGTTATACATTATTGAAGTCTATTTCTTTTCTCCGTTGGAATTAATTAGAAAAAAGAAAAAAATGTCGACGACGGCTTTGAGATGAGTTAGATTTTGTCAGTATTTTATTAAAAAGGAAATATTTACTTTTAGCAAAGAGAATGAAAACATAAACATGGTTAAATGAGAGAGAATTGACGATTAGATGTCAATAATAAGGCATAATTAATTTGCGTTTGCAACACAACACACACACACACACACACACATACATATTTAAATATGTTTTCATCATTTTTATATTCTCAAAGCTGAAACAACTATTACACAATTTTAATGGAATGTGACAGCGCTATAATCAAGATAATGAGATAGGAATGCAAATATCTTAAGGTATGTGAAGAAAGAGAATTGCAACTGATAACTACCTAATCGCAAGTTTTTTCATTTTTGAATCGAAATGCAATTAAAAAAAAAAGCATCGAAAGAAAAAGAAAAATAACAAAAGTCTTCAAATCAATTTTGTCTTTTCGAATGTCTATAAGTCCAAAAATCATTTGATAGCTTTATATTTGGATCTTCCATATCTTTTGGAAATTCAAGAAATCTCTTCTTTACTGATCTTCTTGACGTATTCTGACTGATCTTCACAGGGGATATTTTGTACAAATTTTTGTTCGGAGTTGCTTAATAGATATTTTGTAGTTGTAAAATTGTTACTTTTATACGTCGATTAAATTAAGTATGCATTTCACATATGACCTGAATCATATAACAAATGAAGTAAGATATATGTTCTCTATTGGTAAATATATTTTTTAATAGTTTTACTTGTTGTTTATGGGGATAGAGCATTGTTAGAGAGCCCTCTTTCTGATGAATTTTATTAGATATTATTTTATTAAAAAATTATCTTATAAGATCTGAAGAAACATTGGCACTATCTTGGCTATTTAATATATCGACATTAGTTAGCATTTCCTTAACCATATTTCAAAGAAAATGGATTTCGGAGGCCAAGAGGAAATAGTGGTGGATAAGAGCCTTTCATCATATAGAAATAATCATTTATGTCTATCTTTTGCTAACCATATTCCTTGGCTTTTTTCCCAATTCTTCATTCGTGCCTGATAGATATAAATATTTCACGCCTTCATTGAATGTGCTGTTGACAAAGTACAGATTCTTTTTTTCTTTTTAATTTCATCCAACAATCATTTAAATAAATTAATAAAACCTTTAAACAGGCTCCGTTTTGCTTGAAGGCAAGAAAAGAATAGAAGGAAAACAGAGATATTGTAAGTTTTTAGTGCCAAAATAATTGAAGTTTGTTTTCCTTTCGGAAATTTTCCTTCATTTTTTTCCTCAAATTTGTTTTTAAATATCTAAAATTTGACAAGGAACAAAAAAAAGAAAAAAAAAGAAAAAAAAAACGAACATGAGAAGAAATCGAAATTCCATTCAGATTGTTGGGCTAAATTGAAATAATTTCACTAGTGGAAAATTCAAATCGTTTTAAAAAGAGTCATTTTTGCAGCAGTATTCGGCATTTAATTCATCGAATATAATTATTAAAAAAATGAAAGAAAAACTGTTCTGGGCAATTCTAATAAAACATGACCAGTAAATACTGGATTATATTCTGTTCAAATATTCGAAACTATATATAAGAATAGTTTATAAATTGAGACAAGAAAAAGTGATAACTTTAATTGAGATTGAAACAATCACGAAATTTGATAAGCTAGAAAAATTATGATATCCAAATTATGAATACGAAATAAAAGTGCTAGACTTGCAAATATTCCTGAAAAGTGAAACGCAAGAATATTATCTATGAAGAAACTTAAGGTTTTTAACTTTGAGGCATTTCATAATTTCAATTAGTCTTTCTTTTTTTTTCTACAGATACATACGTACTTGCCATTATATTATCTTTATTTATAAGCACTAATCTTAATAGGAGAATTCTGATCATTTCAGCCCCATTTCGAATTGGCTTGCGAAATTTTTATTTTCATTTTTTGCATTTTCAATGAATTTAATCGACATTTATTCTGCTTGAGTTGATAATTTGATTCTTTTTATTAAGATCTGTCTTTCCCATATTGATATTCATTTGTCAAATATTCTATTTACATAGTATTAAAATTAAAAACAAAGTAAATGCATCTACTCACTGATATGATTATGATGAATATTTTAGTACATCACAAACAAGTGCTTGCCTAACAAGCCATTTAAATAGACATGATACATTACCAATAAATTCATTAAACGAAATGATTTTGCTAATTCGTCTTGATTATATTCCCAGTTATTTCCTTATTTGATCACTGGAAAAAAAAAAAACGCTAAACGACCGAAAATAATGGCTGTGGACATATCTGAAATTAATAGAACTTCAAAATGAAAATGAGAATTTTCAAATGGCAGTTTACGACTTTAAATGAAATGATAACCATATAGATGATGGCTATACGTAGAGAAAAGTTGAAAGCGTAGGAGAAAAGTTGAAATTTGATACTTCAGCCAGAGAAATTCGAAGCAATGAGCTGAAATGATGAAGTGTCCATGAATAGAAGGGCAAAAGCATAGCTCTAAGCTTGGCTTCTATAGTCCGACATTGCTGGGCTGCTTTTTAGCAATCTATAAAAAGCAAATAAGCATTTTTCACTGTCCATTATATTTGTTTTTTTATCTCCATTTCTTATCCTTCCGTTTTATTCTGTCCGCTTGTTTATGCATCTTTTATTTGCTCTTTTGAGAATCTGCACTTGGCCTCTAAGTTCTAGTAGTTTCATATTTCGATCTAAAAATTAACAGAAGAGGAATACATCAAATTTATCATTGTGAAATTTAGAATCAAAATGAATATGAAAAGGGAAAAAGGATTCTCAGACTTTTTTTAAAGAAATTTTTGAAAAAGACAATCTCGATTACTGTCAATGCAGCTACTCAATTATTCGTAACATTTTGAACGAGCTGTATTAATTCATATTGGATTATGTTCAAAGATTTCTTTTAAAAATTTAACCAAATGTTAAATTTCTTCTCAAAAAAATTCGGTTTCAAATATAAAATGCATAACTTTGTAGTTAAGAAGAGCCAGAGTTTTTCTTCATACTTTCTTGAAATGCATGAGACGTCAATTTTGGACTTCTTTTTGTGCCAACGCTTTCCAGGATTTGAACTTAGGTCGTCAGGGTTAATCTTTCTCCTAATATCATTTTCTGTATCATTTGAATTATGATAATCAGTTTGACAACTTTCTAATCATGCGAAAGTAATTTCTTTTCCTTGTTCTCTTTTAAAACCAGTATAATTTTGTTCAGTAAAAATCAAAAAATAAGGCTCTCCTTGATGTATTGAAAGTATATTAAAAGTTTGATTCTGTTAAAAGAATTTGACAGAATAAAATAATTTGAAAAAAATTTGATTAAATAATGTCAAAGGGAAATATAGTAATGCTTGTTGACATTCTCATCAAATTCGAAATTTTCCTTTGCAGTGTATGTCATCTGATGAACGGACATACGGAACATCGGAGTGGTAAATGGCATCGCAAAGAGTTATATCGTTCAACAATGCAAGCACTGGAAGGAAGATGCTCTACACGATCCAATCTTGCCAAAGAATTCGAAATGCAGATACGTGAATTTACTGCTACTGTACGTATAACTCTTTTATACGATAGTTTTTATACATGGTTTTGTGAAAAGTCAAATTTTTAAATAATTAGTAGTAAGTCATATCCTTAAATTTGTTTGCTCTTCGTCTTTTTTTTTTTGTATTGCTTGACTGAATTGATTGTTTAGATCGAATTTGACAGATCATTTCCCAATTTGTCGTAAATCTACTTTGCTGATTGGATTTTATCAAAAGTCTGTTGATTAGACCCGTGTCTTTTCTTTTTTTTTTTTTTTTTTCTATTACTAGATTGAACGGCATTCGATCCATTGAAGAATTCTAATCATGTTGCATCAAACACAGTTCTTACAAATTTGCAATTATTCAAAATGAACCTCAGAAGTAATAAAAAATGATACAAAAATGAGCAGACTGAATGAAAAAAGAAATAGAAAAGAACTTAACAGTTTTGGATGGCAAATGATCATGAATACTTGGAATGTTTATAGTACGTAAAAATATTAACAAACTGAAAAATTCTACTATAGTTATAAAGATATCAATAATCCTGATGTTACTGATAAGTTATTGTGAGAAACATTTCGAAGTAATTGCTTTTGTTTTTATTTAAATTTTTATTTCATAAATTAGAAAGCCCAGAAAGCGAACATTCAGTTTCAATTTCAGTTGGAATGTCACTTGATTGATCTTCTCCGGAAACGTCTTGAGGAACTGAACGAACCGGATCGTTTACTTATTTCGAGGCTGAACAGAGTTCGTTACATTCATTTTAATTTATCTTTCCAAGTGATTATTTTTCTTTACAATAATTGTCAAACATGTTTCTGATTTGTTTTTCAATTTAAATTTAAATTACGAAATCATGACACTGCAACTTAAAATAGTATTGCATTCGGAAATTCCTGAATTAGAAACATTAAATCTTAATTCAAGTTTTAGCACACCATAATATATGCTTCAGTTTATAGGGAAGTTTTCTTGTATCCCATTGCGACGGACGAAGCATTTATATAGATGCTATTTAAAGTTTCGAATAAGTCAAAGTATTCTTTGCAACAAATCGAATATATTAATTCGCTTTTTGTGAGCATTCATTTATTAAAATAATTTGCTAGGAAAGGCAACGCTGGATCAAATTAAGATAAGCAGCGCAAGCATTGGCTTCCCACTTGTTAATTCAAATTTGGATTTAGGGTAAAATAATTTGCCGCCGTCAACATATATGAATTATCTTATAATTTAATTCGATTTTTAATGATGAAATCGGAATCACTAGAATATTCTTATTTCGTAGTGCAGCTTGCCGTCTTCAGAATAAGTCACATAATTTTATTAAAAAAAAAAACTTGAGGACATCTACTATCGAATGGTTACATTAAATTTGTTACTGACAAGATTATTATTGCCATAAAATTCGGGGTTAATTTAAATTACTTTTCAGTATTTTAAATATGATAATGATGTTGCAACACTACAGATATGATAATGATGTTGCAATACTACATATATGATAATGACATTACAACGTTAATACTTTGCAATATTTAATACGATAATGATGTTGCAATACTACCTTAAAGCGATAGTAATCTTGCTATACCGTCTTTTCGGAAGATTTGATTGAAAAAAAAATTAGAGAGGATTTTTTTTATATTTAAGATTGTCACATAAAAAATTGTCTTTGAGAATAACGGAATAGACTGTTACATAAAAAATTATAATAAAATCCATTCGGGACTTCATGATAAATCCAGAAATAGGCCTTGTTCGCAGAAAGAAAGGAACAATGTATTTATAAAAATTTTCGAATTTTCAGGCTTTGTGCGAGTTGGGAGATAGTAAGTCGTCAGTACTCAGTCAACCCCTTTATAATATGCTTTCGCCCACTAGGCCAGCTCATCAAGTTTGGACTATGTGTACCAAAGATCCTGAACGGTTGGTTGGAGTTCTCTTTTGCTATTGATAAGCTTTCGAAATGTGCTTGTTTTGAATTTAGTTACTAATTATTTTTTATATTAATGCAACTTCAGATTAAAAGTTCATCCATAGATCTTTTTAGTCTGAAGAATCTGGTTGCCGAAGTTTGCCATTTGGCCAATATCGCATGCGACAATGGAGATGTGAGTGTTTTGAGTCTCGAAAGATTTTTCTCGAATTTCAATTTTTTATTATAAAGGATTTTTAAAGAATTTTTCGAAGCTAAAAGAGCGAAAATTTTCAATAACTAATGAAAAAAAATAGGACATGCGACAAAGAAGGAATATGGACGAGATGTTTGCAGTTCAATTTTTCAAGAAGTTTGCTTTATTTTAGGAACAAAATTCGTGTCAAGTAAAATTTAGCACCGCATTACCGTCGGCATGGAGTGCTGTGGATTGTGCCAAATACTTGATTGAAAAGCAAGAAGCAGCAGAAGATAAATTATCTGAATCTGAACGACGAGCCCGACATTTTGGTAGTTATCGTAGTATGAAAAATGGGTACATTGTTTTTTTCGAATTATTATCTGAGTTCTGCTTGTAAATTACATTTAATTAGAATTTTAATAATAACTCATCCAATTAAGATCAATTTATGGCGTAAGAGATTAGAGATCATCCTTCTCTTACCAAAAGGAAAACCCTTTTTAATTATTCTGTTTTAACTGTGTAGTTTTAGAGGATAGCTTTTCAAGTGGCAAGAAACTTGGTTATGCTCTTGAGCTAAATTATGTGTTATAAATTATCCTGAAATGTTGTTTCTGAAGTGATTAAAGGTTTAAATAAATTAGATTTGTTAAAGATCTAATTAAAATCAGTCAATTTAAAAAGATTTCGCAAAGGAAATCCTTTTAAAGAGATAGAGAAGAACTTTAAGTTGGAAGAAGTAGAGCATAAGTTGGAAAAAATTGTATTAGTATCTTACAGTATCTTCGATTTTTTAATTTCTACTTTTTAATTGGAAGAAGTAATAATTTAAGTCTTAGTTGGTTTTATAAATATTAAAATGTTCACCTTAGTTTTTACTTTTTATCTTTAGTTTTTCACTGATGAAATCATCATCTGTAACACTGGAACAGTCAACAACTTCACTTCCAACACTTATTTCTTCGGATGCCCCTACTAATCGCTTGAAAAAAGACTCATCAATTAATTCAAGACCACTCAATGAATTAGCTAAAAAAAAATCGGATTCTGCCGAAATATCAGAAAAACAGCTGTCTACTGAAGATATCAGAACACAGATACCACTTGAACCTAGTGTTTTTGTAAGTTTTTGAAGTCGAAAAATTTACATCTGTATAGTCATATATTTTACTTATTCCGTACCTTTTGTTTCATCTTCGCTTTACTTCGATCAGCATATTTTTGTTTTATTTTATCGTTCGTTTTTCTTTTTAACCTATCAGTAGAGTGCTTGCTTTATTTTATTTCACTTTTTTACTAACAAAACTTTTTTTTTTTTCCAAAAAGTTTTTATCTTTTATTTATCTGTCGCTCGTTTAAATTTTTGTTGTTGAATTTTCAGGTTCGTAAAATGAGGCAGCAGTCATTCCGAGAATCCTCTATCACCGATGAATCAGATTCAGCTTGCGCTTTAAAAGAAGAAGCTTTCAAGTAATGTGTATTGCTTATTTATTTATTCATTCTTCATTTATTTATTGTTACCCTTAATATTTGTGTTCATTCATTTCATCCATATTTTAAGACTTGCTAAAACCGAAAATCAAAGAAATTTGATGTCTTTTGGGTGACAGTTGACTTTTTATAAATTTTTTCAGTTCAACAAGTCCTTCAGCAGCGTCTTCCATTCCCGTGTACCAGACGGACAGTTCATATGATAGTCACGATGTTGGTCTTATTCGACTTTCTTTTTTTTTTTTTGTTATAGCATTCATAATTGCATCATATCAGATTTCGTTTTGAAGACAAGAAGAATTGTGAACACTTGAAGAACAAGAGCTGTGAAAATGAAACTTCGTGAATTTCATTTCTTTGATGTTGTATGAGAAAAGTAGACATTAATTTTGACTCTCCTCCTTTAGTACTTGTCTATTCCATTACATCCTCAGTTCTTTGTTTTTTGAATGCATTCAAGTCCACATCATATTTTCAATTTATGAACTTCAGCTTGTAAGCGATCTTCACATCTTTAAAAAACTTTAATTTTAAGGCATTTTCTCTTTATTTTTATTTAAAGCTGCAAGTACCACTGTGTGAGCAGACGATATCCAGTTGTGATCCATCAACATCAATCACTCTTACAATAGAGAACCAATCAATGGAACCAAATTTCATTCGTTTCGGTGAACAATTGTTTTCGCGACCAATTGATATTATTTCCTTACCCAACATTTTTAGCAAGAAACAACTGCTTGCTGTTTCCGATAGTTGTGGAGGTAAATTTTTGGAAGACTCTTCAAGGTTTCGCATATTTTATTTCTCCCATCAGCTATTTTGGACAGTTTAATAAGTGATCGAAATAAAGAAATTTGGGAAAAAAATTTGATTGAGCTTGTATAATTTGAATTATAGATTGGTTGGTTTCTAGATGGATTCTTGTTGCTGTTTTGACTCGGCAAGGACAACAATAGGCTTTATTGAATGATACGATATTATATACAATATTATATTTTACAATAGTAAACAGTAAATGAACTATACACGATAAATATTGAAAGGGTATTGACAGTGATGTTCTATTGAATTGTTGCTCGCGTCTATTTGGACTGTCGAATTATTGCCATAAATGCATCGATTCTTTGTTTCGTAGAATTGCAGCTACTTCGGTATAGAAACTTGTATGTAAATTGGTCCTACTTCAAAATCCGAATCTTTTAATTCCTTTCGGGACTCTTCCTCTTCTCACATGTTTATCGCTTTGACAGGAAAACATGTTTGTCCTTTTGTTATTGTTTTGGCGGGGAAACATGTTTATCCTTGTTGGTTCATTTGAAACAGTCTTCGCACTTCTTGATCTTTAATTCCTTGTTTTAATAATTGGTCATTTTCTGATGTGGAATCTCAAACTTTATTTCAGGGTCTAAACGTAACACTTAGTTATGACTTCTGATCTTCCTCGAATTTTCATTTCGGAAACTACAAGCTTGATTACTTAAAATTTCTCAATGTGCATTTATCGCTAGGTATAGCGATACCTCTCTTTAGTTATTGCTAAATTTTAAACTTCCGAAATTACTAGTTTTTGTTCCAGGTGTATATATAGTAACATGTAAAGGAGAAGTATTGCAACATTTACCAACACGGGATGGTTCGGCATCATCGTTGACCATTGACCCGACAAATTGGCGTCTTCTAGTTAGCATGATGCACAGCAAAGGACGCAGTATACATGCATTTGATATTACAAATCGTTTTAAAAAAGTAGAGGTAAATTTTCTTTGTATCTTTGAGAAATAAATAGTTCTGTTTTTTCAGAAACATATTAAATTGGGGAAGATTTCTGGATGTTTTAGATTTGAGGTTCTAAAATCATCTAGATTTGTGTGGTCTTTCTCTGAATTTATCTATATTATTTGTACATAATACTGGAAATATATATATATATATATATATATATATATATAGTGTACGCTTTTGATTTCCCTTTTTTCTCAGGTAATTCCGTGTCCCAAAGAACCGAAGATTGAGTTGAGTAGAACACGATGGATAACAGTGAGCCCACGTGGCGAATTATTTGTAATTTCCGGAGATAATCATCGATCAGCAATATGGATGTATAATCAGTCGAGGAAAGTAAGCTTTTTATATAAATTTTTTAGTTCGATTAATTTTTTATGATTATTGAATCAAGATTCAATTTTGAAATAATATATTTTCTGAATGATTATTGAAATCTCTTTACTGACTTGAAAAATGTCAAGCTTTTTTAAAAACTCATTTCTTTTTTCAGGGGTGGAAGATCCTAAAGGAGTCGAAAAAAACGCGATATCAATATCTACGAATAGCCGAAGACCAAGCCGAATACAAGTTTGTTTTCTAATTTTCCTAGTAGAAGCAGAAACTTAAGAAAATTCTAAATTATGATTCAGAGTTTACTGAGATTCTTAGTTACTTGGGAAACTTTTAATCCCCTTATTTTAAATTTTTCTTTCTGTAAAAATAGATGATATATCTGACCAACTATTATTATCATCAATAATATCTTATCTCTCTTTGCAATGCACTCGTGCCGACTTGGTTGGAACTGGAAAGGTTCATGGGTCTTCCTTGAGAAAGAAGTCCTGATAACAGGCATTTAGTCTTGTCTTTTTAAGTTCTCGCATTCTTTAATTAAAATTATCAGTTGATTCTTTTTTCAGAGCTGTGGTGCTACTAACATGTGATGCAGCCCAAAATCGTATATTACTTTTTGTAGTAGATCACACTGGTACACTGATCAATGAATATGATTTAACGAAAACGTATAAACTTGATGAATGTATAAGAAATCCTGCTAGTGCTATTGTCGATTCAGTAAGTTAGTTTTATGTACGTTTATCTGTGTTATAATATTTTTACATCCCATTTATCATTAGTGGATAAAATATTCGTAAAATCTTACCATTTAGTTAGCTTTCAACTTGTAAATTTTCTATGCTCAGTTTCCTTCAGTTTGGAAATTTGTTGATACTTGACTACGCTACTAGTCGTTTATGGGCATTGCTAAGCAATGCGAAAGGAATGCGTCATTTAAAAGAAATTGTTATTCCTACCCCGTTGGGCCCCCAAGAAGCTCTTGGAATCACTGCACATGTAAGTTGACCTTTTTTTTTTTTAATTTTGCTAAAAGTTTTATTTAATTTTCTTTTTGCTGATTGTTTGTATCAAAAATGGTTCATTTTTCTACATCGATAATGTTGAAGTTATCGCTCACCTCTTTAATGAGATTACTTCATGATTTTTAAAGTTTTTGAATTAAATGAAATAAAGAAGATAAACATGTGTGGTTTTTTGTTTGACTTTCAGGGTGATTGGATCTACATGACTTGTTTTGCTCGCCGGGAAGTTATTTGTTTGAGATATTTGGTGAATGGAATACTAGTATCATCATGTTGCTCAATCAGCTCGGAAACACCAAAATCAGATCGAAGAGCTATTTCACTACCAAGACCAACGAGGAAACCGAATCAGGTTTAATCGCTATTGGAGACTGACATTTTTTTTTTCGGACTTTATATCTCATTAATTTAGTTTGGTGAAAACAAATAATAATTAATCCTTCTTAATAACTGAAAAGATTTTCTTTTACAATAAAATCGCGTGATACATTCTTCTGTTTCTGATTTCATTTTTGTTTGATTCGAAAAATTAAGAAATGTTAGGAAAGTTTCGAAATTCTTATTTCTGATGGATTTCCGAATTTCATTGACATAAACCATTCGTCAATTCATGTAATCTTTTTTAGTATACTGCATATAACTGGAATTTTATCTACTCGAAGTTTAGTTTTTTTTTTTGTATTAGAAGTCATTAATTTTTATAATTTCAAGGAAACTGAATAAAGAAATTACTTTTAATTCCCTGCGAATAATTTGCCTTATAAAATATCTCGACATTTTTATTTTAGATACAAAATTGCAATTTATTGCATTCGAAATGACTTCTATGTCACTGTGCTTTAAGAATGACTTATCTCTTTTTTTTCAACAAATGCTCATTGTTTAATAATAACTGTGATTAATTGTATTTCCGTTTTATTAAGAATAAATGATAATTCCGACGAGTAATATATGCTAGTCTGTATACCAATTCTCTTAAATGTCTTAATGTTTATATGCAATACTTTTGCTGTTAAAGCATTGATTAGATTTTCGCGCCTTCCATTATTATTTTTTCTATTAATATTTTTATATTATTATTTTGTATTATTATTCTTATTTTTTTGTCGTTATATCATTGATATTTTTAAGGCCACTTGTTATCCTTCCAACTTTTCACTACTTTTTACTTTCTAGCAGAACTTTGCTGATGAAACCTTAAGTTTTTCGAGATTTTGGAATTTCGCAAGACTTTAATTTTGAATCCCAAGTTTCGAAGAAATTGAGTGAAATCCAGAATCTTTATCAATTGTTTTCTCTCCAATCATTATATTTCCTGCATCAAATGTTCAAGTTCTTTGTTGTAATTCAAAAGTTCGAAAACGTTGATTCTATTTTGCCTTCAAATAAAAATTATATACGAATTCGTTCAATTTTTCGAGATCTTTTAGGCTTTATTAATGTCCAGTTATCGCAGAGAATCAGCGCCTTATTCTAGACTATTTTTCGCCTTTATTTTGTTATATATTTTTTTTTAACTCTATCAACTTTTTCATTTTGCTTCATATCATTACTTCAAAATATGTGGAATTTCTCTTGAGCGATTGAGATAAAATATTTACACTCGCTTCGCCCTTTGATTTCTTTCTTCTCCTTAAAATTTGGTCAATTTTAAGTGAAAATGTACTTTATTTTGATTGTCAATTTTTAATAAATTTTATCTTTCACGGAATATTTTTGAAATATTGTAGGGAAATAAAATTAGAATTTCTCTCTCCAGTTTAAGAAAGTTTTGCAAAATGCAATAACCAATGGAAGAAAAAATTGTCTTATAATTAGGATATGACTTATTAAAATTTCTCAAAAAATCTGACATCGAACTCCTCTATTTGCAGTTTTATCTTTTTATTTCTCTTTCTCCCAAGATATCACTTATTTTTTATTTGTTTTTTTTCTTTTTTTTTTTTTCAAAGACATTATTATGCTGAAAATGATGATTTTACTTGTCTTAGTTTACGATAATGAAGTTATCTTCATTGCAAATCATATATTTATTCTTATGATAATTTTGAGAAAATTGCATAAAGCTACCATATATTTTATGTTTGAATCAGCAGTACAAGCGAATTAGAAAAACCGTTCACCATTTCCGTCGTCTTTTTCGCCGGTAGATAAATTATTTCGAAAAGAAGAAATGCTGATTATTTCGAAAAGAATGAATGTTGCTACAATTTATCTTATTTAAAAAATATTTCCGGAGGAAGTAGCGGCTCTTTATTTTGTCACAGTTATTCAATCAATAGTAATTGATTTACACTGCATGTATTTAAAGAATGATAGAGTAGCAATTCAAATTTTCAATTCGTGTCAGCAAGTTTTTATCGTATTCAAAAGCTATTAAACAGAGAATAGAGCAAAGAATTGTTCAATGAGGAAGCAAATTAATTCAAAGTTTTCAAAAGACAAAGATAATTTTGGATCGGCTCAGAATTAAGAATAAATTAAAATGCAGTTAATACAGTTATACAGAATGGACTTTTCAACAAGAAATTGCTTTATTAATTGAAAAATAATGAAATTCTCGAATAAAAAAAAAAAATCGAGAAATAACTATTTTATCCAGTACCAATGATTTTTGTCAGTTATTGCGTTTATATAGCTTTTTCGTTGTCATTATTTAGCTTTATCGTTGCCATTATTGAAATTTGCTTATCAATTTGTTGTCCTTATGCTTCAGATGCCATTATTACCCTTTGTCCTTCGAATCTTAAAGAAGCAATTATGACTAAATGCAAGAAACCAGTATGAAAAGAATAATTGCTTAGATCGATGATAACTTCTACAACTTGATATGCATCTCTTATGGGCATCATGCAATAGCATTAGTTAAAGAGGAATGCCATCATTGATATCATCTTCAAGTGATGTTTCCACATGATATCCCAATTAGTTGGAATGAAATCTGATTCTTTCCTTCCCATTTCTCCTATGAATCTTTCTTTATTGGTTTAAAAGATGCGCAAAATGTTTTGTTTTATATTTCTTAAATTTTATTACTGTTTGATTTAATTCGCACTTTTCTCACTGAATTTCTACTCGTCAAAGTTAATGTTCAATACAGTATACATCAAATAAGAAATCAAAAAATTCCTTGTAATATTCTTTTTCTTAGAACAATTGAAACAATTTTTCATTCTTTCCTTTCGGAATGCTAAGGAAATTCATTTTTCTTAAAAAAGGAAGGCTGATTGCTGCATGGCAGGAACTTAAGTATAAAGAAACATTTGTTCATTCAGCTGATTTTCCACAGTTAACTTATTAGTAATTAACTTATTAGTAAATAAACATTTGATATGAATTAATTAATTTTATAATTGCTGTAAATAAATTTCATATTGCAAGTAACACTTATTGCTTACTCTATTTTATAAAAATGAAAAAGAAGACAAATGATACATTTAATCGGAAATTTTCCAAAAAAGAAAAAAAATAAAATAAAAAGCAAATAATGTTTAAGGCAGGTAAAAATTTCTCCAAGAATTACTCAGTTTCATTTTTTTTTTCTATGTTTTTTTAACTCAAATTTTGAAATTAATGGCATTCCAACCTTGTTTGACATCATCATTTAAACCTGTTTTCAAAGAAGTGTTTCAAATCGCTTGAGCTCTGACATTATAAGACATTTAATGTAATCCTTCTTGAATTATAATATTTCAAAGTAATCTTTCCCGAACAGTATTACTATTGATTTATTTATTTATTTTTTTTCATAATACAATTCCATGGTTATTTTACTTAGTAGCTTATTATGCTGTAAGTTTTAATTGCGCTGAATTTTTTTATCTTTAAATTCAGTTTAAAATTAAGCTCGTTTATCAGAACAAAGTATAAACAAGGTACACTGATACATGCACACTGAAGTGAATTCAATGAATTAATTCAGTTACAAGCATTTTAATGAAATCTGGTTTTATCTGACGCATTCTTTGATAAAGACGTTATATAAACGGAAGGTGCTTTGCACTGAAGAATAAAGTCTGATAATTTTGCTGGTAATAAAAATAATGTTGATTAGATCCTGATAATTAATTAAAAATTTAAAGATAATCTAATTTCTCAAAAACTTCTGATCAGTTTAATTGTTGAACATATATTTATTCTATCAATTCCATTGATAACAATAGAGATGTATGCAGATTCAGGCTTAACAGTTATCCGTTCTATTTTTTCTCTTTTTTTTTTTGAAAAAATTACATCGAAATTTGCGGTACTCATCGATCAATGATGAATTCTTAGCTGACATTATTTTACAAAAAAGTTAAATACTTGAAAATATATCGTAAATTATTTGAGAACATTTTGAAATTTTAACAATCTCAAATTTCTTCTAAAATAGTTCAATAAATTTGAAGGATGTGACGAAGCATTAATTTATTACTCAATATATTTCACATTTTAATGTGGAAACAAAAGATAGAGAAATCGTTAACAGAGTTGATAGAATTGATTAGTTGAAATAAAAGCGGGGCAATTTATAATTTATATTTCTATTAGCATTTTGTGTACTAAAATTAAGTTCATTCAAATCAATCAGATTTTTTTTTTCTTTGTTCAACTTAGAATTTCCTTTATCTAGCGGTGATTTGCTAACATAGGTCAACAGGATAAAAACTTAAAATTGCCAAGATAATATTAAGAAAATAGTTCCTATATTTTAACAAAAGAATTATTTTCAACTAATTATTTAACCCCAATTGCCTTCTGGACGTTTAATAATTTGACAGTTGCAGTACTGTTAGCACAATTTATAAAAGAACTAAACTTTTGTAATTATTTGACTAACTTTTCAGTTCAGTGAACTCTGTTCATTTCTTGTAACTATTTCTTTAATCTTCCTCTTCCTTTTTTCAATTTTTTCACATCAATGCATTTTTCAGATACGATATCTCTCTGCTTATAATTCCACTTTTTTCGTGATTTTATTTATTCTAAGCACTTATTTCATTGAGATGAATCAATTTGCGTTTTTTAAAACTTTTTATTTTTGGCTACTAATTTCATCTCTGTTTGATAGAATCTACCTTTCTGTCGTTGCGCATTTATTTTTATTTTCTTCATAATCCTTTTTGAATCTTTCAATTGCGGATTAAAATTTTCTACCTTCTTCTTTCAAAGAGTATTTTGCAAGCGCTCAAATTCTAGTTCCTACCTACATTTTCCTATTGCTCCTTTACTTTTCTATCACTACCTCCGTACATTTTACGAAAGCCTTAATTTGAACTTGATAAAAATTCAAATCATCGTTAATCAGTGACAACTTATTTATTTTTAGACCTTTCATATAAATTAATTGTAATTCAACAAAAGAATTCATGCTAGAACTTTGAATCTTCCTATTTACCAATAAGTACTTATTCTTTATCATGTCCATAATTTAATTGTCGTATTTTCATATTCATTATTATGAAATGAAAAGAAAAGATGCGACAGATTTATTTATAAACTAGCTTATTTGCAAAGCGATCACGTTGTAGCCATCCAAATGGTCTATATAAATAAAAATGTCCACTTACTTTTACTTGTTACAAATGTGACAGGTAAAAAAAAGGTAAATCTGTTAAAAACACGCGCGGATCCGAATGCAAAGTTTTTTTCAAAATTATTAATCAATTGGTGAAAAACTTGAAATATTGTGTCAAAAGCCACAACGAACATTTATATTTTTGTTTATATAAATTATTTATCCACTATTATCTAGCAGTAAATCAAATAAACCATTTATGGTTGATATCATCTTGTTTGTCTGTTAATCGGAGTGTTTTGGCGGGAAACATGTTAATCCTTATGGCATTTTGGCAGTAAACATGTTTGTCTTTAGCAGGTTGAAAAAAAAAGTAGGTATATCCATATGAAAGTATGTACCTATTCGAAGTCAGCGTTGTTTCAAAATTTCAAAACAATCGGTGGAAAATTTGTAATATTTTGTCAAAAACCTCAGCAAATATTTACATTTTTATTTATGTAGATTATAACAGAAAGAAGAATATGCATACTGATTGCCATAAATATCAGCAAAACCTGAAAAAAAAAAACAGTATGCTTTATAAGTCCGCCTTTATTAGTTTATGGACAGTTTTTTTTTAATTTAAATTGAAATTGCCCGCTTTACTAGGGGAAATTATGGGTGTAAATACAAGAAAGTTAAGACTCGTCTTGCATTAACAATTGTTATTTCTCTTCCATTTAACATGGTGTTTTTTATAAATTAAATAGAAGGGAATAACAACAATTAATTATTGTTAAAGTAAGACGAGTTATAATTTTTTTTATTTGCAGTAATTTTCCCTTTAGTGAAATAGGCAATTTAATCAATTGTTAATGTAATCAAACTTATTTAAATGAATTATTTCCATAATTTATTTACTATTTACTTTCCATTTTCTTCCATCTTTTCCTTCCATCTCCTCATCTGTTTCATTTTTTCTTCTTTTTTTTTCTTTTTTTATTTTATTATTATATTTATTTTCTTAAATACTTCTTTCTAAACTTATGTCATTTCTCGATTCAAAAAAAAAAGAGACAGTAAAGAAATTATGACATGATCTGATTATAGCATCTTTCATCAAGAATGCTATTTTAGCGCCTTATATATGTATTTTTTGAAACATAATGTTTCTGCAATATCTTAGATCGATGATTAATAATAAGTGGTATTGAACGATTGTTAATGATAATGACAATCATTTATTGACAATGATCTGTGTTGTGTTGGTGACGAATAGAATATGACAATTATGAATATATATTGTATATTTGATTAATTCGAATTTAGTCGCAAATTCATTTCTTCACTTGTATATCATTCATCCGAACATATCAGTAATTCTTGCACAGTAGATTTTCGAGAAAATATTTTTCGAAATCCTAATGCCAATATTCTCATTATATTACATTAATTAGCGACATTTTCTTATTTGCTGGACAAAAGCAAGCAAAGTTTTCAGTAATCACTATGATCATTATTGTTATCATCGTTATTACTACGATTATTATCATCATTGTCATCATTGTTGTTATTATTTCAACAATTTCACAATGCTTGATCTCGAAATTAAAATTACTTTCTGCTATTTTTGCAGGAATTATGCAAAGTTTTTCTTGAATTTTAGAGGTTTGAATTCATAATGAAAATGCTTAAAAGTGCATCAATGTATAAATGAGTTACAGACCTCAAAAATTAATCGATACATTCGTGTTTGAATATAAATGCTAATATCTTTGATTGAATACAAATCTTCTCGACAGCTTCAAATGATGTTTTCTAAGGGCAAATGGTTATTTTTTAATTGGCAAATTGAAACAGTGCTTTAATAAAAGCATGTTTTAGCATGCAAGAATGTTTTTGATGATATAAACATGACATTAATCAAAATCATAAATATTGCCAAACATATCTTTCTTTAATTTATATTTCAAAACAAGTCATATAAAGGGTTTGTATAAGATGCTGATCGCAATAAACAAGTTTATTTTTCTAGTTTTTATCTTACCCACTTCTGACTTCTAATTTTATAGTTTTTAACACTCTATCCTTACATTATTCGATAAATTTTATGTTTATAGAATAGTGATTGTGATAATTCCTTGAAGAATTTGAAGGGAATAATTTTTCGACATTTCAAAACCACAAAAATTTTTGAAGAATGTCGTTTCTTCACTTTGAATAATCTTTTTTTACATTAAATAAATTATTAATTTTTAATTCATCCATTGCATTCCGTTGTTAAACGAAAAGTTTATCAGATATGTCCAATTATCTTATATTCATCTAACTTCGTGAAAATTCTTTCTGCATTATGAAAAAATCAATTAAGATATATTTTTGGCAAACCAATGTCTGTATTGAATCACAATTTTAAAAAGTAAATATTATGAATTGATGTAATTGTAAACCATAATTACATTATAAAATATAACAGTTGCAATGTCATTTTTATATTCAACTACTTGTTCCGTTGATTGCAAATTTTGCAAAACTTGTTTATTTTTCCAAACTAAAGTTTGGAAACTTCATATTCTTGTCAAAAATTTAAAAATAATGAAAGAATCATGGGCAATTATTTTCTGATCATATAATTCTCCATTAAATGTCAGACCGACGATCATTGAAGGTTCACTCGAGTTCAGTTATTAAAGATGAAAAATTATCACTAATTATTTTTCTTTAATGATGATTATTAATAGAATTATGTTTACGTACATTATCATTATTATCAGCATCAATTTCCAGAAAACGAAAGAATGAATTTGGTAAATGTCTTTAAATCAAGTTATTATTATTTTTAATTACTACAATTCCGATGAAAATGGCAACAACAGGATTGACGACGTTTTCGACAGTATTGTTGACGTTATTTGTGTGCAAAACTGCAGAACAGGGACAGTTAAAACCGGTTTTATATTATTCACATTTGCTAAGCTAAGCTCCTCACTCTCATGCAATTGGTTTGTAATGATTACGGGAAAAAGCCAAAAATCGAAAAGTTTAATTAATTAAGTTGAGAAAAAAAAAAAAAAAAAGCGATCATCAACGTTGCATTGTAATTTTCAATGTTGTTTTGCCTAATATCAACTTCCGAAGAGTGCTTTCGCTCCTTCATAATATTTATTTCTATTTGGAAATATTTTCAAGAAAGTGTGCAAGAGTGCAAGGCCCGGAATTTTTCGAAAAGGAAAAAGTGTTGTAGTTTCATATTTTTCAATTTTGTTGAGCAAAAATTTCAAATTACTATCAATATCAATTTTACATCAAAACTCAATTTTAATAGAACTTTTCAATTGTGTGATGGTTACAAAAGATTTCAAAAAAATTTCAAATATTATTAGAAATTGATAATGGCCATTTTCAATAAATTGTTAGATTAGAATCTAAATAATTTAGCATCTTATTTGTTCATTTAAGTTCTCCTTATCACCTCTGTACAAATATATCTCGTGGAAAATTTTTGGTGGAAAAAAATATTTCAACATATAATGAAATGGAGATGAGCTTAGAATTGGCATTTTCAAAGTTTTTATTTTTGTCAAAGAAAATAATCGATATTCTTGAAAGATATCAGTTTAAAAAACAAAAGTGTTATTTTTAGGACTTTCAAATACCTGCAACTGTATCCTTAAATTCACGGATTCCAATCAATAGAAGAAGGTGACATACTTGATTAATATTTTGGTGTTATTTTTGCTTATTTGATTATTTCTTATAATAACTCATTTGTTTATTTAATTTATGATCAATCGAATTACTATTACCAGCAATCTAATATTTCTGATGTATTTATTTATCGACCATATTAGCTAAAATAAGGAACTCGGATTTAAAAAATTTCGAAGATTAAAATTAAGGAAAAATTGCTTCCCGTAGTTTTTTTTTATTACCTCAATTTTTTAAAAAATGTTATTAGCTTTTCTTAGCAGATTTCATATTACTGTTTTTTTATCATCTTTGATGATTCGTAATTGTAAATTTCAATTTGTTTCTATGATTTCCTGAAAAATACCGGGAAGTTTGTTAACAATAAATCGAAAAAAATAGAATTAGAAATTTTTTCATTTTAAATCTTCCATTTTCTTTTCGTGGAGCAAAAGTGTCTCTTTGCTTTTGAAATTGATAACCATAAATTTGTCAATTCTTTCTATGAAGGTTGAAATAAAAGCAAAAAAAAAAAAAAAGGACAATTGCTACTTTTCCAGGTGTAATTTTTTTCAACCCAAAAAACACACTGTACATTAGAATATTATTTGAATAATATTGATTTAAATTCAAAATATTAAAATTTAATCTTCAGCTTCTTTCTATCTCAGCAACCAGATCCTCAAGTTCAACAACAATTTCATCAAATTGCATTACTTCGTCGGGTTCGTAACTCATCTAACTATAAACTCAAGATACTAAGAAATGATAAAAGTATATGTCTTTTTTTAAACTAATTGGCATTGATGACACACTCTAAGCAATCAATTAAAATATTTTAAAAATTATTTAGAGGAAGAAATATTACAGTGTAATTTCAGTTAAAGCAAAAGCAATCTTCTCCAATCAATAAAAAATTTCGGCAAAATACTGCGACATTTACTGGTCAAGAGCCTCAGAGGTACATTCATCAATTTCTAAACTTTTGGCGCATTTTATAATTATTCCAGTTTTCAGGATATGTGTAAACATGTTTCTCTGAATATTTTTTCATTGCTTTTGATATAATTGTGATTTTATCAATGAATTAAAATATTGTTGAAAATTTGTTTCTCAAATTCACAGAAACTTTAAACTAACGCGATTGAACGGACGTGTAAATACAGCGCGGAAGAAAACGAGCAGACGCAAAAATGGCCATTCGATATTAATTTCTGATCCATTCGTCATTTCTAAAAAGTCCCAGTCAAATACTCTGAGAAGTAAATTACAGTTGCCACAGTTTGTTCGTCTCCGAAAGTTGCTCGGATTTACTGCTCCAGAAAAGATGCGAAAAAATTTGAATCGGAAGGATGGGCAATTTCGACGGCAAAACTTCAGATCTGGGTAAGTTCCAAGCATTTTTCACATTTAGATCGCTCTCAAAACAATTTTGAACTTTCTTCTCCATTCCGAAGAAGAAATCTAAGTAAAGATTGAAGATCAACTATAAATTAATAATATTTATTATTTGTTTTCGAATTTGACATAATTTTCGCGGCTATTTCTCCAGAAAGTAATTTTGTTTATTGAAGGAAGTGGCAATGATGCACTTTCCATGAAAAATTCTTTTTTATTTCTGCAACAAATTTCATTTGATAACTGTATTTAATCGATGCAAAAGTCCTCATTAGATTGATAGAGACAAAAGTGAAAATGAACAATTTCATGATTTCTATTAAATTTGTCTAAATTGAAAATTTTAAATAATTTCAAAGTCACAAAAAACTTTTTCAAAATATTTCATTTACAAAATTAATAAATTTAATGTAACAAACCCATGAGTGATCTATGTCAAAAATACATTTATTTCAAGAATAGCGAATAGTTTTTTCTAGTTGAAATAATTTTTCTATTTCAACTTTTATATTAATTTATTTCATTTTTTTTTTCAGACAGTCTAATTTCTCGAATAAACTTTCATTAGCTATAAAAGTTGCTGCAACAAGTCAATTGCTGCTTCTAACAACTGCTGCAACACCTCCATCACAAGATAAGAGCAATTTTGGTCTGGAAACCAATGATCTAAGATCATCTTTTCCTGATGATTTCTCGACAATATTCGGTCAACAAAAATTTATAACAACCAATGGTACTTCACGCGAAAACGACAGCACTTTTCCTGAAACGTCATCGCATGAGCAACAACTTGTCACGTTTCAAAATGTGCAGCAAAATTCAGAAGGCCAGTCTTTCAAAATTAAACATCCATCTCTATAAGTATAATTTAATAGTATTAATTAAATTAAACAGTACTATTAAATTTGAAAATTAAAAAAAAAATTGCACTGTTAAATTTCAAGTCAGCCTATTCAGCCTTTCAATCATGTTTTTGCAAATTGATTTTAATGCATTGTCGTCAATTTTTGTCGAATTTTTGAAATGAATCTGCCAAAAAAGCTCACCTTCAAAAGAAGCCAATATTCTCGAATTTAGGTCTAAAATGCTTAGAATTCTCTATCCTTAGACAAATTTATTATTTTACACACCACTTGATTACTATTGAAATCTATTTTTTCACAGATGAAACGAAATTCAAAAATGTAGAGAAACAGATTCTATGAATAGATTTTTTGTTTTAAGGAAACATTAATGAAGATCAGTTGGCATGTTAATCTTAGTAATCTACGCACAAGTTTAAAAGTTCACGTTGATCCGATATAAATCATGCAATAATTTGAAACAAAAAACTATTTACAAAATTCTTTGAATTTCATTATAAAAAAACCAATTTTTGATGTTTCAAATAAAAAAATTCAATATTTAAAAAAAAAATTCATTTGTTGATATTCCAACAAAAATAAAAATAATTCTAGATGAAAGAATAAACTAATTAAATTCGAAAAATTTTTGAATTAATAAAATAAATTTGATTAAATATTAAATTGAAGTTTAAAAGAAGCTGAAGATAAGAAAAAAAGATATTTTTTAAACTTTTACTGAAACTTGACATTACTTATTCATAATTGTTCAATTATGAAATGACCAATTAAGCTGATTTTTTATCATCTAATGTTATATAGTATTTGTGAAACAGATGACACATTATTTCCAACCATGATATTCTGTATATTTTAAATTACATTTTATTTCAAATTAGTTTCTATTTTAATTAATTTTTTTATTTTGGATTATTCTTTTTGCAACTTTTACTTTTCTTTGCAGTAGGAGAAAATGTTTCTTCGCCGACGATAGAGAAATTAGAAACTCAAACTTCACCGATAGTTGTGAAGCCTTTGCCATCTCCTGCGGAACATACAAATTCAGAACAAAATTCGCCGAGCAGTATTGGACCACCTGGCTTCTTGCCACCCAACGATGAAATAATTAAAGAGCTGAACGATGCTCAAAATTTTCTCGATTTAGCAGAATCCTTGCATCTCAAACGAATGTTTAAAAATAATAACACTGATTAATCCCAGTGAAATTTCATTTTAATATTTAATTTTTTCTTTTCTTTTTTTTTTTTTTGGATTGTTATTATCATATCAATTTCAAAACAAGTAATGAAAATTGATATCCTAGAATGGCTGAGGGTTTAAATTAGACACATGATTAGAAGTCTAATTTTCATCCTTTTTAGTTTACGTTTAGTGAACCCGGGAAATTCGAATTTCAAGATCGGAAAATCAAGAAAATTTGCATTATTAATTCATTTTAGAATTTGCCATTTCCTGATTCATTCAATTTTCTTAAAAGCTTCATTTCAAATATTAAATAATTTATGGATGCCGATAGAAGCAAATCAAATCCCAAATTTAATCAATTTCATCAAAATTGATTTAAATCCCAAATTAGAAAACTTTCAACCTTCATCAAAAATTGAATCAAATTAGCACATCAATCATCAAAAATCAAATAACATGATTTTCTCATTTCTATCACTTACTCATTCTTAATTCATCAATTAAACAACATTATTATGTTGCTAAATTCTAATGTTTACTACCAACTTTATTAACATTTAATTATTGTTCAGTGTAAAATAATAAGTGGCATTAACAGACTTGATTGTCTATATTGTACTAAAATTTAATTTAATCTAGAAATTTACGTCTAAACAACTTGTTTTAGCGTAAAATGAGGCATTATTTTGATCTTATTTATATGACGATATCTGAAATATTAAAGTAACATTAACTTTAATTAGCATTAGTTTAATTTTGATCAAACAATGAAAAGAAATTAATGTATTTCCGTTTGTTTTCTAGCAAATTATAAATAAAATATTATTTCGCTTTTTCAGATATTATCAAAGCAATAAATACAATGACATAATACATAAAAACTGCCAAATATTAATTTCTTAAAAAATCTGTCTTTTCAATTTATTAATCTTTTGTCGACTGTTACCGTATCCCATCGACTATTACCGTATCAATAGATCTTATTTTTGGTGTATTATCGTTTTCCTGCAAATATAAATCGTGATAAAAAACGTAATTGATTTGAAAAATTAAAATAATTTTAAGAGAAATTAGAAATTCAAATTGTTTTAATCTAAGAAAATAAAAAAAATTCATGCCAGATGATCTCAGTTGTTCAACAGTTGATGAATTTGAGGACATAGTTTTCATGACCGTATCCATAAGTTTCGGTGTATTGATATGTGTTGTTAGTGAGCATTTTTCCTCCAAATTTTTCTTTGCCGAAGTTTTTTCTTTCTTCACTTTTTCATCTTTTCTCAGCATCGCTCTATAAATTCAAATTCATCAATCAATAAAAGTTATGAAATGTTTTTTGATACGAAAACTAAAGTTTTTATACCATAAATCGGATTGGATGAGAGCGACTAAATCATCCTCACATAAATTTCAAATTGAAAAGTTTTAGGAACAAGAAAACTAACTTGGCTTTTCTTTCTAGCAATTTTTGCGCATCCGGATAATCTTTGATCACATCATTTAGATCTTCTTTGGAAAGAACAAAAAGTGTTGAATAACCTTTCGAACGAATATTTGCAGTTCGACGATTATTGCCACCGATTGCCAATAAGCTGGAAATTTTTTAGAAAAAATTAAATTCCTGTAAATTTTTGGTAAAAAATATTGAAATTGAGATCTTTTATGCAATCATTTGGTGCTAAAAAAACTTTAAAAATAAGAAATTTCATGATTCATTGGAATTAATTAAATTACTTAAGAATAAATTTTTTTGATTCCAAAAAACAAAAAATTTGATGAGCAGATGAATGATAAAACAAAATTTTACCTAATTTCACCAAAAACTGATCCTTCAGTAAGTTCGGCGAAAACTTTGGTACTTTGTTCACCATCGACAACCTGAAGAATACCATCATTGACGATGTACATTTCCTTGCCAACATCACCCTGAAATAAAATTTTCATAAGAATTTGAAGAAATAAATTTACTATTGAATGACTTCATTTTGTAATTTTACTGATAAGTCTATCATCGATATTTCCTCAACATTTTGATATCAAAGCGGAAAATTTATCAGTTATCAATTCATATTTTCAAACAATTAGGGATGACATTTACCTTCCAACTGTCATATTCTGATATTAAGAAAATATCAAAAAAAAAAAAAAGATTACTTTCTTGCAAATCATATCACCGGGAAGAAAGATTACTGGTCGAAGTTTAAGGACTAATTCACGAAGAAAGGCTCGATCACAATCCTTTAGAAATTTTCAAAATTGATTCTTATAAGAAAATTTGATCAATAGATAAATCTGAGAAAAATTATTTAAAATTGCTTGACATAATGGAATTTTTTTTTTTCGAAAATTATTTCTTTGCGCTTTATTTGTTTATAAATTATACTGATTGTCATAATGGGAAAAAAAAAATTCAATTTTTCATAATTTCTGATTTTACAAATAGCAAAATTCACCAAAAGACACCTGAAAAAGTTGAACTTTACTGAGTGTATTATAATGAACTGAAAGTGCTAAATCCGTTTGTAATTTCAATGGTAATTCCTCGATTAATTTCTTTTCGTCTGAAAATTGATTAATTGTGCAGTAAAATATCGAAATTTTTTGAAGAACAAATTGAATTTATTTCATCTAATCAAAATTAATACGAAATTGATATTCAAACTTAAAATCTAAACTTATAGCTTTTGGCAAACCTAATGTTTTCTGCTTTTGCCACGTATAGATAAGCCAATCACGGACGCGATCGATAGTATCCTTGGATAAACCAAGTCGTTTACATTCGCTTAATACCTGATCCATGCAACGACGATACTGTTCACGATTACGATTTGCATTTGAAACAATATCCCGAATCTAAGAATTAATTCAATTTCGAATATATTGTCTAAAAGTCAATCCTTTACTGAGAAATTTGAAAATTGAAAGATGCGAAAGCATCAATTGATATATAATTGACAAAAATTTTAATTTGATAATCGTTAAAATTCGAATAAAATCAATCTTTTATGAGCTATTGAAGTTCATATTTTTGTAAATTTTTGAAAGTTTAAAATTGAATGCAACTTATTTGTCCAAGTAATAAAGCGAAAACAAAAACACCCATCATCCAAGAGAATGTCATGTAAATATATTCAACAACGTTCGTCGGTGCTGGATTATTACCGGTTGATGTTGCCACTGCTGTGGTGAAGTAAAAACATCGAATGTAAGCATTTCCTGAAATTAATTTTCATATTAGATATTCAATCTGCAGAACTGATATCTACACTGACTGATAAGCCATGATAATCTGATATAATTCATCTATGATCTTTCAAGTTTACCTGTCTTCTATGTTTGCTCAAATTTTATTATAATTAATTAGTGTTTTCAAAAAAAAAAAAAAAAAAAATTGTCAAATAATGAAATATGAAGATTATCACAGTTTATCAGTGTTCCATCTTACCTTGATTATTATAAACCCATTTATTGAGATACCATTTATTATTCATTCTATAAGCAATTTGTCCGAATGCTTGCCAAGCACTTAACATGTAATACACACAACTATTACAGTGAATTAAATAGATCATATATGCCAGAGTTTTCGTTATTCTGAAATGTAATTTAATTAATTCCAGAAATAATTACAAGAAAGTTTGCAAAATTTCAAAAAAAAAAAAAATTTTTTTTACGTTTTTAATTTGAAATTTTTGGTTTAACCGAAGTTGAGAGTCGTTTAAAATAATATTTTCCTGGGAAGAATAATACAATTGGTTCCAATCATTCAGGTGAATATGTTTGGAAAAAAATCAGGTGACAATACTTGTAACTGAATTCTTAACAGAGTTGTTAAAAGTATGTCTCATAATTAAGACTTAAATTAATTCAAAAAAAATTTAGTGATGTTATTATGGAGGATATTAGAATCAATTCTGCAGTTCATAGGTTAGGAATTAAAAAAAAAAAAGAAAAAAAACGGGAAAGTTATTCCTGGTACCTGATTATGTATGGATTCGAGACTGAACGGTCCAGAAGGCTGAATAGCTGCCAAAATGATGGAAGCTAAAATTGATTTTCAGCTAATTAATTAATTTTTTAGTCGATTTCTAATGTAAAGACAGTTCAGCCAATAATTGAACATTTAATCGCTTAGAAATGTTAAAAGTTAAATTGTATTTATTCAGTCTCGAAAATTGCTAATATTGAAAAGATCAATGATTTTTAAGAAAATTTTGCTAAAACTCGACCTTACACATACGTAAAGCACGCCATGCAGCAATTGGACCGGTCCAGATGTACATAATATCGAATGGCATTAGCGAAAGTATGTCAAGTTTGAAAATATTACTGTGTAAATAGCGTTTCGCTGTTTCTTTCATGTCTTTCTGAATGACAAATTTTTGAAATTAATTCATTAATTCAAATTAAGGGAACAATTACTTAATATGTGATAAGTTGACAAACAAATAAGTAAGTACACAAAATTGTTAACAAATAATATGATAAATTAATAAGTTAGAAAACAATTAGTCAAAGTAAATAAACAAGTAAATCAGTTATTTTTTTTGCAAATTAAATCAGTTTACACCTGGATATTTATTTTTTCTTATTTATTTTTCAAAAAATATTCAAATTTTTATTTATATAATTGTGTATTTTACTTCATATTTATTTATATTTCATATATTTTGCATATATTTTATTCATAATTTAATTCATCTTTATTGTTTTTTACTTCTTATTGTTCTCCAATTATGGAAAATAAGCTATAGTAAACAATACACATATCTTATTTATTCTTAATTTATCTTTATCAGATGCACATTTTAGGTTCCAATCAATAATTATTAAACAAATTACTTACTACGGGAATTCCGCCACGCATGAAACGGAGCCTTGGCTTAAAAAGTAACATATCGATCAAATATATAGTATCAGCGATATAATCAGCTATAAGCCAATAAATCAGATTAGATTTAGTCTGATAAGGATAAGAACTTCGTAGTGGGATACTGAAGGCATTGTATAGAAATGCTATCACCACAATAGTTAGCCAAATTAAGTATTCTCGATCTGAAACTGTCAAATTATTCATGCATACGAGGATAATAAGTTAAGAGCAAAATTGAAATTGTAAGAAGGCCTTAAAAAACAGCCAAAACTTCAACAATTATTCAAAGAGCCTAGTAACTTAGACTACGAATAATTAGCAAATATGATTTATATTGACTAATTGTATTTAGCATTCTTAATTAATGCAATTTCAGGTTTGATCAATCATAAAAATCGCTGAATGATGCAAAAGAATTACTATAGATAAACAATAGGTAACTATTATTTGTCTTTATTTATTAAAAGAAGTTTGGATTCAGCGAAATGTTAGAAATGAGCAGTTTAACTTATTAATAGCAATAAATATGATATTAGTAAACAAACGTAATGGATTGATAGATGATAAAAAGATCCGCCATAAATAACTTCTGGATTTGTTTGTACCTTCGTCATTTACGGGTGATATTGCTCGCTAAAAGGTAAAAAATTTTACTAAAATTATAGAAATTTAAAATTCGAAAAATTTATAACCATTTTTATCTTTTTTTTCCATTTGTCATTCTTTACAAAACTCATCGGAAAATTAAACTTTAAATTTGAAAGAAGAAGAAATCAGCTAGAAATATTTTTACTAAAAATATTCGAAGGACTTACTTGATTTCAAAGCATTTTTTAATAAGATTTCAAAGTAATTATTTTAAGGGACTTACTTGCAGTCCGATCAGAGACATCAGACTTGGACGATGTTCTTTTCTAGCTCCAATATCTTTTGAGTCTTTCTCACAATCATCGTCCAATTCTCTCATTATTTCATCAACCATCTATTTAACATAGATAGTTTAGAGTTTAGAAAAAAAAAAAAAAAAGCTTGCCAATATTATTTTCAAAGTTTTGTTGCAAGAAAGTTTTTATTGAAAGACACATGAAATGCTTGACATTAATTAATAAGTACAAGAGTAAAAAGTTTCTTCAGCGAAGAATTTCAATTTCAAGAATAAGAAAGTTTTTCGATAGAGAATTTAATGCAAAAGAAAAATGGCTGATAAAATTTCCACATTCATTTTCTCAATACTTTCAACGAACATGTAAAACTTAGGCTATATTTGGTTACAAAAGTTAGCTGTGTTTATCAACAATCTTAAAGAATGATGTCTGAAAATTTAATTTTATGATAATTTAATTGTATTACCTGCGAAGTGCGACGTCGTATATCACCGGTCAAAGTATGAAGTTTTTCTTTCATTCTAAACGATAATTTCGACTGATCATCACCATCACCATCAGTGCAGTCTTTTATATTCATTTCATTCATTTGCATATCATCATCCCGATAATCAACTGAAATAGATAGATTTCCTGGAATGCTCACTTCTTCCTCCATTTCTTCAATCTGTTTTACGGCCTCTAGTTATACTTAAGAAATGGTTCGCTTACTTTTCAGCGACAATCTCGCGCCAGAATCAGGAACATCCTTCTTATTTATGGCTGAGCCTTCATTTTCATTCATCACTCGCATTTCCCTACGAATAGAAGAATTTGAATACTTGATAAATGAAGATCAAAATATTGTAGCTGACGACAAACAAAAAATCACAGATCATTTAGTCTTAGAATATATTTTAGACTATTTGGTTTTGGGATATTTTTTGGTTCAAGTATTAATTAAAGTTTCTGAAAATCAAATGAATATAAGGTGAAATCTTGGAATCACTAAAATTTCAAGAAAAATTGATGTGTTCAAGTATTTTGGGCATTGAAAAAATAAAAATTCATTTCAACCGTTAAGAAATATTATGAAGTCATACATTATTTGATGTGGTTCACGTGATACTTGTTTCTTGCAACTCTGAAAGCAATGCATTTGATTATGATTTTAAAATTGTTAAAGAATAGACTACTAATTGACTAATTGGAAAGAAACTTAACATAAATCTATTGATTGGGAAATCCAATCAAATTTCAATAGATAAAACTAAGCAAAAATTATGATAGTTTACGATTAATAGTATCTTATTGCAGTAACAGAACTTTTATTTTAAATATAAAATTTCAAGCACAACTTTGCCCTGCAATTAAGCAAAATTGCAAATACCAGCAAGTTATTGCTTGTAAAATTTTTTGATATGAGTTAAAATTGTGAAAATTTAAATATCAATTAGTCTTAATGAACTTCTAGGTACTCAAATACTGATGACAAATAAATTTGATAATTATTTGCATACGGTATTTTATATACAGCTAATAGAAATCTTACACTATGTTTTTTGTTTTAGTAAGTTACAGTAATATTATAAACAATGTATACCACAAAAAATAAAAGGATTACTAATAACGCTTAATTATGTCTCTTTCAACGAGATTAAAGATCAGGAATTTAAGGCTTTTCAACTATTCACATCGTTTCACTGACTATTAGAGTATAAATGAATAGAGCATAAATAATTGTCAGTAAATTTAACTTTACTTTGGTTCTAACACTGATATTTAATGATGCATAAACTTTAGCAAAATAGTGCCATATGGGGGTATTATTTTTAACAACTTGAAAACAAACTTTATTTATGAGATTTTTAGGAAGATATTCGGATTTCGAATTTTGGAATTTAGCAAATAAATTATGATCACATTTACTTCGTTGATACATTTTAGTGAAGATTTAGAGCAGAGAGAAGTGACGACACGTCATATGCGCTATATAAAAACTTTTAAACTCTAATCAACTCTTCATTATCCCTGGTTGCTATGGCCTCCAATCATTGTAATTATCACCATTACTATAATTAATAACACGAAAAGTTCGGATTCAGCAAATCGCAAGTGCTAATCTCTGTTTCTAGTCTTTTCTCTTATTCTTTCATATGAATTTTCATAAAATTCAATTATTGATAAAAGCTTTAAAAAAAAATTTTCAAAAATGAATCTGTTAGTGATAAATTATCAATTGAATTTTAGGCTATTATCATCAGATGTCTTCTAAGGATTTCAGTATTAAACGATCGGGAATTTAAGTGACATTCAATAAGCATACTTTCTTTTTTTACAATCTATGTTTCTCAATGACACATTTTTTAACTTCTTTTTCAAAATTACCGCTTAATTTGGAATTGTTGTTCAGTTTCATTACTAATTTATAAAAAGCTACTTCTTAACAATCAATCTTCAGCTTTCGAATGATGGAACGAAAAAATCATAATTATGTGAATTTAATAAAAATTTTATTTGCTACTTGCTATCATATCCATTGAAATCATTATTTATAATGAACATAGCATCACTTTCATGTTGTCTCTGATCTCTTCAGCCTCCAAAGTATTTCTTATTTCGCTAATAAATTAGTAAGAATGAAAGTTTATTTGCAAATTCAGCAATATTTCAAGCATTCTAATTTCAAATATCTGTTAAAAAATGTTTGTCAATTGTATCACTTATTACATTCATAATTTTCATTTCAAAATAGCAAGAAATTTTTGCGTTCTTCTGCAGAACGATAGATAATATTCTAAGAAGAATTAGCTTAAATATATTTCAAAATCCAAATATTTAAGTCTCAATAATTCCATTACTCAAATAAAAATAATTCACCGACTTAAACTTGGATAAATGAACAAAAGTATTGGAAATGGAATAGATGAAATTTGAATGAAAGTGACAAATTCAAACAGATCCTCAATATAACTGAAAGACGTAGAAATAATAATTTTTCATTTAAATGAAAAAATCAGTCATGAAATAAAGGTATTCATCATTTCAAAACGCTTTAATCCAGGAAAGGTTTGATTAATTTAGTCATCATTTTCTATGCTTCGTTGAAGTTTTATCTCTTCGAAAACTCATTAATTGCTAACTTTTCAATTCTCACATAAAAGCTGTTTGTTGCCAATAATCAATATCTGGTAAAAACAAATATTGCTAGTACTAATATGATATTATATTTAGATTCATTTAGAAAGAAATAGTCTCTACGATTTCTAGCATTAAAAAAAAAAAAAAAAAAACAGCAGAAAAATGAAAATATGGTTAGAAATAATCTCAAAATTAGCCGCATATTAATTAAATTATACTGCTTGAATGGAAATGAATATCCTAATTTATTTCATAGTTCACGATTTCTAAAATGTTATAGATTACTTTTCTTATAGATTTTATAAAAGTTACTGTTCGGAGAAAATTATTCCATCTGTTCAGTTGAACTTTTCCTTCCTCAATAAGAAAAAAAAGGATGTAAATTAAATCTCTTATTTTTAAATTCCAATCATTGTCTCACTTTACTGTTATTATTTATTTCCTTCAACGTTTATTATTTCAAATCAGCTGTACCGGCCACACTCCGCATAGCTGGTCCGATTAGTCTATATAAAAGTCCGCTTACTTTTTTACTTGTCACAGATGTGAACAGGTAAAAAAAAAAGTAGATATATCTATATAAAATTTAAATGCAACGCTATTTCAAAATCCTAAATCAGTCGTGAAGAAGCTGTAAGATTGTGTCAAAAGCCGCCATACACTGAACATTAACATTTTTATTTCTACAGATTATTTGTCGCTATTTTTATTAGTGAATCAATGATTGGTTGACCCCTTTTTGTTCATCTGTTAATCAGAGCATTTTGGCGGGAAACTTGTTTTTCCTTACGGACAGAGAGGAAAAAGCAGGCACATCTAAATATGCCGGAAAATTCCGAAAGATTGTTTATCATAAACAAGGAATGTTAAAATTTGAGAAGCCGTGAAAACAGCTTCAAATGGATCAACAAGAATAAACATGTTTGCCACCGAAACAATAAACAGAAAGGTAAACATGTTTCCAGCCAAATTGATAAATATGTTTACCGCCAAAATGCTCCTAACAAAGAGAGGTTGACCAATGATGAGCGACAAATTGAAAATCAGGAAAGAAGGAGGTATCGCGAATTCCGATATCGCAAGACTCCAACCATATTTCAAACATATGAATAATCAAATAGATTCTTCACTGTAAATGAATGTTACTAATATTGTGAATCATTTAACTGATCCACATTTTTGTCAAAATTTACATCCTAATCTTCTCATTAGATCTTGTTACGATGCTTATGTTGTAACTGGATCTTAACAGTTTCTGGTGTTTAATGTAAACCACTTCCATTCCTAATACATATAAATCTTTTATTAAGTTGACAATTCGGTGTGGACTGGACACAGCCCAATCCAACTCAACGCAGCGCAACCCCAATTCAACACAATTCAACGCAACCCGAGTCAACTCAACCGAACCGATCTCAATTCGGCGCAGCTCAGCTCAATTCAATTCAATCCAGTTCAGTGGATCTTTGGAAACTAATCTTACCAACCTTACAATATTCGCCTAGACTCACTGATGGTATTTGGTTATTGATCGACATCATTCTCCATGATTGGGAAAAATTCACGACAGGAGGAGCGCTGAAAGAATATATAAGGTTCGAATTTTAGAAGAATCACTTTAGCTACAAGTCTTTTTAGAACAGTTCCTACAATAGTTCAACAACGACTGAAATCAACGCTTCGACAGCAACTATTCGATAATTCCGGTCCGCATGAATGACAGTTAGCAATTCCTCTGTGAATCAATAAATCTTGCAAGGATTCTGTCACGCAAACCGACATTTATTGCTGATTTTGCCTGGTCACAATAATAATAAAAATCAATTCCAATCCAGCTTATCCACAAACCACACTAAATAAAATCTAACCAGTTTTTTTCCCAAGAATATAGAAGCACGCGCCTTTTCGAATGCAACTTGGCCAAAATTTCAAAGCAACTGTTGAAAAACTTGAAACGTTGCGTTAAAAGCCATAACGAACATTTACATTTTTATTTACATAGACAAATGTCAACAGATTCCAAAACAAGTTGGAGTAAAATGGCAGAAATAAAATTTCAATAACAAGAATTTCACATTTCGTATCATTTTAAATGTTAATCGAAATTAATTCAAAATTAACATTTAGAATAATCAGTTACTATTTCAAATGTTAATTTTTCATGTCACATGTCATTATTTCTGAATGTTGATTTAATAAGAGTTTTATAGCAGTCTATCTAAGACAAAATTGTAATTAGGTAAATATAACATACCTAAATTTCTTCTTTATGCAATAAATATTAGTGAACATCCAACAATAATTTTATTTTAAGCAAAATGAAAAGTATTTCGAAGAATAAATTTTTTTATTTTCCATATAAAGACTTCTCAGTCTGGTTATTTCCATTTTCACATTTTCTTGTTTGTTTCATTCTCATTTGCTTTTGTTTCCTTTGTTTTCTCATGAAGTTGAGTTTAGATAAATGAGGAAAATTCTATTTGCCTGTATCATGAAGTATGCGTCCATACTTTAATTCTATTATCAAAATTTTCGAATTGGAATCTGTAAAATACTCGTAATTTATGGAAAAAAGTGATAAATTTTGCCGAATTTTCAGGCAGAAAATTGTGATACTCGAACTGTTTGAAGATTAAGAAATCAAATCGAATTTGAATTAGAAAAAAAAATCAAATCGAATTCAAATTTGCTTGTCAGCTTGTGAAAGTGACATATACGTTTTATTTAAACTTTAAATGTACTTCCTGCAGCATGAAAAATTTTCAGTTCAATCTAATTCTTTACTTTGGATATTTGACACCGTACAAGTACTATCTTAAGAACTCCCGACTAAGTTAAATTCAATGTATACATAAATTCGATTCAAAATCTAATTCCATTTAAATAATTTAACGAATATTCTGGTGGGAGGTTGTAATTTTCATAGCGTGAATGGTCCATATTGCGTCAACGTTTAGTTTGCCCACAAGTTGACGTGGAAGCAGAATGACCCGAAGATGTTGCATCTAGATGGACATTGTTTTTGAGGTGACATGTCAGGTGTAATTTACGTTAGCGCTTTTCGAATATAGTAGTTCTAGACTGGAAGAATTTGCTGCTTGCTCGTTTGAAATGAGACAAATCTGACGATCGATTACTTCTATCACCATTCGTAGTTTTACTCAGTGCGTTCAACAGAAAAATATCACCCCATTTGTTATCATCTTGTTATCATCGGTTGATATCTGTTTTATTTTTTAGCTCTTTTATTGATTGCAGTTATTATTCTTGAGTGATTTCCTTTCTTGGATGACATTTTTTTTGCTAGTCCCTTTAATTTTTAAATTCGTTTAATCAATTAATATGAAAGATTCTTTTTTGATATTAATATTTTAGCAATTGCACAGAAATTACTGGAGAAATAGATACTACATTGGGCATTCTTCTTTATCTAATAAAGTACAAATCCTATTATGCTTTTGTTTGCACGATTAAATACCATAGAAGCGTTGGGAATTTGCAAAATTTAAACGAGTTTATAGAAAATGGTATCAAATGGTAAGGTAGTTACGACGGTGTTGAAGGCGCGATATGGAAGCGATATACGTAAAATGACTATTCATCATAGCGATGACATGTCATACAATGATCTTGTTTTAATGATGCAAAGAATATTCAAGCTTCAAAGCTCAACTAACATATCGTTGAAATATAAAGATGAAGGTGGGATGAGTTCTGATGGTATATCAATATTTTTGAAATCATACAAAGCGTTTCCAATAAAGGCAGTTTAGGAGTTATTATGATTGGAACATTTGTCATAAAATCTTCAGTCAAATCAAAAAATTTTTTTTGCCTTTTGATCGATCACACTTTCCTGTCAGTCACAGTCGTACGTAAGTGCAGAAATCCATTCAGCTGTTTAAACGTAAATTTATTTAACAAGTTTTAAATTTTGAGTTAATGACTATTAACGTAGTTTAAAAGACTAGCACTATGCATCATAAAGTTGTAGCATCAGTAGGAGTGTACTTCTGAATTATCTGAGTGTTATATTAGTTGTGATATTGCATTTATGTTACAGATGGTGATTATATAACTTTGGCAGATGATACCGATTTGTTACTGGCACTTCAGACAGAAACAAAACTTTCGATAATCATTTTAAGTGATGAAATGGATTCTAATGAAGTGAAGAAGTAAGTACTATCTTAGATCGAACTGTCTTATAAGACTTATTTCGAAATTAGAAAAATCAGTCAATATCTCTTAAGATTTATTTCTATAAATAATATTTTATTTTTGATTTATTTCTATAAATAATATATATATATTTTTTTTAATATCAGTTTTATTGTAGATGAAAATATCGAAAAAACTGAAGAGGAAGAGAATGAGGAGAAAATATGAGTTCATGTTTTGTAATGTAAGGTTGATGTAGGAAAAGAAGTTACTTGTTTAAATTCTTAGTTATATTTGTTCTTTTATATAAAAAAACTTTCTGATATGGACAGTTGATTAAAAAATAGATGAATCAGAAATGGAATATGTTAGGATGCTAGGTGACGGGTTTATCTGTCATTAATAGTTTCTCAAATGAATTTTTTATCTAAGTGAAATGGTTAATAAAACTTAATTATAAGGATCGAAAGAAAAAATGATGTGCAGTTGCTTAGTTTTAGATTAGAAACTCAATTGGAAGTGGTGCGGGATACAGCAGTTTCTGTTCTGGAGGCGCTGAAGGCAATTAAGACTGGTGTCAAAATGAATAAGTGTGAAGTCATTAGCGAATATAATACTGATAATTTAAAGAAAAATAGCGAATCAGTTGCAACAATACAGCCATCCGTCCATGAACAGGTAAATTTTGCTATTTTTATTGAAGTTATTGAAGCTGATTTCTTACTTTATAGTCTGACTCTTTGAAAATTGACATTTGAAGCCTTTACTGCTATATAATTACAACCTTGGGGCGCTTTTCTTCATTTTTTTTCTTTTTTAAATGCAGGTAGTTCTAGAAATTGGTGCAGGATTTTTAAATTCATTACTGGTACTTTTCTATTATTACTTCAAAAATCCCAAATTGTTTCCAACATTCGGTAGAGATTACTGGATAAATTTCAGGTGAATAACTTAACAGCAGCTTATGGTGCACCTCTTTCGGCTAAAATTGATTCATCCAGCAAAGATACTCCTCAGAGAAAGCTGATGGATGGCATATCATTGCCACCAACTATCCCAGTTGACATGCAAAATTCACAATCAGTTGGACATTCAACATCATCAAGAGAAGGTTCACATAGTGAACCAAACACCGAAATTGATATATCATCGAGTACTCATCTCATAACTTCATCGTTTCCTCCTGCACAGCATGGTAAATTCATTTTGCAAATGAAGATTTAATGGGATTATTTGAACTACCTCATCATTCACTTCTCTTAAATAATTGAACTATTACATGCCAAATACAACTTCCACGAATGTTACTTGTAGATTTTATGTTAAAATTATCAAAAAATTCATATTAATTTGCATATTGATTATTTAATTAGAATTGCCTAGAATCTAATTTAGCATTACAAAATATGGTTTGTCTAAATTTTTGCAATATATTTGCTTCTATTTTATGTTATTTAATGCTGACTATTACTACTTTCAAAATGCAACAAATTATCAAAGTCAAACTTCATGATTATCTTGTTTTGGCAGAAAAATATAAGATTTGTATTCCATACTGAAATTAATATATTATATAAAAGGCGATAAATTGTTCTTTTCAGGAGCAAATGATCGGATTCTCCCAGCACCGGCTCCGAATTCTGTATTATCTCAAGCTGTACCATCTCATTTGGTACAGTCAGCACCGACAGGTCCAATGCAAACTGGGTTACCACCGTTGCCATCTCAAACACAGTTGCCAACTATGAATGCATTCGGTCAACAGCAACAACAGCCAAATGCACCAGTTTCTGCTCCACAGTCGGAATATCGCTTTGGAATGCTATCCTCAAATCAAAATATACCATCGTTTGGTGTCTCAGCTTCGCAATTGCAACCACAACAACAACAACAACAACAACACCATCAACATCAACAACAACCATTTGGCAATATGACAAGCAGTGCTAATGCCCTATCGCTACCATCTCAACAGGCACCATTACAAATTTCATCAACCACTATGCCCGGTGCACTAGGACCACCAGTATCATCGATACCAGGTTCTGGCCTGCCACCGGCTTCTGGATTTGATGCGCCGCCAACTTCTTTCAGCACACAGATACCAGTGGCTAGCGCTATAATGCAATCGCAAACTTCACCACAGCAGATGCCGTATTCAGCAAGCCCAGCAACTCTTCAAAATTTCAATCCAGCAAGACCAGTTTCACAACCAGGTATTTTTTTCATTCTTAGTCTTTCAATGATGAAGTCTAATTTTAATCTAAAATTATTTGACAAAAGTCGATAGAATAGTGCAGAATTGTAAGAACTAAGTAATACATTATAATATAATTGTACAAATACTTGGGGGAGGTTGGAATGATACTTAATCTATCTGTTATGTGTAATTGGAACAAAAAATTAACGAGAGATGATATAGCGGATCGAAATTTACATATAAAATCATCAAATCATTGGCTAAAATTTTCTCATGTAGCTGAATCGTAATGGATCAAGATTTTGGCAATAATTCCCAGTTGATCACGATAGGTTTTTTGTCCATTTTTACTTAATTTCGTAAAATTCAATATAATTAATTCAGCAATCATTGTTCTTCAACACTTTACTTTTCAGGAATGCCACCGCATTCGATAGCTCCACCGCCATCTTCAATTGCACCTCTTGGTAGTTTTGGACGTAATTCACCAGCAACATCGGTTGCACATCCACCAGCTGGTGTGCCACCAACAATGCCATTTGCTTCGGCCGCTCCAGGTGCACCGAATCCATTTGCACGCGCTACACAGCCATTGCATCACATGCGTTTTCCGTTGCAACCATCCGGATATTGATTTTGTGTCTTTCTCGGATTCTGAATGAAAAGAATCCAAAAAAAAAAAATATTCCCATTTAAAAATTTTTATTTTTCTTCAATTATTCTTCGCAGTTGTTCCTCATTACAGCGGTCATTTATTTTAACACACATTTCTTTTCCTTTTCTATCTATGAACGAACTGTTTCTTTTTTGTAGTGTGGGTCTTTTTTCCTTGTTATTTATTGGAGCTAATAACTGTATGATTTTTCATTGTTTAAAATAATTATTATGATAAAAAGTTCCGTGATATTAGTCTTTGAAGGAAATATATCGCATGTAAAGGTTTATATACCGTATATTTTATGGTTTGCATTGTGAATCTGTTTCCCAGTTTTTTGAATCAATCTTTTTAGTTTTCGCCTATTTTCAACTACTTTATTAAATTATGCTTGATAAATAAAAAATATGGAAAAGAATCTTCTCAATACTCATTTTTACGATTTAAGAGAGTGTTACTGAAGTGAGGTAGCACTTACAATAATCGAAATCAAGGAATTCAATTTTTGCGGTTCACTAGTTTTATATTTTTTATTTTTCAGTTCACTTGATTTCCAAAATTTAAGAGAATTGTTTTTTCGAACATTTCCCGCTTCTGCTCATAGTATCAGTTCTCGCAAATTTTTCTCAGCGGTTGCATTTTATTGAATATTTTTCTCATCGGTTGCATTTTAATGTTCTAATTTTGGAGGAAGTTTTTAACATCTGTCATCGGATCTGAAAATTGAGGTCAATGTCTCGGTCAGATTGGGGCGATGCACAGTTGGCGTCATCAGTGACGATGACCTTGAAAGCTGTCGTGCTTGTCGGTGGTGCACAAAAAGGTAGGCGGATTAAAGTTCCCCTTGTCATCCATTTTCGAAAATAAAATTTCTTGAAATTCAGAATTCTTCAAAATGTTGTTTGCAAGTCTGGCCCTTGTTTCGCTTTACGCTTTTTTCTTCTTTTTACCCGTTCTGCTTATTGCATATACTGTTTCCCGTTGCCCACTTCGTCTCTGATCCATTTTCCTACATCTGCATTCAGGCACACGTTTTCGACCACTTTCACTACAACTTCCAAAACCACTATTTCCGATTGCTGGGGTACCGCTAATTGAACATCATATTGAACAACTTTCAAAGGTAAGTTTTAATTTCATAACCCCGCATCTAATTATTACAACAATCTTTAACATTCTATAACAGTATCTTTGAGATATTTTAAACACCAGTACATGAATCACACATCATTATTAGATATCTCCTATATATACTGCGCACAAAGCTTGTATAAATTTCGTGAATTTGAAACGCTGTACAATACAGTTATATTTTCATATAAAATTCAGAAATATATCGGTTTCTTTTATTTGTCGATGTAAATGAAAAACTTGAAATTTTATAGAGGTTTTTAAAATTTCATTGATATCAAGACATGGTTTTAGTTTTAGTTGGGCGCTATAACGGAAATTTATTTACTTGGATTCTATCCGGCAAAATACTTTTATGATTTCATCCAAAAATGTATGGAAACATATAGCATTAAAATCAAGTAAGTTTCTATTATTTGTTTACTTTTTTCATATGACAATATTTTCGATTTGAAGCATATATAAATTATTAAATTCTGATTCCGTAAAATAAATTTATACTATGTTCTTCTCCGATCTTAAAACCACCTTTTAACCAATTTTTCACTTATTTTTAAAAGAAATTGAAAAGGATGAAAAGGAAACTTTTTTTTGAATTTAATTAAGAGCAGTTTATCTCCTAAAAAATCTGTGTTTTTATAAAAAAAAATCTCGATTTTAATTGCTACAATAATTAATTTTTTCGGTTTTTCTAAGTGGGAGTCGGGTAGCAACAAGGAAATGTAAAAATTTTATTTCATTTCAGATACTTAGAAGAACCTGAAGCACTAGGCACAGCTTGTGGTTTGTATCATTTTCGATCAATCTTGCTTGAGAATAATCCAAATGCAATATTTGTGCTTAATGCTGATGTTTGTGGTGATTTGCCGATTGCCGAAATGGCCCATGAACTGACCATGAAACACAACGCTCATGGATTACTACTTACAACCGAGGCTACCCGTGAACAGTCCATCAACTATGGTTCTGTCGTAATCGATCCGAATGGCAAGGTTAATCTGTGAAATAGAATAGTGATAGTAATAACCACTCAACTACTATCGCGAAATTGAGATTTTTTAAGAAATATACAGCTATTTCATGAAGACAGAATATAAAAAATTTGAAATTTTTATGATTCAAATTCTAGAAAAAATTTTATTGCATCAAAATAAATATTTTTTTCAGGTTCTTCACTATGTTGATAAACCAACGACTTTTGTATCACAATACATTTCCTGTGGTGTTTACTTATTACGTGCAAGTGTAATTGAAAGGATTGGTAGAGCGTGCAATTGTTCAGATATGAAGCAAGTGTGTATCTTTATAACTTCATTAAAACAATATCCTGCTAACTATGCATAGTAATAGCAAATCTATTGCTGAAATCAAAGTTTGGTGAAAATTTATATATTTTTGATTTTTCCAGTACCTTATTTTTTATTTGATTATGCTGTAGCTTTCTAGATTTTTTCTGTTTAAAAATTTTTAATTCAACATTCAAATTTCGATGACTTTAGATTTGGTTTGAAACAGAAATTTTTCCACAGATGGCTTCGGAATCCGTTCTCTATGCATTGAACACGAAACGTTGGTGGAGTCAAACAAAAACTGCAGCGTAAGATTTATATTCCAAGAAATAATTATTGAGGACTTTGAATGAAACTTTGTTGTTTTTTTTTTCATGTATTTTAACATATCTTATCAGCATTAATAATTTGCTGTTGATTTAAAGTTAAAAAAAAAGAAAAACATGCAACACTTTGTCCAGTTTTTTTTCTAGTGCAGTACTTTATGCAAATCGTCATTATTTACGTTTATATCATGCTTCCGACCCGTTACGCCTGTGTCATGATAGGGCGGAAATAGTTGGCGACGTTTTTATCGATCCTACTGCTGAGGTTAATTTTTACTAATTTGAACTAATTTTTTTCTTTTTTGTGTTTTACCTAGATTATTATTATTATTATTATTTTTTTTTTTTTTTTTTTTTTATTTGCGTTAATTAATCTTTCCTAGAATTTTCTGTAGAATTCGATAGTACAATGAGGTAGTATTGGTCGAACACATCGTTATTAGGATTATTAGAATTAAGCATTCATTCTCATTTATTATATTGCATTCACCGATGATAATTATTGGGGAAAAATCTGATTGAGTTTGTATTATTTGGTGTGTAAATGGATTCTTGTTGCTATTGTGACTCGGCAAGGACAGCCAATAGGCTTTATTGAATGATACGATATTATATATATTATATTATACAGTAGTAAACAGTAAATGAACAGTATGTGATAAATAATGAAAGAGTATTAACAGTGATCTTCTGCTGAATTGCTCCTCGTGCCACGTTAGACTGTCGAATTGTTGCTATAGATATGTCGATTCCTATCGTCGTAGAACTGTAGCTGCATCGGTGTAGAAACTTTTAGCTAAACTGTTGTAGAAAACACACTGATCCTGCTCCAAATCCGAATCCTTAAAATCCTTTCGAGATTCCTTCTCTTCTCCTGATCTCCAGTGTGTCACCTTTTGATTGACCAACCTGCTTTGTTTATCTGTTAATCGGAGCGTTTTTGCGGAAATATATTTATCAGCTTGTTGGTGCATTTGAAATTATTTTCGCGTTTCTTGATCTTTAACACTTCTTGTTTACATGAATTATATCTTTCGGATTTTTCCGACAGTAGGATATCGCATCTATCGCGAACTTGGATGTTGTAAATCCGAGTACTCCACGACACTCAAACTTAGGTAATTAAACTCCACATTTGAGGGCATCATTGCACTTGCAAGAAAAAGTTACATAATCAGTCGAATTCAAACAATATGATAGTTTCAAATAATTTCGAGATTACGTCTGGACTTTAGTCCTTACAACTTGTAATAAATCATCCAGTTTCTTAACAGTTTTAACTAACATCTATTATACATCAAATTTTTACGAAATAAAATAAGAAAAGAAAAGATAAAATTATTCTAATTATCATTAATATGAACCCTTTTTTCGATTATTCTGACAGCGTCTGTTAATCTGTTTGAAGAGAACTATAGTCAGTTTTAATTTAATTAGGGCTTTCTCGTTCTAGTAATTCATAATTTATAAAAAACTGGAAATATGTCGTATAGTTTTATATAATCTCTGTCATCCCGCGTCACATGTGCAAGTTGAATATGGCATTAAAAAAGCGAAGTTAATTAAAAAACATTTATATCTTCAAGTAATTTTCGGACCTTTTCATGGAATTATTTTTTTTTAATTTTCAAAAGCTTTAGATTTTTCTGAATGAATTTTTATTGCAGATTGATCCAACTGCAAAAATAGGTCCGAATGTGAGTATTGGTGCAAAGGCCAAAATTGCAGCCGGTGTTCGTGTTCGTGAAACTATTGTTCTAGCGGAAGCAGTAATCAACGAGCATGCCTGTGTATTACATTCAGTAATCGGATGGCGCAGTGTTGTTGGCGCATGGGCACGTATAGAAGGTACACCAATTTCCCCAAATCCAAACATTCCGTTTGCTAAACTGGACAATAAACCGTTGTTCAACATTGATGGCCGTCTTAATCCATCATTAACTATTCTTGGTTCCGATGTTCACGTTCCTGCTGAAACGGTTATCCTAAATTCTATTGTTCTACCATACAAAGAACTCACATCAAGTTACAAAAATCAGATTATACTCTGAACAGAAATTTTGGGATTTATTTGTTTCTTATTCAATGATTTTTTATAATTGGTTTGAGTCGTATTATGTTTCATTATAATTTTTACTGCCTATGAAAAATATTGATCATGGGGCTGGTTATGGTTGTAGATAACGAATTCATATCCTACATATTATCATGTCTTGCCTTTATCTTTTTATCATATTTATTGAAATGAATTTTTTGCTGGTCATTCAAGTTCCAGTTCCTTTTTAATTGTTTCCCTTTATTTTAAATCGCAATTTTTCTGGCAATATTAGTAGAATTAATGGAGTGTCTTTTCTTCCTTTTACATTTTTTTCACTGCATATTTTCGATATAAAGATAGGATTTATGTGGCATGGAATACTGAAAGAGTTAATTGATTGCCTATTTAATTTAAAACATAATTTAAAATTCCTTCGTTAACCGTGCCTTTCATTGGTTCGCTGGTTTTATTACTCAAATTAGTCGCAATTTAATTTATTTTGATTCCTGTTTTGTGAAATGCGCTTTTTATCTGTGCAGATGAGCTGAATGTGCTTGTCATCTATGCGAGATCGTGCAGTTCTCGGGTTTTTCCAGTTTTTTACTGCATTAAACTACGTTTGTTGTGAACAGCTGTGATATACTTTTATTTCACTAAATTGTATTGCTCTTCTTAATGGCTTCCTTTCATGTTTTATTTTGTTTTAAGTTTTTTGTTTACTTTTTTTTTTTGTTTTATGTACTACTCTAGTCAATCTCTATGTTATATTTTAACGAAAGCTGAACCATTAGAAAATATTGTGTTGACCGTGCTGAGATAAGGAAGTTTAGAGAGTTTGTTATTGATTGATTTGACAGTTGCTATCCATCACATGCTGCCCGTGATAAATTAAGCAATGGAATAATAAAGTAGTATTGCGTTCTGTTACAATTACTAAAAAAAAAAGTAGTAAAAAGTTCATTTGGATCTGTTCAACTGGACTAACAGGGATCGATGAGATCGATAATCTGGAGAGAATAAGTTGTTTATTGTCGATGAAGTTTGTACCGAAAAAAGGATGAGATAACTTCTTTTTATGAGAAGCACATTAATTAAATGTCGTTTATTTACTATCTCTAATTTCAGGTGCTAGATGAACGAAAACAAGAAATTAAGTGTGAATTCATTTATATTGTGAAAGAGCACGGAAATGCTTATTTTTTTTCTAATGGCTCAATTTTTCTATGCAAAATAACGCTATGAATGATGAAAATACCTCACCTATACAGCAGGGCTACCAAAAATTCTCAGAAAATGATTCAAGATGCAATCATTTATTAGATCTAGCAAATACGATAATGGATTCCATGTCATATTTCTAGAATAGAACCTATCAAGACGTAGTTATCCTCTGAATTTGATTGCAATATAAAAGAATTCATCTTACATCCGTTCTGTGCAATAGTTCAGATTTGAATAGAATGAGTCATATTTTCTGCTCTCTTCTGTGGTGAATAATGTAACAATTTGTTTGAAGGGGAATTTAGCTGTCCTCTGTCATCGATTGGCCCTTGACAACTGAATGATCGATAGATATCCCGCGTGAAAAATGATCGATTTGTCCGATTCGCAGGCGTGAAGTTTTTTAAATGAATAATTTTGGCGGGAAATAGTGGCGATAAGCGTATCGGAAGAGAGGAACGGTCGCTAATCGAAATTTAGTGCCGCAGCTTATTTGCGTCAGTCTCTTTGCCATTCGATTGGTTTCTCTATCAAACTTTCCACTCGTTTATTTATAATTTCAATTGTATTTTTGCAATGGATGGAAGAATGTCAACTGATTCCAATCGATGTCGATGAATCATACAATGTTGTGCGAGTCAAAGGATCTTCATTCAATGCTATTGAAACTTCTAAGATGAAAAGACGATTCTGATGTGTACTCCAGAATGTCTGGATGACGACATCTCGAATTAATGTGTACTTTTTGCACGTAGTCAAGGAGGCATACAGACAACGATGTGTAGGTTATGCATGTATATGTGTATGTCGCTAAATATGGATTTGTAAAGGAGGCAAGAGATGACAGTGAAGCTTTCTGTTCCTGCAAACATTCAAAGTTGCACGTTCACGCCTCCTTCACTCACACCTCTCGGCTCGCTTCGTCGACCGAACAGAAGGAAATTTTGCTACAATCCGTCTGATCGCTTCTGTACCATTTCTTTGCATAGTCTTTCAGGGGGAATCTTGGCTGTTGATGAATCAGCGGCCAAGATTCCTCCCAAAATGTATGCCATCAGAAATAGTCTGTTGAATATGATACATTGTTTCAAATTCTTCGAAATTTTTGTGTTTGGTATTCAAAAATTCAGATGAATCGTGAATTCATTATTAAACTAAAGTATTGTTCCTTTTTTACTAATTTATATAAATAAAAATCAAAATTTATCGTTGCTGTTATTTGACATGTAACTTTGCAACTTCTTTACCGATTGCTTTCAAATCTTGGCACAACGTTGCATTCGAATAGGCGCATATTTAAGAATTTCGGAGATTTGAGATTTTGAACAAATGAACATTTATATTTTTATTTCTATAGACGTGATCGATCCAGCTAATTTGATTATTAATTTCTTTCTCGCAATGTATAGTTTGAGAATATTATAAAATTGGAAATAAGCTTACGATGAACAAAAGGAAGAAATCTAATATTTTTGCATATTTCCGGAACATTTCCTGCTCATAACTTTGACGATATGTGTTTAATCATTTTCGAAATAACAGAAAAACGCAAATTTTTTTCAATCTCCAAAAATTGTTTTAATTTCACGTTTTGGTCCGAATAATAAAAAGAAATGCAGATTTTTTAAATCCAGATGTGAACTAAGACATAAGTGTTGTTTTGTCCAAATGATGAATATATTTATAATGAGAATATGGGACCGCGGGAACAAAGATTTTCAAAATCGACCGTATCAAAAAAGACCGTAATAGGATAAGTTAGATAAGGGGACTGTAAGGCGGAATTATAGGTTGATTTTAGACATATCTAAAAAGTAATATCGTTTATACTTATTGGATATTAGAAAGAATCAGCCAGACAGGAGCAGAATTTAGGCCTAGAGATAAGACGTAATTGTATAGGGGCAACGATTATTCGATTAGTTCATGTCATAAACGGAGAGAAAACAAAACAACCATGTTGCTTCCTGTCTCTTCTTTCCAGACTTTATTTTTGAGAAAGAGAAAGAGAGAAAAGAGAGGAGAATGAGGACAATAGAGTGCTACGCACATCTCATATATTATTCATATTTAGTACTTTCGCTTCTTTTCCTGTCTCTCTAGTATTTCCATTTCTATGCCCTTGAAAGATCACATTTCTTTCTTTGCACATATTCTTCTTCTGATAACTCTCAGGACTGTTCCATTTTTTGTTTTTCCTTCTTTTTTCCACTGCATTATAGTTATTTTTCGTGAAAATCATTCGTATTGTTCACAAATTATGCAAAATACTGGAAAAATATCAACAATTAATCGTCACTCGTTATAAATACTTTTAAAAATGACTCGCTTAATGCCTTTGAAATAGAATTTTGGCTCATTGTCATCATAGACAGGGGAATAAAGAAGATTTCTTTTGAATTCCCATTTGTTAATCTTTTCTAACAATGTCGCAGACCTTTTGCTTGTTCAATCTAGATAACTCAGCATAAGTACATTGTGTAATATTTGTATTCGAATACAAAATAAAAGGCAAAAACTCTCCCAAATTCTCCATTATTCAAATTTGATCACATATAAGGAAAAAAATCAGATGCCTAATACTTATTTGATAAATAAGTATTAGTTATCTAATACATCTTTTTAGTGACCCTGAACTGATAAATAATTCTTTTCCTTCTTTTACTTGAAGAAAAGCTATTATGTCTGAAGATCTCGAATTTCCAAAATTTTTGGAAATTTTAGTATTGTTTATTATAATCGTCTAATTTTAAAATGAAATAAACTATCTCACTTCAATCTATTTTATGAAGAAAATAGCCAAATTCTTGCATTTCTGCAAGAAACAGAATCTATTCAAAATTATTCTTGCTTTCTGGAAAAATGAGAAGTTCAGTATAAATAATGAGGAAGGATGAGAATTCTAAATCTTAGCAATTTAGTCTTTGATTACTGAATTGTTTGTGAATTTGACGGTTAACATATGAATATGTAGTATGGTGGATGTTGGAAAAATTTTTGCTGATTTAGAGTAGAGTCTCATTATCACTTTTTTTTTTAAGGAATAGAAAGAAAATTGAGACATTAATGAATCTCAAGATATTGTTAAATTCATTATGAGAAAAGTATAAGTACAGAAATTATAAGCCCAGTAAATTTTAACATTAGGCCGAATGGATAAACAATTTCCAGCCTAGTCTTTCTATTTTATTTTATCATTAATTTACAAATTGGCTCAGCGATCCACTGAAAAGATTTTTGTTTGCTTGAAGATTTTAAATCATTTATTTGAATGATATTTCATAGAAGAAAGAATGAGTAAATACAACATTAGCTTAACTTTCCAAACAATAAACTTTGCCTTTACATTTGCAACAATTCTTCCATCCATAATGCATTTTGCTTATTTTTCTTGTTTTTTTATTTTGTTTTATCATTTGTACATTTTCCTGCACTTCCTATTTGTTCAACTGTTTTACTCTCCATTTGTTCATTACGAGAAAAGTTTATTTTTGTTCATTTGTTACTTATTTGTTTGTAATATTATGTGTTTCATTATGTAATGTCTATGTTCTCTTCTATAGCATCAAGAAAGGATACTGAAACAAGCGAGAAAAAGAGATGAATACAAATAAGACGTTGTTTTTCATAACATTATTTTTCAAAACACTGAAGAATCCTAGAAAAATAATTATTGAAATCATCGCAGCGAAAAAGTTGCTAATGAAAGCTGAGGTAGTTAAAAAAATATTTTAAAAATCAATGAAATCTGCAATTTATTGTTGTGTTACTTGCCTTCCTGCTAAATATCATCGCAGCTGCATGATATTGGCTAAGGATTTTAAATTTCTATTCATTTTTTTAAAATTAACAAGAATGTTTGTTTCCATAAGTTATAATAATGTTGCAACATCAGCCCAAATTATACTCTATAATTGTTGTGTTGGAATTCGTAAAATTTGCATGTATGTCAGATTGTGTGTTTTACATCGATTCTTAAATTTTAAAAATTTACATTCTGTGATGTAAAATAAAAAAGTTATAGAACAGATAGAAAAAATAAAGAGCATAGTATCTGTTATCTTGTTGAATAATTACACTTTTTTTTTTTTTTGTTTTTTTGAAATTCTTCTTATTTGGTAAATCATATTAAATAATAAGAACTAAAAAAAGATAAAGCAAGGTTTGATTACTCAACAGAAAATTAATAAGTCTTCAGTTTTACGGGGGATCATTTGCTTTACCGTTCATTTTTGCAGTAGTTTCGATCATTTGCTTTACAATTCATTTGTTTATGTCATTTACTTGTTTATTTACTGCCGAAGATGAACACTATGTATGTATTGAATGACTATTAGTTTCACGTGTTCATCAGTTCGTATGTCATCACTAAGCCTTTACAATGTGTAATATTTCAAGTTCTTTAACTATATTTTATTGACTTTATAGTTACGGAACTTTTCGGATGTTAATTACTTCTGTGATGGAGGGGAATATCGATGATTATTCTGCAAATGTTGTTATTAATTAAGCAGTTTGGACATTTTAATCATTTTTTTTTTCAATTATTTCGTTATTCTAATTCCCACCTTCATTCAGTTTTAATTTACACTATTAAATGAGATATATTGATCATTTTCATTGAAATGTATGCTCAGAGATTTTTATATAGTTGAATTTTCTATCAACTTATTATTTAAGAATTGTTGAAAGAGAAGCCGTAAGTGGATTCAAACATTAGGTGGAACAGTTAAATAAATGATTTTTGAATAACTTTTTTTGCATATTGCACTGAATATTTCAGTCTTCATCGTATTCTGTGCGTTACGTCGTGATATGTTTTTTTACAGTTTCCATAAAACTAACGATTAAAAAAAATTACTTAGTTGTATTTTAGCAGTCCGTAAATGGATTCACCAAGACGATTTTCATCCGACAAAGGTTTGCATTTATTCAACATTTTTCAACTTTTGCAGTAAGAAATATAAAAACTCATTTCTTCCACAAAAGAATCTGGAAGTACGGAACAGCATGGGAAAATATTGCACTCTTCGATAAATTATAGCTTTCAATAAAAAAGATTTTTTGTTTTCATTTTTTGTAATTCCTGCATTCAAAATAAATTCAAGATTAGGCCAATTTATGATAACCAATTATTGCTTGTCACAGCCAAGAGTAGTCTCATTTGCTGAATAATTGCGCCTGAATGAGTTGTCTAATATGTAGATGTGTCGATATTGCAACATGTCGCATACTCATATCATTTTATAGAATGTTTTTACGAGATATAAATAAGAAATTGAAAATTCCAATTAGTCGAAGTACTGCAGTAAATATTATAATTATCGTATTATTTTATTTAGATAAGTAATTAAACAAAATCTCTTTTAATGAGACGAAGATAATGATGGCTTATGAACTTGAAAATGTCTCGTCGATTGACATATTAATGTCATCGTCGTTTCAGCGTGATCTTCTAGGGTGTTGGTTACCACTCAATAGTACACTGTTGTCGCCCTATTGCTTTAATTAACCCTAATAATGCCAGTAAATATTACGAGGACTTCACTTATCGATTTTGATTATTTATTTCAATCAATTTATTCGTTATTCCATTTTAATCAATGTGTGCGCGTGTGGGTGTAGACGGCTGTATACATGATATAACATAATAAGTTTCTTCCCCCTCTTTCAACATATCATGTGATGATCAAAATTCATTCTCTTGATGTTGTTTACTTAGTTTCATCATAATGGAGGTAAAGCTGCAGCTGTAAGCTACCTACATATTTTTGTTGTTTTATTTTTTAACAGCTCAAACTTTTATATTGAGTAGTTTCTGATTAATCTGGTCCGATGAACGATCCGGCCATTTGAGCCATTTCAGCTTTGTATGATGTCCATTGTAGACATACATCAGTTATTTTTACTACATTAATTACAAAAATTTGATTGAAATTTCAAGTAAATTAATTAGAAAATTCTTATTCTATTGCTGTAATGCGTATGAAAAAGTATGTATGTGTGCGTTCACTTTGCCATTTTTATTTTAAACGAAAATTTATGTATCCGGTGCACTCTTACTGTTGCCCGTTGCTCATTCTCCAGTGAACGGCGATATTACTTTACTGTTCTGATTTATATGATTTACAGAATTCCATGTACATGCCCCCACCATGCTGTTCATGCTTTCCATTCTTTCGACGTAAGCTTTGTAATTTTTTCTTTTTTTTAAAATTTTTTAAAATAATCACTATTACAATATATAGTATCCCAAACAATCATTTCTCATGGTTTTCAAAAAATAACATTTAAATGTTAAACAAATCCCAAAAAATTATTTATAATAGCTAATCATTATCAAAGCATCAAATGAGAATTTTGAGATAATTTTAAAAATGAGTACAATATGAATAATTCTTCTGGAAAGAAAGAGAAATTAAATTAGCTCTTTGATTTATCTCCTTGTTATCTTCCTGAATTTAACTTTATACTTGTAGAGGAGGGAATTCACATGATAGAACCTGTCTTACCATTATTATTACGATAATTCTTACTTTTGTGGTGATAAATTGCAAATATGAGGAGAACAGGCGATGATCATATTGATCTTCTAGCATTCTGTCTGTCCGCATGATAATTGTCTGTATGTCAAATAATCAACAAAAAGAAAATTGAAATGTCAATAATGCATCAAATGAATAGTTCCCCATCTTCTCTTGTCATCTAATCATACTGTTAATTCTGTCTGACAGCATTGCCATGTTCCGCAATCACTACGTCATCGTTAAATGCTTCATTGTTCATTTTTGGACCTCTTAATCAAGCATCATTTGATAATCAGCTGTGTAATCATCATAGTTCATCAGCGCATTCTTTATTATTTCTATAATTCACAGTTCAGTTTGAGAATTCCTGTAGTACATCTTATTACTGTTCTAGTCAACACTATTTGCTGTAGTCATAATACGTTTATTCGCTGAAAGAGAAAATATTCTAAAAGAAATAATATTGAATACTGGCATTTACCCTAAGAAGGCAATCAAACAAGTATCAAACAGCTTAATTCGAGAACATGGAAACAATAAATTAAGTCCAAATCTGAAACTAACTTTATGCGGAACTGATTATTACCTATATAATTTATGTTAAATTAAACATATTGTCTTTCTTTTTTTCTCAGAAAAAATTACATATTATCAATGGACATATATGCATCACATACTGGTCTAAATCCAGTTTCAGATGAACACGATCAAATGCAGAAGAAGACATTCACCAAATGGGTCAATTATCATCTTGAAACGGTTAGTTTTAATTCATTCACCTTATTCCTATAATGTTTGATTTTATTTTCTTTTTTTTTTCTTTTTTCGATGATGCATCATTTTTGTCTTGCAATAATTGTGCTTATCAGATGATATATCACATTTGAATAATGGATAACGGCATGGTTGACCATTGGATAAAATTGTTTTATCAAATAATAGAAAATTCCTTGAATTCCTTTTAAATTTTAAATTCTGTCCATCATTTCTTCAATTTTCTTTAATTAAATTCCCAATATACTTCTCATAAATCTGATTTAGCTTCTTAACTCGCAAAATCTCATTACTACATATCTCAACATTAGTTGCGTGACTCTGATAATTGCCAGATGGCTGATATATCATAATTCTTGAATGGGACAAAAAATAACCCTTATATTTTTGTACGTTTATAAAGATAATATGGATAATGAAGATTAATTCTATTATTATGTTGCTGAATAAGAATTCAGTTATTATTGAAAAATCTCATAAAAATTCAAACCACTGAACTAATTTTAAATAAATTTAAATAGTTTTAGGATCATCCAAATCATCTTTCACTGATAATGTTTTGCACTCCGAAAGAAATTGAGATGAAATTCTCCTGATATTAATTATCGGAAAATCTGAATCCTAATAAATCTTCAATAAAAATTATGTTGAAAAGGGAAATTTCACAAGGTCAAAAGAAGCTGTCTTTCTGGTAGGAAAATGATTATTTGTCAAGGTATCTGCTCAAGTATTCTGAATAATTCAGAACTTTTTTTAGACCCATTCTGATTTCAATCGAAGTATAAAACATGACTACATGTTTTTCTATCAGTAGTGCTGTAATTTAAAAATTAAGCGGATATGAATAATGAACTTCTACGTAGATTACCATGAAATTTGATCTATTATTAAACATTTCTTCCTCTTCACAAGCATGCAAAAAGCATTCATTCGCTTACGTTTTCTCTTCGTCCTTGTGCCAATTATTATGTGAGAAATGAGTCGTATCTTCTGATATATTTCATTGAAAAAACTCCGCTCGCAAACTCTGATATATTTCGTCAATTATAAATTCATCATTCTTCTGTAGTTATTGTAATACGAATTTGAATGCTCACTATTTGTGTCAAATTTTAAGAATAATTTGTACAAAACAGTACAAAATCGTACACTACAGATTTTCAAACTCGGAAAATATTCTCACAAAGCAAAATTTAAATCCATTTTAAAATCGATTGAATTTCAAAAAAATTCATGTTGAAGGAATACTACATGTAGATCCTATCTAAATGAAAGAATAAATCTTTATCCATCGAAATTAAAGAGAAGAATTGGAAAAAATTTTTTTGAAAAGTTCTTGTAAATTTCGGGAACATTTCGCTTGAATTTTGGTGCCTAGCATCATTCTCTTTCTGTTCTGTTGAATTTTCATTCTTGCTTGTTTATTTTATTGGAATTTTTTTATTTTTCTTGTAAGTCAATAATAGTCCGTTATCAAAAACAATTTTTAAGAAGAATTAGAATAAAATCTTCGAAAAATTCCAAATAAATTTTTAAGAAAAATCCAAAAGATTTATTCTGTTTAAACTTTAAATTTGTGAATATTTTAGTAAGATGAAAAAAGCAAATAATTCTTTGTTCAAATAATTTTCCTTTGACATTCCTTTTGAAATAATAGAAAACAGTAATACAGAAGAAACTGCTTAAATTTTCGAGTAAATAATATTAGTTGTGGAAAGTGGAATTGTAAATCTTCCCGTTAATAAATAATGTCGGAAATAAATGGTAAATAGTTGAATTTTCTACCTGCGATACATTACGAATTTCATTGACATTTGGCGATGCGGCAGTTTTCTTGTAAATTGTATTGACTAAATACAAGTTCTTTAATCCGAACTATCAAGAATCTATCAACTCATTTATTTGAAATTGCACTCATCTATTTGGAAGTTCAATTATAAATAGTTTTCAGCACAAGTCATAACAATAGTAATGGAAATCGTTATCAGTTTAATTATATCTAATGATCTCTATTTATAATAGGAAAACTGATGAAACAATGCACTGAGTCGCAGCTATTTGCATTTGCAAGTATAGCAAGGAAACGAATTTGTTTGAAGATTTGCTACGATTTCATTTAATATGGCATAAAAAACAACAACACTTTCATCTCTTTTCTACATTGTTACCAATTGATGAAAATTAGAATGAATATGATATCTCATTCACATAACAGTATGACACATATCCATAATGTAAAATGATGGCTACAAAAGTAATGGCAAAGTGTTGAATTTTACTTCAAGAATTTCTAACTGAAATATGAGTATATCTGCAGTAACTATCCAACAAATACTTTTCGTGCATAAGTTCATGTAAAAGCTCATATTAAACTTGATAGATTACGACAACAAAAATTGTTTTCAAACATTGAACTGTTCTGTTTATTCATTTCGTTGATATCCGTACGCGTGTCTTTTATCTTGCCTGATAATTTCGGCACATGTATTGCGCCTTTCGACATGATCATCTGGCACTATCCTGTAATAAGCTGTTCAGATTATCATCTTGAAGACATAAAATTTGTGTGGTAAAATATGATCAAACTAAACCTTGTTCATCAAGGATTAGTAAAGTTTTTTATAAAATAATCTCTTCAGCACAGTTCATCAGAGCTGGTGGAAGACCTATTTGAAGATCTCAAAGATGGCGTGTTATTATGTCATCTTATCGAAGTTCTTACCGGTGAAGCATTGGTATGTCTTTATGTTCCTGAATATTCGATTATATAATAAGAGAATGATCAAAAACCTATTGTAACCCAGTTTCTCAAAAATAGATATCAATTATGCTTTTGTGAAGAAAGTTCCGATTCATTATAAATATAATGAATCTGATGAAAATTAAAGATATGAAATTATGCGAATGAAATTCATGGTTTGGTCAGTGCAATCTTTTTCTTATTCAGTGCTTGATAGCACTGTGAAATGAATAAGAAGCAAATTAAAAGGAGATAAAATTTCACACTATGCTGAAATTCATTTTTAAATCAGCATCATCTTAGAATCTTTGAGAAGGCAAATTGATTTATCGATTGAATTTTGAAATCTTTAACACTAATAATATCTGCTCGTCATGTATTCTTGAATTTTCGGAGATTTTTAAATGAAAAACCAATGAAATTTCAAAATTTTTAGCCAGTTAATAAGGCGAAAGAATCAAAACGGGTACACCATATCAGCAATTTAACAACAGCATTAATGGCTTTGCGACGTCGCGGTCTTGATTTGGTCAACAATAATCCAACAGATATAGCCAATGGAAATCCTCGAATAATTTGTGGTCTCATTTGGCAGATGATTCTCCATTTCCAAGTAAAAAAACCTAGTTTTATGAAAATTCCTGAAAAAATGTTCTATTTGCCAAGTGTCTTTCAATTGAATTTAAAAGTATGTGATGACTCATTCTTTCTTTTTGCACATAAGTTCTTACAGATTGAAAACAATGTTCAATTGTTGAAAGAATGGGGATTTGAACTAGAATTGGCTAACAGTCCATCAACGTCTAACATTGAAAACGGAAGTAGTCCTTTCAACAAATCACCATACCAATTACATATTGGACGTCTGAAAGTGCCTGTTGATCGTGTAGTATTACGATGGGTAAATGCGCAGCTTGCAAGGTATTTCAAAAATTGATTGATTTTTTCAAAGCATTTTTTTTTTCTGTTCGTATATTTGAATTGGTTCAAAATGATTTTTGGTCAGTCTTAATTTGAACAAGAAAGCGAAAGGCAAATGTTTCAAAATTGCAAATTTTGCAAATTTCCGTAGATGAGATAATTTGAGAAAAAAAATTGGAGGACGCAAAATCGAACGAAGAAGTCCAGAAGTATGACTGCGATCAAAAAAATAAAAGGAGAAGTAACTCGAAGACAGTGTATCGAAAATTGAGTGAAACATATATATAATATCTTTTTAGACCTTATAACATAAATCTGACTGATATGGATAAAAGTTGGCGTGATGGGATTGCTTTCAACGCTCTGATACATCGCATAAAGCCCGAACTGATTGACATGGATATCGTACATCAAAACACTCCAAAAGCGAATCTTGAACAGGTTAATAAAATTTACGCAGTGAATTTGCAACGTAGGATTGAAAATTGGAATTTTAAATCTTTTGAAACTAATAGTAATTCATTCCTCTATAAATTCCTTTAATTCTCAATATTACATTAAGTGTTCATTTCTTAATGCATTTTTGCTTACAACTGATCCTACTACTCATAAGCATGAATAATAGTAATAAGAAAATTTCAGGCATTTCGACTAGCAAAGGAACATTTGCATATACGACCATTATTAGATGTAGAGGATATGTTGCATGATAAATCAGATAAACGATCTGTGATTACCTACGTATCACAATTCATTCGTACCCTAAAACACCTCCGACCGATCGCTACATGTCCAATGATTGAAGAGCATTCATTAATTTCCTGGATGGAAGATACCTTGAACATCTTGAGGTCTTCTATTGCTGTACCACTTTATGATCAGTATCAGGTAACTGTGAAAATTCGTTTTGGCAAATTGCTAGCTTAAAATATAATCGATAGCTACTGATTGATTACCATGCACGGTTGAAGATATCTCGAGCATCTTAAGGTCATTTAATGATACTGAAAAGTTTGAAATTAGTATTTTTTTTCTACAGAAATTGTATTTATTAGGCATTGCTTATGTAACTATCGTCTAATTTTCAACATTTTTCATTCTGAATTTTAAAAATGTAACCGCCATCATTTAACACAGTACATAAATTTTTGCTAAAATTATTTATTTGAGCTTTATTATAACAGCTGTAACAGGTATATTATTTGCATTAAATTCAATTCTTAATTACGTATATATTGCAGATTTATCTATCATTACGAAAACAATATTTTGAGCATCGCAGTGCGTACTATTCACTTCGCGAACATGCCAGTAGATTACCAGAAAGTGAATGGAATCAGATTGAGGCCAAGTAAGCTTACACTTATTGTTAATATAAAAATCAAGAAGACTTATTAAATATCATTTTGCAGCTCAAGAGCGTGAAAGGAAGATGTAACCATTGGCTGATTTGAAAAATCAATACATTTATCCTTCTAGTGAAAGCATAATTCTTAGAATCAAAATTCTTGGCGAGTTCAGATTTGCATAGATATTTACTAATTTGACAAAAATATATTGAAGCCTGAATAATAATAGGAAAGAACATTCATATATAACACTGTATATTTTGCAGAAATATTCTGATTGCAGTTTTGATTGGAAAAATCCCATTCATTTCCCGTTTTTATTGATAAAAAATAGCATTTTAATGATATGTGATAAATGAATTAAGTAAAATCGATATCCTTCTATCCTTTTGATGTTTTATTTTTGTTGATGTATTTCAGACTCACATTATTAATTGAAGTGAGCTTAGATCTTTTTTAGATTTATGAATAGAAGTATTCATTTCATTTGATAAAGTGTTGTTCGTTACTTGAAGTTTCAATAAGCCAAAAGTGACCGGAACAAAATGTTGGTTAAAAGCTTAGAAATTTAGTTTCCTATGAGATAAGATTGTACGTATGGCTAATATTGAAAGTAAATTAATAAACTAAAATAAAAGAAATGAGTGATTTTTATAAAAAAGCAGTTTTAGTTGTTGAAACAGTTCTCCAAAAAAGGTACCACTTTAATGATAGTTGATAAAATACTACCTGAATACTATAAACATGACCACCAGAATAAAGTCCTCATTGCTTGATTTTGCTAATTACCTTAGCATCAAATAGTTTGGAAAATTGTTTAAATCAGGCAGTTTCGTAAAACTATGGTTTTTATAGTTACTAACAAAAATGAAATTCATTTCTTGAAAATTTTTCACAAAAATACTGTTATTTCTCTATTTGTGTATATTTGAAATCAGTCTTTAAAATTAGAAATGGAATATTTTATATTTTACGGCATATAACTTCCTGTTACTTTTATTGCGTGGCAATAAAAATTCTGGTGACAAACTGAAATGAATTTACATTTCCAAAATAGCTTTGGAAAACAATTTTTGTAGAACAGAAAAAAGAAAGAAAAAAGATATTGGCTTAGATGAAGGTAAACTGAATTAAGCATCCGTTACTTTCAAAAATCGCTGCTAGTAAATAGATATACAAGTACTGCCATAATTGGATGATCGGTTCTTCTAATCGAAAGCCTTAAACATTTCACGCTTTCATTCTCTTACTTTAAGAGCTTTTCAAAATGTTACCTAGCACTCTTAATCACAATTTCAAGATAAATGATTTTGATCTTAAATATTCAAAAGTTTTCGCGGAAAATAAATGTTGTAGAAATATCATTTGCAGCTGGAAAAGGATCAGAGATCTATTGGAAGATTGGAGTCATAGGCTAGAAGGTGAACTACCTGGTAAATTGTCTGAATTGGTGCAATGGTTGTGTATCTCAGAACAAATAATACAAAATCCAGTGGACATACGGGTGAACGATGCACAGTTGTCATTGTCCAATATCAATGAATCAATTAGCCATCATAAGGTTTCTAAATTCTTCCAATATAGACAAGTGCTTTTTTTGCATACTTTTTATACTAAAATTACAGCTATATCCTAACAACAGTAAGTAAATAAATAAATATATTATTTTTTTTATCATTATTATTATTAAATAAGTAAAACCAATTCAAAAACTAGAAGCTAATTCAGAAAAAATAAAATAAAAGATCAATTCAAAACAGCAGAAAAAAAAAAAAAAAAGTAGTTTACTATTTTACGTTCTCTTCGAGTTTTGATTATGTTACGTTTTGAATATCTAATCTTAATTTTTTTTTTCCCTATGTTTAGGCCTTGAGCTTGTGTTTGCAAAAAAAAACGATTTTTTTTGGATATGAATCGACCATTTTTTTTTTTTTTTTTTTTTTTTTTTTTTTTTTTTTTTTTTTTTTTTTTTTTTTTGTTTCCTTCTTTTAAACACCAGCTCCTTTCTTTTGTAGCTTGTTTGTTTGTTTATCGTTTTGAGTTTGTTTATGATTTTTTTTAAAGCGCATTTTCGATTTTGGTTTCGAGAAAAGAATTATTTTGTTTTTGTTTTTTAATTGTCATTTTTTGATATATAACTTACTTTCAAATTTCGTTGAGAACATTCGAGTTTGGTTAGATATCTTTAGACAAATATTCGTAGGTAACAAAAGTCCTTAAATAGCCTTTCGAGACATTTACGCCTTCATCGTGTGCTTGTGTTAAGGAACATTTTCTACAGATTCACTTCTCGGAATTTCCTTACCGATCGGAACAGTTCCAGTCCATCTATCTTAGCCGACGAGTAGACGAACGCGAAGTTGCCGTTGAATTGTTAGAACCGTTAAAGATTCGATTCAACATTCTAGCAAGTACAACCCCTTGTCGTTTGCAATATCTTTATCGAATACAAGCATACTATCAACTTCTTTCTGATGCAGACGCCTTGAATCAGAAGATGGAACGCTGGAAATCTAGTGATTCAGCTACTGCTATTCAAAAGTCCATTAAAGAATACAAGGTATTCTGAGTTTTCGTGAAATTCACTTTTCTATTTCTTATTTTTTAAATTTGTTTATAGCTTCTGACCGTATTTCTGTTTCAAATATTTATTCATTTGAAGCTGATCTGAATTCATTTTTCAAAATTTTAGATGGAAGCAGACAGCGCTCCAGCGAAGAAATTCAGAAGACTTCTTACACGTATAAAAGAAGTTTATAGTGAAAGTATTGTTTTTTTTGTTTCTTTTTTTTTTTTTCTTTTTTTTTTGTCTGTCCTTCTTAGAAACTTGTCAAGATCGAATGAGTAAATTGAATGGGAAAAGTTGTAGCAGACTGTTAAAGAAGTCGAAATTTTCATTTTTACATTATCTTCTTTTGCATATTCTCTTTGGATTAATATGGATTGCTTTCCACTTTTTCGATTTCATCGAAACATTTATAACTGTGTTGGTCTTATAAGTGCCATCGAAAATTACAGATGTTTGAGTTGCTGTTTCCAACAGTTGTAGATCTTTGAGTTCCGTCTTTACTTAAAATCTGAATTGATCCAAGCAGTTTTTCTTTTTTTTTTTTGAATTTTAGCTTCCGCAGAAGAAAGTGATTGCGTTATGAAGCAATGCGAAGATACATCATTGGAAACCGTAGAAAAATTTCAGCAACTGAAACCGCATCTGGAAGAACTTTTCAAATTTTGGCGTGAATTTGAAAATACTGTCGCTAAGGTTGCCCAAAATTATTTAAGTTTTGAAAGTTCAGTTTAAAAACGAGAAATCTAAAGAAAAATTTGAATTTCGAATTTTTCTGTGATTTCAAATCTTAACTGTTGGGACTTTTATGGAAACTCTTCAGTTTTTTTCTAGATTGAAGAAAGAATCACACGTTCGGAGCGGGAGAAACGCAATCTGGTCGATGAAAATGGCAAAGAGTTGTTGCGACACTGCGAGAAGATTCACGATGACATCGCTAGATTTGCAAATGATCAAGTACAACAAGTTATCAGCAACCGTCTTTCTGAACTGAAAAGGCGTATAAACGACATAAATCGAGTATATTCTTGAATACTTCTTGAATTTTGCAATATATATACTTTAAATTATTGTACAAGACACAACTTGGTTTTTGTTATCCGTCATTTCGATACTTACTTAATTTATGGAATTCAATAATTTATGATATTTTCTGGATAGCATTTGACCGATTTGCAGGTTTTCTTTTCCTCTGTATCCTACAAATTTCGCTACTTTGTTGGTATTCTTTTATTGTGGAATTGCAGAAAATTCCAACAAAAGCGGCATTGGCTCTTCAAGGAAATACATTATCGGAAAAACGAACCAAGATTATATTACCAAGTGGTGAAAATATTGCTGCTCCGGCATTAGATAAACAAGACTTCGGACACAGTCTTCTTCAGAAGTGGCTTATCATGGCTCGCCAACAAATGTCCATTGTTGTCACTGATTCGAATACTTTAAAACAAGCGATTAATCAAGTGGCGGTTGGTACTTTTGGATATTATTATTAAGATCCTTATAATTTTTGGAATAAATAATTTCACTATATAAGATTGTTATAATTTAATTAGTTTTGGTTTAAAAATTTACGGCACTGTATTATGCTATGTGCGCAGCAGTAACATGGTGATAATAGTAACTGGTATTAATTTTTTTTTTTACGTTTATCATTTATTATTTGCTTTAGAATTGTCTTCGCGAAGTTCAAGGAGTGGAAAATGAACGGATGGCATTGCTGAAGACACGTGCTGCAAGCGGTGAACAAAATATAGGCGAATATCGCAAACTGCGTTCCGACTTGCAAATTCTATTGCAACATATGAAGAATGTTCAACCTTTGTTTTTATCATTTGACAAAAGTTACAGTAATCTTCTGAATCGGCTCAATAACCAAGTGTGGATTTTTTTCTTCTCAGACTCATATTATCTGATTCTTGAGCAAAATCTTGATTGCAGATATGACTTATGACTAGCATATTTTAAATGCATTTTCTAAATCACTGAATAAATTATGATTTTATTTGATCATTGTCTGATTTTTCAACTGTAGTTTTTTCCGTGAATTCAAAGTTTTCTAGGGCGATGAAAGCGAAAGTGAGGAAAATAAGAAACTTGATGTAATTAGTCACATGACATTCTTATTGGAAACTTTATCACGAAATGAATATAGAGAATGGATCGATTGTGACTATTTGCAGCATCGGCTCGATGAATTAAAGCACAGAATGAAGGTTCAATAATTTTGCCGCATAATTTTTATCTAGACGTTTATTGCATTGTAATAAATTATAGCGAAAAATTTGAAATAGGTGATATCTAAAATATATAGCTTGCCATATTTCATAATCATTCTGATCGAAGTGAAAAGTAAGTTTAAAGCGAACTTATCAGAAATTTTCAAAAAAATTAAGCTTAGTGCTCATACTATTTAACATGATTCAGACTGATATTTTCTCTTCATCTAATGCTATTAGTACTATTATTTCAGAAATAAAAAGCTATTGTGATGTAATAATTTTAGCTGGAAAATATAAGACATTTAGTTCACTTCACTTTTTAGTACTTTCCTTAGTTTTATATCAGTAATTATAAATTCACAATTGGAATAAAGTGTATGTATTTTGTAAGTGCGCAAAAATTCTTAAACTAATTTTTTTTTTTTTTTTTGGAAAGTAAAAAGGGCGAGTTCCTTGACGCTCGGTAATATTTCATTAAATCAGTTTCCTTCAAGGTTCGAAGATTAATAATTAAAAAAAGTGAAAATAGCCCTATCAAAGTAGTTTCTTTTTTTTTTCTTTTTTTTAATTTTCTTTTCTTCCAGGAAAAAAAAGAGCAACTTCTACAGTCGACAGAATTATGCAGAATTGCGGTGATTTTTTTTACTATGAAATTGATTTTTCCAATTCGGAATTGCCGTTCTATCCCTTAAATTAGTCTCTTTTAGCTTAAATCTAATTTAAATAAAATTTGAAAAATTTATGTCAAAATGAAAGAAGTTTTCAATTCAAAAAAAAGGAACAGATTTTAAAGATGTATATTTATGCTGAATATTTTTAAAATTTGAATTCCTTAAGGATTAAGGCTTTTTACTGTCCTTAAGGGTTTTTCGCAAGTTTTGAAACAATTGGATATAATTGTTGCTTTGAGTATTATTTAATCGGGGAATAAGTGGAATTTTCGGATTTTTACACGAATTTTCTGCATGGAAAATTTCGTCAGAATATTAAATATGCTGGCAATAACTTTTGAAATGAAAAAATTTCAGCAAGAAGAGCAATTTATTAATTGTCATAAGTCCCTTCTCTGATAAATAATGTAAAATATAGGAGTAGGCATCAAAACAGTTCTTCGCAAATAATTTATTAGTAGCAGTGATAGTCTGAATTCTTTTGGATCTTTCCCCACTGCATCTCTTTCCTCTATTTTTGGACATTATTGATTTTAATTTCTTTTTTTAAAATAAAATTCTTGGATGGCGAAATGTCAGACATTCATTCATTTTCAGACATCCATTTATTTTTTTACACTCTCTTTTGTTCTTTTCCATTCGAAACTAACTTTTACTTGAAAAACTTGTGCTTTATAATATATAGGGAAGTAAAGTAAGGAAGAGAAAGGAAAAAGGGGAAAAAGAGATTTGAGATGATTATTTCTAAGGCTGGAAAATAATAAAGACTGTTTACTCGGCATGTTACAAAAATGGATGTGAAAGCATGAACAGCCCACGAGAGATATCTTCATTAGTGAGACCTATTATCTTATTTTTGGGACTTCAATTTGATTAATTATCAAATAACTCTCGAATTTTTTTCTAGAATTTGGTTTTAGATTTGATTTTATATATCTTTTTTTTTTTTCTTTTTTGCTGTTTATGAATTGTTCTTTTGAACATCTGTTACAAAATATTTGAAAAAGAAATTTCTTTTTTAAAGTTGTCTATAATTTAACATTGATAAGTCATCTGCTTTTTCACAGTCAGCTGTTGGAATTGAAAAACTTTGAAAAAAATTGAGATCTTGTCTTCATCCTAATTTCATGATTTAAAAAAAAATTCAATTTTCAGACTGGAACAACAGCGCTAACCAAGAAGCAGAAACTTCTGGAACAGTCTTTAGAAAGTTTGTCAGATATTAAAATCTGGATGGATAGCATCGCCGAAGTCGACTCCCAACTAGAAGTCATTTGCTCAGCAGCCAGCAGTACTTCTATACTTGTGTCCGATGATTTCAAGAATGAGAAAGAAAGGCTTGAGAAAGAATGGCATCAAAAAACAGAAACCATTAGCCAACTGCAAACGATTCATGACACAATCGGAATACTTCAGAACAAACTGGCCGAAAATCCAAGTTTGTCGGAATTAGTGTTATTGGATACGGAAATTGACAGACTAAGTCGACAGTGCATGAATATCGTCGATCCTAGCGTCATAAGCCTTCGAAATTATTATCAGAAGAAAATTGAGGAGGAACTCTGTACAATCGTTACAGAATCGTTGTCTAGGGCGGAGCGGCAGATCACAGAGTTGTCGATGGCTGATGAAACGGATGTGCGGCGTGCTGTTGACATTCTTCAGGTCTGTTATATTTTTGTTATGTGTGTATGGTGAATGTGTGTTATGTATGTGTTTGTTTCGATTCAGTTTTTCGTAACACTTTTTAACAAGATATCGCACCAAATGACTGCCTGTTCAACCTTTAAATTGATAGCGAATTACTGATACCTGATTGTGAAATTAGATAGTGTTCCAAGATTCACTTTTGAAAGCTCCTAGGAAATCGAAATACTTTCACATATTATTGGTCAGATGAAATCAAGCCTTTCCTATAGATCGATTACTGCGATGGTATTTCTGAAATAGAATTTAGATGAATGAAAATTGAGTGAAAGTAAAGGAATGAGATATGAATTGTTGAAAAATACGTAAATGAGAAATAAATTAAGTTATTTATCTTTATATTACTAGTTTATGTAAAATCATTCGTAGATTTGACCTTTCAGTTCAAATATAGTCTTGTTATTGGTAGTTTTTCATTTGTATATTTTAATGAAATTCTTTTAAGAATGACCGATTATTTACAGAAAATGGAGCCAGTTATTTCACGGTATTTAGTTCATGATGCCAGCATGTGCTTCCTCCTCTTATTAGTTATCCACATACTTGGATTACCTCTTAGTGCCAATTTTTTATTTTAAAATTAAGAAAATAAAGACATGTAATTTGGTGTAGAAAATGATTTACAGAAATCTCTTAATCATAAAAATTTTATGTTAGAATTAATAATATAAAATACTGCACTCTTATAATTAAAATCGAACAGATCGCAGGACTTTTTTTTTATCCTAATTATTTTATGTTTCTGGTTTCCGAAGTGGAGTTTTCCGATTTATAGCCAAATTTTCGGATTAAAAATAGTTGGAAATTTGTAACAAAAAATCGCGAATGTTAGATTGATTATTTTTATTTAAAAATTGAAAAATAGGTGCTTCAAATGTAATATAGGATGTTCTATTTGAGGCATATATCTATAAGATCGATAGTTTCAAGTTGAATAATTATTTTCAGTTGGGAATTTGAACAAAATATCTGTTAAAAATTGTTATAAGAAGCCTCATACTGGTCCTAAGCAAAATACTAATTCGCCAAGAAAATATAAATTTATTCACGCACTGCTGCAGGTAGATGAAGCATGTAATATATTGGAATCAGTTTACTGGATTTTATAATTCAGCGTGGTATGATATTTATTGAAATCGTCTGTGAGCTTGTTAATGCAGCGTTGACGTTCTCTAGACTACTCCTATTATTCTTCCATTGCTTCCAGTGGGATGTATTTTTATTAGTTTCTTCCGCCTTATGTTTTTGCTTTTGAAGTGGCTGAATGTACATTCTATTGTTTCCATCAGTTTTTCAATTTGAACTGCAATTTTATTAGATCTCTTTATCAAAAAATGTGTCTTATTTAAATTTGAATTTAATATAGCATATGCATTCTGGAAGTAATATTTGTTGAAATATACCTAAATGTTATGAAATTCTGAACCATAAACGAGTAATCTTGAGAAAGGCCCAAAATTGTGACGGTAAGATCGATCGAAAGCAATGACTGACTTATTTCATATTTTTTGAGCTTGAAGAATAAATATTGACTGCTATATGCCTTAATACTTTTTGTCATACGACAAGAACTGGGTGGCATTTTTTCCTAAACTTTGGACCTTAATTTAAGCTTTGAAGTTTGCAACGAACACACTAGAGATTGATCATTTGTAGAATAGGGAAGTTCATATCCAAGCATATTTTACTTACGCGAAAGTTCGGCTGTCATTGTATAAAAACGAGGTAAGGAAAAAAAGTGGTTCTTTCAAAACTTGAACTTTTGCTGTGAGTGGTAGGAGAAATTAATGAAGTGCTATAGATCTTAGTACTTTTGCACTGCAACGTTGAAATCCTTTGCTATTCTATCCACTGATCAAAAAAGTGAAAATTTTTGAGCTTCAAAAATTAATTAGATAACCTTATGTCTCAATTTTTAATTTTGAATTTGTGCATCCAATGAAAGATTCATAGCAATTTTAATGTTTGAGAAGTTGTTAGAGAAAGGAACGGATAGACTGAAGTATCTTTAACTTTTTCAATTTTGAGTAGTTCTGAATTATTTCTTTGTAGTAAATATTGCAAATATTTACCACGACGAAATTATTTATCTCAGAAAAAAAAAATTTTTTTTAAAAAATATAAAATGTCAGAACTACTGACTCATTTTTCCTCATTAATATGAAATTTCCGTTAAATTCAGGTTTAGCTTCAAACGAGGAGATTTCCGCAATTGAAAGATGATATCTTTTGCTGGGAAACTGCATATGATGCAGCTTCTGAATTTTTTGTTTTTCGTTTTTTTCTTTTTCTTTTTTTTTTTTGTTTTTTTTTAACTCCGAAACATTTTTACTTGGAAAGACATTTGCTAATATTTATGAATACTTCATTGCTTTCCTCCATTCAGCTCAGCTTTTCTTCTCTTCTCGCCATTCATCTTATTTCTTAAAAAAAAAAGATTTTCGGATGTCGAGGCTATTTTTTCTGCACTGTTTCGTTTCAAATTTCTTTTAATGAAGAAATTTACGAATTTTTTTTTCGAGACGGACAGTAATGTTGTTGAAATCTGTTTCTCATTACAGTCTGTATTCGAATACTCTTATTTATTATTTTTTTTTTGTACTATTCCCATGTCTATTTTCAGGATTACCAACAAGAGGCACAAAAAATATTAAGTGACAAGCCAGCGCTTTCAGAACTTCTTGTAACAGTTAAGGAAACCCAAAAAATCTTAGAAGCAAAAATGGATCTCTTTACTGGCCTACAGCATTTCTATGAAACATTAAATGCCATTAAACAAGAAAACGAACAGTGGAATTCGATCACATCACAACAGGTTTCTCTAAAAGCAAATTTTTGAAAATTTTTGTTAATACGTTACTCAAATTTATTATCCATTTCATCGGTCGTTTATGTGATATATTTTCTGCTAAGATTTTTTTTTTTTTTTAATTTCATGAGAAATTAAAAATTTCATCATAGAGTTTTTTTAAGCGCTGTAGAATTTTTTTCCCAAGTTTTGGGTTTTTACCAAATTGCGGGAACGTTATCAGTTGCTATCTCTGATAAAATACATTGTAGTTTAAAATGTTACTTTTTTTGTTCTCGGTATGTCCTGGTTAACACATCAGATATTATATGCTTACTTAACACAGAATTCAAAAATTCGAAATAGATTACAACATATTCACATGTAGTTTGCGATAGAACCACTTCCATGCAAAGAGCAAATAATGAAGCTAATTTTGAATGTTAAACCAATTTTGAGTATCTGATTTTTGGGATTTCCAACAACTCCGAATTAAAAAGTCGCTTTTATACCAAGTAAAAGGATGTTTATTCCGTATTTTAATTTGTAATAATTGCATTTATTATTATGGCCGACCATTCAATTCAAGTTTTCCGGAAGGACGGAAGAAGCTCATTGGGAATAATTGCTTGACAAAAGCGATAAAAGGAAATTTATTGTATTAATGCAAAAATTTCAGATCGAAGGAATATGCATAAGGCTTGAAGAACTTTTAAAACTTGTTGAAAACGAATGTGCACCTGAAGCGAATACTTTATGCTCGCAATTTGAATCTATTCAATCATCTTTTTTTCAATTAGAATGTGATCGAATTAAAGAAAAGTTCGATTTTCTTTTTTTTTTTTGGAAATTTTACAGGACTACTGGATGAATTCCTGAATTTGCAGTAGAAGCTAAGTTTGTCGTTATACATATTATTTCTATTTATAGACTGCGAGTTCTTATATTGCAATTGGACAAATTGGTGGATTTGATGGCAAAACGAAAAATTCTTCTACTTAAATGTAAAGAATTCCAAAAATTTGTTAAAGATGCTGAGGATAAGTTGCTCAAAATAATGCATGAAGCCTCGATTGGTGTAGAAATCGATATGTATCGAATTGTATGTTCCATTGCTAACTGTTTTATTTGAATTTCAATATTTTATTTTTTTATGCATTTTATCGATTTTTGGTAGCAGCACTTTGACAATTCTGCACATATTTATAAAATTATATTTTCTTCAAAAAACACCATTCCTTACATATAGACAGTTCCCTTCTATTATGGATTTTTTTTACAGACGAACGAAATGAGTGAAGCATTCAATAAACTGGATAAATTGGGAAAAGAGCTTACAGCCTGTCAACTTGACGCCAATATGACGATCGCCGACATATCAGTTGTTGACGCTTTAAGCAGAATTAAGAATATTCCTCTGGGTGTCGGTTCTACAGTGAGAATTCTTTTTCACTTCTTATTTCTAACACTGAAATTGAAAACTTCCTGTCCGAAATATGATGTCTTTTTTACTTTATTCCCCATAGCTTGTACTTTTGCTGCAGAAAAATTTGAGTGTGTGGAACTAGAATAAAAAAATCAAGAAGTAATTAAAATGTTTATTCGGTTATTAAGTTCAGGAAGAACCGATGGGACTCTCGAAGCGTTTCCAAGAATTTTTCGATGTGTCGAATCAGTTAGAGGGTGCATTCTTTACGGACATTCATACCTGTGAGCATCTCGATGATGTCATTGAGTTCATCACTGTTTCACTGGTATTTTTTCCACTTGATTTCAACTGTCGTAGACAGTGGTTGCGAGATTCATGAAACTTATTAGCAGCACCTTGTGTTAAAAAATTCACACTGATTGATTTCCTAATCTTCCAAAAACGATGAATTTCCCACTCCTCGGGCATTATAAATTTATTAATGCATTGTAGGGAATTAAATAATCCATGTTTTAATTGATTTGAAAGAATTCGATTTTTCTCTTCGAAAAGGAAATTACTGAAATGCTGAGAGTGAATTTGTAAAACAAAATACAGGAGAATGGCAAGAAGGAAGCTGAGCTGATGGTTCAGCTTGTTGCAATTAGTGACGATCTTATCGGTCATGAAAAAGCTAAAGCAAATGATGTAAGTAAAAATAATTGCTAAAATTTCAGTATTTTTACGAGTTGCAGTGGTTTGATGTTCGTAGCACATGAAGTTTTATAAATTGTCATAAATATGATTACTAAGTAAAGAAAATGTGCATAACAAAGTAATTAGGATCACTATAGCAGGAAGGTTATGGTTTAACTTCTCCTTCTTTTCAATAATGCACAATCTTTTAATTATCAGCGGTAATTTTGTTATTGTGCTTAATAATTATATCTCCGAATTTTTGCAAGCAAAAATTATTGTATCGGGATCGAATATTCATTCGATTCCAAAACATTCTGGTATTCTCCTTCCTTTTTGAGGATGAAATTGAGTAATAGAAGCATTTGTTTAATTATATGATTAAATAACAAATAAGATTAGATGGATGAATGCCAAAGAATTAATGAGATGATTAAATAAAATTAAGCAAGTAAGGATTTCATTTTGAGATTCTTTCGAAGTTGAAACGAATAATGGACAAAAGACAAGAAGTTCGACGAGTAACAGTGGAAGATTGTATGGAACGATCGTTAGTTATTCTAACACAAAAGGAAGACCAACTGGAAGCAGTTATTGAGCGTGATATGAATGACCAAAATTTGGATGCTTTTAAAATTGATGAAGTCACGAAGTGGATTCCTTGGAAAGAAGAACTTGATAAGGCTCGTCTTTTATTCATTTTAGCTTGATTTTATGGGCTATCAACTATTTTTCGCAATCTTAAGCCATTATTCCTTTAAAGGATTGTGACAATAGTTTCTAAAGTGTGATCGGTAAGTATTGCAGATCATTTTCCTATTTTTCTGTTGGTTCAACGTTATTTTGCTACTTCACCATTTAACATTTATTATTGCACTTGTAAAATACACTATATTTCAATTCACTTTTTTTCGAAAAACTTCGTTTTTTTTTTTTTTTTGGTTTAGAATTTTGAAAAAATGTTGAATTGAACAATGAATTTATTTGTACAAGAGTTTAAAATCTATGTTTGATTAAAAAGAAATATCGTTTTAGCTCTAGACGTTTTATTTAATAAATAATTTGCAGATTCCGTAACTTATAAAGAGCTGAAGCTCATTTATTAAAGTTTTTGGCGTCCGAAAAATTGTTTCCTTTTCATTAAAAATCACTACTTAGTGATTTACTACTTAATTTGAGTCTTAAATGATGCGGATGTCACTGTTTTGAAAGCATGATTGTCGCCAAATACTGTTAAACCAAAAACTTTTTTGAATTCATTATATAATAATTCATTTTTAAATGCCAGAACAAAAAAGCATCTTTTTGCAGCTACTTTTCGTCCCATCTTGTATTTACATTTTAAAGCTAAATACATCCGACAGACTTTCCGTTCTCTCTGATTTAATTTAAATTTTTAGATGGCAATGCTAATAAAAAATAGTAATATCCAATGGCGAGGATCACTTGATGAGCTTGTCGAAAAGGCAGCCAATTTTGATGGACGAATTAGATATTTCAAAAACACAATTGCTAAATCTAAACGTCGTGAACAACGAATATCTACAAAATTGGCTGCCTTTACTAAATGGATTAATTTAATGGAAGAAGATCTTAATGGAGTGGAATCTTTAGATAATGCAGTTGAACAGGAGGAAAGGTTTGTTTTATTGAAGCATTTTGAATTTTTTTTTTTTTTTTTTTTTGAGGGATTAAATTGTATTTTATTTAAACGTTAACATTTTTTAAATATATGGCGAAGCTAGGTGCACTATTTTGTATTCTTTTTTGGGAACTGTGACCAAGACTTCTGTATTCTTTATATAGATATGCAAAGCTTTCTCATAATTTTTCAAGTTTTACAAATGGTTTGAATCCCAAACTTTTTTTTTAAGTGAATCCATATATTCTCCTATTCGCCACTTGATTAAATTGTCTATGATTCACTTAGTAATGCTAACAAAGAGCATTTATAAATTAATTTAGTATATCGCGGCATCAATATATTTTTCAGGCTTCGGAGCATTTACGGTATGTGTTTATCACATCAAGCACTGGTTGACAAATTTTTAAGTCTCAAACTTAATCCAATACATTCAAATGAAGTTAAAATTCAATGTGATCGGTACTACACATTATTGCATCGAATTGGTTCAAGGAGTTTCCCTGAAAAACAAGCACTTTCAATACATCTTTCAGATTTACATTCACCGTCGACACTGTCTCAGGTAAATTTCAGATATAGATCATTTAATGTAGAGTTTAAATCACTGAAAAATAATTTGCGACTTATACAAAGAAATGAATCATTTCACTATTTCAGTGAAAACTATCTCTCTACATTTACACTTGTGAAGTTCTTCATTTTTAACCGTAGTACTCCTGTTATTTTAAGGAATGCGCGAAAGTAATCTAGATTTCAGTGGAAAATGAGTAGCATAAAAATTTATTTAAAAAAATAAGCAGGCATTGAATTAGAGAATTTAAATTAATAAAACAATAATATAAAATCTTGATAATAAGCGAAGTTATAAAAATCTAGAGAAGGAAAAAAACTTTCGAATTTGATCGGTTGAAATTGTAATTTATGATTGAAGTTATAAATATGGGAAAGTAGGCAACTTTTTCATTTGTCATCACAAAAATTATTATCAATATCTTATGATTATATTTGGGAAATGAGTTATCGAAAATTCTTTGGAGAGCATCAATCATTCCATTTTTACAGCTTTCTCTTAATTCATTGTCTGCTTCTGAAACTGATGAAGATGAAATTTATCATGCAGATCATGTGGAAGTGGCATCGTACGAAGGAACTAGTTCTGCTTATGCATTGGTTATTTTTCCTTTTTAAGTTCTGAATCTTCCAAAATTTTAGATTTACATTTCCGTTCTTTAACATTTTCGCACTTAGATTCTTCACCGTATTCTATTTTCGAATTCTGCTTTCTTATTCTTCGCAACAGCAACACTTTTTGAATTCATTATATCAACTAGTCCTCATTTATAACTATCTGATCATGCGAGCAAATTAGAAATAGCTTTTTAGGCGTAGCTGCTTTCAATTTTTGACAGAGTTTCTCTTTTCTCGAAAATTTTGCAAACTTCATGTTGCTCAAGTAAAAAAATTTCATCGAGATAGAGAAGGGGCAACTGTTGAACAAAGTTAAAGTGTCGCAAAATAAATTCCAGAAGTTTGAAAAAAGCCTAGGGAAAAGAGAGAAGTTGAGTATAGTATTATTCTGAAAACTATTCCAAGTCAGCAGAATTCCAGTTAGCGGATTTGAATTTTAAAAATTTGAATTAGTAAATTAAATTCTAAAATTTGAATGAGTTATAATGAGTTTCTTTCAAGATATAAATGCAATTGCATTATTTTGAAAGATTTGTTTTGCTGGATGACCCTAAAATCATTATCTGACTGGAATTGATAAATATGAGAAAAGTTGAATAAGAGAGTGGTGTTACCATCTTTTTATCATGACAACAGAAGTAAATTCGACTTTACGAATTTTGAATTTTTTATTTAGTAACTTCTTTTCTGATATTTTGTTAGGCTTACATTATTGATTTCAGATACAACGAGTATTACAAGCAAAAGAAACTCCAGAAATACGGCTTTTATTATCACAGATTGATTCGGAATTGAATGTATTAGCCGATTCGCTTAGTAGGCTAAATGCCGATTACGCTCGATCACTAAAACCATTGAGCAACGCTCAAACTGACGTGAGAAAACTTAAGGTAGTTCATTATTCCTTTTTTGATTTTTCAATTACAAAATCCTTTTTGGAATTGAATATTTGTATTACATTTGTATTATTTTAAATATTAGTATATCAGGAATTGTACTGATGACTTTACATTTGTGGTGCTTTTTGAACAGAAGAATGATCTTATATTGTAGCTATACAAAATTGTCATTCTGTTGATTCTTGTGAAATAAAAAACAATTTGCATAGGACCTGTTCAGTTTTTATTTTTGATATTTCTTGGCTAGTTCTGTTAAATTAAAAACTTTTTTCAAAGTTCGCAAGTTAATCGATCCTTTTTTGAAGGAACTCAATGAGAGAAGGTGTCAGCTAGACATTGCCTGTAATGATCTCTTGTGTAAAGTTTCCGGTGATGATGTAGCTGTCATTCGCTCATTAACGCTACATCTACATTCGCTGGAAGAACCATTTATGGTTTGTAATTTTCTTGTGTGTAATAAATTTCAAAAACTGTAGAAATGATATCAGCTATAACGATCATATTAATCATAGTAACGAAAGAGCTTATGGCATTTCAGATTTAATCGTTCCTTAAAGTTTAATTCCAGAATAATCTTATCATAAAAGAAATATACAGAATAGGAAGGTTTTGTTTTCAATGGAATAGTTATTCAACTAAAAAATTCGAAGATTTGCTCAAGAGACATTTAAAAATAATCCTTTGGACATGCATAAAAGAGTATAGTATTATCATTTCATAGACATTTCTTCGAGAATTGCAAAAAGAAATCGATGATGAGATAACATTGCAAGCAAATTACGAGGGTATCACCAAAAGGCTTAGTCAACTCGGTACCGACGTTGACCAGCGTACTCGAAATGCTATTAAAGATGTATGTTCATTTGCTTAGCGAAAATTTGTTTTTACTACTATATGATCCAATTGAACAAGGAAACTGTTTAGACTTCCGCTCTTCTTGAAGGACAATGGACTGCAGACAAATAGCTTTTCTCATTCCTGACAAGTCAACCTTTGGATTTCTATAGATTAACAAAATGATATTAAGTGGTTACTTTAATTTCAAAGTCTATAGATTAACAAAGTCATATTAAATTAATTTGAAAATTGGGTTTTGGCTGACGAAATCCAAATGAATAGTCTTTAAATCATCAGGTTCGAAATCAGTTGGAATATGTACAATCCGACTTGAATTTACTACGAGCGCAATGTTCGCAACGGCGGAAATATGTGGAGAACATGGTAGAATGCGTTTTACCTGATGCAACTCTTAGCAATTGTTCAAGACGAAAAAAAATTATGCTTATGGTTTCCAGAACCGTAACAACGATAATCCAGGTCGCAAAACTTAAGTCGATACAAATTTTTATGTTTCAAAGATGATATAAAATCTGAAATAAAGCATTTCAATACTTAAAGTATCAGCTAACAAAAAGATTCACTTAAATTGTACAAAATGCAATAATATTTCACAATATTCATAATATTACATGGAAAAATTCAAATCCAGTATTTGCAGGTTGTCGAAGATGAATTAAGACGTTCATCGAGTATTAAAGAAAATGATCTCTTAGAGTTGAAGCAGAAGTTGCAAGAAGTTAACATTTGTATTGCTGATGAAACTGATGCAGTGAATGAAACAGTACCCAACAATATGCTCGAACAGGTCATTGCAAAACCCATATATAAATACATGTAATTCTTAGCAAATTTGTTTATTATCTAACGGAGACATTTTTGCAGGAATCAGCAAAACTGGAGCATGAAAAAGAACAAATGAGAATGATGCAATCGGAGCTTACAAAACTGGAAGAAAAAATACCTTTGGCCAATCAATTACTAGCATATGATATAGATCTAAAAAATGCCGTTAATCCAGAAGATATTGGAGAAAAAGCAAAAAATATTGAAAATTTAGAACAATTCTTCGTTTCAACATTGGATAAGTTGAAAGATTGTGATCGCAATATTATGACTAATGAACAACGTATTCAGATGGAAAGAATGTTGAATGAAATAATGCCTCTTATTGATAAGCTACGTGTTTTACGGGATTCTATCACAAGTCATCTGAAATCATTGAACGATTGGAAAATTACTGAAGAAGAATTAGAAGATGAAATACGAATAATTATGGATAATATCGAAGGATTGCTTAGTAGCTATTCACAACCACAACCATATACGACAGCAATCAATGATATAGATATGTTGCAACGATTACAGGATCAGATAATGCAATTGTTGCAGAAAACGGTAGATAAAGAACAAACTGTACGACAAAATTTACCCAGTTATCTACCTGGAATTAATAAAATCAAGCAAAAAATTGAAAAAGCTGACGGAGATGTTAAGGTATCAATTTTATTTGATTATATATTCATTTTTTTCTATCTTTTCAAATTGTTCAGTTTATTTTGATATTATATTTTATATAATTATTTATTAATTTTTATAAATTTATAATTGAAGAAATAATTTCAGGAATTGTTGTCATCACTTACTGATGATGTTGCAACAGAAAAGCAACTTGTTGACATGCAAAATGATTTGATCAATCGATTGAACAAATTAAGCGATCGTGCCATAATGGTTCGTAGTACACCATATGATGAAACACAAGCTCTACGATTAGAAGAATTAAAAAATGAGCTTGGAGAAATAAGCGATACGTTGGAACAACTAAAAGAAAAGGAATGCAAACCAATGAAATTGGTGTTACATTCAGATGCTTTAAGGATACCATTTGTAGTTGATCAGTATGAAAATCTTAAAAGACTTTTGAATGAAACCCAAGAACAATTGGTTAATGAAATTGCTCATATGACATTGCAATCGACAATTAACAAAGAAAATGAAGAGCTACGTTATATGATGGATGAAGCATACAAAATTGAAAGTGATGTCAATGTAACAACAAGTGATTTGCAGAAGGCAATTGATAATCTTAAAAATGGTCGATCACATTTGGAAGCAATACAAGATGCATATGATAAATTGGAAAAAATACCGGATACAGATTCGTTACGTGAAAAGGTAGTTGATGAAATTTCGACACTAAATGAGCAATACGATAATGTTGAAAGAAATTTGGAAGATCGACTTGATATGCTGAATAAATTTGATGAAATAGCGAATAACGTAAATGAACAATTGATAAATCTTGAAAATAATGTATGTAAATTAGAATCACCAAATGCTAATTGTGAATTAGCTATTGCTGATAAAGGATTCAATGACGTTCATGAATTACGAAAACCATTGGAAGAATTAGATGAATTGAAAGAACAATTAATACCATTATTGAGACCTGTTTCAACAGTAAAAGATTTTAATAATCGTTTATCAGATGTGAACAAAAAATTGCAACAATGGTATGATGAAATTGTGAAGAAGAAGCAAGAATTGGAAGCTGTAAATAATCTATCAAATTTGATCAATGATTTCGAACAAGCTATTGTTAATGCCGAAAATGATTTTGAAAAGTTTGAAGGAACAACAAATGCAGTGAAGAATTTCAAAGATAATACTTTACCAATGATAGTTGAAATATCTGATCGTATTAGAGATCTATTATTGTCGGTAAAAATTGAAAATATTGAACAGCTTTATCATAATGTCGATGCACTAACAGATCGATACAATGATTTATCAACACGTGTGAATGATAAATTGAATTATGCAAATGAACAAGAAAATCTTCTTGATGATATTCAACAACAGCTTGATTGTATGGAACAAAAAGCTGATGATTTTGTCAACAAATATATTATTTCACAAGATTTATCAATTGCCATGGAAGATGTCAATTATTTACGTTCTCTTTTGGATCAGATTCCGATATTAGCAATGGAAAATATCACTGAACGTGGGCTTAAAGAAAATTTAATGAAGAAAGCAGATATTGTGAAGATGAAAATCAAAAATTTGCTTATTCCTCTCGAAAAAGATATACGAAAGGAGCAAGAATTAATGCATGATATGGATGAAATAATATCTACATTAGCTTCAATTAGTGATGATGTTATTGCAGTTGATTCTAATATTGAACTATCACAACAATTGGAGAATATAGCTCAATTAGCTGAAAAATTGCGAAAACTCAGAGGGAAAATTGAAAAGCTAGAAGAAAGATTACAAGGTTCGGAAGGTATGGTAAAACGCGCATTAATAACTGATGATCTATTTGGTCGTGTTGTAGAGTTACAAAATGCACTTGATGATAAGAGAGAAAAATTAACAAATCGTGCCAAATTATATGCTATAATTCCGGAGATAAATTTGATCAACGAAAGTGTGCAGAATTACATCAATGAAATGGAACAAATACCAATGCAAACAGTTGAGGAACAAAATGCTGCATTAAATGAATTAGAAGGAAAGAAACATCAACTTGAAAACCTGCTAGAAAATATTCCTCCGGGTGATGAAAGCAATGAATTACGAGAGAGGAATAGTTGGCTATTGGGACAAATTAATAGTATTCTAAAACGTTTAACTGGTGCAGTTGGGGAGAAACTTGCAGCATTAGCGACATTTAATGCAATCAAAGACGAAGTTGAAACACAACTCTCATTACTGCATTCTATACCGACATCGATTTCTGATGAAAATACCGTACTTGAACTCGATAATCAGCTAAGTGATATAAATGTACGTTTGTTTGTTTCTTTATTTGAAATATGAAATATGAAATGAATTTAATATTTTTCACTTGGAATTCATAATAATTTTTCATTTAGGACAAATTTGCTAATTTGGAAAGGCTTAAAAATAAGATCGGTGATGCTGATGAAAGAAATCTTGATGTGGAAAAAATAACTGAAAGACAAAATCTTCTTCGTACAATCGAAGAAGCTTTGAATCATCTCAAGGTAATAATTTAATGATAATATTTATATAGATATGGATGAAATTACTGAAATTGGTTTAATCTCAATTTATCATTTCTCATTTCATTTATTCGATTGCAGATTGATCGAGAAATGATAGAGAAACGAATCAGTGATGATCTACGTGCAGCAGAAAAAATGCATGAAAATTGCAACCATTTATGTAACGAATTGAACGCTTTGATTAAAGAAGGTGAAAAAGTGCTGAATGATGCGGAAGCATTTCCAACAATATACACCACAACATTGGATGCATTCGTGAACCCTCTTGAAGTGGCAACAGAAATGCTTAAAACAATACCAGAAAATGAAGATGTGGCTATACGTTTAAATGAAACTGTTATGAATGCAAAAATAGTCCAAGCCAATTTGTCACATCATGCCAATCTGTGGTCACAATTTGTTGTTGAACGAGATAATGCAACAGATCAGCTTGAAACAAAACGAAAACCACTTGATGAGATTGGGAATAAGCAGATTAGATCCTATGAACAAGTATCGGATGATCTCGATAAACTTAAGGTTTATATAAAAATTTTCATTTTATTAATTACCAAGCTGCTTAATTTTTTTCTACTTAATTATTCATATTATACATTCATTTCAGAAAGCAGCTGAGGAACTGAATGATTTACGTGGTCTGATGACAAAATTACAAAGCCTTTCTGAACAATTAGATCCATTAGAAGCTGCATACGCTGATGTTCGTTTTTATGATGTGGATGTTGAGCAAACACAACAGCAATATGAAAATCTCATATCTTCGATGAATAGCGAGTTGCACGATGAAAATATTTTGAATGAATCTGCTCAACAATTGGCTCGAGAATTAGAATATCTTAATGGCAAACTTTCGATCGAGCCAGTTATTCGTGAACAACTTGAAGAGGTTATTGATACATTTTTATCAAAAAAAAAAAATATTTTTTTTTTTTTTCATCTTTTAATTTTATTCCTTTGAAGTAGCTTATTTTTGAATTCAACAAATGACTATTTCCATTTTTCATTTCAGATGTTAAATCATCAACTGCCTTCATTGCAAGCTCAGTTGCAATTTCTTCAAACAAGAGATGATGAAGCAAAACGAACTCGTATACATGTTGATCGTTTGTTTCAACCGGCAATTGAAACATTAACAGAACAATTGAATCATATATGTTTACTTGTTAAACAACAACTGGACAATCTTGCAAAAGCAGAAAGTCAAGAAAAATCAATGATTATGAGGATGGAATTAGAAAAACTGCATAGCGAACCATATGATGAAGAAATATTGATGAAGTTTGAAGAACAATTACAGCAACTTCATCTAGAAGATGAGAATATGCAAACATTGGCTGTAGAAGTGGAAAAATTACGAGCAAATAAAATTGAGCATGATACGCTTGAAAAAGAAATAGAAATGAAACTAGCCGAATTACTCAATCGTATGAATGTAATACGGACAAATTTGAGCTCAATGATGGAAGAGGAAGAATCGGAGAAAGGAAAAACGAGGAAAGATAAACGAGCATTACCTGAAATTGATGAACAGATTAATGCATTTGAATCAGCGTTAGATGAAACAGTAGGTGAAATTGTGCCATCAATGAATGAGCTTATTTCTCGATCACATCTAGGGAACATCAATCTCCCATCTCTTCAATTTGAACTTGATAATATGGAAAAATTCGTTGAAAAATGCAAGGTAAATTTGCTTCTTTAAATTAAAATAAGCATAGATTATTTTTGTTGCATTTTATAATACATATAATATTTTTATATTATTAATAAGATCATCTTTTGCAGAAAAAGTTGGATGACAAGTTAGCGGAAAAAGAACAAATGAGAATGATGCAATCGGAGCTTACAAAACTGGAAGAAAAAATACCTTTGGCCAATCAATTACTAGCATATGATATAGATCTAAAAAATGCCGTTAATCCAGAAGATATTGGAGAAAAAGCAAAAAATATTGAAAATTTAGAACAATTCTTCGTTTCAACATTGGATAAGTTGAAAGATTGTGATCGCAATATTATGACTAATGAACAACGTATTCAGATGGAAAGAATGTTGAATGAAATAATGCCTCTTATTGATAAGCTACGTGTTTTACGGGATTCTATCACAAGTCATCTGAAATCATTGAACGATTGGAAAATTACTGAAGAAGAATTAGAAGATGAAATACGAATAATTATGGATAATATCGAAGGATTGCTTAGTAGCTATTCACAACCACAACCATATACGACAGCAATCAATGATATAGATATGTTGCAACGGTTACAGGATCAGATAATGCAATTGTTGCAGAAAACGGTAGATAAAGAACAAACTGTACGACAAAATTTACCCAGTTATCTACCTGGAATTAATAAAATCAAGCAAAAAATTGAAAAAGCTGACGGAGATGTTAAGGTATCAATTTTATTTGATTATATATTCATTTTTTTCTATCTTTTCAAATTGTTCAGTTTATTTTGATATTATATTTTATATAATTATTTATTAATTTTTATAAATTTATAATTGAAGAAATAATTTCAGGAATTGTTGTCATCACTTACTGATGATGTTGCAACAGAAAAGCAACTTGTTGACATGCAAAATGATTTGATCAATCGATTGAACAAATTAAGCGATCGTGCCATAATGGTTCGTAGTACACCATATGATGAAACACAAGCTCTACGATTAGAAGAATTAAAAAATGAGCTTGGAGAAATAAGCGATACGTTGGAACAACTAAAAGAAAAGGAATGCAAACCAATGAAATTGGTGTTACATTCAGATGCTTTAAGGATACCATTTGTAGTTGATCAGTATGAAAATCTTAAAAGACTTTTGAATGAAACCCAAGAACAATTGGTTAATGAAATTGCTCATATGACATTGCAATCGACAATTAACAAAGAAAATGAAGAGCTACGTTATATGATGGATGAAGCATACAAAATTGAAAGTGATGTCAATGTAACAACAAGTGATTTGCAGAAGGCAATTGATAATCTTAAAAATGGTCGATCACATTTGGAAGCAATACAAGATGCATATGATAAATTGGAAAAAATACCGGATACAGATTCGTTACGTGAAAAGGTAGTTGATGAAATTTCGACACTAAATGAGCAATACGATAATGTTGAAAGAAATTTGGAAGATCGACTTGATATGCTGAATAAATTTGATGAAATAGCGAATAACGTAAATGAACAATTGATAAATCTTGAAAATAATGTATGTAAATTAGAATCACCAAATGCTAATTGTGAATTAGCTATTGCTGATAAAGGATTCAATGACGTTCATGAATTACGAAAACCATTGGAAGAATTAGATGAATTGAAAGAACAATTAATACCATTATTAAGACCTGTTTCAACAGTAAAAGATTTTAATAATCGTTTATCAGATGTGAACAAAAATTTGCAACAATGGTATGATGAAATTGTGAAGAAGAAGCAAGAATTGGAAGCTGTAAATAATCTATCAAATTTGATCAATGATTTCGAACAAGCTATTGTTAATGCCGAAAATGATTTTGAAAAGTTTGAAGGAACAACAAATGCAGTGAAGAATTTCAAAGATAATACTTTACCAATGATAGTTGAAATATCTGATCGTATTAGAGATCTATTATTGTCGGTAAAAATTGAAAATATTGAACAGCTTTATCATAATGTCGATGCACTAACAGATCGATACAATGATTTATCAACACGTGTGAATGATAAATTGAATTATGCAAATGAACAAGAAAATCTTCTTGATGATATTCAACAACAGCTTGATTGTATGGAACAAAAAGCTGATGATTTTGTCAACAAATATATTATTTCACAAGATTTATCAATTGCCATGGAAGATGTCAATTATTTACGTTCTCTTTTGGATCAGATTCCGATATTAGCAATGGAAAATATCACTGAACGTGGGCTTAAAGAAAATTTAATGAAGAAAGCAGATATTGTGAAGATGAAAATCAAAAATTTGCTTATTCCTCTCGAAAAAGATATACGAAAGGAGCAAGAATTAATGCATGATATGGATGAAATAATATCTACATTAGCTTCAATTAGTGATGATGTTATTGCAGTTGATTCTAATATTGAACTATCACAACAATTGGAGAATATAGCTCAATTAGCTGAAAAATTGCGAAAACTCAGAGGGAAAATTGAAAAGCTAGAAGAAAGATTACAAGGTTCGGAAGGTATGGTAAAACGCGCATTAATAACTGATGATCTATTTGGTCGTGTTGTAGAGTTACAAAATGCACTTGATGATAAGAGAGAAAAATTAACAAATCGTGCCAAATTATATGCTATAATTCCGGAGATAAATTTGATCAACGAAAGTGTGCAGAATTACATCAATGAAATGGAACAAATACCAATGCAAACAGTTGAGGAACAAAATGCTGCATTAAATGAATTAGAAGGAAAGAAACATCAACTTGAAAACCTGCTAGAAAATATTCCTCCGGGTGATGAAAGCAATGAATTACGAGAGAGGAATAGTTGGCTATTGGGACAAATTAATAGTATTCTAAAACGTTTAACTGGTGCAGTTGGGGAGAAACTTGCAGCATTAGCGACATTTAATGCAATCAAAGACGAAGTTGAAACACAACTCTCATTACTGCATTCTATACCGACATCGATTTCTGATGAAAATACCGTACTTGAACTCGATAATCAGCTAAGTGATATAAATGTAGGTTTTTTTTATAGATGACATTTGATAGTTTGTAAACCAGAAATAATTTTCCTTGTAATTAAGATCCATATATGTAGTTGAGAATGTTTTCAGTTTTTTTTTTTTTTCGCATGGAATTCTGCCGGTTTTTTTAATGATTTCGTATATTTTTGACGAAAATACGGATTGTTTGTGTTATATTTCATTTGTTGCGCAAATTAGGTCTATTTAGTTATCTGCAGTGGCTAAATCTTCTTTGATGTAAGAGAAACGATTTTTTTTACGTTTTATCGACTTGTTTGCTTTATCAAGGCGAGTGGTGGAAGAGTTACGACAGTTCGTTTAAATCATATCTTTCCCCGTGTTGTTTCTTCAGCTCATTCAACTTTTCTAGGACAAGACAGAAAAGCTACAAAGATTGAGAGAGAAGGTTTTGCATGCAAGCGTCTCTGAACTTAGTAGTGAACAATACGATGAAAGAAATGTTCTCTTATCAAAAATTGATGGGCTTTTGCTACATGCACAAGTATGATTTTTTTTTGTTTCTGTTCGATAATGCACTAAAAAGCATTTAGATGAATTTATCTTCACTTTCTTTCACATGTCTGCCTTGTTTCTCAGTAGTAGTTCGGAGAATTGCAGAATTTCATTTTTTTTTTTCCTTTTTTTTATTATTAGAAAGCAGACATGCTGACTGCAAAAAATTATGACTGCCAACAATTCGTATAACAAACTGTTACTAGAAATCCGGCGAGTTTTTCTAATTTTTTGCGGGGAGAATTGCAAACAACCAGAAATTCTTGCAGTGACAAGCCACTGTTTCATGAGTTAAAGGAATTGGTTCTTGAAAATGAGAAGTACGAAGTGTGCATATTTTCAAATTTGTTAAATGCAAAGAAATTTCATTTAAATTAATCTTTGAATAATAAATTAATCTTGTTATACCTCTATTCGTCGCCTCGTATACTGCTGATTGTTTAATGTGACACTAACGAAAGAAACTATTTTCCGTCTTCTCTTTATATATTTGTGCTTCTATTGTGAGAGCCATCAATTAATTAGTTATTTAATATTCTTTAGAACTAATAACGAGCATTTCGTTCTGCGGCCAACAATCTTATCCTTATCAAAAGAATATATAATATCTTGTAATGTGTCATGTGTGCTTTGCTTTGTACTTGGAAATTTAAAGTTGCAAAAAAATTTTTAAAATCAAGAAGTAAGCATTAGTTCTGCCAACTTTTAAATTTTTCTGATATATTCGTAATTTTTGTTCAGCATACAGTTGTAACTTTAGCAGTAGATGTGCTGCTTGTGTTGTCCTGGATGCGGACATAAATGAGGTAGAATTATTATAATTATGAAATTACTATTATTATTATTGTTACTTTTAGCAAACATATTTCAGAAAAATCATGAATATTTTGACGAAAAACGTATCCAGCTGCTTGCTCTTGAAACGATATGCACTGAATGTAAGGTATTATACAGTGAGCTGGGAAATTTGGTAAAGGATGGTCAGAAATGGTTGGACGATTCAGAAGCTCTTCCAGTATCCTACAATGTCACCTCAGATGCACTGACCACCCTTATTGAAACAGCAGTTAATTTACGCATCAATAAACCGTACATCGAACAGTGTACGGAGCCAATTTTTGCACAATTATGGGAATTAATTGACAAAGCCAAAGACGTGCAGACACAATTGATTCATCGTATATATGTATGGGAACAATTTGTAAAGGAACGGGACTCAGCCATGGTAGAACTGAATGATATACAGAAACAAATACGTGAAATTGAAGGACGTGGAAGGAGAAAAATTGATAAAATGCTTGATGATTTGGAAGCCTTGAAGGTTCTTTTTTTTTTTTTTTTTTTTTAATCATTGTGAGAATGGTGTGTTAAGAAGCATAAATTAACTTTTGTACCTATCCAACCAGTTTGGAATGGCATTATTTGTTATTTGCGAAATAATTTTTCGAGACGTGAGCATGTGGTCTCTGCTCACGATCCTGAACTAGTTTCAGTATCCACTTTAAGCTTACTTTTTTCTTTAACCGTTAGAGAAATAGTTTATTTTTTGTTCCGTGCAATAGTTTAATTTATATTTTAAAGAGCTGATATAACACTATTCCAGATGCTCTATCTGAGATGGTCATTCCTTGCAAATCTACCATCACGATTACTATCTCTGAGCTCACAACTTCATCCACTAGCTTGTGTCCAGCGAGACGGGAAAGCATTTGCTGAAGAAGCTTGTGAGCTCGAGAAAAAAATCGAGGTTTTTCTTTTTCTATAACTTTTGGTGATTTTGGTTCTCAAACTTCATATAAAACCATGAGAATTAAATTGAATTTTTCAAATATTCTGTAGCGAAGAAATTCGGAATGACTCTTGAATAAATGATAAATTGAAAGTAATTTTCAATTTGTCGATTATTGTCTAAGTGATTCGAATTGTTTTCGGGAATACATTGTTAGTGATTTAAAAATATCCAGAATTTTAGGATTTGTTGGATTCTATGTCTGCTGAATTCCGAATAAGGGAGGAAATCGTACATTCATTACTTGTTATTTCGGATGAACTCGATGATATCAAGAATGCATTTGATGATCAAAATATATCAACTCGTCTACAAAAGGTGCTTTTGTCGTGAAAAAATATTATACTTAAAAGCTTTTGAGATGTTGAAGTCTTTCTAACTAAATGTAGGATTAAGTTCGACAAAGAAATAGCGTTCTCAGATTTGTTAGATTTAACATTTGTGTCATAATCGGCGTTGTCATGTGTTATCAGATTATTTTGTATCCAGAATATCAATTTAAGTGCATTTTGATATTTGTTCAGTTCATTTTTTATCCGAACATTGCTTTATTAATGAAAGCTAATTCTACCGATTTCAGGAATTGCAGCAACAGTTAAACGGTATTCGAGCGCATTTGAAGATATTGGATGAAGATATCACTAAATATAACAATAACAGAATTTTTTTGGACGAAGAAGAGGATGTTGCAACCAAACGTAATTTTGAAAAATTGAAAGAAATTGAGGAAAAACTAAAATTAGTGGAGCTTACGGATACTGAAGAGGAATACGATATTGATGCAGCAGCTGAAGTATTAGCAGCAGTATATCCGGATGAGCATCCACGAGATGTATTGCGTGAACAAGGCATTCCATATGATGATGAATTATATGATCTCAGTCCTAGTTCTGCTACCAGCGACGATGATGATAACAAATTCAAGACATCATCTGGTGATGAAGTATGCATTATGCAAAATTTTCTTTGCCCAATTAACTTAGTCTACATGTTAGAATAATGAGATTCTGAGAAGCTTTATACAAACCAAAAATCTGTCAATTGTTGATAAATGAAGGACCAAAGCTGGTTCACTAGTAGTGGTTCTGTGGCTAGAATTACGATCCTTTTCTCTCAAGTTTAAGCTTTCAAGAGTTCATTACGATCGCATTGGCATGCAAAACATTTTTCGAAAAAATGATTCTAATGAAGAAGGACGCAAATTTGATTTATATATCTAATTTGCACTTTAAAAAAAATTATGAAGCAGAAGTCATTAAAATGAGTTTATTGCATTTATATTTTTAACTGATATTCATGGTATTAAAAATAGCGATGAAAACAGGTAAACCGAAGTTAAAGTTTTTATATTCCTGAAATGTCCCAGAATTCATAGTAATTTTTTTTAATGAAACAAGTGCTTAATGAGCAGTTTATAGATACTGTTGCAAAATGACGAGGAAGAAAATGTCGTTGAAGCGTCTACATCATCCGATATCGCCCTCTCACCAATTCCTGATGATCCGAGTCCAGGACATATACATTATGAACGACAACGTATTCGTTGGAGACGTATCCTTCGTACCGCATTACCTCTCCAAGTTTGTTTTTTAATTGTGAAGCCAAAAGTTTCTTGAAGGCATAGTTTATTTTAATTTAGCTCAAAAAACGAATTTCAAGCTTTAATAGATATTTCAATTACTCATTCATTTTGCGACAGAATCTTAAATAATTAATATTACCATTTTATTGTATAATTTTTGCAGGCCATGCTTGTGCTACTGCTTGGAGCAGCATGTCTTGTGCCACATTGTGATAACGAAAGTTGTTGCCAGTTGCTCAATAATTTTGCGCGAAGCTTTGATCCATCATTAGAATTCTTGAATGGACCGCCGCCTTTCTAACACATATATGTTGCGTATGCATAGTTGTTTATTGTTATCGCTAATATTCTGTTGAAAAAAGAAATTAAATACTTTACTTTTTTGTTTTAATTTCTTGTTATGGATTTACAAAAATATTTTCAGAGGAAAAAGTTCTGTATAATTTATTTGTTTTATATGTCTCTGTTATAATATCTACGTATTTCGTTTCTATTTTGTTTCAAAATAAATATTAACCAAATTAATTATAATGTTCCAAACGAAACAAATTAAGAAATTAACCAATGAAGAACACTTACAAAAGCATCAAGAGTAGGATTAGTGATTACTCAACGAGAAGAAATATCTTCAAGACTGTTGTTTTTATAGTCTTTAAAGATGTACAGAAGTTGCCGTAGATAAAGCAGAGTCATAAACCTGGATTCTTCGAGAACCATAACTCCGGCAGTAATTCCTTGTTTACATGCCACTTCTTGTCTGGTCATTATGCTCTTCACTACTCTCCGATGCCCTCCAATGTAATACAAACATGTTTCACATGAGTTGCGATGACTTGCATTTAATATGTGCGCAGCATACTTCGATTTATGTTGAGTATCGGAAACATTTCTGGATTCTTTGCACAACTTTATCGACAACACAAAATAAAATAATTATAATTTTCTTATAAGCAATATAGCAGCACCAAAGGAAAAATAAAACACATAGTATACTTGGAGAGTTGGAGAGTAGAACAATATCTATTCTAAAAATTCTGAAAACAAAATGAATGACTCTGCAAAAAAAGAAATTACGATGAATAATGATGCCGGTGACAATGATGTAGTACAATAATGATACTGTTATCATTATTTTTGATGAGGCATAGCATATTCCCAAGATAGTGCCATGAGTACGGAAGTATAAATTTAAATTAAAGTAGGGAATTCAGAAACAATTGGATAAAAGTGAGGAACAAGCAATAAATCATATATTATGAATAGTAATTAAATTTATATAATTATAAAAACAATTTGAACAATTTGATCAATTAGATTTCTTCGAATTCTATAAAACAATTTGATTACTTGGATTTCTTCAAATTCTATAAAAAAATTCGATACATATATGTAAGTTTTGTTGCAAAAATTAAGCGGGAACTTTTCGGCCAAAACATTTGGAAAGATTGATCTAAAACAGAAATAGCTTACGAATAGTAAAAAGAATAATATCTAAAATCAGGGTAAAATAAATTTTACGTAATAATTCTTCAATGACATACCGAAAAATCCCTTCGAAGATATTACTATTATGAAGTGAGAGAAAAATGACTGACTTCCAGAACATCTTTACTGGTTAATTTATTTTAGTGAAGTCTCATCAATCCATATTTCAATATATTATGATGCACATAATTCAGGCGAATGAATATGATTTTGAAAATAAGTGAAAGTCAGAAAAGTCAAGTAAACATGCAAAAAATTTGAAGCTGTAATATCAAATAAACAAAACTATTTCAAGAAATTATATTTCAATCAAAAGCAAAGTAAGAAAAACATATAACTGAAACGATTTATAAAAACATATAAATACATTACGAAGTGAAAAAATGAAAAGGCACAAAGAATTTGGTATTTTTTTAATCATTAATTTTTTTTTTTCTTTCAATACAATTAATTCCTCACAAATGCAAAAATTATACATATTCAAGATTCGTTAGCACGCTGGGTACGTCCAATTTCGAGTTCATATATAGTTGCCGTCGTTTTCGAATCTAAATACGCAACAGCTGAACGTAGTTTCAACAATTGCGCTCGATCATAATGGAGCTTGCTTACATTTATTTCTGTCGCAATGCCATTACTGGCTGTGACGCTGTTTAACTGCGTCAAATTCGGAGTGCTACCCGTTTTACCAGAAGATCGCCACTGTACATTGGTAGTAGTTACCGGTGACACATCATAGCTAGAAATAAAAATAATGAAAAAGGATAAAGAAGATGTAGAGCTGTTAGTTCAACCATGCGATCTTTTCTGAACACGACTGATGAAAATTCATAATTAATGGTTTAAAAAAAACATCATATTTTAGCCGAGACAATTAATAATTCGAACAATCTTAATAATTATAAAATTATTCGTAATAAATTGAGATTTATTCCATAAAAATTGCAATTGAATAAAGCAGAAAGATCAGTTTATTTGTTTTAGAAATCACTTTATCCACGTTATCCATCATCGTAAATGTGAAATTCGGGCAATACTGCTGTCATTTCTCTACTAATAATTCAAAAAGTGATTCCGCAAACAACAAACTTGGCATTTTGGCGATTCGATGAGGATTGCAGCGGCATTGACTTTCTTCTTTCTTTGCGCTCTTCACGTTCTTCTGCTGATAACCGCGAATGATTTCGGCCAACTTTAGTCAGATATTCACTTAAAGCTGCTTGCGCCGCCTGCAATATCATAATTAAAAAATATGCGTAGAACTTGAGAATTCTTGAAACTGCAGGTTGTAAATTAGAGAAGACAATGAATAATAACAGAAATGATAAAAATTATAGGCGAGCAATTCAATTAAGGAGTGAAATAAAAAAGAAGCATACATGAATGTAAAATTAAATCAGTCCAATTTCACAGTATGACATTAAAATTTTAATAAAACATAACCTGAAGGACTTGTGGATCGGCACAAGACAATTTCAAAGTGCCATCTTGCGTCGTTTCGATTGATATTCCAACATCATCATCGTCATTGTCATCGACTTCTGTTCCATTTATTTCATTCTGAAATGAATTTTTCTTTTATGAAAAATCAGATAGTAATCTACTACTTCCATAAGGAAATGGAACTCAAAAAATGCCGCATGCTGCTGAAACTTGAATTTTCAACGAATCAAATATAATAATAGAAACAGGTACAGTTCAAATTAGGAAAACAAAGAAAAAATAAAGTTTAAAAAAAAAGGATGAAGTTATATTTTTGATCAAAAAAACATATATTTTTGATCAAAAAAACATTTGAACAAAACAAACAAAACGAAAAAAAACAAAAAGAAAAAGTAAATAACTACCATTTTTGACTTAAACAAACTAAAAAAAGCTTGCTTGAAAAAAAAAGAGGATTATTCCGCATAATGATGAAGAAAGATGAATTCCAAATTTGTTTAAATTGGTTGAATTTTCAATTTTTATTTTACCTTCAAAATCTAACGTTTTATGATTTTATAATATAATCATATTTATAATCATGAACAAATAATTTTTATAATATTTATAATCATTTTTGATTGTAAAAAATGACAAATAAATGCAAAAATAAACAGATACTCGATTGGGCGAAACATTACGACGGATTGTCTGCTCGATGAGACGTTTAGCATAGTCAATCGATTCTTGATTACTACCAGTTATTGTCAATGTACGATCTTTGCATTTGGAATCAACTTTTTGAAACGATATTACTGTTTTACTCAGCTCTTCCACTACTGCCACACGCCGACCTTTCACACCCATTACTGCAATTTTAAAAGTGGATTACATTCCAAATCAAACATTTTGGCTTGAATAACTTGTACGAGTTTTTTTCTTAAATAATGACTACTCTGTTCAATGTTCTAAAGATATAAAACCAAGAAAATCAAGTGGATTAGATTGAATCATATGTAATACTGAAATGTGATTCAGTAACTTTCAAATCACGTTAACTCCAATCAAAAAATGATTTGAATTTTCTGTAATACGCGCAATATCAATCAGTTTTTAGTGTATAAGTGGCAGAAATGGGAAACCAAAATACATGGAGGAAAGAAAATTTTGAAGTTATAATAAAATTACCCAATTAAAATTCAACTTTTTAGCAAAACTTACTTTTGCCAGAATCACTGTTGCGTATAATCATTTCCTCGCGTAACTGTGGAACACGACTTTGTGGTGTCTTCACCTTCAGTTTCGTCTGTTGCAGTTGTTTGTTAGCTTTCGCCCAAGCTTCTACATCTATTGGTGTTAATTGAGGCAAAATATTACTGGATGGTACAACTCCAGGAGCTATCATCGGTCGGGCCCAGCCACCTAAATAAATAGAATGGTACTTGAAATCTAAATCTTTTTTTTAAAGTCAATCTTTATTTCTTATGCTTTATGACATCATTTCGAAAAATCTGACGGGAAAAAATAATCAAATTCAATTAAGTCCTGTCATTACGCATTATTTCAGCTCTCAATCGTTACTAATAATTCCTTTGCGAGCGTATATCTATTCATTTTCTTTTTTAACTATGTAATTTGCCTGAGATTGGCTACTTATTAAGTTACTGTCATTGTGCGAAAATAATTGAACTTCAGCAATTACATGAAATTAAAATAAATAAAAAGTCTACTAATTTCTCAAGGAATAAATACAGAAACAAACTAGCGGCAGCGGCTGGTATCAAATAGAAACTGGCTGGTGTCGGTTGTGGAGCAATTACTGGACTGTTTACATCACCTCCAACATAAAGTGGTGGTGGAGGACCGCCAAAATTACCAAATGGATTTACCGGGATTGTACCAAACGGTGGAGCGCTTACCGGTGCCGAATCTGCAAATAATTAATGAGAATTTCAAATATGTAAAAAAAGAAAGACATAAGGCGACAAGAATCTACGCAACGATGATTCCAATGATTCTTATATTATTGATGTTCCAAAAGATGATATCCACACGGACAAAACTAATGTTGTCTCCTTTGTTACAGTTTATCTCAATTTTGCTTTTTGTTATTATCATACTATGATCTTTGTTGAAGCAATTATCTTAAACCTTTAATCTATTTTATCTTAATTGGCTTCAATTTACAATAAACCACAGTCGTCCGCTTATCCATCATTTCCTTGAAAACATATTAGATATCGCGAAAATTATGCATCAGACATCTAGTGCTAGTACTGTTAATCGATTTGCAGATCAATTTGTGAAAATTGAAAGTACCGATCTGTTGTTGTGGTTGTTGCTGTTGTTGTTCAGGACGATTAAGATAATACTGCGTATGTGCTAGACTTGGTCTCCAACCCATTGCACGCAATTCCACCAATTCCATCATTTTGAGTCGACATGGCGTTCCAAGCTGACCGTTATCGCGACAGCAAGCTTGTCGCAGAGATACGAAAACTCGATTCAGTTCACCTGCTTATGTGCATCACTTTACATTTATATTTTCAAATACGGAAAAGCATTTGCGAAGAATGGGAAACGAACACTTATTTATACCTATTATTTATATACAAAAACTAAAATCTTAAAAAAAAAGACATAATGAAAAATGAATTACAAAAGAAAAAGCGAGCGAATGAACAAACTTTTGTGGAATTGCTCGAGAAGTTGTCCGGAATATTTCAGCTGTTGACAAAGAACAAAAATCTGATTAGCAAGTTGAGCGTTAAAAAGTCCACTTTTAACCGATGTATTTATTTGGTTCATCAAACTGAGCAGTTGCTCTAAAAATGATAATATTTACAAAACATAATTTGAGGATCTTTTTTAAAAATTATGATGATACTATCATAAATTATAATAATAGTTCTGGAAAGAACTGCAGTGGTACTTTTTTTCGACTAATTTAGTTAATGAAAATATATTTGAATGTACCGATTTAAAAATAATTCATTGGCGTCATAATGCCGAACTATTAATAATTTCCCCACTTGTCAGAAAATAACTTCGCTTTTCAACTTCAGTAAGACAAAATCATAAGGCAAGATTAATCTGCTTCACTTCTGATACCAAGTTTAGTCCAGTCACTCAGATCAGTGTATTTCATCCTTAACTATCAAATCTAGCTTACTCTTAACTTTGTATTTTGGCTATCAAATCTAGGCTAGCCATGCTAGGTCAATTTTCTCCATCCTTGGCTACCAAATCCAGTTCTTATTTGCTATCATATACATCTGTCTAACATTATACTTTGAAAAGTTATACTTTTTTATACTTTGAAACAATAATAAAAAGTGATTATCACTACCACTGTATTAGCACTTGACATTTGTATAGATTGATAGCACTTGACACTTATACATTAATAAGCCTTTATAATTAAGAAAATTTTCAGAGTTTCTCTAGCAGCGTATAAAACTTCTGTTCAAATATTTTTGAGCCGAATTTTTATTCATTCGAAGTGAGAAAAAAAAAAAATTTTTGAGGTGAGAAAAACCATCGTAATTCTTCGAAACAAAATATCTTCAAATGGGAATTCCAAATTGAAAAAATTTGAGACCAACTAAGATTTTCCTTAATATCAAAAAAGAATAAAACGAGCAATTGGAGCAGGATGATCGGATCAATACTTCGATCATATAAAATAGGAAAATTATAAAAAAACTTTCTCGAGGAACTGTCAGATATAAATGACTGCAAAGAATCTGTAGAGGAAATAATGAAAGGATTTCGGATTTGAAACTTAAACGGTTAGCATTTATATTATCATAATCGATAATATCATCATTTACTTATACCTTTATTAAAAATAGTAAATTCAGCATAAATTATTTGATATTTCTGTTTATTTTGCTCTCATCAAGAGTTTCATTTTTTCGCGTTTTCCAAACCAAAAAGTTCCAAAAAAAAACAATAAATAACTGTTTCAGTCGAATATTAGTTCTTTTCGATTCTTTATTAAAATGAGATTAATAATAGATTAGGCAAAAAGTGAGATAAAAAAATGATGTTGAAATGTCTTTTTCTTTTTTTACCCAACGTTTATTTAATATCATCTTTCTGCCAATTTTTGAATAATCAAAAAAAGAAAAAAATTTTTTTCTTTGAAGATTAATGACTCCCAGAAAACTATCAATTTTTCAAATTTACTTGAATATATTTGTTCTTAGTCGATATTATTATCATTTTACAGCTCTAACTAGGATTAAAAGTAGTTTGATATTAATTGGATCATAATACTGAACAAGAAATTTAAAAATTTAATCGATAATTTTGGGTTTTACAAAATGAATTCAACTATTCATTTATTCAAAAAAAAATTTTCAAAAACGTATAAAAATTATAGAATGTATGAAAGAATAACTCTCAAAATTTCACCAACGCTTTCATGCATAATTATTTCATTTATCGCATAATAACAGTTACATCATTCTTTTTCCCATCTAAATTCCTTGAATTCATGAAAATTATTCGAGAAGTTTTCAAAATCGATTAAACCAATGATAAAAGAATTTATATGAAAAATTCACTGGTATGTACATAATCGTGCAAATAATTCTCACTATATAAAAAAGCAAAAAGATGAGTCGTTAATAATGGCGTCCCTGCAATGAGTGCTTTTTGCTATGAATGATCATTTTGAAAAATGAACTATGATAATTTATAAATACTTCGAACTATATTATACCTGATCAAAAATGCTCCAAATTATTTGTAGGTACAAGTTTTCCAAAATATTACAAATGTGTATTAAAAAAAAAAAAAAAAAAAAGAAAAACAATGCTAATAGTTATACTTATATCCCATTTTCTTCAAACAAAAAAAGTAATAGAAAATTAAGAAAAAATTTAAGTATAAAGAAATTTTCTTCCTTTCGGAAAAATAGGAACTAAATTCAGAGAAATTGAAATGAATTTTGCAGACAAATCAATGATAATAAAAACGAACTTTTCAGGATTTGCAGAAATATAGCTAAAAAAGGAATTATACAATAATAATAAATACAAGTTAACCTTTTCATCTCTAAAATCATCAATCTACCAAACTGTCCATCTTTTTGAATTAGAATTTTTAATAAATTATGCATACGTTGTCTCTTTTGTATTCATTTGTTCAGAAATTTCCAATATTGCATTATCCATCGAGCGAAATCTTCCCCGTAAAATTTATGGGTTGTGTTCATTTTCTTTATTGTTGTTGTTGTGCGAATGATTTTGATGTTAATTACTACATAAGAAGGAATGGAATGATTAATTCTCCCGACAATACTTAGCAGTATACATTACTGATGTTCTATAAAACAACGTTCTCTTTATCTTTCGTAAATTTTGGTTACTTTTCGTTTTGGAAATTTAAATACATTATAGTGCAAATAAAGCAATAATCAAAATTTTTGTTAAACTTCGCGATAGAATTTTCCACTTTCAAACTAAATTTAAATTACCTTCACGAAACTGGTCCCAAAATTGCTTGTCTTTTTTTTTTTTTTTTTTGAGTTGCTAGTATGCATGATGCATTCTGCAATTTTTTTATGATACGCAATTTAGTTACTATTACATCATCTATCTCTACAGGCTTCGATGCAAATTACTGATGTATTATCTAAAAACTAAAGTTCTCAAATCCTCAAAGTTCATCAATTTAATTTTTTTATTTCAAATGATATTTCTATGCTATATACCTTATATGCTATGTATTATGTATCTCAAATTCCCCAATATCAATATAGGTATAGATGTGTCACCATCTCTTCTAACGATCTAACCGAATGTACACAGGACACGATCGGACGAGAGATTTCTAAAAAAAAGTTTAAATTGTGAGCTAAACTATTAGATATAATTTATTCAAGCTTAAGCTGCAGTTAAATTAAAACCAAAAAGGGTCGCGAAACTGTCATATCTATTTATAATTTTTTTTTTTCGAGATCTTCAAAAATTGTCGGGAATAAAATCACAAATACTGATGATTGTAAGCATATGTGTGTTTGTGTATATTGTTCAGCATATTCTCAGAATGAAAAATTGTTGTGTTCGAAAATGGAAATAGTAGACAGCAAAAATATCCAAAACTGCATGAATTTATTGCTTGAGAAACCAAAACGGCATTATTTAATGTCCAAATGCACCAACAAAATGCAGTAAAGAAATAAAATGTCAACTTTTGATCTTTCCCTATTAAATGAAAAGCCAACTTGAATCAAGTGTAATCAGTCTTCTCAATATCAAATCTTAAATTACTGCTCAATTTTCTTCTATCTATCATACGATTTCTTTCCCAGTCAACGAATTTTAGAAAAACCGAATTGAAATAAGTCACAAAGCTCACCAACGGAAAGTTGCTCGGGTTGCTGACCGATATGTTTGGCATTGAACCAATCGTTCGAAAATGGTATTGCTTCACATGAATAAGTTGATGTATTCATCACTTGGAAAATTAAAACTACCGTAAATAAATCAATAACAAGTAATCATTAAATGTGACAGAATGTTGATGGAAATAAATTTTAGATCATAATAGTAATAGTCGAGCATTTTAATAGAGGTATAATAATAATGACGGTGATAATAAAAATAATAATTATAATATTGCTAGTGAGAATAAATAGTAATAGCAATAATAATATAATAAAAACAATAATATAATACCACTATTATTATTTAATAATAATAATAATGATGGTAGATTAATAATAATAATAATAATAATAATAATAATAATAATAATAATAATAAAATTAAAGCAATTTCAATTTGAAAAATGATAGAAAAGTATTACCTTGTTACCTTGTTTTATTCGGTGTGAAATTTAGTAGATTCGCAAAAATTTATGGTATCAATACAAGTAATATTGATGATAGGAAGAATGATAATGAATAACTGATAACAGATGATAATTGTAGTGGTGATATCGTTGAGTTGCGCGTCTTCGTTCGGTCGTCTTCGTCGTTTTTGTTTGAGAAATACAAAATGCGGGAGGTTATGATAAAATTAGCTTTTTTGCTCAATAAATTTCGCAGAGTTCGAAGAAAAAGAGAAGAACTGTTGATGTTCGCCGCATTCTTTGCAATGTACAGTTGATTTTCGGGAATTGGCAGAAGGAGATGAACGAGAAGGGCGAGAAAGAGGCGGTGGTGGAAGCGGAGGAGGAGATGGATGATGATTTGCTTTCGTTTAGTGTTGATTCGTCGTCGTCGTCAATTTATTTCAATTTCACTTTTTGTCTTCTTTTTGTTTGTCAATCTGCGACTACACCAATCTGCACGTATACAGCGTATGATTCAGATTCGCATCTGTGATTCTTCGTCTCTTTTCTCCTCTTTACCGAATGCTGGTTAATAACACTCGTTGAGCGCCTGATACTGTGAGAAGAATGGATGGATAGATGTTCAGCAACAGCATGTCACTACAACGCTAATAGTTTCTGCAGAATGGCGTGCACCAGCTTGCCTGATGCAGATGCAGCACTAATTATTGTTGCCATTGCTGTTGATTATTGCAACCTCTAATTGTGTATTATCTAATGTTGACAAATGAGCACTGCAGAGTAGATTAATTACTTACTTTCCCCTCTCTTCGAACTTCCAGAACAGGTAATTACTCTTCCATTCCTGCGGACTACCTAGATAGGTCTTCATTTATTTACTCATGCAGATATGCGACTTCAAAAGATCCTTGTAATGAATGCATGCAGCATGCAGCATGAACAATATTGGCAGCCTTTTGTGTCATGTATCTGTGGATCGTTATTCTCGTTAGATTTTATAAATGAATTTAACTGGAGAGGAAAGTTCCAAATTCCAAGTTCCATAGGTATTTTCAAAGAGAATGGAATGAGATTATTCATGAACTCTATGTGAAGCTATAATGAAATAATCATTTTCAAGAATTCATTCTCATGACTAATAAGTTGCTAATATTTTAATCAATTTTACGGTGCGTTGAAAAATTACCCCATAAGATTTGGACATTTCCATTATGTAGATTGTGATCAATCGGAAATGAATTTTGTAGCGTGGAAACGGAATATATGTTCCAAGATTTTAAACAGATTGAGAGAACATCGACTCATACTAATTAACAAAAATCAATGACTAGAATGATCCTCAGGTAAAATTTATATCTTCCGATAGTTCAGTTTTCGCAGTAGTACTGTCCTGATCACATATCATAAATATGTTACATCAAAAACTATCTAGTCATATATGTTAATTTTTCAACAATACACTTTTAATTAATATGTGAAAATGTTGGAAAATATCTGTAAAGATGTGGTAGCATAACATATCATTCAAATAAATCTTGCTGGAACAAAATGATAATTGTGCGGTCAGAAAAGAAATCTCAAAAATTCAAATTTTAATTTAATAATAATGATACTAATACAAACCTACTAAAGGATTATTCGCTTTTGGAGCAAATAAAAACAGGAACAGAAACAAACTGAACAGAATTCAGAAAGCTTCCTAAATAACCAAAAAATTCCTAGCAAAGTTAAATTTATTAGAATTTCCAACTTTCTCTCCAAACTTTTTTTAGTCTTAGGTTTTTGGCAATTAAACAAGAAATTAAAGTCTTATGGGGTAATAAGAAATTAATATTTAAAAAAATTCGTGATAAAAATAAAATATGTAATAACGAGAAAAAGAATACATAAATACTGAGAGTCTGTTTTTTTTAGAAAAAAATTAAAACTTAGCTTTACTAAATTCGATAAATGCATACAAAAAATAACAATTTCAAAGAATTTAAAAGAAATCAAGGAGGGAAAAAATCTAAATTGAGCAGGTAGAAAAACTTTTTTTTTCACAAAATAATTCACATCAAATTTCATGATTACTATATACGGAATTCAAAAACTCAACAATCACAAAATGAGACTCGAAGATTTTTATTATGTAATAAATTTCGGAAAAATACCTAGACATGGGCATTAAATGTTTCAGAATTTACAGTCAATGAGCAATTAAGACATCACTAAAAGATTCACTGCTTCAGTCTTTTCTTTAGTGAGTGCTTGCGTTCGCAACAATATTAATCGCACTCGTTTTGTTAATTCCAAAATGTTACGATTTAGTGTTTGAAGACGCCGAGAATATTCATGCATTTTGTTCAGCTATAAAGCATGTCAGCCACTAATTGTCAATTTTATTGTCCTTAAGCAGGTCTCTTATGTGAACGAAATATCTCTCCAGAAATCTTCATAAACTTTGTAGAGAAAGCTCCAATAAAATAAATCTTAGAAGAATAAAAGGCAAAACCGCATGACTTTCACGCATCAAAACGATGAAACAAATAGAAAATGAAGACTATAAAAAATTCTCTTTTCACATACTGAACGTCTTTTCATTTCATCTTCCAATTTTTTCTGAACTCTCAGCGCAAAAAGAAAAAAAAAAAAAGAAAAAAAATTACCGTGTCATTAATTTTTGTCGTAAGCTGTGCTGAATAATGCGCATCCACTTCTTCAAGACGTGCAATGAGCTCATTTTGGAAATTTCTATTATAAAATGAGATAACTAACTTAGGTAAAAAAAGAATAGAAATTCGCACCTTGCTCAAAAAATGAAAAAAGGGAATGAATTCAAGTAATACTGTCTTAAAACTTATGATGGTTTCAACTGTCAATAAACCTAAGGTATTCGTGATAGAAAGGACCTATAGTTTATTTATCCAAGTTTTTTTTTTTTTAAAGGCGGCTTTTTGCACCTAACATTATGTATATGAAACAAAATATTACAATTTGCTTTAACGTGTATCATTTTACTGAAAAACTATTTCTGAAAGTAAATCATTCATCAAACACAGTTGATGGAAGAACATATCTCAACATAAGCTTCTATCAATGATAGATAAACTAAGATATTATTCAAAAAATCAAAACTTCTCGAACTGCTCCGAAGTTCAAAGAACAGAAATCACTTTAACAGAAATAGTCTAAATTAAGATAATCTACAAAAAAAAAAAAAAAAAACCACAAAGAAATATAGGACGTACATTAGCTCAGTAAGCAGCACTACAACCATATTTTGCTCCGGTAAATTGGCGGCTACCGATAAATCCAAATTGGCACCCATTCTGTAAAATTCCTGCTCAGCAAAAGTTTTCTGCAATTCAAATTTCAAATAAAGGACAGCTTTTTCTTAAAGAGAAACAATGCTGCCAGATCTGCCGAAGAAAGTTACACTGATCTTTATAGTCAGATTAGATCAATTCTGGTAACGCACATTTTCATAATCTGAAATCACAGCCAATTCTTACTATTTTCAATCCCTTAACTGGCTTTCGCTCATTCCATTTTACGAACTCGACGAAAGTATGATCACAGGATACATATCTCATTTCACTGTAAAGACTTGTGTATTACGAGAATAACGCAGGCAGCTGACGAACGGAACAGAAGCGGGAAAGAAAAACGAAATAAGATTTAAGCAGAAAGAATAGAAAACAATGTTATGTTCTGCTATCATATAGATGAAATGCTGACACCTCAAAAATATTTATCACTTCTTTAACAATGAAAGCAAACGAACAAAATTTATGGTAATAAACAAGAGTTGTAACCACAGAAATACTTCTCCTGAAAATTATTGTCCTCTAACTGTTCCTATTTGCTGATCTATTAATTTTACTAAATCTAGCAATATTTTCAAAAAATATCTCCAAATTTGAAGAGTAATCCTTGATAAATTTACAAATCTGCTGCTCCTCAATTCTCCGATAGAGATGTTGCAAGCGATTTTCCAAAATTGATTAAATTTTCATTTGAAGTTTATCAGCAAGTATTCAAGTGGCTAAAAACGTCTTGACTTAAATGTAAAAAAGTGTATGTTCCATAATACAAAATCCGATTAAGTGTTAACAAATTGAGTAATTGAAAAACGATAAAGCACAATATTAAAGATGACTGAGAACAACTTTGCTCCGAACAACCTCTAAAAGAAAAAACAAAATGAATGAACAAGTCTTGCAACTTAGAAGTAAAGAAATCCAAAGAAACATATACAAGTAAGGCTGAATCATTTCTTATAAAGTGATTACACGAAGCATACAAAAAAATTAGGCATGTCTTGGTGATAATAATACAAGGCATTGGTAGCACCAACCATACAAAGGTATGATTTTCATATTGAAAACGAAAAAACATGTTTCGATGAAGGCATTCATAACCCAGCCAGATCCATATGATTTTGAACAATGTGCAAAACAAATCAATGATTTATACGAAGCATAAGGAAAATGGCATAAAGAGCAGAGGACATTCGGGGAACGGTTTACGAATCCCAGAAAAATATGCAAAGTCCAAAATTTTCAGGATTGTTCAAACTAATTATATTTTTAAATAGAGAAAATCTCTAAACACATTTCAACACCTACTTTCTCCCTTCATTTTTTGCAATCGTCCTCTACCAATGACATCATTATTTGATCGAGAGAGAAAAAACCAATTCTATTATAAACTGACAGTAAAAATAAACATAATATGAAGGATAACCTCGAAAATCAGTATAATTACACCTGAAAATCGCTTAAGATGATAAAACTGAGAGTTTTCAAATGATAATAATCTGAAAAAAATAAGTGCAAACATGAAATTAAGTACACTTTAAGAGATGAAAATATGAGAGAAGAGCAAATTTACAAGTGATTGAAAATATATAAACAAGATCCACTACGGACAGATATATGCTCATAATGCACATTCAGAATTGAACAAGGCCAAAAAGAGGAAAGGCAGAATTCCAAAAAAAAAAAAAGAAAAAAAGAAGACACTGAAGAAATATCTTTGTGTTGATGCAAAAAAACGTTGCTCAATCTATAGTATATAAAACATGTTTTCTAATGTAGACGAAACAAATGAAGGATATCTGTACTCAAGCATAACATTAGTCTCCCGTTTCCCTATTGGTTAACAAATGAATTCAAACAAACAGATCAGAATATTCCAAAAAAAAAAATTAAAAAATTGATCAGGATATTTACATCCGGAAAGACACAGCAAGTCAAAAAGACAATGTGCCTGTAATAGCAGGTAAAGTTCCAACAACAAAAACTTGTATTAATAATCTCACTAGAAACAGAAGATGATTTCCACTTTTTGATCACTACCTACTTTCTGACTGAAATTTGCTTGCAAAACTAAAACTTTTTAGAATTTATGAAACTAATACGCGCGGAATGAATGAGCATACTGGAATTTTAAATTGCTTATGAAACCATGCAATCATACAACTAAAATCACTGAATTCACTTCTCCCATTCCTAAATGCTACCTCTTATAATTTACTGGCCCATCCTACAGAATATGTATTTGTTTTAATAGCCCTTCAGAAAACCAAGTTCGATTTTTAGGACTTATCACTCATTTCCTCTTCTTCTTTTAGAGATTCTAACAGATTGAAGTCACCTAACAGATTTTGATCTTCATTGTTTTCCACAGAAGTTGGCGAATCTAGTGGTGGTACAGCCAATGCATTTCTTTCCGTTTTAGTGGGTAACGAATTTAAAAGGGTTTCCATCCAAGCAGCTGCTTCACTTTCACTGTTGAAAATGGTCCTAGAATAAAAATTGGACTCAAAAAACTTTGGTAAAACAATTTTCCTGGAAAACAGTTGTGGGATTCCAACATAAAAATGCTAGTGTTAAATCATTCCTTTATCCACTAAAATGACGGTAATTTTGTATGAAGGTAAATTAGTTTCTCAAAAAATATCAGTTTCTCAATATTTTCCAGATTCTTTTATTATCTTTTTTCTTCTTTAATGTTGCAAAACATCGAAATCTCATAAAAGTCTTACAATTTATCAAATCACTACATGAAATATTAGGCTGACTATCTATTTCTAGCAAACTTACTTTACATGACTTCTCAGATGTGTCTTGACATTATCTTTCCGAGCTATACAACGACCACACACCGGACAGGAATATCGCTTCTCACCGGTATGAATCATTTGATGACGGCGATATGTGGATGAGTCGGCGAAACGTCGTGAACACTGTTCACACTGTAATTTGAGAAAATAATTTAAATTAGGTGAAAATGCTTTATTTTTCAAGATGCAAATAAAAAATGAAGTGAATAAGTTATAGAAAAAAAAAAAAAAAAGATCAATTCTGATACATGATCGGCATGACCATACACAGGATCCCGAAAAGAAGTCATGTCGTTCAAAATATTTGCATGATCCACTTCAGATTCATACCCTTCATCAAGAATAAACAACAACGCTTGGCTTATTCAGGACTATGTAAGAAAATCGAATTAGTTGACGATGAATATCGCAAAATCTTCTAAACTAACTAGTGCAAAACGTTTCGTCCAATCATTTTGTAATTAAGTTGATTAAGCAACTTATAAGATAATACTGAAGACTTTCAAATACGAATTAAATCATCAGTGGAATACTGTGATGGATTAACAGATCATCTAGTCACTTTCAGTCCCTTTGCATTATTTCAGCTAAAAAATCTCTGAGCAATCTGAAGAATGATTCTCTTTTAAATACTTAACAAAGAAAAAACTACATGATAAATTTTCAATAAAATACTTACTATACCTAATCTACTTCTACAAAGCAACTAGATAATCCAGATTTTCCTCAAGTTATACTAACAATTCTTCATCATGAATCAGATTAAAAAACAGCAAAAACAAACTTTATAAGGTCTTTCTCCAGTATGAATACGAATGTGTGCTTTTAAATAATGCTTTCTTCCTTTCTTGCCACAAAATTCGCAAGCATATTCCTTAACCAGATGCGCTTTCATATGACTCAGCACATCACCGCTTTTAACCTCTTCTGTACAAGCTCGACAGCGACCGTGTTCTGAAATTAAAAACTGAAATCATAATTAAACACATCTTAGACCAGATCGTCTTGGTTTAAGATAACAACGATGGAATTAATCTAATAATAATTAATTTTTCATTTTTTTCCCTTCTCTTCACTTATAACTCCCATCCCAATGCAGTGAAGACATTTCTTCAGACCTTAATTTCATCTAGAATATTAAATAGAAAACATCTATATTTACTTATCAAGAAATACAATTTACCACCGTCTAGATGTTGATTTATGAAATGCTCCTTGATTCCATCCTGATCTCGCAATGTCACTTCACCTGGACACACTGCACACGAAAGAAGAGAAGCAACACCGATTAACAAATCATCTTTGGCTAATGCATCTTTGTTTCTATTTGTCCGCTTTTTTTTGAAATTCTTAAATGATTATGAAGCTTCATTTGACCAAAAAATCGGTAACAGACAAATACAAATATTGGCTGCTTGTTTTTAGAGAGCATTTGAATTTAACATTTTAAATTCTTAAAAACCACGATATCAGAAACTTTCACTTCTACCTCTATAATTTAACTTCCTTACATAGTGCCCACCAATTATTTATGCAGAAAAAATGCATTTTCATAGATCACACAGAATTTTAAATTGCCAAAATGACAATATCTTTCATAATTAGAGAATACCATTTATAATAGAACAGAATACATACTGAATCAGATTTCAAAGACACGGAGGAAGATGGTGAAGATGATAAAGAACTACGTTTCGGTGACACAGCAATGATATTAAATTTTGGCGATTTCTCTGCATCAGTAATTTGGGTTGTTATAGCAGTTGACACTGGTTTAAGTAATGATTCCTCTCTTTTGAGTGCAGAATTTTCAGCTTCATTTGCAATCTTCAATGGCTGCACCGGATTTTGCTGCTGCATCACTGCATATAACATTTCTAGCTCCTTTTCAAGCCAACCACGCTTTCTCTCCATCTGTAAAATTGATAAAATTAAATCGAATGATAGGTGATTCATTCCATAAATCAAGGAAAATGCTCAGATAGTGCTGAAGATAAGTTTAAATCAGAAAAAAAATGAATAAAAAAAGTTAAATACCAGTTGTTTTTTTTTTTCTTAACTTTGTTTACAACAAGAGATGACTATAGAATATAGATTGTAGAATAAAGACTTTCAGGAAAATGAAAAAAAAAAAAAAAAAAGAAGAAGCAATTTTCAATCATTTATAGCATTCCAGCATAATTTGCGAGACTGCTAAATCCCAGAACAAGTAAACTTAGTGTTTGTAACAAATTTAATTATAGCAAAAAAAGTAATATTGAAACATAACTGACTTGCGCTATTTGAGATTTCATGCTCAACGCATCCTTTTCTAACAATTCACGCTGCCAACGCTCTTTGCACAAATCATTCTATAAATCTCGAAAATGCTACATAATATTTATGACAGAAAAAGCATCATGAAAGATTTTTATATATAAGAAAAGTCCACATATCTGCAATCTATGATCTAAAGTACTGACCAAATAAAATAAGTTGGTAATCACGTTAGCATCATTTTAAAGCTTCTTTCAAAAATAGTAATTGCTACTGCAGAGCAACTGAAAAAACAAGAAGAAAGGATTGTACAATGAAATACCAAAAGAATCAAAATAAAGAACGCCATATCCCGATAACGAAATTGTTAAACTACAGACTTTTAAAATATATTTAGCTAAATTAAGAACTCTCATTAACAATTAAAATGCGCTGGGCATTCTATTCTTACTAACAGCGAGCATCAGTTTAAATACATAAATTTGAATTCTAGCATCAATTTGAATACATAAAATGGAATGGAATGATGCTCCGCATTTCAAACCTTTTTCAAAAGAATTGCTACACGCGTTGCAGAATTGAGAAAATATAAGAAGAATTAGAGAATGCAAAATGGAGCAACATTACTTGTCAATAAAAATTGAATAGTTCACTATTTGTTTTATTAACCGTAAACATAGAACGCTTCTTAAACTATAATGTATGTGCTAAGTTTCAGGACTTCAAAAAGTTCAATTTGTTTGATTGAAAGTAGCTCACCTGTAAATTATGAATGAACAACAATAAGTGATTTTTCCATTCCGCTGCGGATGGAGTGCGTAAGGCGAGCCGTAGTGCTGATGGACCATCACCAGGAACAATACAAAGTCGGATGAATAAACCCATTTCTTGCTCACCAATCAAATTAATCATTGTGCTAAAAAAAATTCGAACGTTCAAACCAGACTTCAATTACAATTAGCTCAAAATTTATAATTAGTTCAAAAAACGGATTAATCATGATGCTGATAATTTGAACATCCAAACTAAATTTTTTAACAATTAGTTAAATCGAAAGCTTACAATCTTGGATCATCTGATGGCATATTTGCTCCCTCAATCATATTTTTCAGGATCGATGGCGTGCGTTGTCCATAACGAAGTGCAACTTTATCGACTGTTGAATCCATTCGGCAAGAATACAACAATGAAGGATCTTCACATGATGAAACCCAAAGAATGTACACAGTATGACGATTCTCACCATTTACCTATAGAGTGTCAAATGTATCATGTGAAGTTTTATCGACACTAAAAAAAAAAAAAAAGAAAAAAAAACTCAGTTTTGTGATATTACTATAGTGTGTTGGTTTTAACTGCGCAAAATATATGCATGAATATAGTTTTTTCTTGTTTCTGAAAGAATTCAGTGGATTTCGGTTACCTTTTTTATTAACTCAGACATAACTTCAAATCTTTCTCCCATGAAACCGGTAGGGAAAATATTTTAAACTTACCAATGTACCAGCTTCGTCTTCAGCTTCTGCAAATGATGTTTCGAAACGAAATGTACATTTTACACCTCTGAAAGATCAAATTCATTTTTTTTCCTCAAATTACTAAACTGAATTAAATTTACAGGGTGAGGAGAATGTACAAATCTTGCCTATACAAAATACTCAAATAGATTTTATATGTTATACTTTTTCTATTTAAATCAATTTACTCACCTAATTACCATTTTTTTATATTAATTACATATACCATTCAATTTCTGCAAAAAAAGGAAAGAAAAAAACAAAGGAAAGAAAAAAAAGTAAACTGCAAAAAAAAGAAAGAAAAAAACGTAAACTAACAATTAAAATGCTCCACAACAATTAATTTCCATTATATCACCGTCATGTAAACTAACGATATAAATCTTCTGAAATAATTAATGTAGAACTTACTTCAATCCAAACTGAACAGGAGCATTCGTTATCCAATAACTATCGAATGATTCACTTGGTAGAACTGCTGAATTACGTAAAGCAGCTGCAGCAAAACTAGCAAAATCCATGGTAAACAAACTTCTGACTCCTTCTTAATGGACCTCAACCTGCAAAATAGCTCATTTACTTGCATTTTTGGCAGGCAAAAGAACATGCAGTAATCCTGCAGTAACCCTGCAAAATGAAGATAAAAGAAATGTTCAACGACATGTTCAATCAAGTATTTATTTGTAAGAACGATAATGGAGGGAAAGGAGAGACATGCCTCAATGAACATACAACACCTATATATTCATCAGAGAGAGGGACTGTTCAAGTGGAAAGGGACAATGACAAGTGAGGTAAGGTATGTCCAAGTGATGGAGACAGGTGTTACGGATACTTGAGGAAGAGGCAAAACAACTTTGTCACAGAGAGACTAAGACTACCGTACGGAGAGAGAAAAAAAAAACCACACAATATCAATGTCAGGCCCTGAACAAATGCTAGGGAAGGGAGAGAACGAGCAGTTTAAATAATAACGTCGTACAGACATATGCCAGTAAGAGAGGTATCTTTTTGTTGATACATACAGCAGAGCCTTAGATTGAGGAGGGAGAAAGAAGGCATCCAAGTTGCAACTTGCCCGATATTGACAAAAGATGTAATAGGATGATAAATATTCCGAGAAAGAGAGCGAAAGATCACCCAATAAGGTCAGGTCTCTCAATCAAGGCGGGAACTACTAATATTTTTTTGGAATTTCCCGCGGGAAGAGATACATCATCGTGATTCTTGTAGTAAGCTTATATCGCACAGAAGGAGATCGTCATCGAGGAGGAAGAACTATCAATGAGTTTCTTTCCCTTGATACGATGAAGCATACTACTATTTCTTCAACGACATGTCTGTAGCTGGAGAGTGACGATTACCTAAGGAGAGAAACTACTCTGATACAAGTACTCTTTACGTCTATTGACAAATCGATACCGTGAGGGAAGGAATGGCCTATATATCGACCGATAATTAACACTTTCACAAACTTCTTGCATCCCCCACATTCTACAACAAATCACACCATTATCCATCCGTATCCTGCTGATGTAGTATTAGAAAACTACGAGAAAACCTAATATATATTCGTATACGTAGCTAACATTCAACAAATTCAAATTAATTAGTTCAAATTAATTAATTCGACATCAGTCAACTTAACCAATTTGTTTTTCTGACAGATAGAACTTCGATTTATTTCTACGATTCTCCTAACCTGATTGCTCTGAAATTGATTTTAATATGCATTTCGGGAATGACGCGATCGATCAGATATTGTCGGTGATAATCTTGATATCTGATAAGACTACTGATGGCATTCGCCACCTCTAAGTGTCTACTTAACCGACGACTTCTGATGTTAACGTGCATGAAACAGCATCACGATTCCATGATACCATTTTGGAGATATGAATGTCAATTTTTTAGCTTCTTCAGAAAATGGAGTCCCAATGCGAAACACGTTGGAATACGGTGGCACTTTTTATGAATATCACGTATGCTAGATCATTATTTTGTGACTATTATTAGTCCGGGAAATAGTTTGATTATTATTAATTGGGATGGGAGGGGGGACATTTTGATTATTGCTAGTTAGAGAACATTTTGATTACTAATTAGAAAACATTTTGATTATTGCTAATTATTATTTTTATCGGATGGTGAGTGACATGTGTGAAACGGTGTGAACGTGACGGTTTGACGTCTAAAGTAAGGGAAGGGGTACTTAGATACCAGCGTCATTGATACTTTTTATTGCTGAGGTGCATTAAATATTTTTAAAAAAGATTGCACAAAAAATTAGCCTGAATTGTTATTCATTAAGCCAGAATAGACGTGAAGTACGCTTTGTATTTGCAACTTTCTATATTTGTACATAACCACTGTGATATTCATGGCGTTCACTCTCCGCACTGTTTCAATGATTTGCTACGTTACTATAAGGTTGATCAATATGTTGAATTATTGAGAAACGTATAAATTTCAAATTGCAAGATTCAGTAGAGAGATATAAAGAGCCGAAAAGATAAATGGCTGGTCGACGTATGGGATCATTTGGTTATCAACAAACAGAAGGACTTTCAGGCGCGGAATATTTGGCTTCTATTTATGGTACCGAAAAAGATAAAGTTAACTGTTCGTTCTATTTTAAGGTTGGTGTGAAATCAACTCTGATATTGCATATAGAATAAAATTTAGCAAGAAATTTCATGTTGAAATTTTTGGCATTTGCAAGACGAATTTTAAATAATTTTATGATTGTTGCACACATCAAAAATATTTATAGATACGCAAATTTTCGAAAATTTCATTTTTTAGATCGGTGCCTGTCGTCACGGTGATAAGTGCTCACGAACTCATCATCGACCAACATTTTCGCCAACCGTTCTATTACAGAATTTTTATCACAACCCGATTGTTGACGTACGTCAGGCAGATGCTTTTGATAGTAAGTCTCACTTTAGTATTTATTTTAAAGATTTATTCAAAGCATGTTGTAATGATTGTTTCAAGGAATTTATTTTTAGAAGTTGGAAAAAAGAATGATGAGGAACAAGCTTATTTTGATGAATTCTATGAAGAAGTAAGTATTAATATTGTTTATAAGAATTTTATAATATTTTAATTCTTTTACCGGAGTTTGAAATTAATAAATATTTGTAGAAAACCTTGGTGGCAGTACTTTTGGAAAACTGAACCTATAATTAATGCTTGAAAAATTCGCCAAATTATTTTGCGATTTTCTAAAACTGTCTTGAGTGATTAGGACCTATGAATTATTTAATGAATCGTTTCAGGTGTTCACTGAACTGGAAAGGAAGTATGGTGAAATAGATGAGATGAATGTCTGTGAAAATATCGGCGAACATATGATCGGTAATGTTTATGTGAAATTCATACGGGAAGAAGATGCTGAAAAAGCGGTGAAGGATCTTGAAAATCGTTGGTAAGTTATAGAAGTAATTATATCCTAATAGTTTTGCACTCGTAAGCTCCGCATTGCATGTTTCAGATTGTCATTTAGATTCTTCTTATAGCATTGTAAAAATTCCATTTTTCCTCTTTTTTTGATTTTTTGGACCCGAATTTTGAGCACTTTTTCAAGGAGACCGAGAAAGTGGCGTAGTTTTATGGAAGTTTTTTCTGAATTTCAGAACAGGGTGAGGAGTTCCATAAGTTTACTTTTGTAAACCATTCTCCTGTGAAAACTGATCTCAACTTGTTTAGATTCTCAACGTCGCTCTATCAGCGGTACCTGGCGAATCCAAATTAAATGGCTCATTGCTACAGCAGCAATCTTACCAACCATTTTTTTAGATACTGCATCTTATTCAATTATATTTAGATCCATAATACAAATTCTGTAGTCAAAAGTGCAACTTCTTAAGCAATCTCCGGAGAGCAGTATTATATTCTGGATCGGCCAGGAATATGTAAATTTAATAAAATTTCAAGAATTTAGTGAGCAGCATAAGCAGACCACTAACTTAATCCTAATTTAGATATTTGTCATACATTCTCTGATGCGATGACGACCCCTGAAAGGTAATTGTTGTTGGTTAGGGTTCAGAGAAATATATCTCTTGCTTTGTGGTTTTATTTTAGTTATTAAGTGAGTTAGTACTACCTATTTTTTTGCTGAATTTCATTTGATTTACTACTAGTTTTGGCACCTTTTCCTTTTTGAAGTTTTTCTTTTTAAAATAATTAAAAAATTGGGAATTTCAGGTTTAATGGACAACCGATATACGCAGAGCTTTCACCAGTGACGGATTTTCGAGAATCGCGTTGTCGTCAGCATGAAGTGACTACGTGTTACAAGGGTGGATTCTGCAATTTTATGCATCTGAAAGCGATCAGTCCCGAATTGGGAGAAAAACTTTTTGGCCGCAGGTTTCCATTGTTTTTGTAAATTATGTTTCGATCACTTCTGACTTGACTTCAAGCATTAATTCAAACCTTTTAATAATTCTTCCAATTTTCTAGATTGTTAGTTGGCTTGCAAAAAAATCTTGAATATTATAGACTACGCAACCATCAAAAGAAAAATCTGGCCACATTGTGAAGTTACTATTTTGTATTTAGATTTCTGAAATATTCTACTGTAACTCATTTAAATTTCTGGATAAAATATTTGCAGAGGTCGTTATGCAGATGAAGCAGGCCATTATCCGAGCGCAAAACGCGATCGTCGACGCGATCGATCACCGCGCGATCGATCTCGTGATGAATGGCGAGAGAGGGAACGTGGTCGACGATACTAATGTGCTGAGCAGTGTTGAGCATATAGTCATATATTTGAACACTACCATTTGTTCTTTAATTGATGTTGGTTATTGGTTGTTTTATCATTATTTTAGTTAGTTTTATGTATAATGATTATTGCCAGATCGAGGAACATTGTGAAATTTGCAAATTCGATCTAAAAGTTCTTATGGTTTATTCACTACTTTGTCGTTTTTCAAGAATTTGTTTTCCTCATAATTTTTTTTTTTTTGTTTCCGTGAAATTTATTTAGAATCTAGCTGCATAGGAAAAATTACTTTATTGTGCCACTTTTTTGAATCTCTGAATTTGATCTGTTCGACTGAAATATTTCGAAGCCTTTTTTAATAACATCTATTCCAAAGTGAATTTTTATTAGAAAACGGATGATTTAATTTTTTATCATAAAGTCAAATTATGGAAAATTTCAAATATCTCTGTAATATTTTTTGGTTCTTTCTCTTAGATGAATTAATAGTTGTTATTAATTCAAAGCAATTGATACTGGTACTATGTCCTCGTTGTTATCGCTATGGCAGCTAATAACTGCACTTTTTATGCAACGTTGATCTTTCTGTATTATATTTTCAAGATAACTGCTATATTTTTTTCGCTGTTAAAAAAAATTTTTTGAAATAAGTTATTTCCCATTCCACAGGCTCAACTCTACGATATTAAAGTTTTCACGTTTATTATTTTCCATAAAAAATTTTTTTCTTCTGATACATCACATTTTAAATCAAGGGAGTGTATTTTGGTATATTTTGGTATTTTGGTAGCTATAGACAATTTATAACTTACAATTTTTATTTATTTTGTCTCCTTTGCATCATAAGACCAACAACATCAAAGTCTTCCAGAATTTCTGCTTTTTCCGCAAAATATGGCTTTTCTTCGACTATGCCATATTTTTTAAGATCTTCTTTAGTTGGCATTCGAGTTGTTTCAGGGTAAAGTACCTGCAATAACGCATCTTCAGTATATTATTTTTTAATTTCTAGAAGGTAAAACAACCATTATAATACAAAAGATATGTAAAAGATAACGGAAAAGAATTCATAAAAAGCAAGGAGCACTGAAAATATTCTTCAAAAAAGCATCCGAACTTCGGAAACAATAGACCTGTTTGCTTTCATCTGATGATATATGACAAATACGACCAATCATTGGAATGATATACTGATTACAAACAACCACATAAAATCGTAACAGATGGGCTTCTAGTTCGATGTTTGGTCCTCCCAAATTTTTATTTTCGAGGAAAATCATATTATCTGTAACTTCAATTCCCTGAAATGCTATTGAAATTGAAAATACATACAGTTAATTCTTTCCACAAATAAAGAGTGTAAAAGAGAACAATCTCAAATTTCAGTACAATCTGTTACATTTAAGGAATATTGAAATTAGTTGAGCAGAGGATTGAAAAAGAATTAACAAGTCAGTCCAGTTGTTGATCACAAGCTATAGCAGTTGCAGTAAATGAAAAATCTTTTTAGTTCTCCAAAATGAAGAAGTACCTCTTGTCGTAAGGAAGCTTTAACAATCAATTTGTCTAACAACCACGGATTTTCCATAGAAACTCGCAAAGATATAACTTTTTTGGTAAGTTCCCTTTCAAGCAATATGTAGTCATATGGAATGCGAACCCGTTTTGCCAACTCATCTTTCATTTTCTAAAAACAAAACACGTTCAATAAAGACTGGAAGTGAATTGAAGGTTGAAATTAAATTGAAAGACTTAAAAACTTAAATTAAAAGTCGTCCATCAAAAGTCGGAATATTTTTCTAGAGTTAGAGTTATCGGCTATTTTTGAAGTACTGTTTTTTTTTTTTTCAATAGATGTTATTGCATCTTACATGCTTCTAATTCCCAAGATTCAAAACAATCACAAAATCTCTATTAATTATAATCAAAAACTATTTAAAAAGAAACAAACCTCTTTCATCTCTCCGTAATACTGCAAATTGAATGGTGAAGCATATGCTGCCTTTCGCGTCAACAACAAATCTGTTCGTGCAAGTCGACGATTCACTTCAACAACATCAAATTGATTACCGATACCTTAAAAGCCAAAATATGGAACTAAGGATGCTAAAATAACATAAATTTTTTTTCTATTCAATTATTACGTTCGTAGCTATAAATATGGAAAGAAGCGACTAGCTGGTAAGTCACCAATTCAATAATCAAAAGTTCTACCTTTCAAACTTATTTTCCTTTGGATAATTGTATATTTTATTTTCAAACATATTATAAATAAAATGCTGTGAAAGTATAAAATTCGTTCATCAAAACATCAGGTCCAAACACAAGCGGATTCTTAAGTTCATGTTCTAAGCGTAAGATTGATAATAGATATATAAATTTTTCTCTTATTTTTGGAAACATTGTAACTTTAACTTTTCGCTGCATCATTCACAATTCTAGATTTGCCCTTAGCATCATTATTAAAATTTCAGGTATTCCCAATTTTTCGAAATAAAGGGTTATCCTTTGCACCGCAAAATCTCTTATCTTCAGCTTTTCTATATTACAATAAAATGAATGTTTTTTTTTTGGAATACACTTAAATACCTACGCAAAAAATTGAAAACTGAATAGATCTATAAACTAACCTTCTACATCTTTGAGCAAAATAACTTTCAGAGGTCCCACTGGTTTCAAATCCTCAATTTCCACAACCTCAAGTTTCATCAAATCTGGATGTTCGGCCGGATTTCGTTGCATGCATCCTAACGGTGTCGGTTCTGGAGCAAATACTCTCCGCAGAATCCATGTAAACTGTAACAATAACAATAACTAGAGGAATAATTAAATTAACTGAGTTAAGAGAAGTGCCTGCCATCAAAATATAGATAATAAATAAAACTTCTGCAGGCAGGAAAGATGACAGTGAGGTGAAGTTATTAAATGGTTAAAAGTAAACAAAATAAAATGCATTAAATCCAGCAGATAAAACAATATACAAGGAAAATTCTGTCAAATGGATATGTATAATATGCCTAAATCTGGTCGATGAAAAAAAAAATACACAATAGAGGCTGTTTCCGAAGCAAATGAATTTGACTAATAGACAAAATTTAAATTGGAATCCAAAAGTACTTACATACTTACCCGATATTGCAAAATCGTATTGTTGGTAAATTTGTTGAGAAATTTGCAAAGTGGTGAGGAAAGCATTGAGAATTCCTCTTTGGGAAGTCAATTCAACTAGCTAACAAATACTTCACCGAGCTTTTCAGAGTTTTATGGACAACAAATTATTAATGCAACTGTGGGTAAAGTGGGTGAAGTGCACGAACATCGATTGATGATATCAAAATGAGTCCTTTTCCTTCGAGAAGTATGCAGCTGAAATACGACAGTATTGATTTATTAACTTCACACGATGTTGTTCAGTTATTTCCTCCAATTTCGCTCTTATTAAACCTAAAAAAAGATAAAGTCTAATATTTCGGTATGGACGGCTATTTATATTTCCACAGAAAATTTCGCTTTCACTAAAAAAATGAACTTTGGAATTCGAAAAAATTGGGAATTGTTAAATTTAAAAGATAAGAATTGTAAATTTTAAAAGATAGATGAAATCCGTAAATCAATAAATCCAAAAAGATATGAAAAATAGAAATAATCAAAATCAGATGCGTGTTTAGTCCACAGTTTCGAATGAGGTTGATATCCAAATAGCGATTACTGAAGATTTTTGACGTGCTAAATGAGTTATTAGACTTACGTGAAAGTAGGAAGTGGTAGTTTTTGCAGGTGTTTGATAAGAAGGGACGAGTCGTTGAGATGGATTATCCAGAATCTGGACAGTTCCATGAATCAAGCGAAAGAGGGACAAATCGTTGAGATTGATTATCCAGAATCCGGACAGTCTCATGAAAATGGAAGAAACTCAAAAAGTTTTCTCTCTTGTCTCGTTGCTGTCTGGTTGTTTTCAATTATTTTTTCCAAAAGAGTATGCCAACTTCTTTCTTTGTATTTTTCGGTAATTTGATCTTTTTTCCTTAGCTTACTAACATATTCGTATAAATCATCATGCTCTAGATTTATTTTTCTACCATTTTATATTGTTTTATTCTTGATTGTTAATAATCATCAGTAAGAGAAATAGTGTTAATTGATTATTGATAATAAAGATTTTTAATTAATTAGGAAAAATAAAATTTTTCTGATCGAAACGGAAGATAATTCTATCAAAGATGAATGATTTTTTTCTTTTTCGAAATCTTTCTGCCATAAATATTTGTTCGCTATTATTATTGTCTAAATTCATTTCCCAGAAAAAAAAAAAAGGATAATAAGAATGTTAACAATGATAATTCAGATTATAGTAGAGGATGTACCAAATGAAAATTTCTTATCAGTCAATAAAATTCTTTGCATCCACTTTGGTAATAGTCTGTTTTATTTCATTAAATTGTTTAAATTTTGCAATTTTAATATCTTCCAAGTACACAAATGATGATAACATCAAATGATAAGAATTAGTATCAATCTGTCTTCATATTTTGTCTTTACAAATAATAAATAAATTAATTATCAATAAATACTTCCTGAACTTATCTTTATCATTTATCACTACAATTGCCATATTAAATTAGAAAAAAATTTCTTCGGAAATTCTTTTCGGACTGCTCGTTTGTTAGAAATACTAAAGATTGTTGAAGTTCACTGATAGGATATCATCTGATAATTACGTAATTGATAAACTAACATAGATGTTTTGCTTGTCACTCCTTTATTTCCTTCTCTAAAATGTCAGTCTCAATCTTGGGTCGACATAGCAGTAATGTCATTCCAAAATATATTTTCCATATGTAGCTTGCATTATAAAAATAAGCTACTAAATTGATTCGTATAATTTAAAAAAAAAAAGGTTTTAATTAAGTTTAAAAATATTTCCAATAAAAGTTAACTTTTTTTCTCGCAGTTAAAAGAAATTTGCCATTAGTAAAATTTTAGCAATGTGCAGGACGCATTATTATTGTTGTTATCATTGTTCGTTCTTGAATTTAGATGAAAGTTCAACTTTTTAGAGAAGAGAATAAGGTAGTGATAGAAAAAAGTTCTATGAAAGTTAGTTTATTAGTTACGGAACTATTGGATGGTAATATTACCATACTGCAACTTTCCTTTTTTTTTTTTTTTTTTTGGGCAAGTTTTACGCCTGAGATGAGAAGACTAGCAAAGTTCAAGAAATAATCGATAAGCCTAACAATAGAGAATGAAGAAGGCTGATAAAGAAGTCTTTCATTTTCTCTGTGTATCTCTTAAAAAGAAATAGCAAGAAATAACCCACTGGATGTAAAAAGTCCTAAATAAGCCAAATCAAGTTTGGCCAAGTGGATCGGTGGATCTCTTGGCTTCTTTTTCATCTATTGTTTGTTGTGGCAGTCTGAAAAATGCCAGCTTATTCTCGAGGAAATGTAATGTTTTGTTTCTTCAATAGATGATGAAAACATTCTAAGGAAAGATAGTTTAAAGTAATACTTCATCAGCTTTCATCTATTTAAGATAATTTCATTTCTGCTGATTGCTCCATTGCTTGGCTCACATTCGCTTTTCCTTATTCCTTTTGATTTATTTTATTTTATTATCTTTGTTAAGTACTACTCCTTCTGATGATTCCCGTTTTCGTAATACGATTCTGGATTCTGCGCAAAGATTCGGACTAATATTCAATCGTATCGTAGCAACAACAAATGCATCAGAATAGTTTGAATGATCCTAATTATATCGCACGTGTGATCTGTTTAAGAATGTTTATTAAATTATAACAAATTTTCAGATTAATTAGAAAAATGTAATTATCATCTGGTTTGGTACGTATATACTTCATATTTTTCTTAATCGTTCCTTTATTTTGATATTCGTATTGCAAAATTAAAGGCAAATCAAAGGTTGGAATTTTTTCTTTTTATTATTTTTTTTTTTTTCACTTCAGTCAGAAGGGATTAAACAGATGAGCGATCACAAAAAGTAGAAATGTTTTTAGATTTTTTGGAATTCGTATAAGTCTTAAAATAAATTTCCTTATGCTTGCATTTGTCCGCGTGAGATCTATAAACATATTTATCATATGATATTTCTAAGTGCACAACGAAAATGACGTTATGTGATGTACAATCACGAAGTTGAATCATGTCATCAGATGTCAAATAATGTCATTAAAGTTTATTGAACAGACGAAAAAATTGGAAAAAAAACGTTCTCAAAAAGCTGTTCAGAAAGCATTAATCTCACAAAATATTTTCGAATTCTTCAAATTTCAAAATATTTTGTGAGATTAATGTTTTCTGAATGGCTTTTTGTGAGATTTTTTTTTTTTTTTTTTTTTTACTTTGAAAGTAGTAACTTTTCATTCAATAATAAACATATCACACAAGATACACACAGCGTCAAATTATGAATGAATTTGCAAATGTTTTTTTTAGCAATACAGTAGAATGAACTTTCACATGGCAAACATCATAGAGGGGACATACTTTGTAGTAATCTAAAAGATGATTTTCTGAAGTACGTTGTAAAATTTGATTTTAGTATTCATTATGATAGATGATATCAAAAAAGGAAAACTGATAGAAAGAAATAGAGGTAAAATTTATAAAATCTTTGAAATCTGTAGTTGCTGGAATTTTTTGGAAATTCCAAAATATGATTTAAAAAAAAAAAATCCAAATTGTGATTGATTGCTTTTCTTTTGACAACTCCTTCAGATGACTATCGAACAAATAATGTTTTTCAAAATTTTTCTGGGAAAAAAGTTCTTTTCTTTCTAATTGATTTTTTAATTGTGGAACGATTATTTATCCTGCAGTTATTTTTTTCTCCCAATATTTAGATTGCAAATTTATGGAAACGATTGAAATGCTGATTGTAAAATGGTAATCTTTTTCAATATTCTTTGATCTATCTCCGAAAAAATGCTTTCTTTACTCTAACTTTGATAATGTTAAATCTCAACTATTTTACTGCCTTTATCTCAAGTGATTGTGCTAAACACTTTCGTTTATTTTGATTCAATTTCTGCTTCATTTAACTTAATTCTATTGCTTAATCTGAAGAGTAAATTAATTTTTGTTTAATTTATACAAATATTGGCTTTGATATTTTGAAGCTAATGATTCTCTTGATTGTTCAAAAATATCAGAAAGCTGCCCAAAAATGTGAAATGAATGGCCAATAAGGAATGTCCATAAAATTTTATATCAGTAATTAATTGTATTCAGCCATGATGCACATTCACATTTGATTAGTCTGTGTTGTTTTCCTCGTATTACATTTCAAGCTTTCATTTAGAAAAAAAGAAGTCTCGAAATCGAAATTATCTACATCGTATTTTGTTAGGCTACTTACGCTTTCCTTAGGTTTCTGGTCTTTTATCTCCGTCAAATAGATTGAAATTGGAATATCAAGAATATAACAAGAAGTAATGTTGATGCTAGAATATGCTTGTACGAGAATGACATTTTTTTTTTTTTTTTTTTTGAGCATGTTTTGGAAACAACTTCATGCTGTCACATATTCATTTTCCTCAAATTTGCACAAAAGTTTAGAAAGTTCAAAAAAAATGTGATAGCGTTTGTTTACATAAATAATTATAGTTGCGACGTTGTTAATTTTTAAATTTTGAATTAATTATCCTCTTATCACTGTTACATAGTTTAATTTTTAAAAACGATAATCTAAACAATTTTATAATCATTGTCACAGTTGTAATTGATTTTTAATTGATGATTGATGACAATTCACTGCAATGTTGATTTTATAATGTAAACAAGCGCATTATCTGATTTATCAAGTTTAACGTTCCAAGTTGTTTTCTCTTTGTTTCTTGGCTATTTAGATAAATCTCTTCAAGGACAGGCCTAAAATTCCAGCTTCTCTAATAATTTTTTTAGGAGCAGTTTTACCAATTCTATCAATTTATTCGAATATTTCGGTATAATAATAATTTTCTAGTGAAACATTTCATATTAAAAAATCTTAAGAATTAACTAATAAGTTATATTTTGTGCTTCACACTAAGCCAATATTCACCAATTATCGATTATTTATTAAGGTCGTGAAATTTCTCACATAAATTTAAAAAGTCCAAAAAATGAATACGAAGTGATATTCTATGCATTACATAGCTTCCGCATTATGCATTGTTGTTTCTTATATCTTTCAAGCTTAATTAACATCCTGCTAATTAATATACTTGATTTCTGTTTCCACAGTTCAATTATTCCGTTGAGTAATTATTTATGCAAATATTGTTACAGGCATAATAATGAGCTTCTCAAGCAAAAGTTGATTTCTAACATCAGTAAATCAGGTCATTAGACATTTATATTGCTTCGTAGTCGTTCATTATTCATTTTTTCTTTTTGACCTTTCTGCTGAGTGTTTGATTCAATTTCTATTGTACAATGATCTGCAAAAGACAGTAATAATTGTACTTACAACATTCGATGATTATGCAAATGACGGTGTCATATGCGATCAATTTTATTCAATCGAAACGGAAATCATTATCACAAGAAAGATTCATTATTTTTCTTCTGATAATAGTGTCCAGTATTTTATCCTTCGAAAAGTTTAAAACCGTAAATATGCTTCGGATTTGAGTAAATATGAGATCCGGTCAAAGCTGAAAAAATATGTTTATTTAGCGAGATATCAATTGAATATGATTTCTGTATTCATATGGTGATTCCATAATATATCGCTGATAGAAAAGCCTTTTCCAGCTTTGACCAGATCATTTGTTTACTTAAATTCAAACATATCTATGCTTTCTTGTCTACAGTTTCCATTTGTGTAATTAAATATTGATACTTCCAATGTACGAAATGACCTTCTGAACTAATCATTACTCTACATTCAAATTATCATTATAATGCATAATGAATTAAAAATTTCTGGTTATTTTTCTCAAATTTTATAATTTTTTTCACAAAAGTGCATTTTTCGTTTGCACAAACATGTTTTGCAACATATACTTTTTTTATTACTGATGAAAAATAGCAAATGCAAGATAGATAAATTTATCATTTTAATTGATTAGACTTAACTTCCTGCATGTATTGTGAATTGCAGAAAAAATACTTTGATAATTCCTTAATAAATCATATTTCAAATATCTCATATTTTTAAAAAATAGCTGGAGAATTCTGTTAGTATTTGCAGTCTTAAATGATTCGTCCTTCCATTTGGAGTCATTTCAATAATTTGAAGAATCACTGGTTCAGGAAATTTTTTTTCCTTGTGATTTATTGAAAAAAAGAAGAGAAATGATGCTATTAGCAGGGGAATTGATGTAAAATTTAAGGAAGAAAGGACCATTTTTTTAAAAAACTCATTCATCCTTTGGTCATATAAGTACACAAAGTCTAGCCAGACAAGTTCATTTATAGCTTTGTTTTTTTGGAATAAAATTTTTTTGGCCTGAAATATTCATATTTGAGAAGGATTTTGATTATCATTCCAATTTCACATTGCTCGATTTTAGTTGATGAAATGAGAAAAATTTTTGGGATTTTTTGGTTTGATTAGAAGCATCTATTGAAATGATAACAGCAGCATTATTTCTTTGGCAACTTTATAGATTTGATCATGTTATTATAACAGTAAACTTTTGAGATTCAAGTTTGGGTATTTCTGCTTCAGTTATCTATAATCGATGGATTCTGGAATGAGTACTTAGAAAAAAAAAAAAAAAAAGAGGTGATTGATTGGAATATATGGTGTAGAAGTTATATTATAAGGATGAATATAATAAATGTATCGGAAATAAAGGAATAATTTATTTAATTTCAATTGCAGTGGAACGAAATCGTGGTGGTGACATTCATTACTGCAGCGATTCGCCGGGATACTGGAACTGGCAATTGCCGGCTACTTCATCGTCTTCACAAAGTGACCAGTATCAATCACGTTCGATTGACGCTTGGCACGCTCGTGAACGTGGTTCAATTCCAAAATCCTCAGATCAAGATTCAGCGTCCATTATTGAGTATCACCTGTCAGAACGAAGGCCTGTTATTGGCGCAAATTGTCTAAAACACAGGTGAGATCATGATCATAAATTTCATTTATTTAAGTTGTTCAGAATTATTATTTTTTTTTAATTTATAAGGTCCAGAAAGCTGAATTTCTCATTTTCAAAAATTCATTCAATTAAGTCAAATATAGTCTTAATTATAGCAATGTTTTGAAATGTGTTTTGGAAATGTTTTGTAAAAAACTGCATATAGAAATGTTATAGAAATGTTTTGTAGAAAGCAGAAGTGTTAATATAGAAATGTTTTATAAAAATGTTTTGTAACTGCGTAATATTCAAAGATAGAAGGTTAGTCATAAATTAATTTTCATATTTCACATATTTTTAGTTTTTTAAGAAATTTTAAGTCATATTTATTTATCATATTAAAATGTCAAATCCCAATTTATTATTACGACCCAATTTTTGCATTCAAGTTATTACTGATAATGAGAATTTCAAAATAGTCGCAAAAGCGAGAATAATTTATTAAATAAGATAATTTTTAGTTATTAATATATGTATCAGATAACATCAATGTGAAATAAATATGAAATAAAAAAAAAATTAAGAAATAAGTAAATATGTTCGCCCGACTAGTTCCTTCATTTTTTTTTTTTTCACTTTATTTTGATTTAATTCGATCTAAAGCAATATTTTAATAAATTTTTTCTGATGTTTCTCCTTCAATATTGACTTAGATTCTTATGTGTTTTCGCCTTCTTCTTAGACAAATTTTGCATGGATTTGACAAGTCAACTGTCACTATGGCTTTGATGTCTTCAATTTTGAATTTGCATGTTTCCATAATTTTCATACAAATATAAAGTTGATGCCGTTTTCTTCAAATTTTGACTTGAATTCTTTTGAAAAAATTCATATAAAGTGCTTTATAACATTTTAAAAATCTTTTAAAAAGTAATAAAAGATGTTTTATCTTCGAAGAAACCGTTGGAAAAGTATTGATTGTAAAAACAAGAAAATGGTTGCGGAATATAGGTACGTAAAAGGTGGACGAAAAAGTTGAAATCAGAAGTCAAGAAAAAGTTAGAGAATGATTGGAAATGTCTGATTGCAATTTTCTTTTTAATATATCTCAGAACAGGTTTTATTTTTTTTTCGTCGCTGTGTTTGAATAGCTTAATAGATATTTTTAGATCTCACTTTTTAGTATTTTTACTCAATCGATGAAGTTTTTTCGGTCAAAAAAAAAAAAAAAAAATTAAAAATAACGAAAGGAAGAAAGAAAAATGAAAAAATTATACTGAAGATAACAATATAGTTGATAAAGCTGAAATATAAATCGCTTCTTTCTGAAATACTCTGTCAGAAGCGGCATTTATTATAATCTTTTTTATCATTATTATCATATCATCACTGGAATAATATAAAATTCATTGTTGTCTTCAATGATCGCCTAAAAGAAACTGGTAGTTGCGCGTTACTCAATCTGTTTTTCATCGATTCAGCTACTGGATAGGTTGTCTCTAATTTCTAATCATTTAATCATATCATTTTTTCCAAAATTTGTAGTGGTGATATGATAATAATATTTTTGAATAAAATGTTAGTACAAATTCTCAGTTTTATATTTTATGCTTTTTTTTTGGAATGTTATAGGGAAATTTATTATATTCCTTTGTCGCAAAAATTAAAGACCTAAGATTAATGAGGTTGTAAATTTCAATATATATGTATATGCATTGTGCAAACTAGGAATGTGTTTGCAGATATTAGATGAAAATTGTAGTTACTGTTTTTGGAAATGAATGTTTCTCGGTGATGACCAGACTTTGTGACTTAATCTGGAAATGAGACAATGCACTATTTTTTTTCTTTTCAAATGAAGACTTGTGGAGTTTTAATTTTTGTCAAGAATTGAGCATGGAAAATAATCATATATAGCTTCTTGAGAAGAATCGGAAAATATCAGAAATCAAATCATTTCGAATAATCTACCAGTTGCTTAGATTATCATTGAATTTATTGTTTGCGTGCTTTTTCAGTTTGCTATTATATTCGTAACTTACGATTTTAACTATCTCAAATCATTCAATTGGAATTCTTTGTTAGAGTCGTAATGAAGAAATGACATTTTTCAGGAATTACTATACAATCATATCATCACAACAACCGTTGACATCACAGGCGATTGTTAACAAAACTTCATCGGTAAACGGTGTAATTCCAATGACTAGTGATGCGTCTTATGTGGTACCATCAACCAGGCCAACGAACACTCCATTACCATTAGTTGCGATATCATCGGATCAGGATGAAGAAGGAATCGATTGCTCACCTTGTTGCAGTAATGATATTCTAAGGTTTATTTCTCGTTTTAGTCCTCAAGTTTGTTGTTTTGGAAATTCGACAACACCGATATATATATTTTTATGTTGTTGCTATCATTCTGATATTGTGATATGATGAATCAATTAAATTTATCATATCGGAATGATAGCTGTAAAATTTATCCAAAGTTTGCAATGGCATTGTTTCAGGCGGATATTCCGAAATATTTTTTATGGACAAATTCTATCATTATGTTTATGTGGTACAGGTGTTAGTAGTCAGTTACTCAGTGACAGAGGAGTGAATACTCCGACAGGTACCAATTCAATAATCATGAATGAAATGTGATTAAATTTTCAAGAGTTAGTGTACTTCGAAAAACAAACATATAAGAATATGTATTATAATTATGTCTTAGATAAGTTAAAAATAAATATTTTTAACTTATCTAAAGCTAATTGCTTTTAGTTGTTATTCTTTCAAATAGAACAGATAGAGAATACTTAAATTACCAATTCGGCAATTAAATTTAATCTAATGTTAATATCCTACATATTGTGAAAATTGAATTTCAGCTCAGAATTTTCTTAACTATTTCCTGTTATCATCTATTTATGGGACAATGCTAGTATTCCGAAAGGGCGAGAATGCATTTTTACCAGTACTCAGGCAACGTGGATGGCGCTATTTGCTGTTGGCTTTTATAGATGTTGAAGCTAATTATGTTATTGTTTATGCTTATCAATTTACTAATTTGACTAGTATACAGGTAATTTTTATTACATTCAATTGTTTAACCTTTTTAAATTCATGTTTTTCAAAAACAAACAACACTAATCAATTTCGAGTATTTTAGTTAGTAGCGTGGAAAGATCACGCAACACTTTCAGTAATATTACCAATTAAATTTTACTCAAAATTTTTTTTCTCCTTTTATCATTTTTATTGAGAAATATTGGTATTCTAGTAGAATATTTCTACAGTTTCAAATAGTTCTATTAATATATCAATTGTTGATATTACAGTTGTTGGACTGTTCAACGATACCGGCGGTATTACTATTATCATGGTTATTCCTTTACAAACGCTACCTCGTAACACATATAATTGGTGTTGGAATATGTCTTGTCGGAATTGCAGTCCTTATTTGGGCTGATGTTTTAGAAGGAAAAGGTGGTTCTGGAGGTGTGTTATGTTTTCTTTATAAATTTTCAAATTTAAAAATCCATCCTAACAAAGGTCATAGTAAGTTTGATGAGGTTGCGTACAAATCTATTATCCCTTTACTGTGTAATTACACCCCCTCTTTATACTCGTTATGTGTTACGACTTGCTGCAGGTATAATTGCGGCATAAAAAAATGAAACATTTAAGATTATGAAAAAGTGTTTTCTTTGAATTTAAAAAAATAAATAAGTCATCTTACTTTAAAAACCAATTTTTATTTTTCTGGAAGTTTCGTTTTCAAAAGTTTCTTCCTTTTTTTCTAGTTTTTTTAATATTTATTTCATCCTTACAACTAATTTTAATTTATTGGCTTATTCGTTTTTTTTTCTCATTACAACATGTTAGAATTTTCAATATTTGCTTCATGCTATACCAACACTGATTGATATAAAAATGAAAAATAAATATATGGAAATATAAGAAAATACAAATGATTTAGGAAAATTAGTGAAATACTAAGCTATAAAATTGGTAACAGAATTGAATATAGATAATGCTACATAAATGAACTGAGTGCAATTTATATATCCTACAAGTTTAACTTTATGTAAATTCTCATTTCATCAATAAATTTTGTAGATAATCGAGTATTAGGTGATGTATTATGTTTGACTGGCTCAATTCTATATGCAATCGGTAATGTTGGTGAGGAATTTTTAGTAAAACAAAATAGCCGAATCGAATATCTTGGCATGGTTGGCTTGTTTGGCTCTATCATCTCGGGAATACAGCTGTACGTTATCGGATGTCATCTTATTAAAATAATGAAAGAAAGAAAAATTGATTTTCTGTATTCAATAACTTAATTATATTTAATAAGATATTATTCCAGTGCTGCTTTGGAGCATCATGAGTTGGCATCGGTCAATTGGTCAGGAACAATCATAGTATTCTACCTCATATTTATTGCCTCTATGTTTCTGTTCTATTCAATGGTGAGCGTAGTTGTAGAGAAGTCTTCCGCTCTTATGTTCAACTTATCAATACTTACTGCCGATTTTTACACTCTTATTTTTGGCATATTCATGTTCAATTATCAAGTAAGTTATTTGCTTGAAAATTTATAGTAATTCGGCAGAATAATTAGCCCGTCAAAAAGGTAGTCAAAAATAAGTTAAAAATAAGCTAATCTACCTTATTTGCAATATATATTTTGCTTGAATTTTGGCTACCTTAAATAAAAATCATTTTTTGGATGCAGTCTTAGAAAATTCAATAAAATTTCAGTTTCATGAATTGTATTTTGTATCGTTTGACCTAGTAATAATCGGTTCCTTAATATATTCGATCCGAGAAACAGAAAGGCGAGATCCGGATGAACCACGCAATATATGCTGTTTGATATGTCATTGTTGTAAAGATGATAATGTAAGTCTCTTTTATTAAGTATTTTTTACAATGTGAAGTGGTTTTCTGTTGGATAAATGAATTTCTTTATTGTTATTGATTTTTTGCTCATGCGAATAAAAAAGAGACCAATAAATTTCATTTTAAAAATGAATTTAAGGCTCAGACATCGTCGGTGAGAACTGAAAGTGGAATTGGGACAGCTAATAACACTATGATGTATGGTGCAACAGCGTACCCAGAAACTACAGATATCAAACACTGTCCCTTACATGGTCGACAAGTGCCCTTTTTACAACAACCAATTAATGCAGTAGAAACGTATGCATAGTTGCAATGTTACGAGACTGAATTTGGAAATAATAATATGGATGGATCTTAATTTATAAAGACGCATTTCTCTATCGTACTTTCAAAATCGTCATTTTTGAAATCAGTGTTGTTAAAATAATTGACCATTAAAAACATTATTGAAAAATAAAAGCTTTTGAATTGCATAAAACTCAATCGCACGAAATATTTTCCCTTTATCTAAATCATTACGGTGAATTTTTCAGTAAATTCCCAAATGTCATAGTGAAATTTCTAAAATTATAAATTTTGAGCACATCATGCTTACATCACGCATATAGCTAATCTAGACTGGAGTCAAAAGTAGAAGAACACAAAAGATTCATAGTCAGTGTCTCTCAGACACTTGCCATTATCATGCTGAATTTGATGATCATGGAAATATTGATTTTTTATTTAAATAATGGATTAAGCTAATCCAACCATTTTATTGAAATTTTTCAAAATTGATGATAACGAATTGCAGTGTTGAATTTTATAAAAAGCGATTTACTATCATAATTTCGGTACAATTGCTATGTAGTAGGTAGATTATAAAACTTGAAATTTTCAAGATTTCAATCACATTTTTCTTTTTCTTCTTTTTTTTCCCTGTGGCATTGTAATATGAAGCCAAACCTATCATTTTTTTTTTAAAGTTTCAAAAATTTTCAGTTGGTTGAACTAGAAATAACAACAAAATTCATTCTTTCATTAGTTCGTCTGCAACAACAAAAAGAGATCAAGTTAATACTCATGATTAAAGTTAAAATTAAGAAATAATTTTGGGTATTAAAATGAACAAAATGCTTTAATAAAATATAAGGTAATATCAATTAAGAATTTTAGACATATGATACGATGGAGCTTGCCGCGAGCAAATTTAACGCATGATAGATGATGATAGAGTGAAATAGTTCTTATTTTATTCCAATATTTGCTTTAGATAACAATTATTATAAAGAATACAATTTCCTAGTTTAATTTTACCAAATTTGCTGTTCATACTTCTATGATATCCTGGTTTATGGTTCTCGCGAAAATGTTTTGAAAAAGTAGGTATCATTTGTTCGGTCACTATTTGTTCGACTAAATTATCATTTGGAAAATCTCTATTTAATATATATATTTAACCTTTCATTATTAATAGATTAAATATCATCATTTTTCGTCTTATTATTATTACTTATTGCATATTATTTACTTATTACGACCGGTAAAAATTAAATTACATTTATTTCAATGCATATTTTTCTGTTTTAGTTTCTTTTTTTTTTTTTTCTTTTTCATATGAAAATGGACAAGAGTAAAATGTTTTATTCGCTGAATTGAATGATGTGACAAAATGTACTCGATGAAATATATATAACAAATTATGAAATCAATATATGTTGTCTTTCATGAAAAAATTATAATTATCGATCTTTTGGATGCAAAAAGTTAAATTGTGATAATGTAATAATGATCATAATTTTTAAATATTTCTAAATTATGACAATAATAAAAATTGCAATCTGCACTTGATGTCTATTATGCACTGATGCAAATAACAATCAACGACACTCTTCCAGTGTCCTTCCTTACTCTTTCAGATTTAGCAAGAATTTCACATAATAGTCATTGAAATAACAATCATAAAAAAAATTTTAATCGATATTTTAGCCAACTTATATATTGCAACGCATAATTCCTTATTTAATTTTAGTTCCCTAATAGACAAATATATTTTAACTGACAAATATTGGCTTGTTATAACGATTTGGACTAACAATTAATCTTTCGAATTATTCATTTTTGCGTATTTCGCGTGATTCACGTTTAATACGTGTTGCTACAGCAGCAACCAATGCTGCACCACGTCCACTTCCATCTTCTGACAACATTAACTGATATTCTAAATTTTTCGGCAACAACTGATCAATTTTTTGATCCATAATTCTAGCAAAATTTGGATGAAAACGAAATAATGATCCATCGATACCAACTGTAACATACGGTTTCTGTAAACGATTCAACAAACAAGTAATTCCAGCTGCTGTGAGATGCGCTGCCCTAAAATTTGATGAAGGTTACTAAAAACCAAATGGATGACCAGGATTTCATTAAATTTTACTCATTGATAAATGTTAAGACTTAATTCTGAATTATAATTAAATTCAAACCTTGTACTAATCACCGAACAAACATATGTCACTATTTCGCAGTCCTGAACTGTAACATGATCCACACCGATATCTTCTAGAATTTGCATTGTTTTCTGATAAAGCGAATCGTTACCTTTTTCAGCTTCAATCTCGGAAACATATTTAGTTGGGAAACAATGCGGTTGAGATATAGAATCATAATCTCCCCCGAATATTAGCTTTTCTTTTGCCAAAGTGGCTAATACATAGCGTACTAATTCGCCCATATACATTCCAGAAATCATTTTTTCGAATAAATGAAATCCTGGATTAATGGTGTGCTCATCCACTTGCGAATCATAACTTGTTCGAATAAAATCTAGACATCCGTCATCCCCAAATGCACCCCATTCCATGTTGATGATCATCTCTTTCGGATATTTGTCCTCATAAAATTTGAATTTCTTAAATTTTGGACAATTCGATAACTTCTCCATATAACAAGCATTAGTACCAGTTCCAAGAATCACACCAATTTGACATGTATTTTCCTTGAATGCGCATGCCATTAGGGTACCTACTGTATCGTTTAACAAAGCTGCAATGTCGATATCTATATCTTTACGTCGATTACACGCATCACGTAAGAATTCAACAACATCTTTACCTTCTACACCGCTTGCGCTGAATCCCTTGCTCCAATGCATCAATATTCCGGATGTCAAATTTCCCTGAGATACGGGAAATGAAAATGTGAAACCAAGTGGTAGTTTATTAGCACCTTTCAGATCATTTTCTTCCATGAAATTAGCCAAACATTCAGCGATATGATCGAAAAGCAGAGTTCCAGTACCTTTCATCACAGCATCTGGTACACCATAAATCTTTCCCGAGATTTCAGCTTCCTTACCACTTAAGCGTATAAGAAGGACACGAAAATTGGTACCGCCTAAATCCAAAGCTAAATAATCTCCCTTTTCGGTACCATTTGGAATAGCTCTTACAAATGACGGCAACATTTTCAGACATGATTTCACACCAGGTTCATCACTCAGTCCTTTTTCCATTTTGTTATGCATTTCTTGCATTACACGTCTTAATTGATCATCGGATAATATCAGCGGTTTGCAAAATTCATGAATTTGTTCAAATTGTTCACTATTCCTTTGGCTATGTGATGATATTTCACGCTTCATATTCTGGTTTTTGCCTGAAAAATCGCAATTAAAGACATCTATTTTTCAAAAGAAATCAGTATTTTTTTAACAAATTTTTACTTATTGAATAAAAAAAATTCTATCAATTGACCAGCCAGCTGATTTATAGCAAGATAAAAGAAATGAACCAGATCTCTCAACTTCCTTTGCTTTTTCTTAAAAACCGAAAATTTGCATATGAAATACGGATTCGAAAATAAATTATCTTTTAAAGCATACACCGCTGTTTGAATTTTTAAACAGTCTAGGTTGTTCGAATTACTCAGGAAAATAAACTCATTTTATTGCAAAAATTTTGATGCAGCGCAATGTATTTTGTTTATGAAGTACGCAAACAATTCTATTAATCCAATTGCAAATTACAGCGAGATTCGAAACAAATTTTTTTTTGCAAAAGTAATAATTTGTATTTTTGAAATTGGTATCAACTGATGTTCCATTTAGGAATATAACATTATTAAATTCAGCGGTGATATAAAAACCATTATTCGATTGATAACTCTTTACATTCAATTAAAAGGATCCTTAAATAGCATCGCCGGCAGAGCGGATTTAACAGCATCATGTTGCTTTAAAAACTTCAAAAGTATATTAAAAACGGAATTGAATGATTAGTGGCAGCAATGAAAATTAATTAACTGATTAACACCCGAATTAATTACAATGATTTAATCTGTAAAATAAAACTTAGTAATAACAAACCCTAATAAAACACAATAAGTATTCGCAAATTATATTTTGTATGGTCAAATAACCGCAAGTTGATGCTTAAGTGAACCTAATAATAAAACAAATATATGCAATTAACCGATACGAAACAATAAATCATAATGATGAAAAATTTTAACTATAAATGAAATTTATTTGATAAAGTAAAATAATTAAAGTAGATAATCTATATAAATAAAAAAGTAAATGTTCTCTGTTACAAATGATATATCTCCGGAAGTTCTCCACTGACTGTTTTCAAATTTTGACACAATCTTGTATTCCAATAGTCACCCTTTTTTTTATAGACATACTTTTTTTCGCATGTCATGTCCGTGACAACTAATAGTAAGTTAGTGGGCTGAACTTTTTGACTCAGTTCTGCACCACGCCTTCATGAGGCGTCTTCATAAACAGACAGAATTTATTCACCATGCCTTCCTTTTGCGTTGACTGCGGCTATTTCCTGCAACGTTTCAAGTTCTCCATCAATTCATCTGAAATTTTCATGCTGCGTTGCATTCGAATAGGCGCGTGTTTTTTAATAAATAAATAATCTGAGCTTTCTCTTTTTTTTTCTTTTATAAGACGTGTAATTCATTTATTTTTTCGTTTGTGGGGAATGTAGTTGCGTCGCACAGATGTCAAGGTCATGAAAGTGTATAATGAAATGTTTCCTTCAAGCAATTTGTGAATTATCTCTTCTAATATTAGGCCAATATTACTTTTATATTAGGTTGTGTCTTGGGTTGCCTCTTCGTCGTAAATGTTTAATGTTCAATTTGACACAACGTTTCAAGTGTTAACCCACTGATTTGAAATTTTGACACAACGTTACATTCAGGTAGGCACGTTATTTTTGTATAGATACATCTACTTTTTTTACTTGTCACACCCGTGGCAAATAAAAGTAAGTGAGCAGACTGAATCTATTAACCACGCTTACTTTCTGCAAAATGGACGTGGCCTTCAGTATGCAACGCTCAATAGGCTCGGTTAAATATGAAAGTATTCCAATGCAAAGCTCTGTCAAAATTTCAGAGTAATAGGTAAAAATTTTCGGAGATTTAAGATTTTGAATAAGCGAACATTTACGACTATTAGTATCTTTTAATACCATATATTTGAGCAGTTTCGAATTCAATTTCAAGTTCAGTCAAAAATCAATTTCGAGAATAGTTCGGATGTAATCTATTTGCTTAAGTTCATCTAACTAATGCCTCGCAGAAGAAGATCGAGTTTAGGTTTTCGTACTCGTACAGCGGATGCACTGCTATGATTCACTGCAAATCAAATAGAGGAAGAACGGGCATCAGCGAATGAGCGAAGAAGACAAAGAATGGCTCCAATGCGAGCAGAGCGACATGCAGTCGGACTTGAGGACGAACGGTTATTAGCACAACAGTTGTATTCTGCAACTTCAAATCTGCTTTGTTCTCATCAGAATAAACGCAAAAGATCAAACTTGACGCATAATACTCGCGCAACGGAAAGAAGGTGATTATTAATTGCAAATCAAACTGAAGAAGAACGGGCATCAGCAAACGAACGAAAACGACAACGAATGGTTCAAATTCGAGCAGTGTGCGGCCAGACTTGAGGATGCACAGTTTCGAGCACAGCAATCATGTTCTGCAGCTTCAGATCTGCTTCGTTCTGAACAAAATGAATGCTATGGGTTGAAAGTAGATAAAAAATTTTATTATAAGAGCTTCACTGCTCAATAAGTGCCGAAATTCTAATGGAGGAGTATGAAGAATCTGATTCAAACAATTTGACTGCTTTACATCATTTCCGATTTGTTGCAAATATTTATTTGATGCCGGTTGTTATATTTATTTGATGTCATTCGAAAGTTGCAAAATAGAACTTTTTGCAAAAAATAGAATCCTTTCGAGTCTCTTCCTACTTTCCTGATTTTCAACATGTCGCCTTATGATTGGTTGATCTTACTTTGTTTATCTGTTAATCGGAATTTTTAGCGGGAAACTCCTTACGGAGACGTAAAAAAAAAAGTGGATACATCTGTATGGAAACAAGCATTATTTAAATGCAACATTTTGTCAATCGCTGAAGAAATTGAAGCGTTGCGTGATAACAATATTTTTACACTTAAATTTTTTCAAATACAGATAGAATATAAATAGATACAAATGATTTTCCACGAAATTTGAATATATCAATTTTTATGATTATATACAACTTTCTACTCGAATTGCAGTACATGAGATAAATATTTGTTTATCAAATCATTCAATTATTTTCAATTTTATTCCTTTCGATTTATTTGTCTAATATCCACAATACCCGTAGCTATGGCATATCGAACGATCAAGTCAGCTATATGTTTATAGTGTGAATAATAGGTCATGCATCCATAACGTTGCTTCCGTACAATACTTGCTGTTTCTAGTAAGCCAACCTGAAATTTAAATGAGAAATTGGGAATTAAAAAAGCCTTTGTTTGCTAATCTCTGCGGATCAGAGATTTTTAAAAAAAAGAAAAAAATACAGTTCAAACTGTGTAAATTGTGTGGATTATTCAAATTTATGATTCCGATATTTGTTTCTTGCTTTTTTCTTGAATATTAAGATTATTAATGACAAAATTCTTCCAGTATGTATGCATTTGATCATTATAAAGAAGTGAAAACGAAAATGTTAACATCAATCAAAATGTGAAACAAAATACTAATGATAATGTTTAATATGACTGGGAAAAAATGAAATGATATCTCCATTCAACTTAAGCAATATACATATTTGTACAGTAATTTTATTAACCTAATATAAACTTTGGCATTTAACTATTATTATACCTTTTTTTCAGCATTTACTCGATCCAGAACAATATCAAGGACAGCATAAGTTCCAGAACGATGAACCCCTGTAGGACATAAAAGACATACTGGTCCCACATAGCCATTTTTCTCTATTCGAAATTCCCATCGTTTAACATGAAGAATATTTCGAAATTTCAGTTAATTCAGATTCGTTTTTTATAATGAAAAGTTTGGAAAATCTTCTACTAGCACGATTAAATTGATATGAATAAGAATTCAATTTGTCGCTTTTTTTTTCAGTACTTTTTTTCTCTTAAAAAAATTATTTATAACAATTTGCAAATTTACTTATTAGTTTAGCTGTGACTATTTGATTAAAATATTCAACCTCAAAATAACTACATTATCTTCAATGATCGTTTAATTTTCATTCAATTTTCAGTAGAAACCAACAAAAAAAAAAAATGAAAGTAATCGTAATTACAGTATTAGAGGAAATAAGCAAAAAATAACAATTACCAACCTCAGATCGAAATTCTAATAAATCGTCTGGAATAGTCTTATCATCTATCCATTTTCGATAATGCAGCATCGATACTGTAACTGCATCCATACGTTTATCGAGAATATTGCTAATTGAAAAGTTGTACCAATCATATAAAGGGGTCTAAAAATTTTATTTGTTATTAAAAATTGTTTAAATCAGATAAATTGATTTTTTTTGCTTTTGTTTTCATTTTATTTTTTGTATTTTTCCATTTGGAAAAATATAAAAAATAAAGTCATTGCGATTTTTCATGAATAAATGTACTTCCATTCTTTTTCAATAAATTAATTTATTAATTCAATTATTTATTTTTGTCTCTTTATGCTAAAAGCTATCAGTTATAAACATAAATGTTGTCCATGAAAACCGAAGAATGTAATTAGTTGCATGTAGATGGGAATGTCTTAAGATCAATAACGTTGACGAAGTCAAATGATGCAATCATAATAAACAAGAGATGTTAAGTCAAATAACGCCACGACATTTATTGTAAACAAGGAATACTAAAAATCAAGTGGCACGCCATGGTTTCAAAGGGACGATAAACATGTTTGCTACCAAAAGGATAAACATATTTATCATCAAAACTTTCTGGTTCACAGATAAATAAAATGAGGTTGACCAATCATGAGTCGGCACTTTGGGGATTAGGTAAGGTAGAGAAGCCTGGAAAGGATTTTAAAGATCAGGATTTCGAGCTGAAGTCAGTTTTTATGCCGACTAACAAAAGCAACAATTCGAATTTCAAAGCGATACAATAGCAGCAGCAATTCAACAATTCAGTTGAGCAGTATTCTTCTCTGCGAGCGATCATGGATATTCTCTGATAATGTTTTGTTACGAGGAATCACTCTTGCATCAATTAATTATCTTAAGAAGATTCGTCTCTGTCACACAAGATCGAATGACAACAGCAGGAAAATCTCCAGTTCAATAAACTACAAACCAAATTACAATTCGACCTCCAACAAATGTAAATAAATATGGATGAATTGTAAAAGTGTCAGAGTACAACAAAAATGATGGTGATTCTATTTTCAACATACAATTCTCGCAGCAATATTTTTCATTCTCAAATTAAATTCCTGTCCTTGACTTTTAAATGTATCATTTTCTCCGCCTATGGATGACATGAATTGCTGAATTGGAAATTAAAAATGAAACTTACAACACCACTTTTCGCATAATTTATTTTGATATTAGTTTCTGAATAACTACGTGAATTTGCTTTTGATTCCGGCCAAAAATGCTTGACTAAACGATTGCCTTCTTGATCATGAATATCCGTTAAGAGAACAATTAGTTTCGTACCTGTTTGAATGATCATACGCCAAAAATCGGATTCTGTCGTTTCATTAAATGGTGCTTGTGCAAGTATATAATTATCTACAAATTTTTATTCAGTAAATTGTGTGTAAAATTGACTATTTCACAACGGAATTATGAATAGAAATTTAGGTTTCTATTGAAATATAAAGCAACAAATAAAAAAAAAAAAAAAAAAAAATAGACACTTATCTTTTAATGATTTGATGACAAACAGAAACAATTAAATTAAGTTGCAAATTCATCATGAGTGTGTATTATGCAAAACGAAAATTAAACCTGCTCGATCGTATGAATCAACATATGATGCATGATAATAATCGTCACCCTCTTTGTCACCAAGTAGTTTGACACGTGTTTGATCATATAAAATTACGTTTGGATAACGATTCTTTAACATATTTGCTGGTTCCAAAAATGCATCAAATTTTGGTGATTCTTTACGAATTATATTATGCCATTTGATAATTACCTAGAAGTAATTCCAAATTAATTCACTAGTATAATTGATAAAATCATTAATACTACTACTATTAACATGTGATAACAAGGAATTTGATATGTAAATGTTAGCGAGCTATATTCATATTTCAGTTTAATCCAATAGAATGTCCGATCCTCAAAGCGAAAAATTGTTTTACATTTTTACGAAAAAAATATGCAAAAAATTGCAATATGAAAAGTTGAGATTTTTTAATTTACTCTAACTTTTTTCTTATTTCAAACTATATTAACTATTAATTTGTAACCAATAATTAAAATTTGTAGTGTTGGTATAAATTAACAATTAAAGTGTTTGTTGATGTACCGATTGATTGATCTAATGTATTCAATAAAATTATATTCATTACGTCATCTAATTTTCATTCATTCTTCGAATAATTAAATTAAAGTGAAATAGAAGAAAAAATGCTCATTACCTGTTCACCACCTTTTGCAATCTGATCAACAACTTCTTGAGGTGTCATTGAATCATTCTTATCGTCTTCATAATCATCATCATCTAAAACATTTTCAAGATTTCGTTCATCACACATTTTCCAATCGCAGAAAGCTAACAACCGATCTCCGATGGATATCTGTATTTCAATGGGATATATAACGGAATTTAAAAAATTGAAAATTCAGAAATTTTTTGCGCAAATAATTCAAATTGATTAGCTGCAAGTTATCAATGAACTGCAAATTTTTTTCTTTGCAAAAATAGATTTAGATTTATTCACAAAAACATAATAAAGTTAAATAGCAATAAAATAGGGCGAAGAATGCTAAAAATATTATTATAAATCCTTCAATAAATTTTCTCCTCAAAGTTTTTCTCCTATCATATTTTAAACAAAATCTAATAGTTCTCCCATTTAACAAAATTTTGCTAAAATGACATATATAGTGGATTAGCCAACGATTACATGATTTGATTTTTATATTTGAAGAGAAAATAATTGGTAAGTTGTTCAAACAAACATTTAACTTTTTCAATAAATGTTCCCATATAATCATTTCATTATATCTTTATCCATAATATCTCGAATTATCTTTCGTTGTCATCTGATTTATAATTTGATTTTCTTTATTTAATCTCATATGTCTTTCATTTTTTTTCTTAACTTTCTATTTGATTTTCTGAAATTTCTCATCAAATGCAGTAAATTTGTAATAATTTATTTCATCTTTAATGCTCAAATTTTCGTTTAAATATGTATTTCACTTATACTTTTGACAAAAAGATGCACAGTATTACTTTAACTCGGACACTCTTAGTGCATTAAAGTAAGAAAGTATTATTATTATTCGACTTAAATATTATCAGTACAATCGATAATTTCATATCAGCAAATTAAATATCCTTCAAACATCAGTTTGACGAGTAATTGTTTTTTCATTCAATTCTCTTTTTCGGAACAAACGCAATGTCGGATTCGTTTGAGTGGTTGCATTCACTCCGATTAAACTATGATGAATTAATCTTGAGTCAAATAATACAGCATTTCCTTTGATCTTTTTAAGCATTGCTCGCAAATCCATTTGTAAAATCTGAAATCGATAAACAAAGAATCATTGGTGAAAATTGAATCCACGAAGGTATGAATAACCCAACCCAATCAACTATTTCAGTCATTTTTTAATGCCTCTTTTATTATTACAAAAAAATATCTTTTCCCATTACTTTTCTATTCCTATCATAAACAATATGGCATGCGCACTAAAAGCTTATTTCATGCTAGAAAAAGATATTTTCGATTGTCGGAATTTCCGTCCGACTTATTTCATCTCAATCCTCCTTATTCTGAATATTTTGAAGACAAATCTTTGGAAATTCAAAACGTGAAGCATTAATGAAAATTTTGTCACTTTCATAAATTATTAGCTTCATTCACGAAAGAACCCTATAAATTGCCAAATTCTGTTTTCGAGATTTTTTTTTATTTCCTTAAATAATTGAAAGGTACTAATTTTCTTGCTAAACTCATTGACCGAATCATTTGGTTAGACTTTTATCTGGAATTCGAATATTAAGCTAAATTTCCAGTTTCAAAGTTTTTATTTAATACTTTTTTTACCCTGAAATTTCTGTCAAAAAAAAACAAAAAAAAATTGAAATTCGAAAAATTTTGGAAATTTGAAATCATATACCTTAATATTTTGATAGATAATTTGAAGCTCAAACATTGTTACCAAGTTATGCAAAGCAATGATAAGCGATATTCCGATAATACTAAGTCCAAAGATGATAATTAAACCACACCTAAAAAGAGTGCTTTTTTGAAATCTTATTAAATGATAATTATTTTATGCAAATACATTTTTGGATGATAATTAGTGAATAAATTCTGCATATACTGTAAGTAAATAAATATGCCATCTAATAAATGATGAAAGAAAATAATAATGAATGAACAGGGCAATGAAAAAAATTGAATTATTTGGTAAATGATTAAGAAAAGGAAGCAATCAGATAATTAAGTAATTTGATAAATAAAAAAGAAAATAAATAAAATATATCCAAATAACACACAAAATTGTATCAGTGTTATGTTTGATGGAAATATATAACCACTTGATTATTTGATCAATTCGCTTGTGAATATTACTTCTCAATGAATCATAGATATTCTTTATCGATACTATTGGTTTATGTGCACTGAAATCATTATTTCCTGAAAAAATGCTTTGTTAACTTTAGGCAGTTGCAAAATGTAAAGTAAAACTTGAAATATGTGAGTTAGTTATTTATGAATTTCAATTATACTTTCTCACTTTCTTTTCTTTTTCTCTTTGTTCAAATATTAAAAAAATTGAATTTGATTTCAGTATAATTCCTTGTTTTTACCATTAAACAAAGTGAGAAATTTTCAATAAACTACTATCGAACAATATCTATTTCCTAAACTTTTTCATTGTTATTTAGTAGTGAAGGTTTATGGAATGTTAAAAGCTATTGAAATTGTTTGAAATTAATTTCAACTTATAAAAAATCAATATTGTAAATTTCACAAAACTGATACTTGAAAATGGATTGTAACTGCATTGTGAATTGTAACTTGCAGAAACTTTGTACTCGTCTTCATACAGTTTTGTTTGCTTAATCTGAAAAGCGAAGTCCCTCTTTAGCATCATAAACTTTTTGATTAGATGGAATTTAAAACGAAAAAAAATCCGATTAATCACTAAAAATCAGTTTTAGATATTTTTTAACAAGCAAGCAATAACCAGTTTAACTTGTTCATAAATACCAATTTGAAGAATAAAAATCAAAGCGATAATAAGTTTCAAGTCTGAAAAAATTCAAGAACATAGCTTAAAAGTGTTGACTTGAGTAGCAATTTTTCGATTAATTAAAAATTCTTGTCAGATTACGTTTAGAAGTTTATGATTTAAATTAATATAAACTTTATATCAAAAATTAGTGTTATTAAATATCAAATACAGTGGATACCAATCATTTCGAGTATACACTGCGAGGAGCAATCGCACTCTGAGAATTAATAAAATGAAATGAAAGGGTATAACATAGATTGTTAAGTTATATCAAGACAAGGCTACCAATTAGAAACAAAAGTTAGAATTCAAACTTAAATTTAAATTTTTCATTGAATTGATTATATTTTAAGCAATTTTGTCTGATGGTTCAAAACAATAACTTAAGAATTGATTGATGATGATATTCAAAGTTAATCGTCAACAGATAAACCATCTTTTCTGATGCATCATGAAAATTATACAGTTTCTTGACATCAACCATTTTCAAAATAAACATTTGGTCTGTATGGTTAAAATAAAAATTACAAGCATTTTTCGAAGGACCAATAATAAACATTCCTGTGTTTTTTTAATGAATACTTTTTTTTTCTTTTTTTTTAAAGGATTGCACTATTAGTCAAATGCATAACCAATATTAAAGCTGCACCCAAAGATCAGTTTATACCATTGTTTTCAGCTAAGAAAAAAATGGCGTCAAATTTGAAGCTAATATTGGTAGCTTGCCAAGTATTGTTTACTTTCCAGGTGATTTTCAAATCGTTTTCCAATTCAGTTGATAGTATTTCAATCTTGTGTTGTGTAAATCTAAATTCTTCATTGTGTTGAAGTGTAATTTAACTTGCGTTTCTCTCACAATTATTTCAAATTCCCTGAATTTTAAAGCACTATATTACTTGAAATGAGATTCTTTTTCACATGTTGACTCGTGATTTTTTGGTTAAGAAAAAGTGTTCATCATGAACATCACTTCCCAACAGTGACTTTTTCCATTCATGAAAATAAACTAATAGCATTCTGGGAAAGCCATCAATCATATCTTTTCATTTTTTACAAACTTTACCATGTAAATTTGCATTTATTCGTAACATAATGAATTTTAAGAATTTAAAATTTAAGGAAAGAGATTACGATCACAACTATCAGTTATCGTAGCGAGAACATCATCGTTTCATCACCATCCATTGTGATCCGTTGAAATGGCATTCGCAAGTATTCCTGACAATAATTGACAATTTTTTTTTGGATTTGATTAATGTTTCGAAACACAAATCATTTGCATGCTTTTAAATTGAAAATGATTCATTTAGTTTTTTAATTGATCTGGAATAAAGAAATTACTGACTTTCAAAGAATAACTTTGCGAATCTTCAAAATTGGCAGTGACATTTAAGTGATCATTTAAAATAATTTCCAGGGCCTTAACTGAATTATACGATAAAGAAAAAGAAATCATACATATCTTGAAGATCATTACTATTCTAGTTTAATCTTCTGATCTAGATCACGACTGTTCTAACGTCTGCTACCATCGAATTTAAAATGAGTTTAAAATGCGAAATCGTAACATTCAATTTTTAACTCTTTAGACAATCAATAAGTTTCTTATCGAGTAGGACGCTATTTCTAGAAGTTTTGCAAGGAAATCCCAACTTAATAAAGGAATGTTTCATCCACAGTATTGAATGTTAAATAATGTACTCTTCCATTCCACTTTTCACATCACTCCCGCTAACCATCTAATTTACAATATTTTCTTATCTCACTATGCGAAAATAGGAGACAAATTACTTCCAACATTTTATACGAAGTGATAAGAAAAATCATTTTATGCTTCTTATCAAATGGTCAGTTTAAGCTGACCATTTGACCTTCTGTATACTGTTAACTGTCCTCTATTATCTTAAGACGCAATTATCAATACTGATCTTGACAAACATCTGAATCATTGATCTTAGAGAAGAAAATCCTCATCCATTGTTTTATTTTATCGCAAGTCATCAGTCTTACCCGGTCTGAGATTGCTTATCATGGGAGATATGAGTGAGACCTGGAAATTCAGTGTAATAATGTGATATAATGTATGGCGATGAGAGAAACAGAGAATGATGAGTGGAATGAAATAGCGTAGTACGAGATTGAGAGAGCAGAAGTGAGAGATTGGATATCGATGCAATTAATCAACGCAAATCGACTATCCTGTGGAACAATCGGTATCGAGAGTTGATGTGTTGTTCGTCTTCCATTTCAACGAACTTCGGGAAATGAGGGAACGGTGATTGTAGCGAGTGATAAAGTTGATAAGGCTGTGATTGCTACATCAGAAGTGCAGCAATGTGATTTATAACTTGTTTTAATGTGTCATCAGATCTGGCATTGGAAGAAATTGATTTTTTTTTTTTATCACCGACATACTGTAGCTTTTGTTCTCTGGACTCGTAAAATTCTCAGGAAATGCTTTCTTTCCTTACCTAATCTTTCAACTACTTTGCAACTTTTAGTTTTTAATACTGAATAAAAGGATTTGGGTTTATAATCCAAATTAAGATTTGAAAGATTTGAAATGAGAGTTGACGGAAGAATAGTGCTGAATGTAAACGGTTGTCGTTTTTTGTTGACTCTTTGAATAACATAATTTCATTTCAAAATAAGTAGATATTTTCTTGTTGATATTTTATGACGACATTAGGAAGATCTTCCATTTCTTCGTGATTCATTCTTGTGGAAATCCTTCGAGCACACAGAGATATGATGAATTTGTATATTTCAACTTTAATGATCAAGTAAATATGTGAAATGGTCATAATTCAGACAAACGGTATTGTTGATGACGTTAGTATACAAATCTTTCTAGATGCGGAGTATTTTTGATCGTAACGGTGATAATCGCTCATGCAACTCAGAAACTTTTGTCTTGAAATAAGCATTCATATGTTTCAGGATGGTTTGTCCGTCATCGGCTCTGGTCGTAGTTCGTCGGCAATGTCAGCCTTTTCTAACAATCGGAATAGTACGATACATGGCAAAAGGCGGTGGAACAAGCGCAGGTAGTACGATATTTAGTAATGATTCGGGTTCAGGTGCAGATGATTGGGAAAATAACATCAGCGAACACACTGTATTTCGACAACATATTCCGTTGACTGATAAACTTACAACAAGGTGGAATATCTGGCGTACCTCGTCTTCCAATAACCGTTGTGATGAATGCGGCAAACCACTCAGAAACATACCGTCATCGACGCGTGGGTAGTAATATTTATTAGAAAAGGACTGAATATACTTGGAGTATATCCATTCAAATTTTCAACGACGCATGATTAAAATTTCTGTTCTTAGTACTATGTATCCATTAGTACTGCTGTATTAAAATTTTAAATGTTGGTTTAGTTATTGTCGATTGCAAATAGTTTAATTTAATAATTATATCTATTGGAATTTGACAGAGCTTTTATATTTCCATCCATTGAATATTTCTTTTTTGCATTCTTTTAGCTAGCTCACGTTATCTGATTTGTGAGAACTGTCGGCGCTTGTTCAGTTGCGGTCCATTAGATGAAGATGATGAGAAAGGAAGTATTTTGAAAGCAAATGAAACAGATAAGAAACCACCTTATCCAAAAGAGGTTACGTTTTTAATTTTCGCCATCCTTTTTATCAGTTTTCCAATGTATATAGTTTGAAAAACGTAAATTGCTGTCTAAATTTTTCAAATTAAATATATTTAAAAAAAAAAAAAAAAGAAAAATGGGAATCGGTCAATAAAAACATGTTTTCAGATTTATAATTTTCTGAATAAATATATCATTGGACAAGAACAAGCCAAGAAAACACTCTCTGTTGGAGTTTACCAACATTATCTACGTCTTTATCATAATATCGAGAATAATATTAGTTCACCAGCCATCAATAATATGGAAGGAAATCGGTCACGTACAGCAGTATCTTCAACTGGTGTATTGTATCAGGAGGATTACAGTAGATCTGGACGCGCTGACATTCGTTTTTTCTCAGAAGCATCGACACCTCAACAAAAACAGCGAGTTGTTTCACCAGTATTTCGTGCACTTCCTGAAAACGATGCTCCGATTCGATTAGAAAAGTCTAATATTTTGTTACTTGGTCCATCGGGTGTTGGTAAAACTTTTATCACCCAAACATTGGCTCGTATTCTGGATGTACCCATTGCGTTATGTGATTGTACCTCCATGACTCAGGCCGGGTAAAGTTTTCGTCCCTTCGTCACATTTAAACTTTTAGCATTAGATAGAAATTATGGTTTTCTGCTTAGACTGGGTGTTCCATCAAGACATAATTATCTCAGTTTTTAGCATGGAGTTCCCATCCTTCATATTGTTTCTTGGAAATAGTAAAATTATGTAAAGGATAGAAACTTCTATGTTCTACAAAAATTCTAAAAAACAGTTTAAAAAAGAATGCAGGGCTAATCATTTACGAAAAAGGCAAGCTATAGATGAGAAATGTTTCTAGATAGTTTTGTCTGAATCAAAGACAAAATTGGTATAAGAATGGAACAAATTATAGAATGGAACTGTCAACTATTAAAAAAAATACATGAATATATGAGCAAACTTTTCTAGTAAAGTGTCGACTCAGCTGTACATCAACTATCTGAATCAGGTTATAGATTAAATCTGAATCATAAATATGAAAATGAAAGCATGACAATAGATACATTTTTGTAGTTATGTTGGCGAAGACGTGGAAAGCGTCGTGCAGAAACTTGTGCAAAATGCAGGTGGTAACATCGAACGCGCGCAGCAAGGGATTGTTTTCCTGGACGAGATAGACAAAATAGCTGCAGCACATAATGTGCAATCTCATGCATTCAGAGACGTTAGTGGTGAAGGTGTACAACATGCATTGCTCAAATTAGTAGAAGGTGAGTTTATTTATGGTATTATATCAGTGCATGAGTCATTTCATTGCTTAATATAATTATTTGGGATGGGGGGGAATTTCTGAAGTTTTAACGACATTTGGTTATTAGATGCTCGTTGTGGAAGAAATAGCAGATAGCTTTTGTGTGAAATTTGTTGTACTGGTTACCTCTTAATCGTTTGTTTTTAAAAATGCTAAGGAAGATATCGCTGTATTGTATTTTTATTTCTCAGGTCAGAGTTACAGGAACATTGGTGAATGTAAAGAGCAGTCGCAAATCAATGAGTACTCAACAAGACTTTGTTCAAGTTGACACAACGGATATCTTATTTGTCGCATCAGGCGCATTTACCGCTTTGGACCGTATAGTTGGCAAACGGCTTGATAAAAAAACACTCGGCTTAGGTTATTTCGATTTATTGATTTATAATTATTCGTCAACAATCAGATGTTGGTGAAATCACGGCAATGTCAGCCATATTCATTGTACAAGATTCTGGAATTTCCATGTGTGTAATGTAAGTATAGTAATTTTCATTCTGACTTTTAGGTACAAGATCAGGAATGCAGCGAATAACTGATGATGATAAGTTAGAAACAGCAGTCGCGAAAAAGAGAGACGATCTTTTGCGACAAGCAGATCAGGGAGATCTTATAAGTTTTGGCATTGTACCGGAACTTGTTGGACGTTTTCCGGTCATTGTACCTTTTCACAGTTTGGATAAGGTTATTACTTTTATCTGTATTGGATCCTCTGACACTTTTTTTTTGGATCACAATTTTTCGAGTTATATTTGTTTATATCGTTATGATTTCTAATCCAAAAACAATGTCAATTTAATGAATAGTATGCGATATATAGGAAATATGTGCATTATCTTCGACGCACTAATTGCAGGGCATGCTAATTAGGGTGTTAACTGAACCGTCGAATTCATTACTTGCCCAGAAGAAACTTGAATTTGCTATGGATGGTGTGGATCTTTCGTTTTCCTCTGATGCGCTTGATGAAATTGCTGCGCTTGCACTAGAACGTAAAACAGGTGCACGTGCATTACGTTCTATTGTGGAAAAGGTTTGTTAGATACCTTAATTTAGCTCATAACCATACTCATTATGAGATTCATGTAGAAATATTTCCTTACAATGATCAAATGTGCAGGTATTACTGGAAGCGAAATTTATGGTACCGGGAAGTGATATCGAAAGCGTTCATATAAATAGAGAATGCGTGAAAGGTAAAGCTGATTATGTATATACACGACGTGCACAGCAGGCTACGGGTTAACGATGATACATTCTTCTGAAGAGCGACTAATATAATATTGATGTAATTTTTAGTATCATTAATTTCATTCTAATGGATTCTGAGCAAATAAAAAGATGACAAGGAGAAAATCGAAATATACCTCGAGTCTTTCACATTCCTAGGCTCTAATTGACATTTATGGATGTTTATTGCCTTCTCTTGTATGTAGCTATTCTCTTTTTTATGCAAGCTTTGATTTTCTGGTCATCTCCTTATTTTTATATTCATATTTTTCTTTTCCACTTCTATTATGGATCCTTTTTGCTCCATTTTTATAAGTTTTTCATCTTTAATCTTTGTAATGTTTTCCATCCATATTTTAATAATGATTGGAATACTTCATATCATTGTGTAGTGGGGAAACCATATATCCTCGATAAAATATTTGAATCTATTTTAGATTTTCACTGATTTTGCAATTCTCAATGTATATGATATAAAATATGTATTTTCGAATAAAATATATTGATCCAATTTTTCTTAATTTAGCGCTATCGATATTTGCAGAAGATTGAGTGGAATAGTTGCAGAGAATAAAAAAGAATGGATGAAGAGTTTATTATGCTAAAGTTGGACAAAAAAAAAATGAAATCTTGACAGTGTAAAATTTGAAATCATCAAAAAAAAAAAAAGAAAAATTGCGACATATAGGTCATTGAGGCATTGGTTACTACGTAGGCAGAAAGAAATTGATGTGCTATATACTCTTTTTTTTTTTTTTTTTTTTATCGTTATTCTACGAAGAGCTTTATTTTCCAGAAACATGAAAGAATTAAAAACAGCAATCATTTGATGTTACAAAGTTCCTACTACATATTAGCATTCTGAGATGAATGGAATTAAGAATAGCGCTTTTTAAGAACTGCAAAGAATCTGAATGTTCTCACATCTCTATAATGCTAAATATGCATGGCATCTCTTCGTAGTTTCATTGCATATTCATTACTATGCAAAATTCTTTCCACCGTGACAATATTATGATGCATTCATGGCTACAGCAATAAATAACTGGAAAAAGAATGAATAAATTGATAAATTAACATGTCCTGGTGATCTTTCTTAGCATTTCATATAATTTTTCGATATCACTATCCATAAACACTCGATTGTTTGAACCAGTGATTTTTACTAATTCAGCATGATTGACTGGATGCTGGAATAACATCTTTGTTATTTTCTGCAAACTTCTTTTTGCCTATTGTTCTTTTTATATATTCTGTATTACCAAATAAACACTTAAAATGAACTTGCTTCGATCAGAGATTATATCAAAAACATGAACAGATCAGAATTAGCAATATTTTAGTTATCGCATATGACATTAGAATTTAGAAAAACTTCAAAAACTATAAAAAAAAAAAAAAAGAAATAGCATTCATTAGATATAAGCACTAAATTTCCCATATTTTTTTCAATTTATAGAAAGAGTTTTCAAAAAACGTTTTTTTCATGCGTACGGGAATATAATGAATAGTCTCAAAAATAATTGGCCTACCTGTTCACCAACAGCAACAGCGAATATATTTGGAATTACATCCCTTAGCAGAGTTGCTGCTTCTGTGGTATCCTTTTGTCCGAAACCATCGGTAAATATAATTACAATAGGTGTTGCTATTGTTGGTCTTGCGCCTTTAGCTGATGAATATTCTTTCACTGCCTATAAGAAGTAAATCTGTAAAGTGGACAAAAGCCCTGTCTAGATATGAATTTGAAATTAATTGATAGCTCACCTGCAAGAGTGCGGTATGTATAGCTGTAGTACCGCTGGTGAAAGGAATATTCAACAGGGCTTCTAGTACTTTTTGTTGTTCTTGCGGTCGATTAAACGACCAGACTGTTCTCACTTTCTCCTTCGCTGCAAACTTAATGAGCGCAACATGTGCGTTCTTTGGGCTTATTGGAAGTTGATTTATTATTTCCGCAGCAAATTCCTTCTCACGATCAAATGTTTCCTCCACAGAGCCCGATGCATCAATGAGTATCATGACATCAATCTCGCAACCTATAATTTAAATCACACAAAGAATCAAGTACATAATCTGTAGTGCTTTTTTTTTTCAGAAGAAGAAAACTAACCAGGTGAGAAGGTAACGATAGTATCTGGCGCAAAAGTAGTATTTATGGATTGACGATGGAAACCGGAATTCGGCTTCGTTCGGGTAGCACTTGGTTCAGAGCTAGATGAACTTTTTGCTGACTCTCCTAGCTGTTTATTTTTTGAACTTCTTCCATCTAACAGTGCTTGATTTCTCTTCTTTGCTGCACTTGTCGCCAGATCGGAATCTTCCTTTGCAATCTTCTGCCCACGATGCAAACTGGAACTGGAAATCTCTTGAGAAGCGCCTAGTTCAGACCCCGATGAACTTTTTGCTGATTCTTCTAGCTGTTCCTTTTTCGAATTTTTTTCATTCAGTAGTGTTTGATCCTTTCTCTTCGCTGTACTTGTTGCCAAATCGGAATCTTTCTTCTTCTGCCCACGATGGAAAATGGAATTGGAAATCCCTTGAGAAGCGTCTAGTTCAGACCCCGATTGAGAAGCGCCTAGTTCAGACCTCGATTGAGAAGCGCCTAGTTCAGACCTCGATTGAGAAGCGCCTAGTTCAGACCTCGATTGAGAAGCGCTTAGTTCAGATCTCGACGAACTTTTTGCTGATTCTTCCAGCTCTCCATTCTTCGAATTTTTTTCATCCAATAATGTTTGATCCGCTGTACTTGTGGCCAGGACGGAATCTCCTTTTATAATCTTTCGCTCACGATGGGAACTGGAACTCGAGATCATTTGAGAAGCGTTTAATTCAAAGTTCGATGATGAACTTTTTGCTGATTCTTCCAGCTGTTCGTTTTTCGAAACTAATAGTGTTTGGTCCTTTTTCTTCGCTGAACTTGTCGCCAGAACGGAATCTTCCTTTGCAATCTCTCTCACATTTACAGATTTTACTGCTGGCTGTGAAATACGAGCATCTACCACGGTGGTCGTTTCTCCCTTGCTGACAATCTGAACTTATAGAAATTATCGCTAATTCATATTTCAAAAAGAAACGCTAAGAAAGATTGAATCAAAGAAAGACTGATTAAGAAAGATTGATTTTCGTGAGGTTCGATGAAAGCGAACTATTCCATAAATTTAACATCTAACGCACACCTTTTCATTCCCCAATCGTTCTAAAATGAGATCCAATTTATTGCTGATGTCGTTTTCTCGTTTTTCATTTTGCTTGTTGTGTGCAGATTTGCTGCCACTCATGGCAGCAGCGAATATTTCAGATGACATCTAAAATAGTGTCTGATAAGGCCTGATAAATTCAATGAAAACCATGAAATTAAAAGCAAACCATGAGATTTCCTGTAGTTATCAGAAGTTAGTTGAGGAAAGAAGCAAAATAAGCGCTGAATAGTATGGCAAAAAAGAAAATAAAAGTAAAGAAGAAAAGTTCACTCTCCTTGGAGAATTTACCAGCAAAATGAAGCCTAAACAACTACTAACTACAACTACTGTAATTTCTTACTGCTACAGTTTATTTATTTCAAAATTTTAAAATACTGAAATGAAAGCAGACGACCGATAAAGAGTACCCGAACACATCGAGTCTTGTTAGCAGCCGCAGCAGCATTGAGTATGAGCTTGGCAAATTCAGCATTGCGATCGTAATTGAACACATTATCAGGTGAACCAGTATACCTGGACAATGTGTCCACATCTACCCATTTGCCACTATCCACAGCGTATCTGCTGAGCCCTGCCGCCTGTAATGGGATCTTTTATTCAAACATCTTATTAGTTTTATTTAAAATATCTTTTACTTTAAGCAAAACAAATGAACAGCCCAGAAGGAAACACATTCTTCGCATGGAAAACGGACAGGTCCCGGGGAGATTCGAACTCCCGTCGCAGGATTCAAAGTCCTGAGTGCTAACCTCTACACCACGGGACCATGTGTGTGTCATCCTCCAAATCATGGGATCTGTCTTTAGCAACGAGATATTTTTTCCATCATTTTTATTTTTTAAAATTCGAAAAAGGAAAGGAAGAAGAAGTTTGGCAGGAAAAAATTAGCTACTCGTACATGCAGGAAGTGAAGCAATTATCAGTTTATGTCAATAATTGTCCATCTCATGTCAATGAAATCGAAATATTTATTATAATCTAAATAAAACGAAATAACCCAAATAATTTGTATAGAAGTTTTTTTTTTTCTAATATTCTCAGACAAATGAACACATATTATTATCTGGGCACAAAGGCCTTTATTCTCTTGTCTTCCGATTGCTAAAGGTGCATATGGAGCTCGTGCGAAATACTGAGAGATTAATCTTCAATAACGCTACAAAGTCCGAGACTTCTGAGAAATCTCGTTTTTATTCTTAGTCCTCATATCCATATCCAATCTTTTGTATGACTAATGTATGAACCTCCGTTCACTATCAACCCGAAGGATGATGCATATGTATATAAAAGGAGATTTCGGGGCAACGTGTCATTAGTGTCAGTCAACGAGATCAGTCCTTTCAGCATCAGTATCAGTGGCAAATCAATCCAGTTCAATATTAAAGCGGTTTTAACAACAGCATAAGCGACAATTTAGCTGAAAACCACTGTTAGTATCTTTTATACTTACCGTGTATTGCTTATTTAGTGTTTACTATTGTGTAGTATATTAACTATCGTTAAAACCGCTCTGATATTGGATTGGTTTGTGTAAATGTTGAATAAAGTCTACTGTTGACCTAGCAGAGTCACAATAGCAAGTAGCAATTTCTAATCCAATCAATCTACAATCCAAGTTACAAATTGACCGAAATTTTTTCCCAAAATTTCGTGCAAAAAACTGTTAAATTTCACGATACGGTGACAGGCATGGCCACATGACAATACAATCTGAAGATACATGCGTGATAGATGGATCAATTAACCGATGATAGGCCTATCTTTGATTTTCACATGTTCACTAGAGTTAAATCGCAATATGCATATATCTGCCATCTGATTTATCAAAATTATTGATGTTACAGTGCTGAAAATGATCAATATCATTTTTCTTATGCATTTGGCTATTATCACCATAACCATTTTTCAACATGATTTTTTACATTCGTAAATGTTATTATATATGATTATTTAAAAATGCATGATCTACTATCTAGCAGGTTTACTTGGATCCTATTACAGCAGTTGGCCAGTCTTTCACTATTTCATTAGCTGTTATTTGTGGTCATATAATGATCACTGTTATCAATGATAATCAATGTAGTGTATCGTATGCAGAAAGAACATTCGCAGTACCAAATTCTATTAAACTATACCGATTTTGTATCACGAATTTTCTATAAATAAGTTTCCCGAAAAATCAGCAGTAAGACGCAACAGTAGCAAACGAAGTTGCAGGTCCCGGGGAGATTTGAACTCCCGTCGCAGGATTCAGAGTCCTGAGTGCTAACCACTACACCACGGGACCACTTGGTGAATCATTAATGAGTTAATTCACTTAAGATAGTTTCTAAAGTTCGATTCCAAAGTGTTTGGATGATAATAGTTATTTTAATAGTACCAGATAATACTAGCCAAATAATTGGCTACTTTTGAAAGAAGCTTTTGATACTGTAAGCTAAACTTACGGCACACAAATGTTCAATAGCTTCGTTACGTTCCTTGAGGTTGTCCTGAGATTGTCCATTACCAACAATGACCAGTATACCACGGGCATCCTTTCTGTGTTCTTTGTTGTATTCCCTGAACAGCAAACAATCGATCAATATTGGCATGTTGATTTATGCTTACCAATTCTTTCCATATTCAAAACACTCAATTAACAATAAATTTTCCTTTCCATCTTGTCATCAATCATACTCTTTCGATTTTCGTGCTATTTACATTGTCTTCGTCTATTATATGTTGGTCGATTGATTTTGTGTAACGTTGATAGCAATGTTTGAAAAGGAAATTTCGGAAAAACAAACAACAAAGCACTTACCCGACAGCAAAATCGACAGCCTTAGCATAGGAAGGTACACTGGCTTTGGCTTTGATTGATTCTACTTTTGCGAAGATGTCGTCCCTAGCCCGTATATCTTGCACATTACTCATGCTGATGATCACCTGTGGTTGACTATTGAAAGCTATCACGGAGATCTTTACTTGACCGCTAGGATTTGCTACTGGCAACGAACCTATACAACAATTACAGGTATAAGTTTGAAATTTATTATGAAGAAGATCGAATTCATCTGAAGATCAAGGAAAAGCATTCATCTGTTGTATTTTGCGTTTAGAAAGATAGCAATTATTGATATATTGCTTTCTTAAGATGGAAGACTCACCGAGTACGTCTAATAAAAGATAACGATTGGAAGAGATGGACTGTTCACTGAGATTATTTGTTTTAATGGCATTATCAAACAGGATGATAATATCCAGATTGGGATTACTGCATAATTGATCGTTTAAGTTTCTCGAAGGTGTTTCCGTATCTTTCAAACGTACAGAAGATGGCAGGCTACAGTCTTTTCCACCGGTAAGCAGTGAAACTACATCCGTCAAGAATCTGCAATTGATCCAATATGTAAAAAACGATTCATTATTAAACGAAAGTAAAACAAAAGTGTAACCTTTCGGTAGAATTGTCTCGGTAAATACGATCTGCACTGCCAATGTATTGTTTCAATTCACGCAAATCGATATTATCGCCAAGAGCTACGCCGAACAATTCTGCACCAGTAGCTCGCAGAAGTTGGCTTGCTTCAAGTACCCTCTCCCATCGATCTTGCGACATCCCATCATTCATTAATACAACAACCTGAATTCAGTTGTGATATTATTATTACAATTGTCATATTTCGCATCCTTAATAGCGCGGAATAATCTTTGTGCAAAGTATGTGAAGTTACTAAAAGAATTTCAATTTTTTCAAATCGCAAATTATTATTAGTACTTGTATGGCATCCGGTCTCCTTCCACGCTTCAAATCCTGTACTGACAATTCTACGGCTTGAGCAGTATAAGTACTTCCACCGATGTATTTGATATCTTCAATAGCATGGCGTACCATCTGCAAAAAATAAAATAGAATTGACACAGCATTGCATACAGTAAGATATTGTTGAGAAATTATTCAACTTGAGAACTTGAAAATAGAAAAGTACACAGACCTGTTTGTCCCTTCCCAAGCCAAGTGTTTGACGTAATGTTGGGACCGAAGTGAATGAGTTTATACCTACTGCGACATGAGTTTCATCAGTACTGATCGGTAGACGTTCAATAAGTGAGAGAGCCAGCTCACGCTGATGTTCGAAAACGTCCCTACGACTAGTGGATGCATCCAGAATGATTTGCAAATCCATTTTCGAATATTTACATCTATAAAGATATAACATTCTCATTCTCACTTGCCTTGAAAACGATATCACTGCGAAAGAGAATAGCTCTTTAATCTCTAATGACTAAGCTAATTCAGGAAATTTAACCTTCAAATAAACAAAATATAAAACCTTGTTGATACTAGTGGGGAATCCCGTTTTACCAGTTCGTCTTCTTTCGGCAACACTTTTTTGTCCTCAATAGTAGGCGACACCGTCTGTAAATAATGTTCAACTGCTTGCTCTTCTAATCCATGTCACTCCACCTTATTTTTTATTTTCTTTTATTTTAAAATAATTTCATAGCCTCGAGCAGTATCTTACAACTAACTAATCAATGAGCAACATGTTTCCAAATGGTAGCACATAGAACAAAAGCAACTGACTGATTAATAAATGTAAATGGTGATCTGGCAGGTTATATTCAGAAATGAAAATGGATAATTTAGGATGGAAGACGAACTTGCTCAGCACGAATTCATTCACTGTTCCTACTGATTAGCCTTGATATTATCATTCTTTTCCTCATATTTCTGTCCATCTTTCATACTTTACATGCATTCTCGGTTTATTTTTCATTCGTCCGATAGATTCCTCACTGATTGCTAACAACTATTACAAATCGCAATCGCATAGCATTAGATTAATTCATTTCCATTTATTGGAATAGACCAAAAGAACTTACTGGTGGAGAAAATGAGAATTCTGGTACTGAGGGTTCCTGGCATTTAAGCAACGATAGTATAGCATCGTCTAGGAATCGCGTATTATGAGTATCAACATAGACCCGCCACTTATTTCTTGTGTATAATTCCAGTTCCCTGCAATTCTTATCAGTAGGTTTACTCATGGCACTGATTAAGAACTTCTTAGAATATTTACGTAAGAATATCAAATATGCATATCAGTGGTATCATTCATATTTTTTTTTTCGATCCTTTTTATGTCTATTGTTTTTATTACGTTATAAAAGCTCAGAATTCTTTTCAGAAATCCTCTTTCCAACTATTTCAGACAAGACATTGATCTTTTATTCTTCATAATTTTTGAATCGTAAAAAAAAAGTTATGAATTCATGTTCTATAAATTCATATCATCATTACAGGACAAGGAAATATGTTTGGAAGAAAAATGAAACTTTGAAGTTACTGAATTGAACTTATTTACTTTAACGATAGATTAAATTTACCTGAAATAATAGTCATCATTAGCAGTAATTGCATAAACAATGGCATCAGTAGCATGAAGACGATCCGAAGCATCTAAAAGATTCTCCCAGTAGTCCTGGCTCTTACCATCCGATATAAGCACGACCATTTTTCTATAATATTTTATTGGCACTTCAAAATTGTGAATTATCTTATCATTTCAGAATGAGCATAGATATTTCCTTTCATTTTGCTATAACATATCGTTCATATGACATCAAAAGATAGAAACTTTTTAATGTGACATAATATAACCCACACAAAGTTCACTCACACATTGTCAAAAAAGATAATTATTGTAGAACAAAAAATTACTGATAATGATTACTCATTTTTTTCCTCTTCTGCAACATACTGGATAGATAAAATTTTGAAAAAATAGAATAAGGATTGTATTTTTACGGAAAAATAATTTACCTGGCGCCTATTCTTCCTCTTTCACGAATTTCTTTAATAGCCAAATTAACACCACTCACTGAAGATGTATTTCCACCGAGATGTGCAAGAGAAAGTAGAGCGTTTAATATCTGAATTGAACGTTGTTTTTTTTATCAGCACTAAATGCCATCAACAAACGATAATTGAACGAAGCATACCTCATTCTGATTGTTAAAATTATCAAATCCAAAATTAATCTCAGCGTGAGAACTGAACGTTACAGCAGCAACTCGAATACGTCTATCGAAATCTGCTGGCGAAATTGCTTTTATCTGAAAGTGACTAATTCAAATAATATATGTCCCGTAGTTACAACAATTTATGAACTCTGATTTATGACTTGTACTCGCTTTTTGATATTCTGCTACAGTAACTCTCTACTAAACTTTTGAACAATGCTATTCTTTCTTGAATCCGCTCTACTAAAATAAATTTACATAGATCATAACTGTCACCGTATATTACTATAAAATACTGTAGATAAATTAAAATGAAAGTACCAAAGTAGCGGCAAAGTCCAACTGTTTCTGGAAAGTCTTCTGGACACTCTGCGACTTGTCCAAAATAAATACAAGATCTACCAAGCAATTGGGATCTCCTGTTTGACCCTGCAAGTAAATTATATGCTACCTAATTACTCAATAAAGAAAATACATACATCTCTGAAATTGAATGCCATAAAGAACGCATATGTTCGCAAATATTTAGAATAGTATCTAAATTTAGATACAACTACAGTGAGCATACTAGTAACTGCTTGTCTGATAATGATTACATCGGATTAACAATGAAATCGATAAACAGGAAGAAGCATTGAATTATTCGTCACAATGTCACAATGTCATCTTTTCAAATGATAGCATACATACATCTCCTTGGATTCTCTGAGGTATCTCGGCATTTCATTGAAATTATTTTCAAAAAATAATTTTTGATTTGAATAACCTTCGATTTGATTTCTGCAGACGATAAACTAAAATCGTCATGGTGTGCCTTATTTTCCACAGTTGATTTTATGGTCACATCTGATTTGCTTTCTACGGCCACATCTGATTTCCTTTCTACGGCCACATCTGATTTCCTTTCTACGGTCACATCCGATTTGCTTTTTACGGTCGCATCTGATTTGCTTTTTACGATCGCATCTAATTTGCTTTCTACGGCCACATCTGATTTGCTTTTTACGGTCGCATCTGATTTCCTTTCTACGGCCACATCTGATTTCCTTTCAACGGCCACATCTGATTTCCTTTCTACGGTCGCATCTGATTTGCTTTTTACGGTCGCATCTGATTTGCTTTTTACGGTCGCATCTGATTTGCTTTCAACGATCACATCTGATTTGCTTGTTAAGTGAGATTGATCTGAAAATACTCGAGTTTCAAAAAAGATGAACAGAAATAAAATTGAATATTGTGATAACTGGGTAACATTAGTCAAATAATTGCAAAAGCCTACCACTTGTTTTGGCAGTAATTTTTCCAGTGGAAACTTTTGTTTCTTCGACAAAATCCTTTTTTACTGATTCATCACCACTCAATTTTACGTAACTTGTGAGTTTCTGCAAAAAAGAAAAAATAAACCGAATTTGAAGGTATCATAACCTTTTTTTGAATGGAATAAAAGATGCTACCTTTTTGTAATCTTTGATACTGGTTATTAATGTGCCTTGTTTACCAACATATAACAAAAGTTCATCCTTCGAATATTTATTTGTTATTGGTGCGATGTAAACTTCTGCGTTTATTTCTGTAAATGAAATAGATTTACGAATAACTTCATCTGATATGAAACTAAAGAAATTACATTGCAACTATTGCAACCATTTATTACAGATAGACACAATTCATCGTTTCAATAAGTCTTTAGCTTAAGAAGGTAAGATGAAAATTTCAGATTTACAACTCAGTAATGAAAATTTCAAATTTATAACTCAATAGTAACAGTATTCTGTGCTTGGTTTTCAAAATAAAACGAACGTTGAAGTTTAACAGCAGTGGTAGTCATAGTTTTCACGGAGTCTCGTGAACTGCCATCCGTGAGAATCAAAAAAATACGACGTCGACTTTTATCAGAAACACTTATTTGTGATAAAGCAGCATTCACTGCTGAAATAAAGAAAATCTTTTCTATACAAATGGTATCTATGAATTTGACGATTTCAATTTATCTTGAAACATACAATAAAAGACCTTTATTTACGCTTGTTTATTGCTTCCTAGACATTCTACTTTATTTCAATATTTTGAAGCACAAAACTGAACCAAAATTTTAAAGCTTATCTTCAACACTAGAGGGTGAATGAAATTTAAAAATATTCCGTTACATTCATCTTAAAATCAATTTTATAAACTAGTCAGATTAATTGTCTTATACATATATTCGCCATATTTCAATTAAAAATGAAAGGATTCAAAATTGATACACTTACGAAACTGAGACACATTATCCTTTAAGAACAAAATTGAGAAACATAAATTAAGTATCACTTCTTGAGAATTTTGGCACATTTCCTACAACAGACATCAATCACTAATTACCTGCGGATACCGACGATCCCTTTTTGTATTCATTTTGTAATCTTTCCACAGCATACAATACATCCTCCTTCGCCGTTGATTTTCTCAAGTCAATTTCGATGTGAGCATTATCGTCGAATGATACAAGCGATATTTTTACTCGTTTCTCCTTGTCAATGAATTGTAGGGTCCGAATTAGCTCTTTTAGAAATTTTTTCATGACCTCAAATTTATCGTCTGCTTTTGTTGATTTATCCACCAAGATAGCAAAATCGACAAGATCTGTAGCATTGCAGTTGGTTTATTTCAAAAATCAATATTCCTCATCAAATCTAATTATGAAATCTCAATGGCGATATTTTTCCTTAATTGCTCTCCATAGATTTCTAGAAATAGCGATCCATCTATCAAACATCTTATCAAACTCAATCATCTAGCAATAAACGAGTAATTTTTTAACTGTTGATAATCTGCAGAAATAATAAAAAACTTTTTTAGCATTCAGTTGATAACAATCACATTTCCATTCAGGTAGCATCCTTTCAAACTTCTTTAAACTTCCACCTATTTGTTGAAAAACTTTCCTTCCTTTCCTCTATTCTCATATCTAATATCCTCACTAAGATGAAGAAATCAGCATTTTTTACATGAAAACACATCAATTCTTTTCTTTGTGAGTTTCCACAATATCATTCAAACTTAATAAACAAAACATCGTACATCTCACAATTTCAGAGACAACACTTCCATAGATCAACATGGAAGCAGAAAACTTATCAATTGTAAATGATGGTACTGTAGAAGTGCTGTTGCCAATATTGAGAACAGTGCAATCATCTACAGTAATGACATGCTAAATGCAAACAGCATTAACATCAGGCATAATGCAAGTGCAATTCTAAACACATGCATGCCAGCACGCAAATCAGTGCATGAACTGTATACATTCAGTTAACAATAACGATTGCAGTTATTTTGAATGATGCAGTGAATCAAGGAGTAGACAAAATAGTAATATTGTATTTTGTTCATGGAATGGTACCATTATGAGCCTGAATAGATTTGATGATCGGAGAAGATGAGACATCGAAGAGTTCTTCCTTTTCATCGTCCTCCTTTATTCCCAGCACTTTGACTGAAATTAAAAATCATCATTTTAATCGTTAATTGTTTTTGATCTTCTCTTTCTTGAACTAGAGAATGAAAGATACTGCTCACGCATATCACTAACGAATTGCCTGATACGTCCATCCACGTAGACCTTCCACTTATCTCCCGTAAAAGCTTCCAACTGGATAAACCTGTACTGCTTGCTCGTCGTCATTGCATAGATCGCTGCTTCTTGCAATTTGTGTAACTTTCTGAAGTGTTCATCGTATGATTATTCCTTTTTCAAAGCTTTCACAATCTAATTAGAAAGAAAAATAACAGCTGACTTGACTGGAAGGATTTACCTGGCAGTTTGCATGATGGAATGCCAGATATCTTGGCTGTTTCCGTCAGAGGCCAGAATGATAATTAGTCGAGCATTTGACCGTCGAGATTTTTGCGCATACTGCAACAGTAACGATAAACAAGAAATGAATATTGATATATCGCCTGTCTCAGTCAATGTAGCATATATGAGAATCTTCCCGATCATTAACAATCTTACTAATCAAAAAAGTTCCATTCGGAAGCATCATAATGAAGCAGTCAGAGTATAAAACCTCATATGCAAATCTGATTCCAGCCAGTGCAGAAGAATTACCAGCCACATATCTAATAGATTTCAAATGCTGCAAAATTTCCGCTTTGGTTGTCGCTTTGCCCCATTCTAGATTTAATTGTGCTTCCTAAATATTCTTCATTATCATTCTTGCCTTTCAGATTTCAAAAATAAATTGAAGTTCTTCGATGTGATCAAGTTTACTTGTTGCTCAAAGCAGATAAACTGAAATAAATGTTGACGAATAAAAATATAAACTATCATGAGATGGAAAAAATGTATTCTCATCTGATTATCAGAAGTCGTGTTATATTTCAGCCAGAGGTCGCATTATACTTCTACTACATATTCCGTCAAACAAGTTCTACTACTTTGACAAAAATTTTAATTTCAGGGTAAGTTTTGTTGCTGATTCCCTGTTTAAGGACTATTTCGTTCTAATATTTTCACATTTTAATCAATCCATTACTCAATCATCTTGCTTTCCTTATACTCTATTTCAAAAAAACTATAAATTTATAAACTGCTCTCGATATTTACTTAAACACTGAATAGCAAATGATGCATGAATACTAACTTGACCGAAAGTTATAATCGCTATTCGAATTCGTTGTTCATTGATATCCTCGTCGGGCAATCTATTAATTAATTCCATCAGTAATTTCAATTGATTTTTCAAGTCAGCAGATTGGCGTGGCGAAAGATCGATTGTGAAAAGAAGATCAAAATTACCATCTTGCGGAGAGATCTGCATAACATATAGCCATTTGGTTAGTATTAAATAGAACTAAACTGAACGAAGATATTCGTAAGCATACAATAATTGAACTAACAAACGAATGAATAAAAAAAGTTATACAAATTAGCAAATATGAATAAAATTAGTACCTTGCCATCAGTGCTTTCCTTAATTTGCGGCTTTTCTACAGCTTCAGATGGCCTATTCCTGATCAGTCCATTTCTCAGATCTTTTTCCAATCTCGGAGCTTCTCCATAGCTATCCACCAATCGAATACCCTCCGCTTTAAACTGTTCGTGATTATTGATCGGTAAACGGAAATCCGCAGGATTTGCTATGCAAGAAGAAAAGAGAAATGCCGATAAAAAAAGATGTACGTTCGCCATCGATGATGATGGCTTCTTGCTTCCACTGAATTCTTTCTTTGTCCTGTAGTTATTATCCAAAAGTAATACGAACAAATTGAAATTCACTATTGTTCAACTTTGATTTCTGCTTGATAAGCAGAAAATTGATGTTTAGTACTTAACAAGGAATACGTGAAATAATTTGACTAGATTATTGCTAACATAAGATAGAAGAAAATCGTAGTCTATACTTGTTTTTATTTCTCTTTCTTATTTAGAATGGTTTGAAATTATTATTTGTACAAATCAGATTCGAAAGATATCATTATTTGTTACAAAGCAGGTTCGAATTTATAATTACATTTTTGATATAACAATAGAAAATATCAAAATCAAAGGGCAATCTAATCATTTAAAGTAGAATAACCACTGTACTTTTCAAAAACCTCACAGGAAAAATATAATGAATGCTCTAGCATTCGTGAAACCGCATTTTTACTTTTCTCTCAGAAAAAAAAAAAAGAGAAAAAGAAAAAACTTCGTTTTTTTCCTTACTTATAACAAATGTAAAAATCGAGATTGAAAAAAAAAAAACGGAATGAGGATAGCAGATAATAGCAATTCTACAAATGGCCACAGGAAAAGTATTCAACAGATAAATTAACAAAAGCGAAGATGGAAAAAAAAGGATGGACTAATGCGATCGCGAAAAGGTGACTAATTCGAAACTCTTTTGAATTATTCATTTAGAAAAAGTCCTGATTTGTTAAATAAATTTATTAAAGCTCGAATGGGACTTATTCGATATAGTTGATGAACAATAAAGGCAAACTACTAAATCGACGTGAGCGAAATGAAAGGAAACAAAAGGTGAAAGATAGTGATAATTTTGTTGGAGGAAGTGCTCCCTTCGCTGGATAAGTTGTTATCAGCAATTGAGAAGAAACAATAAAATATTGGAACATGCTGCATTGTTAATCTTGATATTCACTGGATTTCAGTAGTAAATTGTCATTCTCCTTTTATCGACCGTTTATTTCGTCTTTTTTGATCGTTCACTAACATTCATTTTTACTTTTTACTTATATTTTTAATTTTTTAAACTGCTAACCTTACTATTTATACGCAATTCTTCTTGGATTGACATTTTTAATTTTCTCATCAAAATGATAGAAATATTTTATAGAATCTTATCATATACATTCTAAAGAATTAGTAAATCAAAGTCTATGCTCCCTTTTCATCTTCTGTTTATAAAATCATTTGGAAAAATTCGTCGGTTTCTTAATGAAATCTTAAATTTTATGTATGTAAAAGATACGATCTTTTTGACCCAAAATTCACTTTTTATAGAATTTGACCATTTAAAAAAAAAAATAATAATTTTAAGGATTTCATAGGAAGTAAACACTGTTTTCATCCCGACCATAAAAATTTCAATTTAATTTAAATATTTTCTGTTCACTAATCCGAGATAAATACAAGTTTTAATTTTTAATGTAACTGCGTATAGTAATTCTGTCGTGCCATTTAACATGAAATCATTGAATGCATAGGAAATTTAAATAAATTGCAGTTCAGATTTAACTTCTAATTAACAACTAAATTATTGAGAAGAATGAAAAGTTTGATCATAACTTAAACTATGTGGCTGCATGGGAAATCAACAATTTTCTCATTTTCTTTCAGACCAAATTATCCGAGAAATTCGCACTAATTTTCACGCGCTTCGTTATTGTTTGCTCAGAAAGAATAAAAGACATCTCTTCGATGTCGCAAAATTAATAAACAATCTGTTCCAACGCAAATATTCATAAACAAAGATCATTAACAACGAAAAACTTTAAAAATAAAATGGCGTCCAAAAATTAATGGTTTCTCACAAACTTATTGTATGTTCGCTCTGCCTACTTCGATTGAAATATTCTTACAATTTTTCATCGTCAACCAAAAAAAAAAAAAAAAAAAAGAAAAAAAACCAGGGTTAATTTTCTAGTTTACTGGTAAAAAAGCTGAAGTAAACTTCTTGAAACTTGACAACATATTTATCTTTACTTAATTTCAAACCTGTTAACAATTGAATTTATTCAAACCAATTTTTTTTTTAATATATATATTTAAATTCTTCAATGACAAGCCTAATTAAGTGAAAAATATAAATCTTCTGCTAATTTATTGGATTTCAATACATATTGGGAACTCGTTTAAAACATTTTGGTTTCATGAAAAAGGAATGAAGTTTTCGATGGAAATTGTCATTGTTTTATCCAGAGATTATTTTGAATTTCTGGAAGATTCTAAATATATTTTACGATAAATTTGGATTTTCTTCGTTTCATCGTTTTCTAAAATGCTTAAAGATTCATATGAAAAGTTGGAAATAATACTAATTAGGCGATTTTTTTGTTTGTACTATTTTTTTTCGCCAATAAATTCTTTTTATTGTCTTCATCAATGAACTTATATTGATCAGCTGTTCTTATAGTGTTAATATTTACTGTACTTATAGTGCAAAATTTTTGCTGCACTTATAGTATAAATAATAGTTAAACAAGCAACATGCAAAAGATTTCAATAATTCTTTCCTCACTGCCGATTTCATCTTGAATTTCATTTCGTTCTGTAATTTTTGATCTTTAGACTGATGACTTCCAAATCAGTATGTGTACAAAGTCTGTACCGAAGAAGGGTGAAAATTGCTATGATTTTACTAAAAGATAAAATAAATTTTGCTATATAACTTTGATTTGGCCTCTCAGTAGCATTCCTGAAATAATCATATTTTAATTATGTCCTTTTAACTAAAATTTTATTGAATGTATGACTGGCACATATCTCATAGTAAAAATTAATTGAGATACTTAATCGTACAACTTCAACGCATTATTTGGAAAATTCTTTTAACTATAAAACATGATAATTTCCATTGGCAAGAGAAAGCTATATTGATTGGACAATCATTGTTCCAAATGAAATTTGCAAATTTATCAATCTCCAAAAACTCCATATATCAAATAATCATTGATGAAATGAAGCAAAACTAATAAAAAAGCATTTTCTATTGAGGTTTTGACTGCCAATTTCAGAGCTGAGAAATTATCGGGAATGAATATAGATAAATTCTGTGGCACATTTGAAATATTCTATGAAAAAAGCCGTTAGGAAAGACTGAGTTACAAATTTACAAGCATTGAGTCGTTGATGATGATGAAGAGAATGAAATGAAGATGACAATTTCTTGTGGACTATTTATTTATAAAGATGCAGGAATCTTTTTTTTTCCAAAAATTACACACCCTCTTACTAAATTTTTCAAATAATTGCTTGCTAATTGCTAATTACAGCACAAGTTTAATGCAAAATTGAAATGCTAAACATTTTTCAGGAAATGACAAATGATCGGTACTTATGTGATGATGGACAAAGGTAGAAAGTAGTAATGTCAAGAATCAGGTAAACCTTTGGGCAAATATTTTTGCGACCAAAAAAATATCTTGCTTACTGCAGCATATAGTTGGTCAGCGATCTTTCCATTTTTAACCGGTTTTTCTTTTTTCATTTTCATCAATCATTCATTTCAAAGTAATTCTTCTCCCGCTCCTCCCACGCTCATCCTTTTTCCGCATTGCGCTCTTGGAAGCACACCAAATAGTTCCGTATCTATTATTATCATTCTTATGATTATCACTTGAATTGCCATCATCATCACTATCATTAATTGATACACTTGCAGTTCTTATCATTATTATCATAAAACTATTACCATCATAGCCTGTAGCTGATAGATATATTAATTAAAAGAAATCAAGTCATAAATGACAATGAATCATGTCAACATATTATGTGATATAGTGTAATATATTGTTATTACTATTGGTTGATTCAAATATTACTATACCTTTTTAGAAATAAATCAAAATATTTATAGATGTAAGCTTAGATGTAAGCTAATAGCTAATTTATTCCTATTCCTTCTTATTTTCTTCTATCAACCTAATCTTCAATCTTTTCTCCAGTAACTCGAGAAAAAAAAAAGAAAAGAAAAAAAATGAGTTATATGAATTGAATGAAATGAAAATGAATTGAATCGATCTTATCTTCTTAGAAATGCAATTCTCACCATTTCTTTCCTTTGATAAGAAACAAGATAAGATAGAGTAATGATTGATTGACATGTCATTTAACAATATTTAATTTTAGCAGTAAAAAAAGGAAAATAATTAAATTGTTTAATCGAGATGAATTGCTTTCAAAGGAAATTGAAAATACACTTCGAGAAGGAAGTCATGCATTATGGGGAAAGAATAAATTGAAAGCTATTAGATGAAAGATGAATAAAAATTGTTTGAATACTGAAATCTGATCAGCAGCATTTCCGCGGTATCTCGGGTTTATTTCTGATTCGTATAATGCAAACTAGATCATGAAATTATAATGAATAGTTGGATTTAGTGCTGTGTACCATCAGTAGTAACCCATTACGCCCTTCCTCAAAATTATTCTGAAAAAAAAAAAAAAAACTAACCACTTAAAAATTTAATCTTCCATCCATTCTATCAACAGATGAAAATTAGAGCAGTGCAATTAATATCCGATAAATCTTATAGTGCTGTTTTTTCATTGTCATAAAAACAACTGTTATCATTCTGACACCATTTAACATAACGGAATTACTAACCACTTCAAGATTTTAAAGATTTCTCCTTTGCTCCTTCACTTTCAATCTTAAACCTGTCCGATACGAATCTCTTCTCTTTTTTTATCCATGTATTTTAACCGGTCATATTTAATTTGCAAAATAATCATTTCTTAATTTCCGAGCAACAAATGAATATAAAAGTTAGGAAATTCAATCGTTGAATCAATGCAATTAACTGGATTGCAGTGGAATAGAAATCTTGCGTTAGAGAAATCCATATCATCGGCAAATTTTCACTTCAAAGAACGCTCATTACGGTAAACCTACCAGAAGCTCATTTCCGGAAGTAAATTTCCAGAAGATTTTAAGTTTACTATTTTGGGAAGGAATGACATTACTTTACCACTAAAAGTGAAGAAAGATAAAAATGTTAAGTGTACTATATCATGCAAAATATCATGTAAAATAAAGAATAACCTAGTGATTAATTTATCTGGACACTATTACAGACGGATCGAATACATGTCGGAGTAACTGAAGAAATTTCATTCAAATGATTTGTAATTCTTTTAGATATGTTGAGTCATTTCTTTGTTCCTAAAAAACTTGAAGAAACTCTAATCTATACCAATGTAAATTTAACAAAAGTGCAGTTGTATTGTGCTAACAAAAGCGCAGCTGTATTGCGCCAACCCAATCTCCTTCTTTTACCATTTTAAAATTAATCTTACCATTGAGTGGTAATCTCCGTTCCGTTTATTTAAAATTTCCTTATTACTCCACTTTTATTATATTAGTAATTTTATCATTAAATTTGCTTTATTGATACGATATTTGCAATTGTTATGTGTAATTTCGCGTTATCAAATTTTTCTAATAAAAGTTTTAATTACCCAAGTTTGAGATTCGATTGTGCCACGAGGCAATTTTCCCGACATACGGAATATAAATGGGATGGAAATATATAGTATAAAATAACTTTTGCAGATTGCAATACAATTTCTTTGAAATGTTGTGGGATATAGTAGGACAATATAAGAGACATTTTAAAGGATGATTATTTTGCATAGAAAGAAATTTAAAAGTGTGCAATAAATGAAGGAAAAATTAAAAGTGAGCGCGATTGAGGGCAACGGTCGAAAAAATGTCAGTAATTGTGAACCGAGGTCATATCGCTCCCAGCACTTACAAGGCCGAACATTTTCGAAAAAAAAAGAATAAGTAATCAAAAGTTATCAAATTCTTTCCACCTATAAACCATGTATCTAGTCAACATATCGGTTTCAGTTGAATCGAAAATTAATCCCGAAAACATTGATACTACTTTTAACATCTGTACTTACGTTTGTTCCTTTGGACAGTAATCATCCAAGATAACTTCCCTCAAGCCTGAATCACAGAGAAGCTATATCTTCATATTAAGTCCAGATATTAGTAACTTTAGCAATTTAGTTATTTTCGTCAGTTTTAGTGGAGTTTTGGTGGTTGAGTCCCTTATCAGTAATTGTCATCCTCTAATTGATTCGTTGAGTGGCACATTTCATTTTATAAGACCCATTACAATTTTAGGATTTTTCGTGAAAATCGCGAAATTAGGGACATGTTTCACATGCAGTTTTCAGTAATATTTGCTTAATTTTATCAACATAGTATTACAAATAACTAAAAGTGAGCACAATATCACAACAGAAACATTAAGGAAAGAGAACAGTAAATATTCACGTATAGCAAATAAGGCACTTCTATAAACAAACCGGATAGTTCCCAATCCTCAATCCTTATTCATTTTCTGGAAAATCCAGAAAACATAACATTTAAGTCAGTCATTTTATTATGAATGCTAATTATCGTGATAATGATATAGCGATCATTGAACAAACAATGAACAAATGCATCCATCAAAATATCACCAGCTGTTAGGATTGAATTATTCGCAATAATCCGGGACGGCAATACTTTGAAAGGGCAAAATTCATTCTACTCTGGAACAGCTTTCTCTAAAACTCGTTTTCTCAATCGTTTCCTCCAACAATCATCTCAATGAAAAGAACCGGAAGACCTCGCATTGGGGATATTTTGTTGCATGGAGACAAATTGTCATACAAAATGACAGTAGAACTTTCACCGGTCAATTTTTCGAGGGACACCCGATTAAGGTGCACATGTACCGAAAAAAAAAATACCACAGACATTGAGGAAAAAAAAAAAAAAAAAAAAAAACGATTCAATCTCCGTAATGAAAGACATTACGAACAATGATAATTACAAATTTATAAATTGAAAAAGTTGAATGAGACACTGAGATAGAGGACGAGGGAAAGGGCAATTATTATACAGAGTGATGTGAAAAGTGAATATCACAGCAGGGGTCAAATTAAACCGAGCGATTACACATCGGTAACTTCATCGTTGCTTACAAGCATTGTTTTATCATTCCTTTCTTTCAATTTTCTCCTTGGTGGTGATGGAATATTTGGCCTTAGATCTGAATGTGGCGCTGAAATAAACGATAAGTTGATAAAATGAAAGTAAAAATTTATTGCAACTTACTTATCGGACGATTAATTTCATTGAAGAGCAATACAATAAAAGATAATGAAGCAGTTTGATTATTCAGAATTGTACTGCAATGCATAAGCAAAAACTTACCAATAACAGAAGAAGAACGTTCAGGTTTCATATCAACAGAAGCGAATGAGTGTGCCCGTGATGCGATGGCGCTATCTGATGATGCTATTACAGATGAAGATTTCATCGATTGAGCATCAGATGATTCTTCCATCTCGTAGACTGGATTAGAGAAAGTTGTCGATGAAGTTACACTATTAGCTTGAAGTTGTACCATACCGTATTCCACTGGTGTTGCATCGCTCTACAAAAGATTAAAAGAGATGAATGAATGCATCTGTTCAGAAGAAAAATGAAAAGTTGAACCTACTTGTTTAGGGTCGAGTACTGGATTGCTGAATGAGATGACATTGCCGTGAAATGAAACAGCTCCATCAGCAGCTTCATTTTTCTTGAAGAGTAATAGACGTTTTCGGTAGAGATTCGTCCCGACTAGAGCCATCATGGCGACACAAATTAGTAGAGAAACAAACAATAGTGCTGCCAACAAAGCATTTGAACCAAATCGACCAATTAACTAAAAATTCAGTAAATTATATTTTCATTAGTTATTTTCATAATTAACACTGTCATATATTTCGTCAAATTAATTTCAAAACTATACAAGTCCCTTTTTTTTCTTAAGCATATTTTTCACGTATCATTTGCAGCAGTACTTAAAAAGACCAATTTTTTCCACAATTTTTTTTTTCTCGACTTCATTAAACATTTTAAAAGCATAATGGTACTTAAAGAAAATTGAAGTCAAAACTAACAATAAAATTTGAAATTTACTAAACTCGTTCATATTACACTATTTCCTTTCCATGAATTTTAGGAATTTCGGGAATTTCTAATCAATCCTTATTTTGAATTAAACTAGCTAGTTGATCAAACTTCAAGGATCGCCATTAATTTTTATTGCTAAATGTAAGAGTCAGCAAACACATTTCATTTAATTAATTTCAAGTTATACAAGTTCTTGAGTCATCTTTTAAGCATATTATTAATGCATCATTGCAGCAGTATTTAAGAAGAAAAATTTTCTAATTCCACAATTTTTTTTTCGATTTCATTAATTTTTTTTCAAAGCATAATGGCATTGAAAGAAAATTGAAGTCAATTTTGGTAATGAGATTTGAATTTTGTTAAACTCGTTTATACTATACGACTTTCTTGTCAAGAATTTTGAGAATTTTGGAAATTTCTATGATCACTTCTCACTGAAATAAAACTAGCTGTTGATCATACTTTAGAAATGACTCCTCAATTTTTATTGATGAAAGGTAAAAGCCGACAAACCTGTCGAGATACAGTAGAACCTTTTTGGCATTGCTCTCCTTCGAAGTCGCCACAATCACAATAACCATTTAACTGGCATATACCACCGTTTTGACATTCACATTGCTTTGGAATTGGTAATTCATCCACTGTTGCACCAGCACATGAGCCATCCTAAAAAGGACAAATAATTAGCAAAATTTTAATGAACAAACAGATGAATTCCTTGAAACAATGAGGAAAAAAAAAACTATTGATCATCGAATAAACAAAAAATCAAAGCATCAATTCAGAACTAATATTTGTATTCCCAAACTTCAGGGAAAATATCTATTGCTACTAATGTTTTATTAATAAGATACAAATAATCATTTCAAAGATAACATTTTTCTTTTTGCAAATATAATTCTTAAAATACTGATATCATTTACTGACGACCCTTTCGCCTAATCCTCTTTGCTTCCTGGATTAAAGTAAAATTTCATTGATATTTTTGACATTAGTTTAAATCTAAGTTGCATATCAGCTTCATCACACCCCTTAGTTTATTCTGAATGATCGGTAGTTTAGCTACTTTACAAATTTAAAAAAAAAAAAAAAAAAAAAAAAAACAGTAGCATCGTCAGATTTTCTTAAGAGATTGATGTTCTTAATATTGACAGTAATAAAAAGGAGAAGAATATATGTTACACTAAATAATTCTCGAAATCCTCATATATGTCGTGTTTTCCTCACGAAAATGGACATAAATTTTTTCTTCTCTATATGAGCAATTCCAACTATCTTAACTATAATCTTTATATAAAAATTGAAAACCAGTAAAATTTGATTAAGAAGATTCTGTTTAATCTTCACAGCTGAATGCACGATCTTCATTATAACTCGCATTATTTACATACTCAATCAAGAGAAGTAAGAAGAATTCTAAAAATCAAATTTGGCTCAATCTGTAGTTCATTGAAGTTCATTTTTCGTTTCTTCATAGAATATACTTAAACTAACATCAAGTTGTGGCGATTCATCAGGACACAAACACGTGTAAGTATTTAGAGGTAGTTCGGCACATAAGTGACTGCAAACAGCTTGCGAACATGCGGATATAGCACGTGAAGTGTCACGGGCGAAACGTTGGTGTATACGAATATTGTGTACATTTGGAATATTGGATGCTAAAATGCTGATACGACCACGACCGAACTTATCCTGAAATTATCCAGTTTTTTCATAATGTATTTAACGTAATGCTACATTGAGCCTATTGGATTATTGGCAGTATTTGACACCTCTCGGTTGCATTATTTGGAATATTTTTAGCGAGTAATTTAAACTTTAAAACTATTTCTATTATCTTCTTGTTAGCTTATTTTGGCTATATGCCATTTATCCGTTATATCAGAAAGATTTTGCTATGTAATCGTTGATATTAAGAGAAAGTGATCACAAAAGTCACCTGTACAAATAAATCTCGACTTTCTTTAGAAGCCCAATACAGATTATTTTCGAACACATCTACTGCCCATGGCAATCGATTATCCACTATAACTGTTATTCGTTTTGTACCTATAATTTATTCATGAATATACTATTAAGAATACATGCATTGCAAGATGTCAAAGAGTGTCATGAAAATTATTGTAAACAAGAAGTGTAAAAAATTAAATGGCGTGACATAGTTTCAAATAAACGATAAATATGTTTACGTCAAAACGCTTCAATTCACAGATAAACAAAATGAGATTTTTCTGAAATATAAATTATTAACCATCTGGTAAGACTGATTCCACTTTGCGATACTTCGGATCTGCCCAATATATTCGATTATTTTTGCCTTCGTCAACAGCCAGTGAAGTTGGCGAATAAACGAGTTCTTTTACAATTACCTAGAAAGATGTACTGATTAAAATGGTAGATCCATACAAACATAGATTCAACGTTTTGTTTGGAGACAAATACTTACATCTATTTGCTTACATTATCGCAACTGTTTCCTTTTAGTATCACTGTAAAATTCAAAATTACATTTATTTATCCTTTTCTTTAATGATGTCATCAACTCAAAACTAGACAATATTTCAATTCGAAGATATACATCGCGATGTTTTCCATCCATATCGGCGCATTCAATTTTCGCTTCAAAGCCGGCATCAGCAAAACATATTCTTCCGATCTGTGGCAATGTAATAACGGCAGTTGGAATCTGAAGTCGTCCCTTTATCACAGTTCGCAAATAACGACCATCCGACATTGCCAAATAGATTGTACCTCTACCATTTTCATTTTCCGATTGCTCCGTGTTTCTTTTCTTCCTAGCTATGAATCCTGCAGCTTCCTCATCCGCTATTGTTGCGATATATATATTACTGCAATATTAGGTTATTACATCAGTTAAACTTCAAAGATTTTAAGTTTCTTAAATTTATGTAACATCTTGTAATTCATAACTTTTATTTTAAAGAAAGAGTCTCATGAAATAAAATGATTAAAAAGCAGCCGCAATGTAAGTACACGTGAAATAGAAAGAAAAAAAAAATTACCCTGTAAGATAATCAATTGAAAGAGCGGAAGGTGAAGATTTCAAATTTTTGAAATCAATATTAAGTTCCTGACCAGCATGTGACTGATTGCCTAAAATATAAGCCAATTAATATTTGGAAATATAAAGAGAAAAACAAAATTTATTTCCTTACTGAATGTATTATCTCTAAATGAAACATTAAATTATAAAAGAGAACCAAATAAAAAATACGCAACAATACAAATATCGCTTAATTTAAGATTCTACCTTTGGGTAGTGCGGATCGGTAAATTTTGCTTTGTTGTCTGTCAATCCAAAACATTAATTCTCGACGTGGATCAAAGTCTACTGCAATGATATCATTTTGATCGAGAGTACCCACCGCATGACGATTTGTTTCACCTGCATGTGCAAGGTTTAACTGCACCACTTCTCCATCTGCGGCAATCATTATCAATGGAGGGTCACCCTGCAAATTTTGATAGGATTTCAAATTCTGAACACTTATCATTCACTGGGCAACAGTGGGAATCACTTCTTTTTAAGGAGAAAATATAATGAAATAAAGGAACAAAAAGAAAAAAAAACCTTAGCACGACAATCTTTGCCAGTCATTGCTCCTACAACCACGTTATTTTCGTAGTCCTCGAGACAACGACAAAGATAAGATCCTTTGGTATTCAAACAAATCTAAAAATAAACTTTTCTCAGAAAATGAATCCATTTGATCTGTTTTATCATGCTTTTCAAATATCTAACATGAATATCAGCCAATTCTGTTTTAATAAATTCAGAAACAATCGTCACCTGAGTGCATGTATTATTTCCCATACATTCATCAATATCAATGCAATCATAAGGATCATCTGGATTTGGCTGAAATCCATCTCGGCAATGACAATAATAACCATTTGTGACATCTGTACACAAATGTTTACAATTCCCATTTTCGTTATTTGTTTCGCATGTAATTCCTTTTCTTTTCGCTGTAATGATCATTGAGAATAAATATCTCGTAATCAACAACTCTATTTCAACAATTTTTGCTATACACATTATTCTTTTCTGTATGTAAATAAATGGACAGTTATATATCAAGTAAGGAATTTCTCGAAGAAGCCTGGAAATGAAAAGTCTGAAATTTGAAAGAAGAATTGTAGCTAAGCCACGATCATCGAACTACGATCAATAAAGTAATAAAATCACGAGCTACGATGAATAAAGCTCAGCTACGATCACCATCGATGATTTATTCCATTTAAGCTTCCACTTATCATAAAATAAAGTTGCTATATGATTTTATTATCAATTTTATATGCAAATTTACCACATCCAATTTCATCACTTGCATCGCCACAATCATCGTTATGATCACAAGCCAATGATGCATTGATGCATTTGCCATTCGAGCATTTGAACTGATTAGTACTGCAATCACTATATTCCGAAAATGAGCTACACATAGACAGATGCTCATCTGAATGATCAAATGGCCCACAATCATTGATACCATTACATAACTGAAACAAAATATTGGAAAAAAGTGAGTATAGTACTGCAAAAAAAAGAATGTCATGAAAAGAAAGTAGTTGTAACCTGGAGAATGTTCAGGCAAAGTCTCGAATGAGCACAACGGAAACGAAGCGGCGGATCACATACTGCATTCTTGCAGTGTTCATTTATTTCATCAGAATTATCACCACAATCATTATCGCCATCGCAAATGAATTTACGTGGGATGCACACTGAATTACCACATTCGAATTCAAACGGACTGCATGCACGGCGATTCGGCTAAAATAATGCGAAAGAAAGTAACTAATGATCCAAAGGATTGATAATAACTTTCTGCATTAATCCAAAAAAATACCGTCCCATGCAATATTTTTAATCATCTTACATGATTTTCGCAGTGCAATTCATCAGAAGCATTCGGACAATCACGTCGACGATCGCACCAGCGATGTTCGGGTATGCAAGTACCATCGTCGCACTTCACATATCCTGCATTACAATCACGCAATTTGCACTGTGATTCATCTAAACCATCGGCACACTGTACAGTACCATCGCAAACCTATAATTTATTGATTCCTGGCTTTGTTCCGAAAATGTTTCACGGAAATTCTTGTTAACAGATAATTTTGAAAAGTACCTATAATTCGCCTCTCTTGTTTGTCCTGTCTTGCTTCATAAATTACTACTTCGGTGATGAGTTGAAATAGACAACATATGGGAATTTATGATCTCACCTTATTTCCAGGAATACAACGACCATCAGAACATCGAAATTCCGATTCTGAACAGGGTCTTGATGTGCCTCCACATGAAGGATCCGTTTCATCGGAATTATCACCGCAATCATTTTCGCTATCACACATCCATCTTCTGAAAAAAAGGTTATAAATTATCACAAGGAAAAGTTTACTTGATTTCTTGACTGATGTTTTATTCAGTGGTATTCATTGTCTACAATTAGAATTAACACAATGCTAACTTCGGAATACATTTTCCAGATGTAGCGCATCGGAATTCACCAATGCCATCACAAGCCGGACATCGTTCTAATATTTCATCAGAGTTATCACGGCAGTCATCCTGTCCATTACAGAATGCCCAATTTGGTATGCATCTGTAACGATATAATTTTCAAACTCTAACAAACACAGTACTGATATCACTGTCAAATTCCCTACCATTTACAGAGAGTCTCAATTTCATTTTAAAACCAATTCATCTCCAATCAAACCAATTAAATTACAAAACATGCAATTTTGAATATTAGAATAATTAGAAAATCATATACTGTATTTTATATTTCTATTTTATGTTAACTTTTCTATGAAAGGATTGAAGAACCTGTAAGAAGTGGAGCATCGAGTCCATCCTTTGCGACATTCGGTATTGATGCATTCTGAAGGTTCATCTGAACCATCACCGCAATCATCATCATTGTCACATTTCCACATCTTCGGTATACATTTGTGATTACTACAGCGAAATTCTTCCGCAGTGCAATTTCGCTCCTTATTTTCTTAAAATTATATCAAAATTAAAGAAGAAAAGAAGATGCATCAAGGAGCATTTCATCGTCGCATATAATAAAGTTTAATCAAAATTTTCAATATAATGATTTATATTATAACTGAAGATTCTATGAAATTCACCGTTATAATCAGTATAATTATTATATTGATAAAAAGAAGTGGAATGAACGAACTGCATATAGTATCTGCTTCATCAGATCGATCGCCACAATCATCGTCTCCATCGCAAAGAAATCTTTTCGGAATACACTTACCGTTCCCCGTACACTTGAACATCCACGGATCACATGGCTTATCACATTCTACCTGAAAGATTAGGAGGAATTAAAAATTCAGATTAAAAAGCAACTTAGTAGTTTCTGTGTTCTAAAATGAAAGGATTTAAAAAAAAAAAATATGAGAACTGTTCGGCTTGATGAATTCGATTGTATTATATTTTATATAATTATGAATATATTATTTCATGTCTAGCTTTCTAGATGGAAAACTGATATAAATAAGGAAACGAAAGAGAAAAAGAAGGAAGTAACTGTGAGATTCTATAACTTATGTACTAAAAAATTCATAGAAATTTCATGGAAATCGGAAATAATTACCTCATCGGAACCATCACCACAATCATCGTTGCCATCGCATAACTGGAATGGTCGTGTGCAGTTGTGATTGTTGCATTGAAATTCGCCAACAGCACAAATTCGAGGTCCTGAAAAACCATCGATGAATGACAAAAAAAAAAAAAAAACGATTCCAAAGTAAAATCTTTTGCGAAAAAGTCAACAAGAGAATGAAAGTTGCCTTCAAGAAAAAAACATGGTAGGAAATAGCTAACCGCAAATTTCTTTTCCGGGTTCATCGCTACCATCACCGCAATCCCGCTCTCCGTCGCAATACCAGAGTTTTGGGATACACTTAGCGTCATCTCCGCCGCATGCAAATTGTCGATCAGTACAATGAGGTTCACAAGTTTTATTATCAGCAAGAAGAACAAACTGATCAGGGCAGGAGCATGTAAAACCAGGATCGTGTGCAGATAACAAACATAAGTGAGAACATCCACCATTGTTATCACCGCATCGATTCTTATATTTTGGCTGTCGGAATGGATGAATAACCTGAAGCAAATTATGCCAAAATAAAGTAAGATTTAAATTTGAAAAGAATGTTTGCTGATTATGAAAATGGAAGTTTGCATATCCTCAAGAAATAGAAATCCAAAATTAGATGACAGAATAATGACCCTAATATCGCTTGGCAATTGTGTCGTCATCTTGAGTACTGTTTCATTCATGCCAGTCCATTTATCTACTCTGATGATTTCTCGTAAATTCCAATCTGACCAGAACAAATAATCATCGAATACAGTCAATGATGAGATGTGGGATGTGCGTTTTGCCGGAATATGATATCTGCCTCCGCCATCCAAATTCATGAAACCAACTTCATTTAAGTGCGCATCCGCCCAGAACAGTCTACAACAAACGGAATGATAAATGATCAATAAATAACTGAAAGAAGATTTCAAAACTCTCCATCTAAATTTTGGAAAAGCTGTACTCAAATGGCTATAATTCTGCCAACTTGAATATCATTATATTATTTCTCCTGGATCAGTCGTAAAATGTTATTTAACTATTATTACGCTGCTCTATCATAAGCTTGAAGTTTGACCTTCCTTGGATTTCACATATTCATATAGATAATATGAAACTTACTTATCAGCAAAAAAATCGATGGCAAGAGCATTCGGCCAGCCAAGATCATTTTCAGCAAGTTTTTCAATTGGATCAACTAATTGTGGAGATCCATCTAATGATATACGACCAATATATGCCTGTAGACTCCATTCCGTAAAATATAGATAGCCTTTTTCAGGATGGACTACTATTGCCTGAAATTTGATCAATAAGTAATTGTTCATCAATTTGTTGCATGGATAAGTGGAAATTTTAACAAGCGCAAAAAACAATCAAACAAACCTTCGGTTGAGCGATACGATCACGAATAAGTGTTCTACAATAACGGCCATCTAATTCACAGACATGTAATGAACGTTCCTGTCGATTCAACATGTACAACTTACGTCCAATCCAATCAATTGCAATGCCTGAAATTCATATTTTCTGTAACAACAATAGTAATGAAAAAGAAAAAAAAAATCTGAATTTGGAGATAACTGTGAAGAAATTCAGAAGAGCGAATTTGTACATCTTGGATTTATTCATACTTCTTTCGTCATATGATTAACAAAGATTTCACTTTTCTTTCCTATTTTTCCATTTTATTATGAACATAAACTACTCGTCCGATTGCATTCAAACATCAAACACTAAATAACATTTCATTTTCTCTAATTTTAGTAATCATTTTAGTTATGATATGAACTTGAGAAACAAGTTCACTTGCTCTCAAGAATTTCGCCGTCACTCACAACAAAAATATAAACAAAGCTAACCTTCAGTACCAAAAACATTATGTCTCAGAACCACCTCATAAGAATCAATTGGTTGATTCAGCTCTTCCATACCAACTCTATAGAGTCTGAGTTTACCTGAATCCACAAGATATACCTAAAATGTGCTGAAGTAATAGCAATATTAATTTAGAAATGAATGAACACATATTAGTTTTGAATTTCAAAAAAAAAAAAATACAGGTGCAGATAAAAGTAAAGACAACAAGATAATTACAACCAATCAAAAACATGAAATATCAGGAATCAAGAAAAAATAAATAAATCTCTAGATAAATTAATTCGTATGTTCCAATAAATCCCATAAAATACAAGATTAATGATAATGAAGAAATGAAAAATATTTAAAAATAGCTATAAAGTTCTTACTTTCTCTTCTGTCATATCGATATCCATCGATATAACATTTTCGAATCCTCGAGCTACTAGCTCATAATTTTCGCCATCTAACGTGAGTTTCCGTACATAATGTTTGTTTGCAAATAGTAACCATGGTTCTGGATCCTGAAAGATGAAATTATTGATCAAATCAGTATCTTCTTCCAGTGATCTGCAAATTCTATTTCAATCTGACAATCATTCAACTATTCCTTTTTTTTTTTAAATGAATATTCATAGAATTAGAAATAGAAAAATATTTAAAAACATACCGTACTGATTCGTTTGCATGTACGGTCATCATTTGATATAGCATATCCATCAACACACCAGCATTTATAAGTACCAATTTTGTTTTCGCATTTTTGACTGCATCGTCCAAGCCCAGCTATAATTCCGGTGTCAGATAAATTAGATTATAATTTATATATTATAATTAGATGAGCAGAAAATATATTTGGTCGAACAGAAATACTCTTTTCATTCAATGGCTTAAGAGAAGATTTAAAAACTTTTACATCTAATTGCTAATTAGTTGTATGATATGCTCAGCATACAGTATGTCACGTAATAAATGCTAATTAGCTATCAAATTTCTCGAAGTAATTTGACTTAATTTTTGCAGAATATTCTGTCAGTTATTATGAGCATAAAAAACGAATATTATTATTTTAAAAGAATGAAAGAATGTTTGGCATATTTCAAAATCTATTAATAATCATCAAATTATAGTTAAATCTTCGGAAAAATAATCGATAAATATTTACTTTCACATTCGTCAATGTCGTGGCATGATTTTTTGTCATACTTATCGAGAGCGAATCCATCGAAACAATCACAACGATAATCGATTGGCAAATCAACGCATTTTTGCTCGCATAATGGCTTTTCCGCATTGGAACATTCATTAATAACTGTAAAACAGTACGAATAGATCAAAAATTTTTATCTACAGCATTTTCCATAATTAATTAATTGACTCACAGCATTTCGACGATTCATCGGATTTATCTGGACAGTCGTAAACTCGATCGCATACTTTGGTTGCCGGTATGCAATCCCCGCTAATGCACTGGAATTGCCCAACAGGACAGGAGCTATTCGTAATTAATGCTGAAGCATTCCTATCACCACAATCCTGAAAACTTTTTTCACTCAGTAATGTATGAATTTCCCAACCGTAACAGTTTTACAACCATACTAAATGTTTCATTGCTTCGGATAACCTTCTCATCACTGCCATCATCGCAATCATCATTTCCATCGCATTTCCATGAATTGGGAATGCATTTGTTGTTCGCGCATTGCCAGAACTCAGGTTGACATTGTGAATAAGCTATAATGAGATATTTTAAGCATTCAGCGAAATTAAGAAGAAATGTGATAATGAAAAAGGAATTGTAATAATACTTACTACAATTGGCATGCTCATCGGAACCATCTAAACAATCATTGTCGCCATCACATTCCCATGACGCATGGATACAGTGCTTGTTGGCACATCTGATGTATACATATATATCTTCTTGTACCTTGTACTAAATGTTTTTCATCAGAACATCAGACTTTCTTTCAGCCTGATTTTAATCGAAACAAACCTGAATTCTCCTTTGTTGCATTCTTTTTTTTCCACTCCGCATAATTCCTTGCTTTCATCTTCTCCATTTGCGCAAGTGACATCACCATCGCAGAGCCATGATTTCGGTATACATTCATATTTTGGTTGAGCAAGATGAACATTTGATTTGCAGTGAAATTCTTGATCAGTACAAGTACGATTCCCTGAATGAAATAACCTCGTAAACTATCTACATAATAACAAATTTCGTTTATTTGAAAAAAAGTTGTTATCTTCAACATACCGCAGTTATGAATGATACTTTCATCGCTTGCATCGCCACAATCATCTTCGCCATCACAAATGAATGCTCGACTGATGCATTTTCCATTAGCACACTGAAAAATGAATCAAGAAATGCGAAAATTCAACAGAACATACTGAACTATTGAAGAAGATCTTCTAAATGAATGATTCACATACCTGGAATAAATATTCTCCTAAACAAATGCGTTTCCCGTTAGAATCTGTGCAATTCGTGTGATTTTCATCCCAAGCGCCTTCACCACAATCGTTGTCACCATCACACTGCCATGTTTCCGGTATACATCGACCGCTCGGACAACGAACACTATAATTTGCATTACATTAAATATTTTTCGTAACAATCAAAGTACTAATGACAGTGTTTTATAAACAATCATTTTCTCGAAAACTAGGAATGCCATCACATTAACCTGCTATTTATATATTTCGTTACCATAAGCTAAAAAGAAAGATTACTGTATCATAAAGTTTAAACTCAAGTGCTATTAAAAATTGTTGAGAGATATCTGCAAAGCAAAGTAAATGAAATTAAAAGTATTATAGTTATAGAAAAAATATTTTATCAATAAGGAAGGGAAACGCACTAATGCGTAGCGCATTGTTGATTCATGCAGAAAAGTTTATTTTCATCTGCTTTATCACCACAATCATCATAACCATCACAAAGATCAGCTGGTTGAATACAAATGTTCGTATTTGGACATCGTATTCGTACTCCGCGGCAATCAATGGGCAAATCTGGACATGTTTCCTTGTTTTCATCGGATACTTTTTCATCGTGACAATCATTGTGACCATCACATACCTAAATATTATTAATAAAGGAGTACTGCAAAGATGAAAATATTATTTTTTTGCAGCAAATATTACGAACATAAAAGCAAATAAAACTATTTAATTCAAATTTCTACGGGTAGCTTTTGTAGAAACAAACAGGCGATGCTGTATGCATACTTTTACAAACTTTGCTCAGCTCAATTATTTTATGTAACAATATTTCAGGATATTTAATTCAAAAACAATCCCAATATAACCCTTCAATTCGGCATTCAAAGGAGAAAACTATAATAATATCTCGAAATATATTGCATACCTTGCTACTATTGATGCAATGTCCATTGGAGCATTCGAAATGTCCAGGAGGACAAGCAGATGAGGTCACAGCACAATCCGTTTCATCTGAATTATCACCACAATCGTCTACGTTATTACAATGACGTTCAGCATCAATACAACGACGATTGATACATAAGAAATAGCGCTCCGGACATACTCGAGTATCTGAAAATTCTTTTTTTAAAAAAAAAAGGTTTGTTGATAGAAAAAAAAAAAGAACTATCTGAATCCAAAGACCATTATTTTATTATTATAGCTGGTATCCTAGCTAGTAGAACGAAGCTTAGAATGTACATATTCAATCATAATATTCCTTGCATTGCTCTTGCAGGTAAGTGCAAATGTAAGAGATAAATATATGAAATATATTTATTTTTAAATTCAAATAAATTAGAATATAACTGACTGCAATAAGTTGCATGCTCGTCTGAACCATCTGAACAATCTTCCTTGCCATTGCATGTTTCGCTAAGTGCTATGCATGCACCATCACCACATTGGAAGTTATACGGTGGTTGACATGTCTGAAGAATCAAAGATAAGATATCAGATGGAAACAAATGATCTTATCATGCATACAACACACTTTCTTCATTTGAAGAGAAAGCTATGGCTGCAATGAAATAGAACTAACCTGAACAGCTTCTCGTGGTACACACTGAGTAGCAATATCCTTTCCAGGTTCCGTGACAAGTTCGAAAGAATCATTGCAAGCGCACTGTACTTTTGAAGTCATTCCTACACTCTCCGATGCAACTACATGACAAAGCTGAAATACATATATTTTTCTTTACAAAACTTTACATTGTCAGATCCTATCTAGTATCTTGAGCATGATCCGATGGTAATATTACCATACATACATCAAATACTGGGAATTTCTAGAAATTAGGAGCATGATAGTTTTGTTTAATTGAACTGTTAGCAATTATCAGTTCAACAAATCTGATAACAATAAATGTACAATGAATTTTGTTTGTCTTTTACCTGTTCACAGCCACCGTTATCCTTTTTGCATAGAGATGATATGTATGTATTGCAGAACTGATTACGAGTACGTGTATCCGATTCGGAAGCGATTACTCGTAGTACGGATGGAACCCGTCGATCTGATACAACGTTTTGATAATCAATACCAGAATTCTTAAAAGAACAGCTGTCATTCATTACTTATTATTAGAAAAAAACAATATTGAGTAAGAGACAATCAAACAGCACTTTATTCATGCGAAATATTCCATTCGCAAGTGGATCACTCATATACAACCATTGACCCCATATATCAAGACTTTTAGCACGATATCCAACACCAACTGTACGTCGATTATTGCCGTCGTAATCTGATGATTCAATGTTTAATCTGCAATAAGTTATTATTGCTTAATTATTCTCGCTTTCATTTCACTTAATAGATCCAATAAATTCGAAATTTATGCTAGTCTTTAAAATCAAAGAAGCAAGCTACTTTATAATTTAATTTAGCAATCATTACTTGTTGATATCAGCCCAGTAAAGTCGTTGTTCTCGAAAATCAACCGCTAATGCTGCTGGTAAACTTATACCTTCTTTCAGGACTATACGTCGATTACCACCTGCCATGTTAGCACGTTCGATTCGTGGCTCATACATGCCTTAACAATATCTACGTATTTTCAAAAATAAAAAAAAAAACTAACAAATTCTAAGCATAGCAAAAGCACTGAAAACAGTAAAGCTATGCGAAACTAATCTATCTGATATACTAAATGCCATGACCGATACAGAAATACGGTTTCGAACTTAAACAAAATCAAATGGCAGTTGAGATTAGCTCTACTGATCAGAAGGTAATTTTATAAGCGAATAGGTCAAACATATTTTCTATTGGTTTCTATAAAGTTTTATAAAAATAATATGGATAGTGAGGAAGGAAATGGTAAATCTAATTATTGGCGACATTTTTTTTTTCGGAAATTATGCACAGAAGGAAAAAGAAATTTGAAAGGAATTTCAGAAAGTTCGTACAGGAAGAGAAAAAACTAAAGAAATCAAAATGAGTAGAAAGCACATTTTTGTATAAATAATTCATTTATTCAAGCGGCTTTGTCAAAATCAGAATAACTCACCGCCAGTTATTTTGTAACCACTATCAGACCAGAAGATGAAACCGGCACACGGATCAAGAGCCAACGCATACGTCCAATCACCGTTCGCAATTGTAGCCGCATGCATACCTTGTACATCTACGACGTATACTTTACCACCCCTGTATTATTGAAGTACTAACTTTTCGATAACCAATAAATATTTCCATGAGTAAAAGTTCAAATGAATGAATCACATCTTTGACTGTTTTTTCCGAATAAAACTTCCTTCCAAAAAATTTATGAATTATTACGAACTAAAGAAATTTGAATTATTATTTTTTTATAGCTATAAAATATTAAAATTTTTACATTGCTATATATTTGATTTATAAATCTCATTAACTGAAACTTCAGGATAGTTTGGATTTTAAATTCCTCGAATAATATTAACTAATAAAAAAACTTATAACACTAATTATTAACTGTTCCATCCATGCTATGAATAATTTGATTTGTCTAATCTGGGCCAACAAATGGCAGTCTGTCTAACTTCTGAATCTATTTCACAAGCCTTCAACTATTCAACATAGCTCGTGCACTGTAACGAAGACTTTTGGTTAGAATCTATCAAAGAAGTATGAAAATTAGCAATTATTCATGAGAAATATTTCGTACCTGCCAGTAGTGAAATATATTTTATGCGTCAACCAATCAAGTTTCATATCCGAAATATGTCGCACTGATTCAGCAAGTTTGTTTTTTGTAGGACCAAAAATGAGTCTGAAATATATAAAGAAAATGTTATCTCTATAAATAGCATTAATGACGTAAATATTATTATTTCAGGTGATAGTATGAAAACTGCAGTAACCAACCTCCGTTTAGCTGGTTGATTCATTGCAAACCATGAGATATTTGCACCATTTGAAGATTCAGTAACCATGTAGATACGTCGTAAATTTACATCAACATCAAATGTTTGCAAATTTTCAATCTGTGGTAAAGCTTCTTTCAACGGATTTGATGCTTTTACATCTGGTTCGATTGGGGTATCCACAATGTAGTTACCATCAGCAAACATTAGGAACGTTTCCGGTTCTAAAGGATCCATAGGTGTTCGAAGAAATCTGTTGCTCTTTAGAATATGTCAGAATGAGGATCAAAAATACCTCTCTATGCTAAGAAGTGATTAGTTAATTAAAAAGATTATTCCTTTTTTCAGATTGATAAGTGTGGCCTATATTATTCCCTAATTATGATATCTATTCAAGAAAATGATTAAAAATTGATAAAAGAAAACATTGTGATACCTTCGCAAGATCGCCCTTTCAGTACGCCACGAGCACATGCACATAAAGGACTTTGACTACCGGGAGAGGTGAAACAAAGTTGAGTACACGGAGTTTTCCTCAAATTATCCGTTATTTGACAAGGTGTTGATGCCTTCGGTTGCACTGATTCATCAAATACAATAACATCGCCTAGGTCACTTAGACCAGCAGCGATTGTCGTTGGTGAAAATAATATCGATGTCTGATTCGGACGGCTAAAATACAATTCTTACAGATCCATCACGATGTTAAGATACGGTATTTCAATACAATATTTTTTTTTATAGGTAGTACAAGGTAAAGCACTAAATTGTACAAGATTATGCTGCTAGCGTCAGATATCTACTTGTTTAAATCTTATTTAAAATATTGCCGATCTGGACAATTTGATTTTCTGTTCCGTTAATATTTCAACTTTGTCTTTTCGGTTTTAGATATGAATTCCCCTACGTTTGTACAATGCACAAACTTTCCAAAACTTCCCACAATGAAATAATATGTTCAGAACAGAAACATTCTGAACGGACAGCAAGTTTGACCACTTGCCTTGCAAATGACTGAGAAACATTGCGATATAAACTATTACATATCTTGGTTCTGATCAATAAGGATGAATATCTTGGTTTTAATCACTAACCTGGATCTTAATTCTGATTACTAACCTGGATGCAGAGAATATTTTTTCTAAGCGATTATCCGTCCAGTACATCGTCTGTCCGAGCAATGAAATGCCCGCTGCAGCAGCAATATCACTTCGCACTAGTTCCACGGGGCCACCATCACCTCGAACACGATATATCCCTAAAATTTTAGCACATTTATTGAACAAATTAACAACTGTTATCTTTGGAAAAAATTTAAAAAAAAGCCGTTCAGAAGCCTTAATTTTGAGTTAAGCATGTTATAACAATATGAAGGGTTTCTGCGTCTTCTATTAACTTTTATCTAAGTTCTATGCGAGAAATTCCTTCCTTCACATATTGAAATTCACAAAATATAAACTGAGACTTGACTTACCATCAAGTTTAGCGTCAGTCCAGTAAATCATATGACTGTTAGGATCAACTACCAAGTCTGTTGGTTCAGCAATATTTTCATGCACAACTACCTGCCGATGACTTCCATCCAGGAAGGCTCGCTAAATTTAATTATCTTTAGTATTAAAAACTCAGAAAACAGTTCTTCGAAATTTTGATGAAAGACAGCAATAGTTGAAGATTACCTGAATAGAAGGTTTCTGACCCTGATCAGCCCAGTACAAATATCTGCCAATTGGATCTACAGCAAGAGAAGTTGGCGTTTCAGTTTTCGTTGATAGCAGAATTTTACGATGTTTACCATCTAATTGACAAACTTCAATGTGAGTTCGATCCGAATCAACATTGATGAAGTACAAGTTATCTGCAAAAATAATCACAAAGTTAAAGTTGTGTATAAAATATGAGTCAATAACTACATGTGTAAAACCGCAATACTTAAAACATAAATAAAACGAAATAATCAAAGTAATCTGTTTGGGAGAAATTTGTAATATTTCTCAGGTAAATGAATCAGTTATCCATATCTGGACAAGGCCTTTATTCTCTCGTCTTCCGATTTGCTAACAAAGCTTATGAGCTATCGTGAGAAATGTTGAGATATTAATTGTCAGGAATGTTACAAGGATTGAAGCTTGTGAAAATTATCCATCTTATCCTTAGTCCTCATATCCAGTCTTTTATTGTCCATCTTATCCTTAGTCCTCCTATCCAGTCTTTTATATGACTAATGTGTGTTGTAAGTCTCTGTCCACTATCAATATCAAGAATGATTCATATAAAAAGTGAGCTTTCGGGAGCAAGATCAATGTCGTCAGCTGCAATGGTACAATTCAACCCGAACTATCTTCAACACTGCTATCTTTAATGGGAGTAATTCTTTCTACATCAGCGTCTTCAACAACATCAATTCCTCCTACATCATTGTTTTCAACGGAAGCAGTTTGTTCAACAGCAGTTTTATCAACATCAGTATCAGTGATAATTCAATTCCAATCCAATATCAAACGATTTCAACGATAGCACGAGTGACAAATCAGCAGCAGACGACTATTAGTATTTTTTATATTTACCGTGTATTGTTCATTCACTGTTTACTATTGTATAAATGCGGTATTTGTATAATATCATATTACTTAAGAAAGCTACTGCTGACCTAGCAGAGTCACAATAGCAAGAAGCAAATTTTAATCCAGTTACAGTCTCAAATTACAAATCGTAAGATTTTTTTTCCAAACAACATGCTTTCAACATTGCATTTTACGATTGCTATTACCGATTATTGTATCTTATTTGAATCAATACTCACATCTACGCAATGAATAAAGCCTTTATTTGGATTAGGAATTTCGAAGTAAATTTTTATGGTGGTCAATAAATCTTACAATTAATCCAATCGATAGCGATGCTTCGCACTGCGAACGAGCCAAAGCTATCCCGAACAATATTTTTCACTTCACCGCTACCCAAAGTAACTTTATAAATGCCACGATTCGGACCCGATGTTTCCGCTATGAATAGCGATTTGCTTTCGAATTCAAAGTCGATTGCGGTGATTGCTGTACCGCCAATGGGTTCCATCGCTATCGATCTCTTTTGTTCTTTGTTCAATCTGAAGAAAATCATTACTTTCCGTTTTCCAAACTGATCAAAAATGACAAGTTTAAATGTCAAATTTCTAAGAGACTTACGGTATTCCAGTAATCTGTGTCTTCGTAGCTACAATCAAGAATGACCGATCGAAAAGTTTACAATGAGTAGAACCGTCGAGAACAAAACCAGTAGCACACATGCATTGATGCTGTGAAAATGCTTTCGGAATGCATAAATGTTCGCAATTACCATTATTTGTTTGGCACGGATGAGAATGTCCTACTGCAAAACAATATTATCAGGAAGCGAAATTATTCGAAGATACAGCCTTGCAAAGCTATTTTTTGTTGTTAAATATTTCTAATAGAAGTAAATAAAAAATCGTACATAATTTTTGGCTAAGATTCGCAATATACTATTCTTATCTAATATTATTTAAAAAGATCATGATAATATCATACCACTTCGTCCGGAAATAGCTTTGATATTGATTAGTTGGTCAACATCCTTTTTGAAGTGCTGAAATTGTGATATTTGGCCATCATTGGATAGGTTGGTCACTTCAATACTGTCGAATGCACTATCTGCATAGAAAAGCCGATTGTTGAAGAATGCAATACCACGTGGTTGTTTTCCAACATCATTTAGTACATAACGGCGATCTTGACCATCATATGTTACAAATGATATCTAAAAAAATTCAATCACTGATCCTTATCTTGCACTCTATGATAAGCAGCTGATATCATGTGAACATATCCTTCTATTTCTCAAAATCAATTAGCAATCAGCACTAATCATGAAAAAGCACAACTCACCCGACCAGCCTTTGATTCCGAGAAATATAAACGTTGATTGACTGTATCAAGTGCTAAATGATTCAATTCAGTGAGATCATTTGAAGCAATAACCAATGCATTCTTGCCATCCAAATCAGCTCGAACTACCTTAAATAAATCACAACGTACAGGGAAGATATGTCACAATTAAATAAAAATAAGCAAAGGATTTTACTTTTGGTGAAATAGCTCCGCCGCCTCGATCCAACCAAAAAAGAAGTCCACGATCAGAATCGATTGCCAAAGCAACCGGATTGGCTACTGCTGTAGGAGATTGATCATTGTTTAGCACAGTTGCTCGGTACTGCAAGTATTCTGAGATCAAACTTATCAATTAATCAGCTATCTCCGCCTCCATATAGTTCTCTGAATCTCATCAGCACTTGAAGAAATAAGAACTTTTTTCAATTAAAAATACTACCTGTATATCTTTCGTCCGTACTACCTCAATAGTTTGCGAAATTCTATTCGCAACATACATATTCCGTCCAATCCAATCCATTGCCATTGCATAGGAATCATCAGGAATTTGTGATGCAGTTATCTGAATTTCGCTCACTTCATCAATTTATTTCATCATGGTTTCTAATATTTCTTTCCATTCATTCCCTTTATCAAAACTAAGATAATTACCTGTGTTCGATTCGTCCCAGATGGCAATATTTGAGTGATTCGCGATTCTGGAAGGCTATTAGGACTAATTATTCGACCTGTTGTTGCGTGTTCCAAATAAAATATCTGAAATTTCTTCTTCCATCCAAGATAAAACTGTAATCTCAGTCTGTGTTTACCGACCAATAGAAAAATTCCTTTCATCTCCAATGTTTATTATTTGCTGTAACTGGATTATAATGTTGATATTACCTCTGCAGATTCCGGATTATAAGCTGCATCATACGCATTGCTGAGACCAGCTAGCGGTATCATTCCGGAAAGTGAAGGTGTTCCGTTCACTGCTTCGTCCATGGATAAACCAAAAATATTCGTCTTCTGGATCAGCATCAAGAATGGTTTCAAATCACTGATACACTTCTTGCCACTTGCATCCAAAACTTTACCTAACGGACATTTGCATGTACTTTTCTGCAAAAATACAAATTGCGTAATGTTTCTCTGTTCATAACTCCACAGCTGCATACCAATATCAAATTCCGCGAAATATCAATTATAATTAAATAGTAAAGGTTAAATCATGAGAAATAGAAAAATCGGATGAAAGTGTCACTTTAAAAATTGTTATTCTACACATATCAGTGAAAATTCAATATTAAAAAAAAACAGTTAATCTTCAAAAAACTAACCTTATTTCTGCTGATCAAGCATAGATCAGAGCAAGAATTAGCAGCGCATGGATTTTGGAAATGAGGTTGTAAAATGGGATGTACTGCAGTAACACCCAGAGCTTTCGAAAATGTATGCGATGGATATTCGATCGATGTACCATTAGGATATTTTGGATAAAGTTGAAGCCTTTGTAGTCGCCGATCACTGTAGTAAATCATATCTTCGAATATTGCCAAAGCATGCGGATGTTGCACAAACTTTGTTGACAATAATACTTGTGTACGACCTGAGAAACTCTGATAAGCTTTGTCCTTCTTTCTACTTACATCATACAATTTTAATCAGTAAAAAAAAATAAAAAATTGTTGGAAAAAATCAAAGAAGATAGAATCATATGTTAAGCATCAGATAGATGGATATACAATATTTTTTTGAAATTTTTAATATAAAAAATGATACAAACCAGTGCCATCATAATTGACGAAATCAATATAGTCCAATTTACTATCGGCAAAATAGACACGATTGGTTGTCAGATCTAGAGCAATTGTATTCGGCCAGTAAATTTTCGAATTTACCAGTACACGTCTCTCCGATCCATCCATATTAGCTCTTTCAATACGTGGATTCTGCAAACAAAATATGAAAAAACATGTTGAGAATTTCTGAGCACCTAAAAAAGAAAACTTGTACTGATCTATCAATAAAAGAATAATTAGCAAAATTTACATACCTGACCCCAGTCAGTCCAAAACAAAAGTCCTTCTCTCGGATCTACAGCAATACCTCGCGGTTGATCAACATTTTCGTGAATTAATACCGCTCTGAAGAACCGACATAGTTAACGTTGAATAAATACGGACTATGAATTGAGTAGCGCAAGTATTTTCATTAAAATGAAGCAAATTTTTAAACTATTGCATGACACAAAGAAATAAGAAGTAAACAACAGGAAGGGAAAAAGAGCAATGATGCTTGCATTACTCAATTAATTAATTAATTGGTCTGAAAATGAAGGCTGACCTTGCGTCAGGCCGTTCTAATGACGCTACTTCTATAGTGTTTAGACTGGAATCCACCCAGTATAAGTTACGCGCAATCCAATCCAACGCAATACCTTCCGTAACATCCAAGCCTTCACTAATGAATATCGTCACATTTGTGCCATTTCGTGTTGCTGAGAAAATTTTTTTTTCTCTTATATCTGACCTGAAATATAGAGGTCATCTATTGCATTTAACTTATAAACTACGAGAAAGATAGTCACGTTAATCTCAAATAAACATCCGCTATTGCTGAGAGAAAAGTTGCTGAGCGGAAATTTCGACACAATCAAATGATCTCAAACCAAAAGCCAAAAGTTTTCTCTCTGTAAATCAAATGACAAACCAATAAATTCGATCTTCAATTGAATCCCAAGCTAATGCAATTGCATTCTCTACCCGTGCTTCGAAAGTATGCCAGTTCTCAAGAAGATGATCGGACCAATAAATACGATTACGGTTTGATACATAGATGCGCATATCCTGAAATATGAACTAAGCAGATGTTCCATTTTTTTTTTCTATCTCTTTCAAAATGATAATATGATAATATATTTTATGAGATCGTTTATGAGTGATAAGAGTAATATTACCTGGACACCATCAGTAACTTTGCAAGTTCTTTTATCAGCATCTAGCGTATATCCTGCTTCACAACTACAGGTGAATCCGTGCTTTTCATCAGTACAAGTTTGACTGCATGAACGAGCATCTAAGCATTCGTTTTCCGGTTCACATTTAGTTTTATTCACCAGCTGCAATATTTTCTTTCCGAAAAAAATTTTCGGAGTTTGATCAGCGACTAATTTGATTAGTTGCTAAAGAGATTTTTTATCTTACTTCGTAGTAAATCAAGATCATTTCATATAAAGATCATAATTAATTCTTGGCAGCAATCATTTTTGTACTTAGAAGTATAAAAGATTTATTTTTTCATAACTAATTATTATTTCCTGTTTTTCCTTTTTTTCGAATCCTTAATTTTTATTTTAATTTCTGTTTTGAAAAATATCAAAACATATCAGAACTATAGAACTTACGGCTTCACCAAAAGGACATGAGCAAAGAGGACCATTAGGACTCATGTGACACTTGAAGGCACAACCAGCACGATCTGCAGCACATAGATCTCGAGCACATCGACCACCTTCATCGGTACCACCGGGACAATGATCCTTGCCATCACACAAATTATGATATGGAATGCAGACATCTGGACTTCCTGGACATGCAATCTGAATCACAACGTATTAAAGTGGGAATTTCAACAAAATATCGAATTAAAGAATTTCTTAAAGAGCTCGAAATTAAATACAATTCAAGCGAATTGGTGTTTTCAATTGAAATTTCACTAATTTCATGAACTTTTAATAGTCATCATGCTATACATCATATGCTATTATTTATCATTCATGTCTCAGTAAGTTATATGTTAAAGGTCAATTACAAAGCAGGCAATAATGAATGACAGGTGTATGTAGTTTGTTGATCTGTGACACATTCAAGTGACTTAATATAAAAACTAAAGAAAAAATATACATGTTCAAAAGGACATCGAATGATAAGTTGTTGAGAACGCTGACAGCCATGTTCAACATCTTCATCACTATTATCACCACAATCGTTCTCTCCATCACAAAGCCAAGTCTGTAAAAACATTCAGTATTGATTTTCAGAATCCTAAATTCAGAAACTCGTTAAAGAAAAAGTTGTTGGCATCAAATGTTACATAATCAAATAAAGAAATGCGGAGGAATCAATCTAATATTCAAAAATACTTGCGTTGAAAATGCAGCGGCCATTGGCACATTTGAAATGATCTTTGGAGCACAGAGTGTTTGAACATAAACCTTCAGGTTCGTCGCTCCCATCTTCGCAATCCTGAAATTTCAAAACATTTTTTGTTCCAAACTTTATCCCAATCTTTTAACATCTTATAATCAATTAAAATATAAATAGCAGTATGATGAATTCCGTTTCATCGAAAATATCTGAACATAGAATTACTAAAATTTATTCTGAATTTTAAAAAGTGAAACTTTTTGAATTTGAATTACTTTTTGTCCATCACATTTCCATAATATCGGTATGCAAATTCCATCAGATACGCATGTAAATTCATTGTGTGAACACTTATTTTCCTGAAAATATCACTCGATTGTGATAAAAATGTCACGATCATCAAACTTTCTCGCAATCATATCTTATCATCTTTTCAACAATGAGTTTCAGAGAATAGCTGCTAATAATTAACGCATTTTTATCGTATGACATATTCGGTGACATTGAAGAAAAAAGAACCTGAATAAGACAGCTTTCTTCATCTGATCCATCGTCGCAATCTTGTTGTCCATCACAGTGATTTTTGAGTGGGATACATTGTCGTCTGTTAGCACAACGGAATTGATCAGGACGGCATAATGCTGATGGACATCTTTCTTTATCTTCATCCGTGTTATCATAACAGTCATTATCACCGTCACAAAGCCAATAAACCGGAATACAACGACCGTTGCCACATGTGAACTGTAAACGAAAGCAACTAATAACTTATTTATATTTGTTGCCTTTCGGAGTTCAAAGTGACACAGCTGTAACAATAATTCGACAATTCAATTGAGCAATATTCTTCTCTACGACCGACAAAGGGTTATTCTTTCCTATCAATTCGCTTGGATATTCTCTAATAATTATTTGTTACGAAGAATCAACCTCTTTTTTAACTTTTTTTTTTTTAACGAATATTAGATTTTGATTGACATGAAACCTTGATTTTGCAGTTTTGCATACTGCACCTGTATATCCTGCATCTTACACTATTAACACCCAGTAAACATAAGAAAATGTCAATCAAAATAAAAGTATATCCTATTTGCAGAACAGGATCAATTTCAGTTCCAATTCAACCGTTCTGAAGAAGTACCTGGTTGGAAGAGCAGGTTGCATTTGAGCACATCTCTAATTTTTCATCGGAACCATCACCGCAATCATTATCTGAATCACATTTCCATTGTTCCGGAATGCATCGATGATTATCACATTGAAACTTCCGTGCTGCGCAAACAGGAATTTCTCCATTTTTGCAATACTGTAACATAGCAAAAACAATTCGAAAATACAAGAATACAATTCCAAATATGCGTCATTTAAACATTTCTCCACTAAAACATTGAATATATTACCGATACCTGGCTTTTCTATTCTTTTATCCCTGTATTTTATTTCAGAAAAATAATAGCAATACATGAAATTGTGGTTATTCTAACAATCAAGTTAACTTTACCTTAACATCTTCATCAGAATAATCACCACAATCATTATCACCATCACAAGCATATTGTTGAGGAATACATTTCTTCGTATTATTACATCGAATCGTATTTGGTGGACATTCCTTTTCAACAAAGCAAGGCTTACCATCTGGTCCTCTCTGAAACTTTTTCTCGAGTAGTTTTATCACTTTGGTGATATGATTACAATCTCATTTTTCCGGCTCTTTTTCTTTTGATAATGTTACATAGCCATACTGATAATGTACAGCTGTGTAAATGATACCTCATCACTTCCATCAAGACAATCATTTTCTCCATCACATTTCCATTCATTCGGTATACATCGCCCATTAGCACATAAGAATTGCGATGAATTACTGGCACACAGTATTTCGATTACTTCACGACGATCACGCTGACATGTACGCATATTTTCTGGATTTATTTTGAATCCTAAATCTGAATCTTGAAAACAAAGAACCAGATGGAAAATTCAATAATTCGACCAATTTTAGGAGGAAATTCTTTAAACATTTATAATAAAATGGAGTAATAACTTGCCTTGCCTACATCCACATCTTTTCACAAGTGGTTGAGCTTCTGAGGAAGATGAAGTATTGGGAAGGCCAAAGCAAAACTGAGAACAATCACTTGAATGACACGGATGCTCAATTGATGGATCAGGTATCGGTTGATTACTTGGTGAACAGGCCTTAAATTTTAACACTAATTCATTATTTATTCCTCTTGAAAAATCGAATGAAAATGATAACATAGAGAAAATCCACCGCATAAACAAGATCAAACACTTTGATTTTATTATATTTTTAATGAGAATAAATGGAAATACCTTCAACGAGAAAACACTTCGATCTTTGCCAGCAAATTCGCGAACAATGCGACTTTTTCCGCCATTGCGCTTATTGACACGACGTATCGAATATGGTCTCTGGTGTATATAATACAATTCATCTGCAATCATTCATTTTTTGAGAAGTTAAAATGATTGATAAAAAAATGATAATGAAATGAAGATGATCAATTTACCTTTCAATATAGTGATAGCAGCAGGAATTGGATTATCTACAGGTAGAACATAAGGATTTGAACCATCAAAGTTCATGCAATTAATCGTTTTCAGCAACGTATCAGCGTAGCAAAGCCGATCTTCCGAGAAATCGATAGTAATACTGGATGGCCGCCCGAGAGTTGTATTGCGGATGATCTGACAATTGCTTGCATCTGCAACACTTTTTTGTTAAATACAAAGAAAAAAATCGTAATTTAGCTAACAAATAAAGATAGCAGCACCTAAGAGAGTCGATGAATTACTTCTTGCTATTTGCAACTTTTCTTACCTATCATGCATCGATAGATTTTTGCAGGTCGTTGAGCTTCCGCGAAGAATAATAATCCACGCCACGGATGCACAGCAACAGCAACCGGTTCACGCAAACTGTTTAGCAATTGACGATGAATTAGCTGATCTGGATGAACGAGACCCTAAATAGTTCACGTTTAGAAAGTAAGCAATAAATTCAATTTTTTAGCAGATATAAAAAAAAACAGAAAATAATCTGAAAAAATATCAAGTACTGCAATAAGACAAATCCCTAAATACGTTCCTTTTAAATAGAATATCTGCCGATAATGCTGATTAAACAAGTGATAACTTTATAAAATTGCTACCATACTTTTTCTATCTAAAAATAATTGACCTGTTCAGATATTTTGACAACTTCAAGACTATTTCTGATATTGTCAACATAATAAAGCTGCTTCGAAAGCCAATCGAATGACATTGAAATTAGCCCATCGTTATGAGTTACCAATACTGGAGCAGAACCTTCTCCATCTGGCCTCACTCTACAAGTGATGATTGATAACATGAATTGTTCATCTAATTAAACAAAAGATATAATTAGCTGATTTAAAAATGTATGAATGCATAGAGGCATGCATCTTTGCTGCAATTGAATGCATGTCGCTCGCATACATGCATGCATGTTTTGGCACAAATAGGACTAGATCTCTTAATGCTTCAGATGCGTGCTGTTAGAATTTCTGATCAGTGCAATCAATCGTCATGTTTCTGATCAGTGCAATCAATGGTCATGTTTCTGATCAGTGCAATAAATCGTCATGCAGAAGTTATCGAACATTCAGTGGCATTTTTTTTCATTTGCTTAAGACTGTCAGGACTTAAACAGTATCAAATTATTATTGATATGTCCAGAGGAGAAAGAGAATATATATTATATTAAGTAAAATATTAAAAGAAGCATATCATCTCCGAATAGATTCTTCATCAAACGAAGATACTGTACGCATTTGAATTACCTGTAAACGGTGTTATCCATGATATCAGCATAGAAGAAGCTATTTCCATGAATATCGCATTCCACTTCAAAATACATTCCGATACGACGTTGCGATACTGGCGATATGGGCAAAATTGCTTCGCTTAGCGAATTTTGAACCATTTCTGGGAATATGCCACGTACTATTTTATTACTACTGAATAAGAGATAATCTGTGGAATCTATGCATCGTTTTCCATCAATTAATTTCTGAAAATTTGCAGCATAAATATTATTCGTGCTGGAGAAATAATGTAGAAGTAAGAAAATGGTTGTTCATATCTGAACTTCTTCAGTACTAATTCATCTTATTAAGCAGTCAACAATTTTTACACTTTCCACATTTATGCCCATTAAAACTGGAATAATAAAAGAATTAGAACCTGTCCTATAGGACAAACACATCGATAGCCAATACCGAAACCATCAGAATCTTTGCTTAAAATGCACATTCCCTGACAATTTGCTTCAATACATGGATTATCAATTTTCAAGCCAAGACATTCACTTTCTTGAGGTCCAGGTTGGACCATTGGATGATAAGCCATGATACCCATTGGAAATACATTGTTTTCCTTCTTTGTCCTGCAAACCTTTTTATTGATATCATAAAAACCAATCTTATGAAAATGCTCTTCAAAAAATATCCCATTATTAAATTATCGTACTTATCAATCACTCAAACAGCTTTATATTATGATTTGTTATCAGTGATGTCCCATCAAGTTACAACTTTCGAAGTGAAAGGAAATAAATCACCAAATAATATCTGTTGGTGAGCCAAACTTTTCAACACGCATAACGCCAAGACGTGTCCAATCTGTCCAGTACAAATACTGATCGAATATGGTAAGACCAAACGGATGTGGAACCTGAACAATTTTATTGTTATCTCTATTGAAAGATGACTATGTCTACTAATTATAATTTTGATATCCTTAAAACTAACATTGTTCATTCCTTGGACAACTATCCTTCGATCATTTCCATTGTAATCGATTGATTCCACTCGATCTACTTTAGGATCAACCCAGTAAACTCGTTTGGCGGCAATATCAACTAAATTTTTTTAGTATCAATTAATACTGTTCTTTTGGATAAAAAGCATAAAGTAAAAAAACATCAATTTCTTCACTGTGAATATATTTTTGTTTGTAAAATAAATTAAACTTTTGAATTGAATGAAAATATCGATAAAACTAACCTACAACACCACTCACTTGATGTGTATGCGTATCAATCAGAGTACGTCGATGACTTCCATCCATGGCTGCACTTTCCAACTTGAATTGATTTGAAAAGAACATTTCACTGTAAAATAACTAATAAAAATACTCAAATTGGCGCAACTTGAATGAATGACAAATTTTAATAGCAGCATCATCTGATTTTAGAAAAGGATAAATTCGATTTGCACGAAAATTCCAAACAAGCAATTTTCAATTTACAGGATTATTCAAACTCCCACAGCTATTAGTATTTCCAACCCTGCATATAAAATATATTGAGATTTCTGCAAGAAATTGAAAACGTACCCTCTAATCGGATCAAGCGCGATATCTAGCGGTAGCGTTAAACCATCAGCAATCAGAACAGTTCTCCTCGCCCCATCAAAAGTTGAAATGTCAATTCGCCTCGATCCAGACTCGACGATGTATAAATGATTCGTAATCCAATCAACGGCCAAATTCCGTGGAAATACCAAATTTTTCAAATCAAGCTTCCTAAAATTAAATTTACTTCTTGCATTATATTAATAACATTTTAGTGTAATTTTGCAGAACATAAAACAAACTTAATATTTTTTATGTCACCACTGTCATCAATATCGGCACTGAATGCTGAGTGTGACAATCGATCAGTCCAAAAAATCTTCTTGTCTCCAAAATCGAATCCGATACCATAAATAAATTCACCGGAAACCAGTTTTTCTGCCTCTTCATTTGGATTCTTCGGATTTATCCTGACACAATATTATTCATTACTGTAAGCTATCGATCATATTTATTATAATGTTCGATAAAATTATAAATTCGACCACTAGTTTACAATCAACTGCAATCTTTTATTAGAAAAGCTTATATATTATGAAGGAAAAATAGATACTGTAAAAAATCGAGATAAATGATCAGAATTTTTGATGAACGGTAAGATAAGATTCTTTTCAAAATTTTATGCAGCATGCAATAGTATCGCCTGATAGTTCTAAACGAACAATAATATCGAAGAAATCTGCATTTCTTAATTGATTGAAGAAAAAAAAAAGTTAGATAAAATACCTATACAATCCTTCTCTTCTGGCGATATATAATCGCATGGTATCCGCATCTCGTGATAAACAATATCCTCGCAAAGTTTGATTATCATTACCAGGACCATGCATCATTTCCAGATGATAGCATTCACCAAGACATGAACAGGTGAATCCAGGACGATGATTCTGACAACCTTGATCGCAGTAGCCCCATTCAACACATTCATTGATATCTGATAAAAGGTAGTTTTAGATTTATCATCAAGACCAAAATAACTTTTTTTAATATATATGGCTGATAAAGTATGCTTTTGAAACATCACATAAATGATGAGAAAGAATAAATGCGAATATCTGACTTGAACTATTATGATTTTGTAAAATAGCGATTTTCAAAATTTCACTCTTTTTGTTTTTCTAATTACATGATATTAGTTTTTCAGAGATTTAACTTTTTAAGTTACTCAAAATACTGTTTTTTTAATGATCGATGATACGGTATCTCTTAAAAGCTTTTCTTTTTTTCAGTTGTATGCATTAAATTTAGGATGAGAGAATTCCCGCAAGATTATGAAACACTTTTCTAATGCTTTGTGAAAATTTTTTTTTTACCGGAACAAGTTCTATGAAATCGTTCATCCAATTTGTAGCCAACGGGGCAAGTACAAACTCCACCAGATGGTGATGAATGGCATCCGGCTTGACATCCCAACGATGGACAAAGATTCGATGCTGAAATCTCGGCTTCTCATTCCAGTTTTCAAACATAAAACAGGCAAAACTTGAATCAACTGCTATTTATCTTCATCCCTACGTTTAAAATTCGCTACTTTCTCACTAACAATTCGTTCTTTGCGTGAGAACAAAAAAAAAAAAATTTGTCATGATTAAAATTGACGATATCTATGTTGATGGCGAACGATCTGTTCTGTTTTACGCTCTCTTTTGCTCAGAGAAATTCAATTTCTCATAGTTTAACAAAGCTACTGGAAACACTAACAGCAGTTCTTCTCGTCGGCACCATCCGAACAATCGTTTTTCCCATCACATAATTTGGTTTTATGAATGCAGTGACCCGAACCAGGGCAGTTCCATTGCTGTGGTGGACAAAGATACTGTCCGCATCCTTCTTCATCAGAATTATCACCTGCAAATTATCACCTCCATATCTTCATATTCTTAGCTGTTCAGTTTTTTTCAACACTTCTCACACTCAACGTCTTTCAGTTGAATAATCCAAAGAGGAGATTGATTACATGCCCACTTATCGATAAGATATAAAAACCAGTTCAATTAGTGCACTATCTTTCAGTAGCTTTCTTCAAAAATTAAGGAAAAGATCAAAAGAAGTCATTTCAGAAAAGAAATAAGCTTACGATCTGCAAGGTAATTGTTAAGCCATTTTGACGGCAATAAAAGCAAAGAATTATTTCCACAAAAACACTTAAATTTTTCATTTATGGCTAGCTGGTAAGAAAACCGTTTGAACTCATTGGAAATACCCATCAAAGTTAACTGTGTTTCGAAGAATGATTACACTTTTCTCGTGAAAGCCACTAATTATTTAAAATTATAATTGTTAAGAGAGGAAAAGTAAAATCAAACCGCAATCATCATAATAGTCGCAACGAAACTTCCGCGGTTGGCATCGTTTGTTTTTACATTGAAATTCACTACCACTGCATTGTTTGAACTCTAAAAACCACATCATTAGTATACTTTTATTTCAGTTTCTTCTCTTAGCTGAATATAATAGATTTTCAAATCCATTATAATTGCGGATTTTCAGAAAGAAAAAATTTTTTTTGATGAGAAAAAATAATTCTCATTGAGGAAGAAATATCACAGAAGAAAGAAAATCAATTCACCACATGTTGATGGCTCATCTGAACCATCAGCGCAATCATTTGAGCCATCACAAACCCATGATTTTTGAATACATTGTGATTGATCTGCACAGCGAAACTGATATTGGAAGCAGGCTGTATGATTGTGCGGGCAGGAATCCTACAATTCAAATTACAATAATTCAACGAAAAATATTCAGGCAAAGCGATATGCACAAGCATTTTCCCGTATTGATTATTAGAATTATTTAAACTTTCAGGTAAATCAATAAAGTATAATTTTCGGCGACAAACAACCAAACGCTAATTACGTCGTATACATGAATGAACCGGAAAAGCTTCACGTTGTGAATCGTCAAATGATAACATCTGATCGATATTCAATGATTGATTGTTCTTATATCAAAAAATATTGTGTAGAAAGAAAAGAACAGTATATTTAAATAACGCTTTTTAAAATATGCTAAAGATATTAAGTTTCTTCTGTTGCATACCAATACAACTTTACATTTACATCTAATATCGGGTGTAGTCTATTTTCCAAATATTAGGTATTATATCAGGTGTATTCTATTTCCCCGAAGTCACATCCATCTGTGGACAAGAATCTACTGCAGAAGGAACATTCACCTGTAAAGCAAAGAAAACAGAAACAATTCTTGCAGACCAGAAGTTTAGTAGAGCTGCAGATCGATTCAAGAACCTTCCCTTAGTAACTTCTGCAGTCAATTAGCACTGTTCAAATAGCTGCAGAATGATTTATGGCGTTGCAAAAAAAAGAAAAGAAACTGTCGAGAATCCCGTGACCTGGAAGTGCTTCTGGTAATCAGGCTAACAAAATAACTGATTAAGGTTAACGGACCTTTTCATCGCTCAGATCTCTGCAGTCATACTTCCCATCACATTTCTTTGATATATCAAAACATTGTCTTCCATCAGCGCATTGAAATACGGAACCATCGTTAACATTGCAGGATACGCTCGGCGCTGCTAAAACACATATAGATTGAGATTTGTTTAGATTAAGAGTTGGAATAATGTGAAATCGAGAATATCAAAAAATAGTCTTGAAGTACCACATAATTGAAAGTTTATTAAATAATAAAAAAATTAAACTAACGACAGTCCACTTCATCCGAGCCATCTGCACAATCTGTGATGTTATCACATCGCTGATATTCCGGAATACAAGAAGTTGAGCGCCACTCGTATCTGTCACATTGCCATTGATCTGTTTTGCAGCCAGGATGTGCTATAATAAAGTTTTCTTGCAATTGTTTATAACTATTATTTCTACTATCTCCTAATTCATATTTCTTTCTTATTGCGATAATTGATAAAAGTACTGCAACAAATTCGAAATCTATCCACATCGAGAAAATTGTCTTTCAAGATTTATTTTCTAACTAATGATTGGATGGCACTAATCTGGAATAAGTCAAATTTGATGTTTCGTCATTCAAAAATATATAGCAACATTTATAATTTAAATGATCTCAAAATTAATTAATTGGTTGTTTTTAATTCAGGACGAAAAAAGACTGAACATGCAAAAGTACACTATGCTGAGAAAATATCAGAAAATCAAACTTAAAACGGTTGTCAAAGGAATTAAAAAGTTAATCAAACTAACGGCAATCCTTCTCATCCTCGCCATCTGTACAATCACCCGACCCGTCACATTTCCATTCGAATCTGATACATTTACCATCATTACAACGAAAATCGTTTTCTGAGCAACCAGTAGTACCGGAATGAATCGAAGCTGAGATTGAACCCGGTGAAGGCACCTCAACTGGCGAAATTGGTGAATCTACTGCAATTGATGCAACTTGATCTATGTTTTGATCAATGAACATCAATGAGTTTTATGTTACCATAAAAACAAAAAAGCAGCATGTGGATTGTTTTATATGAGGGAAGCATTAAATAATCCAACCTGATATCAGTTGATCGTAACCTAATCTTTTTTGAGATTATAAAGGTTGATAAAATAATTTTATTCTATAATAATTTCCACTTCACATCTATATCGTAAGATAATTTCTGTACAAAATTTATTGATTACTTTTCAAGGAAAAGAATGTTTTTCTCGACACATCGAATCATCTTTATTTACTTTTACTTTTGACTTGACATTCGAATATAAATAGTTGAATAAATAAAACAAGAAAGGTATTATTGGAGACTAAGCGCCTAAACTACAAACCAGTTTTCTAATCTAAAATAAATGTAACAAATTTAAAACAGATTTTTAAGTTATTTTAGTATGACTACAATGATACAACATGCATATTGCATCAAGGAAGAGAGAATTTAATAAGTTCAAATCAGATTTGTAAATCTGTTCCTGGCTCTATTGAAAGGATGGTCAGCAGATTCTTTAAAAAAATTGAATTTTCGAAGAAAATTTTATCACAAAAAATGAATGTTTTTAGAAAATGGATTTTTTTTTTAAATATCGAAAATGAGCTTTGTAAATGATATGTAATGGAACTGAACTATTTATTGATATTTAATTATAAAAATTTCCACAAACTGATAGTTTCATTACGAATGCTCGTTGGAAATAAGTAATAAAGGTACAAAAAAAGTTTCATGGTTTTTTTTTTTTTTTTGTCATGTATATTAGGAAATTGGAAACGCAGACTGAATTCAAGTGTAAATTTCGAAAAAGTTCGCAATACTTTGAGTATATATTGGCATATAATGTACCATAGAAGAAAAATAAGAATTTGACTTCCATAATAAATTCTAGTATTTCTATCTGACATTATTAGTCTGTTTTGGGCTTGAAATTCTTTGAATATATTTGATTTGTGAAATTTATATTTTATGGATTATTAAACGATTATTTCTATTTATATCGTCCACTATGGTATATTCTTCTAGAAGCATGTAAATGTTTCTGCTGCAAATATTTCAAAACCGACCGATTTTCGATAGAAGATGGCTTTAAGAGATAAAATATATTGAGAAAATAAATCCATTTTTCAAGATCATTTTATCGATTAATAGTGAAAAGTGATGAGTGATCTGATCTGATTGAAGCACTAAAATTGTGGTTGTATGAGGAACCCCTTACAATAGCTTTTTTTGTCTTTTAACTTTCAAAATTTACTTATTCTCATTTCTTGTCTTTTTAATATTTTTCATTCTTTAAATGAGGCAAATTTTTCCATTGTCAAGTTATATCATATCATTTCCAACATATTGATCTGTGCTATCATATGATACTAAACAAGTGGTTAGATGATTTTTCGATTAATTCCATCAAATTCTGATATATTCCTATTATTCGTCTCGTTTTCGGTATTTCATAGAATTCTACAACATTATTGGGTTGACGAGTCGTCTTCGATTACTGACAACATTAGTTATTTCTGGTCAGAAGAATTGTACTGTGATGCTACCCATATTTTCAGTCATATCAAAAATCAAAAAAAGAGAAGATCGAGCATCTGCCATCCCGATGGAAGAACTTTACTAGCAATCACTCCTTCTACCCGTTTTCTTTCCTATCAAAGGACAAGAGAAACAGACCGGATGAATCTGATGATTCTTTCCATTGTTGTGAATAATTTTCACTTTTTTCCATAATATAAATTATCAGTTAAAATTTGTTGGAAAATGAAGCATTATAAAAGGATAGGGAAGTGACGATCAGTCATCAATCACTTCTCATTCTATTCTATTTCAAAAGGTGAAGAAATGGAATTTTCTAGAATGTTTTTGAAATGTTTCATGGAATGTGATATTCTGTGAAGAAAAGTGTATAATTTATACTTTCTCCTCTAATTTTACAAGAAAAGAGAAAACGATATGTTCTACAGAAGCCTTTGATAATTATACTTATGTGAGCGAGACAAAACAAAGAAAGATCTAAAAACATTTAATTTCTATTCATCAGCAGCAATTTCATCTAATAATTTCACATCAACCGCATCGATCGATATTTTATTCATTAAACTATCGTAACAGCGATTGGAATTTTGAAACCGTTAGGAATATAATAGAAAGATAAGGACATTTTGCTGTTATTTATCAAAAGAAATCATGTAATTTCTTCGATGTTCTGTGGTGCAAATAGAAACTCAGCCACGTCATCATTGACAACATTACTGGGAGAAAATGTTGAAAATTTGAGATGATGCTTTTCATACCAAAGCACTTTCAACAGATTAAAAAACTGTTTGAGAAATTGAAATATTGTCAATAAAAAAAAAAAAAAAAATTATTTGTACAAAAAAAATAAATTCAACTGAACAATGATTTAAAAAAAAAAAAAAAAAAGGGAAAAAATTGAAAAAAAAAAGATATTTGTATGGAAACATGAAAACATGAAGGTAATTTCGTACTTTTGAAGAGAGAAATCAAAAATGTTTATGAAACGGAAGGGATGTATATAGGATGTAATAAAAAAAATAACACTTCTAAAAAAAAAAAAGGATGAGTTCAGATATCAATAGCTTATCAATATAATAGTCCCTCTTATCACTACAACAAGTATGGCCATAAGATGACTTCAGCCAAATATTCATTCTTTTTCTAATCCTAAAACTTGTGTTGTTGGGAATTTAAAATACGAATGTGTATTAATTTTAAAGCAATTATGATATCATTATTTCTATAACGATCAATTGTGACAAAGCTTTTGTAGTTTGTTGATGAGAATGCTCGATAAAGTTCAGTGTCATACATTTAATGACATTGCACTGCCATTCTATTAATATTATGCTGAATATTTCCAATAATTGGCCATTTTGTTCCATCAAATATTAGACATCTATCAGACATCAATTGCACGTGATTCATTAATCAAAACTACCCAATCATTAACATGTTTACATTTGAAATTCATTGGTAAGATAAATTAATGAGTTGATTTTAAGTCTTTATATCCAATAAATTAAAGATTACACCATTTTCTGCTTCTCAGGAATAAATATAAGTCAAATGCATTGAACTGATAAGTGCTGTACGGAGAGTTCCCATAGACAATAAATGTATTAATTATCATTAAAAAAAAAAATACTTTTTGTTCTGTTTTTCTCTATCTCTCCTTCCTCATGCCATTAATTTTAGGGTAATTTGAAGATCTATCAAACCATCTGATACTTATGTATTATGATAACTTGAATAGGACAAAATCTATTTCATCGAGAAATGATTACGATAAATGGCTCCACAATAAAGAGTTTCAGCTAACCAAAAATAATTGTCATAACGAGCTAAAAGTTAATGAATAATTCAAATGGATCAATTTGCTGTGTCCGTAGCATCGGCGTGCTAGAAGAATGTAGCATAGATTATAAAATTATTCTGATAGAATACGCTTCTGACAACATGCATTTTATATTTTGGTTGGATTCAATAATTTCCATTAAAATGGAGAAGACCGACTGCTACAGTCAATATCTGTCATCTCAGATTCATTTCATCGAAACTGAATTTTCAAAAAATGCAATATTTTATGTGCATTCATTAATATTTCTTGATGAAGTGTGGTCATTTAAAACAGTTTTTTTGATGAATTCCAGGAATTCTATTTACGAAATGAAATTTATCTGAAATATTCCATCAAAAATCATCTTCAATTAACAGAAATATACTGATAAAATAATTAAAAATGATCGAACATTGCCAGTAGTTTGCTTTCATTCGGAATGTCATTTTTCATATTACACTGAAGTCAGTAATCACTATATCAAAATTTTTTTTAAGAGCATTTTATTTCGAGAAGTCGAAAGCAAGAAAATCTAATCCAATATATTAGTGATTAATGGATTGAATTTTTCAATTTTTGCAAATTTTACCACCAGAAATACATGAACTCATTCATTTTTTGAATAGTAGATTTAAAAAGTTCATATCTGATTTTTCATATAAATTCATGTTTTTTTCCCCTTTTTTTTTTTTTTTTTAACTTTGTGGCAAATTTCGGGAAAATTTATGTATTCCAAGTAAAAGCAAAGTATGACAGAAAGATCTTTCTAAAGCAGTATCTTCATGTAAATGTCTGGAGTAGAAGAATGAAAACATGTAAGATTATAATCATACTGAGAAAATAACCAAACAAGCATTTTCTTAAATTTTTTAATTTCTTAATACTATTTCCCAGGAATCATTCCACTGAAACAGTATTACGCCTTTTGAATAACGGATCACACATATTTATTTATTCTTGTGGAATTCAAGCAAGAGAAAAATGTATTTCTTTGTTTACTCATCCAAATGTAAATATGTAATTCCAAATAGTGAGATAATAAAGTTGTTGTAATCAACTCAAACTAATTGTCCGCTCGATCTCTTACACAAATTCCGCATTACTTCAAGAGAAACATATGGAAAAGTTAAAGAGCTGATGTCAGCAACTGCAGCTAAAACTGTCGACGAAGAATAACATTTAAAATGATAAATTTTTGTTTAATTTATTACAGGAAATTCTGATAACAAGAGCAACAAATTTGAGTTCAGATACTGCACAAAGAAATGACGCTAAAATGGAGAGGTCGGAATATTGGCGTCGAGAATAATGAAATTCTAGCAGAGAGGGATTATTTAAAAAAGATATTAAATAAGAAAGTAATAGAAACCTTGTACGGGTATAAGATCCGGATTAGCTGCCCATATTTGCTGTACATTTTCTGATAATATAAAACTCAGATAATATAATAACAGTAGCATGCTCTAAATATAGGAAATAATGAAATAATAGTTGTGATTATATTGTATAAATATGGTTAGTTCGCCTTTGCACGACGATTTCTTACCACATCTGAAATTAAATTTCAAGAAATATAAACGAACAAAAAATTGACGTATATGAAAGATACACTGATTGCATTATTTTCTATTCACTAATAATCGCTTGTAACATGAACGATTCAACTGAGCAGTATTCTTCTCTACCAGCGACAAAGGAAAGAATAACGCAGTGATCAGTTTGCTTGAATATTCTCTAATAATTGCTTGTAACATAAACGAAGAATCACTGTTCCGTCAATCATGTGTCTACGGTAAAAGTGTTCCATTTGAGCTTTGTTGTTATGAGCCAATAGTTTCAAAGTATTAAAAGTGTCGAACGTATAATCGACGCCGCTTACTAATAGAAGACAGTAAAGGAGAAAGCACACTTTTCTAGAAACTGCAAATGAGAAATGAACAATTGATATTTCAATTTTTATAGACGATGATAATATTTTATTAACATTTCGTTGCCTTTGCCTTCAGAAGCAACATTCTTCGTTAGCAAGAGAGGAGAAAGCACACCTTTCTAGAAACTGCAAATGAGAAATGAACAATTGATATTTCAATTTTTATAGACGATGATAATATGTTTTTAAAACATTTCGCTGCCTTTGCCTTCAGAATCATTTCTCATTAGAAGAGAAGCATCACTGCTGTCTGCTATAATTTCCATTTATGTTAACGAAAGTTGAAGAAGCTAGCAATATGAAGTGAGAGAAGAGAATGGAACGTTGCGTTTGCGCATTTCAACAGAACAAAAGATGATGGTGGCGGTGAATCAATTTCACAATCCAATTAATATAAATATTTATATCGAAATTGAAACTACTAAGAATAGGAAGGATGGAGCATCGAGAGAGGAAAAAGAAGAAAATCATTCGAGCGGTTGATCGGGGCGGGGAAGAAGTTAAATGAACCACCTTCTTCTTCTTCTTCTTCTCATCTTCTTCTTCTCACCTTAACCATATTATCACGGTGAAGCAAAATGATGATACTGGAAATATATGGTGGTGCAGAGGGGCGGGGGATTCAACAAAATTCTCTCACTTCAAATGATGACAACAATAATGATGATGACGATAACGATGATGGCACCCTACCCGATCTCTTCGATCGGACAGCAACACCGATCATATCGCAGCACAACTTACTATCTTTACCCACCGGTAACAACATCGTTACGAATAGCGCACCTTTCTTCTTTTCAACTCTTTTCTACTTTAATTGGTGCTATTACAGGCTGTAGAGAGCAGGCATGCAATGCATGCACCTGCCGTACTGCATTGAACTGTAGAACAGCAATGGATTTGGATGGTACTACCCATTTTACTTTAATTGCTTACCGAAGTAGTTTAAAAGAGTTTGTCACCAGTATGGTCATAGAATAGCAGTTAGCTGATATCATATATCTCCTCCCATTACTGTATCTGCTGGGGATGATAGCACTCAACAAGCCTAACTAATCCTTGTCTTTAAATTTCAATGTCTCTTTCCGGCGGCAATTATTATTGATTTGGTTTCACTCGTATTTTCTTTTCTTCCATTTCATCCACTGAAACCATGGTAACAATTTATGTTATTTGATATTCTCTCAAAGATTTATATTCAATTACAATTCAGCAATGATCGATTTCTTAAAAACCTCAATATAGACGATGTGATTAACAAATGCATAAACAAACTCTTGCTGACAAAGGCATTTCTTAATATATCGTACGAAAATAGAGTAATCTTTTATAAATTTCCGGATTTATCGTATTCAATTTTATTAAGCTAAAATTGCATTCTTTATTAATGAAATATACCGTAATTTGAATATTTGAAAGACTCAAGGTCAATGAAATTGAGGATAATGGAGAAGGTCCTTAATCGGTCATATTACTGTCGTTTTTGATTAATGAATGAAAGGGATCTGCGCAGGAGGAAAGGAAGGTGCATATATGAAATGAAATAATGATAAAAAGCAATGAATCGTCAAATCCAATGATTAAATAGAAATTGCCAATGTAGCAATCAATTAAAATAAAGGATATTCAGCTATTTGTACAAAAAGTTGGACTTTGTTTTAACAAACATTCAGACATCGGAGTTGTCTCTATGTTTCCAGAAATGTCGAACGAAATGGAAAATGTGTTCTCTAAAATTTTCATTTCTTTCTTTAAGTTTTTAGATCTTAATAAAACTAATAAATTCTCGTCTTACTTTTCACTTCTTATTTCTCAATCCTACCTAAAACTCCAAAGCGATGGTTTCTACGATATGATGATTCTTGTAAGCATAAGCATAAAGAAGCATCGAGAATGACAACAAGATTTCAACCACGCATAGCACGTATTGACGCCATCGATGTTGCATGTGTCAGCATGCAATGTGCCCAGAATACACGGAAGGGGCAGAGAAATTGTCATGGTCTTGTCAACGAACTAACCAACCATCATCACTTCACTATCGCAAACCTGATTTTGAAAGAGCAGAGGTAGAAAATGATCAATCCATCCATCCATCCATCCATTCATCCATCCATCGTCCACAACTTAGTTCTTTCATTCACTTTGCTGGCATCACCCCACTACCACACCTCTACATGACAACATAATGACCATACTGATAGTGGGCAAGCAATGTATCACAGCTGAACATCATTTACTTCAGACTAGAAATTCACACATACGAATGGCGGGCGAAATGATCGAAGCTCCCAAAAGAATGATCATTTCGGATGACCTCAATATAGACTTGGGAAGCATGTAGTGGAATATAATTAGCATGCGAGCTATGCATTTTTGACAACAAAGATTTATATTAGCAGTTACTTCAGGGAAGTTATTTCATCGTTATCCTACATCTAAGAATTTCGAACTATTCATAATGCAACTTTGAAGATCTGTCTTCAATAAATTTATCAAAAATCACAGAAAAAATGAATAATCAAATATATGAGCAATCGAAAATCAGCATAAATGTACTGGCTCTCACTGATATTCATAACAAAAAGGTAGAAATAAATCTATTACAAATATATTGCTGCAGTATCTCAATAATAACGAATATTGGAGAGAATTTTCAATGCGAAATTACACTTCGCATTAAAAAACAACTTATCTCAAAAGTAACTATCAATTCCATTTTATAGGAAATGAGCGGGAAGATTTATAAAACTCGATTTTTCTCTTCTATCCTTATCCTGGCTATCTTTTTAACAGTATTATCTTCGTCTTCAGAACTTTCGAAATCGGGTATTTCGTCTACATTAAATAAATCTTCATTAATTTCCATACTTCCAATATTACCAACAGTCTCTTCCAACTGAAATTATGGAAATCATACATAAAAAATAAATGTCTTTACAAAGCATGAAATATTTTTTTAAGATTGCTTTGTAGTAGTCTTTGATGAAACTTAAAACTGGTAAGAAAAAAAATTTTTTTTAGAAGAAATAAATTTGATCTAATCTAATAAAAAAAAAAAAAAAGTGTGAGGCATGAAGAAATAAAATGAAACCTTTTCATCGTCATCTAGATCGTCATCCAACATATGTCCTTCGTCATCGATACAATAAAATGTACGTTCATCGATTTCAAACGCTTTTATCTCTGACTAAATAAACTACTTCAATCAAGAAGTTTTGAAATAATCATTGATTTTTTCAATAAATTAAATGTAGTAAACAGAAGCAATTCTATGCCACAATTTCAGATAAACATTGGTAAAATATTTTCTTGCTTAATTTCATGCTCTCGATAGGAAAAACAGTAAAACGAATAAAGTTATAATTATATTCTAAGCTTATAATTATCTCGGAAAATTACTAAACATGAAAAACAAAATTCCATTGTGAACAATTTAAAGAATGTGAAATGCTGCTACATTTCAAAAACTCATTATGTTCTTATTGATAGAAAAGTAAAATGAAGTGCATAATAAGTAAATAAAACCTCATCATTATCTTCCTCTTCCGATCCTCGTTCAAATGCAACACCACCTTCCATATCTCCTTCATCTTGCGCTACCAAATCTGGATTGTACGTAAACAAATCACGACCACTCATTCCGATCTATAAGACGGAAATATTTTGAAGAGAAAATATTTTCGTCACAACCTTGAAAGAGCTCATTATGTGAAAAAGTCATATTTAAGATAGGCTTTAAGTATGACGTATAACTGACAGTAAGATTAGAGAATAATAAATACTTAACCTATATCAAATTTCACAATTTTTTAATATACTTTTCGAAACAGCGTTTTCTCATTCAAGAAAAACATTATTACAAAAAAGACCAGTATTCAACTGAAGATGACAGTAAATTATTGCATAAGAATTGAAAAACAGATATACTAGTGAAGCTAGGGAAATCTTACCGATTTACCCGTCTTAATGTTTTTCTTTTTCTCTTTTTCTTCTTCTAAAATTTTCCTTTTCCGCTCTCGTAACTTCTTCTTCTTCCAACAGATAAATGTTTCTAGCGTCACTTTTGTAAGACTTTCTGGCTTAAGTTGTGCACGCTGAAATGTTAAGTGTAAAAACCAAACACGAATAATATACGAAATTTCGAACATTTTAAACACTCTCAGAATTCCAAATACCTCTTTTTCGATGAGTTCTTCTAAAGTGATTTCGTTTAACCGTTTATGTTCTTCCAACTTTTTCCTATCCTTCTTTAGAACATAACCTGGTGGCAAAGCATGCCTATAAATACAACCATCGCCATTTGGGCATTCCCAAAACCAACCATATTTGCTATTCTCAACAGCTTCCAGAAAATATTTACATACCTGGAAAAAAAATGAAATTTTGCCAGTTATTCGCTTATATGCTTGTTACATACACAAAAACTTACAATATCTGTTTGATTTGGCTTTTTCCTATCATGTTCTCCATGCTTCTTTTCGGCGACTTCGTTTAATTTAGACTCATCCCATTCATCTATATTATCTGAAATCGCTTATGAAATCAGTAATTCTATCTTTAGTATACATTACTAAAGAATAGAAATTTGAAATACACAACATTTTCAAGATGATTAAAAGGAAATATCATTTCAGGGCAAGATGATAGCAGAAAAAACAATCTTTTCTTCTCCTCCTTACTTTTACCTCCAAGCGCTTTAATCTCAGATATATACAATAAGCAAAGATACAATATTTACCATCTTCTTTTGATAAATCTCGGCTATCAACATAAAGATTCTTTTTAGCTGTTTTCTGATCCTTTGACAAGTCGTGACTAAATTTGCACTTTTCACCTTTATGGCACATTCCTTGCTTGTAAAATAAACAAACTACTGATTTGGGATCGATGTCTGCAATAGAAAGAAGTGAGTCATATAAAAGCTTCATATAAATATCAAGGAAGCATTATTGTTACTAACTGTTGTTGCCCAGAGATGAATTAGCATTTTTTGACACAAATGTATACAGAAATAGATCAAAATTTTTGTCACTCTCTGGCACATATAAATATCACTTACTTTAGGGAACATTATAGCTTGTGCCGTATATGATAGAAAGTTTTCCTAGCAACCATTCAAATCAAGCTATACCTCGCGCCACCTTCGGCATTTCAGTCACCGGTTTCAAAAGTTTATTCAAATCCCGCAGTTCACTATCAGCTGTTTGCTTCTTGGCCGCAGCTCTCTCTGCATCAATTTTCGCGTGATTCACATTACCGTGTTTAATCTACAAAACAGAATGATCTATTTAAAAATCTGACTTAAAATAAAGTCAATATTAGGCCCATCATTCCACATTTGATGCAAACTTTTTCCTTTATCTTCCAATATGTACAACAATAACAAAAAGTGTTACCAAAATATAGTCCTTAATAATCTAAACATCTGAAGATAAGGCATTTAGTCAGAGAAGCTTTAACATGAAAGATTTACTTCAGATATCTTTTACGTAAAGATTCAAAAAAAAAAAAAAAAAAAAAAAAAAAAAAAAAAAAAAAAAAAAAAAAAAAGAAAAAAGAAAGCAAAGAAAGAGAAGAGTAGAATAACAAATTTCAGAGTTCTATATCTCGAGCGATGTCACTTGCCTGATTTGTCACTTGCTGCACATATTTCTGTGTCTTTGCTCCCTTCTTATTTTTCAATCCAAATGTTTTATCTTCAATTATTTTTTCCTTTTTTTTCTGCTCTGTCTTCTTGTTCGGAGCATTCTTCGGCGGCATACTGAAAAATTCTTTCTGGAATTTTCAAAAATATTGGTTAGAAACAAATCAAATGCAGTACATCAATGAATCGAAAAATGCGTTAATGAAATTTTGAAAAAATATAGATTATTATAATAAAATATTGGAGATTACACTTATTAATGGATTACAGGATAATTAAAAGCCAACAATGCGAAACGCTGAATTATCAGTTGTATAAAATAAAACTTAAATTGGTAAAAAGATCGAGCCGAGATTTTTTTAAAAGATAAAAAAAATTGAATGTAAAACGAGTGATTATATGAGACTAAGCAACCCTTCTAACAAGTTTCATCGGATCTTCCAGATGATAGTATCATATTCTTGTCCGTATTTTGTCTAAATACAGATAGAATAATAGGATAGAAACATGAAAAAGAATACGAGTCCTAAAAATATATTGTCCACTCTGAATCACTATCATTATCCTCTAGAGCACCGCATCATTTGATCGACTGCACGTAATAAGGCCAGATACTTCAGGTCAAAGGTCATAATGCAGAACAAGAATTATCCACTTCACACCTTCCTCTTCCACTCCCATCATTGCCACCTACTGACCGTGCGATGATATCACAAACTTCATTTTAACATCGCAGTGGCATTGACGTTGCATGCTGTATTTTGTGAAACGAATGGTCGGAAAAACTGATTGGTAAAAACTTTGTTTGATAAGAACTTTGGCCGAGAACTTTGGTTGATAATTCTGATTAGTATTGATAAGATTAATTAGCAGAGGTACTATGGGAATCTTATTGTTCGTTTACTCAACCTAAAAAAATCTCATTGACACTATCTTTACGTTTTTCTTGAAAAAAAAAAAAATTTTCCTTGAAAAATGTTTCTCTTTTGTCGTAAATATTTCAATTCAGGAGAATGTTTGTCAAAAATATGGGTAACTGCTAGCCTCAACTCAAACAGTACGGAACATTTTGTCACATGCACTATGCATGCATGCATAATGCATGTGGCAAACGTTCCTTTATTATGATTTCAGGTTGACGTAAATTGTTATGCTATGCTACAACGCGTCTATAGATTATTCAATGATGATGAAAGCACTGACGTGGAAAACTTGCCAAATCCTTCCGTGAATAACACTTCACAAAATCAGGTTTATCCACTATAATTCTTCACATTCCTTCCTATATTTGTTTATCACTTTCATTTGCCGTGATGGAGAATGAAATTATTTGCAATTACAGATAATTAAACAATGATTTCATTTTCAGTTCGATGAAGATTCATCTCTTTCTTGGGATCTACGAGTACAGTATTTTCTTGGTTGCCTCTGTCTTTCAGTAATATGCTCTTTAGCTGGAAGTGCTCTACTTTTTACCTGGAGAATTACTGGTTTTACTGTGATGGTGTCTTTGGGTAGTATTTTGTCGTTGTTTGGGTTTGTTTTCAATCAGTCATTTTAAGATTCCTTTTGTTTTTCGATGTTTTTTTTCGAATGGTGCTGTAATGAAAGAGTTTCTGACAAATGGTTCAACGAATTTATAGAAATTGTGAAAAACTAAGCATACTTTTCTTCAAAACACCTTCATTTGCAGTCCTCAGTAAACCATCAGAAGCTTAAGCTTATATGTTCATTCACGCATACAATCATGAAGTTCTTTTATTTAAAAATACTACTCTTTGAAATTGAATGATCTTATATTGCCAGAATTGGACTGATATTTGCTTTTGTCAATTTTCTACTTTCTCAGGTTGGTAGAATCGAATATTTTTTAACAGTTTATTTCTTTCCAGGACATGTTTTCTAATGGGTCCTTTGAAACAGTTGCAAAAAATGTTTGAACAGGGGCGTTTCCTGGCATCGCTTATGTATTTACTTTCTATAGCTTTCACATTGATAGCCGGTCTAGTTTTTTCGAATCCTCCATTGGCGCTTGTTTTTGTCATTGGACAGTACATTGCAATGGCTTGGTATTCTATGACATATATACCTTTCGCACGGTATGACTTTATTTCTACTTAACATCTGCTGATTTAAAATTATCAATATTTCTTGCAGTTATCACTGCAAAAAATACTGGGATGTAAGAAAGCTACTGAGGCCTTGTACAGTGTGGAATCTTGTTGGAAAAGAATGACTTTACAATTCATTTTTAAACAAGCAACAAGGATTTTTTCTACTGAATTTTATTATTTTATCATATTACTTTTGCACACATTTCAGAAATGTGATGTCATCATTTTGCTGCAATTGTTTTAATTGGTGAATCAATCAGTAAGTAAATTTTCAAAAACATGGACTTCCTAAAATCGCTACACGTATAGTTAAGATTCTTATTTCGAAGGCTGTTGTGTTTTAGAATATAACAATATCATTATTCTATATTTCACTTTTGTTTAAAATATCTCTCACTTTAGAATTAAATGTGCTAGTACTATGCATTCTATCTTTTTCAAACGAGACATGATTTAATTCCATTTTTCAACTTTTGATAAGGATTAATTCTTTGTTGGTATTTTTCTAAATAGAAACATTTGCTAAAATGCTTTATAGTAGGAAGCTGAAATTAAATATATACTCTTTAAAAATTCTGTGACCATTTCGCATTGTTTAGGCTTGCAGCGACTAGAATTTGTTAAATAGACTAGTCCACTTTCAAGATACGAAGTTGGCAAAAGGTTGCTTGCTATCTATGTAACTTTCTAGTAGGCATTGTATATTAATAAATAATTGTACGATTTGCATATCTATTTTTCATAAATGATAATGTATTTGGTTTCATCACATCTACTATGTATTTTTCTGTTGCTTAACTGTAAATGTGAATAGTGCTTTTTCAAATTATTTTACAATTGATGTGGTAGTTTGCACTGAATTAGAGAATAGTGATAGACCAAGAGTCTTTAAACCGTCCTGATTTGACCTCTTATAAAGTATATGCTATTATTTATTTAGTTCTGGTAGCATTGTGGCAAAAATCAGAACAACTTATTTAGTAATACATATTCTTATTTTTAGATACTTATGTCACTGTTAACTTCACTTTTCTCTGATTTTTCTGTTTTATCGACATGTAAATGTTTGTTTATAATGAGTTGAATAGCGCTTTGATTTAATTTTAGTTCATTTAATTGTTTCTGTTTCATGTAATTTTCAAGTAACCTTTTAAATGTTCTTCAATTTGATACTTTTATAATATGTGAAGCGGTTACTGCTTAAACATTTCTTTCCTTTGATTTTTTTTCTACATTTCTAATTTTTCTATCACTCGCTGTTGACGTCTTTTTTGTTAAAAGTTTTTTGGAAATCTTTAAATCAGTGCTTTTAGAAATAAAACTCAAAAATATTGCAGAACTACTTTCACAGCATTTAAAATAATTAATTGCGCTAATTTCAAGAAATCTGGACAATTTATTATGATAATCAGGACAGTCTATTATGATGTAGTTTTTATCAATATCTGGTTGATTTCGAAGTACAATGGAATATTTTCTCAAAAGTGCACAGTACATTTTCGCATTTTTCTTGATTTTGTTACATTTCATTGCATTTCAATCGGTCAAGGTTGTAAAAGGACAGGCGAACAAACGAGTGCGAACTGCCGGAAGATGCATTATTTAAGGACTGTTGAATTTAAATAATATGAGAAGTTTTAATTCGACTTTTTTGTCTTGAAAAAATATAAAACTAAAGGAAAACTCCTTGATTTCAAATCAGAAGATTTGAGAATGAAAAGAAATGTGAATTTTATCCATACTTCATATTCCACGAGAGAATTTACTGGTCTTGCACTCTGTTATACATTTTGATGAAAATCCAGCTTCGATCATAGCTGCAAAAAATAATTTAGTGTTGTTAACACTGAGCTTGACTTTAATCTCATAATCGAGAACTGGAAAGACTTTTGATTTAACTGTCAAAGTAATAATGTTTGTGAAATATAATGTAAGGAGATCTTTGAAAATTAAAAAACTAGTGTGAATTATTACACTTGATCTTTGATAATACTATTTAAAATTGTTCCGTTCTGTTTCAAATATCATTTTCCTTCGAACAACGCTAAAATATCATATTTTCGTGCTTCTATAATCAGCATCGATGATAAGCAGGAATCTTGCAAAGTATAATATCTGAAAAATACATCCATTTGCAAATAACAATGATTATAACAGTAATCATTTCGTTGAATTGCAATTATATCCTAATTTTTCCACATTGAACACAATCATTCTTAGTCAGATACGTACATTTATTTTAAAATTTATTCAACCGAAAATTAAAATCGTCCAGCTTTCAATGATCACCTGAATTGCTGGACGGTTGGTATAAATTTTTTTGCTATGAATCATAAAGATTATAAATTGATAATCATTAACTGGCCACCATATAATCTACAGTGAAAAGAAAAGCAAAGTTTTCTGAATTTTTAAAAAATAATTATATATTTGGGGCAAATAATTATATATTTTGCAATTAATTTTTTTTTTAATTACACTTTTGTTGATTGTAATTACTTGTTTCAATTAAAAATGTAAAAATTTCGATTGAGTATATTGCATCCTTCCACACTATCCTAAAGATATCATCCTGTCATTCAATTTATCGGATATGAGTCCATCCTATTACTGTTGGATGCAAAACGAATTCTCCTAAAACGCAACTTTTTGCAAAATTAATAAATTAGCGATAATATATTCATTGAGCAATATTTTATTTATTTTATGCTTAAATTTTTGCCATTTTGGAGACATTTGAAAGCTGACTCTGTCTTCTTCAAAACTTGTGCAAATAAAGGGTAATGTTTGAATTCTTACTGGAAATATAACTCTTTCCGGTATTTTCTCTTGTTAGATGTTAAATATTGCAGGAAAGGCCAATGAATAAAGTTGCGGCAGGATTTCCGGAATTTTGTGTAACTCATCGGTAAAGAATTTTGTGGTAACCTATCGGGGAAAGCGAGAAACAATTCAAAACAAACAATCAACTTTACTTGACACCTTTAAGCAGAACAAACTGTTTCTTGAGAAGCTTCCAAATTTTATGCCCCTGGGGAATAACGGAACATTTTCCTGTTAAATACCGCTCTTTCGCATATTTTCAAAAACAACACTCACTATTTCATCACCAATAATTTGTTTCATTTTTAATTCAGTTTCAATTTCAATTCATTACCTTTCCAGTTTATACTTCACCTTTTTTAACCCGTTCACTCTCCTTGTCTCACTTTCATATCTATTTCGTATTTTTTACGATTCAAACAGTTTTAATTCTCTATTTGCTATTACCTTTTTTTGAAGATCGATGAGTACAGCACGTGAATGAAACGTACGAATATCAGTGCTAAAAAAGGACAAATGTCGTACTTGATCATTCTATCGGTGAAATAATATTCAATTTTTTCCATTCACAACACACATTTAAGATACTTTTGAAAACTTTCACTGAATATTTGAAAAGTTCTTTGTTGAGCAATAATGCAAATCAGATCAATATAATTATTTGGAAAACAAATGATTTATAAAATGCTACGCGCTAAGATTCTCACTATGTCAGATATTTATCATACGAATGAATTCTATTAAGTATTCATTCAATTTTTTTAACATAACAGCATTCAAAATACTCTTCCATATATCTTTTTAAATTCGGTTAAAAAAAAAAAGGAAAAAAGAAAAAAATTCTTCACGAAAATAGCTCATAAAAGACAAAAAAAAAAATGAGCAATTTATTAGAGAACTTGTATTCTTTCTTACCTTTTACTTCATTTCTCTTCTGGTATTCCTGGTATTTATTCGTTGACTTATAGCAGAAGAAATAAATCTATTCGTTGCACAAGTCATTATTCGTCATTAACAACATTTCAATATTTGTTCCATTTTTGCTAAATAAATGAAAAAGTATTCATGCGAGCCTTTTTTCATCCTACTGATTCCTACATGAATGTTTCGGAATCTGAATGTGCCATTGATGATGAGAGATATTTTCGGTTCAGATCAATCGCTTCTATTCCTGATACTTTCCTTTTATGATACTGATTGTGTAGAATATTTTAGATCCATTTCAGCTATGCTACTACAAGCATTCCTCATCTTTTGCTGTTCGTTATTTTATCGATGGAAAGTTGAAGCAAACGAACAAACTGTTAATTTTGAATGGAAATCAACGGTAGCTCCTCGATTTCATTTGGAGATATCGCAATCAAAGAATCCACAAAATTCAACCTATCATCGTCCTCCACCGCCACCAATTGGCCGTAGTTCATTGAAGCAGAAGTTGGATCATTTCAATAGCAATGATAAACGAAAATGGAGGCAGGTAGCCTGCTTCATCATCAATTTCTCTCTGAATACTAAAGCATTTCTTCAAATCCAAAAGACAAGACAATGTACGATTGCAGTATTATATACACAGAAAATCACAACATCAACATCCTGATGGTACGGTATTTCTCGTAGTTGGTGGTGAAGATAGAGCGGATCGTGCCTGGTTGAAGAATCAGGGCATACCGTACATTCAACTGGCAGATCAAATCAATGCTAGCATATTTTTGCTTGAACATCGATTTTATGGCCGCAGTCGTCCCACTAAGTTTTTCTCTTATTTTATTGCATTTAATTTAATATTTTCATCTGTAAATTAACTTGCTTTCAAATTGCTTTTTACAATTTAATTAAGTTGGAATCTGATTAATAATTCAAACAGATCTTTTTTTTTCTTTTCAGTGACACTTCTGTTCGAAATCTAAAATATCTTAATGCAAAACAGGCTGTTGAGGACATTGACAAATTTGTTCAAGAAATGAATCAACGAGAGAAATTATCGAATCCAAAGTGGATTACTTTTGGTGGAAGTTATTCAGGTCAAATTATTTTTGTCAATTTTACGTTTGAAATAAGATAATTTGAAGAATCGAAAAGCAATTTCGTTCATTCAACCTTACTTCTAACTAATGTTGAATAAATCTGGATTGATAAAGTTGGATGAACAATTAAGTTGTTTAGTGGCCAGTTTAGCCTACGATATTTTGGCCAACTGTATTGTTCATTTTTAGTTTTATTTCCCAAAATCAAAAACGGGATCTTTCTAAGCGATTGTTTCCATATGTCTTCTAACAATCATGCAATACGAGTTGCTTTCTTTTTTTTCAGAAAAAGATAATTGCAATAAATGTCTTTTCTTGTATTACGGAGGTTTCATTCCTAATTGCTTTTTTTTTTTTTTGTGGTTGTGTCCATTAAAAAATTCAAAAAGTGGCAACAGAAAGAACAGGATTTCGTAGATATTTTTACCGATGAAGAAGACGAACATTAAAATAACTAATGCTTCACATCTCTTACAAAAAAAAAAAGGAACTTTCTTGTTGCACTTATCATTTTCCAAAGAAACCAGAAAAATAACGCAACTATAAACCTTGCAAATATTAAAAATTGATTACTAAACTTTATATAATAACATAACATTATATCACTATTGTTTTTCAGCATTAAATTTAAAAAAAAAAAAATCGATGCTTAAAAAGTTCGACTTTATTTTGTAGGTAATTTGGCAGCATGGGTTCGAGCAAAGCATCCTCGAAGTATTGAAGCAGCAGTAGCCAGTTCATCCCCTTTACAAGCTAAACTTAATTTTAAAGGCAAAAATTTCTATGCAAGCATTTGTTCTATCTTTTTATGAGCTTTCAGTCAAAAGAGGAAGAGACATCAATAATTATCAATTAATAAATCAATTAATTAATATGAATGACGTCACATTGATTTAGATCGACCAAAGAATACATGATCAATTTTAAGAAATTTTTTATTAACAGTTATAAAAGAGCGATACGGGAAATTGCAGAATTCGAAAGATACATTGAAAAAGTTATCGAAAAAAAAAATCCTAAATGTGTAGCAATAATACGACGATTGTTCCAAAAGATGCGCCAAATGTCAACAACACTTCAAGGCAGACATGAACTTGTAAAGATATTTAGGTGCTGATATCTTTCATCTTTTTCCAAAACATTTACTTTTCGTTTAAAATCTCATGCAATTCAAAGAGCAAATTCCTCATTTGCTCTCCTTTTCAGATTGGATAATTCTTTAATTCAGCCAACAGTATCCCAGAAAGATATCGCCAATTTTTTTTTTGTAATCAGTAATTATATCAGTTTTATCATAATGCATAGTGGAATCAATGTGGTTTGTTATATGTGCTTATCATTGTGATCGGATCAATTTTGAACTATTACTAAGATTTTAAAATTTCAAAACTTGACTAGGTTATTTTCAAAAAATCCAGGGAAATTACGGAAATTACTTCAGTTTAAGAAAAAAGAAATGGAACAATCGATTATCAGGAGTTTGATGTTGACCTGGAAATTTTGTAAGCTTTCAGAAGGATCATCGTGATTTGCTGACTCTAGATGTGGTATGTGACGAGTTAATTTCTTCACCGTCACTACAAACTATGCGAAAACTAATTGGATTGGTTATAGCAACCCAAGGAAAATCTCGACATTCCGACATTGATGTCAGTTACGATAGTTTTCTTAAGTCTGTGCGTGAAGAACGTTGGAACACGCCTAACATACGACGTTAGTACCTTTTCTTCTGTTTTGAAGCTTAGGATAAGAGAAAAGAAAAAAAAGTGAAAAGATAGCCTGAATCCGATTAGTTTTGAGCTAACTGTCCGATGATAATAAAATAGGCAATATTTCAATGAAATGAGATAAGAATATCGAAGGTAAGAAAAAAAAAAAAACATTTTGAAAAACAAATCTTTCCACTAAACAATAAATGCGATCGATGAGCACTTAATCAAGTTAAGCTTAATCATAAATACTTAAATAAAAATAATAAATGATTGTTTCTTAGCATATCACTGAGATGAAAGGAAGATAATTAATTTTAGGATTTTGTGATAATTTAAAGGATATGCAAAAAATAATTGTTATTTCCAGCTCGTTTATGGCTTTATCAAAATTGTCATGAATTTGGCCATTTTCGAACCAGCGAAAATATTACTGGCTTGTTCGCTGGCACGCTACCTTTAAGGTGTTTTATGGATTTCGAATTATATTATGAACTTTTATAAGGAAGCGTTTTAGTTGTTTTAAAATACTTTAATTACTTAACATACAATTGTAGTTTTTTCTTGGCTCGTTGCAAGGACGTATTCGGTGATCATTTCTCTGTGGAAGAAATGGAGAGCAGAATCGCTGAAACGAATCAGTATTTTGGTGGAAATCAACACTTTCAGGTTGCACATTCAGAAATTTGATATTTATCAGTAGAGCACTTGCTGTTTGTTATGCTCTCGATGATATCACTGCTTCGTCTTTTTTTTTTTTTGGCTTTTTCATATCAGTTTTAAATTTTATAGTTTAGAGTTTTAGAGCCAGATTTGTAGGCGACAAATGTGATACTGTCTAATGGTTCCAATGATCCATGGACCTTACTTGGCTTATACAATAGTACTAGTGCTACTGGCAATTATATCATTTATATCGAAGGTTTCTTTTATTTTGGCTAAATGCAGCATTACTGAATCTACTAAAGGATTTAACAACTTATAATTTAACCTAAAGAAACTGAAATTGAAGATTTTCTTTGTAGACTAAGAAATATGCGAAAAAAGAAGAGATGCGGATTGACAAAAACAAGTAATAGTACCATTTTTAAAAAAACTTTGAAAATAAGAATCGAGGAAAGATTAACGAAATTGCAGGAACGAGTCATGCTGCCGATTTTTATCCTCCGACTTATTCTGATTCCAGTGCTTTGAGATCTGCACAATCCAGGATAATACAGGTGATCGAAGATATAGTATTGTATAGTTGATACTTTTTGCTCAATTGATGCTATAAATGGTCTCAGAATATTTATTCTCGATTGAATACATGTTATTATCAAAGTTGATCGATTCCATTTCACACAATCTGTTTCTATCAATTGATCTGTAATTTATCGGAATATTTGAAGACCCAAAAACTGAATTCATTCTGATTACATTTAAATGCAAAAAACTTATGATGACATCTTTCATGATCATTTCAATTCTGTATATTTTCATACCTCTCATAGTATTCTAGGTCTCTCTATACTTTTCATTATTTTTAATACCGCCATAAAAAATCATTGATTAATTCTGATTGATGCATTTAACAAATCATAATATATTTGGAATTCAAGCAAACAAATTTGAATGTTTTTCAAAAAAAGGATGTAGCCAGCAGCGATATTACATTAAATATTGCCCAGAATAGACTCAATTCGATTAATATAGTGCTAAAAAATATGTTGTGGATTAATAAGAAAAATTGCCTCGAAAAAATCAACAAAAAAAATGAAAACAATTATGAAATTGCCTTATTGAACATATCATTGAAACTCATAGACTAATTTGTAATCAAGATAATTCTTGCTTGTGATAATCGAATCCATATCCTTGATAAGCAATCATTGAGTTAATAAACCGATCATAAATCACTGTTTTTCCTTCTTCTAGGCTGGCAATATTAATCTTTTCATTTGCTCATATTTCATTGAAGTAAACAGTAGAAAAGTTCAGAGATGGGATCAATATTGTCTTTCGAAAGTATCCCTCTTCTTATCTACAAGGCTAGTTCCACCTGGCTCTGCATTCACCGTATGCAATCAGTAGCTGTACTTTGGCTTATGATTAAAAGCGCTAAAATAAACTTATTGAGCATATTGTTATTATAAACATAGGGCGATGACGGAAGTATCGTTTATACAAACGCATTACTGTGCATTTAGTTCCCGTCGATCGACATTCATCATTTTTATCAGTCAGCAAAAGATTATTTCTTCAGCAAAACTTCAATGTTTTTCTCCTAGTTCTGTATTATGGCTTTGTTAAATAGCATTTCTGTGCAATTTTTCGGAAAAAAACTTTTCATTTAATAGTCATTCTGCCTTTATCATCATCTCCGGTCTCGCTCTGAAATGATATCACATAATCGGAAACAATCACAGAAACTAAAACGGCTCCTTTCTCAACTTTATCCACATAAGAAGCATTCATCAATCGTTTTTTTTATCATTTATTATCAGTACATTCAAATTTGTAAAATAAATAAAATTGATTTATGATTTGGATCTTACACAAAATTCAAAAAACCTTCTATTAAATACTTAATTCTTCCATTTGGAAAATTCAAACGAAATAAGTGGATGGTGAAAGATCAGAATGGAACAATTCTTTCTTTCCATATATAATATTCTCTTCTTTTAGCCTTTCTTGCCAATAAAAGAATACAGTTTAAGAACCCATTCAACAATTTTCGACCAACTCATTTAATCCATTTCAATATCAGATTAGGCACTAAAGGTGCAATTATGAAATGCAGTACTTGGATACTTTAAGGTTTCTAACGGTTGCTTGGAAAAATCTTCATTCTCAAACTATGTGTGGAACTAGCGTATATCTAAAATAATCCAGCAACTTATATTTCTTTATTCATTATATTTGTATTGTGTGCACTTTAGAATTTGAATTTCTGATCGTGAATCACAGCCATGAGGAATGCTCGTGGAAGGCGCAAGTCGATGCAGGAAATGTCAAAATATGGTGACATGAAATGTAAGCTTCTCTTTCTTGTTTCCGCCATCATAGCATGAAAACTTTGCAAATAAATGAATCGAATGTGAATTTCCAAATGAAGTTGAAAAAAAGATTATATGTTACTAATCAGTATCATTCTGCAAAATGGGATTAAGATTCTGGGAATAGTTTCGAGTTGGAGCTGTGCCTAAGGAATATTTGATCTGATTTTTCAATGTTAAAGAAAACATTTACCCTTCATACTAATTATCTTTACTAATTCCGATTCGATTTTTCAACGGAAATGAATGTCTTTTAAAAGTTTCTGCCTTAAATATTGACAGCATGTTTTTCATAATATATTTATTAACCGGTAATTATAAGGTTTGTAACTTCTTAATGCTATTTTAAATGGGTATCATTTCTTTCAATAAAAAAGGGAAAAAATGAAATTTCATTTAACAAGAATATGACTGACAGATTTTTCTTTTTACTTGGATATTCTTTAATAATTTAGCTTGTAACATAAAGAATAACCCAGTGATCAATTTCTTTGGATATTCTCTAATAACTGCTTGCAACACAAACAAAGAATCATCGTTGTGTCAAACAATAACATGCAAAACCATGAATGAGCCGTCTTGTATCTTGCTTGAAATGCAAACCAGCATTGGCAAATTATGATTTCCAGTTCATTGGGAATATTATTTCGCATAGAGCAAATTGCATGTAGGTAAAATAATATGGTTATTTACACAAAAGTCATTGTATCGACAACAACAATTACTGCGTTTTCTGAATAAACAACTTCAACTTACACAAAACTAAGCTTATTTCCTTTCTCAGACAAAAAGACAGAACAATGAAAAGAAGGGAGACAAATATGAACAATTAAATAGGTATCATTGTCAACTCTTTTACATGCACGAACAGACGACATTACACGAAGAGACAACTAGTTGACACTCACTACCTGCATTCTGCATTCTATTTGCATTCATAATTGCAGCATCAAATCGAAACACGCGGAGCGAACGTGCTCTTTCAGTTGGCTGTCAACATCGGTCACTTCATACAGCCATATCCGAACTAACGCCATCGATACCACTCTTCCAAGGTAATGAAATTTCAGTAATTAGAATCCTTGCTGTACTTTTTCTTTTCTTATTCCACACATTTCTATACTCTTCGTACATTTCTCAGCAATCAGCTGCGAACAATTATCACATTCTTTTCCAGTTTTCAATCAACATATATCCCTTTCTTTATTCATTTTGAATACATCCATCCTTTTTTTTTTTTTTCATTTTTCTTTTCTTTGTCTATTTCCAATCTGTTCTTCTTCGTTCTACTCTGTCAACTTTTTTTTGATTCTCCGAGCTCGTCATTTCATTTCCATTTGGTTAATTGCTTCAGATTGTAGTTTCTATTCCAAATTACGAATAATATTCATGTCTATTCCTGTCTTTCATTCATCACATTGATCGATCAAGTTGGATAAGCTTTGCTTTCACAAATTGTTTTCAATTCATTTACGAGCACGAGGGGTAGGATCTCTATTTATATCTCTATTTATTACACTCTTATCTTATGGTAGTGCTATTGTAATTATTAATTCAACTCCCTTGCCCATTCGAATATAAGCATCTTCGTTCAGTACTGTAAATTTTCCTATGAATTTATCACCTTACTCTACAGTATTCTGAAGCATGTTGGAAGAGCATTTTGAAGGAGTACGCAAATTCTGATAAGTGATCATTTTCGATAAGCAAATAAAAATGATTTCTTTTATTCCATAGCACAAACATATAAATCCAAAAGTCTAAAATCGTATTAAATAGATTGACAGCTGCCCAAATACATTTCTACACTTTTCTGCAAGAACTAATGATAAATGACAGGCTAAAGTTCTCATCTCACCAAACTTTTCATCTCACTCAATCGACGTCACCAATTGTACTGTGAGAACTATCAACAGTATTCTTGCACAACGAGCTGCTCAACAGCTATTACGAACTGATCACTGTCCCTCATATTTTTATATTCTTTTTAAAAATAACTCTATAATACATTTAGATGATACCCATTCAGTAGTGATTGCTCTTATCATTACCTCTGTCTATATGTAGTTATGAGATATGAACAGAAGCTGAGACTTAAAATGGTGACCTTTGATCCGGAAGTGACAGTCAAGAAGTGCAGGAAAGACTTCTAAATGGAACTGTAAGTATAGTCGCGATACTAACCGTATTGTGTTTATCATACAGTATCAGTTAGTATCCCAGATGTGTGATAATGTCGCAGAATGGAGAAGAAAAGCTGATAGAGAAGAGTAACAATAAGAGTACAAAGGAAAATAGTAAATCGGGAAAATCCTGCAAATGCTACTGTCAAGGCGGTAAACGAATAAGCTATCCGTACGGTTGGACTACTAATTCTTCTACAACTGCCACTGCTTCATTTCAATATGATTCCATCGGTTCGTTCTTCTCCTTTTATCCTCGTCTGATTTAGTAATCAAAGCACTGGAAGGAAATCTTCTCAGAAATTGAATAAATTATTGAATGTAATGAAAATTGCTCTTTTGCAGATGAATTATGTCGTGTAGATGATCGTTCAGCAACAGTAAAATCAACCCACGAGGAATATATATCTTACCAGACGACACATCCGGTTGCAATGAGACGTCTCGAGAGTCAAACAGTAGAAAGGAAGCCAAGTTTGTCACTTTCTATCTCATTATTGTCATTATAACCTATTCATTTATTTAGAAACTAGCTGGACTCGGCCACGCTTCACATAACCAATCCAGCTAGTCTATATAAATAAAAATGTAAATGTTTGTTTATTCAAAATCTTAAATCACTTGAAAGTTCTTAAACACGCGCCTTATCTATATAAAAACACGCACTTATTCGAATGCAACTTTTTTTTCAAAATTTCAAATCAATCGATGAAGAACTTGAAACGTTGTGTGAAAATGAACAACGAATATTTATATTTTTATTTATATAGATATCATTTCACTTATCAGTAAAAGTATTACGCAGTGGATTGCAACTCGGACACAAACCTTGAAATTATTACAGAAATTGTTGAGTTGAAACAACGGGGAGTATATCTGAATATTCGATGAGTAAACCTGGGGAAATCTTTAGGACCTATACTTTGAGAATGCTGTTTGTGAACTGTTTAGTAGAGATATGAGGGCGTTCTATTGTTAGGGAACATTTTATATTGAATGAAAGAAGGCAAACTTATCAATTTCGTCTTTTGAATATTTGATTGCATGATTTTTTTCGTTTTTCTGCTTGATAATATGATAAAATGCTAAATGAAGTCTATTAATTGCTACTATCATTGATGATATATGAATTATAAATATATTTTCAGGTGTTTCAACTCAAGTACTCAGTGCTCTTATTGGAAATTCAGGAGGTAGCACATATAATCGAACTATGGGTAAAGTTATGCGAGTCCTTGTAAGTTATTTTTTGAGCATCGTTCCGCAGAAAATATTATTTTTAAATATTTTGGTGTAATTCTTCCAGCCAAGTTTGTAGTTACCTTAGCATTATGTATTTTTTTTTCATCTTCTATCACTATTCCATTACAGTTTGAAGCTAAAAATGTGCTTAGAACAAAACGGGAAGCCATGGAGAAGTAGCAGTAAGGCTTAGAATACGATAGGCTGCAAGTAATTTTTTGCTTACAGGTAGCTGGATCAAAGAAGGTTGGGAAAACTGCGTGCTTAGAACAGCTCGCTTGTCTCAATGATATCACTGATCAGGTTTTTTTTTTTTTTTTGAAAAGCTTGGTATTACTTGTGGATGAATTTCTTTCTTAGTTAAATTCAAATGTAGGTAAAGATTTGTTGATAATTGCACACTTTATTGTAATAAATATCTTTCAGCCTTACGTACCTACGATTGAAGATACATATCAAGTGCAGATGGATTATGGAGATCGGCCTAAAGAAATTATGGTTTTTCATGATACGGCCGGAATTAGTGAAAGTGGCCCAATTGATCTTAAACGATCCTACATTCAAGTATGCTCTTCTTTTCTTCTTTCAATTCAGTTCTATTTTATTGATTTTATAAAGTTGCATGGAGTTTGTTAGTATGCCTCTGCATAATCGCTTTATAGATGGATAGTTAACTTATCCAGTGACATTTTTTCTCTTTCATTGATATGTACATTTCATAAAATATCTCTTGCTTATTACATGATCTATCTATATAGTGCATTGTAATGCAGGTAGCGGACGCATTTTTGTTAGTATATTCGGTTACTGATCACGAAACGTTCAACAGAATGGATATGTTGAAAAAAACGATCGAGAAACAGTTTGGTAAAGATAAAAAAGAGGTCATGTTTGTTTACCAACTTCCTTATATTTAGAAGAATTTAGTGATGTCTGCCGCTTTGATCATTTTGGATACTGGAGCTTTTTCTTTATTCGTGTCGTTCCATTACTACTGGAATATTTCATGACATTTCAATGACTTTTCAGGTGCCTATAGTTGTTTTGGGAAATATGACCGATCTTCCAGGTAAAAAAGTCGATAGTGAATTTGCGCAGAGTTGGGCTATGAAAGAAAAAGGTTATTGTAGTTTTCATATATTTTACATCCATAATTTATTTTAAAAAACTTTCAATGCAGTTTTCTTTCTGAAAATATTATTTTTATCTTATTGAGATTCCTATTTTCTTCTGCTTGAATTCAACATATAAAATATTTAAATTTTCAGTAAAATTATATGAAGTAACTGCAAAGAACCGTAGCACACTGATTGATTCAGTGTTATATTTAGGTAGCCGACATTTTCATTCACAGCGTAAGTTTCTCTTGCAAAAATATTGCAAATTTTCCATACTACTGTTCATTAATTTAGACTCAAAAGAGACTTTTAAAGGAAAAGCATGCATTCTGTATATGTTTCAAGTTTTAATATTGTAGCCACCAAAAAAAAAAAAAAAATCTCAAATATCCTATCCATCTCTTGACGATATATAATATTTTTATAATCATCTAGATCAATGCCCATTTTTGAGACAAATTTTATGCAGTAAATGGATTGAAAACTGTCGGAATTGTCTAATCATTCACTTCATTTGCAGGAGAATCAAAATTTTCTCTCTCTAAGAAATTGAAAGCTGAAAAATCTAACGCTGCTATAATGATGGATTTATGAATTTATCGTTGTTTTCTGTATTGTTATTGATTCATGAAAGCTCCACAATTTACAGAACTCAAAGGTATTTCTTTCTTAACGGAATCACATCTGTATATATTTTCGTAATTTCCGAAAATTAAAAATTGATAGCTTTTAACTCTGTATCGTTTGTATTTAAGCATAATTTTCAATCAGTTTTTTTGAATTCTCCATCTTTTTTACACTATACAAGGTCAGAGTATTCATTAAAATTGAACTTGCATCCAAAAATAATAGAAAGAAAAATCTATCTTTGAAAAGTTTGATCCTGATTACCTTTTATAAGAGAATTAATGGTAACTGTTTATAGAATGATAATTCTACTCATCGATTTCTTTTGTATTCTTGCATTGTAAATTAATAACAAATTATCTTCTGTATATCAAAAGGTGTGATACATACTCATTTCTTTCACTTTTCACTGCGGTTCATTCTTTAACTTATTAATGTACAGCGCTATCAGTCTTTCTGTCTCTCTTTTTGCCTTATGTTTGGCATATTGGTAACTATAAACTGTTAATTATTTCATATCACTTTTCATTATTTATAGTAACATTCAGATGATCTTATTCAAATTTAGTTTATAGCAGTAAATTCTGATCTGTAACATTTTGTTCTTATTGGCATAAAATACTTATAATATGTATATTTAAAGAAGTTGAAAGCTTTTCAGAAATATAAAAGAATATAAGTTTGGTTGTCAAAATTAATCAATATAACACGGTTCCGCCAAATGAAGTTCATAGGAAATCATTTATATTACATTGCAGGACAACGCTCATCAATTTCGGCTATAAAACAATAAAAAATCAGGAATAACTAATATCAACAGAGCATTTGCATCATTTGATGCATGAGCAACAATAATTGACAATTGTCCAAAAGTTAATTCCCTCTGAATTTTTTTTTTCTTTTTTAAATGTATCTTTTATCTTATAGTATCACTCAATTCAGGTTGCTAGAACAGGATCTTACATCAATCTTACATCGTTTTCAAAAACATCCAATGTAAAACATATAAGCTTTGATTTTCAAGAGAAATCATGAAGTCATTTTTTTTTTCTTCGTTCATTGGTGATAATCAAACGAATATAAATTCCGATGTTACGCAGGAATAGGAATGATATGTAGGAAACAGATAGAAAATTTTATAAGGACTGACTCAAATTTTTTTATTTTCCTAAAGTGGTGCAAATGGAAGAAAAATTTCTCTTCGCTATTGAAGCTAAAAACTCCTTCTGTGTAGTATATTGGTATCTGCATTTTCCCTCTTAGACTTTCTATGTTATTAGGTAATATTTCAAGGTAGTTAGCTCTAAAATAAAAGTTTTCTAAGTTATTTGAATGCTCTTAGATAAGCACTTAATCTAAATATCTCGAAGTATCTCAGCAGAAGTTGCTTGCTTAATGTCTCCTATTTGAGCAGTAAATAAGAGCTTCCTTGCAAGGTTCTGTTCAATGACGAATATGAGAAAAAAATAAATTAATTATTGATAAATTGAAAGAATTAGGAAATTGGCTGTTGTTACAAATAATCCATTCATCGCCGAATATCTGTGGTTACATAGTAATGTGTGTGCTGGTCATAACATTTTAAAGTTTCTTTTAGATTTCATTTTTATTGGATAAATTGAAATCTAAGACTATAGAGTGCTAAACATCTAATCGGTCAAGTCTATAAATTGATGAAAATTGATACAAGTAGCAGAACTATAGATTTGCGTTACACCCCAACAAAGATTTTGTCAACTGCAACAAATAATTGTAGTAGACGGAGCTCTCCACACAGTAATCAAATTAACTTCTTTGCTAATTCTTAGGAAAATTACTCCAAGAAAAGGTCTTTCCCTAGTATTTATTTCAAATAAATCGAATCAAAGATTATAAGAAGTCAAAGAAATACCCAATTACCTGAGTTAATAGTTATATTTCAAGAATGACCAGTGCTTTAAAAAGTCAAGAAATCGTTAGTTATCTGAATTAATTTTCTGATTACATTTCAGTGAACGACTAATGCTTTAAGTAATCAAAGACATCCTCACACACGTTCAAACACTGAATAGAGCTTTCGTAACTCGCAGCGATTAATTTAAATAAGTTAATTAGATATCGCAATTTTTCTGGCTATAAGTTCCTATGTTAAACTTTGAACTAACAATGATTACATCATGCATCTGTCATGGATATCAACTCATTAACTACTTTTCTTATTTTATCATTCTTCAGATTTTTTTTATTCGCTAACTAGATCAATCAGATCGCTAACCTTGTAATTGGTTATGGTAATAATTTGACTCGATGATTCCTGAATCCCCGATTTGTTTTATCTGTATAGTGATAATTCTCTTCGTTGTTTGTATCAAATCTTATAATCATTTTTTTTTTCAATTTTCAAACCTCAAATAAAAATTTTAACAATGAGTACAAAAAATATTGATAAGCTAAAGGAACAACAGAAATGGCTGTCAATCAGCGATGATATATATGGGCCAGTTATCACATTGCTAATTAATCTTATCTGTAGATCCCGCGAAGATAATAGTCGAAAATTTAAGACAGCCAAAAGTATCGCCGCAACTGGACTTCATTCTTCAAATTATCGAAAAAATGTGAAACAGAAAAGCAGTCACAATAATAAACAATTAATTATTCCTTTGTAAACAACAGATACGAATACTTCAATCTGTTTTTCAGTCTCGAAAGACCAAAATGAAAGCAATTAGCAAAAACAGTGAAATAATCAAATTATTCATTAAATATGGAGAACAGAACTGAGCAACATGCAAACAATTCCATGAACACCAAGTAAGAATGAGCTATTTGATTCATCTAACATACAAAGTTTTAATTCAGGCGTTTTTTGCTTCCGAATATAGAATTCTTCAAACGCTGTCCCAATCCACCACGTTTATCCGCCATTGCTAAAACTTAAACACTAAATAATTTAGACACATGAGATATAATATTATTTATCAAAAACAAATGATTTCGTGTCATTGCAGGATTCTTGAGAAATATCAAGTGCAAAATATTTAGAGATAATTTCTGCGACATGCACTTACCAGGACATGCAGTACCGTTCATGTTCTTTACGGCATGCTTTTTTCCTGGATAATGACTCATACTATTACTTTTCATCAGTGGAATCGGTTTAGTTGGCATTATTTCACTAGCCACCTGAAAATCTTATTTATCATCTTATCATTGATATTTATCATACACACAATCTTATCATTGATGAAAGTAGTAGACAGTTGATCTCTTCATTGCTATCATTTTGATAAGTGTTGTTTATACGCGTCTGTCGTAAAAAAAAAAGTGATTAACCTTGTTGAGCGATACCAATGAGGCAGCATTAGCAGGTGGCTTCGATGCACCAATTTTCCGCAAGAATTGACCGATCCGATTACTTGCCGATTTATTGAGTGTATCAGATGGTTTACGGGCACTGCTTGATAGTAGGCGATGACTGCAGGCTGACACACTATCAAGTTCGCTATCACGTGAAAAACGTTTCTCATCCATCTGATGTGATGCAAGGTGGCAATTTGTTGATGATAACGATGAATGGAAAAAATGTGAATTTTGATATCGTTCTTTTTATTAAGTTGTCTAGTGATAACATGTATTTTGCTTTACCTGAATATTATCGTAGAAGCCATCATCTTCCTCATCTAGACTGGCTACATGTGAGGAGACCGATTGCTTCCGAAGAATCGGCTCTTGCGGTATCGATGAACGACTGTTCGGTGATGCGTACGATGATTGAGCATCTAACGATGAGCCAGAAGAGTAGTAACCACCTGTCTGAGAAGAATTTGTGGAACCTACAATTATGCTTTTATTTATTATTTCTGCAAATAATAACTACTTAATTTGACTAGAAAATGATGGATCATTAGAACATTGCAAGAAATATTCGAAAAAAAAAAGTATTTTAGGAAGTTTAGCAATTCAAACTTAGTAATTCATCGACAACGGTCATTCATCAAGAAACAAGATACAGTTTATTCATTTATTACGAGTAAAGTTTAATTTCAAAAATTTAGTCTAATGAACCTGGTGGATGAGGTGGTGGATGAGTTACTGGAAATGCCGGAATAAACTCCGATCGTGATAATGCAGATGCTGAAGGAAGACGTCGCTTCGATTGGAAAATTGTACGAACTGCTGAAGATGACTGCTTTCCTGATGGTTTTGCATAGATAGGAAAGACCTGAAGAAATATCGATTATTTCTGTTATTCATCTTTGATCACCTCCAAAAGGTTCCATAATTTTATGTGATGCTAATTTCTTAATTTATGCCTCACCACTGCATACCTCTTTCCGAGCAACGCTAAAATCATTAATTTCATTGTAAATATCGTCATCCTTGACATTTGCAACTGATTGGATTTTGTCATTATTACCATTACAGCGCCATACTGGTGCAGCTGTAAAATAAGGATGAAATTTTCTGGAAGAATCGAAAAAGAATAAATGGAAGAGAGAAACAGTACAGCCAGAATGCATCGCTTAAAATGAGCAAAGAAAAGGAAACATAATCGAAAACAGATATTACGAAAAAAAAAAGGAACTAAAGGATGAAGCAAGTATATAAAAGAAGAATAACAATCGAATCTGAAAAAGCATCCCGTCATCAATGAAATTGTATATTATGGTACATCTTGATAAAATTCATTAGATCTAAATATCAAATTAGATTAGCAATGAATATCGAGTTATTATATAGATCTATTTAATTAAGATATCGCATAGCACATATCACATCATTCTGATGATATCATGATGAATTAATTTTATCTGAAATCTTTTCGTCCTCTTTTTCAGTTCATTAATTTCAAAAGATTTTGCATGATGAAACTTGAAAAGATACTACTTCTGCCATTCTCATTTTCTTTAACATCTATCAGGCATTAAATTCGAGAAAGTTAGCTGAATATGTCAGTTAGTCTAAAATATAGAGTGCACTGAGTATGTTTTCGATGAAAATATAAGAAATGCAAAAAAAAAATGAAAAAATGAGTTTTGGCTGATTATTAGAAGACTGTATTGTATATTGTAGATATAGTATACTGAGCCTCGTATAATTTCTGATTCTAGGCGAAGTCTAGAATCGAAAAGTGATAATTCAGTCTTTTTTTTGATAGTCTTTGATTCTAGAACAATAATATTCCTACAGGTAAGAAATATTGGGAGAGAAAAAGTATCAAATAATTACATTGTTGTGCTCGTTTGTTCTCGAATATGGACTGCATGGCTTCTACCTTGCTTGGATTCAGTTTTTCCTGATTGATTGTTTCAAATGGAGACAATATCGAACTGTTCTTCACTGCCAATTCTATAAATTATATTTTAAAGCTCTGTAAGTTTTTTTCTATTGTTGCAGTTGCAGAACACAATTGCACTAGTGAAACACTTACGCACATATTTACGACCTTTCGGTAATTCTTTTGATGCTGTCACATCATTGATGACATTTTGTAGCATATTCGTCATTTCATTAAAGGAATTTTTTACTTTTTGAGATTGCTGTTTATGACCAGTACGATTTTGTTCCGATCTATAACTATTTGGATTTATTTCATGAATGCTTATGTCTATCCAAGAATCTATGAGATGTATGAATTATCCTTCTTTTATGATTCAAAAAAAAAACTCTTTAATTAATCAAATTGCATATCATACTTCGTCTTAGCAGATGATTGGATACTATTATGTTCCATCTGTTGACTACTACTGATCGGTTTCTCGTAATTAGCAGCATTATGTACAAGAAATTCATTTCCGGTAGGAAATGAACGACGCTTGTTAGCCATTAACGTCTGGAATGTTTTTTAAATTGAAAAAAAAGATCAAAGTTTTGTAGAGAATATTGTTCTGGAAAATATTATCATAATTCTGTTACAAGAATAATTAGTGATAATGATTAGTTTTTTTCTCGTATTTCAGCTAATAATCAATTCACATTTTTACTAATGAGATGAATAGATCCCATTGATGAAAATATAAGACTCATATATTTTAGCGCTTAATGCTGGATAACAAGGAAACCACCTGATCAGTGTTAAGTTCTAACTCTGCGACTAATGCATCGATCGTTACGATAGGATCTGCACTGTGAAGAGGTTGAGTTTGAATCTTAGAAGAATCTGGTAAGCTGGTGACTGAACCACGCAGCATCACAATGCTTGGTGGTTGTAGCGGCGTAAATGCGCCTGGTTTTCGTGTAGAAAGTTGAATTTCTTCTGATGGAACACTGCTTTGACGTGGATTCTGAAATTCATTGCTTATCTTTACTTATTCGTAATTTATAATGAATTAGTCAAGTATATCAAGTATAAAAATGATAGTAATGCATGCAAGGGAGAGATTATCAAGAGGAAAAAATGTTACCTGGGACGTGGATCCCCATGATATTGCACTGAAGTCACGGTATTTTTGCTCTGACATTCGATTGTGCGATGAAATCCTTTGTAGCGGAATTTGATTGCTATTTATATCATAATTACTTGTCCTAAAATATTATCAGTGCAGAATATGAGCAAATATGCTTTAATCTCAGTATACAATGAATTAAATACGGATCTATCTGTTCATATATTTACAATGAAATGTTATCATTTGTCATTTTACTTGAACTAATTAATCTTTCCTCAACGGTAATAGCTTTTCTCTCACTTTAATAAAGAGTTGTAAAACTTCAAATGCATTGAATAATACGAACCAAACGTTACTATTACGGAATGATTGAGAAAAATTGTTGAAATTATTCAAAGTGCCAGTACTACCAGTTGGAAAAATGGGTTTGATTTGCGCCTTTACTGCTCGAGGTTTAATTGGATCTGTTTGCTGGAGATATTTTCCACTGCCATATTTATGCATCGAAGGATCCATCTGATGAACATTTGAATTTCTACAAAGGAACTGAATGAACGGATAAGGCATCGAATAACACGAATCGAACGAAATTATCGAGACTATTTTAGTAATTAATGAGACTGAATGAGTCATTCAATAAGTTGTGTTGAAGGAAACATCGATAGTAAACTCTTACCTTACACATTTAGCTGTAGAAGCAACATTCTGGATGAGATCCGGTACATCTGAAGCTTTTTTCTTCTTCCGGACTACTACTGAATTGATTGCTGCCACCTCCGCTGAACAACTTCCTAACGAATGTTCGTCAATATCAGATTCCTGCAGCAATTGCTACAAGTTGTAAAGTTATCATCGTGTAAAGCTATAAAGTCATGTCATTTCTAATTATATCTGCGAATGTCAGATTTTATATATAAAAGTGACTTCCAGTTGCTTCAAATTTTGCATATCCCGAGAAATTTCCATTGCAAATTTTAATCTTAATCAGGGACCTATCATAAAATGAACATTTGCTAACAATTTCTAGCTTTATCTAGGAATCTGCGAATGTCAGATTTTGTATATAAATGATTGGGCTCTAAGCAGGAAACAAGAAAAGCGGTGTGTTTTTAACTTCAGTTTTTTCAAGAAAGCTGTGACAATCAATTTTCTCAGTACGATTTCTTTCAAGCATTGTGCAATCAATATTCTTTTTGTAAATTCTAACAATGTTTAACTCTTTATTTAAAAAGTAAGAGCATTTCGGTTTTACACGAAAAGCTATAATTTCTAGTAGTTTTTGTTTGGGGAAAGGGGAAAACCATCCAGGTTGCAGTAATCTCAAAAATTTTAATATATTTCCTTTGATTTCTCGATTCCAATCTTCAGAGTGAATGGAAAACCGCTTTTTTTCTTTTTTTTAACGATCACTTAGCAATTAATTCTGGTTATATTAATTCAGAATGATTAAGACATTAATTTTTATGCTAATTCTAATCGATAGATCTGAGATTAATAACTTTTCAGAAATGTTTTTCGAGTTAAATAATTATATGGCTCACAGATATTGCTAGTAATAGGACATGTTAATATTCCAACAATTTAAAAGCTCCAGTGATTTTACCAATTGTGATACTTGGAAAAAGGTGTGGTTTTTGAATTTATCTTCCCGAAAAATCTGGGCGAGATTTGCTTTTTGCTGTGACTTTCATAAATTTTCTAAGATCATTTAATAGGTTTCTAAATAAGCAAGAATTGAATTTTACAATCAATATGTAATATTTTTAGAAAATTCTAAAAAGTAACTAGTTCTCAGATCAATGAATAGACATGAGCGATTTTCTTTGCATCCTTAAATCAAAGATCATAGATTTTTTAGTTAGATATCCCTATCATAGGATACCCGCAAAAAAATCATTTCACTGGACAATTTTCAGAAAAATTTGATAGGAAGACAGGAAACTTGATCTTTACTTAAAGCATCTTCCGAGCATCTTATTCCAATTCAAACGATTTATAATTTCCTAATTAAAGACGAATATACGAACCGTAAAGAAGCTGGAATGATAATATATAATTTAAGAGAGTATGCAATTAGCGAGATGTCAAAGTTGCCAAGATAGGATTTGTTGTGATCGAAAATAAATTTTCAAAGAAATTCCAACATACACACAAAATGGAAAGCATAAACGTACCTCTTCTACTCCACCAAGAATTAAATCTGGTTTTGGTTGAACAGTGACCAATGATTTGATATCTCCAGTGAGCCATCTCCTGGTGAAATCCATCCTTTCACCTTTAAGTTTACGTTTTTGTACCGGTAGCGCAATTGTCGCTGAAGTTTCAACATCTCCTAATGTCTGCTCGAACGATGCAGCTTTTTCCTGCAGGCAATGCTTTTCAGCAATCTGAATGAAAGCATTTTATTTAGAAAAAATTTTCGAAAAAATATGCAAAATAAAATGCCAAGAGATTTGTTTGTCTTATAACTTGCAAAAGATGACAAATCATAGTGTAAAAGATGATTAATCACATCGATTTCATTATTTTTATCAAAAATTTTTAGATTAAAAATCTTCGAAGTTCATAAGCGATGATTCAATGATCAGCTTACCTTTGACTTCGACGCATTTAGTGAATGCCTGTTGGTGGTTACAACGGGTATTTTTCGAGAATCCATCTCTTCCATCACCTCTCGCTTAGCATTACTACAATAGTTTAAACTCTACATCCTACATTCAATGCATTTTAATTTTTACTCCCATTTTCTATCAGATATCATCTTTGAACACTCGAGTTTTTTTTTTTTTTTTTTTTGCAATCTGCAATAATTTAGGTATATTCATATCATTACATATATTCCTGGTTGGCTTTCAGGAAGGAGTGTCATTTCATCGTATGGCTGTGAAAATATGATGAAAATTCATCTATCACAAACATTTTCAATTTTGCGTAAAACGAGAAGGGATAAAAAGAGAGGAGGAAGTGAACTAATAGTCTGAATTATTGATTGACGGAACAGTGATTTTTGATTTATGTCACGAACAATTGATGGAGAATATCCAAGTAAATTGATTACCGGGTTATTCTTTATGTTATAAGCGATTATTAGAGAATATTGAAGTCAATTTTTTAATTCAATTGACAGCATGACGCAATCTTAAGATATCAATATATGATCTCAAATTCTACATCGCCGTAGAATTATGCGGAATGGAAACGACATTAGAAATACAACAGCTGAATTAAAATTTCTTGCTGAAAACAATGAAACAATTACCCATTGTGCTGTCGCAATTTTACCGATGGAACAGCGCCGTTTGTCAAGTTATCATTTGAAGTTCCTTTACGTGCAGTAGGAATTTCACGTGATCGCTGCATTTTATCTACCTATAAAATTTCCGGATTATTATGTAATCGTTGATCAAGTTGAGAGCAGCTGCTGAGTAAACAGTATTTTTAGTATTCACTACCTGATCGCCCTCTTTCTTGAGATCTTCGAATATTTGATCCAAATAATCAATAGCTTCTTTAAATTTATTTCTATGCTGATAATGCTTATATCGAGCCTGATCGATCATCTGATCCAACTGCAGATTAGTTGTCTCCACAATACCACTGCAATGCACATTTCTTCTTAATTGAATATTTTTTATTTAATTAAACTATTTCATATCCCATCTATTTACAAGCAGATATAGACTAATTACAATCACCATTGTAATTAACTATATATCAGAGTGATTCAAAAATATGTCTTCTTATTTTGCTAGATGGAAAAACTGGATTGCAAAACAATGTCATCTATTTCCGGGAGAAATTGATAAAAGAAGATAATGGCGATGAAACGATAATAATAAAAATGAGAGTGATGCGATGACGGAAATGATGACAAAAGGTATAATAAAGCAAGAGAATTTCATGTGTATCCATCATTACCGATATTTCGATAATATGAAAAATATTGTTCAATATCATAATCAATATTTTTATAAGCAGGATACTAAAAATTAAGCTTATCATGACTGATTATTTTGCAAGACTAAAATCAGTCTTTTCGAAGTGTGTCATGGAAAAATCGCATGATAAGCTCTTTAAAAAGTCGCATTCCATAGGATCAAAGTTCAATAATTTTTGTAATAATCAAAGAACACATTTTTTTTAATTTTTTTAAAATCTCTTATTCAATATAATGCAGTTACATTATACCAAGAAAGTATATTGAATAAATCTAAGATAAGGCAATGAGAAGAATACAGGAATGACTGAAGAAATATGAATTGATTATTACTTTTGAGTTTTTTCTTCAGCAAAGAAATATGATATGAAGTGAATATTTTATAAAAAATGCGATCCATCATTGGCTGAAAAGCTGATGGAAGTGAAATGAACAGAAACGAAATGGAAGGAAAACAAAATTGTAAAGGAAAATTTGTTAGTGGAAATGAAGTTCCGCTTCAGTAAGAGTTTCCTCGGATCAGCACTTGTACCCTCTATGTTCCTATCTATCTATCTATCGTTATTTACACAAAACGCCAACTGTAACGATCATCACCACTTCATAACTAATGGAAAAGACGAAAATCATCGTTGAAAGAATGAAAAGAATTGATGAAGTTTGTTAGGAAAGTGAAGAAAGAATTGAATACAATGATAGAGACTAAATTATTACCTTCAAAAGTAGCAGAAAACTTCCCATTCCTTTTTACAATAGCTTTTAGAAAGTTTTAAAAAACAGATGTTGTTAAATTTATGGAAATTTACCTCTCCAGTTTCCACAATATTTAGATAAATTATTATAAATATAATGTTTATTCCTAATAATTATAATAACAAAAAATTCATTATTTCAGCTTATAAAAATCTCAGATTCAATATTTTTCTTTCTTTTCATTATTATTAATTCATATCTTTATTAGAAATGTCATGAATATGAATTCCCATCAATTCATTTTACTCTCAATGATCTCGAATAATTTTATCTTATTAGCAATTTGAATTTAAATCAATTCACGTCAAGACTTGTACTAACAACCTCTTCCCATCAAACAACAAACATCCTCTTTCGATCATCGCCGATTCATCTTTATATGATCGGATCATTCAATCAACCAACCTATTGCAAGAATCGATACTAATTGTTGATTGACGCCCACTTCCGTCAATACGATTAACCGGTATGTGTGCGGCATAACGTTCATGCCGTGGTTGCGCCGCTGCTGCTACCGCAGCTGTGAAATTTGACGTTAACGACGATCCTGTAATCAGTTTCGAATTATATCAATATAAATTTGCATTTTTCTAAAATTGAATTTATATTTCCTACTGACATTATCCCGTAATTAATCTCTATTTTAGTTGAAACTCGAATTGTATCGATACTCAAGTAATATCATTGTTTTCAAATTACATCGAATTCTGAGTCACACATTATCCATCGATGATGAAGTTGCATTGATACAAATTAAAACAGTCAAAATTATTCGAAATAGATCAAAATTATCGCAGCATTCTCTATTCATTAATCATTTTTAACTGATAATTCAATATGAATTATACTGAAAGCATAAAATTTTGTTAGATCAAACATTTTTCTGCGAAATGAACATTGATGAGCATTTTAGGTGCTATTATTGAAGTATAATTTGAATGATTTAAAAAGAAAATAGCTGTTTGAAGAGTTTATGGAAGGAAGAAAATGGAAAGAATGACATCTGATTGAATATAAAGTCACTAATTCTTATCATTATCATTGATGATCATTTATTTATTTATGCTTATTTTTATTTATTTAGTTATATTTATTTTATTTATTTATATATTTAAGATAATTTTCTTGAATGACAAACCTTCAACAGAAGGATATCTATTGTGATTATGAACCGGAAGTTGCATCGTTAATTCTGCAACAGATGTATCCTGCAAACAATTATTGTTTTCGCAATTCATCATCTCGATGGAAACATCAATATGTTGTGTAGTTTCAATTACATTTCAATTACACAACTTCTTGTGATAATTATTCAAATCGAAATGGTCAAACGACAACATGTCAGGTTTTTTTTTTTTTTTTGACCTGCTAAGGTCACTTTTATAGTTGCGATTTCGATGATTTAATTGAAAGAGGTATTTTACTTGTTATTACTTTGAAATTTTAGCAGTATGATAAAAGAAGAAATTATCAAAGAGATTTCATCTGAAAGCAATCATTGAAACAGTAATAGAAAAAGCTGGCGTGGATAAGAATGCTTTTAGCATTTGAAAAAGTTTTCTTTTCTTTTTTTTTTCGGTATGAGAAGAGGAACGGGATAGTTGGAAAGAGAGATGATAAGTCTATTCCTTATTGAGTGAAATTAGATAAAAAGAGTGTTATCAAGAGATTGTACTGATAAGAGTAAATGAAGCAAAAGCAAGGAGAGAAAGGAAATTGAGATGTCTTTGACGATTGACGTATAAATATTCGCTCTTTAAATATGAACTAGATTATATCAGTTGTTTACTTCAAATTCTGTTTATCTTATTATAGTCAGTATGCAAATGTCAATAGTTATGTAAATAATCAGACTATCTGCTCCACCTTCAAATTATCCGATTAGAAATGTTTGCTTACTTTTTTGTTATTGAAATTCATGAATGGAAATGGAAAAGCGATGAGAATGAAATGCAAAAATTCGCCAAAATTCCCCAAATAGATTGTTAAAAGTTCCCTTTTAATTATAACTTTCCTTTTTTTTTTTTTAATAAAAAAACAATAAATGGTTGTTGGCGTCTTTCTTCCTAAAAATAAAACTTTCATTAGGCTCACCACTTCAAATATTTAACTGGACCAGAGCTAGGAGAACTATGTGCAGGATAAAATTAGCCATGCTGAATTATATCAATAAGCAAAAATTTTCTTTTTTTTTTATGAAAAAGATGAATAGTGAAAAAACTTTTCTATCTAGACCGAGCATTGCTGAAGAGTCGAAATTTTTCGAGTTTGCAAGGAAAGGAAACGTTCGATTCAGTGGAATTTGGTTGAAAGTAAAATATTGCTATCAGAATCTTCAAAATATCGAGAAAGTTTGGCCAAAGTACATAAAATAGCCCAACAAAATTACCAAAAACCAAGTTCTCAGCATCATTACATCTTCTAAAAATTCGCTTCAATTGTTCTAAAAACAATAACTAGGAAGGGACATAAGTCATCGCAAGTGAATCATATAATTATCGAAAAAGAGAAGATCGAAAACATCTCCGACAGAAAAGAAATTAGTGGAAGACAAATGAAGTGAAGAGGAAGAAAAAGGAAACAAAAGATTAGTCAGAGGAGATTAGTACAAGTGTAATATGATCGAAGATATTTGAGGAGATGTCCGGACAATTGGTGTAGAGTCGAATTTCCTCGAACTAATTCTCAATTAAATGTCAATGCCAATAAGCAGTCTCGAGAAATAAAGCTATCAGAGCGATGTAAATAATTCTCAATTAAATTTCCGTATGCTTTCACGAAATATATTACGAAATGTTGCAGAAGCAGTGATATTAACGCATTAGAGCTTGCCCAAGTTGCTGTAAATAATCAACTTGTCCAGCATACATAACACACAACAGAACTTCTGTTCTTCACCGTCTTATTTTATTCCTTTCTGCATCACACATCATTGCCTTCCTGATATTTCTTCCCTGGAAGCCTATTGCTTTCAATTTATCATTGCTGATATGCGCTGATAAGCAATTAATTTTAACCTCTACAGCTGGGCTGTCACTATCAGAGATGTTCGATATTTTGCGAAGTTGAAATGCCTGATTTTGCAATCTTTGTTCGAACGGTGACATTGGAGCATCAAATTCAAAAGAATGCTTCGTTAATGACATTGAACGCTCTGTCCTGAAATCAACCCATTTTGCTTCATTTGTTTAACCAAAGCTATTATATTTTGTTGGATAATTTTTTGAAAAATCTTTTTAGGCTTAATTAAATAAGTAATTTCTTGGTTGTTAGATTAAGACGATATCTGATACATAATGGTCATATAAAGAAGACGACATGGATGCAAAAATATGAGGAATGAAATAAATGGTAAGTGGAAGGAAATTGAATGAATGTAAAAAAAAGGAGTAATGATACTTGTTGATAGCTGGTGAGCTTTTCAGGCCATGATAACTTGTGGCCAAGAGCTGTTCTCCGTATGACAATAAGTCAAGCATTTTCGTAGAACCAGCAAGGGAAGTTTTCTGTATTGGAGTTGAAACAGTCTCCATTTCAACACTGCCCAAACGTGAACGACTTGGCGCTGTGATATAAGGTTTTTGACGAGTTGGTTCCAGTATTCGAACTAAATTTAATGCATTTGTAATTTTATATATCTATACAATATGATCGTTCAATTAGAAAATCTTCAATGAAACTTTTAATATTTTTATCATGGAATACGAAATTTGCTAAACTTATAATGATAATTATAAAAAATATGAAAATATGAAGTATTCCGTGTTCTTCTACATGATAATAAACCATGTACTAATTCCTGCGCCAATTCTCACACACATTATTTAATTTTATTCTTGACATTTATTTTGAAAGCTTCTATTTTGGTCGAAGTATGGGCTTTTAGGAACGAATAAATGATTATTTATAGCACAACAGTGAAAATAAATTTGAAAATAGCATTTAATGGCATAGTTTTGAAATTCAACAGCATTTTCTAATAGAATAGTTTTTGTTTTGCCCATTTATTTCGTTATTTTTAGTTAAATTTCTGAAGTTGCTTCGTTTCTTTACTGCTTCATAAATCAACTTCTAAAAGTTTTGGCTTTCGTTTTTTTTTTTTTTTTTTTTTTTTTTTTTTTTTTTTTTGGTTTGTCTTTTGTTTAAATCATCAAAACAGTCGTATGATTAATTGGTTTTGTGAATTTTGAGAAATCGATAGTTATTTTGTGTAAGTATGCCTATAATTAATTATCTAAAGCTCACCAGCACAGGCTCCCATTAGCTCGGAAGCTGCTAAAGAACATGACGATTCTCGGCTATCAAATTCCATCGGCTCACTGCGCAAACGTTCCAATTCGTCACGTTTATATTTCACGTATTTTTCAAGTAGCGAATGATCCGAAAGCATAAATTCATCGCTCTTCGATAATGCCTGCAATGAGAAAATGCGATATGATTTCATTCTATTCAGTCAAAAATACTGCCGATACTATTTTTCTTGAAAGATGTCATTTTTGAGATAAAAAATCAACAAATATTTGTAAACGGATTGTAAAAATAACCTCATCGGTAGTAACTTTCCAAGAAGGCAATTGATCGGATATGCAGTTGACTTCGTTCGTAACCTCGTGCTTCTACAATCGAGAGTTTTTGAAAAAAGTACAAAGAATGATTTTGATTCGTATTTATTCATTCTGATTTTTGTCCTAAATTTATTTATTTACTCATTCGACAGAATGGTTGTACGACAATTGGCCTGGTTCTTTCTTCTTCCCAAGCAGACATAGTTGCTACAGATTGCATTCAAATATCATTCGAAAGGAATTTCGAACAAAGAATGCAAAAAAAAGTTGATAAACTTGTCAGAAAGTTTCAAATTACTATCACAAAAGAAATATTTCGTGCAATATTTAGTAGAGCAGTTAAACTTACGATATTGTTTTCTTCAACAATGCAGGCTTGTTTAGAAATTTTTTTTGTGGATCTAAAATAATTACTATTATCAGCTTTGGATATGGAATATCATTTTGTTTGCAAAATTGAACAAATCAATATTTCGCTTAAAAACTTTTGAGAACGAAATTTTCCTCATTCAAAGGCCTCTGATCAATTATTTAGAAAAATAAAAAGTAAAGAATGGAATGAAAAAAGAGGAAAGATCCTAATGATATTCGCTACCAAAATTATATTATTTGAAAACTAAATGCAGCAACTTACGCAGGATAACATTTAGGATTTATAACTTGCACATGTTTCAAGCATCGATAGAGGTTCACGTCGGTAATACGTGAATTGAGAACTATTACCTAAACAGAAAACAATGGGATCACAAGTAAAATTAGAAATATTTTATGTAGAATAAAAAAAATAACTTCAAAAGAAATTGCTTGTTTTATTTACTGCAAAGTTTTGGAGATATTGATGCTGCTGATAAATGATAATTGTTAAATCTTGTATAACAGTCCACTGCAAATTAATTTCATTCTCTAAATTTTCTAACTTGGCTGATTGATTCATTTTTTTTAAAAATAAACATGACTAGAGAAATAATTTCGCACGAGGATCGATCTAGCATCCTCATCGGAAATCGATCTAGCAAGCATTCAAATATTTAATCATTATAGCTTCATTATCACCCTAACCTGAGCTCGACACGAATTTTGTTCATCCGATCTTTTGAATATTGATTCTCGAATTGTAATCAGTCGAATACTAGGTTCTTTTACTGTCATTGAACATGTGCTATGTTTCCTGAAATCCAAGATATTAAAGTACATAATACTAATCGGAATACGAGATAATGAATTTCGCTTTTTATTAATTATCCATCATTTAACATTAGATGAATGCAAATCAAATATAATCCATTTATAGATTATATGTGTGTGTGTGTTTTTGTGTGTTTTAAAGATTATGTTTTATTTTTTTTTTTATTTTTTTTTCTTTTTGCATTTTACCTAAACACATCATCATCAAAAAAATTTTAATTTAATAAGCCTACCTTTTCATTTTGATGATATCAAATGTATCTTCCAATGGTTGTATTCGAGATGTAAACGATGCATTAAATTTGATTGTTGTATTTATTATCGCTAACAATTTTTTGTCCATTTTGATAATCCTGAATAAGAATCTTAGCGCTTCATTTTGATCGAAATTTTAAGATAAATTTCAAAAAATCATTGGATTTTGTGAAATTATACAAAAGAAATGATGCAATAGTATCATCCGATAATGCATGCTGATGCTAGATTTACCTGATTTCTCGCATTCTTAAGAGATACTTTCCCCGCGTTAGCCAAATTATCTCTCTTTGAAAATACTTATTAAAGTAACAACGTATCTTGACCAGAAATTAATATATCTGCGGTAATTTGAAATTTTCGCAGTTGACTCGTATGTAAATTGACTTGATGATGAACATTATTGGAGATGAAAATAAGATATTGAAATATAAAAGATTCAAAAAAAACGAGAGATCTCGGAACTTATGGAACTTGGAAATGCCACCTTGGTAAATTTTACCTGGGATATTTCATGATTAAAGAAACTTTTTCGTTATTTACAATCACTGGTCGAAATGCAGAACTTAGTGTGATCTCGACTGGCTTGGAAAGTTTCGATGCCGCTGCACAAACGGTTACTGCAGGTATCGCACAAAAAGTGTAATTTTTGGTAATTACCCCAAGAGCATTGTTGCATGCTTCGTCCCTAAAATTTCCATCCTTTTTTTGATCATTTTTGATTTTATACGAAAAATCTGAAACGAAACGTTGTAAATATCTTATTATTATTATTTTTAATTACTAACAATAATCAGTGTTTAGGAGATCATGCTGACTTCAGCAATCAATTAAATTCGAATTTATGAAAAAGAAATAGAAACAAACCGCTGCAGTTGTTTATTATGACTAATATTCATTTCATGATAGTCAGGACCGCTCCAAATACCGGGTACTGGTGCTGAAGATTTCGATTTCGAACTACTCTCTTCTTCTAAAAATTCGACATAATTCGACAGATATATATCAAAATTTCCTGTATGTATTCTACATTATCTGAGATAAATAGAATTATTGTATAATGAATTTTCAATAAAATAAAAAAAAGTCAGAATAAAAAATAAAATGAAGTTTAAATAAAGAAAAGAGTGCGTAACATTCGAGTTCAACTAAAACGTCAATGCTGTTTTCTAATTTGTAAATCTCGATGAGGCACTTCAGATTTCAAGAGACAATTTAGTTACAACCGCAATGGTATTTTAGCAATCAACGAAAGCGTTTCATCTTGCTTTTTATAGTGATCTAATCAGTTTTCGTGTCAGACGATGACTCACGTAGATGGATATGTGAAATGGAATGTGATGAAAAAAAAAAAGTGATGGAATTAAGGACAGGAAGAATGGAAATGACTAAATATCAATTTAGAAATATCAGAATAGATGAGTCTCATTTTCAGGCTGCATGAATTCCAGAAAAAAAAAGAAAACAGAACCAAGCAAAAGAGTTTTCTATTTTTTTTTTTTCGTTTCTGACGAATGCATCGATGTTGCTGATGATTTGATCAACATTTTTAAAATAGAATTAAGCTATTCAATTACGGTGCATAACTTTCGACGAGTTATATATTTCAAATACCGTTAGATTATTCAGTATCAATTGGATTGCAAAAAAAACTTAGCATCAAATTGGCTTCTCCTTCAAACTGCCATAAAAAACAACAGCTTAGGATGTGAAACTTTAATAAAGTACATTTATCTTCTCAATAAAATCAATTCAAAAAAAAGCAGTGAATATGAATTATCTAAAAAAAAAAAGAGCTGATTATTTTTAAGGTATATTAAAACAACATTTCTGAATACTGATCACCTAAAATTTTTCCTTTAAAATGATACACATCTAAATACAAAAAATAAAATTTATCATCAGCATCAGAAATGTCAACAAAATTTTGTTTTTTTTTTTTTTTGTTTTTTTCTAATATCTTCCGCTTCGATCATTGGCCAAAGCCTATGTCAAAAAGCAGAACACATCTTTTGTTTCTTCCAATATTTTGTTATATTTGTTGAGATTTCATTTCTGCATGTCAGCTTTACAAACTGTTTTGAAGCAAAATCTCCTATGTCTTCTCTTTTGGTCCTTCAAAATGCTGTTCTAATTCGTTAATAAAAGGATGGAGAAACTAAAAAGTCAAAAAAGAAAAAAAAAATTTCCATGAATTTATCATAAGCCAGGTTTTGTAAATATACTTTAGTTTGGTATTCTTTGACACATTTATCTATCTACATGATCTAGGAATATTATTTAAAGTTAAGAATAATATGATTAAATCTTTAAACAATGAGCTATTAGCAGAACAGGAAATTCGTCTTTTACGGAAAATTTATTGATTGTAAATCTAATTATCTCTCTATGCTTCTTGGATGCAAGTTTGGCAAGTTGTAGAATAAACATTACTTAAATTAAAAAGTCAGAGAAAATTTATAGTTACTCAGAGGATAAAATTACAAAGGCGGGAAGACCTTTTTAATTTCATGTTAACCTTTGAAGAAATATTAGTACTATTAATATTTTGCATTAAGATATTTCGCATTTCCAGCTTGCGGAATGATAATTTAGTGACCAAAACACCAGATAATAGCAAAACAACAGATAAAAAAAATATATAGGGAGCAAGCTTCTATTATTATAACGTTTGAGTTCACTTCGGGCTATATATTTTTAAAAACTTAAGTTATAAATCTCCAAGAAAAAAAGCGGTGTAATTACTTTTTGAAACGAAATTGTGAAATAAGAATTTGTACCTGTGTTTAAAGTAAAAGATTTAAAGAAGTCAATAAAAAAGAGTGTAATCAACCGTAAAGACGAGAATTTCAGATAATACTAAGATCAAAAGACGAGAATTTCAGATAATACTAAGATCAGAATCATCTATCAGAGAAATTTTATTTTCTAGAGAGATTTCATTTCCAAGGATATGAAATATATTTATATGAATATAATATGAACCTTTTTGAATATAAGGTCATTGGGTAGATGCCAATTGTCTAAATAGTTTCCTGTGTATTAGCCGACTATAAACTGGACAGAATGGCAATTGTGTTAGTTTACAAACTAAAATTTTATTAGGAATGTCTAATTTTATTTTATTTTAATCATAAAAATGAATTCGAATGTCTGAAGAGAAGTAGATAAGAGCGTTACGTCCGACGCATGAAAATATCCAACGCGCGATTCGAACAATGCGAGATTGTTTTCCACTGTTTTGGAAAATTCAACGGTTAAAGCAATGAACACAATGAGGATAAAGAAAAGGAAAGATAGATAATCGAACAATTTAATAGCTGCTTTCCTCTGAAGTTTCCCTCAGGATAGCTGGAGCATGCAATGAAGCTGTTATATTCGGTAAAACGCATAATTAGAGGAATTGTTGGACGAAACGTCTTCAACCTATTCTCAAACTTTCGATGAGTATGACATTTAGTATGCTTGCGTAAAGCGTAGACATTGAATGTGTACTTCAAGTTGGCCATTTTTGGTAAGCAGAACTGACGCTATGGAATGAATCAAACGTTGAATATAAGTCTCCCGCTCAAGTGGCATCTATTTTCAGGGCTGATTAATTTCCGGGCTAATTCATTTTCAGGCTCGTTAAATAATGAATTTGAAATTTGCAAAAATTATGTTAGATATTAAGTAATAGTGACAGATGACTGATCACATCTGCCATAACATACCAAGTTATACATATTACTGCTCTTTTTCTGACTGTGAAAGAAAATATATGCATCTGCTAGACTTCTATTGATAACTTGGCCAAAATCCTCGATTTATTTTCAGTCTTATGAATAGTATTGCTTAAGGGAATGAGGAATTTGAGCCTCATGGGAAAGTTATGAGGAATTCGAACAATGAGTCTTATGGAAGAATAAAAAAAGAAATTCGTTATCTTATAAGAAAATAGCAAGAAATTTCGCAATGATATATATTAAAGAGCGATAATGAGTATAACTGCAATATAACTTTAAAATTCATAAACCTGAAAGATCGAAATAAGCCATATTATCATGATGCTTCTCGCAACCTTCAAAGAAATTGCCAGTTGAATTGCCCATAGCCTATAATAAAAAGAAAGCAGTCAATTATTTTTCGAAGCATTTAATCACGATATGATCATATAAATGAAAGGAATTTTATGAAAGAGTCAAATTTTCAAGTTTTTACTCATCTTGAAAATAAACATTTATAACTTGAAGCAATAGAAGAAAAATCAATCGGGTTAAATGCAAGTGAATTGATGCATGTGAGAACAAAATTAATGAGAAAGTCGAATTTGTTATATAATTATGATGTGAAAAAATTTCTGAAATTTTAGAAAGATGATAAGTAGTAAGGTAACAAACAGAAAATAATACATAATTTAAAATCATTGCCTTACACTGTCAAAGTGAAATGAACAGCAATTTTCAATTTGATAATAATTTCAGCTCTTATATAATTTTACCCAGAAATTTCAACATATTTTAATTTTGGAACTCCCTAAATCTTGAGTATACTAAGAAAATACACTTCAGGTCAAACAAAGTCAAATGATTTGAGCTAACGATAGCAAAAATATCAGCTGAATTTGAAGAGTAATATCTTAATTTTTTTAGCGAAGCCAGTTGTTTAATCGACATAAGCACAAAAGCCGTACGATACTAGATGATCAGCAACTCAACTGATCTTAGTAAATAGCTTCAATTCAAAATTTAAAAATATAAAATATTGAAATCAATGCTAACTGCAGCAACTGTAGAAGTAGCAAAATGGAAGAAATGTGAAATCAGTATCACAGAATATAGCTTATTTTACAGGCGATAATCCGTAAGAAATATTAAAAATGATAGAGGAATGATTAATTGAGCTAGTTTTTCTCTTGCACTTGTTCATTCATTTGAAAGATATGATCTTCAACATTCCTTCAAAATCACATTTCAGGCTGAACAGATCCATAAACTTAAACAATGATAAACTTCACGAACGGTAGTATTCCTTCTCTTTCACTTTAAAAAACAAATTTTTTATGGGAAATGAAATAATTAATAATTTCTGTGTAAGCTATTCAGTGATGAAAGACTTGCCAGCATTGAGAGTTGAGGCGCAAACTGATCCGAACAAAATTTTTCTTTCTGATCTGTTGGCTTTCTTTCTGATCTGTGGATATTTGCCATCTTCTGCATTTCCATCGACGTGCCATTACATTTCATATATTTATTGCCTACATAATTTCCGATTCATTTGAAAGAAAACTACGGGATGCAGTTAAATGAAATACACGTAACAATCAGAAATAAGCAAAAGGCCTGTTTCAATTATATGTCAACTTTACTTTATTACTATTGAAGATATCGATTTACGCAAAATTTGTAGCCATTAATATTTTTCTTATTAACAAAATATGAAAAAATATATGCATTCCGAAATTATATTTCGGTATTCAAAAGTTTCTGCAATATTCTGTGAAAGAAGAAAGCAAAGAGAATTCTCTTAATTTAAACGCTCTAATTTGACTTCTAATCTCACAAATTACATAACCTCAGCGAAGCATGAACTGCAAAAAAAAAAAAAAAAAGAAATCTTTATGGAATTAAGAAAACATCGAAATGATAAGACGACATCTGACAGGTTTATTATATGTGATATAGCTAAATGTATTCAGAAGTACCTTTCTTTCCTTCAGCAGTTGTATTCTTTATTTGCTTTTTATGATTGATACAATTTGCCTCGGGCGTTTTATCATTGCTTTTCTTCGTTGATTTCCTGCTTTTTACAAATAAAGGCAATTCTTTTATTAGCTTCTCTTCCTTCTCATTCTCGCCTTCTTCAGATTGTGCTACAATTTGACAAGTAATATATACAACAATACTGGGAGAAGTGAAAAATAATATAAATTAGTGCGGCAATCTACGATTTTGAGGTCACGAGAATTTCAAGTCTATAGCAAGGCATCATATTCCTATAGAAAAGAGAAATTAAGATGTTTGACTGATTAAGGGAAATTAAGATATTTGCTGCATCTTTGTCACAGATTAAAAACTCATATCATTCATTTCTTCAGCATTTTTCAATAATTTCATTATACATTGCTTTTATAATCACAGATTTAAAAAAAAAAAAAAAATTAAATTATACATGGGAGCGATAGGCTTCAATGAATCCTAAAAATTTTCCCACAAAGAATCACTTATGATACTAGTTTAATATTCAAGATGAAGCACGCTATAAAGAATCGATAACAGTTCAAGTTGTTCTCAACAAATACATTAATAATGCCATTATTTGAAAGTCAGACTATTATTTTATAAGATAATTCATGCCAGCAACACATACACAACCGGGATTACAGGTCAGAATTTTGAATCACATCTAGTCGATTAAACAGATAAAAGAGTTAGCTCAGGGTAAAAAAAAAAAAAAAAAAGAAGAAAAGAGCATTCTGAAAATATAATCAAGCAAATTAAAAAAAGAAGTTACAAGCAGCAATAATAACGAAAATTCTAAAAAACATCTCTCTCATCCAAGATCGTTCAATTTCATGCTGTCCAAAGATCAATTCATTAATGATAGCCTAAATGTCACCGAACAGGTGTTTTTTGTAGTGTCAAAAGCGAAATCTAAAGTTGTCCGATGATGGTTTCATTCTTAATTATGTATGAACTAAAGAGGAAAATGAATAATTTGGAATCTTTTCTGGACTTTCTGTATTTTTATCGAGTTCCATATATTAAAAGAGAGCAGAAAGTTGTGTCACATAATTGTTCGAAATTTTTCAAATGATCACTGAAAAATCTCAATATCGCTTATTATATTATAATTGCCTCATATGATTGTAATATGAATAATATATTGAAAGTGATTATTTCCAGTGATCATTCATTTAAAATGTGATTATTCCGTCACTTAAATCAAGATAGAGTAGCAATATACAGTTGAGTGACTGTCATTGCAGTCATAAAATGATCATAATGATAATTATTAATGATCTATTATATATGATTTTTCGCTTAAAAGAATTCAAATGAACCTGTTTGCAAGTTTCGGTACATACAAAGAAGAAGGAATGTAATAAAAACCAAATAAAAACAGTATAATTTAGAAAAAAAAATGAAGGTACACTTTTAAAAATTGCGCAAACAAATCCAATAATGAAGGTATCTGTAACTGTCTTCTCTAGAAAAATATAAACAACAGTCTTTCTACGACTGTTGTGAATTAGGAGACACAAAAAACTGAATATTATTGTTCTGACAAGATTTCAATTTAGTTTTATCCACAATTCTTTCATTTTTTGTATTTTTATCCAAATCAAAATTCGGGAAATATACTTTCTATTCCTCTTAGCTTGGCACTATCCAATAAACTGCACACTGATGCTCCACGACTAATATTCAATGATTTTTTTTTTATAAAAAAACTGACCTTCATTGCATTCTGTAGGAATTATTCCGACTTCCGATTCTTTACTGTGTGACGCCAAAAAAATGATCGAAGATGATATCCTGAAGAAATCAATACCAACAAATATTCACGTATAAATATATTCACCATGTTATAAGAAATATTACTGGTTCCTCCAGGGGATTTTTTAGATAACAACCTATTCAAAGCTGCTACTAATAGTTTTACAGTATTTTTTCATGTGCACTAAGATCTCCAAAACAAATTTTATATATATTCACTTCGGCTTCGCCAAAGAATTTAATTTTAAGATTTCATGTTTGCAATAAAATAGCGAATATTATCAAGAAATTGTCTTCAAAACAATAAATGAAAGTTCGAGCAGAAAATAAGGAAAGGAAAAGACACAAACTCTGAATTGTCCAGAATTTGATTCTGTTGCATTTCTTTGTCTTCAGTATCATTATCTTTTTCGATATTGTTTTCCTGAAAAACAGTTACAATCATTTTAATAAACTGGTTCTCTATGTTAACAATTAATTAACTCATAGATTTTTGAAAGAAATAAATGAGAAGTGAAATATATGTAAAGAATTTCCCATCCTTTTAACATTATTAACTAAAACTACAAATGTATAGATCCTTTATTTTTTTTATCTCGAGCAAACGTTTTCTAATCTGGAAAAAAAAAAAAAGAAAAGTGATGGCGAAAAATTATCCGATTCGAATTTAATCAGAAAGTTCGAGAACTGCGTTCTGAAAATCTCTTAGTATTGTACTGCGATCAAAACTTACCATACTTATCTCATCATCAGTTACGATCATTTCTTTTTCTGTACTTGTCAATAACAGTTTGCCCTCAGATCTATCTGCAAAATCAAATTATATATATTAAATGATAATTCTTATTATATACATTTAATGATAATTTCAAATTATATATATTAAATGATAATTTTAAATATTGAATAGCACCCCAATCACTTATCTTCATCATTCGATTTTTTCCTCTGTCGTTTCCGTAACTTCCTTTTACGAAATTCAGTCCGTTGTTCGGTGTCAGATGAAGAATCTGATTCCAATGCTAATTTGCGCTGTCGTGAGTGATGACGCAGTGCTGTCAATGAAATTATATATTTATGCAATGTTTTCGAGAATCATTCGCTACCAATCTAATGATGAATCCGAAAATCGTTTTAAATCAATGACCAAAGAGGATTTTCGTTAAAGTTAATTTACCAAAATTTGCTAAACTAATTTATGTAATGATCTATTTACGAATAATTACTTCTTTCTTTACTGGATAATAATCGAACACTCGACTCGCGTTCGCAAATATTCTCCGGCATTGGTGAATTGCGAATAATCTGACTTAATACATGTGATTTGGCATTTTCGTATAAATTGTTAATGTTGGAATTCGATGGGAAACGCAACGATGATAACAACATGTCTCTGTAATTAATAATAAATTTATAAACAGTAGCTTTCATCAATGAAATAGGTCGATAGCATATGCCAAAGAAAAGACTCACGTGGAAATAGAATTATATTTAGATAACTTTGTATTACATGTATTTGGTCTTGGTCGAATTGGAGAATAGCTTCTGAAAACAAATGTTCCATTAAACAATCTTCGGAAACAACTCTTATTCTTTAATGTAGAAAAAAACTAATTAAACAATTCACTGAAAAATTTGTTTAAAAATTGTTTTAAATAAATGAGATCTAGAATAGCAGGAAAAAGTAAGAAATTTCACCTTGACATGTATTCTGGAAATCGTTCTGATTTCCATTGTGTCGAACTGAATCCTCGAGTGGGAGTATATTGCTTAACAGAATTAATTGGAGATTCACGTACTGAAGAGCGATTGTTCTGTCGATAAAAACTCTACAATTTTTAAAATAACATTGCTAAAAGAAACAAATCTAAGATTCTATTCCAAGTCTTCAAAGATTTATTATAAAGAATTCAAAAACTGAAAAGCTCAGAAATATTCAGCACTATTCCTCTTACTGTTGGAAATGTTCGTAGGGGGATTACCGTAGTTTGTTCATCTACATAATTTTTCAGTGCATTAAGTGAACTTCGCAATTCATCGCCACTATTATTGATAGAGTTGCGTCTGCTTGGTATACTGCTACGGCGTGCTCGTATTGCTGCGAGCGTTGAATGTACTGCATCACTAATTTCACTTCCGTTAATATTCCGCAAACGTGCCGCGTCAGCCATGCGTCGACGCCACGGACGATCCGCTTTGAGCGCTGCGTTTCCAAGACGGCTATATATAACAATGATCGGATGATAGATGCGACATAATCGCTTGTAACATAAAGAATAACTGAATGATCAATTTACTTGAATATTCGCTGATAATTGCTTGTAATATAAATGAAGAATCACTGTTCCGTACAATGAATAACTATTCGAACTTCAACTATTCAGACAGATTGAATTAAAACAATATAATATGCATAAAAATTTTACCTACTGATTGTCTGCGATGTATTGCTCAAGAAAGGCCTATCATGAAGTAATGTTGAAGCTGATGATGATGATAATGCGGAAACTGTATTCCGTATTCCTGATTGGAAGGATCGAGTTGCAGAGGATGAAGTCGGAGTCCATCCTTAATTTTACACAAATCAAAGCATTAGAAACAGGAAAAGAATAAAACTTAAAGTTTATAGCTGACAATGCGATGCACTCCCGAAAAGCAGATCCAGAAATTTATTGCCTGAATTCTTATAAATTATAAACGAAGAAGCTAGTTTCTGCTATATAGAGGCAAAATTAAGAAATAGTTCAATGCCATGCTTCAATCAGTTTAGAATTAAGTTTGGCGGGTTCTTGAAGATGAGGACGATGTATTCAAAAAAAAAAAAATTCAAGAACATTTGCCAAAGTAATTTGACAATGATTCATATAACAACGTCAAGAAATTCAATATTAAGAAACAAAAGGCCATATAAAAATAGGCCAAATAATCAAATGATCACAGATAACTTACGGCTATTAGCACTTTCTCGGCAATTTTTTCCAAACTTATTATAAGTTATGTCTGTTCGATTTTTCACTAAAATGAGATTTTTTACTAAGAAATGATGTACTATTTTTTATCATAATTTTATAGCTTCATATAAAATTTTATCTGAAGAGCCTATCATTAAGTGAAAATGACAATGTGGAAGTTTTGAGAAAGTCTGGAAGACACTAACGTCTATTGACGGGAAGTCAAAAATTTAAACATGAAAACCAGTAGATGGACTGGAAAATCTTGCTAAAAAAAATATTCCGAAACACAAACAGGTATCAGAGAGCCAAGGAAGTTGGCGAGATGTCCTGCTTGACGGTTTATCGTTCATTTGTGATAACATGGAATCCCCAAAACGTACGGAACGCTCCCTTGTATACGGACCGGAGTTCCTGTAATTCCTTCTTTTTGTATTTTCGGATGATATATTCGTTCATTGGTTATATAGATCGATTAAGAGAGGTTCATTCTGATTTCAGTTAAACTAAAATTATCTATTCTTTGAAGACAATTTTCTATTTGTTACGTAAAGCAGACATTTGTGTAAACAAAAATGCATCTGTTTACTTTCAGCAATCATCAAAGAAAGAATTTTAAAGCGCTGTTATGAAAAGCACTTAACTGTTATTGAGATTATTTAAAATCAGCTGAAGGCACCTGAAGTGATAAGGGAGAGAAAGATGATGATAAGTGGGAAAGAAGAAAATACAATATCAGATATCTACTGGACAAATTAACGCCCAAGAAATAAACAACAAATGCTTGCATCGAACGAGATGAGAGGTGCAGCTTGAGTTAAATCATTATGTATCACTCCTATGGGCCATTGTGTCAGACGTATATATCATGATATAAATTATCGAAAAAATATGCTTGATGTGATAAGATAAGAGGTGATATTTTCAATGATAAGGGGTCGTATTTTCAACCACCTTGCACAGGTAGTAAATTTTTTTCGAGATTCATGGTACTTTACATATCTTCATATTGTGAAATACTGTACAGAATTCTACATGAAGTTCCAAAGAAACAATTTGGGGAATTTTTCTTTGAGAACAAACTTTAATTCGTTATTCTTTTTGCTAGCAAGCTGTGAGCTGAAATGTCCTAATCGTGGAGGCAACGAACGAGACGAATTAATATTATAATCCTTCGATATTGGTTCAAAAAAAGATACGGATCGACTCCAGTATCCATCATTATTATCGCTTTTTAATGATTTGTTCCAGCGCACCGAATTCCAGCTGCAAATAGTCTTGTCATGAATGAACGATCTATTCTCATGCCAATATTCAACTATCTTGCGATTCAGTCTTTTCTCAAAATGTCCTCGAAAAAACTGCAAATGAAGGATGCTATGCTGTCTCAGTAAAAAAAAGAGATCTAAGGAACAAATTTGAATGCGATTCTTCTTGATTTAAATACATTTTTAGTTACCTATTTTTTTTGAGTGAATTCTTAAATAATCATATTACCAGTGACAAATTGGCTACGACCCTTTTTTAGGCCTTTTTAGTATTATTACTTTATTCTGCCTGTCTAAAAGATATCTGAGAGACAGACTGATAGTTATTTAGCGGGTTTCCAATTCAAATTAATATATGACCTGGTACCATAAGTATGTGGTGCAATAACTTGTGTGACGTTTTCATTATGATGAATTGTCGTTGAGGTATCCCCAATACCAGCTTTAGCCCAACGTTTATGGTACATTCCCGATGACATCGTTATTTAATTTCCAATTCCTGACGTAATTTTTCGAATTTATCATAAAAACGATTTGATCAACATGAAAAAATAAATAAATAAATAAAAAATTGATATGAAAACATGAGGATTATAAATAAATTTATGCCGACATCCTTATCACTCATATCATATTCTTATCTTATCCTTATCAATTTGTTTTTCACCTTAGTAGACAGAATTGATAATACGTTTAGTTTGCAATGCCAGAACGATGTATCGAAAAAAACCAGTCACCCTTCGGGATACCTCACACCGAACCCCAGTCTATATACCGATCTGAAAGTAATTGAATTTTGATAACAGTGCCTTTCAAAAAGACATTACTAACGTAAATGAGGTGGTGCTATGATTTATAGACACTATAATATGTTGAGAAAATTTTCGGATTTATTAGTCCGATATTTAGATAACTGACGAGTATACAGAAATATTGAATTTAAACCAGATTGGTTTAAAATAAACGTTTGTTATTAAAAAATATGTCATATTAATGAAACTTCCGTATAAGTAATGTATTTTGCTAATAGTTGAAAATGATTGATTTCTGATAGCAGTTTCCTGAAAAGTCCAAAAATCTTTCAATCTAATTTTTTTCTCATTTATGATCATCTGCATTTATGATGGTCTGAAATATGATAACTATGCTCTCTTATTCAGACAAATAATGCTAAGATGATGTTAAAGCTATTAAAATTGTAAAAATTTCTTTTCTCATATCTATGTTCTCTTTGCACAATCTGCAAAGAAGCATATTCATAATTTATTATAAATTGAAGTGATTGAAAATCATTTGAGAAATTATGAGAATATATAGTGGCATGTATTTTGTGTCATTACTGGATTGTAGAAAAACAATGAAAGAGCTGAGAAACGATTAATAAAGACCAATTATTAACAGCATTTAATGAATGCCCCAGTTCCGTCATGTATAAATGAACAAAATCAATACATGATAATTTCTTTTGTATTGATTATTTATTTCGTCTTTTCTTCATACTTAAGATTTGAATTGAATTGTTCATGAATTATTATCCTTTTTTTCTCGAAATCTTTAAACAAAACCTTCTTTCTGCTGCATGCATACTTTCAAATTATAACTCTTTCTTTCATATATGACAATAAGAAAAGAGAGTTTTTAGGCATATAAGAAAGATTTAGAGATACTTGAAATTGATCCGATAGGTAGCTGGTCGATAAAATTGTATTACTTATTCGAAAAAGTAGTTGAGTTTTTTTAAATCGCTATACAAATTTTTTTTCTGAGTGTGTCCGATTGAAATAAACTTTTTTTTTTTTTTGAAACACATATGCTGCCTTTTTTTTTCATGATGTTTTGGTAACTAATCAGAACTTCATTCATAAAGCTCAGAATTTGGCTTTTAAAGGATGTAGCTTCGTCTTGGGACATTTTCGACAGAGGGATATTTTTAAATAGCATTTCTTTCTCGACTTGAATCAACATAAATTGTAAGGGATATTTTGCCAGAAAAAAAAAAGATAAATGGAAGTAGATACTAGCAGTAAAAGTGAAATAACTGTTTCTGCTGAGGAAATAAGCATTTTGAAGCTTTAGCAGAGATGAATTGCATTTTCGACAAATTGCAAGAACGACTAATTTCAAATTCTTTAGAGTGAAGAAAAGGTTCAATAATATTTTAATTCTTCCTTTAACTCGCCTATTCTCCTTCATTTCTTTTCTCTTTCCTGCTGTTCAAATTTCAAGCATCAATGAGAAATCTTGAGATATAACTCAAAAGCGTAAAGCAGAAAGATGATGTATCAACACATAAAATATTATTCATAAAATCATAAGTCTAGACTCAAAAATATTCCGCTCATAATCAAGCAACTATCATAAAATCGAAATTTTTCATATCGCTTCGAAATTAAAAAGAAAAACATACGCATTCATGAAATTGCAAATGCAAATTTTCGGCTATTTTCGAAATTTTGCAATCAATATATGAGGCAGATAACTAGTCTATAAATCAAAAAATTATGTATAAATAATTGGATGGCATGAAGCTAGAAAGAAATTGAACCGAGGAATATTCCCTTTTAAGCCTAGATGATTTGATTAATGAATTTTTATTATAAGGATATAGCGATCGATCGCTTGTCCAGCAGTTGAATCAAATAGAATAGTTTTACCATTAGCATCATGCATCTTCCAAAGTTTCACTTTAACGAATTTTAACAAAAATTTTTTCTGAATGCTGAAAGCACACTGTATTAAATAGTCGAAAACTTCTACTAATATTAAGAATACAATTCAGGATAAATTTGTATCCAAATCAGATAAATTTCTGCGATGTAAATAATCATTCATTTTTTTACCGAGACAAACAATGCAAAGTTGTAAATTGATTTATTTTATATAATACTATACGTTAAGCTCTTCTGATGATGGTATCTTTTTGACCATATTGAAAATTAAAATATTAAAAAAAGAAAAAAGGACAAAGTATTTCTTAGAAATATTTCGTAGAATAATTACTCTCGGATAATAATCACACATTAACAGAGATATCTCTAAGAAATGGAATGATAAGAGAGCAGTCTATTTATATGCTCTCTTGTCATGCAGTCCATTTATTTGGCGTTACATAATTGTGAGGTTGCAATTTTAAAAATCAAAAAAAAAAAAAAAATGGGGCAAATTAGTTCATACATTTATTTAGAAATTTTTGAGAGAAAAGGCAATGATTGGAACAGTTGCCATCAAGTTGGTTGCTCGAACTTAGTTATTCGGCCTATTTCTAGTTCCCCCCCCCCCCCCCCCCCCCCCCCCCCCCACCTCATCTTCCTCTTTCATTTTCCCAACTCTCCACCTTTTTGTTTATCTGTTTTTCTGATTACAACCAACTTTTGACACTAATTACATTAGCTGCTTCTTTCTTATCTTTGAGAACAGAATGCCTTACTTGAGAGGTAGTGATGCTAAGAGTAATGAACTTTGAAAATATATCACCAGTTATAGATCAACAATGTACTATGATCCATTGAACATATCGATAGATCAATAATGTACTATTTTCCACTGAAAATATCGATCTTTCGGCAGCATTCATCAATAGCACAGATCATATTAACGATAGTTTCAATGTTTTTTATCAGAATAAGAGTAAGAAATTGATCAAAAAAGGAAACAGAAAAGATTATTTCGCATATTTCTAACATTTCTTGCTGAAGACCGTTTAGTTAAGAAATAGGAGGAGAGGAAAAATTTAATCCTATTGACAGTTCAGCTATTGCTGAACCAAATGATCTCCTTGCTTTCCTTCGTCTTGGAAGGGAATGCGCAGTTGTTCTCAAAAACAAAACTTTTAAGACAGATTTAACAATGATATTTTAAAAAAATCGAGTCAGATAATACTAGTGAAAACATTAACTGCACAACTTCAAAGGACATAATAAAACTTTCAGGAATGAATAATAATTTTTGATTGTGAAAAAGAATGCTAATAGATTCTATAGACAGGCATAGAACAATGTTAAATTTATTCATTTACATACCACTACTATAATGAATCTTAAAGCATGTATTGATTATTTTTGAATGATGGGATTTTTTCAATTTGATTCTTTAAGAAGTTGTTTATGATAAAGCACCAATCTTTAAAGAGGACCTGTAAGTACACTCTTCTTGCAGAACCGTGATCATTAAATTTTCCTTATAATTCAAATACAATGCTTACTGATTAGTTGATGTATAAATCATTATAGATAGAGTAATGCTATAAAAAATGACGAGTTTCCAATTTTAATTCATTTTTTCAACATTATTTGTATGCACACATGATTGGTTGAATTCTTAAATTAATTTTGATTACCTGATCAAAGGGTTGATATTATGAACAGCATGTCTGACAGATTATTATGAATGTTTTTATAGAGTTATATTGGTCGAGTTAAACGTCTCAGAAGCATATTTTAGAATCACATGAGAGTGCACTTGCTTGTTTAGATTAATTAAATTCGATGGAGAATGAGTAAAACCATTATTAAATGATGCTTCATGAATTTTTTTGAGGTGGGAAGGTATTATATGCATATATGTCTGTACAACAATTTGCGTCCTTTGATCGTTTCCATTCATTTCTTAAATTTTCCTTTTATATGCACGACAGATATCATTCATATACATTTTAAAACTCCCAGTGCAAATAATTGCATACTAATTACAAACATCTTAAAATGTTCTTTCAGAGAAATTATTGCGAAGAATTAACAGAGCATGTAATCAATCAAAAATGATGAATAACAATATGGTTTTTTCAAGTTTCATTTCAATTTAGATCTACAAATAGCAGCTCCTCTCCTCTGCACTTTTCATTAAAAGAAATGGTCAAATGTGATTCAGTTATGTTATTCTCATTAATTATTTTAAGGCAGCAAAATGTGCAAAAATTGCATTTTCTACATTTTGAAAATTTTCTAATAAATCATTTGGAAAAGAATTTGGCACTATTAATTTTTCGTGATAATGTAATCTGCAACGCAACTGCATCATAACATTGAAATGACAAGATCTCGACGCAACCAGCATCAAACTGAAGTTTTGGACTGTCATGCCTTATTTTGAAATTAAATATGAAATCTTTCCTTTCAATTGATTGTGCGAATGAAAAAAAAAAAAAAAAAAAAAAGAAAAGAAGACTTTCGTTTCAATGTAATCTTATTGTGTACGTGCTAAATACACTGAGGAATTGCAAGTTTCTTCCTCATTTATTTTCCGGCATTTTTCTCCAAAATGTTGCTTGGACAATCTCTTACTCCCAAAATTTCTCTTATCTAACTATTCTACATGAAATAATCGTTATTCTTATGACTGCAAATCGAATTTTGCCAAGATAAATCCTCAAATTCCAAAGGTCACAAGTCGCAATTAAATTAGAACTCAAACTATTATTCTTTTCGCTATTTTAAAATCCATATCTCTACTGCACTGTCATAAATGGCATCGTCAGTCTACGATTTGTCAAAAAACTGGACATTTCTCTTGCGATGTGTTCTATTTGCTAGTAAAAGCTTGCTAAGTGCAGACTTTTTAATATAAATAGTTCCATACATTCATAGTTTCCTCTACACTTGCCCCAATATTCAGAAAATAAGGTCCTAGTAATCAAATCTATATTGATGTGCATTAGATGTTCTTATTTGACTCCTAGGATAAGTTTCGATCTTCATCGATAATACTGTAATTAGCGAAGATGTTCAAGACCAACTAGCCATTAGAATTATATATGCCCAACTATTGTTGACTATCTTTGTATTTACTCAACAAAATACTCATTTTATTGACAATTAGTTGTTCCGACCACGCGGAACATAACCATCCAGCTACATTTATATAAATTAAAAATGTCCACTCACTTACTTTTACTGTCAAACGTGTGAGAGGTTTATCCATGTAGTAAGATGCGCCTATCCGAATGCAACGTTGTGTCAGAATTTCAAAGCAGTCGATAAAAAAACTCCCAACATTGTGTCAAAAGCCACAACGAACATTTACATTTTTATGTTCATGCAATATTATGCTGTTATCTGTTCAAATGCTCCGAAGAAGATTTTCTTCTTTCGGTATGCATGCAGTTTTTTTGACGGAAATGATTTGATGTGTGTTTCATGGTAAAGTGACTTTAGGGAAGGTTGGTTTCAGTTATTTATTTCATAATATGTGAAGGGAACGCGTCAGCGGGTCAAGGATGATGATAACCTAGGTAAGGGAGGGGAAGGATTTATTTGGGTAATTAAGCCATAGTTCTTGCAATCAACTGCTCGCTCATGCCTGCTTGAATAAATATCAGCATGCTTCATTATCACCCAATCAGTTAACCGCTGTCTTCCTGCTATTCAACAGTCTTGCGTTTCATCCACCAGCCTGTTATGTATTTTGTCCGAAAATACTCTCATGTTTATTGACCATTTTCAAGTATATCTTTTTGCGTTATTTGTTTCTGTCCCATTGTTTGGTTGGTCTAGTTGTTCGATTAATCCGTTTAGATCACATAGTTATGATTTATTATTACACTTTGTTTGACATATTGAAGCGAATTGTATGTATTACAGAATTCATTTTTTTCTTTTAGGATCTCAAGAAGAATTAATGTCTGTGGAGATGATTCAGGAAACAGTCGACAATCAGAGGAATGAAAAATTAACTGTTAATAATGGAACTGCAGTAAATGGTAATAAAGAGAGTGAAAAAAACAATAATGTTGATGCCAACACACCTTCCGGAAACATTACGCATGTGAACGATTCTAACATGAGCATTCAACAAAAGATTGTTGAACAAGTTGAAGTAAGTAGACGTTCCGACTTCAAATTCTCTTTGCTCTTTAATTTTTTGATAACAAGATCATCATCTTTGTAAAAAGCAAGTTCATGTGCTCAGAAGGAATGTCAAAATTTTCTTCAGATTTATAAATATATATTAATCATAACTGAACTTTCGGTTAGGATAAAAAAATAAGTTATTTATTAAGACTGACTAAAGTTGAAGTAAGTAGATGTGTATATTATATATTTATCGAATAATCAGTTAATTGGAAAGGATAAATACATATGAAGTTAAAATTTTCATGACATAAAACGGTAATCTCTCCTTTTCATTTTTTTCACTCTCTCTTTCTCTATTTTCAGTACTATTTTGGCGATATTAACTTACCCCGTGATCGATTTCTACAAGAAGAAATCAAGAAAGATGATGGGTGTGAGTGATTTTATTACGTTTTTATGCAAAAACATTTTAAGAAAAGCAAAGAAATCGACAAATTTTCTAAATATAATAAAGTGAAGCATTGTGAGGAATGTCCTTATTTTCTTTTTTTAAATTCAGATTGACAGTAGCCACTGTCACATTGAAAAGTATTTGAAAAAAATATATATTAAAAAAAAGTCCGTATAGATGCTATTTAAACATTTCTCCATTCCAAGCGCTGATTGTTTCTTTTTTTTTTTAACATTTAGGGGTTCAGCTCACAACGATGTTAAGATTTAAACGCTTAGCACAAATCTCTTCCGATCCCAAAACAATCGGAGAATCTTTAAAGCATTCTAAGCTGATGCAAGTTTCTGAAGACGGCAGTAAAATACGACGCAATCCTGAAGTACCATTACCAGAAAATTCGCTTGAATATTGGCAGGTTGTAAAGCGACGTACTGTATATATTGTGAGTTGCTGTATTGCTTCTTTACTATAAACAGTTATGGTCATGGCAGGAATTAGATTTTTTTAATTTTTATATCCCTTTTTGTGTTATATTTTTTTATAAAGTGTTTAAGTCATGAAAGAATGATGAGACTTATAGTTTATAAATTGAGTCGAAGAAAATTATTTCTTTTGAATTGGAAACAAAGTTTTTACCTTAAAAGATGGAGCATCTTTTGATGATTGATCCTTGAGATTCCTTTTAACTCTAGTAACATTTTATTTTGAAACAATATAAGTATCCATAATGCTTTTAAGAAAGGCTTCGAACGAGACACGAAATTGGATGATATTTTAAATTTCGTTAAGCAGTTTGGTAGTGTTGAAAATGTGATGATGCGCCGTGAAAAATCAGAAAAGCGAGCTTTTAAAGGCTCGGTATTCGTCACTTACAAAGATCAAGAAACAGCAGAAGCTTTCGTTAATAGTGATACGAAACAGTTCAATGGCAATGATCTTTTGAAAATGATGCAGTAAGATTTTTATCTTGTTAGTAGTTTCTATATAAGCCTATTCATATATTCAGCTTCTCTGCTGTATTATTTTTAAGATCTCTAGTGATGTGTGAGAAGACTCTAAAGGGAATGCTCCAAAAATTGGGTTTGGAAAAACACTATATTTATTATATATTTAATTGGGGTGTAGAAAAAAACTGTATATCTTTTTTTGTTTTATTTCACATATCACGCTGATTTTTTTATTGTTAATGAAGTGATGTTTTTAAGGAACGATTATTGGGCGAATAAACAAAAAGAATTGAAAGAAAAACGACTCGCTGCTCGTGCCGCTAAGCAAGCTAAAAAAGTGAATTGTCCTACATATTTTCTTGAGTCTAGATCTGTTTTCAACTCCGCCAGCTTTTCTTTAATGCATAAATTACTTTAGTCAAGTTTTTCTCCTCTTAATCTCTTATTTTTAGAAAGCTGCCGAAATAGAGTCAAAAAAGAAAAATCTGGAAATAGTACATTTTGTCAAAGGATTAGTGCTATCAGTAGAAAATATTCCAAAGGAGGATTGCGATCTCGCAAAAGTTAAAGAATTTTTCAAACAATTTGGTGATGTGCAGTATGTTGTATACGAAAAGGGCGATGAAAAGGTAAATTGTTAATATTTTACTTCCTTTTATTCGACTTGAAATATGTTTCTTGCCCTAAGAAATTCAGTTATTTATAGTGTGGCAATGTGAGAAATAATTTTTAAGGCCCAGATTCGTTTTGGTGGTGAAGAAAATGGTGCAGCTGTTGCTTGGAAAGTAGCGACAGAAAAAGGAGAAGATGGAAAAGTGATGTTCGGTGGGAATGAACTAAAGGGAGCAGTACTTGAAGGCGAGGAAGAAGAAGAATACTGGAATAATTTTAGTAAAAAGAAAGCTGATAAGCAGGCGCGGATAGCCAAAAATCGACGGGTAGCTAAAGTTCGAGGTGGACGAGGAAGAAATGGTGCACGAAATGGTGAAACACGAGGCGAAAAGGTAAACATTCAGAGCATAATAATTTTTTGTGGTTTGTACTGTAGATTTAAGTGTCATAATTTGATGAGCTTTTTAATATAGTTAAGATCCTTTTATTATGATATTTGCAGTTTATAGTCGCATTTCATTGTGTACTTGCTGATTAAGTTTATTTCAATAATCTTTGATAAGATCTACATTGCAGAGGTCAGCTGAGGAAATGGCTAAAGACACACCTGAAAAGAAACTGAGAAAAGTATCTGAAAACGAAGAGTCGGAAAAAGCTACCAAAATAATATTTGCGGATTCGGATTAATTATCTGTATCGTACTTACTGCTGATCCATTAATATTTTTCTCGATCCTTTCTGTTTTCTTTACATTTCTTCTTGACCATTTGTTCCTTGTTAATGTTGATCTTTTCGAAAAATAAAGTTCCTGTACCATTTATGAAGCAACTTTTTGCATTATTTAGTCCATTCACCATATTTTCAGACATATTATTTTCCATAACTTTGTGTAATCATGTTAGCGAACTTGAACATTTTGAAGGTATCCTATCCAAACCCGGAATCAGCTATGCTATTGCTGTTTGGGAGAATTAACTTATTCCTAGAAATCTGGATTCAAGTTCTTGATGTCATAAACTGTTCTGGAACAGCCGATAAATACGAAATAACACGAAACACACTACGAAATAACGAAAGTTTGATCAGTTATTTTTTGATAGATTCAGTATAGTTTAATGTGAATGGAGTTGCGCAATCATATACATTGTCAAACATAGTGGATCTTGTTATGAGTAAATGAAATATAGCCAACCTGGATTTATTGAAGAAATGATCCTTAGAAGATTTACAAGAGTAGTTGAGTTCACTGCCTAATTGCTCAATAGTGATATAAAATTCGCAGCTGAAGCTAGAATATTAATACAGTACGCCGTGCTAGACCTGTCACATGGTTATTTATGAAATTAGTACAAATGTATATATTATATTGGATTTGACTGGTGCATCATACGAGTCATTTTGATTTTCGAAGCATTTTGACAAATATTATTTCTTCAGAGGTTCATATATTTCCTGAAGAGATCTAAGAAGGCTTTTCTTGAGAGGATCCACAACAAGATTCACCGCAATTTTTTCGTTTTATGAATATTAAAAATGCGGTTTCGCTTTTTTATTGCCGGACTTGGCAATTTCGGAACTATCTATAAATTTACTGCAGCTGATTACATTAGTGTTTATTAAGCAATCACTAAAAGCGATTCTAATAAAGAATAAAGAAGCATAGTTATGTCGACTTGAAACGATAAAGAGTTATTAAAATCCATCCGACGGATCAGACTTATAGTAATAACGGCATTTTTTATTGACGATATATTTTCATAAGTTGAGATCGAAGTGTTAATGATGGATAAATAATACAATATATATATCTACATAAATAAGAATGTAAATCTTCATTGCTGTTACTCCTTACATAATTTTTACAAATTCTTCACGGATTGCTTTCGAATTTTGAGAGAACCTTGCATTCGTTCTGTCAAAATTATTTATAACAAAATAACTTCAAAAGAAATCGATGTAATATGTGCTGAAATACTCGATGCCACTGTCGATAAAAATTTGCACGAAGTTGTAACAAAAAATATGATACATTGACTTTACGGTACGGGCTGTGATACACGAATCTGTCGACACTGTTGTGGAAGCAGTTGAAGCGGAATTATCCAACAGAATTTTTGAATTCACTCGAGCTGCACTTGAAAATCGATGTACCAATCATCATGCTGCGAAATATCAACCAGCCAAAACTTTGCAGCGGCAAGCGGCTTGCAGCAAAAAAATTAATGAGCAAAGTAACAGAAGCAATAATCTTGACAGGATCTTTCAAAAGTGAAAATGTCCTTATTCCTCGTATTCCTATGATTCCAACGGATGCGCCATTTCGATTTAAGAGATTATAATTCCCAATTCGATTGGCGTTTGCAATCGTCATCAACAAAGCTCAAGGCTAATCTATAGAATGGTATGGTTTAGATCCAGAGACTGCTTCTCACATGGACAATTAGATGTTGCGTGTTCTAGAACCGGCAAACCAGAAAATCTCTTTATCTATATAGATAATGAAACAACAAAAAACATTATATACGCACAAGCATTGTGAAATTAATTTTCTTCAACATTAGAAACGTGTGCTTTCTCATTTCTTCCATTTCATTAAACTGAGTTACACCAACACGTGTATATAAAAAGTATGTAAAAGCATGCGCGTATTCGAATGCAAACGTTGTGTCATATTTTCAAAGCAATAGGTAAGAACTTTCGGAGATCTTAGATTTTGTAATAATATAAATAAGGCGCGTGTTTAAGAAATTTATGAGATTTAAGATTTTGAACAAATGAATATTATATTTTTATTTATATAGAACAGCTGGAGCTGTCGCGAAGTTAGCATCGCGAGGCTCCTAATAACCTAATAACCTAATAACTTAATAATAATAAATAATTAAATAAACCATATAGTTGATCGCAATAATTGCAAATGAGTGACTCATTTAACCAATTCGCATTCCTTAGAGATGCTTTCTCATGCGTTTTTTTTTCTGTTATCTTGATTTATCTCAACGCACATCCGGTAAGGATGCAATTCACACACTAATCTTCTTATTTAATCTCGCGCAATGCTTGTATCATGAATCTTTACAGTTTTTACACACATGTACATCTTAATCTTTTCATTTAATCTTGTTACGATGCTTATGGGTCTTAATGTTACCAGTGTTTAATGTAAATCACGCCCATTTTTAATACATAAAAACCTTGTTGTATTAAGCGGACTTCATTATACCAATAAAGGGTTTTACGATCCGGTGTCGTCTATACACAGCAATCGACTCAGTTCAACTCAGCCGTCTCAGAGCAATCTAATTCAACCCATTCAACACAACCCGAGTCAATTCAACTCAGCGCAACTCAAACTCAATTCAACGCAGCACGAGAGGAAGACAACCCTGGTCCGAACAAGAGTGACGAAATTGGCGATTATCGTGCCTCTCAACAATACGATCCAGTTGACATCTCAAGAACTTCACGACAGGAGCCGAATACGCTAGCTGGACTAGTCATGTAGAATGGCTGGCTATAGCTAGCATATATATATATATATATTTAACTTCCTGTAGTAACAAAATCAATATATTAAAGTCAGGAATAACCACGGGAAATATGAAAATAGAAGCAACAAAAAAAAAAAACCGGAAGCTATTTCGAACTTAACAAAGAAATCAAATCATTTAATTTTCTTGAGGGCTGCAATCCGTTCTAATATTGGTGGATGTGAGTGGTTGAACATCGAATAGATCGGATCATCTATCGGCAATAACAAGTTATCCTTGCCAAGTTTGATTAGGGCTTTACGCAATTCATATCCATAACCAAGTTTTTCTGAGAAACGATCCGCTGCGAATTCCAAACGCCTCGATATTATCTATAAATGCTAACTAAATATTGGTGATCTAGTTCCATTTTAAAAGAATAATTATATAACCCAAGTGATTGTTATATTTCTCTTTAAAAAAAAATAAATAAATAAATAAATGAAGACAAATAAATACACATCTAAATTGCTTTTTGAGAAATAAAAGGATCAGTTAGTTGATTAAATAAAATTATAAAAACAATTTTCAAAGATAAACCGTCGAAATGGATGAGAATAATTCATTATATGGGGCGGCGATATATTGGAAAATGATCATGAATCCAATAATTATTGGTTTTGAATCGTAGAAGCCAAATGCATGGAAAAGTGAAGTAGAACGATAGCACTTTGCAAATATAATAAGCAGCAGCAACAAATTTATCTAAACATCAAGCTCTCATAATTCTTTTTTGTGAAAATATATAAATCAATCCGTTTAACATTCAAACAATCATTTTTTTTAGCTGCACGAAGAAAAATCTTTTTATTTCGAAATAGCTTTTTTCCTACTAGATAGATTCCTAATTCCTAAAAGGCTTCATATCCGATAAAAAATTACTTCAATAGCAATAAGATAGATAAATGTATGCCATAGAGCCCAGTGTCCAAGTTCGTGACCAAGTACAGCTAAAACTTCATCGTCTTGCATACCTAATTTATGCTTGCTTATTTCTTCGTCGCCTTTGCCACAACTTTCTTCCTCAATTTCCTATAAAAGTATATCTGTAACTACGAAAACTTTTAAAAATTATTTAAACTCTTAAAAATTATTTAAAGAATCCCCAGATTAAAAAGTGTCAAAGAACATTTTATTTTTTAAAACAATAGTTTATATACTTATTTAATTTTTCTGAACGGCACTAAATTGAACCAATAACACTTAGATTTTCGATAAATATGGCCACTAACTTTAGAAAAGCAAGCATTCTCTTTTAGTTTTGTTCTCATTTCTTCATCAAACAATGTATCGTAAAGCACAATACGCTTATTGTTCCATAAGCCATACATATAGGCGTTGCTATGTGCGGACCGTTTTGAACCTTAAATATAAGAATTTTGAACCGGATCGTAATTGCACATGATTTTAAAACTGTTCGGTCAATTTTTATTATTTGAGAATTTGGTCAGTATAAAAAATTTAACAGAAAGAAAATGAAGATTTGAATCTCTTCTATAAGTTTACCATAGACAACGAGTAGTTTCTTCAGTGGGAAGTTGACACTTTCAGCAAGTTTCTCGATTTTTTGTTTCAATTCACTTTCAGGAAGTGGAACATATTTGTCGAACATTGGAGCTATGAATTCAGGATAAACTGTCATTAACAGCTAAAACTTACAAATATTCCGTTCCTTTCAAATGAAATAATCACGACACAATTTTTAATTCCTTGTTGAAAAAAAAAAAAAAAAAGAAAAAAGAGAAGGAAAAAAAAACTTGCAAAAATGATAAATGAAACGAAGATCCAAACATAAAAAAAGAAATATGATCCTCCACGTTCCACAATGTATACAATTGCAGTCACTATTGGTGCCATAATAAATAATGACACTATCATTTTCTTCGTTTTATCTTTTAGGAAAAAACCCAATGTCTGCAAATTTCTTAATAAAATTCAAACCGTTAGGTTTGGAAATATGTTAAATATACAATTACATACACAATAAATAAAAGGAACTTTTTGTTTAGCAATTCCAAGACACAATTCAAAATTCATGTTTACTATTTATGTAAATAATTATTTGTTATTTTTCTTTAAAATACGGATATATCCATTGAAGTCTAATAACGTTACTATTTATCGAAAAAAAAAAAAACGACCTTAGTTTTCTTTAGCAGAAACTTGACGCTGTATAATGAAAGTCTTAATTAGAAAAGGAAGAAAGAGCATGGAATATATAAAAATAACCTGCTTATTAAACCCGTGTTTCTCTTCGATCATAAATGTGTCATAAAGCTGCCATGGCATACTGGTTAAGTATTCGATAACTGATATTAATAATATGAAGGTTACTGTCTGAGCAATCTGGAAAATCAATTTTTTTCTTTATATCTTTTTGTTAGAAATTCATGCAATGGTAATAAAATTCAACTTTAGGTATTATATCTAATTTGAGTCATCGAATAGACATATTTCATCACTTTCTTTTTTCTTTTTTTCATTTCACAAAAAGAAAAATGAAAAATCATTGCTAACATATGTCAAAAAACTTACTTCGCTCGTATACCCAAATTTGAGATTGATGACTCCACTTTTGTTCCATAAAATATGAGGTAAACAAAATATCAAAATAGCCTGCAATTCTCAAAATTTAAACACAATAAAAAGTAACTTAAATAACTAAGTCGAGTACCATATTCACATCTACTACAAATCTTAAGTCAAAATCTTAAGTTCCAAGTCAAAAAGACTAGAAAAAGCAAATGCAACCTACCATTAACTCTAACTGCGAGTATATAGAATATACAAAAGAAAAGCGATGCTTATCAAGTCTGTATATTCGAGCTTTTCGATATTCTTCTTCGCTCATTATTTCGTCCACTTCATCTGGCCGTTTCACTGTATCACGATGAACACGATACTGTAAGCTTATATTTTTATGCAAGTTAATCGTGCAATATTCTTACTCCCACTTGAATGTATCCATATTACAGCAATTTACTGCGTTCGGATTCTTGCGTTAGGATAATTATGTAATTTCAACTATACTGAGAAACAGAGACTGAAAGAACTTATTTCACTGCAGATTTACCAAGCAGTGCAGTGAAAACTTTGCACTGTCATGAATGATGTTCTTCGAGATACTTTCTTAACTTTTCTCAGCAACATTCAACTAGTTGACAAATTCAAAGAAAATCTGAAAAAGTGGGATGCTCATTGGACACAAAAATAGTACCTATTAGTTACTTTGTTACCCACTACATGTTTGACTAATGATTTTCGAGTCAATAATAATGCATTAAAAACCTCAGAGCTTACCTGTCGCACAGAAAGATATAAATCCCATAAGAATATTGACCACGTAATAAGTATAATCAACCAAAACATCTGGAAACTTTGCTATTGCATAGAATAGCTGAACATTTTTAAACGAATACTTTCGAAAAAGAATACGTCTAACTAATATTTTTCATCCAGAGTGTAATTTCACAAAGACTGCTAATTAAGATTGGGGAAATCAGTCCTAATCAAGCTAAACATACTAAATATTTTCTCTTGTGGATATCTAAATATTTCATATTTAAAATCTTCCCATCGGATATGAATATCCTTTATCAAATATAAAGGAATAAAGAAAATTAAGATGATCGATTCTACCCTCAGAAACCAACATAAAGTATATGACATTAATTACCATTAAAAATATTACACTTCTTCATGCAACACAGACGGACAAACAGCATGCTTCAAGAGAAATGCGTATCTATAATATTTACCGAATAACAGAATAGGAAAGTGAAGAACAATGAGCCATTCCAATTTTATTTATATCACAAATAAATAACCGATCAAGAAAAAGAGGAAGGTATGCATAACGAATAACTGCAAACATTTCGCAATTTTTTGTAGATCTTTTGAACATCTTAAATACTAATTTAATCCTGATTTCTGAACAAACCAGTTTTTTAGTAACAATGAAAGCACTGACGGTATTGGTCCTTGAAGTAATAAAATTAAGAACACAAGATTAAATTATATCGCAACTTCAGTTAACTGAGACCTGAATGTAACTCGTATTCCCTATTCTACTAAATCTTTTGCATAAATAGGATAAGGAATACACAGTTTTTATAGCGCAGAAAAATGACAAAAATACAATATAATATACAAATAAAAGTTGTATCCACAACGACATCAAATCAAACGATTGAAAGCAGCAGGATTTTCATCACGGGGTTATCCTAAACTAATCAATTCATTTTCCTCGATATATATATTTTCTATTTTAATATATATTCTTTGTCTCGTTATAATAACTATTTTACTTTTCTATTTTTCTGCAATAAATTAAATTAATGTACGTGTGCAAGTAATATATAATTCTGAAAAAATTAAACAAAAGAGGGATTCCATAGATAAAAAGAGAGATTTCCTAAAAAAGAAACAAAATTCTATTACACGCGATACATTAGAAAAAGAATCCTATCAAATGATATTCAGAAAGGAAACCCAATAAGTGATAATACACAGCAAGAGAAAAAAAAAAATTACTAAACAATGAAAGAACGAACTGTAGTAAATAGATAAGTCAATAAGGAACAAAGTTTGGAGGAGAGTGAAATTAATATGAATGACTGCCGGTGCTACAACTGAGTCAGTTATTTTAATTGTATGTTCATTATCCATCTGCCTGAGGAGGTGTAAACCATCCAGATTTTGCATGAGTCTGCACAAGTAATGAGAATGCATGTTGCGCTCGAGCTAAAGTGTATTGTCCTTTAGTTGCGAAATTGATGCGTGCCTGTAAATCAAGTAATTAGGATGATTTATGCAGTAGAAAAAAAGGTAAAATAGAAATTTTTCAAAAAGTTTCATATCATTCATCTTAATTTTAACAGTTCACCCGATCAATTATAAAAAATTCAATCCAGTGCTAAATTGCAAAGAATACAAAGAAAAAATTTTAGCAAATCTTACTAGTACTAGATCAACTATTCATAACTGTCTAACAATAAAATATAAGGGAACACACCTTTCCTTTTACTAAAGTAGCGGCAATTTGCAGAATCAAAGATTCAATACTATAAGCACTTGACCATCCTTGCCTTGTTAACAGTTCCATGCAGATGGCGCCACCTCCCAAAACAAATCCATTCGTAATTGTTGGAGAAACTAAGCGTACGAATGGCGGTTCGAAACTGGAACATTATGTAAGCTAATTTAACATTTTCATAAATTACAATAAGGATTATAAATCTTTAGCAAAAATCACCTTCATTTAGTTTGTATAAGCAATGTAACTAGATGATACAGCATTTAATGAGCATAGAATAACCGATTACAAGATCTAATCAAAACTTATCACGTAGATACGTTATAAAACTATTTTCACATTATAAAAAACAAACGGAAATGTATCCTTGAACAAGAAATGAAACAAAAGGTGATCCTGCGATTCTTTCCTTATCATCATTTTCATATCGTGAGCCAGACTACTGTCAGGATCCACCCTTTAATGATGAACGTATTGTATAGCAACAATAATTAAAACTAACAAAGAAATTATTAATTGTGAGCAAAAATACTTAGTTTTAGTCAAAATTACTTAACGGAACTCACTTTTTTAACTTCACGTGCCATTCATAAAGGCTATCCATTAACAGCTCTACCGAATATACACCTAAAATAAAATTTTATAATTAGTGGAAATATTTGAAAATATATCTAAAAAAAAAACATGCTCAGAAATTCACCATTTTTGTAATGATCCGAACGATATATATCTTTCAGTTCTTTCATTAGTCTATCGGTAGCTGTTACAGAACCGGCCGCAGTACCCGTCAAATGTTGTTCACGCTGTACATGGTTAAGTCTTGCAAATACTGCTTTTTGTTCTGCTGATAAATCCTAGAATGATAAAAAAAATAAATTATCGAAAATTGGTATAATGGAATAATAGTGATCCAAACAAATTCTAATATATATATATATATATATAAAGAAGAAAACACAGGAGAAATACTTCTTCATCTCCGGCGTCTTTACGTGATGTTGTTTCTTCCTCCATTACAATATAATCATCATCACTCTCCATTCCCTCATCCCTTTCATCTCCAACCTATAAATAATTCACGAATTTATCTGCAAAATCAAATTCGTTATTTAGATCTGCTCTCGGAATGACGAACATATTTCTTTACTTTTTTTGCACAGTAATTATATCTTTCTGAGAGGGAGAATTATGCCAAAAATCCTAAATAGAGCAATCATTTGAAAACTAAACTTTTATTAATTATCAAATCAATTCACTAAACTGTTGTTTGGTATCACGTAATTCTTCTACATATATTAAAATATATCCTCAAACATATACAAAAATGTACATAAAATCTTATTTTCAGGACTTAAAGATTGTTAAAGGAAATTAAAAAACTTACGGGGCCAATAGAGATCAATTCAGTGGGTATAGTAACATTGTAGTAAGAACACAAGCGTGAGACAAGTTCATGTGTTTGTGGTAAAATGTAGCACGGCGCTTCTGCTTCAGTTAATGACTGCAAAATAGCAGTAACTGTTGAGTCATCACACTCACTAAACCAGATAGGTGCAACATGCGGATAATTTTCCTGCAATAAAATTCTCAAATAATATTGCAATAATATTCTCAAATCTCGTGATCTTATCAAAATTTCATAAAAAATCACAAAATTTGCAATTACATGATACCGTCTGGAAATCTTTTCATTTCACACTTTCCAGCGTATATGCGCAATTTTCATATAATTCTCTTTATGCAATTTTTTATTACAAAAATGTAGAGCTTACTAGAACATTAGCAGTGACTACAATTGGTTTGTTTTGAGGATTGATAAACTGGACAGTAATCTCATCAACGGATGCTGAGAGTACCTGAAATGAAAAAATCATAAAAAATTTTCAGGAAAATGACACTTTTTATATCCATTTCAACGCTAATTTCACAAACCTGAAAACGTTCGTGTTCCTTTGGAAACAGAGACTCCAGTGTTGCAACATCCTGTCTCAATTTTTGAAGGCATGCCATTATATAGTACGAACAAACCACTAACTAAACGATGCCAAACTCAGATTATTTGATTCTCTGTTGAATTATTTATTCTGCTAACATGAAATACAACAAAGTAACGGAATATAATTGACATAAAATCAAACTATAAATCAATTATTAATGCAAATGAAACCGTGCAATAACCAAATGCTATATCTAGCGAAATACTTTCACAGTAAGTAGAAATTAAAGAATAACTATCAAGCAATTCACATGGCTAACAGAGCTACAGCAAGTGGAACCATTCAAGTAATAGCATTTCTAGTCTCTCTCCAGTCATTTTTCCTAGTGTTGTTACTGCTACTTCGACTTTATCCTAATACAAGTATTCATCATTTTCATTTACGGAGTAGAGTTAACCGAGTTTCAGGTCTGATAATATGTTTAGAAGGGAATCAGATCTCTAGCTAATTCATATTCGTTTTATCAGGTATGATGCCAAGAGAAAGATGTATTCGAGAAAAACCCTTCCCTACTTCGCCATAACTATTTACCTATATTTCTCTTCATCCAAACTTTTGGAATTACAATTTTTAATTAAGAATGGGTCCATATGATAAAGTGAAATTTTACTAGACGTTATTTATGTCCGTGTTAACGTATCTGTATGAATTTCCAAACGAATTGATTTGTGTCGAGATCCTTTTGATAAAATTTCAAAACCCTGTAACTTTAGCCAAGTCAACAACAGTCTACCTAAGGTAAAAGAACGATATCTCAACTACAAAAAACAACTTCCTTCTTCCCCCGTCTCCCTCATTCACTAACACAATCCCCCATTATCTCGCCTTTTCCATCATGCAGTCTCTCCTTCAAACCAATCGGAATTCAGATTTGCTAATTTCACGGCCCATTTGAACATTCGCGGGCTGCAATGAAAACATTTTTCAATGACTTGTTTTACAGAAGTGAAGATTGAGGTGGATTGGAATATTGTCAAGCTCCTGATCTCTCCTGATCTAAGTGACGAGTATATGTAGATGTGGGCAAAAATATTCATACACATACACATACATAGGTCGGCACAATATAGCAAAGCAACGTACTTTATTTAAATATTTATTCAGGAAAAGTTCGATAAAATAGGCAATTTAAGAGGGAGAGTGAATCCGATAAATATGCATGCAATAAGCCATGTAACTCATCTAATAATGCCTTACAAGATGAGAAATTTGGAGTTTTAGTGAGTAATACAGCAATGTTAAGGGCAGAAATTTGGAATGAAACGCAATTTTATTTCTACTTTTGCATTTAATTACTCCAGCTCCAGTTAAAATTCATGATGACTGATAATTTCTGAATAGTAATTGCATCACTAGAAAAAGACGAAGGACGACTTATAATAGATGACCTTGGTTAATTAAATTTACCAATGAGATATTTTAAGAATACTTAACATTTTCTTAAATCTTTTAATCTCAGTAACTGTATAAATAAGGTAGAACCTTTTAATCTTGAGCATTTGAAGGACTGTAAAAAACATTAAATGAGTCTGCTCAAAAAATGAAACAATGCTCAGAGCAGTGTTTCATTCTCTATTCACAATTATATCAACAAAAAAACTAAAACCAAATAAAAAAGTTAACGAATCAAGTCTTCTTCTAAAACAAATGTCTTTTTATTTCTGCACGAATGCATGATGCATTAAAGGGTTTATCCCAATCGCACATTTATCGGATGACATGGAAACCATTCTTCAGTGCATTTTCTGATTTCAGAGTGCAGAAATGAGTAATCCGCTCTGATACATTTCCGTAATCGAGAATATTATCTGCCCTTATCAACAAAATACGACATAAGGAGATACATAAATATTACTCGATTACTGCTTATCGCTCATTTCAAGCATTGACAACGATGTTTTGCTGTCTCGCTTCAAGGATACATCTAATAAGATCCATTTTCATCGATGGGAATAATACCGCTCCGTAAACAACATTACCGTCCTTTTCTAAAACATTTAAATGCTAACTATTCGACTCACTTTTTTATTAATCTTTATTTGAATACAAATTTTAACAATAATAATTCAGAGATAACTTTAAATTCATTAATGCAATGTTTTTTACATAAAGAAAATGTACATCACGTATTTTATATATGAAATTCTACCGCTTTGTCTTTGCGCTTAAGCGGTGATGCTACTTTGTGACGTCGTCGATTAAACTGGTGTAAATGATGTTATCAGATTTATGACTCCTTCTTTACCTTCTCCCTAAACAAGCAAAGATTAGCATGGCAAGTCGGTCATTTCTTGAATTTTATTATTCAAAACATTTTTTTTTTTTTTTTTTTTTTAAATTAAAGGGATATTTTCTGACCAGGAAAATGTTACAGTAGGAGTTACTAATAGCAATATTCAATGCCAATATCTCACAAAAGATAATAAATTTACTGCTGAATGTAAATTCTCAGATTATTCCAATAATTAGCACAAAGACTGCTTATATGCATTCTATCTACATTAAAACTTTTCGAGATTAGATACAGCTTCGTACTAAATATCGTTGTAAAAAAAAATATTTCGTATTAAATATTGTTTTCTTGGAGAGAATAAATTGGACTATCACCTGTTGTCCAGAAAGTTGATACCAATCATCGATTGTCTCACCACCGAAAATACCATTTGGCAGTATTATATGTGCCCACGCAATGCATTCATCAGCAGTGAATGCTTTCTTCAAAATAAGTTGAAGTTTTAAAAAATAAAATATGGAAAAAATAAAAAAGAACATTAGTAGTAACCGAAGAAACTTCCGAAATAAAAAGAGTAGAATAAGAAATTCTCACTTCATCATAAATTTGAAGATAAAAGGATTCGACGCCATATGGTAAGTATGCATTAATGATACGATTCCATTTCGGTGTTTTACCACCATTAAAATTCCTTGGTGTTTCAAAAACGGAATTCCCCACTCGTACACAACAGTAAGGATCCATTCGTACCAAACCATAATTTTTTACCAACTTCGCTTCCACTACTGTTATTGAAATACGACCACGTGTATTCGGCGGAACAAAACTGTAGAATGTATGCTGAAAATAAGTGAAATATAAATGAAGCTTAGCCATATCTGAATAGAAAAGTCATTTTGCCCCTTCCAGTAATTCCTTGTTAAAAAAAAAAAAAAAAAAAAAAAAAAAAAAAAAAAAAAAAAAAAAAAAAAGAAGATAAATTTGGTACCTGAGCTTGTAAAAGAGCCTGTTGGACAACCAAATTGGGATCCGCAATATAGAAAGGAACCACAGATTGCTGCCGTTGTCTTTGAACTGAGGTTGGCGATGGGATAGCTATACGTAAAAAATCCACTGGCAATTGACCCAAAAAAACCTATAAGTCAATTTATTTTTACCATTCTCGAAGTTATTCTTATGCTATCTACAACAGTTATAAAACTGCATTCCCAAGGAAAGAAATACATAATAATGCTATTAATAAAAAAGGCAACTAATATTATGCGAAACAAAATTTGTTGGAACACAAAACAATCATTTGGGAAGTAAAATTAAAATTGGGGAACTTTAAAAGAAGAACTGACAAAAGAAGGCAAAAAAAATTGATTTATACAGAACAATTGTAATTTGGTCGTTACCAGGAAATATTAAGCTAAAAAAAATTTGTAAAGCTAGCAATTATATTGTAAATCAATGTAATTTATAATTTCTCATGATAAAGAAAAACATGGAAAGAATCTTAATTTCAAGAAAATAAGCAGGATTATGGGAATTTTTGCGGAAAGAAAGAAAAAATTCTAAACCTTATCCAATTTTTTAATATTTCATTATATAGAATATAACCTATGATAAGCAGTAATTTCTCATTGTAATAACCTTCTTTCGCCGTTCAGCTGCAACAGTCTGTGCAAGCTTTGCAGAAGAGGAGTGGGGTGCTGTAGATGCAGAAGCCATTGCTTGAACTGCTGTAAACATACTGTTTTTAGTTTACAGTTGAATTCATAACTCCGATTCAATACCTAATTTTTTAATTTATCCTTTAAGAGAGAAAGATGAAACCTTCCAGATAACAAATTATAACTTGGAAAACGAAACAAAACAGCAAATTAAAAGAACTGTTAAACCCAAATCTCTAACTTTATACATTCGAAAAAGATTGCAAAAAAAATGAATGCTTGTACATTTTTTAAAATTTAAAATAATAAAATAGGGCATTATTTAAGAAATGAGATTTAGTTTTGAAAAATATTTAGTTGGATCACAGTGAACATTGTTTTTACGAACATCGAATCATAAGAGCATAATCATTTATTAACAATCAGGAAGTAAAAAAATATGAAAATTGAACTGAACAGATTTTCAAGAACTTTTTCGTAATTTATGTATCAGCAATTGTGCAATCAAGTGTAGAATGTACAAAATAAGAATTTATTTTAATATAAAACATCATCAATCATTCTAAAACCTTATTTCGCAATATTTACCCGGAAAACTTCTACTAAAAACTACTGAAACGTAAATCAGTATGATTCCAACTATTCAATTTTGTCCATATTCATTTACTGATATAAATTAAACGACAACAAAACACAAACAACACGATTTGCACTTGTGTCAAATAAGTATATCGAACTGTCTTCATACTATACTTATTTCAATTTATAAAAAAAAGATTGAATATTATCCTTAAACAGAATGCAACTGGATTATGCAAAATGCACTAGTCTAAAGACAAACAAAAGAAAAAAAAAGACTGAACACAAGTGAAATCCAAGCACAGAAGTCCATGAGAGATTCTTTGAGATCAATATTACGAACACCTATCCACAATCGAAAGATGCAATGAAGATAACTGTTTCGCACATTTCGCAATTGCTGCACATCTGGAAGATTTCTGATGTCATAATGAATTTAATCAAAGTCCAAAAAAATTCAACTCCAGACACAACAAACAATCATGTCTCAGCACTAAAATGGCAGCTGACTGAGCTATCATTAGGCACATATCTTTTTTAACTTTAGATAGTGAAAAACATATGAAATCCCAATAAACGTCTTGATGTATACATTTTTGCTTGTTTCATCGACCATTTTAAATGAGCACAAATTTTCCTATATTGTCTTTTTTTTTTTTCTTATTTTAAACTATCCCAATAGAGCACTTAAACTTAAGACTAATTTTCAAAAAGTTTTGGACCGTGCAATAGGATTCGGAAAAGTGTTTGAATAAAATTCAGTACATAATGAATCAGTTATTTATTGTTAAATATAAGAAGACACTGAGAATACCGTGTTGCTTTATTGGTTGATTCGGATATCAGAATACCATTAATTTCATCAATTTTCGCATTCAGTGCACCATCGAGAATCAAATCAGCAAGAAGCACCAATACCTCTTCCACCTTAACGCGAAGTTCTTCCGCAAGAAATGATAAGTAAATCCGAGAATATGGCACACAAAGGCTTATTAATACCTGCAATACATAAATGAATCGAAAAGACTGAATCATTGAAACAAACAGCATATGACAAACATAAAAAATACTGGTAGAACCTGTGAACGAATGTTGGTAAGCAATTCTTCAATATGCTCACGAATAAATGGATCAGCCATAATCGCATCACGATTTTTTTCAAGAATACTTTCAAATTCCACCAAATTATTGTCTTGGTAGGCTCCTACAAGTTGATTCATTGCAACTATTTCAGGATCATTGCGGAACGGCTTTGCTTCTTGGCTATCAAATGGATTTATTCCAGACCTGAAAAACAAAGCAATCATCCAAAAAAATGTAGGATTATAAACGAAGATTTTTTTGGCACAATGAACATCCTTTGTAAATAATAATGATATATGCATGTTTGGAATAGAATAAATAAAATTTTAATCACAGAGATTTACTTAATGAGCATATTCGCAAGCACCAAATATTTCAAACAAGCAATTCTTCGTTCCGATCCACTTTCATCATAATTTTTAAAAGCTTCGAAAAAATCAGTATGAGCTTTTTCAAACTGTTTTTCTCGTAAATGCATTTTTCCTCCACATTCTAGAAAAAAGGTAAATTTAACTTTTTTAAAAGATTTAAAAATTTTACAGAATGTCTTGAATAATTCATATGGACACATGTAAATGTAAAATATGACGACAAAACAAAAAACACACCACGAATAACGCCCATAATAAGTGGATGTGGTATTGCGCTTTTAACATGCAAACTTTGCTCATAAAGTGCCTTTAGCGCTTTGTTATTCTTTTGTTCTGTGTACATCTGAATTTCAAGAGCATAAATTTCAAGCAACTGAGTACCCTTCTTCTGATCTTCTTCGCCAAGTTCGTTCTGAAATAAAGATCGCTTTGGATCATGATTGCTTCCAGTTATGGAATATTTCGAGAAATGACTCAGCTGCTTTTGGACTGCATTCAAAAGCAATTTTGCAAACCATAATAACACTAAATCAAGTAAAACCCCTGCAATTATCTTCCAATAGCTTTTTCATTTTCAATAAAATCAAAACAATAAGAAATTTCGCACAGCATATTACATGCAGAATTTCGAACAACATATTACGTTTTATGCAGAAATTAATAAAATTTCATATCTTTCATTGCAGCTTTTTTGAGAATATAACCGCGTCATATATTGCGACAAGAATTCTCTCACCTTACATGAGTTCCGCAATTGCTTTATGATTTTTTCCAGCTTTTCAAATTCTTTTTGATCAAAATACAGCTTTCCAAGTTTTGTATTCGTCTTGAACCATAACCGCTCGTTCTTGGCATCCTGAGCAGATAATACATAGAGACAAAATAAAATTAAAGTTGCAAACAAATATATAAATTTGAAGTGTTCTCACTACTATTCATCCACTGAAAAAAATCAATATTAATTCATACAAAACAATAGCAACAGTGAAAACAGTAACCCATTACTTTAACTGAATTCCAAAAAACAAAATATTAGACCTTTAAAGCATCCAAAGTTGTTTCATAAAATATTTGCAACAAATCCATCTGTTTCGATGTTGAAATATAGTCCAAAATCGAATTTATTGATTTTTCTGAATAGTTCTTCGTAACGGCTGATTTGATATAAGTGAGCAACTGCCGATAATAGTTTAGCATTTCGTCATAACGATTCTAAAATAGATAATCGATAGCGAACTTTCTCAAGCTTCAAATTAAGGTTCAGTAGAAAATCTCAGAAACAATGTTGATTTGTGAGATATCATATGGAAAGAAATGTCACTCATATTCGAAGCAAAATACCGTAGCTATCAAAAAATGAATTGGGATAGACAAACTTACTGCAGCAAACGTTATCTTGACCATCTGTTTGAGGGCTTTGAATCCCCATTCTCCCTTCGCGCTTTCTAATTCCAATACATGTCTGAAAGTCTTCAAAGCGCTATCAAATTCTTTTTCAGCTTTTAAAGCTTTTGCATTATAGTACTGATTCTCCAAGTCTACATCTGGTTCGCTTGCTGAATCGTCCGAATATTCCTGCAATGAACTATTATTCATTGGGTAGATTGAATCGTCTCATTTTTCAATTCATCTTCCTCTACTTTAAAACAAAAGACGATCGGTGAGGTAAAAGAAAAAAAGTTTACCAAGCCATAATCCTGGTCATCCATGAAGTCATCGTCCATCTTAGATTCCCGACCTTATATCACCTATCTCTGAAATAATAATAACGGATATATTACGGCGGTCTTCACAACATTTCTTCATATCGACTGTGCAACTAGTCGTGTCTCACTTGTTTATTGTTGTATTTCAAAAAAAGTATGGGAAAGGAGGATTCATCATTTTCCAATCTTAATGATCCATTTATTTGCTCAAATGATTGGATCATCTGTTCGATGACTTCGATTCATAAGAGGAATGGAATGAAATGTATGTGTTGACTTTATGCAGAATATATTATTGCCATTAACAGGGGAAACATTCACTAACAAATGCTGCACTTTATATCTTTCTGCTCTTTTCCCATTCTATGTTTCATTTAGGATGGAGGAAAGTAATGAAAGAACAAATTATAGGCTAAATATTGGTAAAAGCCTTTTCCCATATTCATGATGAAAGACTTCCACTTTTCTCAGTTTAAATCTTTCTCGAGAGTTTGGGATTCATAATTAGAAGATTTACATAGTAATGAATAGGTTAGTAAAAGGCAGAAAATAGATCTACTCAGATACACATGATATGAAAATATCGGGAACAATGTTCTGTGGAATAATTTATAACTTAAAAGATCATCTATTCATTATGGGAGAATTTCTAGTTTATTGGATTATTTCAATCAAGAAAGTTTTATTAATTTTTTCATGATATGCAGGAAAATTTCGGTGGAAATATGTTTGAAACATTGGTGACAATATTTGAAGTGATCGTTTTTTGTCGTGTAAATTGTATCGAAAGTCGTCATACTATAGCATATGTCCTGATACCACTGTCGTCTGAAACTACGACGCGCCTGGTTTGTTCATTTATTTTTTACTAATTATTCGAGTATGATCCATTAGTATGTTCCTAACCGTCAAATATTGAAAACCGAATCTCTACTACTAATTACTGAAATACCATACCTTTAGAGCCTAATTTTTTTATGATTCGTTTCAAAAATCAGAACATTTAGTAAGGTGATACGGAATATATCCGATCTTTTAAATGACAAATTCTCCGGATTATACGTTAAATAGTGGTGAATCATTTTTGGAAATAGTATGCACTGATAATTTAAAATGCAAAAATAATTTAGCAAGAAAAATACTCTACAAAGCGCATTACAGAATTCGATGTAATGGATCAGTGTATTGGGGATTTTAAGAAAATTTCAAACTTCGATTGCAGGGTTTAGAATCAAATGGGACCGAAATATTTATCCCTTGTTCTAATTGTTTTTTCAAATTTGATCGATCAAACAATCGACTAATACAATATTACAATCGACCATCATTTGGTGAAACACCACAATTTTGCGGATGTTTTGAATATTTAAGCAAAGGTTTCATGAACACTAAGACACCGACTCTAATAGCAATATCTCATAATATTATCCAAATCGACGTCAACGTATATTACGGGGTTATTTATTTTTTTTTTTTAAACATTAATTTGAACAAATTTGATTGGTCAGATGATGCTATTATTGTACATTTTCTTGTCGACAATTCAGCTTCGATTCTCGACTTTGACCATTTCATCTTAAGAAAAGACATAGTTCTACTTTCGGCTTTGATCATTCAGAAAAGACATTGTGATAGCATATCTTGCCTCAACTCAATTCTTTAAAATATGATGAAAATATAATTTTGAGGTGATGAAAACGGACCAATGTCGTTTGGATTCGATTAGATCGGCGCGTACAGTTGATGGACTGCAGCTAGCTTTGCAGATGAAGTGTTCGTGAAGAAAAGATATATTTGATAATTTTTTGTAGCCCATATGTCGTGACTACTTCAAAATTTCGTGCCAGAGATATTATGATAAGTTAAAAAGGACATTAATAGTTAAGAAAATGGATGTTAACTTCAAATACTTTATTCTATAGATTCTAAATCTCTTACTTCTGCAATAACTCATGATATCAGATCACAGAAATGCATTAAATGTCATCATTAGTATCTCTTGGATCCTACAACTCATACATTTATGTGCATTTATAGATAGCTTCACAGCCTTATATTCTTTATATCTCATATTCAAAACCTTATCTGAATATTTTATATTTACTACTACTTCCATAAAAAAATATCTTCGCAAAATTAGTGCAGATATTCTTTTATGCAAAATACTGTCAAAAGTTATGTAAGCAGTAAACTGAAAACAATGTTTTTATCAAATTCAAGTAATTATTAACGAAATATAATGGTTAAAGTGACAACCGGATAGAATATGAGAAAAATGCACAGAGCAATATTTCCTAATTGAAATGATTCCAGCTAAATTTTCTAGAACAATTCAAAATCCATGGCCTATAGAAAATTATAGAAATTGCGCTATTTTTTTTTTCCAATAAACTAGATTTTTCCGGAGCCCTAGAAATCTGATGAAATTTTATATTAAGTCCAGATCATCAATCAGCAGAAGACGATGGTCTAATGCAATTACTTGCGGCTGTTCTGCGGGAAATCGAACTTTTTTGCTCAAGTTGCTTTTTCGAGATGACATATGTAAAATGGGTTTAAGTGAAGTAGTTATAGCACTCCGTGTATTGTCTAACTTCTGCAATGCGGTATTTTTTCCAATTTCCATATTGCAATTTTTCAATTTTTCAGAAATATTCTCTAAGTTTTCTTCTTTTTCCATCAATTGTTGTCTCTCTGGTCTTTTTTCAGCTGTTACCTTCAGTTGCCCAGAATTCGTAATTGAAGGTATCTTCGTTGGAAAAACTTCTGAGTGTTCTGATGCAGTCTTTTTAAGAATATTTTTGGTTTCATCAGCAGAAATGAAATTCAGGTTTTTAATTTCGTCCGGTATATGAACGACACTTTCTTGCATTTTGTTTAGTGAAATCGGAATCACTGATCGGACATACTGCGAAGCGCAAGCATGTCGCAAGATATTAACATCGTTGAATATATCAATAGAAGGCTGAGAATATTGCTGAAGATATTCCAGTGATGAATTCGTATGATTGCCTTTTTTCAGTCTGGATTCAGGTGAAAAATTTTCGAGAATCAGAGGTGGACCAAAATTCTTCATTAAATTTTTGTCATGTTCATCGTAATCAATGTTTAGATGTTTCTTTGAAATGTCCAATGATGACAGGGGAGACAGAAGTTGTTCGCTCATTTCAGTCTCCATTTCACTAAAAAAAAAAAGCAAACAATAAATAGTTATATATAGTTGAAAAGATATGAAAAATAATGGAAATGTGAATTGTTTTCAAGCGGAAAATTCAAACTTACACTTCTCTTTCATTATTGAAATTTCTAAAAATACTTTGAAAATTAGAAATATTAAAATGCCACATCTCGAAGTATAATTGAAAAAAAAAAAGGTGTTCCTACAAAAGAATAGCGAGAGAGAAATCACAATTGCGCCAACAGATTTCCGAAGGCGTCTTGTGTTTCATATAAATGATATAATTGCTCCGGAACTTCCCTGTGAAACGACCGCACTTGACATAAATCCGGAGTTTTTTTGCACTGATTCGAGGGATATGAAGCGAGGTCAGCTAAATGTTCCGAAAACTCATGACGAATGATCTTTTGCCGATGTACTGCAGAACCGTCGCTGGTGGATTCGCCAATTATTTTTGGATCATTTCTCACCACAGAAATTTCTCCCAAAAAAGATTTTTTCTCAATTTGATTATAATCGTACTTCGCAACTTCATTACTGGAATCACTGTAATGTTCGCAATTCGCTGCTGTTTTTTTAAAGGATTGCTTCATTGGGATAAAATTTGAATTTATTTGAATTGAAGCACATTGCTCATCTTCCCGAGAATGTACCACAATTTTGAAAACTGAAGCGAATTTCATATTAAAATACAAAATTTGCTCATTGTAAGAATTATGTTAAAAAAGAAAAAATGATTTACATACATACAAGTTAGCTTTATCTATGCATTGTGGATTCTCAGGAAGAAGTAAGTACTGTTGAAATTCACAGAAGTACAGCTTTAATTACCTTATATTTTGATTTGATACTTTTTTTTTCACTGCCTTTTTTGTATTGGGAGCTGACCAATGGCTAGTATCAACATTTTGCGCATTTGTTGAAAATCTCTTCGAATTTGAAACATCGTTATTGGAAATTTTAGAAACCATACTACCCAAATTTGATTTGTAACTGCCGTCTGAAACTGATCCCATACAGAACGACCTTGGCTCAGCCATCACTGGATTCTAAAACAAGATAGAATAAGCTGCATAACATTTAAATGATCATTTATTGAAATTGAATTCATTAGCACTTTCGTGTCCATTACGTCTTTTATCATGAAATTCCATAGCTTCTAAAAGATCTCTACATTTGCTTTAAAAAAAGACTAAAAGTTCTGAAAACTTTTTCACTCACTTTATGACACAATTTGTATAGTTTAATAAAATCACTAAAACTGCACAATAGCAAGTTTATTTCTCCGCTATATTTGAAAAACTCTTTCTTCCATTTGAAACAAAAAATATATATTTTTGTTAGTTAGAAAACAACTACTATTGCATTGTACCACCAATTTACTTAATGATTGGTAACTAAATTCAGAGAAAGCAAATGCAAAAAACGAACCGTTTCGAAGACATCTAAGCAATTCCTTCCAGACTTATTAAAATTATCAGATGAAGTGCCATCTTCAACAATTAATGGATAATACTGATTTGGTATCCGACTTTGACATGATTTGGCATTACTTCGATTATCGTCACTATCCTCTACAGTTGGCCAGTGAACTGTGGCAGGTATTGATGGTGCTATATCAAGTGGCCGAGAGGATAGAGAATTTGCAGTATCATTCCGGATACATGGCCAGAACTTGTCAGGCTCTTGCTGAATACCACAATGAACAATGATACCGTTATGAGGGCCATAACTGGTAATTCTTGTCTTCATATCAATAAACATTTGGCCTTTAACTGACATTCCTGGAATATTTTATTATTCATGCTGAAATATTAATAATGAAAAAAAAAAAAAGCCAAAACATGTTTCAGAAAATTGGATTTCAATTTTCAATCCAATTTACCGTTAATTACTGCACACGTGAGCAATTACAACTTTGATAGCCAATTGTTACGCTTTGATCAATTTTACTCGGTTCATTGCATGCGACTAATTAGCAGGGAATCTTTATTGTCTGAAATTGATTGAATGATACCGACAAATAATGCTTCTTAAAATTAATTTACCGTTAATTACTCTTCTTTGTGATTAATTACAGAGAAAAAAAAAGAAAAAATCCAAAAATCTCGGAGATATAAGAAACTTCTGAAATGACCTAAGATCACTTTTCGAAGTTTTTTCTAATAAAGAAACCGATCAATAGCTAATTGTTTCCATTTTTGCATGAAAATGAGATTATTGAAAATTTGACGGCCAACATTAGCATAAACTAAGCCAGATAGACGTACATTCAATACAAAGGAATTGTAAAACATGAAATGTGAAAAGTAAGGACGATGATGATGGCAGAAGAGAAGTGAAAAAACATTTGTCATCAAAGGATGAAGCATTGTCGTCATCATCTGATCAGAGACGATAAGCACACGTTGTGGATGATGCTTCTACCTGTTTGTCTACACCTGTGCCATACCTGCCTTCCAAACACCTTGAACAAACATCACCAGAACTAGTCGTTATCGCTGTCACCAACATTGCTTCACTAGTAGTCAGTCATCTGTCTATTTTTATTCAATCCCATCGTTTTTCTGCATCAGATCGAAGTAATACTGCCACGAAGTAAGGCGTGAAACACGTGGAACACGTCTTTGACGTGTAATTTTATAATCAGTGAAAAAGACAGAATGATGGTATGTATGCATTTCTGATAAATTTAGAACGACTTTTTTCACACAGAAACAGTGTAAGAGCGATACAAACAGAATGGAAAATAGAATTTCCAAGAGCAAAAATAAGAAAGATGAGAAGTGTGATATAGGAGGAAGAGGAGAAGAAAAAAAACGATCAATTGAAGTGTCATCAAAATAAACTTTCAACTTTCATTGGACTGATATCAAGATAAACTATCACTGACTGATATTAAAGTAAACTTTCATTCACATAAGCTGCAAGAAGTAGTAATCTAAAACAACAACATTTGGTGCAAAATAAAATGCGTAGAAGGATGGAAATAGAGATGGTATATGGGTTGATGATAAGATATCTGAAAATTGGATAATTAATTGAACATAAATCATGCTTAGATCGTTTTCTTCGAATTAAAACAATGAATTGCTTAAAGTACCGCAATATTTCTGGATTTATTTTATCACGATTATGCTGAGCAACTGTATGATTTCCTTTAATGATTCCTTTGATGATGATTTCAAAATATTTTATATACTGACAGTAATACTATTCAGTTTTAGCTCAATTGTTGTTTCATTTTGCATATTTTATTTTAAAAAAAAGAGGAAAGAAAAGAAAAAAGGGAGAGAAATTTTCAAAAAAGACGGAAATTGTAAGGGGAAATTGGTGGAAAAATGAAAGGGAAAGGCAAGATGGGATAAAAGGAAAGGTTCGGGTACAGGGAAAGCAGGAAATATGATTTCTTATGCATTTTGTAAATTATTAATTTTTTTTTCGCATATTTGAATATTTTGAACAAACATGGACACAGATGTTCTTGAAGAGAGGAAAGAATTGTTCCTTAGTGCCATTAGAAATATGCGCATGGTACTAGTGACACCTGCATTGTTGTCCCTCTGTTTCCTATCATTTATTAATCTAACTGTCACATTTTTCACCTTAGAGGAACCTCAATGGTGGTAAGATTTCAATTTACAAGTTTGTAATTTCACATCATGAAATGCGAATTTTACGAACATAAAATATTCGTAATACATTCCATTCCTCTTTAAGTTAATGATTGCATTCACAAAATGGTTTAATTTTCAGGAAAGTTTACTGGATTCATTCCTCACTACTCGAGGTTTGTTTGTGATTTTTTTCAGTCAGTTACGAACTTTTCATTTCGAATTTATATCAAAATTTGGAAACAAATCGGAATTCATTTAAGTCATAATCCATTTACAAAAGCCTATTATACTTTTTTAAAATCATGATCTGAAATATATCTCTGTAAAAATTACAAGAAAACAATTGCTCAAAAAAAGATTATTATTATTGTTTTATTTATATATTATATACTCATATATAAAATTATTATCAAGATTTAATTAGCAGAGAATTAAAAATGAAATGATGAGACAGAGAATATTAATATAAGGCACGTAATTGTACCATCAAAAGGAAGCAAAATTCTGTTGAATTTTCACGATAATCATATCTTAATATGTTTGTAATTATTATTAATAAAGCATTCATCATTGAAAATGCAACGAATTTTAAGCAATCTTTTTCGTTTCGTTGCGCGATGAATTGATCGTCATGATCGTTCTGCTTTTCAATTGCGATTTGTACTAATCATTCCGATCCATCTTTCTACTTATTGATATAAAACAAAAAGAATAAAATGTAAATAAATTGCAGGTGAAAGGATTATTGGACAAGCCATTATACCGTATCCTACAGAAAGATCCGGCCTTGATTGATGTCCTGAAAGAGGCACTACAAGATACGCTACTTGAGTGTTCACGACAATCAATCATCCATCACTGGAGATGTAACGTTGATGGAGTACCACGGAAGACTCTCTTTTCTACTGCAAATTCATTCGGTATGTACTATTCCGGCATATACTGGACAATTCCGGTATATACATTTGTTTTCCAGTACAATTCGATTCAGAATATTACAAGAATGAATTTTGAAATCGTTTATTTCCTTTTTTTTTTTTTTTTTTTGCTTAGGCTGCAATTAAGTATTTTGAAATTTACTTCTCATATTAAACTGCTTCTTAATTAATTAAATGTAAATTTGAGCAAATGTTATATTAAATTTCAGCTAGCAAAGAATTCGCATATTTCTTAGCGCTTTCCAGTGCTGCTGCAGTACGCTCAATAGCTCGTGCTTGTGCAGGTGGACGCCTTCGATCATGTTCTTGTGATCCGGCAAGAATCGGTCCGGTACATGCAAATCAACGTGATACATGGGCAAGATGTAGTATTGATCGAGGATCCGATAATTTACGATATGCTATAAAATTGTCGAAGTATGCCTGTTCACTATAATTTCCGGATAAAATCTGGAAATTCGTTTTCGGGAATCGTGCAAATTTCCTTCATTCAGATGTTGATCCGATGTTTCCATCGCAGTATTTTTCAAATTTTTCGTAGCTTAATGTGAAAAATCATGCTAAATATTATTAAAAAAGAATAACTCGTAGAGTGAATCTCTCAAAACTTATCTAATTCCTACCAATCCGATTATTTCCACTGCTTATTTATAAAACATTTATGATAATTGGTAAAATTGTGAGTTTATGATAAATGATAAAAGCCAAGCGGACTCAAACTACATAACTTTCACCAAAACCATTACACCTTCTTCTCTTCTATGAAGCAAAAAACTGGACTACTTTGTTCATTATAAATGATTTGAAATGGTACTTTCATGGAAAAGGACAACATTACAATAAAATCATGGATTATTTTTATTACAAATAATATTCCTGTAAAGTAATTTAAACTTTAAAGATCCTAAAATAGATTAGTCTCACCATTCATTCATTATCGTTTTGTTATTATTTTATTTCAAATTCAAATTTGGAACAATTTTTTTTAATATATTAAATCATACTCAGTATTATTGAATATCTATTATTACTTTTATGTTCGAAAAATCTTTTCTTGTGGTATCTAATTACCAATTTATTAAAAAAATTCGATCCCAATCTTTCCTTAGTTATCATTTACGATCGAAAATCACTCTTCCGAGAAAAACGAATTCACTGTTGTCCTCAATTTTGAGATTGTGAATACGGAATAAATTGAAGAAATTAATTGAAGAAGGATTTCGTTTTGCACAACTTATAACGCTTCAATAATTTTAAAACATGCATATATTTTAATATTTATTCGAGAATCGCTGCAAAAATGATCCATTTACATTGTTACTCTAAGATTTACGAATTATCAAAACTTCATTTTCAATTTAAATTATGTTTTTTTATTGAACTATTTGCATTCTTTCGTTTGCATTTTGTATTGCTCTTTCTGATTCTCAGAAAACATAACCTGGACAGAATCACATTGTAACTAAGAAATAAGTAAACTGTCAATATTAATCAAAATTAATTCATATTTTTAGGCGTTTAATCGATCGTCAATTTGCTTGTTCCTATTCCGATAGAGTAGCACAAATCTATCTGCACAACATTGCAGTTGGTAGATCTGTAAGTGCTTATATATGAAGTTTTGAAGAAGTATAATTTTGTCTTTTTATGTAGTTAACCGTTTTTTCTATGTTTCATAATTTAAATGAATTGCAGCGTGTTGCGTTGCATATAAAATGTCGCTGCGTTTCGGCTTTCGGAAGTTGTCGACGGCGGCATTGCGAAGCAAAAGTGGTACCATTTGAAACGATTGGTAGTGCAATTATGGAATCATTGTTGCGATCACGTCGTATTCGACGCTCTAACAGTTTACCGACCTCACGGATCACGTGTCTACGACCACGGAATGAACGAAACATGCGGCGCAAGTACATTTTGCGTTTTTTAAATTTAATCGATCAATAAGTAATCAGAAAAATTGTTTAATCACTTAATTCCCCCATTTAATGATATACATTTTATATCTATGATAGATTCCCTACACAATCTAGCTGTGAAATCTGTTTTTAACTCGCTTATTTTCTTGTATAATTATGATCGAGAAATATTGTGACCCTCTTTTGACGTCATCTGTACTTTATTTCAATATCTCTTGATCAATATCATTACTATATTGATCAGTGGTAGAGTATAGTAGCGTAGTCACAATATCAATCAAACTATAGTAAATTTTAAAATAACAGTATGATCTTTTCGATCCGCCATAAGAGAAGATCATTCCTTCGCTTATCTGTCATTAAGGCATATTGTAGAATCCAAATTTGCTTGCTTTATTTTTCGTTTGATTTAAATTTGATGTATGACTTAGAATTAAAATTTTTCTTGCTATATCTTTACGCTTAGGTAATGAGACCAAACACTGTATAATAGCAATAAATTTTTATTAAATGGCAGACGATAAGGTAGATATTTTTCATTCTACATTCGAATTTCAATGATAACGATAATCAATAATAATCACTTTTATTGCAGGGTAGTACCACTTTGGTTTATCGATACTCGAAATTGGACAATGCGTAACAGAAAACCTCGGCGACGATTAAAAACTTAATTTTAATTGTGTGAACATTGGAAAAAGAAGTAATACTGATTATTTACAATGAAAAAGATGATGCTAAAATATAACATTTATTTTATGCAGTTAACTGCTCTTGAATCTTTGAAAATTTTTTTTTTTTTAATGATAATTTCAAAAATTTTTTTTTACACCGCTTAAAACTAGCTACTTATTTGCTAATTCACTGTTTTGCCTACCGGTTTGTGTAAGACATGGGAAATAAATTGGATTAAATCAAAAATTACAGTATGATTTTCTCCTAAGGAATAAAATTGTTTTTGTTTAAAAATTATCTGGAAGAATAAAAGATTTTTAATATCATTCGAATTTAAAACAGTTAAGTACTTCAGCAAATATGGCAACCACCTGCTCGTTTAAAGGATAATTTACTTTGTCCTTGAAAAATGCATTAGTTATGCAAAGAAATCGAACAGAAATTGATTCGGATTCGATTTTGTGGCGCAATTTTGTTTACATTCAAGATATTGGATTTCTTAGCGAAATGATAAACAACAAAAAAAGTTGATTGTATCATTCAGATGGTTGCGTATCGTTTTAAACTTCACAAAGATATATTCTGAATAAGAAACTTTGAAGCGCTGCCAGAAAAGAAATGTAACAGTATTGCTAATGACAATTATTTTTTGATGGTAAAAATTTCGTAATCCATTTTAATTAGCCATAAATAAGATAATTAAATAACCAAAATGATAGAAATCAGAAAACCGATTCAAGAGAGAAATTGACCTGAAATGAAGAACCAGTAAAAAAGAAATGATCCGGTAAGATAGCTCTATCATATTCAGCATCAAAGTATCACCCAAGTTGGAAATTTTAAAAGAAAAAACTTTGCAAAGAGAAACAGCATGAAAGAATACACAAAACATTCCTAGAGAGAGAAACAGAACCGCCCATTTCCAAACAACTCCTCTGATTGCTGAGTTACGGTAAAGAGACGATAATTTGAATGGACGCATTAATAAAACTTGAATTTTTAGCGACCGATTGAATTTTATGCAGAAAGCGATAAAATTTATGATAAATGAGCATTTTACCGTTGTAACTATCTTGGAAAAGAAGGAGGAGGAATGAGTTTAAGGAGGAGTTATCGGGAGGAGGAGAAGATGATACTAACTCTGATGAAAAATAAGGAAATGGGAAGGTTTGAATTCACTACCTGTCGTTGTGTAAATGTCTGTCTATGTGTATTTGCTCACTGATTCACGATGCATCTGAATCGATGGTACTACTGTGTCGCAAAGATACAACAAGAAGGCGGACTGTTTCAACCTAATTTTTTCTTTCCAGTTCTTCCATAATTTGCATAAATTTGCATAAAAAACTATTTGGGTGGTCTGTAGAAGTTTATAAGTACAATTTTATGAAGTACTTTATACTTAAACTCTTCTTATTTGTATACTAACAACTACCAATATCACTGTTGAAGGAAATCAAGGGAAGTTGTAAAAAAAAAATTATATCGTTAATCAAAGCATTTCTATTGAAGAAATTACCTGAACAGAGGAAGTTAGTAAAGGGGCACTGGTAATAGTGCGACCTTTCTCCGAGATTGTAAACTTTGCTCTATTACTACTTCGTGGCCATTGTAAACTTTTCCAAACAAAGAATTAACTACTTTTATCACTGCTGCAATACAATAGATCCATGAAATTGTAGCCATTGCTACTTCAATTTCTCTGGTAAATTCTGTATTATTGTCGGGATATACTGTGTTGGAAGTTTTCATTCGAGAGCTCAACTTGTCTGGGAATAGCAATCTTGCAGAGTGTTTTCGAATTATTTTCCAATTTTTCTTCCCTGAATCAGCAAAACATCGCTTATCAATTCGCATCTATCGAAACTTAATTTCCTTGCATATTCTGAAATTGCTGGCTTATCACCACTGATCGTTTTATTTCAACCTTAGCTTTACTACTATTTTATTTGCCTCATCGCTAAATTAAGAAATTGGCAGTAATTCTGGAAATCATTGATAGCAACAATAATAAACGCAAAACCGCAAAGAAAATGCGGTTTATCAGGAGAAGAACTGATTTCAATTTAAGTGAGTGGAAGAAGGCATTGTTCATTTTTTTTTTTTAATCTTTTTTGAATTTCAAAAACAATTTTTTCTTGTCGCATCGTTAGTTCCTCTCAACTACTTTCTCCATATCATAAGTATCGCCAACACTATCCCTGAAAGCTTGAACTGCATTTCAGTTTGCATTTAATATCATCGATCATTTATGACATTAAGAGAGAAAATATTTAAGTAAGGTAGACACTGTCGTTTCAAGTATAAATGACAAGACTTATCTTTTTGTCAATTTGATGAACATTGTTGATGAGGACAGGTTCATTTAGCAGTTTGAGTTTTAATCTATGTGATCATATTAAAAAGAATGAGACCTCATCCAAATTAACTTTTGAAAATAACTTTTGCTAACCATCTAATTTTCTTTCAAACAGCTTATTCTTGTTTGTATGCTTCCTCATCCTTCATATGAACTCAGGTAAGCCTGAAAGATTTGAAACAATGATACGAAAAGTATCATTATTACAGTTATGTTCCGGTTTTTGATCAGGATGTATTATCCTTAGTCAAGTCCTGTCAACGTAGTTCTATTCATTATTTCAATTTTAAGACTCTTAAGTAAATTTTCATAAATTTAAAAGTATATTTTATTGATCAATGCTGTAAGATATCATTTGCAATATTTTAGTTGAACATTATGCGCCGTTGTTATATGGTTATTTGCTATGTGTAGCGTTCCTAGAAGAGAAGGCTTACGGTGTTCCCACAACACCACCTGAAAAACTAACTCAGGTATTGATTTTAACAGTTGCAGGAACTTTGAAAGCCTCGTTTCTTCTCGACACTTTCGTTACTGTAACAGTGATTAAAGCTCCGATAACATATTAGTCCTATCAATCCTTATTGGGTAGTCTCTGAACTGTTGCATCATCAGCAAAAGAGGGGAGCTGTGGGAAAAGCCAAATGTTCTTTATGTGATAGATAATTTTTAAAAATCTTTGCATTATAGAAATATCTTCGTACAAGCAAATTTTTGACCTTTACTTTCAAAAGAGAAGCAAACTTTTGACCTTTCGTTTTACTTTTATGATAGAAGATGCTAGATTATATCGAAATACATGGCAATATTTGCGTCATTCAAATAATAGTAACATTGTTTATGCCAGGGCTGTTCGCCAGAGCTTCTTCATCTTCGATCCCATCGACATTTCCACGTATTGTGTCGTAGTCAACCTGCGATAGCTGTCGCAGCTTATGAAGGAATGCAAGATGCAATGAATCAATGCAAGGAACAGATGCGTTTTCAGCTTTGGGATTGTTCTCAAATTATTACTGTATTGCAAGATCCACCTATTCTACGTCTTGGTAAAGATATAACTTCATCTTATTTCAAATTAAATTACTTGAAGATTGATAAAGTCAGGAAATCTTTTAATTTGCACGAAGTTGCTAATCGAAAAATGGCAAACATTACGGAAATCCCCCATTACTACAGCAATATACTGTATACTGTTCAGGTACTCGAGAATCAGCATATCTTTGGGCACTTTCATCAGCAGGTGCAGCATGGGGTGTTGCAACTGCTTGCTCCCAAGGATGGCTTCCCGATTGTTCATGTAGCGGTCGTGATGAATTGAAACAAAACTGGGAATGGGGTGGATGCTCATATGGTGTGCAATTCGGGATAATAACATCCAGAAAATTGCTTACAAGAAGTACTACTTCTCGATCGCCCTTAAGAAAGCTGGAAAAACACAACCTGAAGGCTGGAAGATTGGTGAGGAATCAGTTCTCAATGAGCTTCATTCACTCATTACCTTAAATCGTAAAATACTTGAATATAAAACGTTACAAATATTTGGCTATCAAAATGTTTAAAATTTGCTCAAACTATATTATTCTGGTTTTCTATCAAATTTTTGTTTTTATTTGTAGCAAAATTTCAATTTTACATATATTTTAATAAATGAACTTTGAAATAAGTTTGAACCGGCATACAGATTGACGGGAGAGATTTGACTGTTCAATAATAATGATATAATTTATTAATTTACATCACTTGTAACTCTATAAATTTTAAGCTAACAATTCTGCTTTACTTGATACTGAATCTTCCCAGTAATTAATTAATTCCAGGCAGTAAAGAAGACTTTAATATCGTCCTGCAAATGTCATGGTGTAAGTGGAAGTTGTGATCAGAAAACTTGTTGGAAGAAAACTGCTCCACTGTCCACTATCGTACAGCATATTACTAATAAAATGCACAAGGTTTTTTCAATTGTATTTCATAAGGTTTCTCTCAAAATAAAGCTGATTTCCTATTGATGCCATACTTGAAGCCTTCTGAATACATTTCTATTCCAGGCTAGAAGACTTCCTGATGCGAATTCTCCGGCGAAAAATGCAGAACTGGTATACATGGAAGATAGTCCTGATCCATGTCGTTCAATCCGGATAACTAATCGAGTGTGCAACTGGAGGAACGAAACAAGTAGTCAAGGTGATTGTGGTCTACTGTGTTGTGGACGTGGATCCAAGGTATCTTTTTATATTTGAACTTCACGACTAAAAGTAATCAGTCTAAAATAACTGCGCAGAATAAATTGCAATTGTTGTCGGGGGATTCTGATTCTAATGTATTGAAGATATATATGCCTCCTGGAACTTTTTTCTTAATTAGTATTTCATGCAACGAACATAAATCAAATCTTTACAGGTATCACACGAGCTGATATCATATCAGTGTGATTGTCAATTTGTTTGGTGCTGTCACCTGAAATGCAATACATGCCTCAGGCATCGATGGGTTTCCACCTGTAATTAGAATATTTGGCGCTACAATTAAAAACTGATTTATTCATTTTTCTCATAACTTTCCAAAGATTATGGCAAAATAACTTGTAGGTTAGAAATGCTTATTTTCTACATACCATATTCTTTTAATCGATCAATCGGAGCTCAGTCGGTTCGGTTTGCATTATTTTGATGCTGCACAAAGAATTTACTACTTTTTTCTTATCATTGCCCATAAATAGTACCGCTTTAATATCTTTTACTCATAAATCAAACTGTTAAAATTGATAAGCGCAATTTGTCAACTTACTTATCTGTTACATATGTCATCTATAGAACAAGCGCTTCTATGATCCCATTCATTTGTAAATTGTATATAATTGCTGATTAATATGATATGAATGATTCATTTTTAATCATTGCTTCCCTCTCTCTCTCTTTCTCTTTCTCTCTCTCTGTCTCTCTCTCTCCCTCTCTCTATTTGTACATAATGTTTACAACCCATATTTCATCTTTACACTTCACATCAAAATTCAAAACGAAAACGAAATATTTTGACAGTTTAGTCCCAAAAGGTTATACAAGCATTTATGAGCTTTTATTGTATGAATAATTGAATCATGTCCAGATCAAAGGATCAAAGGATTAATTAGTTAATTAGTCCCAATTAATTTTTGATGACTAGCATTGTAAATTTGTCTCCTTGTTTTTTTTTTTTTGAATGACATATAAGCCAATTTTTGACATACAGTTACATCACCGTCGTGATGAAAAAGAAAGAAGAGGAGGTATCAAGCAGGTGTTGGAAGAATAAAGTTGTATCAAAGATACAGTACAGTTAATATGACTCAATTTATAAATATTTTCAATAAATTTTTTTACAAACAAAAGTTTACTTTTAGTTTTTTTTTCTTCTCTACTATTCCATGTATTCATATATGCGCGTTATCGACTGATATGAATTCTACTTTTCACAATTTAATTGAATTCAGCTTAAAACTAATATCAAATTTCATGTAATATTTATCTAAAAATCATCAATTTAAAAAAACAGCCAAAAAAATATTCGAATGACGAATTTATTATTTAATGAGTTAAAAAATTAAATGATATTTTTAATATAGGACGAAGAAAAGTCAGGAAATGATCGAAGCTTTGAAGACAAAATTTAAATATCCCAAAGGAAATTCATTTTTTCCTTCAAATTTTTTTTTTTTTTTCTTAATGAAAAATTGAGCGCGCATGCATATTGCTACTTTTTTTTTTTATATTTTATTTCTAAAAATTTCGGGAAAAAAAAAAGAACAGAAGAAATAAATTAAATTGTTCATTTTAGCGGAAAAAGAAGAAAAACTAGCAAACAATTTAATAAAATGAAATAATCAAATGATTTGAGCAGACAGGAAATCAAATAATTGCCTTTGGATAGATGGATTGTCGGTAAATGTCGTCTGCCGCATTATCCTCCTTCCTTATATTTGTCAGTGACCACCCGCTGGCCTCTATTTCCTTCTCCGTTTGTTGTATTTTCTGCAATATATGTTGTTTTTGAGAAAAAAAATTAAAAATTTCATTGTCACTAGGAGAGGAGAGGAATCTATCAGAAGTTGAACAGATTCCTCCGAACTATTTTGCTTAAATTAGTGATAAAGTGCTTCATGAAATCTTCCTTTTCCATGTTTCAAATATTCATTTAGCATAATTCCGTCACACTTCCATATTCGATACATCTGACGCATATGCCTTACTGTACTTTGTGGTTCCAATGTTTCAAGAAGCATGTCGAAAAATACCCTTTCAAATATATCCCAAGCATTTAAAACAAAACAAGTGGTGTCATTGAGGAAGTTTTGCTAAAATATGACTGAAAGATCAATCAAATTATTGACTTTATGCTTCCTATCTCGAAGAAATTTCATGTCATAGAAAACTTTCTCGAAAATACCGTATGCATCTCTGTAATAATGAGCTTTTAATGAAATATTTTTCAATTTTTTTCTATAGAAATAATGCCAATCAAAAATTGATTAAACTGCTGTGCTGCTGGAACCGGCCAGAAATCAGTTCAAATGTATGTAATTGAAGACGAAAGAAAGTCGTAAAACCATAAAATTCGTCATTTAAAATTAGAAAAGTCTTGAAATTTACCCGCAAAATGGCAAATCATGCAACAGTAGCAAGTTTTATGACTCTTAAAATGGAATCCTTCATGTTCGAGTTATCTATCCTTTATTTAATTGTTCAATTCGATCGAGCACTAAATTTCGAAACATCAAAATGGACCCCCGGATTTTTCTGTTCGGATATGAATTTGCATGGGTTAGAGACAAAAACTGAAAATGCTTGAACTCCCCGACTTTTCATTCTTAAATGTCATCTATATTCACATATCTGATCTACCACCCTTTTAACTTTCAACTGTATTCGAAATTACTTAATTGTATTAATTCGTTAGTGAAATAATATAATCTCATAAGTCATCTGCTGATGAGATGTCATATGCCAGCTTTCCCATCCTTATCATAATTACTTAATCTCACGCTATCCATACTTTTTTCAACAACAATCATCTATTCCTTTTTTTCTTTTACTTAGATAAAAATACTACAATGGATAGTAATAAATAGACATGTCAATTCATTCGTATGCCATTTTCAATCATTATAACAAATGAATCACTATTAATTTCCTTGAATCTTCTCTTTAAAATCAATTCTAAGATCTTCATAATCTGCAAGATATGTCACTTTATTAATTGTTTGCCTAAGTTAACCAATAATAAAATATGACAAAGTGACATACAAAGTAAACAAGAAGGCGATATGTGCTTAATGAAGAAAAAAAAAAACTTGCTATGCAAGATACACACGTAGTATAAGCGTTATTTCAAGGATACAATATTTGTGGACAGAAATGGTGAACAACACTTCAGAAAGAAAAACTGGAAATAATAATAAAATATCACTAATCTTTATGGCTTAAGAAAAAGAATTGAAGAAAATAATTCTTGTTACGTAGCTGATTGAAATATATTCACCGAAATGATGTTTTGAAAATGAAATATAAATTTAAATAGAAAGATATAGATACATATAAAAATGAAAGAATTTTCTACTAATCGACTTCGTTTAATTGGAATTTAGCACACTGTAAATGCAGTATTAACGGGACTTTCTGTGCGCCAAAGAACTTCAGCGGCAAGAAATATACGTGAAAACATCGAGAATTTCATTTTTCAATGCAAATTAAATATAAGAGAGGACATGGATACAAAGTGATTTTGGCACTAGATTTTTCAAAAAATCGAAAATTTCTTTTGTCCTTCAGCAGCAAAAATTGCTAAGAACTGGGGCAAATGGCACTTATGAAAAGATTGAATAGCACTTGTAGTTTATCTGATACAATATCAACTATTATATTTACAACTTAAATTAGACAAATCTCAGAGCAAAACAGATAAAAACTTGAATGAAGCATCGCTATGCGCTTGCCGCTAATAGTATCTTGGGCAATTAATATTTTTGTCATTACTATCAAAAGTGGTAACTAATGGTCAAGGAGACATGCCACGTTCATATCGAGCCTTATTCAATGCAGCTAACTTCCCTCGTGCTTCAGTCAATTCACGTTCTTTTCGAAGAACTTGTTCTTGGGCATCCATCACCTGCAACAACATCCATTATATTCATTTTTGTAACAATATCTTTGCCAAAATGCAAATGAAAACTTATATATATATACATACATCAAATTACTGAATAAAAATTTTTCGTAATTAGCTCATAACTTTGCAAATACTAATAAAGTTCATAATAAGACATCATTCATCGATATATCTCTTAGAAGGAATAAAACATCTGCAAAATTTAAATCAGTAATTATAAACCTGCGCAATGCCTGAAACCATGCGCTGTGAAATAATTAAAGTACGTTCATCTTCATGTATCGCGGAACGAGCCGCCATTACCAGATGTTCCGTAGCTGTCTTTACAGCATGTCCTGCACTTTGCAACCTTTGCATGGCACGACTGTCTAAGTCTGACTTTACTTTACACGCTACCAAAAGATGAGCAGTCGAGGAGGCTACCTAAATAAAAATTAATTGTCACATTTTATAATTCACTCTCATCAATTAATTGCTTAAATCTAATAATTTCCATCGCTTCTCTCTATAATGCATCTTATACATTATCCAGATCACCAACTTTAAAAAATTAATGGAATAATTAGGAGCGTACAATTTTGTTGCATTTTTTCATGGTTTGAAACATTCTTCCATAAATTTCATTTACTTATGTATAACAAACAATTAATTTGTGTTTATAAATTCTCCTTTTTGTTACAAACTTAAGAATAAGATGTACATTATATACATATATTTATTTATTTATTTGAAAATAATTTTAGTTTTGAATTGTTGAATCTTGATGCCTTTACTATGGGATACATTCTCAAATAAATATAATGTTGCTATTCGTGAATCACTTAATGCTTATCTCTTTCATGTCTTTTACTAGTGATTTATTACTTGATTAGTTTATATTTTAGACGACTGAATATTTTTATCAATTCAAAATGAGTCATAAAATAGCGAAGAAAACTCGCTGTTTTTTCACAACGAGTTATCTCCCCTACTTTATCTTATTTTTCATTGGAAAAAATGTATTATTTCTCAAAGTTCATATTTTGATTGCTGAAAATGTAAGCCTTATTCTGAAATTTGCATCCAAAATCTCAATTGTTTTTCTACTAATCTAATATAAACATATATATATATATATATATATATATATATACTTGTTTTGCAGCCGAAATAAGCTTCTCTTCAGATGAATGGCCTTGTACAAGTGCATTAGCTGCTTCGCAAAGCTGATGAACGGCTGCTGCAACAAGTCGAGATGCTGAAATCAGCCCTTCTGACCATTGGTAATCATCTGTTGCAAATGCTGGGTGAGATTCCAATCTATAATTCATTTCATTTAATATTTAAAAATTACTAGTAATTAAGCTGTTTTATAAAACCTCATTTATTCATACAAAACTTTCTTTCAATAAATATTCAAGAAAGTATTACCTTCCCTGAGCCACCAACTCACGCTGTGCTGCAGATGCTGCTTTCACAAGAGTTTGCACAGCAGTTGCAATTGACTTCGCTGCAGCCAGAATTTGCTCATCGAAAGTTAGTGAGTCGTCTACTTTCTGAATCTGGTGATAAGTTTGAACTTTTCAGTAGAGTAGAAACCGAAAATCAAAGTTAAAGCAAGAAAATTGGCCTATTCACACTATGGCACAACACTTCCATGCCCTCGGTAAATGCAATCAATCATAGCCATTTAGAAAGATCAAGTAGAAAAAAAAAAAAAAAAAAGTAGAAAATAAGGCAAATTCCCTTCAAAATTTGGATGTGGCATTCATTTTATTAAATCATATGTTTGGAATGATAATGTCAACGTTTCATTTCAATGCAAAAAAGAAACAAACTAAAAGCAAATAAACCCAAAACACACAATATAAAGCCACAACAATGTCAAATTGCAACAGCAGAGGATTGGAAGGCTAGATGGATATGGAGCAATACACAGTGGTCGATACGTCTGAGATGCTGGTTGACTTTGCACAACCCAAGAATATCAGACATATCAACACTGCATATGCAGGAAGTGTTGCCATAATGGTCAGGAGTATATCTCCTTATTGCTGGGTCGTACAAACAACACATTTAACTATTGCTACTACTGCATGCATAAAATTTTGAAATACTTAAAAACTTGGTAAATAAAGTTTCATATTTCTTTTCAAGTTGTTAGAAATTAGATCACGAAAGAAAATCAACCAAAAACATTTGAAGTTCTCATTGCTAGAAACTAATGAATAACGATAATAACGTGGAATCTGGAATTACCACACACTTTAATAATAGCATGCCATTCAAAAGTATGGAAGAGTCCAGTGCAAACCAGGAAAAAATTTCAAAAGCATATAACAAACCCACAATAAAATATTAAACTTGAACACACACAATTTTAGTTTTATTTTTACCTGAGTCTGGCGCGGTCTAAGTTGGGAGAGCTTCACAGCTGCTGCTTCGATAGAATTTGCGGCGCCAATGAGCTCATTTTCTGCAACTGCTGTTGGGTCCGATGGATCAGTCCAGGAATCACCTTTCAGCAATTCACCACAACTTGCAAGTTCACCAACTACCTGAAATACCGAAAATTCAGCGCAAATACAACATGGAATACCACAATCAGTTTTCCAGTAAAGCATTCGAATTTCGTATCGATATATCACTTTAATTTCTCTTCACCAATGCATTTAAGATGAGATTGTTGAACAACTAGTCTCTAGAGAGCAAATTTGAAATAGCTCACTCTAGCAATTCGTCTAGATGCTTCGAGCAAAGCATCTCGAGCATGGGGATCATCTCGTCGTATGATCAATGTTTGAAGGGTTATCAGAAGTGAGCGTACTTGAACAGCCACTTCACGTCCGCAGTCTAATGTACGGTATCTGAAACATGGCTTCTAACATAACATTCATCACCCAAAAGTCTACTGTTTTCAGTAATTGGATATTTAATTCTCTACTGCTTCCCAAAAATTGTAGAAAATGAAATAAAATGTATTTGATAATAGTAAAACTAGTCATTTTTGTAACTACAAAAAATGAGACAGATTGGAATGAAGTTCTACTATTAATTATAAATATCAAAGCGATTCTATTCATAAAATGGAAGTAAGGATATATAACAATGCAAAGGATATAAGAATATTAACAAAATGGCTACAGAAGACTTCTCTTATTTAATAACTTTGGGCTGCATTTGATGGATCTGAATACAATATAGTAGTTTCATCTTTCCTGCACGAAAATATACAGTAGAGTAAGATCATTTTTATACCATTTCTACCACTAATAAGAATTAAAGATAACCTAGCATCGGCGGAATCAGCACAAAGAGCAGCGGCGCGGGTGGTAGCTAACAAATCACATACGGATTGCCGGGCAATATTAGCTGCTGCAATAATATCACTCTGTTGTAGTGTTTGTGCTGCTGCTGCTGCACGAGCCGTTGCTGCAGTCAGCTGTTTTGTTGATTTGATAAGATCTTCTGCTGTGGCTCCTCCTAAATAGAACACTCTAGAATATTCGTGAATTGAAAGACGCAGTTTATTCGAGACACTAGAATAGCATTATAACGGCTCCTTTTTTCTAACTTTACAAATAAAGTAAAAGTTAAAGAGTGAAGATGATGTCATGACTTTCTTACTACAGCCACTACTGCTAGTAGAAAATGAAAAGACTTCAAATTTCCCTGAAAATCAGTGATTTATTAGTACTGGAAAATTGTAATAGGACTGATGCAGTATAACAAATCTTACGCTCTTCTCAATTACAACTTTTGACAACTTCAAACACATTAAGAAACTGCTGATATATGAATTACAATCTTTAAAAATTATAGCTCTCATTTTCTATCAAAATGATTTAACATAGTAAATCAAAAATAATTCAAATAATGAAAGCTTCCAGGGAAAAAAAGACAAGAAAACGAATTCAAGGAAAATCAAAAAATGAAAATTATTTCGCCTTAGTCACTTGACACCAACTGAAAGTAAAAGACATAATTAAATATAAACAAAGTAATTTTTCTCTTATAAGGTTTCTAAATGAAAATATTATTTATCTAATCAGGTGTAATAAAAAAAAAAAATTTCAATTTTGACATTTCCAAATTCTGGTGTCATATTAGATACTATCATTAAACAAATATGTCACCTCTTGAAGGTGCTTCACCACTGTCATAAAGACTGATTTCTTGACCAATAGCTTCAATAGCTGCTTCTAATGCTCTCGTACCACGTTGATGCTCATCCTCAATCGTTTTCACAGTTTTGAGCAGTGATGTTACATTCGTTACCATAACCTATAACAGAAAAAAATATAGAGTAAAAATGAAATAAACTCATTTCTATCTATACCATTTCATACTTCGCGATTCCATCTTGAATTATATTTAAGGTAGACTACAAACTGCTGATGATGATAGTACATATATTTTGAATTTCTCGTTGATCAAAAAAACATTTTTGGAATTATGCGATAGAAAAAGAAAAAAAACTTGAAAATAAGTAAGAAGATAACAAAAGGAGCTAAATACCTTAGCTGCTTCTTTGAGATGTCCCATAGCAGGATCATGCAGTGAGCGACCTGATGCATTTTTTGTAGCTTGAATTAAATTTGAAAGGGCAGCTGCGACATCACGAACTGCAATTTTTATTATTTTTTGTCTTTCGTATATTTTTACGAGAAATATATTCTTCCATGAAATAATAAATTTCGAAATAACTAAATGGCTAAACCTGCATGAATGACCATCACTTGTGCTTCAGCATTATCGGAAGACAATGAAACGGCACCATTTTTAACCGCATCCGATAAATTGACAATAGTACGCACAGCATTTTGTGCTGCAACTGCTAGTTGCTCTTGATTTGATGCTGCGCCTGCCACAAGCGCCTTAGTATCTTCCACTAAGGCTTTCGCAGTTTTTAGAATTGCTTCCCTAAAATTATTTCAACTTCAGATTATACCATATTAATGGAGTTGAAATTACGCAAAACAAAGCAGATTATCTCACCTATGGTCTCCAAATTTTTCAGAATCTCTCTGTGGATTCAACGATCCGGCAGTGGCAAACATAATCGTTGTATCAAGATCTCCAATTATACCGGATACGGTATTGGCAGCGTTGATGCATGCTTGTGTGCCACGTGATCCCTCATGCAGCGCTGCAAGCACTTCCTGCACTCTTTCTACCACCGTTTGTGATCCACGGGATAAGTCATCCAATATTCGCTAAAATATTTTTTGATCTAACGCAAACTGCAATGTTTTAAATGTTCCAAGAATAGCTACGCTTAACTTATGGCTTGAAAAATACGAAAATAAAGACTTAAATAAAAACTTAGACTTTCTAAATTTATACGGATTACACTTTTATCTCCATGCTTTCTTTGTTAAATTTTCTACTTTTTACTTCACACAGCAAAGAAATTCATTCTACATCACAACTCAGTAAAACATAATTAGCATCACTGATGAGAAACTTCGACAACTTCGCATATGGATGATTTGAGGAAAAAAAAATCTTTTCTTTAAAGTAACAGTTTCATATTTTTTATATATTTTCGAAAACTGATGCATTAACATTACCGAAAAATTTGATTGCTTAATGATTTATTTAATCCTAAATTAACAAACAATACGAATGAAACATAAATCAACAAAGAAAAGAAAATCTCTATGAAATTTAGAGCTCTATCTCAGCAAGATAATTTTTCAGTTAAAACTCAAATCTTATATCTATTTTCATTTCTTATATCAGATCTTATATCTATTTTTCAACAACTAGAACTAAATGAATTTTGTTTTTTCTTTTCATTTCTTTCCTAAAATGTTTGATTCACTGAAAGTATTACTTGAAGATGTAATTAATCTGATTCCCTTTATTTATTACTTTCTCGATTCATCTATTCCCAACTCTATATTCTCTCATCTATTCCATTCTCTTTTCGTAGAATGATTACTGTTCCATCTCCAAATAATTAAGAGCTTCCAGTGCTACTATTACCGCTTCTCCTCCAATACTTAATATCAATAAATACTTGAATATCAATGAGTCCTTGTTAAAATATATTTGAAAAATACTTCTATCTTACCTTTTTTGAGATTTTATCTTATTTGAATAACGTCAAGGTAATACTTAATATCAATAAATACTTGAATATCAATGAGTCCTTGTTAAAATATATTTGAAAAATACTTCTATCTTACCTTTTTTGAGATTTTATCTTATTTGAATAACGTCAAGGTAATATTAAAGACTATTTTGTAGTGCGATATAAAGCAAAGCAATCCTTGTTAAAATATCTTCCAAAATACTTGCCTGATCATTTGGATGACCGCGGCGTTGTCCAGCTATTTTAACCTCTTCGATGCATGCGGTACCCAATTTCTGCACTGCAACTCGTAATTTCTGTGCTAAATTTGGAGAAGACAGCGTTGCAATCGCAAGGCGCGAATCCATGGCCAAATCCGAATAGCTGAAATGAGAAAAAAAAAAGTAAAATTAAAAAAAAAAAAAAAAAAAAAAAAAAAAAAAAAACAAATAGAATAGATTGCGGAAAAAAAAAAATACCGTTCAGAAAACCGCAAAGCTAACGATCCCAATGATTCTGGAGACGTAAGAGGCATGTCAGTAGCAAGGCGTGATATTTCTTCCAACACACTTATCATACGCGTTTGTGCATCTATAAATGTTCCGGTAATCGTTTGCGAAGTAGCCTCATCAGTGAGCGCTATCGATCTAGATATATTCTCTACAACACCAAGAATAATGCCAGCTTCAGATGCCATACGATTTACATTTCGCTGCATTTCAGTAAGTGCATCACGCAATTGACTAGCGCTGTCGTATAATACTACATGCAAATCATGGGCCTGAAATGAAACAGTTACAGTTATGAATTCCAAAGTTGAAAAATTTCTTATTTGAAATGGAATGTTAACAGTTATAAAGTTAAAAGTATAAAAAACTTCCCAATCTAATTTGAACTAATATCCGGAAAAACTTCATGTTTCTATATGAATGAAAAAAAAAAACCTTTGGATTTCCACAGATATTTCTGCACGCATAGAGCATTTGCAGCTCCGCTTCAACAACAGTCTTGCACTGTTCAAAGATAGTTGTCAGTGATTTTGTGTCATATGTTATCGAAGCCGCTTGTATAGAAGACTGAACCAATGGCACGATTGCTTCCATATGTTCATGTACACGATGTCCCAATTCTTCACTGTGCCCGATTGCTACTTCACGTAATAGTTCAATTCTGCAAAATCTGAATTTATCTCAAGAAGGCAGAATCAAAAACAGACTTTTCGAAACAGAAAAGTTATTTTAAATTTTTTGAACAATTATGAAGTGATCTATTGAGATATTAACATTTACCTGTCATAAAGAGATTGGCAAGCATGCAAAATTTGCTGATGAACTCGTTGTTCAGTGATTGCGCCACGCGGCAGTTGACCTTGAAAAGCATCCATTGAGGCTCGGTCGATCTGTTGAATCATCTGCTGAAGCTGGACTATTGCAGCATCTAAATCCACCTGAAAAGTTTTTTTTAAGACGAAAGTTTAAGAAAAGTCCTCAAATAACTCTGCAATTTTTGAGAACAAAATAACGGAAGCACTTTATCTTTTTTCAAATCGACTATGATATTTCTCTGTAAAAATCTCTTTCTAACTGAAAGTATCTTTCTATAAATAGCAAAAACATAGATAAAAACAGAAACAACCTAACCTGACCAGGTGGCTGTTCACGAATAGAAGTTACCAAACGTTTGATGCTTTCACTAACAACTTTTGAATTGTCAGCAAGGCGCTGCCAAGTTAGTGCATCCGCTGGAGACATAGCAAGTTGCTTAGCAGTTCTACAAACAAAAATCATTTCAAAATTGGGAAAGAGACAATTAAATTAATCAACAAGAAGATAGCAATTTTGTTTCCATGAAATCAAGAAACTTTTTGTGTCTTCGATAAAACTATTGAAGATAGTAGAAGCGAACAGTTACACTTACATGATCATTTCACAACTAGCATCCAGCATTTCTTTGCCAGACAATAGAATTGACTTCTGGGCAGCTTCTCCCGACGTAGATATCTTGGCAGGCACTGCTGCGAAATCCGGATTATCCACAAATGTTTCTAGTTGTTGAGCTGCTGTGTACAGAGATCGCGCTGCTTCCGTACATTCTCGCTGGTTCTTCTCTCTAAAGATTTGCCACATTTGATCCAAAAATTACTAATTTCAGCAACTATCATTGAAAATTTATATTGCGCTCTCCTTCTTAATTTAATTTTCCATCATAAAAATTATTCTTAGAATATTGATTTACGTGAATGAACTGTCCAATTGTTTCACAGCAGTAATCAAAGAGGCTGTAGAGGATGCAACTTCTCGGGCACAATTAATAAACTGCTTCTTCAGGTTTACATTCGAAGTTCGTTCTGATGCTTCGCGACATAAATTGGCTAGTGTTGAAGTGTGCTTGGCAATAACTGTAGCATCCTGAAATAAAATCAAAAGTTCGAGACTGTTTTCAATTCTTGTTCAATAACTATTACCATTTAATTTACAGAAAAAGTTGAAAGTGTCAATAAGCTAATTTATAAAAAATTTTTCCATATTTCATTTTATATCTCTCTCAATTAAATATTAAAAATATATTAATCCGAAATTACTTTTTAACTACATAAAAGTAATACAAAGAATATAAGTGCTATATTTGTAAGGATGAATAACGAACATCAAGAATTTGTTGTTGGGTATATTCCATGCGTTCAATACGTTCACATATTTGTTTGACAATTTCAATCGAACGCTGGCATTTTAATGTATCAATGATAGCCGCTTGTCCTGGCTGACTCTTTGCATCAGCAACACCAATCAAATAGGCACTCTGAATAGAAAACTATTAATCAAAGAAATTCTAAGATCAATATAATTTAAATAAACCAAAAATAAAAAACAACCTGGGTAGCTCCTTCAGCAAGACCACAGATTGCATCTGCAGCAATGTGAACACTTTCGCAAAGTGAATGAGTATCCTGATTCTTCGCATGTCGTGCTATTCCAGTCATACCCTCACCTAATCGCTTCGCCTGTTCCGTTACAGAATCCAAACTTTCGTAATAACCTTCATTATTGATCGGCAAATTGGCACGATCCAAAATATATCGTATAGACTGGAAACAAATAACATAGAGTTGATCTCCATTGAAATTAATGTTGCTCATGACCTCATCTCAATTCCAACGTCAAAAACTGACTTTAATCTGTCGTAATGCTGCATCACATTCCCGTTGCCAAGGAGCCTCACGGCTTACATTTTCAACGATAGCATTCACGGATTCAGTAAGTGACCGAGTGGACTGAGATAACAATTGTAGAGCTGATGCATTGGCAACATCCATTGAAGCAGTATGGATGCGCCACACCACATTTACTGCTTCTTTTCGAGCTGTTTCTAAATAAGACACACACTGCTGCCTTTGCACGCTATCCTGAAAATTTTCCTTAATGAAGATAATACATACAACAATCGTAAAAACATCATTTTCAGATTACATCTCAATAAGCCCAGAACACTGCAATGAAAGTCAATGTTCTTGGGCAACAGAAGTGAAAATAGAAAATTCTACTATGAATTTTAAAATCTTTTTGCAAATAAAAAAAGTGAACTTGTTGCTGTTTGATGGCTTGTGTGACAGCAGTGTGGAAATCAGTATAAGATCGAACGAATACATCGACAGCTGCTGCTTCTTGTGGCGCTTGCAAACTTATTGCTAATTGCGAACAAGCTTCGATAAGTCGTGAAGCTGAACCACGAAGATCCACGATGGAAGCTGTCTCTGGAGCCTGAAAAAAATTTGAATTTTGTGGAAGTTTAATTTCTTGTTTAACAGGAACAAAAAGTTATTTCTAAAGATAGGTATTTAAAAAGAATATTATATGATAATATATAAAGAAATTAAGCTTACTCTGAATAATTTGATTTGGCTAACAGCTTTTTCAACATGTTGAGTATCCGGTAAACACGATAAACATTGACGCAATGATACTGCAACCTGTTTTGTCGTATCATTAAGCTGTTGAGAAGTTGCCTGTTCACGTACCTTATCAAACACACGTCCTGAATCGTGGACTACCGATCGAGCTGAGACAATGAACCTTGAAATGTTAATAATTCATACATCTAATGAACTCGTCGAAGAAAATATTTATATGGTACATGAATAGACTAACCTATCCACAGGTGTATCTTTTCTAGTCGAACATACTCCATGAATAGCAGATACAAATGTTCGCAATGATTGCGCCGCTTCAACTGCACTTGCACCAACATGTTGACGATCTCCACTTGCTACTGCACTCACCATCTGAGTCAATGTAGATCCAACCTCAAATATGAAAAGATCCGTGCTGCTCCAAAATACTGAATGCAATTACCAATTTTTTAAAGAAGTAATAGGATGTTCGATACTTTATCTATTAAAAGTTTAAACTTGACCTACCTGCCTAGCAGCACTAGCTAATTTAGAACTCGCAGTTCCGACTGATTCTCCAGGCACTGCGGTAAGCTGTCCATATTGAGCAGCACGACCAATTTCAACAAGCTCATTATCCAATTCTCGAATCAGATCTTCCGAATGCGCTAATTGCATCTCAAAATTGAGCTGCTTGGCATTGTTTAGAGCAACTCGCAATTCTGCCAGTTGAGTGGATAGCTGTTGACTGGTAGATTGCAGATGATTGGCTACATGCTGTTCCGGAATTGAAGGCACTGTCTGACGTGCCACCTCAACCAGCCGAGTGGCCGGGCGCAATACCTAAAAAACTAAGATATTAAGAAATTTATGAAAAAGAATTGGAATTTCATGAAAACAGTGAATGCTCTCCAGATGAGGGTCTCAAATGATTCTCGGTTGACCATGTGTTCCACGAGGTCGATTGTTGGACAATAGAAACTCATTCTAGTTCGAAAATTCAACTAAACAAAAATGAAATAAATTATTATGTTACAAACTTAAAAAAAAAATCACAAAAAGTTAATAAGAATAAAGCACCATAGACCAAATACCGAAAACCAACAAAGAAAGCCAAAACACAACTATTTCTACAACGAACTAATTCAACGAAACTCGAAAAAATTCACTGCAATAAAGGAGTAAGAATGGAGATAAATATCAACAATTAAAAATCTAAATATTATGTATATATTGTTGAAATAGATACCAAGAAGTACCTTTTCACAACTATATGATTTCAAAGCCGTATAATACCAATCTTAAATACGGAGTAAATTGAATGAGTAAAAACTTTTAAATTGACTATTAATCATACTGTTATTGTTGTTAGCAACAAAAACAGAAATACTGTGAGTTAGCAAATCTATCATTTAATCCGCTATTTCAAAGTCAACACAGTTTCATAAGCAAAAATAAAAAAAAAATTGGAAAATAAGAATTCTGAGGAAAAAAGATTCGCAAAACAAAAACTTATCAAAACAGAAAATTTACTTCGATATGAAACGATTGCTACCATCTACAAATTTTATTTTGCATTATATATTTAAAAAGAAACAACTGATAAGCCTGAAATTCAAACAGCGGAATGTTCGATGTTACTAAATTTTTTTTTTTTTGAACACGATAAACGACTGAAGTAATTTACTTAAAGTAACTGAATTCTTCTATAAAATCCCCGTTTTTTTTTTTTTTTTTTTGACCGAAATTCGTGTTAACTTAAGCCAAAGAACCAGAGGGAAAACTAAATAATATAAGCATAATTTCTTTACAAAAATTTTTTTTCCTTAATCTTTATCCAGAAAACTTCCTCCATTCACCGGACATTCCATCAAGTGGCAGTGGAAAACAGTTATGTTTATATGAAAAATATTTTCAAATCGAGTAGGAGAAAAACTTAAAAGTAATGAATATTAGTGATTGTAAGAAGAGATGATATTAATAACACATGATAGAAGATGGAGAAGCTCCACGAAAAAAAGATTACCAAAAAAAGAACAAAATGCAACCAAAATAGAAAATTGTAAAGAGTTGAAGGCACAAGCGACAGCATTATTAATGCAATAATACAGAAGCTAAACATCTCTAGAAGAGTACATCAGAAAGATTAAAAGAAAATATCTCAACATAACGAGTCAAAAAGAGAACTGAAAAGAATAATTATAATGAATGACATCAGAAAAAAGAAAAGCTTGAATATACTGCACATGATAAATGAGCAATAAGGGATGAAATTATTAATGATATTAACATCATAGATAGCAGTAGGCCAAGTTAAAATCACAGTCAAGTTGAAACCACGAAAAAAAAGTGGCGAAATCAAAGGAAAAGAGTGGATGATAATAAGTAGTCAATCAATAAAAATCACGAAATTAGCAAATTGCAATCCAAAAATAACTCCCCAAAAAGTTCTTAATTCTTTCCCTGTTTCCCTCAGTGATTGCGTCCAATATACACGAGATGATAATTACATCGATCCTGCTTCGAATTGTCTCGTCTACAAGAGAGTTTACTTCGAAGGTACACCAGCATTTCTACCCAATTTTAGAGAAATTTTTAAAATCAAAATATTAATTCAGCTTTTTTGAGGAATTAACAGTTTTAAATAATAATTTTATGTTGTCTTCCATATATAATTTTTTGCTAAATATTTTTTAAAAATCATAGTATTCCAAAATATAGATGTATTATATATTCAATTATCATACATAGCCCTCAATCAGATGCTATATGTGCATTAAAGTTATACTATTCTCTAAACACAAAGTAAATAAGTTAGAAGAAAAATGTAAAGCAAATTATGCTACACGTAGAAAAAGATAATGGCTAACATAAGACTGTCATGAATATGATGAAATATTTTGACCTATAGTTACTGAGGAGAGTGGGGCATAGAAAAACGGAAAAAGATGGTAGTTAGGAAAGATAATAAAAAGGAGCTGCAAACACACAAAATGAGGAAGTTTGTAATGAATAAACGATGTGTAAATAAAATCAAACATCTACTAGTTTTGATCAGAATTTTGCCTTCCAAATCAAATATGAAACAGCAATTGAAGTGAGAAACCGAAAATTCAAACAATACATAAAAATACCTTTTTCGTATCTTATATCAATACTCAAGTATCAGATTTTTCTTTGTAATTGGACTAAGTGGGCAGAATAACTTTTCTTCCTTCAATGCCCCACTCTCTAATTCCGCGCTATTGCTTCTTATCAAAAAAAAAAAAAAGATCTCAAAACCATCCCAACACATTCTACAATTATCTTATCCTTCTCACCAGTCAGTTTGGTTCAGGACTGCTTCCTGTTGAGTTCCAATATGATACCAAACGGTCTGATGAATACGAAAAATTTTTCTTAATCCCGATATCGAATAAACAAGAGTAATTTTCTTCTCAGCTTACCTGTGTTGTATCACGAATCAGATTGCTTTGAGCACGAAATTTTTCACTGGGAGACCGAGCTGCTTGACTTTCGCGAATTGATGCAATAAGGGGTGGTACTCGTTCTGCTGTTTCTGTACATTCGATAATTAATGTTTCAGTTGTTGTTTTCGATTGAATATAAGGCTGACAAGAATTCGCTGCTGCTATAGTTTGCGTCGCCGCGGCTGCCGCTTGTTTTGCAGCCTGCAATATTTTCAAGGAAGTTTTCCATATGTTTTTTAAACTGCAAATGTAAATTTATATCCTTAAGTACTAGAAATAAATAGAAAAACCAGACTTGTTCGAGGTATTCCATAGTTCTCTTCGACTGTTCCTCACTGGTCGCTTCGCTGGTAACCGTTACCAATTTTTCGGCAGCATTGCGTAACGCTATTTGTGATTCAGCTGCCTGTGGATGCACCTGACATTCCTGAACATTATCATTTTCATTTTCCATATGTGCTCACTTTCCATTTAATTCTACCAGAAGTAAAACCGCATCTACATAAATTCAAAACAATTATTTTAAAGATAATTTTAAGACAATAATTATTTTAGTGCTGCACTTTCGTAGCATCGATCATTCGGCTAGTAGCCTGTGCCACTGAACGAGCTGCATCGAGTAAACGATCACGACGTTCCGGTGCACGATCCGCTTCTGCTTCCATCTGCTCAACTAATAGACGACTGTGGCGTATTGCATTCTCACCTTGCCGTACCATTCCTTCCGTTGGCCCCTAAAAATTGAAAATGTTTAGTTCTACTCTCAACAGTTTTGAATAAAAATTCCATCACAACTATGTCTTCATTTTTAAAAATATTTCCGCATTAAAAATACATTAGATAAAAAAGTAAAATCTGTTAGACAAAAACAGCGCCTATCTAGTTCAAACTGCTGAACAACACTATTCATAAGATTGACAGGCAGCTTCTTAAAAAAAAATGTATTTAGCAGAGGTGCAGGAAGCTAGAACCTTCGGAATTCAACAATAACTAGGTTGAAGAACCATATTTTAATAATTCAAAGGCATCGTTGTGGATAAATGATTTAAGTACACATATAACAAATCCAAAACTGTCTACAAGAAAAAAAGGAACCTGATATGTGATAATCTTTCTGGATTGATTTAAAATTTGTTCATATTCATAATTTTCTTGCGTCGTGCGAATTAACTTTGGTGAACTTTTCACGTGCAAAAGCAAATCATCCAATGCTGCTGTCACCTTAAATTAGTGTTTTTGAATGACAAAATTATGCCTTTTTTAAAATTAACTGTCAACATCTACAACCAATAAAAACTGGTGAAAACTTTTCAAATTTACCTAATCTTATTACCAATATTACAAATTACATTTTAATTCCATATTTTAATTCATCTATTTTGAAAGGAATAGATTCTTGACTCAGACTATAAATCATTTCGATTTCAAAACTTCAAATCCTCACCTGTCGAGAAGCTTCATGAATATCAATGAAAGATTTCTTCCCATCACCAATGCTTCGTGTGCATGCATTTTGTGCATCTACCAATAGATCCTCTACTGCACGTGCTACCTGTTTCGCAGCAGATGTTAATTGTTCTTGACATACAGGAGAATCTATAGTTGGCGCTACGACTCGAGCACAGGCAACCAATTGAGAAGTAGCGTAAGCGCACTGGGTAGCAGAATGAATCACTTTATCTTGCAATGCCGGCTCTTCACATTCAGCAGATATAGTTTTTGCTCTAAAAATATTAGTCTAATATTAGTCTAATGGTAAATTAGCTATATCTTAAAATTTCCCTCAAAATTTAGGATAAACGGACTATTTTGTTATACTACATAAAAATAAAAGTAAAATCTTAGTCACTGAAATTGAGAGCAATTTCACATTACTGCAGAAGAACGAACTTTCCGGAAAAATTTTCCAATTTATAAATTAATTCAATAATTTAAACAAACATTTTTCTTTTCTTTTAGAGTTGATCAATTTATCTTCTTCTTTCTATTTTTAAGTTGGTCAACCATTTCATTATTTCAGCATATGCAAAAAATAAAAAAACTGCATCCTTAAATTTCTTCATAAAAAAACAGATTTTCCTTTCCTTCCCAAGTAATACCAAAAGAATGCAATTTATCACACAAAAATGCAGTACCGAGTTTTATGATTCAGAATAAACAATTTGTAATATCAATATAATATTACTTTAATATCAAATGCTTGAGTATATTCCCTATGGAAAAGTAAATTTGTCTAGAATTCAGCACTTGGAACTTACCGTAGTACGAGTTGTGCCGTCGATGTAGCTACATTCTTTGCACGCTGCACCAAATTATCGTGGAATGTTCTCACTTCACTGGTTGGTTCATCTAAGGTATTTATAACAGCTTGTGAAAAATCACCAACACGTCCAGCAGCAGCAAGTACCGTTGTACGTTTCTCTTCATGCTCTGGATTGACTGTAGTCAAAAAATCGGAAAAAGCACCGCATAATTTTCGAGCAGCATCTACCAAATCACCTGAAAAAATTTATTTTAATCAATTTTGAAATAAAGCTAATCAATCTTAATCATTTACCACATAAGGTTAATAAGAACAATAGGATATTTCATGAAAATTTAAAACTCAGAAAATGCAGTCAGTTCATAACTCTCTGAAGTTTTTCTGTCAAAAAAAAATTGAATTATATAATATTATACCCCGTCGCTGTTCGTCAGGCAGTAGGGCAGCTAGTTCACGAACTCCGCGACCCATTTCGGGCATATTCGATCCAATGGTAGCTATTGCTGTGCCAACTTTCGTATCCACTTCGTCTGCAACTGCTGTCAGTTGTACAACCTCAGCTGTAGCAGCGCCCATTTGAGCCAATTGGTCACCTACCTGAAGAAGTTTTTATTAATGTTTTAATCCTTGAAGAAACAGCAAAAACTGATGTGTCTTGATTTTACAACTAGACTTTGTGCAGTTGATCAGAATGAACAAGAAAGCAAGATCGCTTAAAATAAAATAAAAGTGGAAAAAATGTCAAAATAGAATAGCATTATGAATAAGAATAGAATACAAAAAATATTAATAAATCGTTAATTACACAACATGATTTCAAATATACTATTTTCACTGCTCACTAAGTTTGATTATTCTAAAAAAAAAAACTAGATGATAAGTATTAATCATCACATTTTATTCTCAAAACTGCATAGCTGCAATTTTTTCTTCGGCATATATTCAGAATTTTACTAATTAATTGAAATGATGTTTAATGTTGAGAAATTCCTAATACACATTTACGTGTATTACAAATAAACTGATTTCATATTATAAAACTAAATTCAAAATATAAACAAAATTCTACATGTTATAAATTGAAAAACAAAGAGCAAGAGATTGTGAGGGATATTTTCAGTGGAAAATGCAAATGAACAAAAAGTGACGAAAAAGGAATAAAAAAAATGAATTAACAATCTTTTGAGCAAATATAGACTCTGATATAAAAGTTTTTTATAAAATTGTATGCTATGTGTGGTATGGAGAGATGAAATTGAGTGAGTCAAAAAAAAAAATTCGCATTTCCCAAATCATCAGCTAAAATATAAAATAAATGAAATTTAAAAAATAAAAAAAAACAAAAAACAAAAGAATTTGGGAACATTAAATAAGGTAAACAAAAAGATGCCTTCTGTTTTTCGACTTCTACTTTAGTTTCCATCCAACGCCGTGAAGTGGGATCATCGATGAACCGTGGTATCTGGATCTCTACTGGCTTCTTCATTTCTTCTTCTGCGGCTTCAACAGCACGTATAGATGCTTCAATCGTACCAATTAGAGCTCGCTGAGCACGTTCTTGTGAATCAACTACACGTGGACGTTGACCCTGTAATATATTCTTTCTTTCTCTTTCCATTGAAATCTTAACATGAACAAAGATAAATGTCAGTTTATACCAATATTTCGAAGCGCTTTCCAAAATCTTATGCAACTATGCATCAACGACTTTATGTTTATTTTAAAAATTTAAAAATAAAATAAGTTTTTTATTTCAAGTATATTACTCATTAATATTTATGTTTCTTACTTTTGTAAGTTGCTGTTGAAGAATCTGTCCGCTTACAGCACCATACTGAGCACCATTCAGCATTCCTCTCTGCCCAGGTACTAAACCACCATGAGTTCGTAAAACACCTGGAATAGCAACACTGCCTTCATGTGCAAATCCTTCACCAATCTGCCCATGTGCAACTAGTGTAGCACGTGCCGGCGCTACAACATCTTCCAACATTGTTGAACCTTCATCACCCTGAAGAACTTCAAACAATCCACTTTACACAAATTTACTAAATTTATTAAGATCATTTATTCTGAACTGCAGCTAAAAAAAGAAATTTATTATATGATTAAATGATCGACAGAAGTTAAATGAACAGAATGAATGAAGTAAACCTCTATGCCGACGTGGTCAAAGGTTCGTTTCTTTCTCAAAATAATATCAATGTAACCAGCAATCAGTTGTGCAATTTTCTCACCATCTGCAGTTTGTACGGAATAATAACCATCTTGATAGTCACCGAAATCCTTGAATTTTCAACAGATTCCTTTCTAAGTTAAACTGAATAAAACTGTTGAAGGCCAAAATTTATCTTTCATTTTATAATAAAAAATAAATTCAGTTCAACTTTTCGTGACCTTTTTCATAATATAAAATTCATAAGAACAACTTTTACCAATGTAAATGTTTTCGGTGAGGCAGCCCATCGTCTTACTTGTTCCAGTGGCCATTCCTGGAGCACTTCTTTGGTTTTCTCGTCCATCCGCATTACACATTCTTTATTTACACCTAATAACCGCGGTACCAACTTGTTTTTACCCTTCATTTTCTCCTTCACCACAAAGAATGTCACACCATAAGTAAGCAGAGAGCGACATAAATGAACATATTTGCTCTTTGCATCCAATTCACTTTTTCCAGCCAATTCACGGTAAGCGTCCATTATGCGTTTTTCATTATCCTTCGATTTCACATATTCTTTCGGTAAAATTTCACGAAGACTGCATTTCGGAAATTGCATATTATAATTAGAACCAAGGAAATTCAAAAATTACTAGAAAAATAAAAAATGAAATTAGAACTTACTCTGAAAAGTTAGTTCGCTGTCGATGCTCCTGGAAATCGCCGTACTGTATTTGGCATTGCAAAGCGGCCAAGTCACAAGCCAAATCTCGCGGAACCGGATGATTTCCTTGTAAAACACCCATTTTACACTGCTCATATAGTAAGTTCAATTGTACAGGATCGCGACAGTCGACATTCGTATCCGAAAAAAAGAACTTTCGACGCAAGATCAGTGTCTCGTCATCGGCTATCTGAAAATTATATTCATTGAAAAGATGAAAATCAAGATTGAAAAAACAATGAAAAAGAAACTCTCAAAAATTAATTTTAACATAAGTATGATGCACCAACCGCTTGCTCACGCAGAGTTTTACCATGATCAAGCCATAACAACTCTTCATCAGTATGTAATTTAGCACGAAGTTGCTCCATTTTTTTTTCTTTATTTCGTCCAAGAGTGCCGAAACCAAGACCTCGCTCCTCGCTTTTCCCTCTCCGTTCCTCCTTTAACGTAAGTGTTGAACGCCAATCATGATCCAATGATTGACGCACCTGAAATCCGATATATAGAAGAATTCTCTTTAAAAATGATATTTTGTATTGCTGGAAGAAATTTCGCATTTAATGCTGCATTTATTCCACAGTCTTAATTACACGTTATTATCTTTTTCCAAAAATAGATTAGTGGACAAATTATATACGAATATCAAAGAAATTTCGGCTAACCATAGAATATTCTTCATGATTGCTAATACCAATTTTGGAGCATACAACGACCATGATTTCACCCACTGGCTGACTTTCATCTACCAATACTGTTTTCACAGCACCATCCAACATTCTCACTTTTAGCGGCCGAATTTTCTTTTTGTATTCAACTGTATCCTAAAAAATCCGTTTCGCTATTCCTGACAGTTGAGAATGTTTCTTGATGAGTTTCGAGTAATTTAAATGCTCTCAACAGTAAAGATTTCAAGGAAAGCTTACTCCGTTGCGAACTAAATAATATTCTAAAGTTCGACCATTTTCCATCCAAACACATTTTGTTGGATCTTCTTCGAGTCGAAACAGACCATATTCCTTAGCTAAAAATCAGTAAAGATTTATTGAAAGATTGGTGAGAAGTGGCAGAAATAGAGATTCAATATATGATAAACCATGATAACATCTGCTCTTGATAACCACTGTATAAGTGGTTTCACAATTTCTTAATAGCAAAATTGACAGAAAATTAAGAAAAAGGCGATGACAACAAAATGTGCTATTTCTCCAGGAAAGAAAAACTAACGATTAATGTTATTTCCGGATACTTTTTCTCGTATAATTTTACATGCATCGAAAACGAGAGTAGTCGATTCGAATTGCATTGCCTTCTTCAGTCGAGACTGTTCGTCTCCCTGCGGTGACCAAACTACGTTTAACGTTATCACACCCATCTTCTTCTATTCTTGTTTTTGCTCCTTCTATACAAGCGGCCCACAACTTGCTGTCCAGCAGCTCCGATCTCTGGAAGTAAAAGTACTCAGATAAATATGACATATGTTGACAAGATTTGAACGATATTTATGTCGGGATTTTACGATTTTCTTTGGTCCATTTTGCAATTGCAAAGTCCATCTATGACAAATAATAAATTTTAACATCCTTCAACCGGTTTCAATTTTATATTATTTCACAAGTCCCCGCATCTTTGTAATTAGTAAAGAGCGGAAACGTATAAACTCACTTTTACCAGAAACTCAAGATATTCTGATAACTTGATTAGAAATGATATCATTTTCAAAAGACAATAAATCGGCTTTTACATATAGCATTAACAGAAGTGGTCAATTTCAGTACTGCGATACAGAGCAGAAGAACTAAGGGAATGCAATTGGCAGTTCGATGAAATGATGAATCACCAACAAACGCAATCAGTAATCATCAACTGACAACTGATTTCAACTTCTTAGAAGCGATAAACATTCTATCACTATATAGCAAATTTAGTTTATTTATTTCATGGCATTTGTTATTGGCATTAATCGAATTTAATTATATTATTATGTCGAAATGATTTTTACTTTGAACTAAAGAATATTTCAAGATTCTTCTTCGCTGCGGATTCTGAACGAAACCATCGTTTTTTGAATATTTTGTTACTAAGTAAATGAGTATTTTATCAAGTTGGCTGGTTAAACTGGAATCACAAAAAGATCGTGACTATTTGAAAATAAAATTTCCTTCATTACTCATTTATTTTAAATGATTAAAAGCATTTATACTTGAGAAAATACAGTGGAAGCCAATTGTACAATTAAAGATTAAAAGCATTACTCTATCGATGACTGATTGATTGTACATAATTGATAAACTGTATCAATTAAAAGCTAGATTATTTGAATGAGAGGACAACAAGTAATAAGCTTATCAATGAAACTTTTTTCTGTACAAACAAGAGCATCAAGCAACAATAGCTACTACTACATAATGAGATGAAAGAAATTGTAAGATTGTGTAAAATTGCAGTAATTTCTGATAAACAGACTGAATTCGATAAATAGGCTGACAATCGGATAGGATTTGACTGCATTTCTTGCTACATGAGCATTAAAGTTATATTCCGCGCGCGCAGAATTCTTTTTATAGAGATATGCGCAAGATAAGAGCCTGATTATCGAGAATCACTGCAAGGATTTAAAGATAGGAAAATCAGATGTATTACCATCAGAAGGAATCATGATGAAAGCAAACTATGGATGAAAGCAATAAAGATACGTGATGTATCATTCTGAAGGCATAGAACTTCCCAAGACAAGTAAATGTAAAAGGTCAATGGAATCAGAAGGCCCCAAATATGCTTATTTCCGCTCTCTTCCAGATTGCTATTACATACGCTACGAAATTAATAGAATCGAATAACCCGGAAAGGTCGATTCTTATGTTTTGCATAAATTGAGTGATTGCAAAGACAGTCGATTGCTAAAAAAAACATTTCTTGGTATCCATTAGGAGCAAAAAAGCTTGATAGGGAAACAACGATAAACTTGGCTAAAAGATGACCTGAACAAGTTCGTAATCAATAGATTTATAAATATATTTTCATCTGCACCAATGCAATGCCATGGATGGATAATGATTATTATCAATCTTCTCTACGAGCGACGAAGGAAAGAATAACCGAATGATCAGTTTGCTTGGATATTCTCTAATAATTGTGATATTCACGAAGAATCGCTGAAAACAAATGGACAAGAATGAAAGAGTCATTTGTTAGGAAGAGAATTACGAGTCGATCTTCTCCTCTCATCGCATCCCATCCCACCTCACCTCATCTGATCGGAGTTTTCATCAAAGTGTGCTAATAATTCAGAACAGAAACTTGAGCTTTCAGCATAGAACGAACTTGTTGAGATTTGATGACAGATGTAAGTGAGCAAGTAGAGAAAGAGAATGAAGTATGCATAGATCACTCCTCATTTCTAAACGCCTACGAAGAGTTGGTGAAGATGCCACGCCGTGCTACCATCTATCTCCAGTTATCTTTCCCAACAACAAACTTTTGGAGTGCAAGGGCAAAGTATAGCTATGATTCAGGAGAGGAATGTTAGGGAAGATGTGGTCACAACGGACAGATACATTTCATCGCTGCTCGAAATTCCATGCTGACTGATTTGATCTGAGGCTTTTGGAAGAAAAACAAAAGTTTGTTGAGAAATGAAAGCAACGAGATAGTTTGAGATAATGCTGAAGAATTCTGTGAGGGATGGGTCAGTATAGTATGTTTCTGTTAGAATTAGAAATTATTCAAAAAGGAAACGTTCATTACGAATGCAGCTGCAAGAAGAAAGAACAAGGCAATATGAGTGCAGAAAAGTTGCTAATGATGCAAGCAGAACAATTGCATTTGCAGTATGCTGGCAGGATGATTGGGAATGGATGATAATGCTGTAAGGTTGCAAGAAAAGCAAGCAGTTGCAGTCTGATCGACCCTGCTTGCTACTACTACTACTGCTGCTCTCTAGTAGTAGTGATTAAGCTTTAATTAAGCTGTTTGTATACGAGGAGTGTAAAATGTAAAATGTATGGCTTCTTCTCATCAACCAGAATTACATCCTGTTAGCTCGGGACCGATCGTTTACTCGAGAATCGAGAATCTTCCTCTTCTATTTTAACAAACAGACGGACATATAAGCGACAGACGAGCGAACTGATTATGCATATCACATCGTGATGTTTAAGTGAAGGGTAGGAAATATTTTTCTTTATGCTAATTATCCATCCTACAAATTGTTGATGATGCATCAGGGATTGCTATATTGATCGTTACTATCCCTCTAAACATGCAAACTTCATTTCCAGGCGCTATTTTCAATTCAAGTTTTGGACAGCTTATTAAAGAGAATAAGATGGATGTTTTTGGATTAGCTAAGAATCAAATTTAACAACTTTATGGGTGGTGTAAAAATTTGACTCGAAGATATATTGAATGTGTCTCCGCTGTTAGAATGATGCTCTTTAGCAGAACCGAAACAAATTATCATAAATCATATCAGGGAACAACACAATATGCAGAGTTATCTTCTACTCATTGCCGAACCATTCCGTTTTATCTTAATCTTAAAAAGAAAAAATTTAACTGGCACAATCTAATTTTATTCCAAAAAGAAGTATTGTAATTTATCGCAAGTCTCATGAGCATGAAAATTTGTTCAAATGCCAATCTCTAAATCACGAATGAATGTTTTCGATTAAAAAAAAAAAAAAAAAAAAAAAAGATCCATTGGTTTTCTAATAATCTTTTTCTTTCATTTTTTGAATTAAAGAATTTTTTTGTTTGATTTTAAAAGTTCAAAGTAGAGTAAATTTCTTATATCGTTGGATGCTAACATTGTACAGAAGTATGATTCCTTTTTAATATAATAATAAACCAATAATAATAAGTATATTGATAAAAATCTTCTGAAATTTTCTGAATCTTCTGAAAAATCTTGTGAATTTTGAGTCATTCAATTGAAAATAATGATTCATTTGAGGAAACTACACAACTTAAATGAGTGTATGCATAATGCATTGCGCTTTAAAGCAGTGAAATGTCACAATTAAATTTATCTTCAGCTATATACTATTAGGTTGAAGCAAATGTTATTTTTATTATTCGGCTAAGTGTGATGTGAGTGTGTAGCAGCAAATTTTGCATAAATTAAGGATAAATAATAGATGAGAGAAGAAAGGGGCCAAGTGAATCGAATAGAATCGAGTACTACACTAATTTCAATGAACACTTGAATGAACATAACAATAATAGTAGTAATAATAATAATAATAATAATAATAATAATAATAATAATAAATAATTAATAATAATAATAATAATAACTAGCAATATTTATAACAAAGCGGTGCTGGTTGCCATGAAATTCAAATTCAATACTAAAATTGAGGGAGAGAAAAGAGGAAGTAAGGCTGTTTGCTAAGAATAAGCATTTTGTCCATTTTTCAAAAGCTCATCGAGGCATTTGGACCATTGAATAAGTCCAGTACCCATATCCTTATGTCACTTTGGCCATCAGAAATTGGCTAGGAATAATCCTAGCGGCATTACTACTCTTAGTTTATTCATAGTAAGGGAAAGGAAGTACTCGTAGTAAGGGAAGTAATAACTTGTCATCTGAGTAGTGTCTGTTGTATATGAGCGACTTATTATCCGTTGTTTACTTTCACGTCACGGTTCTTCTTTGGCTCTTTCATTCTCACAAAATGAAGAAATAATTCTATTTCTTGAAATTTAAAAAATAATTCCACTTACTTGCCTATCATTTCTTCCTTTGTCGTCTCTCCGTGCGATTTCATCTTTTGCATTGTTGTTGAAGTTAATTACAGTTCGCAATTTGACATGAAAAGTTGAATTTCAAGAAACATAAATACATTATAAAGTTCATCAAACCTGTGTGGAGAATAATATCTATGAAACAAAAATAGAATTCTCCATTCATCTTCTCTCTTATCTTTCGAATGTAATGGGAAAGTGAAAGAATTAAAAGCAGAGAGTCCTTACGATTTAGATATTATTCAAGTTTCAGCAGATTTTAATACAATTAGCTTCTATTAGTTTAAAAGTAAAGTTTATTTATTTATTAAATTCGCAAATAATTAAAAGTTATTTCATAATCTAACAAAAAAGCGGAAAGATCGAAAAAGGAATGAAATGTTTTCCATTTTATTATAAGCTTCCTAAACTGATAAACACTTTTGACAATTTATGATCATGCGATTGTTTACGTTCGAATAAATAAGAAACAGATCACGTAAGTCGGATTATTTGTGTAAACCTTCTGCTATGACATATTAGCCTGGTGGCGATTGAGGTATGGCTGTCAACAGATGCATCAATCGTATTCTTCTTTATGACAGGAAGCTGGGAAATGAAATTAAAAAAATTTTATAAAAAATAGAACTGATTTTAAAAGCATTTCTTCCTTAGTACTTAAATGCTTTGTAATCGAACTTCGATCAAATTTTAATTACTTTTTCATGTTTTATTAACTAAATGAAATTTTTTGGTAATTTAATATTTGTAGAAATACAACCATTTTCTTCTGAGTTCTTTCAATTTGACCAAAAAATTTGCACAAGATAGTATAGGAGATGAGGGTATGAGCAATATCAAATTTCGAAGTATTTATTCGGTTTACCATCTGAATCAAGTGTAGTAGAGGGAGGGACACCTTTAAGTATGTGGACCAATTTGGAGACAAGCAATCAAGACTAAGCCTAGGATTTGAGTCCAAAATTTGTCGATTACTCTCCAGAGACCACATTCTAATTCCTTCTGAATTTGATAGGGCGTTCAGTGATTGTAAACTATCGATTCTTCTCCCTCACTCCAATATTTAAAGAAGAAGTTAAATGATTCAACATTTTTATATCCTTTAAATTTTTGGTGTTAAAAAAAAAAAAAAGGAAAAAACTATAATTTTATTTCCTAGCTTTTCATGCTCAGTTTTAGCTGATTTACAAAATGAAATCTAAAATTTTTAATTCGAAAAATAAATAATTTTGGAAGTTTAAAGAAGCGAAATGAAGTCAAATTACCATTAATTTATTCATATGTAAATCAGTGGATTAAAGAACAAAATCCAAATTATCTACTGGACAAATTATGATTCTGATATTATTCTAGAATATTTACTTATAGCTACTTCTAGTGTACCCTTAGACATTATCGATAAACACAATGTACTGATTGATTGATCGCAATTGAATTTTAATTGCAAATTTAATTGAACTCTTTTATGATTTGTCAAGAATCATTTGTTAGATAGTTGTGAAAATGCATAAAACAAGAGCGAATGGAAAATTCGTATAGCTTTCTTGGAAAAGCGAAATATTTTTATGAAAAATGATGCAAGAAATAGTGAAAGAAACGAAAATAACAATAGCATTGCTGATGCTATCTTTTCGGATACCAAAAGTTGTCTTTTTAGTTATATTAATCCCGTGGAGAATTCGCTTTAATTCGCCGTTTTCCATCTAAAATCAAGTTTTTTGATCAATGCTCCCCAAAGTGTTAAAACTCATTGCAATCCTTTTACTACGGAAAGATGAGATTTCAATCATTCTTGCAAGAGCAAGCTAAAACAGACTACTGACTGCATTTTGAATGTTCCTTTGATTTTAAAATAGTAGAATTCTTAATATATAAATCGAATTGATGATTATTTTTTCTGATTTTTTTATTTTTTTGATTTCTATGCATCCTAAAAAAATCTGTTAAATCTTCATTCCTTAATGATTGATTCAGAAACTGAAAAAGTGAGATGATTTTTTGATGATGGAGATAACTTCTGACCTTTAAATTATCCCACAAATCAACTGAACCACTGCCAAAAATCAATATCAATCGTATCATAATAGGAAAGATAAATGCATGCAATATTTCCTAAGGAAATCCAAATCATCTTATTATATATATCAAATTAACAGATACTGTAGTAAAAAAAAAAAAAAAAAAAAAAAGATTGCGAAAAATGAAAATAACTATTTGCTTCATCCTTTTCTTAACTATATTACATGTTTAATTAACAAAATCAATTTTGCTTCTTCTAAGTTTTAAACGACAACAAAGTAAGAAATGAGTGAGAAAGCAAGTTTATTCAAAGAGAGTACTTACTTATTATTTCGCTTTCCACCAATAATAAATAAAGTTTAATTTATCCAGAGATTATGCTGCCTAAATTATCTTTTATTTTCATCAAATTAAAAAAAAAAAAAAAAGAAATAAAAACATGTTTTCGAGAATTACACATCGTTCCACTTGAAAAAGCTCTCTCATAGGATAGTATTTCTGTTTGTTTCATTCAACTATTAATATAATCTAAAGTTGTAAGAACTTTTGCATCGAAAGTTTTTCATTTAAAAAATACGCAAATTAAAACTTATGTACGAATCGACATTTCTTTTTTTTACCACAAGAAATCATAACAATCTTCATCATTCAAATTATTTTTATAAAGTATGCTTCGAAAGCAACGATGTCTTTCTTCTTTTCGAAGTACAATTTATAAAAATTTGAGGAAAAAAAGATAATGAGTGATAATGAAAAAAAAGGCACGTATGGGATTGATAGATCAATAAACAAAATGCATTTAAAAAAAAAAGAACATTTTGTAACATATAATTTCAAAATTTTATAATGAATATAAAAAAGTAGATAGCAGTGTTGTAAAAATCCTATTGTAGACAAAAAATAATTAATTAACCAAATATTTTACATTTTTCACCATTTTTTCCTGGCTAACCTGGTTGGGGGGAAGAACTTTGCATCTCTCACAATGGGACAACATCCATCATTTTAACCAATTCTTATTTATTTCTGCGAATTTTATGATGTTAAAATTGAATTTGAAATTATTGACTTTTAATTTCTTTTTTTTTTTTTTTTTTTTTTTTTTTTTTTTTTTTTGGTATTTTTGTAGGTAATATTTTACGACAGGAGCAAATGATCTTTAGAGTACAAAATAGACATCAATGAGAGGACATAGGATATTCGGAAATTGTTTAGTTTACTTTTTAAATTTGTTAATTCTCTAAGTTTTCATTCGAAAATCACAATTTTCGAGAATTTTCAATAATGGCCGAACATAAAAAGGAAAAAAGAAATGCAAAAAATATAATAATTCAGCATGAGTCAATAATTTTTCTCAAATTCTGATGAATAACAATTATTGTTATCAAAAATAAACATAATGTATACATGAGGTTTGTCCGATACAACTTGACACTAAAGAAATGCAGTATCTAATTGTGATGATGCCTTTTCAATCTTTGGCATTTAATCATTTTTGACAAACAACATCGTCAGTGATATGATAGCGAAATTGAAGCATTACTTCAGTATTGTCATATTAACATAAATTGACTAGTCGATCTCACGTACGTCCGTAATACGGCCAATAGACGTACGGATTATACGGAAGCGTTTGAAATTGCTGATCTTTGTATGGCTGGTTTTGAGTTTCAATGAATACTCGTTTCGCAGTTTTACTAGCCTGAAAATGTGTGAAGTTATAGAAACGAAATGGAATCTTTTTCTTCAGAACTATTCGATTTGAAATTGAATTAATTTGAAGTATTTGATTCGAAGAAAAAGTTTGATTTGAAATAAAAGCTGATTACTGCAAGTAATTAATACAGCAATTATGAATGAACTTGAAAAGATGTTGCGCTGTAATTTCGTGCTTGTTGATAAAATCCATAATAAATTTTAATGAGCGATAAATTTACCGAAAAAATTGAATCAGAGAATTTTTTGAATTCGAATTAAGTTAAAAAAAAAAAAAAAAACAGGAATGAATAAGAACGAACTTTGTGCGCATTTTATCCCGTTTCTAATCTCTTTTCTTATATCTTCTCTTTCCTGATCTACTCTCTATTTCTTAGTATAAATTGAAAATGAAAACTAGTTCTGAAAAATAAGCCGAAGAAAAGAAATATTAAGGAATGATTAATTCATTAATACTTTCTTAAAATTAAGTTAATGATTATTATTAATCATCAAATTTTGAAAAATCCCAGTGTATTATGCCATGTATGTGCATGATTAAGCCTCTAAAGAAGAAATCAAATATCAGATTGATTTTCAAATATGTTGAAACTGAATCTAAGAATAATTATTGATGTTCTTCTAGTTCTTGGAAAAAAAAATTACAATGTATGTTAATGTTTAATTAGTACTGATCGTTTAAAACATTATATTCATTAAAAAAATTCTGATGTGATTCTGATTTTTCAATTCTAATTTGAAAATTGTAATAAATATACTGATAGCAGTTCTTGTAAGCAATTATCTTTCTCATATTTACTATACTTCTTGTAATCACTACTACAGCTGATAAAATGGTAGTATTTCTTAAGCTATAAGACTTGAAAAAGTTGACCAAATGTAATGTTATAGTTATTTGAAATTTCTTTCTATAGATTTGTTTTTTTGATTTTTGCACTAAAATAATGATTAGTGAATTTTTGTTCAAAAAAAAAAAAAAAAAGCAAAAAGCAAAATCCGGAATTTCTCGATATCTGTTGATGTTAAGGGATGATAACAAAGTAATACTAAATTCTTGACAAATGAAATTGAAACATCTATAATTATAAGGCCAATCCAGTGGTATTTTCAAAAAAATACACAAAAATATAATACATAATGTATTTTATAATTTATGGAAATTTGAATAAACGTAAAAATCATCTAATAGATTGTATTGAGGACATATCGTAATGCAATGTTGTAATGTAACATTTTTGAGTAAAAATTAAAATTTAAAAGAGAGAAGTACGCTTTCTGGTTTAGTAAAAATGTTCCACATTTGTGTTCATTTCTTTTGAATGGTAAATGAATGAATGAATTCTTTCTTGCTGTATAAAATACGAATTTCTCAGGCAGTAAAAATTTTTGTGATAACTAGTAAGAAAGAATTAAAACATAACGAGAAAAATTTGAAAATTGCTGCATAATGATGGCAAAAAAAAAAAAAAAATGTGATTTGGGTAACGTATTCGCAATTGAAATTTTTCCCTGAATTTTTTTTTCTATTTGACAGAAGCAAGCTATAGAGTTCATGACAGTTTGTTGCAAGTATTTTTAAATTATTACAAAATACATTTGAAAAGTGACGAATTTAAATTTAACACTGACAGAAAATTGTTTTTCTTTCCCTATCGGAAAAGTAAAAACCAATTTCTGGATGTTTTATTAAAATAATTTTATTTTAAATCAAAGTTCTAAACATCAAAGAATAGAACTAATAAACTAAAAAAGAAAATAAACGAACGAACCTTTCGTGCGCTCAAACAAGAAATACAGGTAGTGATACAAACAGGTAAAGTAAAGATAAGAGTTGCAATTGCTGCAGCAAATGTCAGGAAGATACCAATAGATGTCAAGGTATGAATCCTCACACCGCATCTGCAAAAATTCTATTTTGGATCAGTTTTTGAAAATTAAATTAAAGTAAACATTTTTTGAAAATTAAATTAAAGTAAACATTTTTTGAAAATTAAATTAAAGTAAATAGCTTTTGAAAATAAAATTCAAGTAAACAAAATGAACAGCCATACAGTCGTGTGTCAATAAGTGATGCAACTTTGCTGGAGATAAGAATGAAACAGGTAGAATGTAACATTATACTTGAAAAGAACTTCATCAACTAATGAAAATATCTCATAGTATACACTGTTTATCTAAATTTATGAATTTTTTCAGTTGTCTTTTCCGACTCTTCAGAAAATTTTCATTTTAAATATCATATCATTCTTGTTGTATCTTAACTGCCAACAAGCAAAATTATCAAAAGTAATTTTGACTAAATGCAACAAATGGAATATTTATGATTACTGTTATTTCCTAAGATTTTGCAGTTAAGATTGCTTCGTTGGAAACTGCACTTTTTTAGCTTTTTTCCTTTTTTTTTTTTTTTTTGGAAATTTCGAATAAATGAACACAGTTCATGCTGATTAATTTCGCACGGATATCAATCTTACAACTAGAAGCAGTGGTAAACATAATGTCAGATATTCATCAACCAAAAGATTCTTAATCCTCACAATCTAACTCGAAGTGATAAGTAATAATTTTCAGATTTTTGAAACGAAAATCAATAATCCATTATTTCAAAGAAATATTCCTATTAATATTTAGTATTAGAATAAGTGAAAACAATATTGATAATATCTTTCTTGTTATCAAATTATTTTCGCAATTCCAAGTCATAAACGGATGACTTGTTGTATTGTCCATTAATTAAATCTAATTGGATAAGATTTACGTATTTAATTCATGTTAAGACTTAAGTCTTAATCTATGGAGATATTATGGATATTCGAATATACAGTAGTATATACATATAAGAAATTTCATTTTGATAAGATTCTGTTAAGCTCAATTTGATGAAATCAGATTTTTGAATTTTGAAGCTTTTTTTCTTTTGCTAATTCCTCTTTATCCAAATTAGATATCCAATATTATCGTTAACTGATCGATTTTAATCAAGATTTATACAACCCAGCATATGAAGGAAATATGCGAATTCGTATTGCGATAATTCAAATAAAAGAATCAGGTTATTTCTAGAATCAGTGCTGCTGCGAATGATTTGGCATAAATCTAATGGAGTGATCTGATTTGATCAAATTTGTAAAAAATAAAAATAAAAAGAACAAATACCGCATATTACACTGAGGTTGTGCATTCTTCGGTAATCGTCCGTAAATACCACTGACACATGCACCATAAGTGAAAAACGAAGAATAAACTTCCTCACATTCGTCTTCGCATCGCAACCTTGATTCCTTATCAGACTGCATAAAATACCTGTAAATTGTTATCTTTGGACAATAAATTTTTGGCACTTTTTTCATTTTTTGCTTTACTCCAAATTTCAGCCGAAATATTTTGCTCAAGTTATTTCTGCTGCAATTTATCACTGAAATTTATCACTAGAAATCTTTTTAGCTATTAGATATCACTTAACCATTTTCATCAGTATTGTTACTAGTATTTTCTAATCTAACTAATTAAACAAGATTAAACATATTATAATTCATATCGTAGTGAAAGTAATTTTGATTTTAATTCTGTCCTTTGGTAACTAGAATTTACGTGTGATTACCGACATGTAAATCGCAATATAATCATCTACAACATATTAACTTATAGTGCAAAGAGAGATAATTTACAACATGTTAACTTCAGGACAAAAGGATTATGTTATCTATTTGTCAACTATAGTGTAATTTACAACAATTAATATGGCGCAAAAGGGAATTGTTTACTCCGTGTTATCCATAGCACAACACAATTTACAATATGTTGATTATAGCGTAAAGGTCAAAAGGTCAAAAGTTTGATTATGAAATTTCAAAAAGTCTATTTCAACTTTTTGAACACTTATTGCAATTAACATTGTGATTTGGAACAATCTTCAGTAGTTATCACATATAAAAATCTTTTCCCATTTGTGTCATTTAAAAATTTGCGGTGAATAACGATTATCTTCAGATAAATAAACATTGAAATTTGTATTAGAAAATTGAAAGCGAAAGTATAGATTGATTTTACGCAAATTCACGCATTTTACTCCATTGAGAATATCACTATTATTTCAAACACCAAAGTTCACAATTTTAGAAATAAAGATATAATTAGAAACGAAAGATTTCTTTCTCAGATACTTATTTAATTTGTCTCTTCTTATTTTGGAAAAATTAATGATTTTTCAGATGACTAGTTGAATTAGGCATATGATAATATGATAACAGTCTGTCTGTTCATCTTATCAATCGCATATCTTTGTATGTGACAGAAACCTTGAACTTTCGTCTCTAATTTTCGTTTTTTCCTCTCTTGTCCCATCTATTAGACATTTGAATATAATTTTCTTGATAATTAAACTCAATCGATTATCTTAAAATTTGTATAAATATTCGATTTATTAAATAAATGCGGAAAAGATTAAAGTTATGTATTACACTAAGATAACACCGAGATGGATTAAATATGGCCCATTTCCTAGCATGTATGTGTGTGATGGAAATGTCGCATTACAAAAGGCGCTTCAAATTATTTCCCATAATTTCTCTGACAATAAGAGAACTTGAAGAGTAAAAGGAATTATTTCCTATTTCCCCAAATCATCCAACCCGAAAATTTATAAACTTTGATTTTTCTTAAATCCGTAAACTAATGCCACATTTGTACGATTTTAATTAAGATTTAAATAAGGATTATTTGTCTTTATCTTATTTCATTTAAGATTTTTCTTTCTACAGCAAAACATCGACTGCATAGAAATTTCTGATTCAAATCCAAATCCTGAATGACTTTTTGCTGTACTCTCAGAAGTGCTTTCGAGATTTTTCCGATTGAACTAAACTTGATGCCTGAATATTGAATTCTAATAGAAGCGTATGATGTAATAGCTTAACATCAAATTAAAAATAGTTTGCATTGTTGAGAGAAATTCCAAAATATGTCTGACAAATTATTTCAAGTGACGAAAAGGATTTTGATTTAAAATAATTTTTTCTAGAAGAAAATTTTTTATTTCTCTTAGAACAATTTTGTTTTGCTATCTGAGAGGAAGTAAATATCAGCAGTTACAAAGGAATCGCTTATAAACTGGTTCCATCGAAACGAAAAAAGTTTAATATTTTCAACAAACAAGTTTGCTGAAGTGAAAATTCCTTTCTAAATTATTTTTAAGCAATTGCAAATTTATATTTCCCGCTTATCATTTTTTCTTTCCCAATGAAAAATGTAACTGGCAATAAATTTCTGAGACATTTTTAGAAGTGATTTTCCATTGCGGAGGAAACGAAATTTCTTTTGAATCAACTGATCGATTCTTATGGATTACTGTATCCTCCAGCTAAATGCAAACTTTGATTTTTGAACATCCGTGTAATGTTGAATGCGAAGATTCAAGGATTTAATCAAGAGCAATCTTCTCCTTGACAATGTGAAAGCAATCAGAGATTTTGTAGATTTAGGAGATCCAAAAGCTTGTTTTAATATCACATTTAACGCATCCATTTTGTGCGTGAAAGGATTTTTGAAAATTAACGTCTTTCGAGCAAAAATATTCAAAAGTTTTAAGTTCAATCTGTCCGATGTCTCATAGTATTCTACATAGAATTAAATTAATTTTAAAGTTACATTTGCTTTTAGCGATTTAAATAAGTGAATATCGTGCAAAAATATTTGTAATCAAAGTGGTCCTTCGAGGTAATATTGGAATTTTTGATCAAACCAAACAAATTGGAAAAAAATAAGAAATAGAAATAATTATTCGATCAGAAAGATCTTCAATTGCTAAACGAATAGTTGAAAAGATTGATAAAAATCGCCTTCTCAAAGACACTAAACAAGATAGATTTCTAATTTCGTTAAATGTAATAACATGCAATACATTGAGAATTTAAATTATATAAATTACATTGGGTAGACGAGCAAAAAATCAAAAGAAGAACTTATGCAGTGCTCAATCATAATAGTAATATAATAATAAATAGTGTAATGAAAGAAAAATAATAATAATAATAAAGTAATAATAAATAATTGGTAAAAGCAATGATATTGACTTAAGCATAAAATTTAATAATGAAAGCGATTTCATACAGATGAATGTAATGAATAATGAGCACTAACATTATTATTTTTTACGTCAGTTAACATGATAATGATAATGTTATGATGATAACGTGTTATTTATGCTACTCAACTTTCGCTATACTGAAATATAACGATTTTTACCACTTTTTTGACAAAAGTAAGTATTCACATTTCGAATTAAATGAATAATGATCCAATAGCAATAAGTTTAAATAGTACTCCATAACAATAAGTTATGTTATCCACGAGGATCATAATTGTAATTATGTATACGATTATTAATCTGTGATATGATCAAATCAGTTAATTAGGGAGCTAATATATTTTTTGGATATATATTCAGATAGTATCACACCAATGCATCGCATTTAAGCGTTATGTTAACTTAGATCATTTTTTTTTATCTTCAATTTCAGTTTTCTATATTTTTTTGGCTTATGAACGGAAGAAAACTTACCCAGGGGCGCATTTGCATATTTTTCCATCGAACATTTCGTTCGTATTGCATTGCGACGACGATTCGGAGCTACCAATCGAGTTTACGTCGGTTGGCTCAGTGGATGCGTCGATCTCCTGGGCGGAAGCAATAGGCAATGATACGGTGATAATGAATGTAACACAAGCGATCAGCAACAATCGCATGATAACAATACTTTTGCAGATGATGATGCAGCAGCTACTGCTCCTTCCTTCTACAACTGATGTTGTTGTTGTTGACGATGATGATGATGGCGATGGTGATGGTGATGACATTGTGTTGATTGCAAGTTGTTGTACATAACTTGGTTGACACAGAGACAAACAGCGATCACTGATCGTCATCGCCCAAGTACACACTTATAAAGCATTCGGAGACATACCAAGAAGGTTGTCGAAGAAGAATATTTTAATTCAGATACACTGAACAAAATGAAGGTCGATAGAGCTGAGATTCAGGCGGAGCATCGGAGCATTCCATGCGAAATTCTTTTGATCTCTTCACTTTTGCACATAAATAGAATTTCTTAAGGAATTCTGAAGATGAACAAACTTTTTCATTCGTTTGGTTACGACATTGTTTCCTTCTCTTCTCTCTCTCTTTCTATCTATCCGTTTACTTTTCTTTTGAGCTTGCTATTGTCATTATAATGATCATTGTAATAGTTAATTTTTGTAATGAGATAATTGATCAAAGATAAAAAGAAGGAATATACCCAATTCATTGTGAAAAATCGCACCCATGAAACTGATAAACGACTCTCATCACCTCTGATAAATGATTTCTCTGCTCATTCCGTTTATTTCGATTCTCCTTTTCGGGTTACAACAATTGTTCACATTGATAATGGCATCAACAACAATACAGGAAGAGATCAGTTATGCTATTGAAAGATGAGCTTAGATTCAGAATCTCAGTTTCTTAACCAGTATTGAGGTCATTTATGGCTGTATTTACCTCTCTATGACAATTAAGCTGTCGGCTTTTATGCAAAATAAATAAACTATTGAAATTTAATCCAATTATTTCTTATCTCTCTGATATGGCTTGTGAAAAAGGTGATTCCCCCTACTGCGTCTCCACACTTCGAATGAAATGGTATATAAATGGGAACAACTGTCTAGACCAATTTCTCACCATAAAACTCATCAACACGATATAAATCATTCGGTCAAACTTTTGAGTCTTTGTCTTTCCCACAACTTCTATCCTTCAACGATTGCACATGAAATGAAATGAAATGAAATGACGATATATTTATCAAAACCTATTGTTGCTTTGATAATTCTCGAAATAATAAGAATTCGATTGTTTTCCTTCTGAATAAGCTGTCATCTGTACATTAAGCAATATTTACACAAACATTTCGGTCGATCGTATATTGATTGCTATTGATTGCCAATTTTAACTACTCTAAAAGCAACAATGAAATTTAATCACATGATAAGCTCATAATTCGATTTCTGAATTATGATAAATTGTAATGATTCAATAAAGACTGACTGATATAATACAACAGAAGATAACAGTATCTGGCAAGTGTAGCATGTGAGAATTATCAAAAGAAAAAGCTAAATGAACGTTGCAGCCGTTTTTATTTTAGAATTATAATATAAATGATAATTTAAACTGAGAAAATAGGGACAGGAAGAACGAAATGTCATTACGTTTATTAAACGGTAAATTCTTCAAAACACGGTCGTCATTGAAAGTGTTCATTTTCTCTCCACATTTATCGTAATGTTGATATTGAAATAATCACAAAAAAAAAACAAAAAACAATTGGATGAATTTTTCTGGCCATTATGAAGACTTTCCGAGAATACCCAAATCTTAGTCTGCAGATTATTAATCAAATTATAATAGATTATATATATGAAAAGAGAATTATTTTCCAAAATTTAGCATTACTAGTAATTTAATCTTTTTTATCGATATGGATTGTAACATTGGCTTCGAAAAACTAAAATAAAGAAATTGATCGAGCAATTCTGATCGGAATATATCTTGCAATATCTGCTCAACTTCTTCATTTTGATTCAAAATTTAATGGTAAATAAAGAAGAAAGTGATGAAATTCTTATACGTATTCTAACATTTTTTATAGCAACCTATGAAATAGCAAAGATTTGTTTGACAAAAAAATTTCACATTAAACTTCTGGCAATGGTAAGTTTATGTAAATAGTGTAGCATGTGAAATGAATGCAATTAATAATTATGTAAAATGAGTGCCATTAATTGAATGAAATTTGGAAGAGTGAAGCGTTTTCACAGGTTGGCACAGAACACAAAATTTTAAATCGAATTTCATGATAAATGATTACATATTATTGATTTTAAAAGATATTTGCCTTGTTGAATTTTTATTAATTTATGCTTGCATGGAACATCAAATCAATAGTATTTTTGCATTCCATTTGTATTTTAAATGAATATTATCAATTCATTCTGGCTATATTCATGTATTTGAAATAATTTCAAATAACTGAATTGTAGAAAAAAGTCAGTTCATATTTCCTCTGCAGTTTAAATCTTTTGTACTTTTTGTAGATTTAATTTGTATTTGTTCAAAAGCTCAAATGTGCAGAAGTGCAAAATATACGAAAGTTTTTTTTCTAAGTTATTCGACATCTATTTTGACCCGGAAATAGAGCAACAATAATATGATGATCATAAGAACAAACACCAAAGATGCTATTTTCTCGATGAATACTGGAATTGATATCGTTGCATTTTTGATATATCAATAATGATAATTTTTAAAGCGTCGTATATGTTTTCCTAATATTATTCATTAATCATTATTCATATTATTCAGTGCAGAAATATAGCTACAGATTGTACTTGCGATCGATTTGCGCAATATTTGTCAAATAACACATCACAACAGAAATAATAATAAATTGCTATATTTCTTAGCATTTAATGTAACAAATACTTAATGAATCGAGTAATTTATGCTTCTCAAAAATTCTGTGAAAAGAACTGCAAAAAACTTGGGCTTCAAATAATTCACTCCGAACATTAATTAGCATTGCGGATGGATTACAAGTATTACATAAGAACAAGATGTATCGGTGAAACCGAAATATTTTATAATATAAATAAAACGAAATAATCAAAGTAATCTGTTTGGGAGAAATTTGTAATATTTCTCAGGTAAATGAATCAGTTATCCATATCTGGACAAGGCCTTTATTCTCTCGTCTTCCGATTTGCTAACAAAGCTTATGAGCTATCGTGAGAAATGTTGAGATATTAATTGTCAGGAATGTTACAAGGATTGAAGCTTGTGAAAATTATCCATCTTATCCTTAGTCCTCATATCCAGTCTTTTATTGTCCATCTTATCCTTAGTCCTCCTATCCAGTCTTTTATATGACTAATGTGTGTTGTAAGTCTCTGTCCACTATCAATATCAAGAATGATTCATATAAAAAGTGAGCTTTCGGGAGCAAGATCAATGTCGTCAGCTGCAATGGTACAATTCAACCCGAACTATCTTCAACACTGCTATCTTTAATGGGAGTAATTCTTTCTACATCAGCGTCTTCAACAACATCAATTCCTCCTACATCATTGTTTTCAACGGAAGCAGTTTGTTCAACAGCAGTTTTATCAACATCAGTATCAGTGATAATTCAATTCCAATCCAATATCAAACGATTTCAACGATAGCACGAGCGACAAATCAGCAGCAGACGACTATTAGTATTTTTTATATTTACCGTGTATTGTTCATTTACTGTTTACTATTGTATAAATGCGGTATTGTGTATAATATCTATCACTCAAGAAAGCCTATTACTGATCTAGCAGAATCACAATAACAAGAAGCAATTCCAATTCACAATTCAGACTACAAATCAATCAGAATTTTTTTCCCCAATAAGATTGTAAAGAAAGAGAGAAGGAGCCATTACTGCTAAAAAATGAGAAGTGAAGCTAGAAGAAAGAACTACCGTAATCTTGTGAGTTTGATAAGACAACCAAAATCACTCTAAACGAATCATGTGGCAAAAAAGTTCAGAAAATAACTTTTTCAGAAAGAAAAACAATCAAGTATTTTGTTTCATTCATGTCATTCCAAAAAATATCGATTCCAAACATTTCCTATATTCAAAAAACAAATCAGTTTGATTAAAGAAAAAGTAAATTCATTTCACTGATAAGCCATCTGAATAACGATTGCGACATCATTATTTAATATCATGTTGCTCAGAAAATCAAATCAGAAAAATGCTACTTTTCAAATCTTCGCATTGTTAAGCATTTCTTGTTTAATTCCCATGAGATTATGAACGCTTAAAACTTCGAATGAACTAACTTCCTAGTTTTGCTATGACAAATTTGTGACCATCAATAGAGAGAAGTATTATGTCTGAACATATCAATCCTATTTCTGCTAAGCGAAGTCTTGCTTATTGGTATTAATTACAAGATATCAACAATGGTAATACTTCTACTGATGCGAAAATCGTAGAATTTTCTAGAATTCCTGAAATTACGGTGTAATCTCTTTTCATCGATTCATAACACGTTTCGTTTACAAAATATTTCTGAGAATAGTCTGATACATTCTAAATTAAGTACAAGAATTTTCTCCATAGCAAATCAGGTAATCAATCGATCGCCAGATTGGCAGCTCAAATTGAAGCAGAATACTCTCTGATATGATAGAGCGAGACTGTATCATCATCGTTATCATTTCTATCTTTTGCTTTATTTTTTTGTTAATGTCTTGATACGTGTCATGTTGTATTGCATGCATTAGTGAAACACTGAGAACGCTACATTTCACAACCATATTATAAATTTCCTATTGCAAAAAAAACATTTTTTCGTCAATGAAAGGCATCATAAGATCAATAAAAATCATTTTAAATCATTCTGCCTATCAAATTTTTATCAAATAGATCAAAAAGAGCTCTTCTGTAAAGGAACCATAACCAGACAATTTTGTTAAACAAAATTCGCTCGCAATCTTGCATATATATGGTCCCTTAATTTAATGTCCTATCAATGATTTGATATAACAAATCAATCATAAAATAATTTTTTTTTTATTAATATAGTCACTTTGTTCTAACATTAATTTTATTATTGCCAACATTTTGCTCTAAATATTAAAATTACGAATCAAAAATTTGGAAAATAAATTAAAATTCCGAATTGATCATTTTCATAAATCTTTGCTTTCTTTTTTTAAAAGTACAGCTAAAAATGCCTAGAAATTCCGAGAACTCTGTTTCAACGAGGATAAATAGTAAATATCAAAATTCCGAAAACTTGATTTCTGAGAAAGGGAATAACTCCATCATTGGTTATTTCATTTTTAACAATAAAACATACAAAACTGTTGTTCCGTTGCCGGGAATCGAACCCGGGCCTTGCGGGTGAGAGCCGCAAATCCTAACCACTAGACCACAACGGACTACGTTAGTTCGATCTCCCTCAACTCTAAGTGGAAAATCTATGATAATTAGATGTAATTAGTTCGTACAATTTAGAACTTCCAGTAAGATTGGACTTTGATGAACCATTGGATGGCATAACATACCATTTTCAAGCCATTATCGATCCGAATCTTTCAATCCTTCTGCTTGAACCGATCATTAATAAACATCGGCCTACTTTATGCCACAGAATCTATCACTTTCAGATCAATATTCTGATACGGAATGATCGAGAAAAACACCATTGCATATCAAGACTTCATGCTAACATTGTGTTATTGGTGGCAATGCAATGCCATTTTCTACAAGTAGCAACAACTTTACGAATAAAAAAGCAACCATCCCATCCTTGGCAATTTAACGATTGAACGAATATTGGATGCTTTCTTTATCATAATTTGTTTATAAGGAGTACGGTAATTTACAAGTAAGCTGTTGGTACCAGAAAGAAGAGAAGAGGAAAGATAAACGATTTGCTCTTTCTCAATGGTAAACTTTATTGATTTAAAAATAGGACTTGAAAACCAGCATATACGCATTTTTTTCGAACACTTGTTTTGCTAACAGAATGAAAATAAACTTTATATATTATTCTAAGAAGGAAGGAGAAGAACAAGTGGTCATTTCACTTTATTCCATTTCATGATGATCATTTCGTGTCGTCATAAAATGGAATAAAATTCATTCAATACTTTCGTCCGTCCACTTCCTCCAAAGAACTGAGAAAAGTAGTAAATCTGTTTCTTTGTATGTATGATTTAGAAAATTAGTTACAATGTAGAGAACATGAAAAGATAGATTTATAAAGAAATAATTGATAAAAAAAAAAAACAGGAATTATAGTTAATCACATTTTCATTAAAAACGTCATTTGATAAAAAAATGAACGGGCAATATGTTTAAGGCAAGTGAATTCTGAAATATCTTCAGCAATGCCTGACTCTTTGACCCACTTCAATACAAAGCATGACGGTTTTAATTATTCCTCATAAAAGTGATCAAAACAGTTCAATATTAGGTCATTAAATCTCTCAACAAAAAATATTAGTTAGTTTTTTCCAAAATTTTTGTATATCCTGTCTCAATATCTTTGTCTTATCTAAAATATACAAACTAAACTTAGGAAAGAAAGCTATAAACCGCGGCACAGCAAACCTACGGGTGTACTACGACAGTATGAAAGATCTGTCTGTAAAGCATTATGAAGATTACAATTATAATAGGCGGGTAACAAAAAACGAAAAAAAGAACAAATAAGAAGTGAATCTGTTCTGTTCCAGGTAAAAAAACAAAAGCCAAAAACGAGAAAGATGGAAAAAGAAAATATGCTGATCGCGAGTCCGAAAATTACTGTTGCATACTAATTTTTTTGGTGGTAGGGAGAAAGGAGGCTTGCGCAGATCACAGACTGGAACAGCACTGCTTTTTAGTTTGAGGGTCGGCTGTCGGCGAAATTACAATACCATTCGAGCTTGATGCAGATATTGTAGCCCGATTATCACCACCAACATGCTTCACAGATACTGATTTGTATATCTGCAAACAGTATACATAAATTTTTATGAAAAAAACTTTGTAAATATAAAGATGGAAATTTTACAAACAAATGACTAAATCCTATATATTATTCAAGAAACCCGATAATTTTAAGTCAAGAATTTGAGACATCCGAAAATTTTAAGTCAGGAATGATCTTATTTTTCATTAAGTCTCATTCACGAATATTAATTAATCACTTCGGTCAAAATGTTGGTGAATGCAGCCTCCACATTAGTGCTATCGAGTGCGGAAGTTTCAATGAATGACAACTGATTTTTTTCTGCATACGCTTTCGCCTCATCTGTAGGTACTGCACGCAAGTGACGCAAATCACTTTTATTTCCAACCAACATTATTACTATATTTTGGTCTGCGTGGTCACGTAATTCCTGAAAAAAATTATGTGCTTTAATTAGAAACAATGATTAATAGATTTGACAACTGATTATGATGATTTAATTACGAATAGTTATATTAGCAATGAGAAATATTGGCATCGATGGTCCATTATTTTTAAATTATTTGCAAATGGGAGCAAGGTCTCGAAAGGCATAAGTGTTTTCATTTTTATTCTGAAATAATGAAGATAGTTTTTATAACTATTCGCATTGTATTTCATAACCTATTAGTTAAGTTATAATAAACTACCCAGGAGAAATAACCTCAGAAAGCAAATGGAAAAATTGAAAAAAAAAAAAAAACAGACCTTGAGCCATCTTTCAACATTTTCATATGTAACATGCTTAGCAATATCATAAACCAAAAGTGCACCAACAGCACCTCTATAATATGCCGATGTTATTGCTCGATATCTTTCTTGTCCTGCCGTATCCCATATTTGAGCTTTTACTGTCTTTCCTTCGACCTGTAATTGAAATATTTTAAAAAAAAAATAAAATATAGATCACAAAGAATCACATAATGAAATTAATATTGAATCTTACATGAATACTAATTTTTAGAATCTTTGAAGAAAAAGTGATTGATTAACGTAATAAGACTCAGGAATTAGGAAATTCTTCATTCTCTAAATTGCAAATTTCATTTTTGTTTCACATTACACTTATAATATATATAGAATAAAAAATTAAATAATACTATATTACTGCTTCCTTATCTCTTTAATGGTTCCTTAAATCACTATGCATAACAAATTATTTCCAACTTTACATTGAAACAATGCAGTTCTCTTTACTGACATCCTATTACTATTGATATCAATTTCAAATTGTCCTAAACTGAGTAGAGCAAACTGATCGAAATTCACTGCTAGTCAAATAAATTTTGCGGAACTATCCTTCCCACCCCTTCCCAAAAAAAAAAAAAGAAAAAAAAAGAAAAAAAACGTAAACGATGAATGCCAATAATGAATATTTAATGAATTAATCATTGTCAAAGAAAATCGCCGTCGACATACTAGTCTTATGTTCAAGAGACAAAGAAGAAAAAAATAAAAATGGAGAAATCCAAACTAGTCAGCTACACCAAGTAATTGACCTAATTTTGAGCCGAAAATTATCACAACAAATTAGAAAAGCGAAAAATACTGATAAATTTCCTTTACTAGTAATAAGAATGAAACTTCATTACGCATTAAATTAAACCTGTATACTCCTCGTCGCAAATTCGACACCTATTGTTGACTTCGATTCTAAATTAAACTCATTTCGGGTAAATCGTGACAGCAAATTAGATTTACCAACGCCAGAATCGCCGATCAATACAACTACAATAGAAATTAACGTAAATACGAGTCCAATAACAGAATATAAAACCCGATCAGTAATTCCAAATGAGATTATTTTCTCAAATAGCAAATTTGAACACAAAAATGCTCTTATAATACCTTTACTATTACCATCTTTTAATTGATTTAAATACTCCAAAAGAAGTGCAAATTTCTGAAATGAAAATGAGACGCTTATTTAATAAAATTTATATTTTAATATCTGTTTTCTTAAACCAAATTCATATGTATGCGGAACAAGTGAGAGAAAATACCTTTAAATAAATAATCGTATTCATCATCGCGTGAACCCATACTTCTACCGATATCCTGGAAATATAAGGAACGAATAAATTAATAAAAATCATTTACAACGCTAACGACGAAAATGCACAAATGAAAAAAAAAAAAAAAAAAAAAGAGAAAAAATGCTCAATAATATTTAAAATTTATTCATTAAATTATAGCAATCTGTACGATTTTTGTCAGTTATTGATAATGTAATTATCCATCTTGCTATCTATCTATATCTTTTCTTCATAATCACGTGATCATTTAGAGATAATACGTTTTGTTCTTTTTTTTTTTTTTTAGATTTCAATATAGCTCATGTCAATGAAAACAATGACTGCTTCTTATTGAAGCCAAAACTAGAATCACTTCTTGAGGAAATTCGCACAAATCAGTAATGAAATTATATCACTGATTTGGCGAAGAGTTGGGAATATTCCCGTCCCTCTCATCAAATTCTGAAAAACATAATATAGCAACGAAGTGCATGGATTTAAATAATGAAAAATGAACTTCAATAAAATGATGCACTTGATCAGCATACTATTAATAAACATACTACTATTATTACTACTGCTACTATACACGAACACATGAACGCATAACAAAGAGTCAAAACAAATTTCCTATTGCAACCTTCTCAGTTGTTTTAATTGTAGATTTTACGATATAACGGATTTTGCCTCTTCTTTGTTTTATTTAAACAAGCCATGCTGGAATAAAAGTTAAGAGAACGCTCAAAAAAAGAAACATAGACCATTTATATTCAAAGTTAGTGACAGCATACTACAACTGGCAATGATAAGCGAATTCGTGATACTCCCTGAAAAAGGGTCATTTCATCATAAAAAAAACTTTTTCCGAACTTGTAAAATAGTAGTAGTAGATTTCACTGTACAATGGCAACAAATAATTTGTTTCCAGTAATAGTTTTAGAACATGAGAAAATAATGAAATGTGCTATCTTTCAATGTGATGTCTTTATCTCGTGCAGATAATAGTTCATCCATGCAATGTCAAAGCAGACTTTTTATACCATCATTTTTCTCATGCTAAACACTAAGAAGTTTTTCAACACAGAAAACACTTGTTAATCATTCAATCCTGTAATGATGGAACATAATTCTTCTACATACATAAGAATCACTGAACATTACTCATGTTGAAATTCCTGAATAGCAGAGAAGCCAACAAATACACCAAAAATTTATCTAAAATATCTAATTCTTACAAATTAATTAGTAAAATACCTTTGAAAAAGTGTGCTGAATGATATTAGATAGCATGGATGTGTTGTGGAGATGAAAAATAGTAATAACAATACCTGTTAAGTAACTTTGCTTACTATAATACAGACTGAAGAAGCGATTTTTAATTGCCAGCAATCAGATGAAAACAATCAATAAGTGCATTCTGTTCTGCCTTATCAAATTAATCTTATTTGCTGAACAAAAAATGATCGAATTATCAATCAGAAAATAAACATAGACCTGAAGTGATTTTTTGCTGTCAAGTAAATCAAATAAAAACAATCAATAAATATATTATTGTTCTGATCTTACCAGTCTTACTTGTTAAACAAAAAAATGATCGATTTTCAATGAGAAAATAATGTAAAAAAATATTTCTCCTTCTATATAACATAGATTTGTTGAATCAAATAGAAGAGGTTAACATGTACGGAGAGAAACACTACGGAATGCTCATTATCATTGTTCCACAACACTATCACTTTACCATGTATCGCATTTCCGATCAATATTCCCGATCGATACCCGTGATCGAACCCGATCCGACCCGATCTAACATTACAACATGCATCCCTCCTACTCGAGGTGTCATCGATTGGAGAGATAATCAGGCAACAACTGCTGTAGACATTCTTACGAGCGCATTTTCAAAATGATCAAAATTCTCCTCGAAATGAGCTAAGAGAAAGTGAGTAATCTACCGATACGATTGAGAATTAGGTATCGATCTGATGAAAGGGACTGGGTTTATATCGGATTTGATTTCAAATTTGTGGCAACAAAGTTTTGTGGTTAATCAGGTCAAGCCTAATTATCGAATGATTATATACAGTACAGTAAAAAAGCTCTGTTATAATCAAGTAAGACATTTAGCCTGAAGTGACACAAATTTGTGCTTTTTGATGGTTTTATAGGAAAATTGCAAAATAAAATAATACATTGGAAAAAATTGTGGACTAAAAAGTTATTCACAAAAGACAAATTATTAAAGCCTCGATAAATTCTTTAACAATTAAAATTATAAATCTTTACTCATTCAACCTTTTCCTTAGACTATTCTAATTCCTTCTATATCACTCTCTTTCTTTTTCGAACTAATAGATATGGTAATGTAGTATACCACAATATCTGAGACTACGATTTTCATATTCAGTTGCATCGTTACATTTATGATACATGGGCAAATTAGTTTTGGGGAATGCTGATTAGGAGGGAGCCAACGCAGAAGGTGTTTCAAATGGGGGAGAGGCGGGGGGGGTGGCATTCGGAGTTTAGAGAGACATGCTATTTTTTTTGATTTATCGATTTTATTTGATTTCAGGACAATACGGAAGGGATGTCGGTAACAGCAGAGTTAGTATCTTTTCTCTTATTTTTTCTAATATTTAATTGGAAAAGAAGGGGATAAATTGATAAGATGAAATATTACCCTTTTATGATGAGAATATTCATTATGGATGCTCCAATCTATGCCTCTATTTGTTAGAATTTGTCTTTCATAGCCATACCATCAAGATTTAGTCTGCGAAATGTAGAAATGATGGATTGATCGATAATCGAACTTAGTCTGGTGCTGTATCTAGGAACAATTAAATTTCGAAATTAATTAAGATTTAGCAGAAAGAAATGAAACTGCTTTTAATACGATTTTTTCGGATAGTTCCTTCAAGACTCGTAATTCGCATTATATTTGATTTACTTATTAAAGATACTTTGTGACACTATCTATAGAGTATTATATTTTAATGTTTATTAATTTGTATTAATCATATTTTAATTTTGAAATTTTAGGAAAAAGGAGCTTCCCACAGTACCGGAGACGATATTAAAACGAAGAAAGCAGCGTGCAGAGCAGAGAGCTAAAGCCAATGTCAGGAAAGCCAAGCTTGCTGTGGTTTGTTGTTTCATTAAAATTAACTTTGTCGATTTTTGTTCATGTTCTAATGTTTTACCTAGATAGATTCTCCTTAGCGTTCTACAAAAATTATTGAAAGGCCGTTCTTACATGTTACTGTGCAGATTAGAACGTTTGGACAACACGCTTTTTTTTCAGAAAGCCAAAAAAAAGAAACTTGAAATTTTCAAGCGTGCTGAAAAATATGTGAAAGAATATAGACAGCGTTTACGACAAGAAATTCAATTAAAGCGTGAAGCTAAAAAAGCAGGCAATTTCTATGTCCCTGATGAAGCGCGTCTTGCATTTGTCATCCGAATTCGTGGTATCAATCAAATGCACCCACGACCGCGTAAGGTTCTGCAACTGTTCCGTTTGCGACAAATAAACAATGGCGTTTTTGTGAAATTGAACAAAGCTACACTTCAAATGTTGCGTATTGTGGAGCCATATGTTGCATGGGGATATCCGAGTCTGAAAACGGTTCATGATTTAATCTATAAGCGTGGTTACGCAAAAATTAATGGCCGACGTATACCAATCACGGACAATACCATTGTCGAAAATGCGCTTGGTAGGTTTTGGAGTCATATACGCATTTTGCTCGCGACTTCGGTCACTCATTTAACTATATAATTTAACTGTGTAATAATAACTTTAATCTTAATATTTTTTTAAGTAAATTTTCCAAAATCTTTTTAAATAGGCAGTAGAAATATTAAAGAGCATCGGAAAATATTTCAATAACTACCCATTCTTTGGATTGGATAATACTCGAGAAACGAAGAATATATTAGGATTTTGATGCAAATTGTTTTCTACTAGCAAATTTCAGGAAAATGTGATATAATTTGTATGGAAGACCTCGTGCATCACATCTTCAATGTGGGTCCCTATTTCAAGCGTGCTACGAATTTCTTATGGCCTTTCAAACTGAATAACCCGTCAGGTGGCTGGACGAAGAAAACAAATCATTTTGTTGAAGGTGGTGATTTCGGTAATCGTGAAGATCAAATAAATGCATTGCTGAAGAAGATGATCTAATTATTTGTTTTGGTGAATGATTTTTGTTATTGTTCTGATAAAGGTAGCGTTGTTTATATTGGCTGTCCAATGCACGATTTGATTACATCAGTTCTAGAAAACCAGAGAGAAATGGGTGATGTAATACCCATTTTGAACGACATCTCTTCAAATTTTGTGAGTTTCTGGATGTGTTGAAGTTTCAATTTCTTTTAGTACTGAGATGTAATTTTGGTAGTTCAAGTTTTACTATAAAAATAAACAAGATCCGAAATCTCGTGAGGAATGGAAATTTAGTTTTCTCTTGACAACGTATTAAGAAGGAATCAGCGATAGATTCACTCTCCCACCTGCATAGCTTGGATCTACTATGTTTATGCTGCCTCCATAATTTGAGTGGAATAGTGAAATAACATGAGAAGGTATTGTTATATTTCTTATGCTTGAGCTATATTTCCACGTTTCATATTTTTTAGTACATCTTTAGCAAAATTGTGAATGATCGCATGTGCCTGGCTTATATCTTCATGTGTAGTTAACGGACTGCACACTGACAGACGCAGAAAGTAAATTCCATGAATAGCGGAAGCTACGATGTGAATACGGCGATCTTCGTTGATTCTTCGATTTAACTCCTCATTCATTGCATTTGTCGAATCCTGTCAATGAAAAATAGCGATAAGAATTTTTTTTTGCATCTATTACATAATTTTTGGGATATGATTTTGTATCCCTTACATAAATGTTGGGATATTTGCAGCAAGCAATTGCTTACTGTAAAACTATGACAGATTGTATTGCTTCGAAATTCGACTAAAATTCTAAATATAACGAACCTTTATCCTGAAGCAAATTGTCCCCAAAGTTCGCGGTAAGAAAAGTTCAAGCAAGCTATCCTTCTGGATAAGTGTTTCGAAATTCTTCGCTAGTTCAACTGTCTGTCATTCGGATGGATGTAATAAGCTATTGAGAATTGTAGAAAAATTGAAATTCGAAAAAATGAATGATCATGCAGAAATCGAAATCAAGAAAAAAAAAGATCTTATAGTAATTGGAACCTTTCTCAAATGTTTTTGCAAGCCGTTGATGCCCATATTTCGTAGTACAAACCAAATTTTCAACGATCGAAATCTTCTCCCAAGTGCTATTTGGAGATGCTAAAAATGTTGAATATCAGGCTGGCACACTCGTATAGCCTGAGGAATAGCTCTAAGCTTTCTTTACAGTAGAAACTGAAGCATTAAAAGCATTAAACTTAAAATTAAAGTAGATGCATTAAACTTCTTCTAGATACAATCAATATACTGTTGAAAGCCTTGGGAGATTATGATATTGAGTCTTAAATTTTTTTCAAGCAGTAATATCAGAAAGAAACTAATAGAAAAATAGTAAAGGATAGAATATAAGAGTCCAGTCTGTCCCATGATAGATATGGTTATAGTAATACTGATGGTAGACACATAATTTGAGAAATTTTGAAAAATTTTATAGTATATAAACAGAGAAATTAAATCGATGTTCATTACTTTCCATTATTGCCGAATTATTGTAGACTACTTTTATTCCTTTACTTTAGACTATAAGTAAAACTGTCAAATCTAAGGCAATACTCTTAATTTCTTCATCTCTTCTTGTTACCATTATAATTGACAAGAGAAATTACTCGATAATCAGTTGCACAAGTCTGGTCATGTTTTAGGTAGACTGCATTTATTTTGAAGTACTTCAGTATTTGTTTCCCATTTCTGAACCTAAAATTTCAATTTGTTATGAACTTTAAACAATTTTTCATTTATTCTGAAACATAAATAGGTGTATTTTTAGAGTTCTAATCCAGAAACAGGAATCTTGATTTACATGCTTATTCGAAAATTTTTTTATCATGATTAACAGAATAACAATTAACAATATAAATACCACATCGGAGAGCAATCGAAATTTATCGGTAAAGCTTTGTGAGCATTCACATTGAAAGAATCAAGATATTCGAATCCACGAGATAAGTAGCGATATTCGGGACAAAGCAAGAATGAACCTGCAAAATATATTTCTGTTTCGATGCTTTCTGATCTGATAGGTGCTATGTATTGCAATGTTGGAGAACAGTATTATTTAAAAAAAAAAAAAAAAAAACAATTATTTCTTATTTTTGTTGTATTTCATTTTATCCCTTAATCTATAGATTAGTTTTTTTCTTTTTTTTTTGAAATTAATTTAAATAAATTTGCCAGCGTATGCAGAATCGACATGTATCCAAATGTTTTCCCTCTGACATATTGGTCCAAGCTCATCCACCGGATCTATTCCACAGGATGATGTTGTGCCCAAGGTCATAATAAATATAAATGGCACCAAACCATTCTTTCGATCTATCTAAACGTTTCATTGTTCTTTCATTCTTTACAAGCAAAAAATGATTTAGCTAGTCAGAATGCAAATGTCACGAGAAAAATAATTTGAAATTTCTTAATAAATTCATAATCCCATAATTTTTACAAATTTACCATTATTGCTTCTTCAAGGACTTTTGCAGTGACAAAAAAATTATCAAAAGGACCGCCACGTATAGTTTTTAATTTTCGTAAACGTACAGCTGCCAACATGCTACCTTTTTCTACCGATGTATGAGCCTTAAATGAGGTTTTTATATCCTTTAAATATTAGAAAAATATGATAAATATCATATATTTGAAAAACCCGTTGATATCACATTTTCTTTCTCTTTTCTGAATTGTAATTTTTTGAATTTTTTTTAATTGAAATTTTTCTCCACCCATCTTTTTTTTTTAATGACAAATTTGTAGAGTCACCTGATCCGAGCAATAAACAACTAGCTTAGTCATAATGGCTGGATCATGATATGGATAGTGATATAATTCACCGGAATCATCCGAAACAATCTTCTGTTCCTGCTTGATAGCATCTTCGGATGCTTTGATGCGCTGAAAAGATATACGAATAGAAGACTTTGAATTTTAGACTCAAACAAGAGAACATTTGAGTTTGGTGACATCTTTGATGTGATATTTATGACGATTATAAACTGATAAGAGATAATGAAACAGATTATAAACAATCAATGACACCTCAATAGCTCGTCCTCTAGCTGCTACTATTGCGATGTAAGTTGCATCACTTGCACTATTTTGAATAATTCCCATGCCACATCCATTCTCGGTATTCAGGAATTCTGCTGGCAGCTGTAGTGCTTTGGCTAACCAATTTGTCATAGACATTTCGAGTTCTGTCATGGAAGGTGATGATTTCTAGAAATTTTATTAAATTAGTATGTCACCAATCAATGATTACTTTTACAACAGAAATTATGGAAAATTATGTAACTTCATAGTTAATGTTTGCATAACTAAAGAACAACTTAACTGCTAATGCCTTTATTAAAACTTATTTTAAAGATTTTAACTTACCCAGCTAAATCCAATGCTTGCAAGTCCACCGCTGAGAATATCACCCATAATAGCCTGATAAGAAATTCCAGTTGGGAAATAGGCGAAAAAATTCGGATGCTGCCAATGAGTATTGCCATCAATGATTATTTTATCGATATCATTAAAAATTTCCTCCCATGGTTCACCCATAATAGGAGGATCTTGCGGTATCTTGAATTAAATCTCATTTAAATTAATTCTAATTGTTAAGATTTCACTAAAATTGAAACACATTGTGTTTAAAAAAATAACAAAATCTTTCAACGTCTCCAGAATGGATTCCATGAAGTGTTGTTCTTGTTCAGAACTAGTGGTTTGTATAATTTCATGGTTACACCATTTCTATGAAAGATGTACCAGTTTGTTCATGAATCCAGGCTTTACATCCGGTAATGGTGTTCTTTTCCTGAGCGATCCCCAATAATTCGCTACTAGATCAATCATCAGTTTGCCGTAATGCCGGAATGCATTTATATTCATTATGAAAGATCTGAAAAGAAGATTTTTCGCCAGGGATAATCTTCTTGCAAAATTGCAGAATCTTCTAAACAAGATAAGATGAGATGAGCTTTGCAGATCTTTTTATCGTAGATTATTTGCTGCATATATTCCTATCTACTGATAACTTAAAAATTATGAAATAAAAGCAATGACAGAAAAGATTCAACTGAGATAGTATGCTTATTTCGGGAATTAATTTATTTTGAATGACAAGTTTTCAGAAATTCTGTTTAATAATCATTGTAAATAAGAAGAGATAGCAGAACGTATTTTTCGTATGCAACAATCGCTGCGAAATTCTGAAGAATATTATCATTCTTTGCAAAACGAAATTCATCTATTTATCAATAGACAAGGGATATAAGCAGTATTACACGATTTAACTGCACAATGTTTCTCAAATTTTATTTTGAGCCATTTAAATAATCGAACACTCCATCTTTTTTTCTTTTTTAGAAAGAATTTTAGTTTGGCGATTACAAATCATTTAGGTAATCGAACTCTCCTCCTTTTCTCCTTTAGGAACAATAAGAAATGTGGAGTAGTTTAAAATTCTTCATAAATAGAGGAAGTATACTGTATTCTAACCGATTTGAATAATTTTCGCGTTTATATCGCAAAACCAATTATTCTCTACGTAATTGTTCTTGCCAGGTTCAGTTTCGTAAATTGTGCTCTATAATTATGAGATATAGTCTATGTGCATTGAGATTATCTCGTCTGTGTGCATTGAGAGTATCACTTAGAGTTTCATTTTCTTGATTGAGAACATATTTTTTTGATGGTAATAACCTCAACGAAGCAAATTTTGTTTTGAAGAGAAATATCGGACGAATCCAAATATCTTTGAAAGCAAACTTTTCACCTTTACGCTATAATCAATATATTATAAATTGTGTTGTGCTATGTTAAAATGGTGTAAATACTCATTTTGCGTTATGCTAACATGTAAATTATGCCATAGTTGACAAGTAGAAAACACGATCCCTATGTACTAAAGTTAACATGTTGTAAATTATATTTCTTTCCGCTATAAGTAAATTATCTCTTTGCGACAACTATATTAGAGTTCACAATAATAAAAAAAATTCACGATAAAAAGGATTATTATCTGTAAACCCTTTTTTCCATTCACTCTTCCTACCAATTCATTCATCGCACTTTTATCATCATTCATTCAATTCTTTTCATTACACAACAAAATCATTTGTACCAATTTCCAATTCTCAACAAATACATCCCCAAATGACATGAATGATGATTCTTTTCTGCAGAAATTGAGTTGCTTGCCAAACTTCAATTAGTTAACACTAATTTTTCTTCCAAATATTTATGAAGAAAGCATAATACTGTGGTGATGAACGATGCAACGAATGCACTGTAACTTCTACAAAAATGATGGAACTTATCTATTCAATTCTACTCTTTTTTTTTTTTTCCTAACTGTTTTGTGATACATTTTCCATTAACATATGATTACAGAAGTAATAAGTAGAATTGTTTACTTTTCGTGGGTTAGATAACATTTCGAAATATTAGTGATTATATTCGCATTCCCTTACTATTCTCATGATAATTTCAAACGAATTCACTTTTTATATATCGAGCCAGAAAATCACAAAAACTAATCAACATGTCCAGTTAATGCTCTGTTCTTCGTGATAGTTGGAATTTAAATATATATATTTGTGAATTTTGCAACCACTGCTACAAGAAAAATTCATTGTTTCCATAGTTTAGGCACATAAAGCTTAAAAGAAATTTAAAGATAGCAAAGCCGCTGCTCTTATAGAATTTCTTATTTCGACATTCCACTTCATCCTTCTGAGAGAATGTTTCATATTCTTCTGCCATTTTCTCGAATAATGATTATTCAAAGTGATTAGTCACTTACTTCAAAATATCCAGTATTTCAATATTACAGGAAGACTGTTAAGAATACAATGTAGTAAAAAAGCTGAGAATTTAGAAATTGGGTAATGAAAGTTTAGTAAACTAATCTAATGAATAAGATTCTTCCGATATATTCAATTAGATTGAGTGGCAAAATATCAATTTCAAAGTATTTAATGCCATCAATACTAGAACATCATTTCTTGTTCAATCATTACTTGTGTAATATTGTCGGAAGGAGATAAAAGAATATCCCATGAAATGGTTTATTGAGTATGGACAAATTACATGTGAATAAATAAATAAAACAAATTTCTTTAAAGAAACACAAAAAAAAAAAGTCACTTAAGGATCATTTAGGGAAAGAAAGAGAGTGAAGATCCTGGAAATGAGTTGTCGGATTCAGAAGTCTAATTGCTCATTGAGTATCGATAATAATAAAATAAGAAATTAGTCTATTAAAAGTTACTACATAATGTATATTAGCAGTTATTACATTTTTCGTTTTCAAGAAATAAGTTCTCTGCAGCACTTTCAAGTTTAATGTCGCACATTGCTTTTGTCCGGTAATTTCAGAATAAAAAACCAAGAATTAGAATTTATTGGAGTACTCAAGTACCACTAAAAAAAATTTCTTGCTTCATAAATATGCAGGTTATCATTATAGAACGCAAAAAAAAAAATGGAGCAAAAGATGGCTTACGTTGAGAGAAATTCTCAGAATTTGAGTTCTACTGAGAGTTCACGTGATCTAGCAGATAATATCCGTTGAACTATACGGGAAGATGACAGAAGACCCTAGGATGATATCTGCTATCGTTAAGAGAAGTTCGATGAAAGCTTCAGTGAGAAAGTATGATGTCAGTATTTTTCATTCTCCTCAAATATTATTGCAAATATTCTTTTCATGCTTCTTCTCTTCTGTTAACATTTTTATTATTTCATCCTTTTATTTACGTTTTATTGGCAATAGTTTGTAAATCTTTACCAAAAATTACGTGTTGTAAAACAAAAAGGGTTCACTCTCTTTTTAATTTTTAAATTTACAATTTGCAGTATCATTTCGAATGCAGAAAAAGTTTGGACAGGTTAAATGTGCACTTTTTCCCTTTGAACATATTACTATGTAATCACGCAACATATTTGCTCTTATCTCATTCGGTGATTCAAAACTATATAACAAGTATAGTTATTTCTATATACTTCATTTTTGAACCTCTATTCGCAAATAAAACTTAAATTAGTTATCATAACAAGTAGCCCTTGTTCATTGTTCAATATCCATTAATATTACACGAGCTCTAAAACAAGAAGCTTTCCTCATCAGAAATTATTAGAGTTCTAAAACAAGCTTTTCTCATTAGAAATTATTCTTCAGTAGGACTGCCTACATGTCGAAATCGAGCTTAGAGCCATGTCTAAAACTGCACAGCTCGGAATCAAAATTATCCAGTAAAAAAAGAAAGTTATCGAATGAAAGTTGAAAATTTGATCGTTTGTAGAATGAGAATGTGTAATACATCATTTGACAATCAAATTTCTCATACTTTTATTTTTCATATCTATGTCGGAATAACCGAAGAAAATTTCGTACAGATGATTTGTAATTCTGTTAGATATGTCGAATCATTTCTTTGTTCTTAAATAGCTTTGTAACCCTTATCTATCTCAATGTCTATTTGCACCATCACGCGCGAACAAAGGCGCCCTCTTCTATCATTTTATACGAAGGATGTTAGCGGGAGGGATTTAATGCTCCGACTCGTTTTCGCCTTTTTTTACATTAATTAATTTGTCAATGAATTTGTTTTATTGACATTATTGGTTTATGATTGTTGGGCATCGTGTCGCGTGTCAAAATTTTCGTAATAAACGGTTTAATTACCCAAGTTTGAAATCCGATCATGCCATGAGACATTTTTCCCGAAAATCTATGCTACTATTCTTTGTATTCGCGTTGAAGAATTAAATAAGTCTTAAACTAATTTTTTTTCATTTACTGAAATACAAGATTTTTTCACGTCTTATCAAAGAATTAAATTTATTTAGTCTACTGACCAACATTTTTATGGGAATTAATTAGGTAATTTTCCCATGACAGGAGATTGAACTCATTTTTCTCAAAAAGCTTCCTCCCCGGCCGGGAATCGAACCCGGGTCTCGCACGTGACAGGCGCGGATACTCACCACTATACTACCGAGGATCTTAGGGAGGGTTGACTCACCGTGTCTCATATCATCGATGAAAGCTGAATTGCTTGCATATGGATAGGGATGTCAAAAGGTCAAATAGTAGGTCAACGGCGAAATCAAAGGATGCAATCATGATAAACAAGAAGTGTTAAAGGTCACTTAGCGCCAAGTCAATTATTGTAAACAAAGGGTCAATCATTGTAAACAAGAAATATTGAAGATGAAATAGCGTGACATATTTTCAGAGAGGTCAACAAGCCGAAAAAATAAACATTTTTAGCACCATAACGTTCCGATTCACTAATAAACAATAAACAAGGCGAAGTTAACCAATCATGAGGCAATACACCGGAATTTAGCCGAGATAGAGGTGCGTCGAAAGATTTAAATGGTCAAGATTCGATTTGGAATCAGTTTAATTCAGCACATTTCGATAGTTCAGTAGCAGCAGTTCGACACAATTCGACAATAGCAGCAATTTCGAGGACAATTTGACGGCACCAAAAGCTGCAATTCAACGACACAAGCAATAATTCAGAAGGAAGTAAGAGATCTTATTTAATGGTTGAGCGAAAGGAGAACGACAGTTATAAGGGATGAATGCAACATTGTAGCAAGCATTTGGGTGATTGTTCGAAGATTTACACCAAAAGTATTGGGGTCAAATGAAATGTCTGCAAACTATTTTGCGACTTTCAGTAAGTAGACGATTTGCTTGCTTGAATGAAGCATGGACATTGAATGTGTGCTTCAGGTGGATCACTTTTGGTAAGCAGAAGTGGTACTGTGGAATGAACCAAACGTTGAGTTAAAACTACGAAAAAAAAGCATAAAATTTCCAGGTTGATTTAAATTAAATTGTAAAACAAGGTTTCTAAGAAAAAAAAGAAAAGTTTTCGAGAGATATAAGCACCTATACGTTACCTAAAAAACATCGATAGTTGCTTTTATTTATTGATTTCTTTGGAGAGAATAAACGATACGATATGCTGTAACGATTAGCACTACATATACAAAAAACTCAGAAAGTCTAAGGCCAAGGCAAATAGTTATGTATTTTGCTAAAAAGTCTATACAAAAAGAAGTTCCAGATATTGGACGGAACTTTGGTGACAAAGATTATGCTACTGTTAAACATGCAATAAAATAAATAGGAAATTTTATAAGAACTGACTCGAATTTTGCTAACGGAATTAATCAGTTAAAAAAAAATGTTAAAGTAGACTTTTTTAAGTTAGATTATGTACAGATCTTAGTACTACACTCGTCAAATTAAGGAAATTTGGTAATTAATTTGATGTAGGAAAGGGAAAAGGAAAACGCCAGTTTTCTTAAATTTAATTTTAAGAAGTGAGGGGCTTTTATTTTGAAAAATATTTAGCAAAAAACATAGTGGGAAAAGTAATTTATTTAACAAAAAATCTCAGAGAATTTTCGGTATGGGAAAATAGATGCAGTCTTCATGACAAGAAAGAAAAATTCGCAAAACCGATAATTTGGGAAATGTAAGAGTTGGTAATTGTTTCATTATATCTATCGCATCTTTGTTCAGTTACTAATACATTGTTTCCAAAATTGAATCAAACGGTATTCTGTTTCAATATTGTGTCAAGTATTAAAGAACGCGACAGGTATAACAAAACAGGTTTGAATTTTGGGAAGCAGTGAATTTATGTTATGATGTAGCTTTAGAAATTAACATCAGTCCGCATTAAACGATTTTTTGCAGTATTATCTTATCAATATAATTAGAAAAAATACCAAATATCATTCAAATTGCTGAATTTTCATGAAATTTGCTAAATTTGAAGCAATTAAACATGCAAATTAAGTCAGACAAAATTTCATTTCATTATTCAGACGGCAAAAAAAAAACCGGAACTTTATAAACAGTTAAATTACAGTATGCTCTAAATTTTTTAGCTTTTTTAATAAAAATGGCTACAGTATTCTTAAAAGTAGTATTGTTCCGACTGAATTCCATCTTGGATTTAGATTTTCCAAGTCGAATAATTGGAGCGGCTGATTTAACTCATTTGTTGATTGCATTTCGTACTCAAACAAGCGTATAATGGATAAATCCTGACGGGTAGATGAATGCATCGGCAAGCGAGATGATTTATTGACATTCTCGAGTTAACTCACATGATACATGATAGGTATCATTTCTTGACGCTCTCTGATCTGAAAGCACTGAAGAATCAACTTGGTCGGAACATGATCTTTATTTTATAAATGTTTCATCGAACGTCGAAATTCTGACAAATTTAACGATGATAAGTAGATGATGAAAATTTAAATGTGAAATTGAGAAGCAGATTTTTCTATTATCTAAACTTCAAGATAGCACCAGAATCGCTTCTATTGCTCCATTTTCTTGCACGATGTTGAAGCGATACGTGGATTATTACAGATTCTTCAACACATTCTGATTCTTCATTCATATTCGTGCTTGAAACAAGTCGCGAAGCAATACCAAGAATCTACCGGAGAGAAATTTTTATCATAGGTCATTATGCCATTTTCACCAAACCAAAGATCGATATTAGTAAACGTGTTAACCTATATATACTGCTGAACAATGAAAATGATTAAGAAATTGTATGATAAAGATTAAATTCGGATTTTATTTAAAATGAAATCTGAACTTGAATATTTTAAATTATATGCAAAAAATGTAAGTACAGGAAAATAATTAAAACGAAAAAGTTGTTGAATTGATATTTATAACAGCGTGACTAAGATATGTAAAAGAATCGGATAAATTTAGAAAAAGGTCAGAAGACAAAAGCTCAAATGAATTAATTAAAATTGACGATGAATTTGCTGAAGAATTAGTTGGCAAGGTCTTAAAAAAAAAGGTCTTCATACTAAATTGATATATTAAATTGATTGATTTAAAGATATATTAGGAAATTAGGAATTTCAGTTTGAAATATCGAAAAAGATTTACAGATGTAAAATTGTTATTATATATATTATTTGTTTTAAAATTGTTGTTATATATATATTATTTATATTATTTGTTCTTTTTTTCAAAGAAATTTTAAAAGATTTTTGAAACGTTTCAAAACAACTAAGATTATTGCAAACAAAAAAGCAATAGAAAATAAATATATGAATAAATTTTAAAATTTTTAATGAAATTAAAGCAATTCAAAAATTCATGCATGCTTGCAACTTTTTGAGACATTTTATTTTGTTTTTTGCTATTAAATATATTATGTTATTTTCGATAAATGAACGGAAGAAAAATAACGGTAATAGTAGAAAAATTGCAATCATAAATTTTCCTGTAATTTTTTCTCTCAAAGATATATAAACAGGAAAAGTTAAAATAAAATCATTTATTCGTAGAATATTTTATTTCGAAGAAATTTTCGAAATTATCTTCAAAAAACAATTTGAAATGGAAGTAAAGAGAATCAAGGAATGAGTAAAAGGAATAAGATAAATTTTAAAAAATGGAAAGGCAAGGGTAGAAAATTGTGAAAATTTCAAAAATTGTAATCAATTTAAATATACCAATGAACGTAGATACTGATAGAACGTAATTTGAACTTTTTTTTTTTTCAAATTTTCAATGATTTCTTTCGGTATTTTTTTTTGCTTGAAAAATGACGCTCTATTTTTGTTTTCTCTTTCTCTCGTTTCTTCTCGGGCAAAATATGATGCACATTAATTCATATAAACAAGAATAAGACTTAAAAGAAATTTCAATAGCAAAAATCAATGCACTAACCATTGTTATATGGAAATTGGAAAAATAAGAAAAGTATCAATTTACTGAAAACAATTTATTATCATTTTTCATATAAGAACATAAAAACGAAAAAAAATCATCGAAAAATTGAAAAAATATTACAGTCCAAGTTCAAACTACACTTTATCAGTGTGTACATCTATTGATACATCCAGATTGATTACAATTTTTGAAAAAAAAAAAATTTTGAAAAAATTTTCTCCTCTTACTACAACTTGCAAAATTTATAACATGCGATTGGAAAATTAATAATTGTCTATTGATGCAAACTGAAATTTCTTTTTTTTTTTCTTTGCAAAAGATGAATTCCATTCTATTTTTAAAATAAAATCGGTCAAATTAACGGAACAATCAATAGAAATTAATGAAAAAGTCTAAAAGAAATTTTAAAATATAAATCATATGGTAACAAAATATTATTTAACAAATTTTTCAAAAAGATTATAAATTAAATATATTTAAATCAATCAATAATATATTTTCAAAAATATCATAAATTAATTTTATATAATTGATTTGTGGCGAAATGTTATGGTAATAATGTAATTCATGGCAGTTCAGTAACTGAATGGTGCAGTAGAAGAATAAAAAATCATGAAGAAAAAAAAAACGGGAATTGAAGGTAAAATGAAAGTCTTATCAAATAATATTTCCAATTTTAGCTTTCCCAAAAATTCCTAATTAAATTTAAAAAATTGGGAAAATTTTTGGCAACAAGATTCAATCATGATGAAAAGCAATGATGTATGACCGATCATTATGTATGTTTCGTTTTCTATTTATTGATTTGTTGAACATTCTATCTACAACTGTGGATATGCTTAAAAATGTCCGAATGATCTTTAATTATGTAGAAATTCCTACATTACGCATTTTCTCTTTTTTTTACAGCAATTTTTATCAAACAAATATTATTGCCGATTTTTCTACTTCATACTCTCGTATTAATTAAATTCACTCCAACTTTGATCCGCCAGTGAAAGTTCATACATATGAATGTGATTATCAAGATAAGCAGAAAGTGAAATCATAAAATCAATCTATATAAATGAAAATGTAAATATTTGTTCCTACTCCTACATAGCTCTGCAAGTTCTTCACCGAATGCTTTCAAATTTTGCACTACGCTGCATTCGAATAGGCGCATGCTTTTATATAGATATATCTACTTTTTTTTTTTGCCTGTCACACCTGTGACAGGTAAAAGTCAGCGAACCGAATTTTTTGTCCATCCCTACCCTATACCTTCATGAGGATCAAATTTATTGACTATGTCTACTTTCTGCATTAATCGGGAGCGAGCCAGGTTTCGCTGACCTTGTTCACTAATATATTAATAAATATTTCAGTAAATAAGCGAACGAATCTTATCCCTTCCAAAGTTATCTTGCTGACTGTTATCTAACGCTTATTTTAACTTACAAATACTGCTCTGTAATTTGAACAAAGATCGAGAGATAAATATTTTATACTATTCGATGCATTTTATGAATTTCAATTAATATATCTTCAATATAATATATCTTTTTTTTAGAAATGCTAGTAGACCCAAATTATTATCATCGCCGGGTAGCTCGCAATACATGTCCACCACCTTCGAACGGTAAAGCACCACCGGATTTCTTCCCTTTCGCCGCTTCGGCCAATTCTTTCTCCATAAGTGAACGACATTTATACTCATACCTGAACAAGATAAACTTTTTAAACTACGTATTCATTCTTATATTTAAATTTGATTTTAGTACATTAGGTAATTCCCCACTTGAAACTAGTCTAATGTTTCATCAGAATGCTGAAATACAAATTGTACAACTATGATGGGATGTATTCTGGAACCTTTATCTAACCATAATTACGATCCTCTAGGGTAAAATAGTCATATACACTGATTCACCCAAATTAGATATCAGAAAAAATAAGTGGAATGGTTGTATAATGATAAGGTTGTGATTTTACTAGGAAGGTTAAAACTGCCTAATATCTGAATGCATTACCAGGAGACGGAACTATATTAAATGATTCCCCAAAACCAAATTTCAATCTTAAATTAATTATAATATACATTTTCAGCAAAAGAAACAATATTTTTCTTTTATTATAGATGAAAAAAAAAAGAGCGGACCTTACAAATTGCAATTTTCCGGGAATATAATTGGTATTAACAGTCAATTGCGGAAGTGATCGCTCAGCTGCTTCCATTTCAGTCAGTGAAGTTGTCGATGACTTTGATTTCCCGTCTAAACGATGACCCGTACCACAGAACGCTTTGAATCCGCTACCACTTTTCATCCCTCCTACATCCGCGGCTGGTGCTGATGATATCGATAATGGCTGAAAATTCCATCTGCAGTTTTGCGAAAACTTAGTCATCGATAATCTATGCTCAAATAAGCATAAATTACCAAAAAAAGAAAAAAAGGAAACCAATATATAACATAAAGTTGTTACGGACTTTTTGTCATGGTATCCAATATCTGAATAGGAGGTAAACTTTTGTTTTCCCCTCAATCACTGATACTACCAAGAACAATCTAACACAATATCCTGCATTCTTGTCCTTTTTTCTTTAGCAAATTAAACTTAAAAAGTTAAGCTACAGTTCTTTAAAAGATATTTTCAATCATAACAAAAGATAATTCATGCAGTATGTTATTTTAATAACGGTAACGGTCTTTCAAAATTTACAATTTGGAATACGAAAAATTACGATATGCGAAACCTACTGCTGCATTGGAGCTGGATGCTGCATTTGCACTGGGTTCAACGTAACCCTCTGGTGCATCAAATTCCACATTCATGTCACATTCGATGATTGAAACAGCTCTTCCAGGCTTTACCTCCATCACCAAAAATTCCAAAATTTGATCATTGTACTAAAGAAACAAAAATTTTATTGGTATGAAAAAAATACTCCACAACACTTTAAGAATGGTAAGATATATATCTTCAAGCTTTATAGTAAACTTTATGAATAGAAATGAGGGGGAGAAATCTTCGTTATTCTTGTGAAATACTTGCATCCTGACGCATTTCTGATTGAATTCAGGCATAAAAAAAAGGAAGAAAATCATTCCTAATGATAGAATTACTATGCAATATATTTTGGAATCCTGCAATTCAACTGAATAAGGACAGAATTCAATGTTAAAGTAAGACATATCGTTTTGCTTGCATAGTTCAAACTTGCAAATTGAATGAAGGGATCTTCGTTATTCGCAGTTTAGTAATAGCAAAGATATTAAGACAACTAACAAGAGGACAAGATAAATTGTGGTTCATATCCTATTTCTACTGGCAAGCTAATTCCAGAATTGCCATGGGTACCAATCGTAAAGGATTGAAAATAAAAGTAGGCTATCCTAACGTAATACTCCTATTGTCGGATAATCTAGAAATGTTTAGCCTTTGTCACCCATAGATTTGATCATTCCTAATATTTTCTTCTATTAATACATTTATAGTACTTATTCCTTTTCAAATAGTTGAACTGAAAACTATCCTCGCTATACAATTCTAAAACTAACTTTTGCTCTATGGAATTACATCTATTTCTATTAAACACTGACTGAAATTAGAGAGTCCGAATGTTACAAGCTCACCTCAACAGCAATAATATCTCCTTTTGTAAGACATGCAAATTTCCGTAATTCCACCTCAAGCACAGCTCTCGGATTTGAAATAGTCAGGAAATCCGTAGACTGCGGTTTCAACTTCGTGTATGTGGCTTTCGGTAGTGTGGCATATGTTATTCGAACACATTCACCCTCATTAAGATGCAATTGACGCATCATCTGAAAGAAAAATAAATTGACTGCTTTCGGAACATAATTTTAACGAAATTATCAAAACACCAAGCTCACCCAATGCGGGTAAACACTTAGTAGAATATCTATAATTGAAAAAAATTATGGCGAAATCATTTAAAATTACTTTTTTTTAACTAGATGAACGGCTCAGCATTCTAGTCATTTTGTTGTTTATAAAAATAAATTTTCACTGTGAGATGAAATTTAAATGGATAATCAAAAATGATGGTTCCTATCACCGATATCAACATCTTATGATGAAAGAAAAAGTTCCAACAAAATCTAAATCTACCTCAAAATCTGAAATCTGCGTCATATTTTTGCACATTTTTTAAAGTTCAATTTAACAATTCGATTTAATTCTTTTACAATTTCATCATCGTTTTCGATTTAAAATTATTAAATCATTCATCCTTCATGCCATATCCAGGTTTTGATAGTTCCAACTGATTGCTTAATCGTACATATCTTATTATAACTTACCCATGATGGAAGATAGCAACGACCTTCTTCAGCCAAGAATTCCAAAACGCCGCAGTGCGTCGAACATCCTGAATCAGTTAAACTTTGCACTTTGAACATCATTGGATATTCGATATTGAGACGAACTAACAAATCCAAAGCCGATGGTGGAAGTAAAATCTGAATAAAATTACAGGCAACAGAAAAACAGTATGAAAAAATTAAAAGAAAAATTAGAATTACTGGATATTTTTTCGCATTTTTCTTCAAACACTTCACAATCTTTTTAATACTTCCTATTATTTGAATATTACGAATAAATTTCCATGATTTAAATACTGTTTGATCAATAAATCTTTCATAAACAGATTGTAGTATACGCACAAAGCATTAGAAAGTATATTCAAAAAATGTCACACTTTTTTAAACCTATAACAAAATTGTAGAACAGAAATCAGTTTTTTCTTTTTTTTTCTTTTACCATTGTGATAGGTAAGACAAAAAGAAATACTTTTTTCTTTTACCATACTTTAAAATAGGGTAGTGGAAATTTTTTTTTGTATTACCCATATCTAAAGTTAAAACAGCGAAAACTTCTTTTTTATCTTTTTTGTTGCAATAGGCTGTGAAAAATACTTTTTTTTCTACAAATAGCTATGGTAATACATCCCAAAAGAAGAGCTATCAATGTTAGAGAAAAAATAGGAGAGACACTTCGTACATATTCGGTTCAAAACTTAATTTTTGAAATTTAAAGAAAAAGTAACGTTTGAATTACCTTCCCACCATGATTCAGCTCATTTATTTTTTTCGTATCCGCTCCTTCATAAAATGCTGCCGAGAAGCACCGAAATTGCAAATCAAAAGGGCGCACCGGTGCTCCAAACATCATCGCTCCAAAACCATCAAACATGTTTCCGACTTGGCTCGTACCCTAAATTTTTTTTTTCTGTCCATATATTCATTCATCCTTGATGAAGGTATGGCCAAAAATCTGGTATGTTTTATACTGTCTATCTTATCCTCCTATACTCATCTATCAGCAATTGCATCTTACACTTTTTTTTTTTTTTTTTTTTTTTGATATTCCAAAAGATTTTACCAATAAACATCAAAAAGTGATAATAAATAATATCTGTCATTGAAGGGTTAAGATACAATTCCTGACGAAAAAATTCATGCTAATGATATTTGATGGAAATTCAGAAAATAAACCATCTGAATGTCCATTTATTTCTTATAACACTGGAAAATCCAGAAACTGACGGAATATCTTTTTGTTCCTTAAGCAATTACATTGATAAATCCAAGTTAATAATGCAAGATAAAATGATTTTCATGTGACTTTTTTTATACGACAAATTAAATCAGCATTTTAAAATGAAGATATCCATGAAAGGTCAGAGATTCGAAGGGGCAAATTTTAGGAATTGGACAGAGAATGACAAGACTTGGAAAATGATATGATTTTTAGAGATGTCAAGGAGGTGTCGGAAAAATCCGGAAGATCTGAATAATGTAAACAAGAAGTATTAAAAGTCATGAAGCAAGAAGATAGTTTCAAATGGACCAACAAATCGATAAACAAGTTTATTGCCAGAGCATTCCGAATAACAGATAAACAAAACGAGGTCGACCAATCATGAGGCGACATGTCGGAAATCAGGAGAGGAAAAGAAGTCCCGGAAGAATTTAAGAGATTAGAATTTTAGAGCAGAAACGGTGCTTTTCTATAACCGTATTCACTACAGTAACTTACTAAAAGTGTTTTCTGGAACGACCGAGTAACACTTCGGAGTTTTCTATACCAGTACAGCGACAATTTCGACAACCGACTTAGAATGACACAGCCAATCGACAATCAAGAACCGGCCTACTACTTTTCTCTACTAGTAACAAAAGAAGAATAATCCAGTGATCAGTTCGCTGGGAACTGTTCTCCAATAATTGTTTGTATTGTAGGAAGATTTGTATTGTTCCGTCACTCAATAAATTTTCTTTGCTAAAGGATTCGTTTCTGTTACATATCAATTCAAACCCAATATTTCCGACAAAAGAATATTTTTGTCAACAAACATCTATCAAAATGATAGTAAGTAATATAAATAGAATGCCAAAGGATAGATATAATATGGTTGAAGAGACAATAAAATTAACGGATTTAACAAAATAATCACAATCAATGACAGTAGCAGATATCGAAATCTAATATTCCACAGGAGAAAAACCTGATTAATTTTCATGGAGTCATTAAGCAAATGTGTATCCCATTCTGATAGCTACGAATAGGTAAAACGGATTAGAGCTTTCCAGACTCTTCCCAATTGTTTCCAAGAGTTGGCACCTTATGAAGAATCCAGTGGTACTCAAAATAACAAACAAATTGCTCTAGAAAATGGTTAAATATTTTCACGATTTATATGGGATAGAAACATTTTCATACCGTCCTGTGTGTTACGGCGAGTCAGTTCCATGTCCCAGTACCTCAGGTTTATGCGGGAAACCTGCGGACCCGATAGATGAGAAATTTTGGTGTACTGTAAGGAGTTGTAGGACTGAAATTTTGTGCACGAGAATTTGTCTAGATTTTGAGTAACTAACATAGGGATTTTTCTGTAAATAGTTTAAATGATTTTTTGCAAACTTTACATTCTGGTTGCTTATCTTTGCAAACTGATCGGATCTGCGAGCTAAAGCTCGAGAATCACGTAAACTCATTTTATGAGAAAAATATTGGACTCTTTTTGAATGATTTTTCACTCTTAGTTTTCATTATAATTCTTCTTAATCTTTGATGATCATACTCTAAAAAATCCGAAAAAAAGATAGCGTTTAGAATAGTTTGATTCAAACATGTTAGTCTTTCATTTCTTATATTTTCTGATTTTTCATCTACTAGAAGTTTTTCAGTTACTTGTAATAATAATAATTGTCATGTTTTTGGCAGATTTTTTTCTTTAATTTCAGATTTCTTAAATCATTTTAATAATGAATTTCAGGTATAAGAAAATGGCTCAGGAGGAGCTATTAGAAGTATTACAACGGACCTCTTCATTAAGTAAGTAACTTTCTAATTTTCATTTTTCTTAAGAAATATATCTTAAAAATCTCGTCCAAGACCTAATATTATGGATGAGACTGGTATTAGTCATATATAGAGAGGAATGATAACTATTAGTTTATGATATGGATTTTTAACCATTTTTATCCAGTGGTAAGAATTAAGTAGTCTTATGTGGATGGAGTAATGATGTGCACCGGGTATCAAAGTTCTGTTAATTTGAGTTGCCATCTTTAATTTTTATATAAACTAATTTTGAGCACTAGAAGAATCATTATCCTTGGTATGTAAATGTAAGTACTCGTGATCTCAGTTTCCATTTATGATATAAGGGCTTAAATTGGATGAGAAATGAAAAGGATTGGAAGGAATTCAAAGTCGTTTATGTATTTTTCTGAATCTGCGTAATTAATAATTTTTTAGACCCAAATGATCAAACTCTTGCGTTGGATTATTTGCGGCGTGCATGTGTCACTAATTTTGTAAGTTGCCTTTCTCACTCAATTTCTTTTTCGGTATTTTTAAAATTTTTTTCAGAAAGAAATTGAAACATAAGGATTATTGTGAAAATAAATGAGGAAAAAATTATTGATTCTTCACAGTTTTGATTGTTGATTCTTTACAGTCTGTTATTTGATCATAATGATACTGCTGCTCAACATGGTGGTTTTTAGATATTTTGCATCCTTTTGTATTTTAATTAAATGAAGTTAGGCGGATTTTATTATCTGATAAAATTTTCAGCCAGAATTCACAAAGCAACTATCGACGATTCTTGCAACACCATCCTACTCAAATTTTGTAAGGCAAGCGGCTGGTCTGCAATTGAAAAATGTTTTGGTTGCGAAAGAAGACGCAACGAAAAATGAATATCTTACAAGGTATTTTTTACTCTATGTCTAAATTTTTACGGAAGTATAATATAATGCTGCGGTAAAAAATAAGTGTTTTTTTTTTTTAAAGAATTTGTAAAAAACAAGCAAGAAATAGTATATTGTATCTCCCAATATCTCTTTTCTGTCATTTAAATATCAAGATCAAATTTTATCTTAGAACCTTACACACAGGAGCAATTAGGTCAAATGGCAATTCTGTGCACCGTGTATCAACTGTCATTTTGAATGCTAGAAAAATTATACATAAAGTTGTTAAAGAGTACATTAATAAGGTTAAGCAATTAGCATCTTCTCAGGAAGTGATAGTTATAAAAGTAGTTGAAGTTGTGCTAAACAACGAATACCTTTTTGTACTATTAGTAGAAAAATGTAATAATTTGCAAAAGGATTTCGCTTTAGTAGATTAATAGCTATTCTTGAGATGTATTTGATTTCTCTGAATTAAAAATATTGAAATACGCGGAGAATTTGTTCATATTGACAGTGATAACAAAGAATTTTATTTTTGTAGATCATATTCTTTACCACCAAAGCCAAAGAGAAAAAAATTTAACGAATGAAGTCTTGTTTATTCACAAAATTTGAGCGTTAGTGAATCATTAAAAATACTTTCAGGTGGCTTGCTCTACCAATAGATGTTCGAGAATTTGTAAAGCAAAATGTCGTTCGTACTCTTGGTACTGAACCTTTTAGGCCGTCCATTGCAGCTCAGTGTGTTGCTGCTATAGCATGCGCCGAGATACCTTCACAGGTAGATTTTTTTAAATTAAATTTGTCCTGAGAGTATTAGCCGCGTGAAACGATGCACTGAATAAGTGATTGGATTTAATAATTTTAGTAATAGCGATGATTAATGAGACGAATAAAATTTTATCTGATATTAAAACTTGATGATTTATTTATTGGATATAATCGTGATTTTTGAAATTTCCACTACCTCTCTACATAAATTTTCAGTGTTATTTAATATAAAGAATAATGTTGTGGGAAAAAAGAATTGTTAGAATGTCTCAGCGGAAGTAGCGTCTCACTAAAATTAAGAAAGGATTTTGTCTAAAGACAAAGATGATCATGAAAATCCTTTGAAATATCATTTCAGATGTGGCCGGATGTTATAATGCATTTAAAAGATAGCGTAATTGCAACAAATAACAGTGAGATATTAAGGGAAGCATCACTAGAGGTATCACTTTATTTCTTATTACGTTGTTTCTTTCACTTAGTTTTTCTCAATTATAGTAAATTTGTATTAGAATAAAATATAAATTTGGCTGCAAATATTTTCATGAACAAGTGATTCGCACAAATTATCATAAATTGTAGTTATCACGAGCCGTAAAAGCGGTTATGTTCAGCAACCGTAATTGATGTTAATTTACTATTATTTTAGGCCCTGGGTTACATTTGTCAAGATATATGCGGATCATTATTGGAAAGAGAATCAAATCAGATTCTAACCGCTATTGTTCATGGCTTACGGAAGGATGAACCATCCAATCATATTCGTCTTGCAGCTGCTAATGCTATGTTAAATTCAATCGAATTCACGAAGCATAACTTCAGCAGAGAGGTCTTTTTTTTTTCAGAGTATTTATAAATATAAAATTTAAGTATCATTTCAACAACCAAACTAGTGAAATTGTCTTTAAAGATTATTTGTCTATCTATTTAGAGTTTCTTCATCCATTTTTTTCAAAAAGCAATTCATATTTTTTGCTATCGACTTTTTTTTTTTTACTATGATATGAAGCAAATCGACGGAAGCACCATGAATTTTATGTATAGTTAGACGAATCTGTAGAAAGGCAAGAACTCTTTTGAAATGGTGAAGTGTTTTCTAAACAAAAAAAAAAAAAAAAAAAAAAGAGCTATTGTTTAATTCATATTAAACTTTAGATGTAATAAGAGAAGCTTATCCGGAAATGGTGCTTTTTTTTTTTGCTTGTTTTTGGATTTTTGTGGTCTTTTGTCATCAGTATATTTATCAAGTCATTATTTTCAATGTAGTGCAGCAAATTTTTGTAAAGTTTTAAATATTTATTTTAGAATGAGCGACATATGATTATGCAAGTGGTGTGTGAGTCATCTCAATGTCCCGAAACAGCTGTCAAAGTAGTGGCCATGCAGTGTTTGGTAAGGATTATGTCACTCTATTATCAGTTTATGGAGCAATATATGGGTGCACTTTTTCCGGTACGTTTTATGAATTTTATTTAATAGGTTTACATTTTCTTGCTTTTCAGTTTTTATTAAATTAATTAACAGATGTTCTGTGAAAGTTTTTATATTTTTGTCAATTCTATCTTCTATGTTCCTGTAATTCAAATTCTATATTAATAGATTTCCCATGAGGTTTCTTTTCAAAAGTATATTTAGTAAGTTTCTAATAATTATTCTCTATCTGATGAGTCTTGACTAGTTTTTTAAGTAGCTATAAATTTTAATTATTTGTTATGAAGATGCACCTTTTAGATTAGTTTAAACGCAATGAAGTCTCAAATTAATGAAGTGGCTTTACAAGGGATTGAATTTTGGTCAAATGTTTGTGAAGAAGAGATATCTCTCTCCGTAGAAGCCGAAGAAGCTCGAGAACAAGGCCGTGCTCCTGAAAATGTTTCACGTCATTATGCACGTGGTATGTCCGCATTTGATTGATTCTACTTAGAATTTATGCTTAGCGGAAGAAATCACGTATGATTGCACAAGCTTATTATATGAATACATACAATGATTGTTAATCCTAAGCTGGAAAAGCCTAGTTAACAAAAAAGGACTAGAAAAAAGACGGCTTTGTCAAACATTAGATCGATCAGAGAAAAATTGATTCCAGTTTCTTTTTGATGTTATTTTCAATGGCATGTAATTCTAATTCTCACAGGCGACTCTTTTAACCGCTCAATTACATCGTTTTAGGTGCTTTAACTCATTTGATACCTATTCTTACCGAAACATTGGCTAAACAGGAAGAAAGTGATGATGAAGATGATTGGAATCCAGCGAAAGCAGCTGGCGTATGTATAATGCTTTTTGCGCAGTGTACCGGCGATTCCATTGTTGAACCAATTTTGCCTTTCATACAACAACATTTAAAGAATCCTAGTTGGAGGTAATTGTTCTTGCTTTTTTTTTTTTTCATTTGAAAGCAGGATCTTTTGGAAAAAGTACTGAATCATCTTATTTTGTTTCTGGATCTCCGTTATTGTAGATATCGGGAAGCATCTATAATGGCATTTGGGTCGATATTAGATGGACCGAATGAAGCAGTCTTAACACAATTAGTTGAATCAGCATTGATAAGTATAATTGCTGCATTATCTGACCCTCAGGTAATTGTCGATTTTAATTTTGAGAAATTGAATATATCTAATAAGTTTTGTTCATGTTTATTTGATGCTTAAAATTCGGATATAGAAATAATAATTTCTTGAAAAAATTTTGAAAAAGATTGCCATTTAAAAAGAGAAAATATGGAAAATTATCTACATATTAAAATTGATTTGGTTTGTCTATGTATGAACTACAAGTTAATGACATATGTGTACAAGTTACAGTGTATGTTTTTAACTGTCTAGAAAATTTATTTTATAATGTTAATCATGGGGTATTCACTAGTAATATCTTGGATGTATGAAAGTGAAGTTAGATTGTTAAAATGATCTGTGACAGAATGTTCTATGACAAAATTTTTTTTAATCCAAGGTTTTTTAACTTTAGATATCAAACTTAATATTGATAAAAATTGAATCATTTGAGGCATAAAAAAAAAAATTATATATTTATAAAGTTATTTAATACTCTTCCATATTCTTACACAATATTTTAGCTGCAAGTACGTGATACAGCTGCATGGTGTATTGGACGAGTGTGCGACACATGTGAGGAGGTCGTAACTCGGCAGGAAATCTTAGCTCCAATGCTTCCAGCTTTGTCGACTGCTCTGCAACAGGAACCACGTGTAGCTGCCAACGTTTGCTGGGTAACATTTTTTTTTTTTTTTGTATAGATTATATCATGTACAATTCTCTCAATTTAAATTGGAACTCACCGTTTATGATATAATTCATATCGCTATAAGTGGAATCTAAAATCTTATTTAAATTTCAAGCAAGAACATTTATTCTTTAAAAAAAATACATTGTGCAGTCAGGAGATAAATGAAGTTCTAACTTTTTGATCAAGTCAAACATTTTTTTTTTCAATCTCCACAGAACGAAAATTTTTTCTAGGCAATCTCAAGTTTAGCTAAAGCAGCTTTTGATATGGCTTGCCGACAAGGAACTGACAATAGCGGTCAACCTGAAACTTATATATTGAGTTCTTGCTTTGAAGGCATGGTAAATGAGCTTATTAAGGCTACTGACAGGTTTGCTCTTGAAAGAAGTACTGTAACGTCAGATTTGTCCTACTAAATTTTATTAGTTTTTCCTGATGTTATAAGAACAATTTTAGACTTCTAATTTCTCCTCATAATTTCAAATTTTTATAAATGAATTTTCAAATTTCTTTTTATTGTCTTTCTGGCAATCTTTCGACTAATGCATTCTCTTTCGTGTTTCTCACAGATACAAATCATCTTGACTATCATTTTAGGCCAGATGCTCATGTGTCGAATTTACGAATAGCTGCTTATGAAACTTTGATGGAATTAATCAAGAATAGTCCGAAGGATTGTTATCCTGTGGTGCAGAATACCACTGTGATTGTACTTAGGAAGTTGGAGCAATTACTGAACATTGAAAATTCATTGGAATCGTTAAGTGATAAGGTTATAGCGATTTTAAATTACCATTGTTCAGCTTAGTAGTTTTCTAATAAATGCTGTTTCTCTTCCGTGAGCTAATAGATGTGGAATATAAAAAGTTTTCAGATTGGGATATGAATCAGTGTTCTACTACCTAGAAATGAATAATTACTTTCAAGACTATTAATTGTAAATTAACTAATATATCCTTATTTTCCATATATGATATATATTATATGATTCGTTGATTAGTTGTTGATTATGTTCTAAGAAAGATGATGCGACGAAGTCTGGTGGAAAAGGGAAGCTAAAGTGGGAGAACGAAAAATTGAAATATCGTTTTGTTGAGAAATGATTCATTTATATTGTCAAGCAATTTTATGTTTCCATATACCACAATTAATTTCCTTACGCCAGAAAACTTCCTCATTTGATCCCATAACCGTAATTATGGCAGGGCAGATTTACTTATAACAGAATAAGGACTAGAATAGAATAAATAAGGCTTCTGATTTCTTATCTTGTTTTTCTTTTATTTCTTGCTAAATTTGTTGCACCATTCAGAGCCAACTACGAGATCTAGAGTCGTTGCTGTGTGCAACATTACAGTCGGTGCTGCGTAAAATGAAATCAGAAGATACCCCATATATTGGTGATGCTATTATGCAGGGATTGCTACAGATTATGCAAAGGTATTTTTTTTTATTATTCTGTAAGCTTTCTTCAGTCCATGAATTGAAAAAAAGAAAAAAAAAGGAAAAAAAAAGCGGAGAACTTCTAGAAAACAAATCATCTTAAAATGGTGTAAAAATTAGCACAGTAGCAAAAGTATCTGAAATTTTAATTTCTCAGTGATCTCGATATTTGGAAATAAACAGGGAGCTGGTATAATCATGATTTGCCAATTTCTATGCATGTTGAGGATTTCGAGGTCATAGTTAGATTGAAAATTTCGAATATATTGATATTCTGCATAACATTTGAGCTCTATTGATTCCAGAGAAACTATTTGTCAAAGGTTAAATTTTATATGCAGTGAAATTTGCAATTTGTTATTATCTGCGAAATAGTTGTAACATATTCTTATTTGGAAATTTTGTATTCTGTTTTAAAAATTATTAATTTATCTGTGTATTGACTGTGTTTATTGACTGAAGTTTCTCCATTGTTATGATTTTTAGGTGTGCTGGCAAAGAATGTGGTGGTGTCATGGAAGATGCTTTAATGGCAGTTAGCACACTTATTGAAGGTTCCTTTTTTCTTCTGGAATCTCTTTAAAAGATGATTCATACTGATTTGCAGAAATCTCAGATTCTCTTAATGCCGTAGCATTTTTTATACATCTTTGCTCGTTCAAAAATTGGCACAGATACAACTTTTTTTTTCTTTCATCGAATGATGATTTCAGCTTTGGGTTGCCAGTTTGCCACATATTTGGATGTATTCAAACCATTTCTGATAGCTGGCTTACAGAATCATGAAGAAGGACAAGTATGTTCGGCAGCTATTGGTGTACTAGTTGATTTATGCCGTGCATTAGAAGCATCTTTGATGCCTCATTTAGATGAATTTATGGGATTACTCTTCCAAATTGTGCAGGTTTGTTTTTATCTATAGTTTTCTCCAAATTTCGGATTTTTTGCGTAATTTATTAATATGCAATATTTGCTTCCTCCTAAAAAGAAAAATTTAGCATGAGAGAAAATTTGAAAAAAATTCGAAAGTTCTTTTGACTACTACTTAACTGAGACGGAGTGAGCTTAAAATGCAGAGCACGAATTTTGATTTTATTCGCTTATCCACATCATATTGATGCTAACTATTGCCACAGATATCTTCATGACAAATCAAAATTTACATTTATGGGTATTTTAATTTTTCCTTTTCTTTTCTTTATGTGGCAAAATATTTATTCAATAATTTCTTTTTTCAGAGTAATAAAATAGATCGGTTAGTGAAACCAGCCGTACTTTCGTGTTTCGGTGACGTTGCGTTGGCAATCGGTCCTAATTTTATTCGCTACTATGAATATGTTATGGCTATGTTAGTCATGGCCCTTTCTACTGCCAAAGTAGAAGATCCGGTTAGTGCGACATGTATCAAATTTTTTTGTCACGAGTTTATAATAATGTTTCAGTGTTTTTTTTTTTTTTTTTTTTCGAATAAATCGAATAAACGCAAATTATGAATTTGATAAATGTATAAGTGTTATTTAAATATTTTTTTTTTTGTTTTTGTTTCTTTCGACACATATAATTGTTAGATAAAATCACTGTGTTGGAAAATCAAAACGACAAAAATTGCAATTTCAGGAAGACTATGATAATGTCGAGTATGTGGAACAATTGAGAGAAAGTTGCGTAGAAGCATACGCGGGTATTGTACAAGGAATGCGAACAACACAAAATAATGAACTTCAGCAGTTGCAAGATCAGATACAAAATATGCTTGGTTTAATTGAGCTCATTGCTACCAGTAATTCACCAGACTCACTGATAGGTGCAGCTTCTGGATTACTTGGTATCTTTTTTAATCGCATTTTCAAGTGTGTTAATAGCTACAGATATTCTATTTTGAAAGAATTTACAGTTTAAATATTATATACTTTCTTCATCTTAGATGTGCATTATTTACCCTTCATGATCCGAATCTTTGTATTGTCTTTTCATTATATTGTAATGTATTTGTGAGTTCTGAATAGGCATCATACTTCTTTCTTCCACAATTATTTAACCCGAAGAAATCGGGTTATTTTTTTTTCTGGAACTAAGGCACATTGCCCCATAATTTTGATGAAAAATAAATTAGTGGTTATGACAATCCTCAGCGATCCTTTTCAGGAGATTTATTGATGTATAGTGTAATATTAGTTATAGTGTAATTTAATCATGATGGTACAAGCCGCTCAAATTTTTTAAATTCGTTTTTCAGGAGATTTGGTGACATCATTCGGTGAACAAATACTGCCCTTTGTCGATAATCAGAATATCTCGGCGATACTGACGAAAGGACGACGAAGTAAAGCGGCGAAAACAAAATCACTTGCCCTCTGGGCAACCAAAGAGATTCGAAAATTGAAAACATCAAAAATGGAAAATCATAATTAAAATGAACGATAAAATCGAAGTAACAGCTTTCCTGAAATCGTTAGAATGTCTAATTGCTCATTATTGTCCTTTTCATCCGTTCCATTATTTTTATTTTCTAGGTTTTGCTTTACTCTGAAATATACTATCTGTCTGTCATTTCTGGATTTGTTTTTGATGGTGAGAGTTTGTGTGGTATGCTGCATTTGCGTTTGCGCATCGCTGTGCATCGTTTGTCACATGCAATTTTAGCGTTGCCATTTTACTCCCTCAATTTCTTTTTTTTTTTTTCTTTTCTTTTTTTCTTTTTTTATTACAAGGATAGAATCCTTTTGCAAGTATTTTGTTGAAAGTTTAAATTTTTTATTACAAATCCAAAAGTCTTAGTTTTTCTATTGAAATTTGTTCTGATTTATAGAACGATTCGTTCGTTATTTTCAAGAAAAGATGATGTACTTGAAAGAAATTGTCATTTCCTTCATCGCATGCAAATTCTACTCGAGAAGCAGATGATCCTGTTATACGATATTTCAACAAAACGATTAGTTCCTTACTAGTTTTAAATTTTACTCGCTATTATGATCGTTCGTTTGATCACTTGGTGCAGTGAATTCCGTAGCGTAGACGATTGAAGATGACATTTACAAAAGTTTTCTATGTTGGATATTTGTAATTTAGATCTTTGCCTTGATGTACTTGTCTTGCCGGTATGTCTAGACTTTGAGAATATTTTTCTTCCTGCTTCTGCAATATTTTATCTCATAGCAATTGCTCTGGTACTTCGATGAGTTGGGTTTCGAATGGGATGTTAGTATAGAGTTCTAAGTTTCATAAGAACGAAAACTGAAAAATTTTAAATTCCGTTTATTTTTTCGGTTTTTGAAAATTTTGCTTTTTATGATTTTTAACAACTACATATTTCATCGAAGCATTTATACAAACCTGCTTAAATAGGTTTGATATTTTCTAGTGATAGATATGAATGTATGTGCATTTATGTGTCTCCATCATGCTTTTTAATTTTGGTTCACCTTTTTGAAAATTGAAAGTTGTATCGATTTCTTCGCCGTTATTCGAAATCGTTATCATAATTTTTCATATAATTCAAAATTGTGAAATTTCATTTAAATAATATAATTGTTTTGTTGTCATAGATTATGCTACCATTCATCATCGTTACGTTCCTTTTTTTCAGTTTTTTTTTTTTTTTTTTTTTTTATTTTTTATTCGTTGTAATGTAACAAGTTTTCTGGAAGTTTGTTTCATTTTTACCATTATATTCAAATTTATTTTCTATTTACATTTTTCCATCACTTGAAAAAAATATGTGAATTTTTCGAAAATTCTGATCATTTTTTAATTTTTACTGACTAGGAAATAGTACGGTTTTAATCTACTCACTAATTTATAAAAAATCTATCAATTCTGGGTATCAAATGGAATTATCCAGAACATTTTTTTGATTGCGCAATTTTTGAAAATACTTGTTATTGGTGAGTTGTAGTATGTTACTTATTTTTCTCGCCGATTCAGAGGTCTTCGGCAATGCCCATATCTTTCGCTGCTTTTTGTTATCATCATCGTTCATTCTTATAGTTCCGGTAGCGTTTTGGTAAGTTTTCCGCTGTGTATCTTTTTAGTTTGTATTATTTTCATATTTAAATTCTGCTCTCTGCAATTTTTTTATAAGAAAATTCGAAATTAAAACACGGTTTTTGCATTGTGTGTGTATGTTTGTTTGTTTGTTTTATTCTCTGGAAATTTTTTTTCTAGCTGTGCGAATTCGTTTTTTATTTTTGTTTTTTTATTCATATGTCCCTCCAATGCTCATTTTGTTCGCACAATTCTCCTTTTGATCTTATTTTTTTTTGACAATTTTTATATTATACTTCTGTTTTGCAACTTCTAATCGTCGTTTCCCGCAGGTCTTCTCATCTTTCTTCCCTCTTTTTTTTCTTTTTTTTTTTTTTCTATTTGAAAATATCTAATGGAGTAACTAATGTAATCTCTCTTATCAATTTATATATATATATAAACTTGCATTTTCTGTGTCAACAAGCTTATAATATAATCTGCTATCAACTAAACAAAAAATCTTATATGACTAAAAGAAATTTATCAAAATATGTAATCTGTATTGTTATAGTATATAAATATAATAGAAGCACATCTGTTTACAATAATATGATTGTGCTAAGCTAATTAAAGCAAATGACATGTTTGAATTATCAGAAAATGATAAAATATATGATTCTTCGAGAAATATTTTTAATCTTATCTAAAGCAAAGGACTAAAAATTTGGATTTAGACCATCCGTTAAAAATAGATTGAGGAAATCAGCAGTAAGATCAGCTATGAACTAAAAAAAAAAAAAAATTTCGAAGCTTTGACCTAATTAGGTTTACATTGTTGTTGCTAGAATTTTAATGTAGATAGAAAATAACAGATCAACGGTGCAGGAGAGATTCATGAGTAAATGGTAAAATTCTGAAGATGTAAAGAGAAAATAAATGAATTATCATTATTTCAGAAGTATGTAATTGGAAGCAATTTGTTTCGACAGTACAACAACTCTTTCTTTTCCCAACTAACTCTTTGTTTTTGAGGATAATATTTACAGGAAAAGTAATGGTAATTTAAAGGAAAAGCATAGCAAAAATTTAATGGAAATTCCGGCAATTTAGAACAGTAAGACATTGAAATTGTTGAAGGATGAATTATACAATGACCTAAGCAATCTAAAATATCCAGTTCCATGGCGCAATTATAGATTATAAATTTACAATTTTGTGATAGACAAAAAAAAATCAATCATATGACTCAACAATAGCTTGGAGTTGATTATTGATCAAATGATGATTCGCAATAAAATCCAAAAGATTCTGTGATTTTCCGATCTTGAAAATTTTGCAAAGAGATCTGTAATGTCGAAATCATCAGGCTCAGTCACCACAGCTGTGGCATATATTGTCGTTTTTTTAGGGATGAATGGTGCTGTCGAAAAAATTGAAGTTCAAAACATTCAAAAAAACCCTTCAACAGCAAACAACAGCAAACTTGACAATAGCTAATCGTTGCAGCACATAACAGTTTGAAATATCGGAATGAAATTAGCACAATTCCAATAATTTGGTTCAGAAAACAAAAGTGTGACAATTCATTAGCCATGCCAACTGAAACAGTATTTCCTATAGCTAAAGATTAAACTTTTTTAGCGATTTTTCTCGTCTTTTTATCAGCCGATCTTGGCAATGAAATTTTCGGGCAAATCTGAAAGTTTCTGCTTTTGAGTAAGATCATCTATTGAAATATGAGGCATTGAGTTATTTCATTCATCAAATGTGCAATGTTTATGATCTATTTTGTCTAAAAGTAATTCATATAATAGTTAACATGACGTTTGTTCAATAATAGTCTATTAGAAATTTAACGAAATGCAACAGTTGCGACTTCAAGTGATAAAATATTTCTTAATATAAAAATACACAGAAAAATAAAACAAACAGCTTTTAATTGAGTTTGCTGAATCAAAATTTGGCATTATTTTTATGAAAGATGAGGTGAAATGTCCAAAACACTACTGTCACTTCCAAAAACGGTTATCAGCTAATTGTTTTCAGTTCTAATGATAAAGATTGAGAAACACTCATCGAAATTGATGTGAATTTATAAAATATTTCGCTTTTCTTGACCTCTTAGCTTTTTGTTCATCACTTCTCAGAAACCAAAAAAACGTCAATTTCTTGGAATAAATATATATCATTAACAGAATGAATTATGAAACAGTCGAGCTTTTTTTTGAATTTATAGTAAGTGTATGTGTTATTTTATTTATTTTTAACTTCGAAATTATTTTTCATTTGGTGACATAATTTCTCTACTTTTCTATTATGTCTAGCGTGATATTTTGCAAACCTAAAGAATAAATCAAACGTTAGAGAAAATGTTGCCTGTTGTTGGGTGTTAAAACAAGCCAAATTTCATGATTTTGATTTCGTTGTTTTTTTTAAATTCCAAAATAAAAATTTCATTGCAGCAACTTCCTGCAATTTTTCAAAATTCCTAGAATTCTAAGCATAAATCAGCGATCAGTTTGAGTTTTAGAAGGATCATTGTTGAAGTAGTAGAAAGAAATCCAATGATATGTATTAATTTTATGGTTTAAAAAAAAAAAAAAACATTAAAAAACATTATTAAGATTTATTTTTTCCTAAGAAGGACCACAATTCTTTGCTCTATGGGCATTTATTTTGATTTCTCAGTCAACTTGAAGTTTATGTGATTGTTTAATTTATTTCTGATATTATACATGGCGACTATTCTGTTTTTAAATGATAAAGATCAATTATTTGGTCAAGTTAGAATAATTTTTGCTTCCATTTAGATACTCGTATAGGCATTCCGATTTTAGACTGTCATTTGCATATAGCTGCTTTCATTGAGAATATCCAAAATTTTGCACTGCTAAGTAAAATCAAAAGTCTGAAATATGAAATTACAGGACATTGTAATACGTAGTGAATCATACTCTAAAATTAGTCCATTTACAATCGCTTTAACCTATTTAAATCTAATCGATTTAAATTTGTTTGAATATTAGTCGATGTTCTCTTTTTTGAATTCGATTAAGATTTAAATAAAATTAAAATGAATAATTTTTGAATATAATTCAACAAATAATTTCATTCGCATTTCATTTCTGAACTTTAGCATTATATCATCCCTGTAATGTTATTATTTGCTTACCTATGCTTTTGTTGAAAAGAAAAATTGAGACATTGATAGGATTAAAAGATTCACAGAGAAATTATTATCGATTCCGTGAGACTCAGAGAGTTAATGGTACTTTCATCTGAAACATAAGTACATAAATGAAACAATAAGTGATAAGAGTCTGTTCACCCATTCAGAACTTTTTTAAAACAAACTTTCCGAAATGGGATTCTTCATGTCGGATAATAAAACGAAGGGATTGGTGAACTGAGGAGTGTGATGGACATAGGGTGAAGTGGACAGGTCAAAGATGTTAAATGATTAGCTCATATTCCGACACACTTTTGCGTAAGTTCATATGTATCTTACCACCATTGTGCCCATTTTCCTATTTCCTCCTTGGCAGGTCTTTCTATTTTTTATCATCAAATTATTAAGAGCAGATGGGTATGGAATCGGCGGGAAGTTGAAGACATGGCGGTGAGGTCAATGTTACCTAAGTTGTAAATAATATTTGACCCGAATGTCTCTTCTTCTTCCATACAAACAATTAAATGTTTGACCTGAAGGGAAAATATTGCGAGATAAGAAGCACTGCAACGATTTCCAGAAATTTTCTTTTCAAATTTTAAATTATGGCGCAAAAATCTACTTCAGATCAGAAGGATTTTGAGATCAAAATGTCACAGAAGAGCTGATATACCAATCTTTCTGTTTATAGAATTTCAGAATCCATATAAACTATATGATTATTGACTGGTATTGCTCAGAAACGAGTCATTACCCTTTTATTTTACCTTTTCAACAATCAAATATGCAAATCTGTGGATTAGAGTCAATGATAATGTTTGTTATCTCTCGCTGTGAATATCAAGGCTTGAATAATTCCATTAAGAATACCATTATCATTCAATCAGTGCTGCTTATCATCGGTGATTGAAGGGAAATTGGATTTTTGTTTTTGTATTTCAATGATCTCTGCACTCAAAAAAATTTTTATGAGAAATGGGAGAAGGCAAAGGCGGGGAAAGATATTCAACGATTTTTTGCATAATCTATGGACTTCACTTGTCCACAGAGAGGGAGAAGTTGATCGAGCATGAGGTCAAATTTGTCCAGTGGTCAATGGTCACTACACCATTGCAACAGGTGTACGGTAAGTCGAGGAGAATAAAAATAATAATTGTTACGTCAGGAGGACAAAAGGAAATCTCCACGCAATGCTATTGCCTTCCATTTGGATGCTACCTGAAATTTGGTCGTTTCGTTTTGCCCAAAATATTTTACCTTTTTTCTTGTGCTATCCCAAATTCGTTTCCATTCTATCTTCTCTTCCCGGATTTCTGAAAGAAAAATAAACATCCGTTTCCTCATAATTTGAATAAATTTCAAATAAATATTCGATAGTGTTAACTCAGAATGTTAAATCAAAAATATTTTTTAAAATAAATTTAAGATTTTTTTTTTTTTTATCTAAAAGAAATGCTCAGAAAAATAAGTGTGATCTGACTGAAAGAAACAGAATAGATGAAGCGAATGCAATAGACAAAATCAAAAAGCTTCTTTTTGTGTTCTGAAGTCAGTTCATTTCTAATTCTTTAAGCTGAAATCAGTTCCCAAACAGGTCTTCCGGAGGTCTTGGAAACTAAAGAAAATGACAATTTAATCTTTAAACATTTCCAAAATGAAATATTTCAATAAGCCGTTTGAAATCATTGAGTGAAATTTGATGATTTAAACAATTCCAACTGAAAGTTCACAAACGATAGTTTTGATAAAAGGAAATTTGCTTTTTCTCGGACTTCTATCGTACATTTAACTTTTGCTTGTCCCTCACATTGCTGACGTCGAACATTACTGCATTAATAGCAAGGATTGCCCTCTCTATCTATGTTGTTTACAGGTATTTTTTCATGATTTACCTATCGTAAGGTCAAGTTCACCGATCACATCACATTGCATCACACCTAAACCGCACCACCACGATAGATCACCCATTAACATTCAGTGCAGTGACTTGCAGCGACCCGTACATGCCTCTTAGCTGCATTATCCATAAGCAACTGCAACTGCTTCATTCTTTCCCGGTCCATATATCTCTTCCTAGAAAAATCCCAGTTGCGTCCTGAGATATCCTTAGAATTTTCCTCAGAACATCCTTCCTTTCGTCATTTTTTCTGAACTTTTTACAGAAATTCTGACTTTGTTTGGAAGAGAAAAAAATGTTGCGACGACACGTTTCAAAAAGTCCAAACGGACAAGAGCAGAGTTCGAGTTCATTTCATATTCCAGATCCGACAGCCATTTGTTCGACGGTTAATGCCACATGTACCGGATTCACACCAATCAACAATTCTGTTCCACCAGTTTTCAGTGTCCTCAGCAATCGTGGCGCCTTTACGTTTGTCAATGATACAAACAATTATGCATCCGACAGCAATAACAGCGACAATCGGAATTTTTTGTTTCCAACCGATCGATTCAATCCATCGTTTTTGCAGCCTAACGTTTCACCTTACGCCAATGTCATCAATAATGAGCCCCGACTTCATCCTGCCTCAGCGATCTTATCAAATTCGCTTCGGCATTACAATTCAATAGGTATCAATGCGAATGGAATAACATTTGATCGGTTCTCACAACCATTTCCGGTACCACAAGGAAGCACTGCTTCTGTGATCAGCGTAGCTTCTGTCACTCCAACTATTCCGGCAGCAGGACAAACATCATTACCTCCGTTGGCTACAACTAATAATGCAGGGCCATCAGCATCACACTTTATTCCGCCACCCTTAGTGAACGATCAGCCATGCAGATATTTGCTGTCATTCGAACAACAAGCCAAAATAGCGCACGAAGCAGCGATGCATTACGCAAATTTGACGGAACATTTGATGGAACACGCGAGGAGTGCAGCGGCAGCCGAAAATATGCCATTACCACCATTACCACAAGCGGTTTTTTCAATGGTTCAGAAATACGATCAGCAGAAGGAATCGCCGCAGAATTCTCGACAACAACAAAAACAAGAAGAAGAAAAGAAGGATCTGAATCCAACATATCTAACTCTTGGTAACATGATTCCATTTCCGCATTCTGATACAGTCACGAGTCGCGATACTTCCGATCAGCAGCAAATATTTTCCGGACCACTTAGGCAGAAACGATCAATTACTGATTCCATATTCACTTCCGCATTCTCTGAGCCAGTGGCCAAAGTTCGACAAGTGGAGAATATATCTAATACTGACACTACCCCTTCTCGTTCTGAAAGTGATTCATCAAACAAAACAGCAGCCGAAGTTTTACCCATCTTGTCGCCGCATCCGTACTGTGCACCGACGGAAAATAACTTTGAACAACAACAAAATGAGTTGGAAATGGATGAAAACGGAAGAAAGAATGCTGCGGAAACGGTAACAATTTGTTCATTTCCAATTCCTGACATCCTTATTCATTATTTTAATTTTACTTTGGAAATGAAAAAGTTGTGATATGCTGAGAAATCTTTGGTTTCCTTCTTAAGCCACCTTAAATCTTTTTAACTTCTTGAATTCCGAACTGAAATCATCTTTGTCTTACGATCGAATGTCTTGAAACAGTTGCTATTTTGTAATTTTACAACGTACACAAGACAGATTCTTTTCAGATCAATCAACCGATAATTACACCGTTACGAACGATTCAGGAAAAACAGATCAGTCCAAAATACGGAACAAAACCGGATCATTCATCTACTGCTCTTCATTTGTCGCTCACTCCATCAGAAAGATTTCCCACAAAAACCGTTCTAACGCATGAAAATACACCTAGAGATGTTGGCATAAGTGTTGATGAGACGAGTACGTCATCATTGATTGGTCCTTCAATACAGAAGTCACGACAACAGCCACATTTAGATTCTGGAATTTCGATGAGCGTAAATTCGACGGATAAATGTGAACAGATTTCTCTTGATAGACCATCTTGGTCTAATTCTTTTACCGTAAACAATATCCTGATCGGAAATGATGAAAAAGGCGAAATTGGTGGATTAAAGCAAATAATGGAATCAACACCGGAGATATTAAACCAAACAAGAGCATTAAGTCCTCGGACGACAACAAATTTACCAGTAATGTCAGCCAGCAATATATTACCGTATCCGGCATCACAGCAAAGTACGTCCACTCTTTATATCCAGTGATAATGTTGTCGAAAATGGAACTCAAAAATTCTAAAGCATCTTGCACAATTCATTATTTGAATTTAATCAGAAAATTCAGAGAAAGAGAAGAAAGTATGCATTTCTCAACAGTTTATAAATCAAAATTGGCAGAATTAATGATATAACTGATAGGATGTCAGAAAGATTTTTAAAATGTTATGAATCTTTTTACCTTCAGTCAATCGATCTCAAGTTCAACTTTTGATAATGTTCCATTGTTCTGTCTTAACTTTCTGAAATCGCTCGTTTCAGGTATACAAAACTGCATAAATCAAATGGTACATGCAGCGCGGCCTTCGATTGTTCGTGCACCTTTCAAAACCATACCGCGATATAACGTAGCAACCAGCGGAATATTGATTGCACCAGACGGACGACCAATCCCACCCGCAGTCTATAATTGTTTTGATATGCTAAGGCAGCCATTAACTTCGATGGATTCAAATCAAGAAGACAATAATTTGTGTGCAATATGCAATGATAAAGCTTCCGGAAACCATTACAGTGTACCAAGCTGCGAAGGATGTAAGGTATACATGCATTACACGTACATCGTGTCTTTTAGCAGCACAACGCAGAGCGATGGATTCAATTGAGCAGTATTCTTCTCTACGAGCGACGAAGAAATGAATAATTCAGTGATTCATTTAGTCGGATATTTTCGCTTGTAACGTAAATTGTTCGCCTTACGAACAATTATTAGGGAATATCCAAAGATTATCAGAGAATTATTAGATAATTTAAATTGATCATTGGATTATTCTTCCTTTTGTCGCTGGTAGAGATTGGATAGGAGAGAACTGGAGTACTGCTTAACTGAATTGTTGAACTGCTGCTACTGTTATGTCGGTGAACTCCGAACTCCTAATATATGAAACAAATGTACCGGTCTAAAAAAACTTCCCTTCTCTTCAAACTCGTATCGATTTCAAATTCACAGAAAATATTCCAAGATAATATGCAAAGTTGCAACAACAAATCCAAATTCCAAATGCTATCTTCCATGTCTTCATAATGCCTAATCATTATTATCTCACGTCGTGAGCTTCGAAAAATTGAAAAATAATACAATGATTTTTGTACCGCTTGTAACCTAAAAGAATGAAATTTAGGGTTTCTTCCGAAGGACTATCCAGAAGAAAATTGAATATACATGTTACAAGCAAGGTAACTGTATAATAGATCAAAAAAACCGAAACAGATGTCAAAGCTGTCGATTCAATAAATGCCTCAAGTTAGGCATGCGTCAGGAATCTGTACGTTTAGATCGCAATCGACGACGGAAAAAGGATGAAACCAAGTAAGCATTATATATCAGAGTATGGAACATTCAATCACTTAGTCAAACAAAACAAATTTGTTTATTTAAAAAAGAAAATCGTAGAATTGATTTTTCAGAGAAAAAGAAGTGGAAGAAATAGAAGAAATGAAAAAACTGAAAGCTATTGTTGTTAGCGCTTATCGCGAAGCATTTCCGACGGAGTTGATCATCGATAATCGAAAAGATGCTATAGAAAGGATCCATATATTTCTGAATAGTATTCCAATGATGAAGGAAATTGATGGAGAAGACCGGGAGAAGATAATTGATAATGGCGTTTATGCAGCTTTGGTGAATTTTCGCTCCTTTCGCTTTTTCATCGGAACTTTTGATAATTTAGAAATTTTTAATTTTTAGTTAGAAAATATTCACTCAACAAATTTTCTATTAATACTGATGTTTTAGCGGGAAGAAAAATCGTCAACCGGATTTAATGATATAAACTGAAAGAAAGTATCCATCTATCATTAAATAAACATTTCTTGACAACAAATCTGATAATATATGTTTCATACAGACTTTGCGCAGTTCTTTCACAACCGAAAACTATGAAGCAATTGTGGGTATTCGGAGCGAAAAATTAGCTCAATGCATGAGTGGATTGGGATTTGAAGTTAAGGAAGAAGAAATGGCAATTTTAACAGCATTTTGTTCGTTGCAAAACTGTAATGGAATAGCCGGCAATGATAAAATTCAGAAAGTGAATTTAAGCATTTGGAAACGTTCACTAAGATTTTATTTCTTTCTGAAATTTGAGTTACAAGGAAGAAAATTACGTGATCTACTCTATTCTCTTCGCAAACAATTCATCTTATTTTTTACAGATCGCTGCCAAATTGCTGAACTGTCTTCGGGTTCATTTGACATCTTTTTGCGATACAATCAACGAAACTATCTACAAATGTTTAATGAATGTAACAGCACTAATGTTAATGAGGAGTGATACTCAACGAAATGCGTAATTTGCCCAGAATTTTTCGCTATTTCTTAATATTGAAAAAATTGAAATTAATTTCTGCGTGAGTTTGTATCTGTCTATTTGCTTTTCCTTTAAGTTTACTTGTTATAATATTTATATTTAGGATTTTGTTTTGATGGGAAAGTGATTTTTGTAATTATTTTTTGCTTTTTAATAATATTATTGGTATTTTGTTTTCTAAACAAAGAATTTTAAGCTAATAATTTGTTTACAGAATTATGTGTTTCGTATTTCTGGCAATTTCTTGTGTATTTTTTTGTAATATATCCATAATTATTATTTTCGTGCTAATTTTTTTGGTACCATTTATTTTATTTATTATTTTATCATTATGTGGACTTTTCTCAGATCATTTTGTAGATGAGAAGCATTGGATTTAATAATTGTTAATTTGTAGTTATATGTGATATTGAAATGCGGCAATAAGCATTGCCTCTTAATTCATTTTCTTCTTTGGGTTTATGAGACAACGGAAACATAATAATAATGAATTGAATTGAATCTTTCAATTATCGTCACTAAACAGTAACATTGCTCAAAAATTCATTGTACTCTTGTATAATTACGCCTTATAAAAATAATTTTTCTTTATAATATCTTGTTTAATATAGTATAATTTCTTATTTTAGTATAATTAATATAATGCGTTTAATATAATTACTTATTTAATATAATATTTGGTTTAATATAATTTTTCTCAAATTTTTTTACTTTCTCGCTCTGTGATAGCTGTTGTGATGATTTATTATTCTTATTTTCAATTATAAATCAAAATGTGCAAATTTTACTTGTTTTTTTAATGGCTAATTTATTGCTGCCGGCAACACAATAAACTAAATCAATCACACAATATTGGACATTATTGTTGTAGATAATACATAAACAAACAAACACACATACATTTCTAAACAATTGAAATCCCATATCAAACAGATGCGTGCTCATAAACGATTTAATTTTATTGATCGATGTCATTCCACCGTACAATACTGACTTTTCAAAAAAAAAGTTTTTGTCAATATGATAATTTTTGATGATCGGTGGTGATACGGTAACTTTCTGCAGATGAATGAACGCTCATCTTTTGAATTCGTTAGTCGAAATAAATCTCATCTGACACTTTATGCAGCGATGTTATGAGGAAGGACACAGATTTCGGAATCTAGAAACATCTTGTCAACAGAAAGATTATTTATGCTAATTAATAACAAAAACTCATAAAATTTAAACTAACCACCAAGTATTGGATCGTTCATTGCATGCTTTATATAAGCAAGAAAAACTAGAAGCCATTAGGAACAGAAGTTGCAAAATAAACATATTATTCAGCGCTCTCTATTAAAAATAAAAAAAACAACATAAAAAGCTGTGGTAGCAAGAGACATTCCCATGCTATGTGTAGCCTGTACAATTAATTCTAAAATCTTTAATTTCTAACTTTTTCTCTCTGGCATACTTGTTCAATATTTTATCAAGGCTAAGCAGCGAATCATAAAATGTATTTTGAAATGTAAAATTGTAAGATTAAACATATACGTCAGATATATTAAGTTTTTTTTGTCATTAGTCCACTACAAAGATTTTATTGAGATCAATAAGCAGCTTCATTGCCATAGCAAGAAGGTTAGCAAAGTTTGTCAACTAGTTTTTATTATTACTTTTCAGACTGTTTTGAAAATATCGGAAATTTCGTCTATTATTTCACCACATTCGCTTTGGTCTGAGTCCGTTTTCCTGTTTTACCACCGTTTAAAATTGGCTTAGCACCTAATTTAGGCGACATGTTGACAAATTTGCTGCTAACACAACTCTACCAACAGTAGAAACCAAGTAATTTGTTGACGAAAGTTTTGCAAAAAGAATCCAGTGGCAATTATTGGTTTACCAAAATTAAATCTTTAGATGGTGGGATATTAGTAATTAAAAAACAGTGCTTCACTCATGAAGTTATTTACTCCATAGGCAATTTGGATTATCACCATAGCGGCCATCTGCCGTTTGACCACTGGTTGTAAATATGCAACTAGCGCAATTCTTTTCTTATACTTTGTAGATCCACATAAACTGCACAGACTTTTTATACCAAGTATTTAAACAAATAAGTATATTATACAATATTTTTTTTGCAGCGACATGCTAAGATTGCCGAACTTTCTTTCGCATAATGAATTATGCTTTTATTTAGGTCAATTGCATCATGCATAGTTAAATCGCAGAATATAAATGCAGTCAAACAGAGCAAAATTACCGCATAAAACGCATGAAAAATTCCCTCAAACGTGATTGAGTTGTATCGAACTTATTGGCCAAGGTTTTATCACTTCTACAACATTCAAAAATGCATAAAGTATCATAAAGAAAAAGAACAAGTGCACGGAATTATTAAACCAAGCAGAACATTTACATACTTCCATAAAATCTACTTTCAGCATAATAAATTGACATTATTGCTGGAATCGATTACTGCGATCATTGTTTGTGGAAACAAATGATAATCGCTTGAGAAATGATTGGAAGAAAGGCAATTATTAGAATGATTTGGGATAATCATTAATCCTTACCATGATTTCGCATCTAAAATTCCTTATCAATTTTTTCTCTTCCCAAAACAAAACAAATTCGAAATTTACTTTCATAACTATTGTCGGTAAAATAGCGAGGGTAAAAGAAGAAAACCAATGATTCCTTTGTTTTAAATTTGAAATTGGCGTATTTGCTGTAATTGATTGTGAAATCATGTTTTGTCTATTAAGTCAATGAGCTTTAAAAAAGCTCTCTTTCATCATGCGCTAACCACAAATACAATCTCAACAAAGGCGCATGCTCCTGGGATAACAAAGGATCTTTCTTGTAGCCCAAAAATGATATTAGGATTCTCCATCCACGAAGAAGAAGAAGGTCCTGAGTACAAAAATCGTTGCAAATAATGGGCAGCCATGAGTTCGGTCGAAAGTCCAGCTCATGGTATATCAATTTTTCATTTGCGTAACCCTATCTCCCCCTTTTTCGTATTATAATTTCTTCATAAAACTTGTTCTTTTGATATTATCGAAATTGTACTGTTGATACAATTGTTGTTGATAGAGTTGCTGTGTTCATTGATTAACAAATTAATCATAAAAAAGGTTTAATTACCCAAGTTTGAGTTTGAGGTTCGTTTCCAAGTGAGTGAAATAATTAAATTGAAGAAACTGTGAGAACTGAAGAACAGAATTTAATCTTACAATTTTGTGACTATTAGAAAGAAAAAGCGACAGACAGAAAAATGTCGAAATAAATGATTTTTATACCGAAAATGAGTCTTTGACATTCAAATTTTGTTTGATAGCAAAGAAAGATCACATATTTTACAAATATATACTCAGTTCGTGTTGGCGAATAGGTTCAGAGTATTAATTTTTGATCCTTCAATTCCATTTTTCATTTTCACAGGGTCAAATTTGGACATTAAAACAACTTCATTGTTTTTTGAGGCATATCCAAAATGTATTTCATTTCAACTCCATTTGCTCTGTAATAATTTTTGAAATCGTCATTGCTTCAAGAAAAATTAAATAGTAAAAAGCAAATTTTAACAGAAAGGCCAATAATTCACAGCCATTTAGCAATATCTTTCAATGAACAAATTGATTTCTGAACTGAACTTTAAACTTTTTTGATTTTGTTTAAACCGCGAATGACCAGCAAATTAACTTGAAAAATATGAAGCAACAAATATTCACTTCAATTCATGACGAAACAAATGAAAACCACTGGATAACATTATTTACAAAAATGAATATTACTATAACTATTGATGTTTGAATATTCCAGAAGGTCACAAGTATATAACAGTATAACATGATAATGGTAATAAGAATGATAATGATAATGCTGATGGTGAAAACGACATGCAATACGATGATCTTAGACATGCGATATTCTTCAATTGAAAACATGAGACTGGCAATGGCTAATATCTGTCCAAATTGATAAAAAACAAATGATAACGAACTGATTGCGACAATGAAGAAAAAGAATTTTAAAATGCTATGTTTCTGGAAGAAGTAAATAAATTGATTCACTTAATATTCCAGAAGATTACAGAAATTTAGTTTTACGTGAAAAAGATGAAGGATACTGAATTCAACAGAATACTTTCATTACTTTGATTCACTTGAGGTCAAATTCAAAGTTATTTCTGCCGTAGTTTATTACGGCGGGAAATTAACCATCAAATTGAATTGATTTTTAATTCTCAAACAAACTGTGTACTGAATTTAAGTTAGATTGACTTTAGAAGTGAATAAAATTTGAGTGATTATATTTCTATGAATCGATTTTCCTGAAGGAAATTGGAAAATGATCTTCCTAAAAGCCTTTATCGTTTCATATATCGTTCTAGATATCTTAATTGTTGGTATGCACTTCCGTCTCACTCGATATATTTGTCTTTTTTTTTTTCATGAATTAAGACATATCAGCGATTCCAAAATACAATAATCAATGGAATATTTCATAAAAATTCGAAATTGCCGCTTTTCAAAAAATTCAATTTCTGAATCCGACGTGACAGAGAAGGAATAATGCTGCTGCATTAAATAAGATTACATAAAACAATCAAATCGTCTTTTCAAAATTGGATTCACAATTCATATGAATATTATTTTTTGCTAATTACTTGTCATCATATGCTTCAGATTTTCGACCATACGTCAGATAGATTCTAAATTTAAATGCGAAAATTATTTCACTGATAAAAATCAATCTTCATGACCTGACCAAAGATTAAAATATAAGGTCATATTGCGAGGTTTTATCCATTCTCTAAGCTCCACCCAGCACCTCAGGTGTTTTTCTCATCAACCTTATTATATAAGATGGATTGAAGGCTGTTGTTGGGTTTCAGTTCTTCTTCTGCTCCTTTCTACTCCGCTGCTTCCCTCAGAAACTCATTTCTTTTTCAACAGTTTCAGAATCACACTCTTCTAATACCATTCGTTACTTCAAAAAAAAGTAACTGAATTCTGTGAAGCTTTTAGGATACAACACAAATTCGAGAATAAGAAGGCATAAATACAACATTTCCATTGAATCATTTCATTTTTTTTTTCTCTGATTTAAAATTATCTGGTCAATATGTTCATTTTGACATATATTTTAGCCATTAAAAGAAGGGAAATATTGTTATTGCAATAATATTTAATTTACTTTCTTAATATAAAACAGATCGATAGGTAAATGAATAAGCAGAGAGAACTTCAACTGATTATCATTTATGTTATTTTAAATTTTACAAAATCTACCATTAACATTCAATTTCTCTGGATATTTCACAGTCTGCACTTTTATTAATAAAATATTTCTTGATAATTAACATTGTTAAAATTCATGATCAAAAATTTCTATCTTATCAATTTCAGCAATTTTTCGCATCTTACTTGAATACATCCTCTTAAGTATTAAATAACTGATTCAAATCTTGTATTCATGTCAAGCCAGAGGATTAATAACAGTGAAATTTGCATATATATATATATATACAAGTGCTAAAAACGTCGTTGTCACTTCCAAAGAAATCAAATAAGTAATAAGGAAAGCAATCACAAAACAATCACATATTGGTTTCAGACTGAAGAATGTTTCAAATTTTTTTAACAAGAAAATGACTAAATCTTCCGTAAGCATAATTATTGATACTTAATGGAATCTTTACGGCTTATCAAAATCACTTTTAAAAATTTGAAAAATCATTTCAGAAATGTAAACTTTTTCAAAGCTCTATTTAATCAAAAAAAAAACGCATAGTTTATTTAATGTTTCCTCATCTGTTTAGTATATTTAATTACGAAATAAAGTCGTTAATTTTCCCATATTTCAGATTTTCATTCATTTACAACAATCTTTTACTTCCTTTCAGCTAATGAAAGAATTCTTAAGCGGAATCAAATTAATCAGTTTAATTATACAACTTAGTCAGGATGCAATGTATATATTCACGGATGGGACGAAATCATACATATTTATGGCTATACTGTTATTACAACTTGTAGTTATTGTTAGTTAATTAATTTGTGCATTTTATAGTTCTTTATTATAAAAACTATTTGATTTCAATATCGAATTTGATCTTAATTTTCATTTCAATTATTTTTTTTTATTTATTATTTTCTTTCCAGAGTAATGAGAAATAAGCTAATTTGCCCATTTCTTATTATTCTGAAAACTTTTTGTAGATTAACTGATAACTTCGCTCGAAAAAACAGAGATTTTCCAGATTAGCACCAGAAACATACAACAATAATGACCAATCGATTAAGCTTTCTGATTCTTCATTCGCAAAGTAGACGGATTTTAAGGGTGGTAATCCGGAAAAATGGCATATTGGATGAAACAAATTCCGGCAAACGTTTTGCATAATGGATTTCTTATCGTGTTGTCTTTCAGGTATTCATTACTATTATTGTATTGCCATCGATGATTTTCGATAATTTGATGACTATTCAAACGTCAAAATTATGTGACCCTCCCATCGCATTACTTAACATTCTCTGCTGACCAATGGTCTTTCTCTGTTATACGTCAAAAAAAGTCTTTATAATGACCAACCCTATATGCGTATAGTTCGTTCTTTTGAGGAAAGTTACATTTTTAATAACTATTTGACCATTATTAGTGTCCATAACAATGCTCTGTGATTAGACGTCCAAAATGTCGCAACAATTTGACAGGAAGGATTTAAATGTAGTGCGGATTCAGGATCCGGTTATTTTCGCCTCTACAACACCGAGCATTAACATCATCAATGTTGTGGGCAGTAACAGAACAGAGGAATTTTGCAACCCTACTTCAGTTTCTTCAGCTATTAATTATCCCTACTTATCCCCTGCCATGACCTATTCATCCTCTGCCACAACATTCTGCGTTAATACTTCAAATAACCATCGAGAAGAATCTTTTGGCTTCAAAAAATCGACAACTATATCGTTGCAGTGCAATTCATCAGCAGTTATTCCGAAATCAACTAACGCTTCAACGCAATTTTCTACAGCCGTCATCACTTCAAATAGCATTGCAAATCCTGAAGTTGTCAATGCCTCAATTTCAACATCAAATAGAAATGAAATTATAAACATTCATCAACTTCCATCTTCCGCATTATCATTTACGAATTTACTAATTTCGCCTAGTCCGTCGCAAATTGCATCAACTGATGATGTAATATGGAACCAAGAAACAATGGTAAAGAATACCAAAGCCGCAACTAATGTCCATGCAAATTTGTCGCCACTGTTGACATCTTCGGGAAGTTCCACATTTTCAACAATACGCTGTTGGAAACGACAAAACTATGGCAGATGTCAATCATCAAAGCATAGCAAAAGATTCGATGGAAAACGACCAGAAAATCTATCCCATGTTGAAAGTAAAATTTTCCGAACGAATTCCGAAATGCAACAACCATTGATACCGAATCAATTGCAACAACAACAACAACAGCAGCAATTAACCGACTTTATATCGACTTCATTTCCCACCAAATCCTGTATCAATGACATTCATAAAAGTGAGATGTCAAACATTATGCTGTCTGATGCAACATATCTGAACGATTACACGTCGATCGAAGATGAATTTGGGTATGATCCGTTTCTGTGTAATACAATAGGATTGTTCCCGACCACTGATTCTTCAGTAACAGCAATAGTAAGTTACTTTTTCGTGTGATAAAAATTCGAAAACTAATCAATGCAGTGTGATAATTATCGATTTTCTAAGGAAAGCAATAAAAACCTTTGCTTTTGGTACATTTTATGGATGAAGCAAATACAATCATTTCAGGATAGCGAAGAAGAAGGAGAGGAAAAAGTATTTAAAGAATTGACACCCGTCCAATCGTATTCAATCACTGACTCCTTTAATCCAATAACCAATGCGACAACGTATGACGCATCAACCGAATTTCAAGAATTACGGCAACCAGTTCTGGATTCTGTCATACCGATGAGCGAAATTAATTCAATAAGTAAACGACATCAAGTTTCGCTTGTCACATCTCAACTTAGACCATCGTTGTTAAAGAGGAAGATTCATTCGAAAAACGTTGGGAATCCTTTGATGAATTCAAATCAGGAAGAAAATAATAATTTATGTGCGATATGTAACGATAAAGCTTCAGGAAAGCATTACGGTGTGCTAAGTTGCGAAGGATGCAAGGTATATACACATTTTGTATTTTAAATAACAAAGCGCAGAAGATGGAAATTCCGAGCTTCTTTCAGACTCATCTCGACTTGCTTGAAGCTCTCGCAGAAAATATTTCTAGAATCTTGCGCAAAGATGCAATTGCAAGCCCGAATGCATTCTTCCCTGTTTTCATAATTGTCTGACCATCACCACCTCACATTGGGAGAATTTTCCGAAAAACCTGAAGGATAAGGCAGTAATTTTTGAAATCTTGTCGCCTTTTACTAATATTCAATTGACTGCTCAAGTATAGTACAGTTTCAAATAATATGATATTCATTATTTTAGAGTTTCTTCCGAAGGACCAAAGAGGAGAGGCCAAAATATAAATGCCAGAATCAAGATAATTGTATAATCGATCGGGAAAACCGAAAAAAATGTCAAAGTTGCCGATTCAAGAAATGTCTTAATGTAGGAATGGGTCAGGAATTGGCCCAAAAAAGAATGATATCAGGTAAATGTTACATTCAGTAGAATATTTTGTCGTTTTTTAAAATTCTGTTCAATTAAGGAAAACATAATGATATTGATTTTTCAGAGAAAAAGAAATGGGCTTTTTTTTATAAGAAATGAAAATGTGGAAGACGACTGTAGTTAGTGCTTATCACGAAACATTCCTAATAAGAAATGCCTCATAATTACCGATCAATTAATTATCGATCCATAATTATCGTTCAATCTCTTTGTCGAAAATAATGAGATTTCATTGCGTTAGTAAGTGTTGTTTATATTTAAAAGAAACAAAGTAAAATTTAATCCAATAGAGAAGAATTAGGACAAATAATTAATCTGTCTTTAGATAAAAATTATGAAATTTTTGAAATCGTTTTTCTTTTTTGGATTTATGAAGCTAAGCAATAAATGAAATTTGATCATTTCTCATTGTGATTGTTACTTTAATATAATTCTTAATTAATAAATGTAATTTTTATTCAGTTAATATAATTTAATTCTTAATTAAGTAATAGAATTTATTTTTCACTCATTTCTTCACTTTCTCATTCCGTGATAGATGTTTATGCATTATTTTTAATGGTAGTGCATCTGTTTATTAAAATTGGAATAGTTATTGATAATTTAATCATCAGACAGATCACGGAAAATATCATTTTCCGAAGTTTTTTACATCAATCTTTTAATCACTCTGCAAAAATTTAGCCTTTTCAGAAAATATGACATTTTTTCGATTATTTGAGGGGAGATGCACTAAATGATAAAACAAATGTCACATTTTCTGAAAAAATTCAATTTTTTTCCTCGCCATTAAAAGTTTCTATTTATTTTATTTTTGATAATTATAAAAATTTACTTTTTATTTGGCATTGTCATTTTTCTGACAATTTAATTTATCGTTTTAATTTATTGTGATTTCGAGCTTCCTTTCACTTTATTGTAATTTTAAACCATAGATAAACTATAGGGAAATTTATTGTATTAATTCTATTTAATTCTTCCAGCAATTTTGTGAGTCTCTTTGCTAAGTAAAATAAAAGTTAATTTTCAGATCATTTAATTTGTACTTTGCAGTGGCCCGGCGGTATCCTTCTTAGTCGCAGTTTGCATTCATCTTTCTTTAATTCATAAAAAACAGGAAAATAATCAATAAAGTAAAAGTGATAAGAGGCAGAAGACAATCGACAAAACTCTTCCGCGACATTGTGTGACATGAGCATGATGCATTATTTGTCTTCTTTCCTTTATTTCTTTTAGAATTTCAATTTTCTGAACTCATCATCCAAACTAGTCTTTTGCTACAGTTTGCATAAGATTATATCAATAATTGTTATTGATCAACGTTATCAAATAATAAAGAGATTCCATCATTTCTGAAAGTATTTCAATAATATTCCATACTATTCAACAGGATAAATTAACAGATCTTCTAAATCGGATTTAGTAAGTATCTTTGCAACACTTCAAGGTTTTCCATTGTTTATCCACCAGTCAATCAGAACGATTCAGTCTGTTGATGAAACTTTTTTGGAACGCATGTATGGATGGAATCGGAATGAATATCTGCCACGATGATGAAATTAAGTTGTAAAATGTTCGTTGCTGATATTTCCGCAAATTATGCACGCATGTTTGCACGAACTGCATGCGATTCTTTTTGCTTTTTCTTATGGTTTTCAAAGCAAATCCCTGTACAAATAAAGCAACCAACATGCTTCATTGCTGATCATGCAAAACATTAACAGTTAAGATTTCTGTTGTTTTAATCAGGCGATCACTTTATCGATCGGAATAACAACGTAATAATAAAGCAAAACATTGAAACGTATAGATATATGAGAATTAAAATTGATGCTTAAAAATAAATAATCAAACGGATCAGTTGATTACACAACAAATATATATTTCCAATATCATTAATTTTTTTGGTGTAATAGAAAAATCAGTAATATATGAAAATGCACTAATTGAAGATGAATAGAGAAAGAAGAAACGAAGCAAAGAAGTAAATATTATAAATGCTGGAACTGAGCGGTTGTATCAGAGGGAAAATTCCAATATAATTATTAGACATATAATAATTACTTCATCAAGAAGAATTCCATCTTACTTCTTCCGAAACATCTCTTTTCAATTTCCAATCTGTCCGGACTTCTCTGACGGAATATCGCTAAGCAAAACATTACTCCGAGCATTTTTTTCTACATTTTTTTTAGCCTAAAAAATCGATATTGCTATTATTTATCGTTATAGGTTTTCCAGTGTTACGCATCTACTAGATGAAATCGATTTTTTGGATCAATTTACAATGTTAACTTTTAGATCAGTGTGTGACAGTACTTCCTTGGCTCAATTGAAATTAAAATTTGGCATAAAAAATTGCAGAAGACAAAAAATTTCTACTGATTTCAAATTTCATTTTATTCTCATTCCGCTAAAAAAACTTACTAATCATGATTCATGCGTCGTTGATAGCATGATTTGTCTGATAGATTCAAACTTACCAATTCATTAGGCATTAGCAATCCTTGTGATTGATGTAATCCATTTTCTTTCATATAATTGCCTGGATGGAAAGATTCTGGAATTTACCACTTGCATGATCAAATGGGAAAATCTTCATTCCATCACAATTTTTAGAAATCTATTGACGGAATTTGAATTAACATTGATATCACTGATTATATTCAGACTGAAATCGCTGATTATCATTCCTCTGTCTTTTCTTTCTTATGCTTCAACCTATTCATTTTTTAAATTTTCAGACAACTTTTATTCCTTTTATCATATGATCAACTAAAAAGAGTAATTTCCATGTTTCTTTGTATCATAGCCTCATCAATATGCATACTGTAGCTATTCGATAAAAAAATAAAATAAACTAACTTGACTGCAGCGAAGTCATCGTTAATTGCTGATTGATCTAAAATGAAAATATCTTCATAAGCAATCTATCGCTCAATCCTAGAAACAACTTCAAAATCAAAACGAAATAATCTTCGATCAATATCATTTTAATTTGGGAATTCGACTTGTCATTTAGTTCCGAAAATTATTGCAAATTGCACTGTAGATTAATTTAAAATTTAAGCAAAATTATGATAGCAATAATAAAATTAATGCTAAATAGCATCAATGAAACGTGCAACAAATTGATAAAAATTCGAAAAAAAAAAAACTTTTCTTAACATCAATTTTATATCATTTCTTTTCTATAATACTATTTTGGCTCAAAATGGAGCTCGAAGAGACATTTTCAATGATCCAAATGCTTCTCAGCCCAATTCTTTCAAACAATTTCACTAACATCAAGTTGTAAAAGTAAGGTCAAGCAAAAATTTTCTACCATTCCTGCGGCTATATTCGTAAATTTCGCATTGTTGTATCTGCAGGTATTCTTCGTCATCCAGGATACTTGATTGAAATCGGGATCTGATTTAGAATTAGTAGAAAGAATCAATTTTGGCGATAGTTTTATTCTTTCCGGAATAGATTGAAAAATGGAAGATGATGGTGATGATACGATACTTTCCTGATTGATAACCTGCGATAAGTCTGGCTCAATTCTCTCCTGCACATCGGCGATTTTCGGTAAATCCCATTCTCTTTGGTTCATTATGTAACTATGCAACATGAAATCGACCGTATTCGGTAATGTTGTCGGGGACATATGCAAGGAAGCCGCGATCGTCCTAGCCTCTTCCCAAGCATCTTGTGCTAATCGTGCATAATGCGTTGCTTTATCATTCAACAATTGAATTTTACGAAGAATTGGTAAATTATGTTGAAAATCATCGGTTGCTTGCGAAGACTTTATAGAATGCAATGGCAATGGCTGTATTGCAGTATTTATTTGCAAATTAGAAGCTGATGGTAACTGCTGCGTCATGATGTTCGGTTCCAGAATACAAGATAATGGTAATCGCTGCGCCATAATGTTCGGTTTCAGACGAAACGATAGCGGCAACCGTTGCACCGAAACGATTGTTTCCAGATTAGAAGATAATGGCAATTGCTGTATCTCATCTTTTACTTGTGAATCGCCATCAGCATTGAGTGGTGTTGATTCGTTGCACTTATTCGATGGATTATCATCGGAAAGTTCTTCAATATTATCGCTTGAATGACATGCTTTCGAGCATGTTTCAGAAGAGAGCTTTTCGCTGAATACATTATTATTGCTAACGATAACATCTCGATATGGAATACTACTGCTTACATCAACAGCGTATGAAATTGGAGCAACGGTATAGTAGATTGTTGTAGTCGAATCGAAACGAAAGTCAACAGTCGAAGAGGTTGAAGTTGTGAACGTAGTAGACGCTGGTATCGAAGGATGCGGTTCCATGAACTAAAAATATTGACGAAATGCAAACCGTGCTAAAAACAATGCTGCAGAGTCGTTGTGAAGCGCAACTTAAATGATCTGAAAATTTTCCTTGACGATTACTTCGAAAGATTCACAAAATGCTGAAAGAGAAAGCGCTAAAAGCAGGCGAACCTCAATAAATTATAAAAAAAAAGTTTCTTGATTAAAAAAATCACGATATCAATTATAAAGTGAATTTTTTGTAGTTAAAAAAACACCAAAAGAACTACACCAGAAATTTTGGATTTTAGAGGAAAAAGTTTTGGTTTTCTGGAAAAAAAATTGATATCTGTCCAATCGCTTAGTGCACCTTTTCGCAAAACTGCAGCATAATATGAATAAATGCGCGGGATTCCAGGAGGATATTTTCTCTATTGATCAAATTGTCACAGAAGATTCATCTATCGATTAAATTGTCAGCAGAAGTCTTGTCTTTACCAATTTTCGTCTTGTTTAGTCACTAAGCATTATGATTCTCTTCAAATTGCTGCAATTAAATCAACTTCGCCATTCCATAACATCTTCAATGAAGAATTTCACAATTACTAATGAACAAAGATTTCGAGTTCACATAGTATGATAGAAATGAAACGATATAGAACTGATATTAAGAAAAGTTTTTTTTTTTTTCGAACTCTTATCAACTTGTTGATTATTTCATTGATGCTACTAAGCGTTGATTTATTATCGAAATCATAATTTTAAGCATAATTTCACTTTAATTTCAAATTCATTAATCCGTTTGATTATTTATTTTTAAGCATCAATTTTAATTCTCATATATCTATACGTTTCAATGTTTTGCTTTATTATTACGTTGTTATTTCGATCAATAAAGTGATCGCCTGATTAAAACAACAGAAATCTTAACTGTTAATGTTTTGCATGATCAGCAATGAAGCATGTTGGTTGCTTTATTTGTACAGGGATTTGCTTTGAAAACCATAAGAAAAAGCAAAAAGAATCGCATGCAGTTCGTGCAAACATGCGTGCATAATTTGCGGAAATATCAGCAACGAACATTTTACAACTTAATTTCATCATCGTGGCAGATATTCATTCCGATTCCATCCATACATGCGTTCCAAAAAAGTTTCATCAACAGACTGAATCGTTCTGATTGACTGGTGGATAAACAATGGAAAACCTTGAAGTGTTGCAAAGATACTTACTAAATCCGATTTAGAAGATCTGTTAATTTATCCTGTTGAATAGTACGGAATATTATTGAAATACTTTCAGAAATGATGGAATCTCTTTATTATTTGATAACGTTGATCAATATCAATTATTGATATAATCTTATGCAAACTGTAGCAAAAGACTAGTTTGGATGATGAGTTCAGAAAATTGAAATTCTAAAAGAAATAAAGGAAAGAAGACAAATAATGCATCATGCTCATGTCACACAATGTCGCGGAAGAGTTTTGTCGATTGTCTTCTGCCTCTTATCACTTTTACTTTATTGATTATTTTCCTGTTTTTTATGAATTAAAGAAAGATGAATGCAAACTGCGACTAAGAAGGATACCGCCGGGCCACTGCAAAGTACAAATTAAATGATCTGAAAATTAACTTTTATTTTACTTAGCAAAGAGACTCACAAAATTGCTGGAAGAATTAAATAGAATTAATACAATAAATTTCCCTATAGTTTATCTATGGTTTAAAATTACAATAAAGTGAAAGGAAGCTCGAAATCACAATAAATTAAAACGATAAATTAAATTGTCAGAAAAATGACAATGCCAAATAAAAAGTAAATTTTTATAATTATCAAAAATAAAATAAATAGAAACTTTTAATGGCGAGGAAAAAAATTGAATTTTTTCAGAAAATGTGACATTTGTTTTATCATTTAGTGCATCTCCCCTCAAATAATCGAAAAAATGTCATATTTTCTGAAAAGGCTAAATTTTTGCAGAGTGATTAAAAGATTGATGTAAAAAACTTCGGAAAATGATATTTTCCGTGATCTGTCTGATGATTAAATTATCAATAACTATTCCAATTTTAATAAACAGATGCACTACCATTAAAAATAATGCATAAACATCTATCACGGAATGAGAAAGTGAAGAAATGAGTGAAAAATAAATTCTATTACTTAATTAAGAATTAAATTATATTAACTGAATAAAAATTACATTTATTAATTAAGAATTATATTAAAGTAACAATCACAATGAGAAATGATCAAATTTCATTTATTGCTTAGCTTCATAAATCCAAAAAAGAAAAACGATTTCAAAAATTTCATAATTTTTATCTAAAGACAGATTAATTATTTGTCCTAATTCTTCTCTATTGGATTAAATTTTACTTTGTTTCTTTTAAATATAAACAACACTTACTAACGCAATGAAATCTCATTATTTTCGACAAAGAGATTGAACGATAATTATGGATCGATAATTAATTGATCGATAATTATGAGGCATTTCTTATTAGGAATGTTTCGTGATAAGCACTAACTACAGTCGTCTTCCACATTTTCATTTCTTATAAAAAAAAGCCCATTTCTTTTTCTCTGAAAAATCAATATCATTATGTTTTCCTTAATTGAACAGAATTTTAAAAAACGACAAAATATTCTACTGAATGTAACATTTACCTGATATCATTCTTTTTTGGGCCAATTCCTGACCCATTCCTACATTAAGACATTTCTTGAATCGGCAACTTTGACATTTTTTTCGGTTTTCCCGATCGATTATACAATTATCTTGATTCTGGCATTTATATTTTGGCCTCTCCTCTTTGGTCCTTCGGAAGAAACTCTAAAATAATGAATATCATATTATTTGAAACTGTACTATACTTGAGCAGTCAATTGAATATTAGTAAAAGGCGACAAGATTTCAAAAATTACTGCCTTATCCTTCAGGTTTTTCGGAAAATTCTCCCAATGTGAGGTGGTGATGGTCAGACAATTATGAAAACAGGGAAGAATGCATTCGGGCTTGCAATTGCATCTTTGCGCAAGATTCTAGAAATATTTTCTGCGAGAGCTTCAAGCAAGTCGAGATGAGTCTGAAAGAAGCTCGGAATTTCCATCTTCTGCGCTTTGTTATTTAAAATACAAAATGTGTATATACCTTGCATCCTTCGCAACTTAGCACACCGTAATGCTTTCCTGAAGCTTTATCGTTACATATCGCACATAAATTATTATTTTCTTCCTGATTTGAATTCATCAAAGGATTCCCAACGTTTTTCGAATGAATCTTCCTCTTTAACAACGATGGTCTAAGTTGAGATGTGACAAGCGAAACTTGATGTCGTTTACTTATTGAATTAATTTCGCTCATCGGTATGACAGAATCCAGAACTGGTTGCCGTAATTCTTGAAATTCGGTTGATGCGTCATACGTTGTCGCATTGGTTATTGGATTAAAGGAGTCAGTGATTGAATACGATTGGACGGGTGTCAATTCTTTAAATACTTTTTCCTCTCCTTCTTCTTCGCTATCCTGAAATGATTGTTTTTGCTTCATCCATAAAATGTACCAAAAGCAAAGGTTTTTATTGCTTTCCTTAGAAAATCGATAATTATCACACTGCATTGATTAGTTTTCGAATTTTTATCACACGAAAAAGTAACTTACTATTGCTGTTACTGAAGAATCAGTGGTCGGGAACAATCCTATTGTATTACACAGAAACGGATCATACCCAAATTCATCTTCGATCGACGTGTAATCGTTCAGATATGTTGCATCAGACAGCATAATGTTTGATATCTCACTTTTATGAATGTCATTGATACAGGATTTGGTGGGAAATGAAGTCGATATAAAGTCGGTTAATTGCTGCTGTTGTTGTTGTTGTTGCAATTGATTCGGTATCAATGGTTGTTGCATTTCGGAATTCGTTCGGAAAATTTTACTTTCAACATGGGATAGATTTTCTGGTCGTTTTCCATCGAATCTTTTGCTATGCTTTGATGATTGACATCTGCCATAGTTTTGTCGTTTCCAACAGCGTATTGTTGAAAATGTGGAACTTCCCGAAGATGTCAACAGTGGCGACAAATTTGCATGGACATTAGTTGCGGCTTTGGTATTCTTTACCATTGTTTCTTGGTTCCATATTACATCATCAGTTGATGCAATTTGCGACGGACTAGGCGAAATTAGTAAATTCGTAAATGATAATGCGGAAGATGGAAGTTGATGAATGTTTATAATTTCATTTCTATTTGATGTTGAAATTGAGGCATTGACAACTTCAGGATTTGCAATGCTATTTGAAGTGATGACGGCTGTAGAAAATTGCGTTGAAGCGTTAGTTGATTTCGGAATAACTGCTGATGAATTGCACTGCAACGATATAGTTGTCGATTTTTTGAAGCCAAAAGATTCTTCTCGATGGTTATTTGAAGTATTAACGCAGAATGTTGTGGCAGAGGATGAATAGGTCATGGCAGGGGATAAGTAGGGATAATTAATAGCTGAAGAAACTGAAGTAGGGTTGCAAAATTCCTCTGTTCTGTTACTGCCCACAACATTGATGATGTTAATGCTCGGTGTTGTAGAGGCGAAAATAACCGGATCCTGAATCCGCACTACATTTAAATCCTTCCGGTCAAATTGTTGCGACATTTTGGACGTCTAATCACAGAGAATTGTTATGGACACTAATAATGGTCAAATAGTTATTAAAAATGTAACTTTCCTCAAAAGAACGAACTATACGCATATAGGGTTGGTCATTATAAAGACTTTTTTTGACGTATAACAGAGAAAGACCATTGGTCAGCAGAGAATGTTAAGTAATGCGATGGGAGGGTCACATAATTTTGACGTTTGAATAGTCATCAAATTATCGAAAATCATCGATGGCAATACAATAATAGTAATGAATACCTGAAAGACAACACAATAAGAAATCCATTATGCAAAACGTTTGGCGGAATTTGTTTCATCCAATATGCCATTTTTCCGGATTACCACCCTTAAAATCCGTCTACTTTGCGAATGAAGAATCAGAAAGCTTAATCGATTGGTCATTATTGTTGTATGTTTCTGGTGCTAATCTGGAAAATTTCTGTTTTTTCGAGCGAAGTTATCAGTTAATCTACAAAAAGTTTTCAGAATAATAAGAAATGGGCAAATTAGCTTATTTCTCATTACTCTGGAAAGAAAATAATAAATAAACAAAAATAATTGAAATGAAAATTAAGATCAAATTCGATATTGAAATCAAATAGTTTTTATAATAAAGAACTATAAAATGCACAAATTAATTAACTAACAATAACTACAAGTTGTAATAACAGTATAGCCATAAATATGTATGATTTCGTCCCATCCGTGAATATATACATTGCATCCTGACTAAGTTGTATAATTAAACTGATTAATTTGATTCCGCTTAAGAATTCTTTCATTAGCTGAAAGGAAGTAAAAGATTGTTGTAAATGAATGAAAATCTGAAATATGGGAAAATTAACGACTTTATTTCGTAATTAAATATACTAAACAGATGAGGAAACATTAAATAAACTATGCGTTTTTTTTTGATTAAATAGAGCTTTGAAAAAGTTTACATTTCTGAAATGATTTTTCAAATTTTTAAAAGTGATTTTGATAAGCCGTAAAGATTCCATTAAGTATCAATAATTATGCTTACGGAAGATTTAGTCATTTTCTTGTTAAAAAAATTTGAAACATTCTTCAGTCTGAAACCAATATGTGATTGTTTTGTGATTGCTTTCCTTATTACTTATTTGATTTCTTTGGAAGTGACAACGACGTTTTTAGCACTTGTATATATATATATATATGCAAATTTCACTGTTATTAATCCTCTGGCTTGACATGAATACAAGATTTGAATCAGTTATTTAATACTTAAGAGGATGTATTCAAGTAAGATGCGAAAAATTGCTGAAATTGATAAGATAAAAATTTTTGATCATGAATTTTAACAATGTTAATTATCAAGAAATATTTTATTAATAAAAGTGCAGACTGTGAAATATCCAGAGAAATTGAATGTTAATGGTGGATTTTGTAAAATTTAAAATAACATAAATGATAATCAGTTGAAGTTCTCTCTGCTTATTCATTTACCTATCGATCTGTTTTATATTAAGAAAGTAAATTAAATATTATTGCAATAACAATATTTCCCTTCTTTTAATGGCTAAAATATATGTCAAAATGAACATATTGACCAGATAATTTTAAATCAGAGAAAAAAAAAATGAAATGATTCAATGGAAATGTTGCATTTATGCCTTCTTATTCTCGAATTTGTGTTGTGTCCTAAAAGCTTCACAGAATTCAGTTACTTTTTTTTGAAGTAACGAATGGTATTAGAAGAGTGTGATTCTGAAACTGTTGAAAAAGAAATGAGTTTCTGAGGGAAGCAGCGGAGTAGAAAGGAGCAGAAGAAGAACTGAAACCCAACAACAGCCGTCAATCCATCTTATATAATAAGGTTGATGAGAAAAACACCTGAGGTGCTGGGTGGAGCTTAGAGAATGGATAAAACCTCGCAATATGACCTTATATTTTAATCTTTGGTCAGGTCATGAAGATTGATTTTTATCAGTGAAATAATTTTCGCATTTAAATTTAGAATCTATCTGACGTATGGTCGAAAATCTGAAGCATATGATGACAAGTAATTAGCAAAAAATAATATTCATATGAATTGTGAATCCAATTTTGAAAAGACGATTTGATTGTTTTATGTAATCTTATTTAATGTAGCAGCATTATTCCTTCTCTGTCACGTCGGATTCAGAAATTGAATTTTTTGAAAAGCGGCAATTTCGAATTTTTATGAAATATTCCATTGATTATTGTATTTTGGAATCGCTGATATGTCTTAATTCATGAAAAAAAAAAAGACAAATATATCGAGTGAGACGGAAGTGCATACCAACAATTAAGATATCTAGAACGATATATGAAACGATAAAGGCTTTTAGGAAGATCATTTTCCAATTTCCTTCAGGAAAATCGATTCATAGAAATATAATCACTCAAATTTTATTCACTTCTAAAGTCAATCTAACTTAAATTCAGTACACAGTTTGTTTGAGAATTAAAAATCAATTCAATTTGATGGTTAATTTCCCGCCGTAATAAACTACGGCAGAAATAACTTTGAATTTGACCTCAAGTGAATCAAAGTAATGAAAGTATTCTGTTGAATTCAGTATCCTTCATCTTTTTCACGTAAAAATAAATTTCTGTAATCTTCTGGAATATTAAGTGAATCAATTTATTTACTTCTTCCAGAAACATAGCATTTTAAAATTCTTTTTCTTCATTGTCGCAATCAGTTCGTTATCATTTGTTTTTTATCAATTTGGACAGATATTAGCCATTGCCAGTCTCATGTTTTCAATTGAAGAATATCGCATGTCTAAGATCATCGTATTGCATGTCGTTTTCACCATCAGCATTATCATTATCATTCTTATTACCATTATCATGTTATACTGTTATATACTTGTGACCTTCTGGAATATTCAAACATCAATAGTTATAGTAATATTCATTTTTGTAAATAATGTTATCCAGTGGTTTTCATTTGTTTCGTCATGAATTGAAGTGAATATTTGTTGCTTCATATTTTTCAAGTTAATTTGCTGGTCATTCGCGGTTTAAACAAAATCAAAAAAGTTTAAAGTTCAGTTCAGAAATCAATTTGTTCATTGAAAGATATTGCTAAATGGCTTTGAATTATTGGCCTTTCTGTTAAAATTTGCTTTTTACTATTTAATTTTTCTTGAAACAATGACGATTTCAAAAATTATTACAGAGCAAATGGAGTTGAAATGAAATACATTTTGGATATGCCTCAAAAAACAATGAAGTTGTTTTAATGTCCAAATTTGACCCTGTGAAAATGAAAAATGGAATTGAAGGATCAAAAATTAATACTCTGAACCTATTCGCCAACACGAACTGAGTATATATTTGTAAAATATGTGATCTTTCTTTGCTATCAAACAAAATTTGAATGTCAAAGACTCATTTTCGGTATAAAAATCATTTATTTCGACATTTTTCTGTCTGTCGCTTTTTCTTTCTGATAGTCACAAAATTGTAAGATTAAATTCTGTTCCTCAGTTCTCACAGTTTCTTCAATTTAATTATTTCACTCACTTGGAAACGAACCTCAAACTCAAACTTGGGTAATTAAACCTTTTTTATGATTAATTTGTTAATCAATGAACGCAGCAACTCTATCAACAACAATTGTATCAACAGTACAATTTCGATAATATCAAAAGAACAAGTTTTATGAAGAAATTATAATACGAAAAAGGGGGAGATAGGGTTACGCAAATGAAAAATTGATATACCATGAGCTGGACTTTCGACCGAACTCATGGCTGCCCATTATTTGCAACGATTTTTGTACTCAGGACCTTCTTCTTCTTCGTGGATGGAGAATCCTAATATCATTTTTGGGCTACAAGAAAGATCCTTTGTTATCCCAGGAGCATGCGCCTTTGTTGAGATTGTATTTGTGGTTAGCGCATGATGAAAGAGAGCTTTTTTAAAGCTCATTGACTTAATAGACAAAACATGATTTCACAATCAATTACAGCAAATACGCCAATTTCAAATTTAAAACAAAGGAATCATTGGTTTTCTTCTTTTACCCTCGCTATTTTAGCGACATTAGTTATGAAAGTAAATTTCGAATTTGTTTTGTTTTGGGAAGAGAAAAAATTGATAAGGAATTTTAGATGCGAAATCATGGTAAGGATTAATGATTATCCCAAATCATTCTAATAATTGCCTTTCTTCCAATCATTTCTCAAGCGATTATCATTTGTTTCCACAAACAATGATCGCAGTAATCGATTCCAGCAATAATGTCAATTTATTATGCTGAAAGTAGATTTTATGGAAGTATGTAAATGTTCTGCTTGGTTTAATAATTCCGTGCACTTGTTCTTTTTCTTTATGATACTTTATGCATTTTTGAATGTTGTAGAAGTGATAAAACCTTGGCCAATAAGTTCGATACAACTCAATCACGTTTGAGGGAATTTTTCATGCGTTTTATGCGGTAATTTTGCTCTGTTTGACTGCATTTATATTCTGCGATTTAACTATGCATGATGCAATTGACCTAAATAAAAGCATAATTCATTATGCGAAAGAAAGTTCGGCAATCTTAGCATGTCGCTGCAAAAAAAATATTGTATAATATACTTATTTGTTTAAATACTTGGTATAAAAAGTCTGTGCAGTTTATGTGGATCTACAAAGTATAAGAAAAGAATTGCGCTAGTTGCATATTTACAACCAGTGGTCAAACGGCAGATGGCCGCTATGGTGATAATCCAAATTGCCTATGGAGTAAATAACTTCATGAGTGAAGCACTGTTTTTTAATTACTAATATCCCACTATCTAAAGATTTAATTTTGGTAAACCAATAATTGCCACTGGATTCTTTTTGCAAAACTTTCGTCAACAAATTACTTGGTTTCTACTGTTGGTAGAGTTGTGTTAGCAGCAAATTTGTCAACATGTCGCCTAAATTAGGTGCTAAGCCAATTTTAAACGGTGGTAAAACAGGAAAACGGACTCAGACCAAAGCGAATGTGGTGAAATAATAGACGAAATTTCCGATATTTTCAAAACAGTCTGAAAAGTAATAATAAAAACTAGTTGACAAACTTTGCTAACCTTCTTGCTATGGCAATGAAGCTGCTTATTGATCTCAATAAAATCTTTGTAGTGGACTAATGACAAAAAAAACTTAATATATCTGACGTATATGTTTAATCTTACAATTTTACATTTCAAAATACATTTTATGATTCGCTGCTTAGCCTTGATAAAATATTGAACAAGTATGCCAGAGAGAAAAAGTTAGAAATTAAAGATTTTAGAATTAATTGTACAGGCTACACATAGCATGGGAATGTCTCTTGCTACCACAGCTTTTTATGTTGTTTTTTTTATTTTTAATAGAGAGCGCTGAATAATATGTTTATTTTGCAACTTCTGTTCCTAATGGCTTCTAGTTTTTCTTGCTTATATAAAGCATGCAATGAACGATCCAATACTTGGTGGTTAGTTTAAATTTTATGAGTTTTTGTTATTAATTAGCATAAATAATCTTTCTGTTGACAAGATGTTTCTAGATTCCGAAATCTGTGTCCTTCCTCATAACATCGCTGCATAAAGTGTCAGATGAGATTTATTTCGACTAACGAATTCAAAAGATGAGCGTTCATTCATCTGCAGAAAGTTACCGTATCACCACCGATCATCAAAAATTATCATATTGACAAAAACTTTTTTTTTGAAAAGTCAGTATTGTACGGTGGAATGACATCGATCAATAAAATTAAATCGTTTATGAGCACGCATCTGTTTGATATGGGATTTCAATTGTTTAGAAATGTATGTGTGTTTGTTTGTTTATGTATTATCTACAACAATAATGTCCAATATTGTGTGATTGATTTAGTTTATTGTGTTGCCGGCAGCAATAAATTAGCCATTAAAAAAACAAGTAAAATTTGCACATTTTGATTTATAATTGAAAATAAGAATAATAAATCATCACAACAGCTATCACAGAGCGAGAAAGTAAAAAAATTTGAGAAAAATTATATTAAACCAAATATTATATTAAATAAGTAATTATATTAAACGCATTATATTAATTATACTAAAATAAGAAATTATACTATATTAAACAAGATATTATAAAGAAAAATTATTTTTATAAGGCGTAATTATACAAGAGTACAATGAATTTTTGAGCAATGTTACTGTTTAGTGACGATAATTGAAAGATTCAATTCAATTCATTATTATTATGTTTCCGTTGTCTCATAAACCCAAAGAAGAAAATGAATTAAGAGGCAATGCTTATTGCCGCATTTCAATATCACATATAACTACAAATTAACAATTATTAAATCCAATGCTTCTCATCTACAAAATGATCTGAGAAAAGTCCACATAATGATAAAATAATAAATAAAATAAATGGTACCAAAAAAATTAGCACGAAAATAATAATTATGGATATATTACAAAAAAATACACAAGAAATTGCCAGAAATACGAAACACATAATTCTGTAAACAAATTATTAGCTTAAAATTCTTTGTTTAGAAAACAAAATACCAATAATATTATTAAAAAGCAAAAAATAATTACAAAAATCACTTTCCCATCAAAACAAAATCCTAAATATAAATATTATAACAAGTAAACTTAAAGGAAAAGCAAATAGACAGATACAAACTCACGCAGAAATTAATTTCAATTTTTTCAATATTAAGAAATAGCGAAAAATTCTGGGCAAATTACGCATTTCGTTGAGTATCACTCCTCATTAACATTAGTGCTGTTACATTCATTAAACATTTGTAGATAGTTTCGTTGATTGTATCGCAAAAAGATGTCAAATGAACCCGAAGACAGTTCAGCAATTTGGCAGCGATCTGTAAAAAATAAGATGAATTGTTTGCGAAGAGAATAGAGTAGATCACGTAATTTTCTTCCTTGTAACTCAAATTTCAGAAAGAAATAAAATCTTAGTGAACGTTTCCAAATGCTTAAATTCACTTTCTGAATTTTATCATTGCCGGCTATTCCATTACAGTTTTGCAACGAACAAAATGCTGTTAAAATTGCCATTTCTTCTTCCTTAACTTCAAATCCCAATCCACTCATGCATTGAGCTAATTTTTCGCTCCGAATACCCACAATTGCTTCATAGTTTTCGGTTGTGAAAGAACTGCGCAAAGTCTGTATGAAACATATATTATCAGATTTGTTGTCAAGAAATGTTTATTTAATGATAGATGGATACTTTCTTTCAGTTTATATCATTAAATCCGGTTGACGATTTTTCTTCCCGCTAAAACATCAGTATTAATAGAAAATTTGTTGAGTGAATATTTTCTAACTAAAAATTAAAAATTTCTAAATTATCAAAAGTTCCGATGAAAAAGCGAAAGGAGCGAAAATTCACCAAAGCTGCATAAACGCCATTATCAATTATCTTCTCCCGGTCTTCTCCATCAATTTCCTTCATCATTGGAATACTATTCAGAAATATATGGATCCTTTCTATAGCATCTTTTCGATTATCGATGATCAACTCCGTCGGAAATGCTTCGCGATAAGCGCTAACAACAATAGCTTTCAGTTTTTTCATTTCTTCTATTTCTTCCACTTCTTTTTCTCTGAAAAATCAATTCTACGATTTTCTTTTTTAATTAAACAAATTTGTTTTGTTTGACTAAGTGATTGAATGTTCCATACTCTGATATATAATGCTTACTTGGTTTCATCCTTTTTCCGTCGTCGATTGCGATCTAAACGTACAGATTCCTGACGCATGCCTAACTTGAGGCATTTATTGAATCGACAGCTTTGACATCTGTTTCGGTTTTTTTGATCTATTATACAGTTACCTTGCTTGTAACATGTATATTCAATTTTCTTCTGGATAGTCCTTCGGAAGAAACCCTAAATTTCATTCTTTTAGGTTACAAGCGGTACAAAAATCATTGTATTATTTTTCAATTTTTCGAAGCTCACGACGTGAGATAATAATGCTTAGGCATTATGAAGACATGGAAGATAGCATTTGGAATTTGGATTTGTTGTTGCAACTTTGCATATTATCTTGGAATATTTTCTGTGAATTTGAAATCGATACGAGTTTGAAGAGAAGGGAAGTTTTTTTAGACCGGTACATTTGTTTCATATATTAGGAGTTCGGAGTTCACCGACATAACAGTAGCAGCAGTTCAACAATTCAGTTAAGCAGTACTCCAGTTCTCTCCTATCCAATCTCTACCAGCGACAAAAGGAAGAATAATCCAATGATCAATTTAAATTATCTAATAATTCTCTGATAATCTTTGGATATTCCCTAATAATTGTTCGTAAGGCGAACAATTTACGTTACAAGCGAAAATATCCGACTAAATGAATCACTGAATTATTCATTTCTTCGTCGCTCGTAGAGAAGAATACTGCTCAATTGAATCCATCGCTCTGCGTTGTGCTGCTAAAAGACGCGATGTACGTGTAATGCATGTATACCTTACATCCTTCGCAGCTTGGTACACTGTAATGGTTTCCGGAAGCTTTATCATTGCATATTGCACACAAATTATTGTCTTCTTGATTTGAATCCATCGAAGTTAATGGCTGCCTTAGCATATCAAAACAATTATAGACTGCGGGTGGGATTGGTCGTCCGTCTGGTGCAATCAATATTCCGCTGGTTGCTACGTTATATCGCGGTATGGTTTTGAAAGGTGCACGAACAATCGAAGGCCGCGCTGCATGTACCATTTGATTTATGCAGTTTTGTATACCTGAAACGAGCGATTTCAGAAAGTTAAGACAGAACAATGGAACATTATCAAAAGTTGAACTTGAGATCGATTGACTGAAGGTAAAAAGATTCATAACATTTTAAAAATCTTTCTGACATCCTATCAGTTATATCATTAATTCTGCCAATTTTGATTTATAAACTGTTGAGAAATGCATACTTTCTTCTCTTTCTCTGAATTTTCTGATTAAATTCAAATAATGAATTGTGCAAGATGCTTTAGAATTTTTGAGTTCCATTTTCGACAACATTATCACTGGATATAAAGAGTGGACGTACTTTGCTGTGATGCCGGATACGGTAATATATTGCTGGCTGACATTACTGGTAAATTTGTTGTCGTCCGAGGACTTAATGCTCTTGTTTGGTTTAATATCTCCGGTGTTGATTCCATTATTTGCTTTAATCCACCAATTTCGCCTTTTTCATCATTTCCGATCAGGATATTGTTTACGGTAAAAGAATTAGACCAAGATGGTCTATCAAGAGAAATCTGTTCACATTTATCCGTCGAATTTACGCTCATCGAAATTCCAGAATCTAAATGTGGCTGTTGTCGTGACTTCTGTATTGAAGGACCAATCAATGATGACGTACTCGTCTCATCAACACTTATGCCAACATCTCTAGGTGTATTTTCATGCGTTAGAACGGTTTTTGTGGGAAATCTTTCTGATGGAGTGAGCGACAAATGAAGAGCAGTAGATGAATGATCCGGTTTTGTTCCGTATTTTGGACTGATCTGTTTTTCCTGAATCGTTCGTAACGGTGTAATTATCGGTTGATTGATCTGAAAAGAATCTGTCTTGTGTACGTTGTAAAATTACAAAATAGCAACTGTTTCAAGACATTCGATCGTAAGACAAAGATGATTTCAGTTCGGAATTCAAGAAGTTAAAAAGATTTAAGGTGGCTTAAGAAGGAAACCAAAGATTTCTCAGCATATCACAACTTTTTCATTTCCAAAGTAAAATTAAAATAATGAATAAGGATGTCAGGAATTGGAAATGAACAAATTGTTACCGTTTCCGCAGCATTCTTTCTTCCGTTTTCATCCATTTCCAACTCATTTTGTTGTTGTTCAAAGTTATTTTCCGTCGGTGCACAGTACGGATGCGGCGACAAGATGGGTAAAACTTCGGCTGCTGTTTTGTTTGATGAATCACTTTCAGAACGAGAAGGGGTAGTGTCAGTATTAGATATATTCTCCACTTGTCGAACTTTGGCCACTGGCTCAGAGAATGCGGAAGTGAATATGGAATCAGTAATTGATCGTTTCTGCCTAAGTGGTCCGGAAAATATTTGCTGCTGATCGGAAGTATCGCGACTCGTGACTGTATCAGAATGCGGAAATGGAATCATGTTACCAAGAGTTAGATATGTTGGATTCAGATCCTTCTTTTCTTCTTCTTGTTTTTGTTGTTGTCGAGAATTCTGCGGCGATTCCTTCTGCTGATCGTATTTCTGAACCATTGAAAAAACCGCTTGTGGTAATGGTGGTAATGGCATATTTTCGGCTGCCGCTGCACTCCTCGCGTGTTCCATCAAATGTTCCGTCAAATTTGCGTAATGCATCGCTGCTTCGTGCGCTATTTTGGCTTGTTGTTCGAATGACAGCAAATATCTGCATGGCTGATCGTTCACTAAGGGTGGCGGAATAAAGTGTGATGCTGATGGCCCTGCATTATTAGTTGTAGCCAACGGAGGTAATGATGTTTGTCCTGCTGCCGGAATAGTTGGAGTGACAGAAGCTACGCTGATCACAGAAGCAGTGCTTCCTTGTGGTACCGGAAATGGTTGTGAGAACCGATCAAATGTTATTCCATTCGCATTGATACCTATTGAATTGTAATGCCGAAGCGAATTTGATAAGATCGCTGAGGCAGGATGAAGTCGGGGCTCATTATTGATGACATTGGCGTAAGGTGAAACGTTAGGCTGCAAAAACGATGGATTGAATCGATCGGTTGGAAACAAAAAATTCCGATTGTCGCTGTTATTGCTGTCGGATGCATAATTGTTTGTATCATTGACAAACGTAAAGGCGCCACGATTGCTGAGGACACTGAAAACTGGTGGAACAGAATTGTTGATTGGTGTGAATCCGGTACATGTGGCATTAACCGTCGAACAAATGGCTGTCGGATCTGGAATATGAAATGAACTCGAACTCTGCTCTTGTCCGTTTGGACTTTTTGAAACGTGTCGTCGCAACATTTTTTTCTCTTCCAAACAAAGTCAGAATTTCTGTAAAAAGTTCAGAAAAAATGACGAAAGGAAGGATGTTCTGAGGAAAATTCTAAGGATATCTCAGGACGCAACTGGGATTTTTCTAGGAAGAGATATATGGACCGGGAAAGAATGAAGCAGTTGCAGTTGCTTATGGATAATGCAGCTAAGAGGCATGTACGGGTCGCTGCAAGTCACTGCACTGAATGTTAATGGGTGATCTATCGTGGTGGTGCGGTTTAGGTGTGATGCAATGTGATGTGATCGGTGAACTTGACCTTACGATAGGTAAATCATGAAAAAATACCTGTAAACAACATAGATAGAGAGGGCAATCCTTGCTATTAATGCAGTAATGTTCGACGTCAGCAATGTGAGGGACAAGCAAAAGTTAAATGTACGATAGAAGTCCGAGAAAAAGCAAATTTCCTTTTATCAAAACTATCGTTTGTGAACTTTCAGTTGGAATTGTTTAAATCATCAAATTTCACTCAATGATTTCAAACGGCTTATTGAAATATTTCATTTTGGAAATGTTTAAAGATTAAATTGTCATTTTCTTTAGTTTCCAAGACCTCCGGAAGACCTGTTTGGGAACTGATTTCAGCTTAAAGAATTAGAAATGAACTGACTTCAGAACACAAAAAGAAGCTTTTTGATTTTGTCTATTGCATTCGCTTCATCTATTCTGTTTCTTTCAGTCAGATCACACTTATTTTTCTGAGCATTTCTTTTAGATAAAAAAAAAAAAAAATCTTAAATTTATTTTAAAAAATATTTTTGATTTAACATTCTGAGTTAACACTATCGAATATTCATTTGAAATTTATTCAAATTATGAGGAAACGGATGTTTATTTTTCTTTCAGAAATCCGGGAAGAGAAGATAGAATGGAAACAATTTGGGATAGCACAAGAAAAAAGGTAAAATATTTTGGGCAAAACGAAAAGACCAAATTTCAGGTAGCATCCAAATGGAAGGCAATAGCATTGCGTGGAGATTTCCTTTTGTCCTCCTGACGTAACAATTATTATTTTTATTCTCCTCGACTTACCGTACACCTGTTGCAATGGTGTAGTGACCATTGACCACTGGACAAATTTGACCTCATGCTCGATCAACTTCTCCCTCTCTGTGGACAAGTGAAGTCCATAGATTATGCAAAAAATCGTTGAATATCTTTTCCCGCCTTTGCCTTCTCCCATTTCTCATAAAAATTTTTTTGAGTGCAGAGATCATTGAAATACAAAAACAAAAATCCAATTTCCCTTCAATCACCGATGATAAGCAGCACTGATTGAATGATAATGGTATTCTTAATGGAATTATTCAAGCCTTGATATTCACAGCGAGAGATAACAAACATTATCATTTCTCTAATCCACAGATTTACATATTTGATTGTTGAAAAGGTAAAATAAAAGGGTAATGACTCGTTTCTGAGCAATACCAATCAATAATCATATAGTTTATATGGATTCTGAAATTCTATAAACAGAAAGATTGGTATATCAGCTCTTCTGTGACATTTTGATCTCAAAATCCTTCTGATCTGAAGTAGATTTTTGCGCCATAATTTAAAATTTGAAAAAAAAACTTCTGGAAATCGTTGCAGTGCTTCTTATCTCGCAATTTTTTCCCTTCAGGTCAAATATTTAATTGTTTGTATGGAAGAAGAAGAGACATTCGGGTCAAATATTATTTACAACTTAGGTAACATTGACCTCACCGCCATGTCTTCAACTTCCCGCCGATTCCACACCCATCTGCTCTTAAGAATTTGATGATGAAAAATAGAAAGACCTGCCAAGGAGGAAATAGGAAAATGGGCACAATGGTGGTAAGATACATATGAACTAACGCAAAAGTGTGTCGGAATATGAGCTAATCATTTAACATCTTTGACCTGTCCACTTCACCCTATTTCCATCACACTCCTCAGTTCACCAATCCCTTCGTTTTATTATCCGACATGAAGAATCCCATTTCGGAAAGTTTGTTTTAAAAAAGTTCTGAATGGGTGAACAGACTCTTATCACTTATTGTTTCATTTATGTACTTATGTTTCAGATGAAAGTACCATTAACTCTCTGAGTCTCACGGAATCGATAATAATTTCTCTGTGAATCTTTTAATCCTATCAATGTCTCAATTTTTCTTTTCAACAAAAGCATAGGTAAGCAAATGATAACATTACAGGGATGATATAATGCTAAAGTCCAGAAATGAAATGCGAATGAAATTTTCTTTCTTCTGTGGTTATTTGTTGAATTATATTCAAAAATTATTCATTTTAATTTTATTTAAATCTTAATAGATTCGACATATTATATGGTCACATTTACAATCCTAGATTTTAGATTTCTCGTTTTATTTGATAGTTCGCTCAACTTTTGAATATTCTTCAAGGTTGAACAATCACTGACAATTCTTCAGTCTTACCACCATTTCTTAATTGCAACGATTGTTCGTGATCTTCTGAAGATTTCATAATACTTTTATGTTACTGACTGATTTGAATTTTAGATGACTGCTAAGGTTATAAAGATTCAATGACATCTATTAATTTAAGAATTTCAAAATCACTAACGTGAAGGCATAAAAAATAATACCATTTTACGACTTATTTTGATACCAATCAGGAACGCTTAATTGCCATTAAACAACTGTAACGTTTATTACCAGCAAGCGTTTACCTGGTCTCATTCTCGGGTATCGAATGGATCCACGATACCGTTGCAGTGTTTCTTAATCTACCAACAATCCTGCCATCCTCATACAGGGTTTACATGCAACCGCCATTCAGATGAATCACGATGCGGAAACATACTGCGGGATCAGCCTGTTCAACGCGCGATCCGTTGCACGTCATGCCATTGCGGCAAAAACACGAATCATCACACCCCACATTACGAACTACGAAGGATCGTTAAGCTTCGAGAGAAGCCCCCTCTCGATCACTGAACTATAATTCTTGCATACAGCTGTAAGTGGGTCGTAGCGAAAGAATTAGATATACACACTTTTCTCTACTTCTCGCTCTTGCGACATCACAACAATATTGCCAATCTAACCAGCGTTGAAAGTCAAGAATCAAGAATTATAACATTGGCCGACAAATATTTTGGGTAGGTTTGAGGGAAATCAATAATGAACCACTGCTGCACTTTGAACTTTGATCTCAATTAAATTTGCACTGTCATTACTAGCACTTTAATTCAAATAATATAGCAGTTGATCATTGATGCAAAGGAAATTACTTGCATAAGGAAGATTTTCAATATCTAGAAGGTGTGAAGAGAAAGTAGCTTGAACTGTCAATGCTTCAAAAGTCTGTAATCTGAAAACAATTTGTTTCGATGGTACAAGCAACTCGTTATTTTTCCCCAGCTGACTTTTTATTTTCGAATATTTACAGAAGTAACGGTAATTTAAAAGCACTGCAAAACATTAATGAAAATCCCGACAATCCAGTACAGTAAGACATTGAAAATGTTGAAAGTTGAATTATACAATGACCTAAGCAATGAAAAATATCCAGTACCATGATGCAGCTATAAATTATTACAATTGGCCAAATTTTGTGACAAAAAAGTCAATCATATGACATAATCAACAATAGCATGGAGCTGATTTCTGGTCAAATGACGATTCGCAATAAAATCCAAAAGCTTCGGATGATTTTCCGATCTTTAAAATTTCACAAAAAGATCTAAAAGTTGAAATCATCACGCTCACTCACGAACAGTTTGTGACGGGTATTGTTTTCTAAAATTCCTCTATGTCGTTTCCTAATGAAAAGTACAGCAACATGTGAAAAGGATCAATAATATCGAAATACACAAAATTTAAGTATAGCATCATGTGAAAAGGATGAATAATGTGAAATACACAAAATTTAAAATTCAAAACATTGAAAAAACCCAATAGTTAACTTGACAAGAGCTATTTTTTGCAGCACATATCAGTTAGAAATATTGGAATAAAATTAATGCAATTCCAATAATTTTGTTCAGAAAACAAAAGTGAAAAAATTCATTAGCGATGTCAGTTCCAGTAATATTTCCTATTTTCTCGGTGTCTTATACATAGGCGGAAGATTAAATCCCTTTAATGGTTTTCTCGTTCTTTTATCGCCCGATCTTAATGGCGATGAAGTTTTTGGACCAATCTGAAATTTTCTATGTTTTCAAACATCTTTTTAATGTGATCTGAAGAAGAAAAATATTTAAAAATATGTACGGTTTTATTGCTGCAACAGAACTGGAGTTTTATATAACTATAAGTTCAATGGAATCGGGCAATTATATGCTTCAGGCGACGAACAGAATCTCCAGAAAATGATGAAAAGATTGAAAAATAAGAGAATGGAAAAAAGAAAAAAAATCTACCGTCGGTGGCCGTACAGGAGTGATCACTGAGTGAAGGCTTGCTGTACTTGCTGAGACAGATTTAATGTGTGACAATAGCATGTCGGGAGCCTAAATAAATGAAAAAATAATAAATGCATTTTGAAGTGATATAATTTCATCTTATCATATAAACTACAAAGAAGAATTACATGCTATCCATATTTTTTTGAGAAAACATTAAGCGACTTCAAAGACTGAGAGAATGCACTATTTTTATTGTCCAATAAAAATTGAATAAACCTTTGATGTTGTATGATCAGAACGTGTAAGCGGCTTTACTTTCGCTATTTTAGCCGAAGAACAAGGAGTAACAAAAGTTGACGGAACACCACGCTTCTTTGGAGTTAATATGTTTGATATATTTGATATGTTGCCTGTGAATACCTCCATTTGTTTCTATAATATAAAATAATTTTGTTTTGCAATTACAAAGACAAAGAAAATAAGGCAGTAAGGATACAGGGAGTTGCAAACATTCAGTATACTAATATAAATCAAGTTCAACAATTAAATTAGCTCTTGGTTATCAACTCGAAAACTACCTTCTTTTATGCTTGTTTAATTCTGAACAATATATTTTTACAAACTCTACAGTAAAAACGATTTTTTCTTAACACAGACAAGCATAAATGAAGACAAACATATAAGAAGTTAATATACCTTTCGTTTCCGTTCAAGCTCCTTATTTATTCGATATTCCTCCATTATGGATTCGATGTGTTCGCAGGGTGATAAGCCATCCATCAGAATCTGATTATCATGATTTGATTCGTATTTCTCCACTTCCTCTTTCAACTCTTTCTGTATGATTGGAAGTCGATTTGCAATGAATTTCTGTCGCTGAATTTTAAGAATATAAAAGTGGGCAGTTTAGTCAGGAATAAACCGTAAATAAAACTGGCCAAAATTTATATATGAGATGTTCCAATCAACTGATTTGAATTCAAGAATTTTTCTGAGCCTTAACATTTTGCAAATGTAAAGTTCTAAAGTAATAAGAATGTAGTGCCTGAAAGCTAATGACAATGTGATTTTGAGCGATGCATATATATATATATATTAATATCTAATTCTGCATAATCTCTCAAAATATGCATATTTCTAATGAACCGTTGATAGAAATTCCGCATAACTAATTAATAGAATAAACGGATAATTCTAGTAAAAATCTTTATGATCAACAATATTTACTATATACCTTTAAAGCTGCTTGCAATTCGCAACCACGATTATGATAACGAGACTTGTCGTTCGCGCGACGCTCAAATTCAACTTTTTCATTCCAAAGATCTTTCCACTCTTTCATTTTCTTGTATACTTCTGCTCGATCAGCAAGAAATTTTTCTAATGATTTTACTTGCTCTTTTGCTTGCTGGATATCGTGGACAGTATGAATTGCTGCAAGTAATGCTATGCATCGATAATATGACTTCAAAATTTATCCTTTAACTGCATACATACTTATTTAAATAAAATTTATTTTATGTAAATATTTCATCAAGTTCCAAAATAATATCTTATTTTTTCACTTCAATATAATGCATTTTGTCAATTTTAAACAAGTATAACTGCTTACAAGGATTAAATTCTCGTGCAATATTTCGCTCTACATCTGGAATATGACATAAATCCCATAGTTCGCTAAGCCTTAACAGTGTCTCTGTATAATCGAAACAAGCCTGCTCAATCCATTCGTTGTATTCCGCTTTAACCTGAATTAATGAAACAAAATGCAGCGAAACGTTATAGTTACTCAAAAAACAAAGAAAAGTAAAAGGCTTGGGAATGAACTGTTTTGACGAATGTGTTAAGGCTGCAAAAATCCATATGACAATTTTTACTGGAAAAATACCTCATCGAAGGCATTTTCAAATTCATCGAGGAAATGCTTATCCCAGACCAATTCTTCACTGTCCAAATCTAGAACAGTGAATGTTTTGCCTAATTCTTTCGACGGCGTGCTACCCATTTGCTTGTACCAACGCTTCATGTCCATCTGCCACTGCTTACAATTCTCCATGCGTTCAGTAAGTAATTCATTTAAATAAGAAACACGATTTTGGAGGCGAGCGATTATCGCATCATCACATACCTTTAAAATTATATAATTTTGATTATTCAACGTGGAATCACCATATTTATCGAAATTAAGAATCAGCAAAATGAAAATAGTCTAATTTCAATACACATAATGGAATTTAAAAAAAATTTTATTTCAATAATATAATGTGCATTATTCTAATTTTTCATCTTTGTTAATAAACTTTTGCTTAATGCTAAATAGAATCAATCGCATTTTTAAATAAAGATTATAACTGGAGAAATTTTGACATGTAGCAAGCCTACGTACAACTATACTTGATGGAAGATCTTCAATTTCTTCACCGGTTTGTACTGCAAGCTTTGCAAGTTCCTCAACTAACTTTTTCTGTCCCTGCAACTTATCATCTTTCAAACTTCGCAACCGTCCTATATCTTGATGCAGTGCACGATACTGAAAATAAAATAAATAATTCAAGAAACTTCAATTCACAAAATCTAACCATGTCCTGATACCACATGTCAAATTTCAGGATCCAATGACTTAAAATTGGTTAGAAACGAATTTACAGGAAAATAATTCATCACATTTCAAAATAAATGCATGCTTACAGGCAGTTTATTCAAATTTCAGTGGAATTTACCAATGCAAGTGAGCCTGGTTTCATATGAGTCCTGCTAGTTAGCGGCAAATGAAGTTCTTTGCATAGATCTTCTGCCTGCTTACTCATTTCCTCGATACCTTCTTGTATTCCTTCAACCATTTCTTCTTCATCAGCTACCTAGAATTTTTAGATTGTTCGAAAAGAAATCTAAACTTCTAAAAAATCCAATTATTAGATCGCTTAGCACAAACATTTTGTAATATTTCATCTATTTCCTGCACCCCTAAAAAACTTAACCTTATATCTAAGGGAGATACTTTGAAGACCAAATCCTAAGTATTAAAATTAAATGCAGTTCACATTGAAAATATCCTAGAACAAAATACGTGTCATCGAGTTAGCAGAACCTAATAGTATCTGGACCATCTTGATGATCTTGATACACTAGGTATCAAAAATAAATTTTCAAGACTAAAAAAAAATCGAACCATTTGATTTAAAAGATCGGAGATGTACAAAAAAAACTTCTCGATACGTCTGCACCTCATGCATTCCTCCATACTAACACGATCCCACAGCTGATTTAATCGATCGATGGTATCACGAATAGAAGAAACCGCTTCAGCTGTCGAAAAATTAATTGAAACCCTAGAATTGCAAGTTGACGAATTGCACATGAACTTTAAAACTGAAAAATTTACAGATCCAATAATACCAAAATTATGCTGAAAACATGAAACACTAACAAAATAACTCACCGTCTACGTGACAAGCTCTCCTTAGTCATTGCTTGAAATTTCAATAAATCCAGACAAATTTATTCAGATCAATTCCGGAGAGCTGAAAGCTGTTAAAAAAATCACTAAAAATATAGTTCTTTTAAAAGTGCTTGACCAATATTTTTATGAGAGTCGCTTTTTTCTCAATTTTACGATAAAATGTTTTCTTTTTTTTGCTATTTAAAACATAAAGATAGTCAAAGTGGCAATGCATAACAAAAAAAAAAGATTTACAATTTATAGAAGGACATATCAATTAGCGCAAAAATATTTGAATAGCAAAAGTCAAAATTCATTTTTTACCATTCTCACTGCAGACTAAACAAATCTTGATAATTATATAATATATGAAAGATGGATGATATTTTAACCGCATTACCGCATTCCAGAGCAATCAATTTTTACTTTCTTCTAATTAGGTATTTCGTCGAGAAACAATGATTCACCTCACCATTAGAGTTTAAATTAAATCTTAATTAATTAAACTAATCGAAGTTAAAACTAATCTTTGAACACTATGCCGCAAATAATACTATCTCTTCCAAATTACAGATCAAATAATTACCACTCCAAAAATGCAACACAGTTTTCAAATTTCTCTTGACCGCCTTTTGACAGAATTCAAGTTTTCATCTCCTAATACAGCACAAAATCAAGTGTAGATTTAACGTCCTCAAAATATTGCTCCATTTGACTATTCAAATATTTGTTATAAAGGTGAACGTGTCATCGTAAAGACTAAATTTTAACTAAATATGCTGTGATGATTTGCTATAACTTATGTTTTGAATACTATTTTACTAAAATAATAAATAATTAATACGGAAATATTTGTTATAACGAAAAGGAATTTCCTTTTGGATAATTAAGTAATGAATCAATTGCTGCCAGAATCAGTCTAATTAGGAACGTTTTACCAGTTTCTTCTGATACATCTAAAAAGAAGATTTCTCCAGTACCGTTACTGACAGTTTACATTATTTGATCGTAAATGTCTTTTTGCTCAAGTGTTAGCTTAGGAATATTTGATTGCACATATGACAAAAGATAATTTTGTTCACGAAACAATTCTACATCAAATGAAACAGTAGCAGATCGATTCACTCTCAGCTTTGCTCATAACCGTATATCTTCAAGTCGGGGTGCACGTCTCTGCTCTTATTTGAGCCATTTTTTGTATTTTTCGCTGATGCTCGCTCATCTTTAGTTTGATTTGCAATTAGTTGTTGCATTACTTCGCTGTGCGAGTACAACGACTTAAGTTTGATCTGCTCTGAGGTGTTATTTGGATGAACTAAAGCAGCTCGATTGCACTTGAACTGTCCTAAAACAAGATGAACTCTGTCCTCGAAATTGAAAGCAGATCTATTGCACCTGAACTGTTCTCGAAATTATTTGAGAGTATCCAAGCGAATTGATCACTGGATTATTCTTATCTTTGTCACCTATAGGGAAGAATAAAATTCTTTGGCTGTCGATTTGCTGCTATTACTGCGTCGATCTGTGTCGTTGTAAAATTGTCACTATGCCGGTATAGAAACTCCCAACTGAATTGTCTATTGAACTCGAATTGCTGTCGAACTTGGGTTGATTCTACCCCCAAAATCCGAACCTTTTAAATCCTTTCGGAGCCCTTCTCCTTTTCTGATTCCTAACATATCGCCTTATGATTGATTGATCTTACATTGTCTATCGGTGCGTTTTGGCGAAAAACATGTTTGTCCTTACATCGTTTTGGTAGGAAACATGTTAATCCTTATGGAGACGTGAAAAAAAAAGTGTGTATATCTATATAGAAACATGCGCTATTTAAGTGCAACGTTGTTTTAAAATTTTAATCAGTCGGTGAAGAACTTAAAGTGTTATGCTACAATAATATTTTTACATTTAAATTTTTAATTACGTAGATTTGCAAATATTTACGAATTATGAGTATGAAGAATAATGTGTTTTATATTTACTAATGGGGTAAAATTAAGTTTCTTTCGAGACAATGTTTTTGAAATTCTTTGGAATAGCTATTACTTGGAATGCAAGCAATGTTGTAAACTTGCGAGAAGAAAAAAAATCAAAACATGCGGTAATATTCCTGAATCTTTTATTTACTTAGTTCGCTTTTTAAACTTATATTCCATTGAGACAGTTTTTCCGAAAAATTATGTCCCTTTTCAGAAAACAGTAATATCAATAATATAATAATAACAATGACTGAAAGTTTTTAGTTCTACATTTCTAGGCAACAAATTTATTTAATAGCGAAAAAGCTAACCAAAACAGTTGCTTTTATATTTTTAATAGTTTATCACGATAAAAGAATGGATTCAAACAGATCCTAGTGAAATTAATTAATTAATGCTATCTATCACAATTCATTATAATGGAGAGCGTTATATAACTTCATGAATTCTATTCTAATTATCGTATTGCTAATTAATGCTACTATTACGCAATCTATAGCAATGAATAAAGAAAAAAAAAATTCATCAAGTTTATAATATCCTACAGCATATTCAAATATATAATGTAATATGACTTCTTTCTCAAATAATATTATTTTCAGTCGAATTAGACACTGCATTCACTTTTTGCATTTCTTGCAAATTTGACCAAAACTATTGCAAAAAATTATGTCTCAGTTAATTTTATTTTATCATCAAATTAATGAGTAATAAATTTAATATCAGATGGTAAAAATATTTGAAATATATTTTATATTTAATAAAGTTTGGATATTACAATTTACGAATGTTATTTAATTCTTTAACTTTTAATCGTGAGCTTAGTATTTTTTTTTATTTTATTATTTTGTTTTATTCATTAAAATCGAATTTTAATTGAGTCATTTTATTTGTATAAAATTCTTCCAAATTTCGATTTATTCGTATTCATGTGGTATAATTTTATACATATATTATAATCATTTTTAATTTTTCTTTCACATCACAATACATTGTATACTATGCCTTTTTTCATGTAATAGTCAAAAAATTCTTATCCATCAAAGTTTAACAACAAATCGATCAATAGCCATGATACTTCCCTTGTATTTGTGTAATAATTCAAAAAACATTATTATGATTATCTATGCTTGATGGAATAATCGTGCATGTCTGGAGCAATGGATGTTTGTTTGGCGTATTTTCCTAAATCAATACAAGTACAGAACAAACACACATACACACATACACACATACACACATACACACACACACACACACACACACACACACACACACACACACACACACACACACACACACACACACACACACACACACACACACACACACACACACACACACACACACACACACACACACACACAAACAAACAAACAAACAAACAAACAAACAAACAAACAAACAAACATATTGATTAACAGAAACAGTGATTCTTCATTTATTTTTACTAATAGAGAATTTCCAAATAAATTGATCATTAGATTAATTTTTCCTTTGTCGCTCGTAGATATATATAAATACCTACGCAAAATCATGTAAAAAATGGGTTGAAGACAACATAAGCCTGAAAGACTTTTAGATCTTGTAAATGAATTCAACAAATGTGTTCATTTCATACTCCCATATATATAAGCCATTCTAATTGAATGCTTCTTCCATGAAAAAGACTCGAAGTTCAAATGGACAATTCTTTTTAGCCTTAATTTTCCTTTTTTTTTTCTTTCTAAAAATTATTCAGAAATTTTAATGAAGTATTAGAATATTGCAGATATATATACTGTTGTATATTTTCTGTATAAATTATTTCAAATTTCATTTAATAATGTTTTTATAAAATGCTTTTCATATGCTAATTGCAACATGTGCGTGCTGTAAATATTATCAATCTTATTAGCAGATAAATTGTATAACTTGATTCTTTTCTTTTTCTTACTGTTTTTCATCTTTTTTTTTTTATATCCCCCAAAATAAAATAGTTTTTTTTTTTTTTCATTCCAGTTTTTTTCTTCCATTTCTTCATTTCATGCTACATGTATTGGAAAAATATATGTGCAGCAATTTTTCCACTTCAATTACTTCGTTATTCATCTCATCTAATTCCTTTTTACTTTTTTTATTGTTCCGAAGAGATTTGTACTTTCTCGAGGTGAAGAAGAATATTCACTTTAATACATTTTACAAGTTTTTTCCCCGAACAAAATATAAAATTTTCTTTTTACCACTTTTTTTTTTTTTTTTTTTTAAGACAAAATTTCCAAAAGAAGGGAAATCAAAGAAATTTTTTGCAAGTAAACGGCAAAATTGTGAAAATTCCTTTCGATTTCATAATGATAGAAAAAGTTATCAACAAATATTTTAATTGCTTTAATTAAAAAAGTGAAAGTTTTGAGAATAGTTATAGATTGCTTAAATATATCCCAGTCCTCTAAATCTAAAGAGAATTTTGTAAAAACTTTGTCAAATTTATAGATAGTAATAAATATGGCGGAAAATTTTGAAAAACTAATATGGAAAGTTTATTTGTTGACAACTTTTTATATCATTCGTTGAAGGAATGTAAATCATTTGTCAAAATGATGTAATTAATTTATTCAATTTATTTTGTTTAATTTCACCGTAATTTAAAAGAATTGATTGCTTTGTATTACACATACAGTAAGAAGATTTCATTCCATTTCGATATCTTTTAATATTTTTTTAAGTTGAATTAAGTCGGATGAAATATTGGTTTAAGGTAATAAATAGACAATTTAAATTCGTATTGTTATAATTGTTAGTCTTATATCAAAGCAGTTGAAGAAAATATTGAATTAAATCATTTAAGATGGCGTTATAAATCCAGGAAATGATCTTCAATAATTCTTTAAGAGAAATTTAATTCAATTTATTTCTCGAATTAAATTTGATCAGCAATCTTTTATGGATTAGTCGAACAATGATTTAATTGGTATTTCTCATCATCGACTCTTTTACTTTCATCCTTATTATTCTTCTCCAAATCCTTTCTTTATTTACATAAAGTACTTATTAAAAAATGAAGTAAAGTAGATGAAAAAGAGATAAAAGTATCATCAATTATTTGCTTCAAAACTATTTTTGCAACAAATATTCTTTTTTTCAATTAATTTCGAGCAAATAATTAAAGCAAAATGAGTGATAAAACTGAAATATATGTAATTTTAGATATTCCGATATTTGATTATATATTTTGATAATATGTTTAGGAAAATATTTCGATGTTTGATCATGTTCAAAAAGTTATTTTGATATGTGTTCAAAAAATTTTAATTGTCAGGTATATTATGTTTTCCACATATAAAATGATATGTGATAGCAATTATACAAAATGATGATGAAAATTGATATAAAAATGACGAAAAAGTGGCGTTAAAGTGACAGTAAAAATGAAATCTACACAACATTAACATTAAATTTAATTTCAAATGAAGAAATAGTCAAATCGACGAGATAAGTTTATAGTCGGTAAATGAAAATGATGTCTTTTCTCTTTTTTAAATCAGTCATGAAATCATCAGAAATTACATGAATAAAAATATTATACCAATTAAATAGCATATAAAAAAAAGAATAGCATTGAACTGATCAATGTTTAGAAAAGATTTTTTTTTTCTTTTTTTCAAGATTTAAATCAAAATTAACTCTCTGACATAAAATTTTCGTCGAAATTGATAGATTCACAAAAACTTTCGGGAATTTTTTTTTTTTTTTTGCTTTGAATGCTAAAATATTAGATCCTGAATGGATTATATTTACAAAATAGACCATCTGGATGTAAAATACACATGCATGCAAGAAAAAAGCTGATTTAATGGCAAAAGAGATGGAAGGATTTAATTTTTTTGTTCGGTATAAAATAGAAAAATACAAATAATTGAAGTATATCTAGCCAAATCATTAAAACTATCAACATCATCATTATCTTCAATCCTCATCACTAGCAATGATCTTGGCATTAGTAATGATAAGAATTTTTTAATTAAAATTATAAATTTAGATTTGTTACGGATTGGATAGAATTTAAAATGGCATTATTTAATAAATAAGCTAAATTAGCGATAAATCCAAAAAGTTTTTCTAGAAAGTTTTTAAAATAGTGATTTTTTTCCACAGAAAATTTTTATGCAATAAGATGGCGTGCGTTGAGATTATTGTTCTAAGGACGAATTTAATAATTCTTTTTCTCCTTTTTTTCACACTGAAACTTTCACTTAGCTAGATAGCATTCGTTAAATTATTATTTTAACGGCGAATTCAGAAAATAAAAATAAAATGAAAAATTCGATTTTCATACATATCGTTGATGCATGTTTGTTTACATATGTTAACTAAGGTGGTATTTTAGCCAAAATAGTAATATTTTATTATTATTGTCACTGTTTTTGTTTGTCGTTATTGTTATCACTCTCGTTCTTGCTTTTTAAGATCAAAAATCGAACTTTTTGAGTCTTTGGCTTCTGTATTGTTTAATGCTATAATTGTAATTAGTTCTATTGCTTCTTTCTTCTTAATAGCCTGAAGCCTGAAGATGTTATTTTGGCCTATTTCCCGATGCAAATTTTGCAATTAATAATAATAAAGGAGCATAGAATAAAAGCTGAGGAAAACGGAAAATTTTCCAAGATTCAACATATTGAATGTAGCCGCTGAAGGGAAAAAATTAGACGAATATGAAATGCCGAAGAGATTTTAACTTCATGTGAAAAATAGAATTCGATGATTACAACTTTTCCTTCAACCGTAATTACTACTAATATTATACAAATTAAAAAAAAAAAAACATAATTACTATCAGCACAATTACTACCATTATTGATTTATTCACTCTCTTCTCCTGCATTATTGCTGTGTGATTAAGTTTTCCATAGTTTAGAATTGATCATTCTACTGTAACATAAAAATAATTCAATCAATTATTATTGAAAATAGGAATAACTTTCGGTATTCGATGGAAAATATTACAAATATAGCGGGAAATTTAGGATTAACAATGATCAGTATGTTACTTCGCAGTCAATACAATTACTCAATTTCATTTCTTGGCCTAAAATGTAATATTAATTAATGAGTTAATTAATTTTATAGCAGTTTGTTACTTAAATATATTTTATCATGTAAGTATTGAAAGGAATAGAACAGAAACTATGTAATTTCACAAAATATGAATAAATTTGTTAACTGAAATAGAAAATGTAGAAAAATTATTTATCAAACAATAAATAAGCAATTAAGTTCCAATAAATAAACAAACGTATTAAATAAGAAAATAAGCAATTAAACAAATGAAATGATTTTTTCTTTCAAGATTTAATAGATATATTTACACGGATTCATACTATTAATTCATTAGTAGTGCCATTGTAATAATAATTTAACAGTGTGATAATAGCATTTGACATAGAAAAAATACTAATTTAATAATAATAGTAATAATAATAATAATAATAATAATAATAATAATAATAATAATAATAATAATAATAATAATAAATTTGCTTGTTTGTTTCAACAAATTTTTTCTACCAGTTTAACTTTTGAATTGCTTCAATGTAAATTTAATATTTGCAAGGATGGATGCATGTGAGTTCAAGATAAGTATGTGTGTGTGTGTGTTTGCATGGAAATGCATGAAATGTTTGGATGTATCAAATTATAAAAGTAATTGTATAGTATGCGAAATAAATTGGATTTAAATGGATGTAACATGCAACTTGCGACGTTATCTAATTTCTTGCATAATAGAGATTTCAATATGACAAAATTGTTGAAAGCGTCTTCTTCAGTACTTTCAAGTTCGTCACATAACAATTGGAGAAATTTTCGAATATCCGACATGTTTAGTAATTCAGCGATTATTTACGACAGAATATGATGTATGGAGTAACGAAGCATAAACAAGTTTCATCGTGTTTTACTCAACGAAATTGCAATCGTATGAAATTGTTTTCCATTTTTACAACAACGAGAACGAAGCTTTAGCTATCTTTTTTTCCTGGTATTAGACGAAAACTTATTTATATTTGCCAAATGAAATGATTAAAAATATTTTCCGGAATATTTAAAAAAAAAAAAAAAAGATTTTTTAAAATAGATGTTCTCAACTATAAATTGATGCTCGAAATATGACAACAAATTTTGAAAATGAACTATAGAAATGAAAACTTGCATAAACTAGAGAAAAAAATCGATTTAAGGGAAAAGAAATTGATTTGTTTTTAGATATCATCAAAATTAACTAAGTATATTCCTTGAATTTTATCTTCAATTCAGTTCCTCTTATCTTTTTTATTTCTTTCTTTTTTTTTTCCTTTAAGTACGTTTATTCTTTACTAAATTGCTATTCAGCTTTTTCTCATCTTTTTTTTCCCTCTTCGGACTAATTTTTTTTGCTCAATCCTTCAATTCATTCATCTTAAAAAATCTACGACACAATTCTGACACACAAAATTAGTCTTCTTGGACAAAATGGATGATGAGATAATGAAAGATGAAAGAGAACAAATATTTTTTTTTTTTTGTTTTTACTATTCAGAAAATTTTTTTTGTTAGTTCAATTCTTAAATCTGAAAATCCTCTCGAATAACTAAAATTTTGAACTTTGTCATTTCATTCAGATGGCAATACTTATGATTACTTTTCCTGATTCTTTGTATATAATATTTTCTCCAAAAAAAATTACATTTCCATTCTTTATATACAACGATCTTTTTATACCAGTTTTTCTCTAAAGTTATTAGAATTTTAACATTTTTATGTTTTGTTGTTCTTTTCAAGACATAAAATTTCATTTCTATAATATTAATTGGTTATTCAACGATTCATCTATTCTTACAATCCGTTGAAATTATGCTTAATTGATAATGTTTTGCTAAACTTTTCTTTCTCTCTTTATGTTGTTCAAAAATATTCTTAGTTTTATATTTCAACAACTCATAATTTTTGTATTACTGAAAAGCAAAATTAGCGAAAAAATCCTGTGGTAGAAAAGAAAAGCTATTTTATTTTTTAGAAAAATTGAAAAATTCCTATTAAAAATTTAATACGAAGAATTTCTTCGAATTAATTTTCTTTTTTAACAGTTTGTATATTACTTTCCGGAACTTCTACTAGTTGGTATTCTTCTAATATTTAATGTTTTAGTTATTTGATCAAAAAAACTCTGGGCATATTATATTACGCATAAATAATCTTTGTAATAAAAATGATACTATCACCAAAAAAGTGTGTTTCAAATATGAATTCAATATAAATTTTTCAATTAATGCAAGTTTGTTATTTCAAAAACAAAGCAAGTGGTAAATAATTTGTCAGGTAAATAAAACAAATCGATAAACAATTTAATTAATTTTATAATAGATTTCAGATTTAGAAATTCATAAGATAGCATCATAAATGAGCATAAAAGTTTTATACGGATTCTAATTTGTTTTGCTATAAACTTGCTAATCAGACAAAGCACTCTTGATTGATTTTTAGGCCCATAAGAATTATAAATCTCTTTCATCTGTCTTTGACAACACTTCAAACATTGTTATATCAATTCAATCGTTTTTTCTTGCATTTTTCGTAGAACAATATTAAATTTTATTTATCTTGAACATACACTTTTCTCAACTTTTTATTGATGTACAAGCAGATATTTAATAATATGCTATTTTTTTAAAGAATTTTTGTATTATGTATTATTCCAATGGTTACTGGAGCATTCTTTCAAAATTACATTTGTAGATTCTTTTATAGCAAATAAAGAATGCATTTTTTTAAACATATTTCTTTGCTTGTTGTCAAGTTATATAATCAACCATTTAGTTTTTTCTTTTATTTACTCCATTTACTGGCGGCAAATGATATATATAATAAAAAAAATTATATCTATCAGTTGAAACACACATGAAAGACTTTGAATATTTCAAAAAAATTTTTTTTTCTTAAACGAGCAATTAATAATTGTAGTTAATAAAAATAATTATTTTCCGATTAAGTGCACCAACGAAAAATATTAAACTACATTTCGAAGGAAATTATATTGAGAAAAATTTAGGAACAAAAATACATTATCTTGTTAATTCTTAAATTTAGAAATTTAAAATTCGAACAATGATGTGGCGAAATTTTGATTTACAATGTTTGATAGAATTTGCAAAAAAAAAAAAAAGTGATATTATAATTTGCAAAAAATGATATTATAATCCAATACTTTTTCTTCTTTTTTTCCCAAAATTCATTGGGAACAATATTCAAAGTAACTTTTCATTTTCATAAAATTATAATCCTCCAAGTATCGCAGTTAAAAATGCTATTTGGTTGGTCGCACAATCGATAATTATACGACTATATATTTATATAATATCTGTCCAATTTTTCCATCTCTTTTTAAATAACTAGAGCTTTCTCTTTCAGCTATCGTTAATTACGATTAAATTCCCAATTTATAGAGATATATCAGCAGCTCGTTTCCTCTTCTTTAATCTCAGCCTATTTACTTGGATCATTAAAATGCTTTCACAAAATGCAAACTATTTGTTTTTTTGCTTCTTTCGAAATTCCTATTAATATAATATAAAAACGATTATAATAAGATCCCTTGGATGGAAATATCGCATATTTTTTAATTAAAATATTTCTCTTTTAGCATAAAATTAACAAACAAAATCAACAGAATTGCATGTGATGTTTTAGTTCAGATTTAAGCAATGATGAAAATATGAATTATTGATTTCTTTACATTTCTATAATTCTTCCAATTTCATTATTTTAACACATACGACCACAAAATATATAATCTATTCGTTATAAAATTATAGAAATTTGAAGACTTTTATGTCACTTTTTAATAATCAAAACTGTGCGGAATTTATTTATAAAATTGTTTTTCAAATACTCGTCTCTTATCATTGCTTATTCATTTGCATGATTTGATCCGTGAACTTATTAAATTCTTATCTTCATGCCATGAACAAATCATTTGTTCATATTTTTTTTCGTGTATTTCATTTCCGATAAAATAATCCGAAATCAATTTTGAAAGATTCCTATGACTTATCGCACTTTTATGGTAAAATAAATTCATCCAACTATCCAACTAATTATTATTTACTTATAAATGAACGGAAAAATTGTTCTTATGAATTTTAACGATGTATAAATATTAACCGCACACTTTCTGATTCCTTCATATGATTTTTGTATTTACATGAACACTTTTCAATATTGATATTCATTTTCAATATTCCTTTTTCAACTGCTTTTATATCATTAAAATATTTCAGAATTTTATGCAAATTTAGATCCTGAATTTATTGTTGCCTTCTACTTCACTAATAACAAACTAAGATTTCTTAGTGACATCATAAATATTATTTATATATAGGCAAAGCATTATCTACTTACTTTTTAATTCCTTCATATAGCTAATGTTTATTTTTTTTTCAGATTTTATTTGTATTCTCGTATATTAATTTGCTAATTGAAATGTCAATTAACATATTAATTAACTAAACAAGCACATAAAATCTTTTAAGTTTTTCTTTAATTTTCTTTCGGAAAATTCACAATGCACGATATAGCAGAGCTATCATCAGCGAATGCGAGTAATATTTGGAATTATTTAATTACCATGATAATTATTTTTATTTTAGATTCCAATTTTATTTCTAACTTTCTTTTTCCTGACATTTCAAATTTCGTTACTCTACGGTCATGAATGTCGGCGATATTATTTCTGAAGTGTAAACATATGAATTTTGTGAATTTGTGTATATATGTGGGTGCGGGGTAGATAATTATACGTCGTCAAAATTTGTCTTATCAATCAAAAAAGTGTTATCAAGTTATAAGAGTATTTACTCAAACGGGCGCGAAGTGTTTTTCGATCTTTCTTGCGAGAGCAGATAAGCAGAAGTAGGGATGTAAGTGATGTTGAATAGATTATTATATAAAAATATCAAATGTGAGAAACAAACTACTAAACAAATTAGGAAATAAACAGGACGATAACATCTTTGCATATATCATATAATTTATCGACGTTAAGTAATTGTTTCAACTATTTTGCATCTCACAAATACGAATTAACTCAAGGGAGCCACAACTGATGGATTTCTATTTTTCCTGCGACTCATTTAATCTTGCTTTTGCGATTGATCTAATTTTTCTTTTGCGACTAATTTAATTTCTTTCATCTTCACATATAAGTAAATATAATGAATAATATATCTTTTTATGATCCTTTTTGACTAATTATTATGCCATTCTTCGGACGAACTAATCATCTAATATTTGTTTTATTATCATTTTACATAATACTAAAATTATTGATATTCAATAGAAGTGTTAATATTGACGATGTCCAAGAAAAGTAGTAGCATTTATAATTGGCAATTCTGGAGAAAAGTTGTCTCATCATAAGTATGTATTGATCTCTGCCATCTCCACTTTCAATTTGCTTTGTTATTAAAACTTTTTTGTCCAAGAAAGTATCAAATTTTAGCATCAATAAGAGAATAAATTTTTTTTTTTTTAGACCTGAATAATGCAATCTCACATCTAATCGATGGCATATTTCGAGAAACGTCACACAAAGTTTCTTTGCACTTTTTATTGCTCGAAATTGCACCCAACACTTATATCCAGGACATATGGATGCACCTGTCTCCAGGATATCTGGATACTTGTACTAGAACATATACCTTTATCCAAGACATATGTTTCCCTGAATATATCCTTGTATCCAGGATACATGAACACTTGCATTTAGAATATATTACTTCCTATATCCTTTCTCAGTTGTTTACTACCCTGATACTCACTATTTACTTCTTGATGAGTGGAAAAGCTAGCCTATAAAAAGAGCAGCAGAGAGTCATAAAATCATTTATTTCCGATCTTTGGTTTTCCGCAAAAAGTTATGCAAATTTTGCCAGTTCATTCCATGTTTTTTACTATCAACTTTATCATTTAGTTGATACTTCGTCATCCAGATGAATTGATGAGTGTTTAGAGTTCCGGAAACTCTTCGTAGATAAATGATTTTGTAATATTTATAATGATATTCTGAATGATGATGAATTCGCATTCTGTAAATTTTCTGGTAAAATTGTCCGGAATTTCCCGTTACTTCGGATTATCTTGGATTAGTCAATCATTAGTAATGTCACTTTTTACCATAGTAGACATATTAGGTATTACTGAAATTCTTATTTAGATAAATCGATTTTTTTTTTTTTTTTTTTATGGTGAGCTTAAAGATGAAAAAGTTGTACGGTATGCTGAGTTAGTGGGAAGAGTAAAATGATGGAATAAAATTGATTAAAATTTGTAAAATTGATCTGGAGTTTTCTAATCAAACACTTAAATTAAAATTAGAAAGGATGATAATTAGATACCGTATAGACTGAGATTAAATTTAAGAAAAAAACAACTGCAAAAGGAAAATTTTATAAGTAATAATGAAGAAATATTAAGGATAATATGAAAAAAAAAAAAGAATCTTTAGGCTATACCAGAAGCCAAGGCACTTTCAGGCATTTTTCCGGAAATTTGCCGGAAACCTGTATACGCACCTTAAGGAAATCAGCATATTAAATAAAAAAAGTGACGCATCATATATCAGCATTTTTCTTTTTTTTTTTTTTTTTGGCTTTCAAGCATTTTTTCTGAGGTATTTAAGAAATGAATCAAATTATCCTACAATCGGTCAGATTTCACAAAAATTTGTCGAAAAAATCATGATTATTAATGTAATGATTATATAATTGGGAAAATAATCAAATGAATAAACGTGATCATACAATATAAATCATGTTACGCAATAAAGTTGTAATTACGTGAAGCTTGGCTTCCCGTCATTAATAAAGCTGTCTTCTTGTTCCGTAAATCTTTTTTCACAATCAAGCAAACTTTTTTGAAAGAAAAAAAGTTTTATTTCTTTTTTATTGCTTTTCTTCTTATAATTTAATGCATTCAATGATTTATGCTTGAATAATGTCTTCAATCAAATATTCCTCCACTTGTCGATCTTTATTTCTTCAACATTCAATGATTAATCACTTCTGATTCGATTCCCATATTTATCAAATAAAACTACTTGAAACAAGCGTAGGAAAGCCTCAACAAATATATCCCATAAAATAGCTTTTCTATTTAAACCTAATCAATTATTTAATTAAAAACTAATCAATTGTTTGATTACTGTCCTTTTTTTTTCCAAGATTGCATTAGAATTATAGCTATTCGCTCAGAAAGAAATAGTTGATGTATTTTTTTCTGCTTAATGTTTAATTTTCAGATGCATGGCTCACTTGATTTCTTCATCTCTTATACACACACAATTTATATGCAGTGACTAATGCAGCTGAAAAAAAGGGGAAAAAAGTAAGAATGGAATTCTGTCATCACATCGCTTATGAAAATATAACGATTAAACTTATGTCTTATATTTTGTGGCCGGAAAAAGAGAAAATATATCAAGACATCAGTATCATTACTATTTGATCCTACAAATCTTCTAAATTTGCACATTTCTCATCTTCTACAACATAAATATGAACTCTGAAGCAAGAACTAGCGTATTCTTTCAGAGCTTTCAAGTAAATCAAGGAAATGTAATGTTACGTAAAATAATAGATCCGATTCAGATCATGATTTATCGTCATTTAGTTCATAACTTCACTTAGTTTAGATCATTATCATCTGTTAAATAGAATGACAACCAACTGTTGTAATGTTTTTCAATAATAATTAAAAAAAAGAAATGCGTTAATAATTATTACATCATATCTTTTCTTATCATTCAGAAAAAAACAAACTGCCACCAAATATTATATTAATTTCTCTTTCTCATATAAAATTTCTCTCTCTCTCTCTCTCATGTGAAATTTGTAATTTAAAATTATAGAACTAAGGAAATTAATTAAACAAAAAAAAAAAAAAAAAAATGGAAATATTTTTTTCTTTTTTTGAAATTTATCGAACTCTTTGAAATGTATGTGTACTTGCATGCGAGCATTAATGGAATATATTTAGTGGGCAATTGGACAAACGAATGTTAACGCTTATTAAACCACTTTTTTTCGTTGATATGACGGAATAAATGAAGGAGAAAGGAAGGAACTTATTTGACAGTAACCATGATTCCGCCTGAATTTTCCATCTCAAACCAATCCCATCAATATTTTCTTTTTTTTCCGAAACAGCCCTAAACACACACACACAAACGCAAACACATGCACACACGCCCACACACTCATGCACACATATACATACACAGATGCACACATGCACATATATATGCACATGCACACATATGCATACGCATGTGTATATACGTGCACATGTGCAACATGCACCCACATATGTAGTCATGCACACACACAAATACACATATACACACACAAAATGCATTTCGTGCATGCACGCATGCATATATGCAGCAAACACACCCACGCAAGTGCACATTCACATACTGTGCATACATTCAGCTCTTCCACTTCCCACTCGGCTCCATCAGTTTGGATTACAGTTTCAGAGTGATAATAAGTTCGGGCCACTGACCAACATTTTGTTTGGTATTTCTATTGGATCAAATATTTAAACTTTCATTGTAAATTTGATTGCTTATCAAAAAACGGGATTGGAATCAAAGGTTACGGCTATATTTTGATTGTTTGTTTTTTTTTTTTTACCCCTTACCGTATTTTAATTCACTCTTAATGTAAATAAGCAAATTGAAATTAAATTAATGTTAAATAATGAACATGTAAGATAAGGAATGAGTTTCAAGTTAAAGAAGGTAAGAAAATTAATAAGTAACAAATATGAATAAAAAGCTATAAGTAAAATTAATAAATGGCGCTTACGCAAACATGTTAAACAAGCCACAAATTGCTAAATTTTAATATTTGATTAGCGGAAGAAGAAATAAATAATTTTTGGGATATAGAGGACATAAAAGTATAACGCGCTTATGTTTAATTTTTCAAGTATTTATTTTATTCTTCAACCTTATTTCACGCATTTATTGATTACTTGGTTCAATTTCATTTTAAATATAAATTTCGATCTTTTTTTTAGTTATGGTTATCAACTGTTTTCATATTTGTTCAGAAACTAAAACTATTAGATAATACCGATGGAGCAGCAGCATCAACAGCAAAAGGGAACTCTGATATTATCTGTTGCATTTTGCTTCAAATTATTATTGTTCGACCAGATTTTGCTGTAACAATCAACGGATTGATTGAAATAGTAACAAAACATTAAAAACGGGAAAGACAAACTGCCGACGATGGATCGTGCCAAGAAACGTTTAGTTTCAGCATTGGATGGTTTCAGGAATCAACATAAATCGGAAATGGAATTAGATGAGAAGATAACTGCCGAGAATGTTTGCTTAACTGGAGTAAGTGATGCGCAATAAATCTTTCTGTACTTAATGAAATATTCTCAAAGGAAAAAGATACTTATTTAGATACCGTTAAAAAAGAAAATTTCAATTCTTTATTATTTGGGAAAAAAAAAAAAAGCACTATTAAATGATACTGTCATCATGACTGCTCATTATGATGACTGAGTACTTTATTATTTGCTGTACTGGAATTTCACAACATACTTTGAAATATAAATTAAAATTTTCTAAATTCATTTTTTTTATTAAAATTTTTGCTATTTATACACTGAAAATTTATGACTCATATATTTTTGGAAATATTTTCAAGCGATTTTAACATCTCGAGAATCATAAAGTTTTGAAAGTATTTTGTGAACTTATTTTTTGTGTTTTAACTCGAAGTTTTGAAGTCATTCTATCAATTAAAATAAAGAATTGGCTACCTAAAAATCCTAGTAATACAAGTGATCCAATAAACTTCCGAAATCAGGGAGGGAAATATAAAAAGAATTATTGCTCACAGGGCTTGAAACGATCGTTGTTATAAGATCGTGTTTTCAGAAATGGTAAGCATATATTGATGGTCGAAGAAAAAGTAATGATTGAGACATTATTAGACAAATCTCCAAGTTTTCATTCATCAGATTTGAAATTCCCAAAATATTAATGATTAAATTTATCCTAAATACTGAAAAGCAATTTTTTGGAACTTTTTCAGATCGTAAGACATGGATTTCCGGATGATCCGCGATGTATGGCTTATGATACCGTACAACGATTGCTAGCCATAGGTACTGGACATGGAATAGTCAGAGTCATCGGGGATGTCGGGGTAGATTATTGTTTGAAGCATGAATCAGACTCTGCTGTGCTTCATGTACAATTCTTGATGAATGAAGTATGTTTTATTATTTTTCTTATTATTTTTATCAACTTTAAATCGTCATTAATTGAAATATGGGGCTGCTACAGGCTTTTGTAAAGTTTAAATGATTTTATTAGCCGTATTAATTTAAAATTTTTTTCCTGCTGACATTTCGAATGGTAGATTTTCTATACTTTTTATCAGATTTTACAACTATCTTCCTAAGAACTTTCTTCCAGTGATTGTTGCAAATTAATCAAGCAAGAGGAATGAATAAGAAGAATATTATTAGCGATGCTTAAGCTTATTTGATAAATTTTGATATAATTTGAGACATAAAACCATAAATAATAAACAACATAAACAAACAACAGAAAAAATGCAACTGAATCAAAGCAGAAGCATAAATACCTAAAAAACAGTTCACAAATAATGTGTAGCTGATAAAACAATTAAAAATCAAAATTTCCATAAATAACAAATATTTTATCTGAGTCACGTTAAAAAATGATATTATATCAGTAGATTATTTCCTTCTTGATTTCTTCAAATTTTAGTAGAGTATAAAAAGCTTCTTCGAGAAGATATTTGAAAGTAACTACCGTAATTGGAAAAGGCAATCTAAAGAAGGTTATAAGATTTTTTACTTTTAGTGACTATTGTTTATTCAAAGTTAATTCGGAATGTCCGTTTTCTGCATTTATAATTGTTTTTTTTTGCTCGCAAATCTCTGAAATATCCATTAGTATTGCGGAATCATAATTGATTTCAAAAAAGAATCACAAGTGTACTGTAATTTTTTATTGCCATTAACAAGGAAAAGTAAGATATAGAGTAGAAAAGTAAAAAAGCAGTGTATGAAAGCAAAAATCGAAGACAGTAAAAAATGAAGGTAAATTAAGGTTAAAATAATAGCGAGAAGAAGAAAGTTAAAGATAAAAGGGAAACTAATCGCTATTTTCAGGGAGCCCTAGTTACTGCATGTTATGACGATTTGATACATTTGTGGAACTTTCGGCAAAAGGTAAGGGAATATTTTGTAGTTCAAAAGAATATTGATTATTCCACTGTATTAGAATTCTCTGAAACATTAATAAAAAATTTGTAATTAAAATCAAAAAATTTTTATCAACTTTTTGTTATATGTAAAAAAAACTGAATGATATGTGATAAATTTGAATTTAGAAAAATAATTTTTCGGTCATCTAATCTAATAATGCATTATTTTATCAGTGGCTTGTTCAGGTGCCAGTGGTATTACATAGTATACAATTAACGAAGGAGCAAGTTACTTGTATCAGTCATTCTTTTCAAAGTAAATGGCTCTATTTGGGGACTGAACGTGGCAATGTATATTTTGTTAATATAGCAACATTTACCTTATCTAGTTACGTTATCAATTGGAACAAAGCCATTGATTTGTAAGTTTAGTTGTTCTTTTTTTCATTCCGAGCATAATTAAAATTTGTTCATTCCTTATGTAGGATGTGTCATTCTTTTTTCATTCCATTTTTATAAAATATTTTTCTTGTTTGTTTTTTATGCATTGTTTAAATTGTTGGAAGTTTCCAATACATTTTGCAATGTGAAATAGGAGGTACGAATTTTGATTAAAGCAAATTATGATCAAATATTAAATAGCTCTCTTTGTCAGTAACTTTTTTTCTCCATAAAAGAATCGGTAGTTTTTGGGATCGAAAAGATACCAGTTATATCATAAAATGCTACGACAATCTATTTGATTTTTATAAATGTTTTATTAAAAGTCTAATCATGCTGGAATCAATCGTTTTATATTGTCTTTAAAGTTCGTTATTTTTCATGTACAAGCTCGACAGGCATCTCTTTTTCGTTTATGTCAATTTTGTTTTTTTTTAAAAAAAAAAGTTATTTGTGATAATGAAAAATAACTCTTATAATGACAGCTTTTTTGCAGAAGCATGAGTTTGTATTATTGTTATTATATGAACTGTCAAATTTTAGTTACCAAAATTAATATTCAAATTCCCATTTATGGTTCAGTTCATTTACAAGAATGTACAAATTTAATTAATCATTATGGAAATGGGTAAAAATGTTCTTTTACTTTACGTTTTCACTTCCATTTCAAATGACATTTTCATAATTCAGGAGTGTTCGTACTCATCCTGGTAGTGTAAAAGCTATTTCTACCTGCCCTACTGAGCTTTGGAAGTTATTGCTTCTGTATGAAAAAGGGACTGTTGTATTATGGAATCTTCAGACAAAAGAAGTGAGTAGCTACTTCGAAAATTGGTTTCTATTGAAATTTTTATATTTTTTTATCAATATAGCAAAGAAATTTTAACTATTTCCGATCACTAACTTTGTTCCAGGCGGATAGATTCATATCTGATCATCCGTCTCGTTGCATTGCATGGCATCATGATGGCCGACAATTCATGTGTGGTACTGCAGACGGATCTTTGTTGATTTGGAATGTTCGAAAACCAGGGGAATGCACACAGAAACTGCAACCTCATGGGCAGAATTGTAGTCCTATTACTCAGGTTTGTCTTTTCTTGAATTTTTATGAAACCGAGAGAAAAGTACAAAATTTTCACAATTCTTCATTTTATGATTTTTGAGAATATGACATTCATCTTTTTTTTTTTTTTTTTTTCAGTTTACAATGACTCGACTTATTTACGAATTTCAGATTGATTGGAAGCATTCAGCAGATGGAGAACAGTTAATTACTTTTAGTGGCGGTCAGTATTTTTATGTAGAGCATTGATTTTTTCATTACTTTTCCATTAAGCCTTTTCAAAACTTCAAAGAATTAATTAGCATCTCAATTTTTCAGGCATGTCACAAGAAGACGGTGTACTACCGGCTTTGACTGTAATGAGAGCATCAAAATCGATTACAGTTCTGGAATTAGATCATCCATTGATAACTTTCACATCTCTGAATGCTTCGCCATATAGCAATGCATCACAACAACCTTCTAGTGTTGCAGTACTTATGAAATATGACTTGCTTATTCTCGATCTTACTATTCCAGGGTGATTTAATTTATTTGATTATCTGTGTATGAATCATTTTTTATATAATGACCTTCAAATAATATTAGATTTTAGATCAGTTCTAGTTTTTTTGGTAATCTTGAGGTTTGAACTTCAAATACAAAGTTTAGGGAAATCCGAAATATCTCTATTTTCCAGACAAAGTTTTTTCCTTTCTTCTTCATTTCCAGTGTGTGAGGTCGATGATTTATCACATGGTCGCAGTTCTTAGGAAAAAATTTGTTATAGCTTTTTAAAGTTTTCTAATCTCGGTCAAAAAGATGTGTTATTGCTAATTTTAAATTTGATTGCTCTCTGAACAGTCAAATAATTTTAGTTATCCATGTCATGAAAATGTTAGTCCCATGGATATTCATGAATCACAGGTGCGGTGCATGTGTTATTTTTCCAACTGTCCGCTTGATTTACTTGGTGCCCTAGCACTTGTTGGTTCGAAACAGCGACGCAAAGGATTCAGTGATAAGGTTTATTCATTTTTCTTGAAAAAAGGAGTTTTCATGCTTCGGCAAGACTTAAGTGGTTTTAAGCTTAGTTAAACTGATGGGAGAGGGAATTGATAACCTCGATATTTTTAGTTTGAAACCTCGAAATTTGATTTTGCAGCCATGGCCAATCACAGGTGGAAGTGGACGGGATTGTGCAATGGGTCATCAAGAATTATTACTTACGGGGTAATTTTTCTTGTATGGTATCATTTAATTATTTTCTTTAAGTGTAGAGTGATGTTTTGGGAACATCTTTCTTCGTGCAGAGAAAAGCAATCACTGTCACGGTTTCATATTCATTAATTACTCTGGCAAGCTTTTAATGTATGACAGACAGGGCATAGCTTCATCAAAATATTCCTTTGATTGAACCATACTGGATGAAACACTATGCTGTATCTCGTATTTTGGTAACTAAATCGTTTCAGTTCTTTCACTTAACTATTTAAGTTTTTGTTATACAAGATGATAGGACTATAATTTATTTAAGAATTCATTTATTGCAGCCATGAAGATGGATCGATAAAATTCTGGCAGGCATCAGGTGAACATTTACAAATTTTGTACAAATTAAAAAGTGGGCGACATTTCGAACGAAATGATGGATTAGAGTCTTATGAAGCATCGCATGCCATCACGATGATCGAATTATGTTTGGATTCTCGACTACTGCTAGTTGCTGGACAAAGTGGACAGTTGACACTGTTTCGTTTTGTAAAAACTGAAAGTACTCATGAAATTACTGTAAGACTTCTTTTTTTCAAATTTAATTAGCTATATTATCGAAAGATGAGAATATATCCTTCATCTTAGTATTTCTAGCAAATTACAAAAGATCTTGAAATACATTGAGTCTTTATGGTTCTTTTTGAATGTTTGCGAAATTAAAACTTTGACTGTTCTGATGAATTTATTTCTATATTTTTGCAGGTAATTAATATTCCATCTGTATTTTCTTTTTTATCGAGTAACATAGAATCGGCTAAACCATCTTCACCAAAGAGAGAGTTGAAGAGGCAGGGAACAGCAATCTCAGTGGAATCAAATAGTACGGATACTAGCGAAGATAGCACCAAGGATGGTTATTTTCCATTGAAAGTAAAAGGTGGTGTACTCAGAAGATTTGCAGGATATCAGGTATGAATGTGGTATATATATATATATATCCTTTTATAATTTGAAAATGTGCTTTTAAGATAAGCCTTAATAAATATTAGCTTTAGCCAGATTTGGTATGCATGGTTCCATGGAGGAATGTGTCACAGCCGGAGAAAATTACAGCGATGGCTCTTAATTCTGCGTACGGCATTATTGCTCTCGGTTTGAAGTTTTTATGTCTTTTTGTTATTATATAGAATCTCATCCTAAAATACATCAAACAATTTATTGAGCTCTTCTGAAAGATTGCAACAAATTTTCCCACTTTTCTCGTTTTTCGTTCTGATTTCTGCTCAGAACAATTGCATAGATTTTCCCACATTTTTTTGTATGGAAACAAAAAGGTTTAATAACTGGAATTAGTAGAGAATACGATTATATATCTAATCCATAACACCGTTCATCACCCACAGGCATACTGGTGAACAATCTTGTTATCATAGTGATTTTTAAATTTCAAAAGAATTTAAGAAACAGTTCATTTTCTTAGAAAGAACGTTGCTTTAGAAAGCGAAGCAAGTATGAAAGTTTGTTAAAATGTGCGAGATAACTTTCATATGTCTAATTCATGAATCCAGTTTGTAAATAACTTATTTGAATTTAATTGATGTTGAAAAGCAATGGCGCGATTTGTTCTGAATTTTGTTAATCGAAATATTTCATTCATATAAAGCAAATCCATTCATCAGTTCAATACTTCCAGGTACATCAGCAAGTTTAACTCTGATTGATTTGGTGCAATACGTCATAATATGTTCTTGGCCAATCGCTGATCTATATGTTCAGCAGCATTCGACGCCAACATTGCTTAGTCAGAACAGCAACTCTAGCCAAAATGATGTTTGTATTTTGGAAATTAAGTTCTAGATTTAAATTTGTAAATTTTATAGATTTAAGAAATTAAGAACATGAGATGTAGTATTCAATTACTACATGTTCAGTATTTTCTCACTTCTAATAAATGATGATATCACGGTACCTTAGTGAAATAGCAGAATTTAATTGAGTTACTTTGTTAGCAGTATGAGTCGCAAAAATATATTTAAGTCAAGACATTTTTTTTTTTTGCATGAAAGAGAGTAAGAATGCAAAGAGACAAACAGCAAATAGATAATTGAAATATTGTAATTTACTTCCCTTTTCTCTTTTTTTAATTGGTTTAATGATTCTTAAATAGTTGTTTGCTTCTGCAGTATTTGTTACTTGTTTATTGTTGTTGTTGTTCATGTTTTCTTATTTCTTATTTCTTTGCATTTCACTGCGGTTTCCTTTTGATATTCAAATGATATGTATGGGCTTATCTAGAGAATGATTTTGAGATCTAGAGGTTGGGAGTAAATGCTTAATGAGTTAATAAGTTGAGCGATACCAAGTAAATTACTCACACCCATCATGACGAGTTAGTTGATACCAGATCAAACCTACGTAACCGATCTGAATGGCATAAAGTAATAACGTAATAATGGTAAGTTATTTCATAGCGAGTGTGAATGAGTGGATTATTTACTTTTAATTGATTGAGCATGAAAAAGTGGATTAACAGCAAATACTGATAAATTAAAGGCTTGTACATTGTACATCAGAGCAGAACTGCGACCTACATAACCATGGCAGTCCCAGTTATGAAATATATTTACAATTCTGAAAATATCAGATCATCTTTTCCAGTCTTTCTTTGAAATATGTTGGAACAAATTTTTTGTTGCGTGAATTTTATGTTTGCATGCAATTTTTTGTTATGTTTCATCACGTATTTTCAGCCATCTATCGTACCATCGCAGCAAAAGGGAACTTCCACAACAAGTGTACAATTACCTTTGCAGACAGATGCCATATATCCGGGAGACGTTTCATCCAAATGTGCTACGCCAAAAATTGCTAAATCTTTACCGCCGATGCAACTGAGACGTTCCAATAAATTGTCAAATCACCGAAACCTTTTCAAACATATGACCTTAAGCAAAACATTTCTTTCTCGTACAGCAGATGGAAGTGACAAAATCAAAATGGATGCCGTAACGACGGAAGATAAGGAGATGTTAAAACGCGAACATTCCTCACCGCATTATTTCGATCGCGGGAAGCATTTCCCAATGGAAGCAAAAACTCGAGATGGAAGTGCATCTATACGAAGTGGCGAAATCTTAGAAGGGGAAGATTCGAAAGAAGTTCAAGAGGTTGATGTAAATTGTTTTGTCGACAAGCGTCGTGTCAGAAAGAAAACTTTGGTTCGATCATTGACGGTACATGTATTAGCAGCTTCTAATGAACAATCCAAATCAATATCGGGGTCGAAAATAGCATTAGGTAAGGTATTCAGCGTGCATATGCCATTTTCCTCTTTTCGTTCCAATGCTTCTGACGCAGAACAAACAATCCAAAGCTCCAATAGAGCTTTAATAAGTGCGTTTTTTTTAAAGCATAGAATTTAGAAGTGAATATATTATCGCGTTCAAAAATTGTTCTTTTTTATCTGCTGCACTCGCATCAAGCTTAAATCTATAAGCCGAATAAGTAACAGGATTAAAGCTTGTTATGCTTCAACTCCGTTATTGAGCACATAAAAAACGAGAAAATCGAAATCTGTCGTGAAAGCTTGCAGTGGCTTTTTGTGGTGCTATGCGAATATTTTGTAGACCCCTGCTTTCTAAGAATGAAATAAATAATATCTTATTGCTGCAAATACTTAAGAGAAAAGCAGAGATGATTAAGAATGGTCGATATTTTTCAAATTGATGGAACATTCTCAAGCGAGAAAGGATGAGAGTTTTGGGTCGTGTTATTTTTATGCTTATGTACTGTGCCGAATCCTCTTATGTTTTCAGTCTATTTTGTTTACTGATGTTTTCTTTCGATCATTATTTTTTGCTGTCTAGTATAATATATATGATAATAATTATTTTTACAGCCATGTATTAGTAACCAATAGGCTGATTTAAATAGCAATAATAAGCTTAGTGTAGGACACATTCCCGAACGTAGCTTTCGAAAGCAAATGACATTTAATGTTTTGATTAGCTCTTGAGATGGACTACTTTTTCGTAAACTAAAATTTAAAAATTCAAGAAAATTTCATTTCATTTTTTAAAATTAGTTGTTTACGGTAGCTTCAGTTTGGCGTGGATACGAAGCATAATATGGATTCACCACCGATTCTCGTCAGTAACAAACCAGTATTACGTGGTAATACGGAAACCTCACGTCTACGTTCGAATAGGCGACCTCAATTGTTAAAGTCACAGTCTGTTGTTGATTCAAAATGTGAATTTAATGGTACTTATTTTTGTTTTTTGAGATTCCTCTTATTTTGTACTTTTCACATTTTCCTAAACGAATGAAAATAGCAGATGTCAAAGTGTATCATATGTTAACTTTCTTTTTTATTTGGCTTTGCATCTTTTTTTTTTTTTTTTGCTTTCATTTTCTCCGGAAGTGCTAATGTTGAGACAACGTGATTTTATTGAAACGTTGTGTAAAAAATTCCTCTAAAAATGTTGTATAAGATTGTAAAGAGTTAAAGTCATTTTAATATCTTTGAAATTGCCAACTTATTATGCAGAAAGGTTCTTTTGTTATGGATATAATTATATTACATCCAAACATAAGTTGACTTAAATAGATTATTACTGTTTATTCACTTGAGACATTAGATATCTTTCTGATACGTAGTGAAACTAAATGTAACTCTACATGGGATCGCCACGATACAGTCAAAACACACCGTTGATTCGAAGGTTTTAGTTATTCACTAGAATGCATGTCTCATGCTTCCAGTAACATCTTTTATATGTATTAATTTGTACATTCCTGTTCACTGATATTGTCATACCTTTTAGGAAAGACTTCATATAAACGATTATTTCGGAAATTCTAAATATCCTTTATAATTCTGGCTGCTCTCTGGATAATTTCAAATGTTTTTTTGTACGAGCTATCCTGAATAATAATTCTTTGCTTTTGACGCAGAATTTTGAAGAAAATAAGAAAATTAAAAATAATTTCCATTTAAATATGTTGCAGCGGCTAATTTTGACCAAGGATAATTACTAAAAACCAATTGTTATGAATTGACTATAAACAGGTTTTTTGTTCCTTTTCTATTCAGTTTATTAATTTATTCGTATAAGATCAGATTTTTGTTTTTAGATAGCCCAATCATGAGATTTAATATAAGAGAGTTCATACAAAAGGTGGTAATAAAGATGAATGCAGTGGAAAAGTAAAGAAAGAAGGCTGTGAGAATAGGAAAATAGATTTTATCCGTATTGTTTTCGTATATATCTTGCCTAATTAAATTTGGTTTTTTTAGAATTATTTTTTTAGATTCGAAATTTCGAGGAAAGCTTCCAAGATTTATTTTTAAATGAAAAGTTCCCTAAATAGTTTAGGGATAGGAAAAAAAAAAGCAAGATGAACTTTTGTTTTCTATTCCTCAGTTTTATTTTTGATTTTCTTGGCTTTCAATATTGCAAGAAATCGATACATATGAATATTTCAATGTCGATTAGTATTCATTTTATCCTTGGTTCTATTGTAATGTTTCAATTTAATTTTTCCAGCTGGATATTTGAACAAAATTTGCTTGAAAAGGGTGGATTTTTCGTTGCATTTAAAAATAAGATGTAGAAAATTTCAGATCCATCAGTAGCAAAGACAAGTTCAACAGATGAAAGTTCATCATGTGCCAACAAAATGATCTTTTCGGAGAGTGTGACATCGTTGACATTTATTCAGTCATTTGTTAAAAAAAAAGGTTGATCTTTAGCTTGACGATGTTAATTTAGGTATTATATTTTTCAACATATTTGAGGATTACTTATAATTGTAGATATTACTTTCAATTGTCATCAACAGATCAATTTTTATCGTATAATTGTCAACATTATTTTAATTGTTAATATCGGAATATCAGTCTTTATCTTTTAAATGTTGGGATTTCCAAGATTATGTTTTAAATAAAATAAACATACATAGAAGAATCTCCACTTAAGATTATAAGTAAGAAATTTCAATATTTGCGGTTTTAAATCTTGAGGAACTTCAAAAGTCCAATTTTTTGAATTTCAGATTCCCGAGCATATTTATGCCTTTGGGTTGGTACTTCTTCGAGCACGTGTATCATTTATCACTTATTCCTTCCAGCGGATCGTCTAAACTCATCAGTCTCCGTAACTCCTAGTGGTTGGTTTTTGCTTTGTCAATTTTGCAAAAAATTTTTTGAAAAATTTAACGTTTGACCAAAGATGATGTTTGTTTTGATCATATCAGTTAATGATTGTCAAAATTGCTTGAAATTTTGTCCAATTTAAATCGAATTAAATTTTGTTTGATTAGTTTAAGTATAATTTTCGCAACAATTTACTTGTCAGATAAATTAATCAAAAGATCTGTAAGAATTTGATATATTAAAAAGTGAATCAAGCTACTCTGCATTAATCTTTTGCAATGTTTTTTCAGGCTTACTAGTTCAGATTCATGGACGTATGCTATACACAACGTTGATGGATCGAAATTTCTGTTTGTTAGAAGGTGCAGCTGAAAGTTATCATGAAAAGGTAATTGCGAAAATAAAGTCAGTTTTAGATGTATATAATTCGTAGTTTCTCTTTACGAATGCATCCGTAGTTTTTATTGTAAGTCTTGGAAACTAACTGGTTTTGCCAAAAATCTTCCAAGTAGAAATTTTAGTTTCATAATCTTCCCAGAAAGAATGGTTGAAAGAGAGTTCTGTTTCATTTATTCACATTTGGAATTATAATAAAAGCATGAATAAATTATCAGAAACATGATTAAATTGAACTGTCTGTTTCAGGAAAGTGATCGGAATTTTTCAGAAGAAAACAGTTTTCCAAACAAAATTCTTACGAAATTGAGTCTTTCACCAACTTGTTCAAACGCTGCGGAATACTGTCGAGAAGATGATTTTTTGCAAGTAAGTGATGGTCGAAGAATTTATTTCTAATATTTAGAATTTTTTTGTTCAACTATTGATAGCTGAATATTTGACAAAGAATTACTATCACACATTCATACGAAATAGTTCCAAGTTGAAGGTTCATATTTTTTATTTTCTTTATTCTGTTTGTGAAGTCATTCTCATTAATTTTAATTTTATTTATCATTTCAGATTGCTGTTTTGGTTTCTGAAGATGAAGTACATACCGTTGCATTACCGAATTTTAATTCTTTGTTTTTCTATCGTCCAGAATTCCCATTCGTTAAGGTTAATTTTTCAATGCTTTAAAGTTTCGGAATTTCTAGAATTGTTTCCTCATCGAAATCTCGCTTGGAAATATCATTACATTGAAAAATAGTTAATATTAGCCCATAACAGAAATATCTGCTGAAAGTTTCTACAGACCGAAACGATGCAACTGCTTGTTAGTTTAATGAAGTCAAGTCATTTGACAGTTCAGTAAATTAACAGATCTAATTAGATGGTCTGAGCACAATTTTTATGTAAAAGTCGCTGCTTTACGACAGAATTACGCAACATCGAATGACCAAACGTCTCGATATTTGCACATCTTTGAGAAATGTTTCACAAAATGATATCAGCATCTTTCAGGCGCGAGCAACACACGTCCAAGGCTATCCTGTACTAATGTTATTGAATGCTGCTGGACAAATTGTTATACTAAGTCTTCCGAGTTTGAGACTTCTTCTTTGCTCAAATCTATTCCAACATTCCATTTACTATGATGATCCGTAAATTTCTTTCTAACATTTCTGATTTGTTGCAAAATTAGTAATGTCAGTGAAATTTATCACGTGCAACATAAAGGATAGTTGACAAGGAATCAAAATCGTTTACATTTCTTGCTGTTTTAAAAAACTAATAACTTCAAAAAAAGAAGTACTTTTTCCCAAAAATATCTGAAGTTATCCAGATTTCCTTCTCTGTGAATCGTGCACTGCATTATAATTTAACAAAAGTAGTTTCTCAGTTTTGATTTTGTTTCAGCTTGTGCTTGAAAACATCTTTTGGGGAACATGGATTGGGTATTTATATGATAACGCCATCAGAGGTAAGTGGTTGATTCAAATAATTAATGTTGGCTGATGAATGGTAATTAAATAAAATAGTTGAGTACTATCCAATTTTTTCGCTGTTTTTCTCAACTTTAAAGAAAATCGTTTTAATACTTCATTGAATTGTAATATAGAAGAGCGGGAGATGAAAGGAAGGGAGAAAAGAGAAGGAAATAGATAGAAGCTGGAACTGCAGATAAATGACCCGGGACGAACACATCTGTAATTCTTATGCGTGCACATTTTTATAGATTGTCAAATTTAAGATATACTAAAGATAAATTTCTCACTGTTTTTTGCAAAATCAAATCTGCTGTATAGAATCCACATAATGTTATATTTTTCAAATATTTCAGATCCAGAAATTTACGGTCTGCTCTGAACTGGCAAACCAGGTGCAGGAATCAGCTGGCGAATTATTTGTACCTATTGATATGCCTGAGCCACCAAAAAATTCATTCCTGAAAGAGATGTCAACCTTATTTGTCACTCAAAAAGAAAGCTTCGATTTGGATACTATATGTAATTCCCAGTCTTTTACTATTTTATTTTCGCAATTCATCTACTGTACTTCTGAAACCTCAAAAAATTTCAGTTCTTGATAAAAATCCCAACTCAGTAGCTGGCAGCAGTATGCGTTCTATTGCAAAAACAATACCTGGTCCATTAAATATGGAACAAGCTACAGCACGAACAGTATCGGCTGGCCAAGCTGCAAATATGGCTTTACAGATAAGTATCTGAATGCCGTAGAAATTATTTTAAGACTTTTTGAAAAGCTTTTTTTTTATTTTATTTAATGATCTTGAATAAGCTATTGTAAAACATTATGACTTGTTGACCTCTGCAAAAAAATTCTGGGACTGTAAACGTATGTAAACCTATTTTCTTTCCTCTTTCATCTTTTTTTAGGTAAAATGTTTTTCACATAAAAACGATTTCTTATCTGATACTGATAGTTAGAAGAGTGGACAATGGGATATAGATTCTAGGCGTTTTATTAGGCCAAAAAAAAATAGGTATTAATTAGCATAGATCGATCGGCTGTTTAAATCATCGACAGATATTGTATGAAAAATTAAACGAAGCGGTTTGAATGCTTCAGTCTTCAACTCTTAATAGAAATCTATGTTTTTTAGTTTTTCTATTATAAGACGGAAAAATAGCCCATTTTCAATCAAAAAGGGAGTTTTATTTCCCAACTGATTGAAAATGGCTATTTTGATTATATATTTGTATTTTTCCAAATTTTCAGGCCTTACATGAACGTGGCGAAAAGATGAATGTAGCCGTTGAGGCAACAGAACGACTTAAAGAAAATGCAGTGACTCTTTCGCAACGAACGGGAAAACTACTGGAAAAATATGAAAAAAAAAAATGGTACAACTTCTAGTTGTTTAGGCTGAAGTTTCTTGGAAGTTTACCGTTGTTTACTGTTCGATACTAGTCATTTTGATACTTTCTGGTGTTATTTCATCTAAAATGATTTCATTTCTTTTCTGTGAAATATTTCTTTTCATGCATTTCCATATTCAATATGATACTTTTCTTTCCTTTTTCCAGTTACAGGGTTTTTTTATTCCTTTATTCATAATTAAATTTTCTTCTTTCGGAGGGTATAATGCAATCCATATTTCAGCTTATAACGTTCCCATAATCTTTGAATTTGCCTATTTCACATAAGTCCATGCAGATATTGGATGTTATAAGTGAATAATTCCATGTATTTGATGGTTTCTACAGCATTTTTTCCCATCATCCGACTATTTAATTTTGACTTGGTATTTTTATTTTTGCGATAATTTTGTGAAAATTCTTTACAATAATCTATTTATAATATATTCCAACTTTTAGGACTTTTTGTTTTCTTTATTCAGTAGTTTTCGCTAGCGCTGTGTGTTTTGCATATCATACATCTTTTTCCGTTATGCTTAGTAATATTTATTTTTCAGTTTTCAATATAAATTATTCTTTGAAGATTAGGGTCATATCAGGTTATCTCAGGCGGCAAGTCTTTTAATAAATTATTATTTTGTCGTTCAAAGAGGAAATTGAATCATTTAAAAAATTGAATTGAAACAAGAAAAATTTATTCAGGGAATTTTTTTTTTTGGAAAATCTGATCCGAGGAAAAGAATTTCAAAGTCTTTTTTGGTAATATTCAAAATTAGTCTTCCCGGCTGGAACGATTTTGATTTAAATAAATTGAACTGATTAATGGTTGAAATTAAAGTAGGATGAAATTTAGACGATTTAAGACATTAGAAGTTTTATCTGAAAAAACTTAATTGAAAATCAAGTTCGAAATTATAACTCCGAATACATGCCCGGAATTTATTAGATAGTAATACTCTCAGGACAATATAATTTAGAGCATAGTCGAAATGAGAATGAAAGTAGAAGATGCAAGAACTTAATCAGAATTAAATTAAATAACAATCAGGATAACCTTGAAATAAATTAAATCATCAGTTTCATACCGGTGAATTTCCTCATTGGTCGAGTTGTAGTCTTCGATAAATTTAATGTTTAATAGTTAAAGATTGCAGTTCATGTGACTGATTCTTGTAAACTGTAATAATGTAATTATGTTTGGTTTTATGTTTTTCTCTCTCCATCTTTCCCATTTTTTCTATTGCTATAAATACTTTACATGTATGCTTTTTTTTAACGATTGATATAAATAAACAAGTCCTCAGATGAAGTTGAAGTTGTTTCATAGCTGCTATCTATCGTTATTTACAACATTTTTTGTTCTGTATGCGATATTTAACTTGGCCTAATTTCCTATCATTTATACATCATTTATTTTCTTTCTAATTCCTTTAGTTTTAAACATAATTTGTATTATATGATAGGATAAGAACACGCGATATATGATCTACAAAACACATCTTTCTTGAGAAGTATTTTATTTTTAAAAATGGAGATAAGGAAAGTAAAGTAAGACTTATTAAATGCTGTAGGTTGGATGTTCTTCATTTTTTCTTCGATAACTGGTTTAAGTTTAAAATGCACTATATATATATATATACTAATATTATATATATATATAATTTATACTTTCTGACTATCTTCTTAACTTTGATTAATTCTGTGATACTTCATTTAAAACGGTATGATTTCACATGGCTTAAGATTTGACCATATTTATGTTTTCGACAACTATTTCAATCTGAAAACTTAACTTGTGATTAAATATGGTTGTAGATTTTCACTTTGAATTGTAGTAGCCTGTACCGGCATTAATATATATCGAATAATGAATACTGTACCATTATTCCTCTTCCTGAATTGTTCCAGTAGTTAGAGATGTAGGAAAGTTGAAATACCCTGGGGAGTTTCGATTTTTCGCAAAGCGTGCGGTCAGAGTAGCACAGGGAGTGTTTGGTTTGTTTCGTGGTTTGGGTTAAAGATAGAGCAGTGAGTAGGGGAATTCGATCATGTTTCTTTCGGGTACAACTGGAAAAGATCGTAGAGGGAAGGGTATTTCTTTATGGAGATAAAAATTAGGACATATTTTGTCATAACTGGTTAAATTGGAGATCGATGCTGTTTCATGCTAGAAAACAAATGCATCCATTGTTGCTTCGAAACTCCTAACATTTTTTGAATCGTGATAACTGCATACAAAATTTAGTTGAATTTTTAAGTTTGATTTCTGGTATTGTATATCTTACGATAGCCAAGTTCATTTAATGCTTTTCATCAAATACTCAAGTATTCTGAGAAAGCATTTTAATTTGGGTATCTTCCAATCAAGTTTCATGTTTTGTTGGTAATTCTTCCTTCAGCATTTAAATTAACAATATGCAAATTTTCTTGCTAAGGTTAATCAGAAATGGTATATAAACGAATGGTAGAAATAGGCCGGGTGGTCTTTATTGCCAAAGGTGATGATGATGGTAAATTGGCAACTATCGTTGATGTTGTTGATGGAAATAGAGTTAGTTTTCTTTTTTTTTTTTTTTTTTTTTTTTTTTTTTTTTGGAAAAAAAGTTTTTTTTTTTTTTTTTTTTTTTTTTTTTGGTTCTTTTACTCCATAGCTATCGTAATCTATATCGTAAAATAATCTTTGGTTATCACTGATCCACTTGTCAGCAGTATTCAGTATGTGTTTGTCGTTATTATTCATTAATTTAGAAATCTACATAAAATTCTGAAACTGTTTTTCACTGGAAAGGTCTTTCTTTCTTAATTCAATTTTCATTCATTGGAGTGTTTCAGAAATATAAAACAATTTGATAAGCTATGTAAAAATTTCGAAGGGAGAAAAAAACTGCGGTGTCTGATATTTTGTAAATTTTCAGGCATTGATTGATGGTCCATCTACAGGAGTGAAACGTTCGGTTCGTAATTTTAATGATCTTCATTTGACGAAATTTCGTATACCACTCAGACATGGAATGCGCACAAGAAACGTCAAGAAGTCATTTGATGAAGCGAAAGTCAGCGAGAAATGGACAGAAACTTTATGGGCACAGAAACTTGCTAAAAAGGAAATTGTGAGTATTTTTATTCAAGCTTGTCTTTGTTAATGATTATTCATGATTTCTAGCATGACCGTTTTATACAGAAATTAATTTGTTTTTGACAGTTTTCTTTGAGTAGGTTTGTTTGGGGAAGGAATTTGAAAGTATCCACATTCTACAACGCCATTTTTATTGGCTCGTCAATTACTTTTCTCGAAGTGGTATAGATATGCTGTTTGCTATCTGAGGGTTGAGTACTAGTAAATTGTATAAGTTATTACGCAATAAAAAATAATTTTATTTGAGATGGCGTCTATTATTATTTTATATTTAATATATGACATATAGGTTTTAGTGTATCACTCTTTAAAATTGATGGGTCATTTGTAAAGAAGTTGATATAAATTAATTAATTAATACTTGGAAATTGAAGGACTTGAAAAAGCTTTGTAATATGAGTCTCAGTTATCTATTATTACCAAAATAATCGACGATCTCCTTCATATAATGGATTAAAAATTTAATGAAGCTTCTCATATGTTTTAATTTGTTTCGAGTATGTTCTATAACGATTTTAAGAGCATTCTTCATGTCCAGCGTATTTTTCGGGTTAGAATTGAAAGAGATTTCTTTGATCTTCGAAATGTTAATTTCTGCTTTTTAGAAAGCAAAAATGACCGATTTTGATCGCTTCAAATTGATGCGTGCCAAGCAATTACGAAATAGATTGGTACGTTTACAGATGGCCAAATTGCGCAAGTCAAGAAAAGCAGAGAAACTGGCGAAAGGGAAATAAGAAAAAAAAACATGTTTGGCTCTTTATATGTTGGCTTTTACTTGTTAATTTGTTTGCAGTTTCAATAAATGTATAAAAATTCGTTTGTGGGACAGAAAAAATTCGGAATTTAATTCATAAACAAAATTAACAATAATGGTTAAAAATTTTCTTTTTCCAATGTTAGAAGACCAATTAACAAAGGAGGAGAGGACCAGTATAGTATTTTAGAATTAGGTTCAGATTGTCCAGTTAGCCTAAAGTTATTGTTCATTGTTTATTTAAGTGTAATGAAATTGCAACTCTATCTAATTGATGCAGTTTATAAATCGGACATGCTGTAAAAGGGAACAGTTAAATGAACGGGATAATTTATTGATGTTTGAATTACTATAATGGCTGATTCTTGCGGAATGCAAAATGGTAATGCTTGAAAAAGTCAGTGGAATTGATTATAAACATAAGGAAGATAATTCGTGTTACAAGATCCATTTCCAAAAAAGTATGAATTTCTAAAGTTATGAATAAAAAGGCATGCTTCCGGTGATGATACAATGATGAACTATGTCTGCTAATTAGTTCGAAAATATCCATCTATACTTATCTATAACTCGATCAATGGTCAGATCTAAAATGCGATTATTGATTATGTATATGTCCTTCAGCTAATAAGCTGAACCAAATGATCCCTGCTAGTCTTCGTAGTATTACGGTAATAATTTGGTAGAAAAGAATGGTAATATTTAACAGGACTGAAACCCCTAAGTATTATACGAAACACGTCCTCACCATACATCTAGGCAGTGAAGTCGACGACTGAATCTGCTCTTCATTTCTGTTCAAAATATTGCATATGCATAATTGGGAAATTTGTTAAGAACTTTATATACTTCTCACATCTTATATTTTCCAAAGTATTTTTTATTTGATTTTTATCTGATGTTAAAACAAGATCACAAGAAGCAATATTTGAAGGAGTGGAATATCGGGAATTTCTTTTTTGGTATTTACATCAGCGGTAACTAGCGCCATTAATAAAATACAATAACTAACAAACATTGCCACTAATTTAGTTTTAAAATCATGTTTCCCAAATTCAATTTTTGTATTTGCTCTTAAAACAATAGAACATTAACAGGTAAGTTTTAAAATCAAACAAAATCTGCAAATTACAAAAAATTCAGCAACAAATTATATGCAACGAAAAAAAAAAAAGAAAAGTGATTACAAACAAAAACTACAAAATAAAGTGGCAAACTAGATCTTTGTTGTACTTTGTATCATAAATTTAACCAATTCAATATTTTCTATCATATTGTGATAAATAAGTTACCATCTTTATGGACACAAAAAAAAGGAATTTTCGAGAACTCTAGTTAAAACATATAACAACAGACTGGAAATGTACGAAAGGCTTAACTCTACCAGGCAAAATATACTAGTCAATAACGCACTGCTGACAAGCAAAACAGTTGATCTCAGTCTTAAATAACATCAATTAACTTTATTATTATATAAAGTCAAATTCAAATCAAATTATTACTCAGATATGAGCTTCGTGTTTCTTTTGGAACAAATTATGCAAACAAGTAGATATTAACTATCAACATTTCTGAATAGGCTTCAAATTTTCAGCAGCATTTTTTAAAGCAGTTTCAAAAACAGGTACATGCAGGAGAAGAGACGTTTTCAAGCGTGGATCTGTAATCATATAAGAACTATAGTTTGAAGTACTTTCTATTTTCAAATTCATAAAATCATAACTGAACAGCAAACTCAATAATTGTGATTAAAATTATAGTGATCCACTTACCAGTCATGTGCTGAATCCAATTTTTCAGCAAACATTTCATTTTTTCCTCTGATAAGCCATCATATTGCAAACGTCGTAGATAAAATTGCTAAAAATGTAATATAGCAGAGGAATCGATAATTGATATCCCCCGATAAAATTATAAAATAAGGAAATGAATATAGAATATACAGGAAAAAAATTTCCGGGATTAGCACCTCAGAAAATTCTAAACGAGAAAAAACTTTGCTTTACCTCACATAATTGTTGCTCACTCATCATATCGATGGCAGTATCCTCACTTTTTAACGAATGATCCAGATATCGCAGCATTTCTGCCCGATTATGAAACCCACGCACACCATCAGTGAGTAAACTTACTCGATGAAGCCTTGACAAATGGTACTGAAAATTACATAATTAAGCAAATTAAGGAGCAATTAATGTTAGAAAAAGTGGACCTTTCCCAATATTTCCCATTCTCAACTACAAACTTATTACCAAGTGTCCAAGCGAATAAGTATCCATTTCCGGCAATTCCAATTTCTTAAGTTCTTCTAGTGATGCTTGCAAATTAACATCCTGCAAAAATTTTCCTTTTCTACTAATATAGCAGACAGCAAAGTTAACAGAGTAGCAGTCCTGAGAAAATAAATAAGGATAAAATTTTAACAGAAAATTAATCGCTTGAAAAGCGATAAGAAAACTTTTTTAGTTTTCTTATTTCAGCAAATAAGGAAAATTAGAAAAATGAAGTGAGAATAATTTCAGCTATAATAAATTATTATAATTTAAATACCTGGAATAATGAAAAAATTGTAATTCTCAAAACCATACGAAAAGGTAGATATATTTCTGCTTTTCACCCTTAAAATCAATTATATAAATCAAACTAACACACCAAATTCTGGAGATATTTCCGTAGTGGATCGAAGTGCATTCGTGCTACACGCTTTAAACTTATCGACCAAAATCTTTTTCGTTGATCATTCGTCCAAAAATGTCGAGTCAAGATAAGTTGTGGAAAAAATACTCTTCAAATAAAATAATATGAGCAAGACAATCAAACAAACAAAATCAAAAAAAGATTAGAATAAAATTTGTTAAAATGAATCACAAATATAAGTCGATGTAATTCATACAACCCATGCACTATTAAATTAATCTACAAGTTAAGAAAAAAATTGGCAAGTATCTGAGTTATGAGATCTTGATGTAATATTACAATTGATACAAAGAGTAGAAATTCCAAATAACATATAATTTGAAAGTCTCAATTTTATATGCAGTGATAATTTATCAATATTCATTTACAAACAATAAGTGCATCCCTTGGTTTAGAAATTAGCTAAAAAAATTGAATTCATCAAGTATGAATAAAAACAAGTAAAATTTGTCTGAGTACAAATAAACATAGAAATATACGAAAAAAATTTCGATAAGGAAGCATAGTGAGAACAAGTATAAGAATGAGGAAGTAAAATACATCAAAAGCTAAACTTGAAAAGAAGAAAGCTTACACGGCTAATGCGATAATATAAATTGTGAATGGCAATGGTATAAGAATAACAATAACTGCCAATTTCAATAATTCTTCTTTAGTCTAAAACAAAAAGTTGAGAAAGTTTTTAAGCTTCTGAAAGGAACGAGATTAATTATAATGAAAGGTATCTGAAAATAATTTGAAATTAGATAAAATTAAACTATAGTAATGTTAAGAGCGTGAAAAGCTGTTACGATAATATATGAGAAAATAATGATCCATAAAAAATGAAATTAAAAAACTGTACATTCGAGAAGGATAACGTTGGATTATAGGAGAACTTTCTGTAAAATGCTAGTAAAAGAGTAGCAAGTTATCTCCATTATCTTCATTAATTAAAGATAATATGAAGCTTGATCTATCTGAAATTAATTTCCACTTAGTCAAGGAACATAAGTTTCACAACCTCTCGGATGCATATAATAAAAGTCTTAGATACCTGATGTATTTTACAGTCTACAATTGGAAAAGTATACATGCAAGTAAACAATTCAAATCTAAAAAGCATGCTAATCTGCCGCACTGACAACAGAATTCTGTTATTTCATGCAAAACTCAAATCGAAACATGTCCGAAACAGACACACTCCAACAAAAGAAAAACAAACAAATAAACAAATAAACAAACAAGAACACTAGCACAAGTGTGTCCTCAAAAATTGAAGAAAAAAAGTTAAAATAATTTCAAAAAATTAAGAAAAAAGCAACAAACTCACAACAGCACGCAGAGACTCTCGCCCACTACCGGTATTTGAAGTAGCACTAATAATGTGAGTATATGCGTTATTTCCGAAGGGCACTGAATTTTTTTGAAATGCAATTAAATGAATTTCTTAGTATTAATAAACATTCGTGAATGTTAACGTTAAGAAATGAGTCGTTTTTACTTTGTTCGATTGAAGATATTATAATAATCCACCGGTACTATGACACTTTACGCAAACGACATCTAGCACAGGTTATCTCAGATTTTCCGCGGTTAAATTAATTAGTTGATTTCATTTCAAAATGAAAAGTACAGTTCATTTTAATGTGCACATGCCATATTTTTCCTTTCATATTCCATAATGCAAGATAAGTCAAAAATAATAAACCTGAAGAAGAATTTCTAATTCGGATCGTTTAAGCTCCGATAATTGTCGTGTCTTAGTTCTTAAATCTTTTTTTAACCGATAATATGTTTTAATATCTGACCAGCACCATTTGCATCCTAAAAATAAAAAGAAAACTTGCAGAACGAAATAAAAAAAAATTCCAGAAACTGTCAAGAAAACAAGCATTTGTTTCTGAACAAATGAAAGTCCCCAAAATTCAATTTTTGATCATGAAATTTTGGGCCACAATTAAATTTATCAGCAGCTAAAACGAAAAAATTATTTACAAAGAAAAAATTTTATCGAAAGATAAATTATTATATGAGAAGTAGTATTATTAAAGAATTCTATCGTTCAAATTTTTTGATGATTATTAAAGAATTTTGTCGTTTAAATTTTATGATGTCTATTAGCAGTAAGGTACCATAAACTGATCTATTTTGTTTTTTCCCGATAGAATTAACTTGATAGTGCTATAAGCAACCATAAACTAAAATTAACTTATCTTTCCTCATAAGATTAATGAAAAATGCCTTTTTTTAGAAAAAAGAAAATGAAATTTATACCATTCGTGACCATTTTGTGAATAGCATGAACTTTAGGATACCGCCGCGATAAAAATGATTCATATCGTGCCATCAATCCTTTCGGTTGATTATTTGCAGTTGAACTTGCACGGCTGTTGGCTAAATTATCAATGATCATCTGCAATTTTGGTACTAGCAGCTGTGGTATTTCACCATTTTTTAACCGTAAATCTAGTGGTACCAATTTGGCACCAAAGAATGATGACTGAATATTTCGTGTTATTAACATGAAGCGCTCAGGTGATTGAATAATAACCTGAAAATGAAAAAAAATTAAAAAAAAGATTATCAAGTAATCATTAATCACTCAACTAGTGTGATAATAGCATCCTGATAGATGATACAAAAACATGTGAACAGTTTATATTCTTTTTTAATTTTCATTCTTATTTTATTCATATTTGCCTCTTTAGTTGGCCAATCAATAATTACTACGAGGGAAGTCTATCAACAGTATCGAACATAATGAACAGTTTCATCATTCATTTTATTAAAATTAATAAACTTATTTTCATTTAAACAATAATCTCGCGAAAAAAATCACGAAATCTGAATAACTCAGAATGTGAACCTCGAAATATCTAATTAATGTTTAAATAAAACGAAAAAAAAAAACCTTCACTACCAAGTAACGAAATAGGCTCACTAAGCTTATTAAGTTGCAAGTTAAGGAGGAAAAAACAATCACAAGTAATCACGAGAATGGAACTTTGATCTTAGTGGTATAACAGAAGTAACTTGTAGCTAATTTTTACCTTAATCATGATGTGCCTTGAAAATACCTTAATCTAATCTTGCTAATTCTTACAGGTGAACTTTAAGCTTGATAATACTAAGTAGCTTAATCTTAATGATATTTTGCAAGTGTTTTGAATTTGATTTTACTTCACAATTACTTTAATCTTGATTGTATCTAATAGATAAATCTAGATGATGCTTCAAGACAATATCTATTAATAATGGCTGCATTAACTTAATACGAATTCTAAAAAAGCAATTTATATAGAAAGAAAAAATAAAATAAGTAAAAAAAAAAAAGCTCGGCAAATTCTTAAATAATTCTGATTTTTATATATCAAATTTGCGTAGAACTAGTGCAAAACAACTTTATCAAAAGGATATCGAACAATAAAATATTCACTCAATCAAAGGGAAAAATCGATCAATCATCTCGAGTGACAGATGACTTCACGTGATGAAATACATGTCAGCAAGAAGAAAACAAATTCTGCATAGCTAGACATTACGTAAGCAATGAACAGATAATGCTATGAAAGAAACAAAAGTAAACAAATCTTTGACAATCAATTCCAGTTTAACTTGTTACATGTTTACTTTTTTCATTGCGGTAGGCTGGTTATTATGTTTTTAAGAGTGTTAATTAATCAATTAGTTAATTAGTTATTTAATAGATATAAATCAATTGATTTCTACATGTAGTATACTAGCTGGATCTGGCCACGCAGAGCGTGGCCGATTCAGCTTATCCATAGAGCCGGCCAAGCTTTGCGTGTCCGGCTTCAGTTAGTCTATATAAATAAAAATATAAACGTTCAATATCTCGATTCTCCGAAAGTTCTTTAACACGCGCCTTATCTAAATCAATTTAAAATCTTAGATTCTGTCTGGTAAAAAAAAAAAAAAGTAGATTTATCTAAATAAAAAAAGCGTATCTTCGAATGTAAAGTTGCATCGAAATTTGAAAGCAATCGATAAAAAGGTTCTAAATTTATGTGCCAAATAACAGCATCGATATAGAAGATATAGATATATGATACATGATTTTACCTACTTTCATCTGTCACAGGTATGATAGGGGGGGAAAAAAAAATAGATATGTATAGATAAACGTCCCAATTTGAATGCAACGTTGTGTCAAAATTTGAAAACTATCAGTGAAGAGATTGCAAAATTACTAGCCAAATAACAATAACGGTGATTTACGTTTTTATTTATATCGATGTATTTCTTTGCGCTATAGCATATGAAATAATTACTAATATTATCCAACTTATACACATATAACATTAGTAAATAAATGAATTAAGATGATAAATCAATTATTCTTTCTATAACTTTCATTTAGCGATCATATTTATTTCTTGTAATATTTTGTTTGGTATTTTAATTTTGAAAAAAAAGGCAGATTTATTTCAAATAAATATAGATCAAATTGTACGAACAATTCGGGATTGAGGAACATCAATAAAGAACTAAATTAGATAGAATAATTCCATTTAAATCTGTGTCAAATTGGAAATACTATTTAGCAATTGCTAGAAGTAATTTAAATGATTAAATTCATAATCATACCAAATTTATATATATCAGTTAATTTGTAATTTGATATCTAAATATAATTAATAATGCTTAAGTGTATTTGAAAGAAAGTAATGATATGCCAAGGGAAGTAGGAGGATGATAATTTTTGCCTAGAACATTTTAATTAATTAAATCAATCATCGTAAGACTTTCATATTTAACGTAATGAATATGATGAAAAAATAGATAAAAAGAGGAAAATTAGAGACAAAGTTAGATACAAGTATAATTTCGAGGTCATTTTTTCACTTTCATAAAATCTCATTTTTCTCGAGGTCATTTTTTTACTATCATTTTTATGTTTTTAAGGACCTCATTTTTTTTAAATTATTTTCCACTAAAATTTAGGAAATTATACAGATATACGAACATTTCTACAAAGTAATTAAACATTACATTTATTTAGATATATATTATCGCTTATTTACTTGCAAATATTAGAAGTCGTTTTGTATTCCTTAAATTTATGCTGATAGTTATTTTCTAATTTTATGATTTAATTTCATTTATTGTTTGATTAATTTTGTTTGCTGTTTATCAATAGTTTGTTCTCATAATCTGACATTGCTTTTTATAATTCTGTAATGCATAATGTGAGCTTATACGACGAATAATATGTTTTTCATTTTAGTTAATTTTACTTTTGAATTTTCAAAGGATTGCAGAAGAAAATACATTGAGCTTTGAATAAAAAATCAAATTTAATTCTATAACTAAAAATAGACAAGAAAAAAATAAAGAAAACATATTTCATAATGTGTATTTCAATTTTATTAGAATGTGTTTCAGAAAATATTTCTTCCTCCATTTTTGAAAATTTTTTCCTTCTTCTCTTTTCAAATACTAAATTAGTTTTCGTATTTATTAAATTTATACCGGCGTTTATTTATTTTATATTTTATGATACTTATTATTTAATTTTTTGGATTTCCTACACCGATAGTATCTTTTTTAAATGATTCAATTTCATATATTTTTTTAAAAGATTAATTAACTTCTGTACTTTTAAATTTATACCGATAGTACTTTTTTATTTTACGACTTCATTTCGTTTATTAACCAGAAAACTGAATTAATTTTCCGCATTTCTTAAATTTATATCAATATTATTTCTTAATGATTCAATCTTATTATTTATCAAAAAACTGATTGGTTTTTGCATTTCTTAAATTTCTACTATACTAATTCTTTTTTTATGATCTAATTTTATTTATTGTTTACCAGAAAACTAATTAATTTTTGTATTTCTTAAACCTATGCCGATAATATTTTCTTATTTTATTTTCTATGATTAAAATTCATTTGCTATTTACCAAAAACTTTTGCAGCACGCTATTTTTTTTTGCGTTAGAACATAGTATACAAGTTCATACAATCATAACTTATTGCTTATAGTATTTTCTATTTTTATTAATATTTTATATTTTTGAATTTCTATTAAAACAAAGAAAAAGTGAGTGTTATTGCATTTAATGATTGGCAAAGTTTGTGGATGCAAATATGTCAAATAATTTTTGGTAAATAGTTTCAAATCTCGATCAAATTTATGGATACCAAAGGAAGGAAAAAAAAATTGTAATTGATTTATTTTTTCTGTTTTTGCAGCGCTTTTTAAATTGAAACAATAAGTATGCTTAAATAATTGAATTTCTGCTCAAAAACAATAGAATTTTTGCGAGATAATAGTACTTGAAAAAATAGTTAAGAATTTACATAGATAGCTATTGATTTTGTTTTACGTTTCAATACTTCATTCGTTTCAATTCAATGAAATAAAATTTAAAAAAAAAAAAAGAAAAAAAAGATTTCCATCAAATGAAGTCTTCGATATTCCTTTTTTCCAAGGTTAATTTCATGGTCCTCTTCAACAACTCATTTCCTTTTACTTTGCTTTTCCAACATTTGAATTAGATGAAAAAAAAAAAATCAGATGAGCACTTCAAAATTTTAATTTGCTGCTCATAAATTAAAAAAAAAAAAAAGGAAAAAAAAGGCAATTAATAGAATATTTACTTCGTTTATTCAATTTCATCTTATTTTTTCTTTTCTGCTTAATTTCAATGTTATTTATTGCTTCTCATATTTTATAGCAACAATAAAAGGGAACTATTAAATCAAGAAATCAATTAAGAATGACATTATTAAACGACTAATATGAATAATCCAATTAATAATATTTATCTTGCTCTATCGATCATCGTCTACTATTATTTCACATTCTTAGAAGAGAAAATAATTATAATCATATCACTGCAAATGATATGCATAACATATTATGATAATCTAAATATATTATTTTGATAAGATTATTGCAAGAATTATGAATCAAAATAATTTGATAACTTTGATAATATAATTTTCTTGTGATATAAATCTTGCTTCCATTCATAATATCTAATACTGCGTGCCAATAAGATATTATGGCAGCCTTTTTAGTCTTAACTGAATCAGAATCCTTTTTTTTTGTGAATCTCATCTTCATTTCTGCTATCTAAAATACTGCTTGCCGGCAAAGTACTATGCTAATCTTTTTGTTCTTAATTGAATTTTTCTGAATTTCAATCTTTTTTTTTTTGTGATTCGATTTCTTGGAATATATTTTATCAATTTTTTTCTCTTTAACTTCTCTATTAACCTGTATATGCTTTTTATATTACTCTACTGTTAAACTAGCTTCAAACGTTATTTAGCAATTAAGTATATATTATGCATCAGATATTTTCGAAATTTTATCTGCTTAGATTCAAATTTAAAACTTAAGCTAAAAGAAATTTTTTTTGCAGATGTTTGATTAATTGATTTTTCGTTAGTCTGTAAATTTTGTAAATCGTTAGCTTAATAAAATTTATTTGATTGAATGAATAGTAATACATCGTGACAGTCCTACATTAAAACAAAATGGGATAGAAAAAGATGTAAAAATTTGTTTTAACCAAAAAAAATTAAATAGAATGTAAGAAAAAACTTTACTCTTTAGAAGATAATCAATATGAAATGTTCTTAGTATGTAAAGGAAATGATCAAAAAAAAATTTATATATTTTTGAAACAATTAAAAATATTGAACATAAGTCTTTTTTTTGAAGGGTAAATGTTAAGTTACGGGATGTGCAAAATATAATTTAATTAAAATTTTTAATGAAAGACATTAAGAATAAAATTATTCAAAAAAAAAAAAAAAAAAAAAAAGGAAACAGAGCAATTCGATTTGGAATTCAAATAAATTCGAATTTAAGCATTTTCAAAACATGAGATTTTCGAAACTTTTAGCACATAAATGATGAATTATTAAAATGAAATAAAAAAGAAAAAAATGGACCAAATATTGGTGGAGTATTTATGAATCAAATAGCGGTTATTATAATTTGTATACTATCATTTATTCTGGTGATATGATTGATAATGGATATATAATTTGATAATGCTTAGCCTTAATTTTATTCATATTTTCGAACTGAACTTTTTCATAGCAGAAAAAAAAAATTCTCATCTTATCTACTCCGTGAGCTTTTATTTATCAAGTTTATTATCAAAAAGAAAAGAAAAAAAAAGTGAGATCGATTTATAGAGATGGAATATATTAGAGGGAAAGAAAAGTTCCTTTTCTCTGCAGTACCCATAATTTTCATAATCTTAGATATTATAAAAATTAAAAAAAGTTTTTTCATTTATATTTCTTCGTTTTTCTTTACTTTTAGTAAAAAAGAAAAAAAACCTGGCGCTTGTTAGATTAGAAAAAGAGGCAAATGTGGAAAGATGCAAAATCGAGAAAGAAATATAAAAAAATGAAAGTTGCAAAGAAAAGTGAGCAAAATATTTAAACTGGTTTGTCTGCTTCGTTTAGTTGCCAAAAATTTTCAGGCTGTCAAAAATTTTCAACTTTTATTTTAGAATTTTATAGTTTTTGAAAGAAATGAATGAATTATGTGCTAAATTGGTGGATGAAATTCATTGAAAAATCTTGTGTATTTGTAATTTATTTTAAATTTCGTTTAATGAAAAATCCAAAAGTTTAAAGCATATTGCTTTTCTATAGCTGAAAAGTTGGAAAATATCAGGCATAGGTACTTTAGATAACAATTTTGTCTCATGTAAGATCATTTGCTTTTTGATATTGTCAAAAGATTGTCAAATATCAGATATAGGTAATCGATTAATATTTTTGCTTCAGATAAAATCTTTTCTATATCGTTTCCATCATATGTGCATCAAATGACCGGATTCTTTAAGCTGAATATTGACCAGTTCAATAATATTATTAAATTAAATAGTTAATGATAGATATGCAAGGAATAAATGTAATTAAAAATGTAATATTGAATTATAAATTTTGATAAAAGTTCACAGAAAACAAAAATTATATATATACAATATTTAATATATATTGAAGAAATGGTATTTTTTTTTTCTGAAATGCTAGCAAACAGACTATTTTCCAATAAATATTTTTCTAGAAAAAAATTAGATTTTCGATAGTATATAAAACTAAAATACTTTCATCTTTTCTCTTCTTGCCATAAAATAATTTATTTTCTGCTTCAGCAGCTATGAATTCCACATATACAAGAGTTTTGAGATAATTTAAAGTAATATTTAGCCTAATAATCAATGATAGCAATATATAATGCTTCTTTTTAGCATTTCCATTTTCTGTTTGTTTCTATTTTATGATTGCATGATTGATTTGTGCTTTAAACATGGATGAAATTTGTGCAAAATGTTTTTTAAAAGAAAATTGTTGAATAGTTTAATGAATAAATTAATTGGTAGTAAATTTGATCGAATTCTGATAATAGTAGGTTAATAGTATAATAATCAAGAATGGCAAAATTTAGGGATACCAATAAATAATAGAAAAATTTAAACTTCGAAAATTATGAAAACTTCGCAGAAACTTTTTGTTAATCTTTGTGATTATTAATTTGCTGAACAATTTAATGTCGATGGATCCATCGACAACTTAATTCATTGAATTGTTCAGTAATTTCAAAATAGGTATTTTTTTTTTGTGGATTCCACGGAATAGTCGTATATTATTATTTCGTGGATGAGCTGAACATCCCGTAAATCTCAATTTTCTTTAATTTTAGCAGATGTAAAATTTGATTTTTAGTAATTTATATGATCTTACATTCAACTTCATATTATAAACTTTACATTCAAATGGTCAATTTTAGTGTGATAATTTAGGTAAGTGAGTTATTAATTAATGCATTGTTTTATAACTTATGAAATACAACTATCGATCGGACAATTTCAAAGTTAGTTTCATCCTATATTTAATTCAATATAATCCAATTCAGCCGAAAACGCATTTTGAATTTTCTACAATAATGCCGAAAGATATTAATTGAAATCAGTGCTGTGATATATATATGTTAAAGTTTAAAATTACGTAGTATTGAACGAGAACCCATTGCTGCATGCTAATATCATTTCAAAAGTTGAATTTGATGATTTTAAAACATAAAATTCAACTTTTATTGCTGTCATAAAAATTATGATATTTGCATTCGTTGATAGCTCCTCATTAGCTTCGTTTCTTTTTTCAAAATATGATCATGCCGAAACATTGCATTTTTACTTCATTTTTCGTTTGCTAAATATACTTTGCCTATATATTAGAAATGAAAAACATTAAAAATTATAGATTATTTCTAGAATTTTAAAAAATCTTGTTTTATTCTTATCACCAATTCTTCTCTATCATTGCAAGATATTGCTTATATTTCGAGTTTCCCTCAATCATTTATTTCCAATTTTTACTCATTTATTGATTTAATCAGATTAAAAAAGCAAATCAATCAAAGAATTCTCATTTCATTACTCACCCAAATCATAGAAATGGAAAATTGCCAAGACATTAAATTTTTTTTTTTTTTAAGCTACTGAATTTAATTTTATTCATGTCTAATATTTCCATTGTTTACTTGCTATACCGATATTTATTCTTGCATTTATTATCCTTGTATAAACAAAAGTTTATTTTCATCCTTATCAGAATTATTATTCATGTCATTAACAAATATGAAATTATCACAAATTTTTGAGACTAATTTGCTTAGATGCTTCAAAATTTCTTACATATTACTGTCGCAAAAGGCTGATAATACATTGGAGAAAAAAATTTAGATATTTCAAAGACGATTTCCAAAATATCTTATTTCAAAGATTTCTATAATTCATGTAATAATTATCATATAATATTTATTATTACTAAAATAATTTAAATTATTGTTTTGAAGTTCCAAATTTTTAACCTTTGAACGAATAATAAGTAAAAATATTAGTTTCAACGAATTATCGGAGAGAAGAGAAAAACATTTCAACGAATTATCGGAGAGAAGAGAAAAAAGGCAAAAAAATTTTAGCTGTTCAGAAAACAGGGAGTGATAAGTTTAATCTTTCTTTCTGACATCTACTAAGAAGAAAGCTTCAAAATTTCTTAAAAAGAGATGAAATTTTTTAATTTTCGAATTGCCTATTATTTTCATTATTCAGAATCTACATCTTATTAATATCAATAAAACTAAACCGAGAAAAGATTTCCGAATTTTTAATATTCATCTATCTTTTAAGCGAACCATTACAATGCAAATTAATGAATTGTATTCTTTCAGTTTTAATTTTCAGCGAATTTTTAATTCCATTTCAGACAATTATTTCTAATTTTCAGGAAATCTTCCGACTTTGTACAATAATTATTTTTTTCGTAATGCAAAGACAAATGATAATAATTGCCATATTGTGTAAATTATTTGTCAAATCCATTTTTTAGAAATGGTATATTTCCTGAATCTTATGATGACGAGATTTTATTTAAAACTCAATTTTTAGTTTACAGGAGTAATAAGCATTATTTTTCGATATTTTTCACGCTATATTTAATTTTACTAAAATTTTGATTTTCTTTGTTTGGGAAATCTAAAATTTTTCGAAATTTTACATACAACAAAATCGAAATAGGAGAAAAAAAAAGTATTACAGCAAAATGGAAGGAAGAGTGAGAGAATAGAGAAAATTCAGGCGCAAATTAACGAATATTGTCACATTATTTTGATTTTCCTTAAAATTCTCCATTTTCTTCAAAAACTATTCGGTTGTCATGAAATAATAAAATTAATAAATCTTTAAGAAAAATTATGTTTTATAAAATCCATTTTATTATATTTTATAAAAAATTTATATTTTTTTCTTTTTTTTTGTAAGTCAAAAAATTTAAAAATTATTCGTTGTATAACATCATGTAATTCTTGAAACAATTTTTCCATTTGTTAAAATAATGAAAAAAAATTGCTACTATTTTGAATTTTGCCTTTATGATTACTTAAGCTGAAATGCAATTTTTATAGGTATTCAATTTTAATTGATAATACCAAAATATAATATCTGAATTTTCTGCTTAACAATTTTATTTTCCCATCATTGATATATGATGCTGTGTTACTTATTTAATATATAAATTATTAACAGTTTTTCCAAAATCTCATCTACAAGTTTGCTACTGATAACTAAAATTGATTTTCGGAAGAAAATCACAATTACTGAAGATAAGATTGTTTCAAAATTGTTATTATTTTGAAAATCATTCTCATCATCACATTTAATTACTATCATTTTTTCAACCATAATTATTTTTGTTACCCATGATTATGAAATTTAATCATTATGATATATTTTGATAATTTGATTTTAAATAGGTAATAAATGATGATCTTCAAAATTTGACCCATTATTACTTTCAGTTTAACCATTACTTTTATTTTCTATCCTTTTTTTTTTTTTTTTTTTTGCCATAATTACTTTCATTGCTTATAATTACATATCTTAGTCACTGTAAGATGTTTCATTGTAATACAATTAGTAATTAACGATATACTGTTAGTATTTTTTGTTAAAATAAAGTTTTTAGAATTGTTAGTGACATCTTTGTCCGAAACTTCCTTTTCTACAAAAAACTTAAGCTTATTTGTTGTTATCTTACAACGAAGAGAAGAGGAGATTGAATTGGCAACGATTTCATCGAATATCAATATCATATTTTAGAAGTCAATTGTAATTTAAACAATTTGAGATAGCTATTTTAAACTGATTGTATTAATATTTTTTTCACTTTTAATATCATAACAAGTCAATTTTTTCTTTTTCCTTTGTAAGTATTAAATATGTTTATTATTATAAATAATTTTTAGAAAATTCGAAAATTAATTTGTGCTGTAATATTTGTCAATTATTCAACAAAATTATTAAATTCATTTGAAATTTTCAATAGCATATATTTATGATTTATAAGCTTTACGATAAAATTGTGCATCAAATTTTCTTCCTCTCTCCGTTCCTTTTAAATCTATCATCCTCATCTAATCCTTCTCAACTTTATTATTATCATTATTATTATCATTAATATTATTATTATTATTATTATTATTATTATTATTATTATTATTATTATTATTATTATTATTATTATTATTTGTATATGATTTATAAGAATTTTTTAAATATCTTTTTTTTTTCCTTCTTTTTTATTTTAATTTCCATATTTATTTCTTATTTTTAATATTACAGCAAACTAATCTGTTTTATTGAAGGAACATTATTTCGTTTATTTCTTTTTCTTCTTTTATATCTTGATTGAAGAAAGCCATTATAATTTATTTATTAGTATATTTTCATATGCTTAATTTGAAAAGGATTATTTAAATATAACTTTAAAGAATAATTCAAATAACTTCAAGTTTAATCATAATTTACCGACAAATTTTTCATAACTTTTTGACAATTTTCATGCTTTACTTGTTTATCTAAATTGTTTATTCATACAATAATAATTACTGATATCATTGTATTTATCATCAATTTCTATTTAATCATTACATAGCTAGACAATTTTAACAAATTTATTTGTATGATTATTGATCGATTATTTAGAGCATTATTAAAATCAAAAGAACTTTAAAACATTTGTAAAAATGGTATTGGCATTGAATTCTTTTGTTTATGATACATAAGAATACTTCTGTATAATTTCAGCATTTTTTTTTTTTTTTTTCATTTGAATGCAAAATTCGATGAATATAGATCTTTATCAAAAATAATTTGCAATTTAAATTGAAATTTAAAGAAATTAATGACTAAAATAATTTCAGGAAAAGTGGTAAAACTAGAAGTGGGCTAATATCTGAGCAGTGCTTTGATATGGAGAAAAGTTACCATTTTGTGGGAGACAAAAATACTAAACCAAAACAATCCTTCGTCATACGGTTAGTTTTCATTCCTGATCCATTCAAAATGCATAATTGATTTTCAACATTTTCAAGAAAAATAATAAACTTGTTTATCAAAGATATAAATTAACCTATTAATTTAGATCTTATAAATACTGCTTTTAATATTTGCATAAATATAGTGATATAGCTAGAATTTTCGGAATTTTTCAAAAATATACCTTCTTTGCCTTCGCCTTCTTTTCACCTATTCTTTTTCAAGATCTTTGAATTATTCAGACAAAATAAATGATTATCGAATATAATCATATTTTTTTAAATCGAAAAATTTAATCCATTTATGATATTTTAATGAACTAATCTTATAAAAATCTTGAATAAAAGCACAGTTTATTATTGATTTAGCAAAAGAAATATCATTTTACTCATTATTACTTCATACCCACTATTATAAAAGATAATTTATAATATTTATAATTTCTAGTTGGAGAAATTTACAAAAGTTTCTCCTTTTTTTTTTTTTGTCAATAAATCACAAATCTAAATCAATTTTGGAAATTTCGAAAATTAAATGAAATAAGTTAAAAAGAAAAAAAACGAAAATGTGTCAGTTAAAATCAAACATTTTGACTGAAGCAGGCACTAAAGTAGAGAATTATTCGATTTAAACATATTTTGAATGTAAAATTCCCGAAAACTTTCGATCCATCAAAGTTTTTTTGCTGGTCTTTTCAACAATCATGAAATTTGGTGCAAAAATTAATTTTCATTTTTTTTTTTCCTTTCTAATTTATCAGTTGACTTAATTCTTGGGTATCATCGATTGGACAAATGCCATTTGATCTACCGATTATCTTTTTGATTATGTCGAAAAGATTTTATTATTTGAAGTGATAAAATTACTATTAACAATTTGTATAGCAATTATACCATCTTTATCATGTCAAATGTATTATTCCATTTAGATAACGTATATTCTGCTCCTATTTTTAAATAACCTGTAATTATTATAAATTTATATTTGCAATATTTCAGTAAAAACAAGAAACAAACCATTTATCATTTAACATAAAGACTGCATATTACATATTGAATACATTTGTTCTAAATTATTCATACTAATAATTCTAAAAAGAATTAAGAATTAATTGATCAATTCACATAAATGCTACGTGTAACACATTGAATCCATTCGTCTAAATCAATCATAGTGATCATCATAAAAAGAAAATAAAACCTCATTGTTCTATTTTACATAAAATTCTTACATGCATAAAATACTTGATATATAATACCATAAAATTTAGTAGCATTTTCATTCGCTTCTTTTTTTCGTTTTCCTTTTCTTCTTTTTCTTTTTTTTTTTTCTTTTCTAACAAAATCAAAATGATCAAAATGTACGGAACACTATATAAATTTCCTTCCTCTCCTCTTTCTCCCATTACTTATCACATCTATCAATTCTTTCCATTTTTATTTCATTTTTTTTTTTTATTTTTTTTAATGAAACTAAACAGTTCAAATTCTTCTCTTCAGAGATTGCTGTAATGTTGAAAGAACTGTTTAAAAAAGATTGCAATAAGAAAATGAAAAGAAAAAGGAAAACTGACGTTCATTAAATGACTCTTAGCATCATAGCAGAGGCAGTCGAATCATTATCGTTTTTCAATCATTTTCATTTTCCAAAAAAAATATTTTTTTTTTTTTTTTTTTTTTTTTTTTCGATGATGATAGCGGAGGAATGTGTATGTATCACCGAATTTTTTTTGCAATTTCGAAATTATAAATGTAACTTTGACCGTCCAAAAAGTAAATAATAATATTTTTGAGAAAAAGACAACAAAGGAAGCAAGTGATTTCTATCAAATAATCATTATTATTCCATTATTTCTGCTAAAACTTTTTATATCGAATATTTCAAATTGTCCTTAATTAACAACAATCAACAATCTATATTTATCTTTTTTTTTTTGGATTTTCTCGAGGAAAAAAGTTGCAAAAAGACCATTTTGGTAAGTTAATTTTAATCTCGACTTGTTTTTTTGAAAATTCTTTTTTTTTCTTTCGAGAAAAAAATTTTTTTTTTATATTAAAAGGAATGAAATACTAAAATACTATTTTATATTATATGGTAATATTTCAGACTAATATTTTTCTGAAATATTCCACATAATTTATTTTCAAGATAATATCACAAATTATTGCTATTATTTATCAGTACGAACAATAATATTAAGAACAGAAATGATGATAATGATGATTATAATGACCATGTTGAAAGTAATAGGCAAATATTTTCAACATTCTTCCATTTATATGATTGAACTGCCAAAAATTTTTGTTGAAATAACATATTATATTTCCTGATACAATGAATTCGTAACTTTTCCCGACGCTAATTGCTCATTTACTATCTGAGAAGAATATGTGGAACAGGAATATTCCATTTCTCTTTTTTTTTCTGCCATTTCATTTAATTTTAATTAATTAGACAATCGAGGTATTCTAATTTTCCGGAAAATCTGAACTATAATGAAGAGATCTATAAAACTCTCAAGTTTCTTTCGGTGAACAGGATAGGATATCGTTTGTTTATTTTTGCATTATGAGTAGTATCCCATTCCAAAATTATTTTAAAATTCTATTTATTAATTTAATAATAGTTTGTCGAGATGCTAGAAATGTATCATTAAAAATAATTGATTTAACTTCTCTGGAAAATTTCTAGATATCAATTTGAATGTGTTTAATTTATTCGAAAACTTCTATGACTTTTTGAAAGTCTCTCAGTAATAACATTAGCCGATTACTTCTAATGAATCACTGAACAGAAATCTTAGAATATATTCAGCAATAGAAGATAAATTAATCAAAAAATATTACCAAAAAATAATAAATCCGAAATACGCTAGTTTCCTATATGTACATTAGTAAAGTAAATTATTTTCTAGAATGCTATTAATAATTCAGTTTTTTGTCCAAAATTTTATTTGTTAGCAAAAAAAAAATTTGAAAATCAATTTCCAAACTTAACTTGAATCTAGTATTCCAAGTGGTGTGAATCGGATAATTCACCATTCTCCTCCGTCTTCTAATCCTATTATTTGCCAGGTATTTAATGCTATAAAAAACTTGTAAGAATTGAGCCATCGCATCCTTTCTTTCAATCTTTGTAATGCATCCAATACTATCATCAAGAAGTTCTATCAAAAGATTGATTGATTGATAAACTAAAAATGCGTAAACCCATTTTCCTACGTCAATCACATTTATCATTAAGATCAACAATAATATTTTCTCGTCACTATTTATCACCATCTTTTGATTTCCGTGTTTTACTTGTAATCATATGATTCATTGTAGTTATCATTATATTTATTCTCATTATATCACAAATATAGCACTTACAAATTAGTCCAATAGAAGATAAATCAGATGAGCTATTTCGAAACAAAGAAATAAGTTCTCGAAAAAATTTTGCTCATTTATAATTTATTTATGAAAATTTAACACATTTCATGATGACAGTTAGTTGATGACTCAGATATGATCATTTCATCGATAAAGTAAAAAAAATTTCTGGTTCAAATTTCTTCTATATTCTAATAACATAACTAATAGCTATGAGTCAAATTTATCTTTCATCAAGTTTGTCGATAAACTAAAAATCGTAAGAGTGTTAGACAGAAGAGTCGTTTGATGTTTGAAAAAATTTGGTCCAACAGAAAAGTAGCATTCCTTACCTAATCAGCGTTATATGTTTCTCTACACTATCGATTTCATTATTTTTCCTTCGTTATGTCGCATAAAATTCTTGATTGAATTTTTTAAATAACTAAGTAATCGTTCGTATTTCTTAATATTTTACTTTTCTTGCATTTTCTTATCAGTTAAGTACTTCTTTTAATTTAGATCTTAATTGCATAATGAATACAGTTTTTTATTAAATTATTTACTGAATAATTCGAGAAACAAAAAAGTAATTCGAAAAAAATAACTAAAAAAAAAATTTATATTATTCGAAAAAAAGTTTAATTCAAATTTAATATGTTTTTATAAATAATTAATTTTGTGAATTTATCATTCTTTTAACTGAAAATCGAGATAGGGAATTCGGAATGGTAATACGCTATTATTTATTATAAATATGTATCCGAAATGTATAAAGATTTGTCTTTACCCATAATACTATAGTAAGTGATAATGAATCATAAAATGGAGCTATAATGATAGTGGAATTTAAATAGTTTCGAAATTTGTTGACAAAGAGATAATATTTCTACGTTATTCATTAGTCTTTATGATAATCGCATTAAGAGACCTCTATGATAGCAATCAGATCAGTTTTGTCCTTCGCTTTCTTTTCTTTCCGTTTGTTACAATTTGCTATATCAATGATGCAAGTACAAACTGCCAGTTATCATCATGAAAAATCGAAATTTTTTGTTGGCAAGAAAAAAGAACCATATTTGAAACCAGAAAATAGGGAATTGGTTATGTTTACCAATATATGAATCACAACAAATTGCTCGAAGAATTTATAAATAAACGAAGCATTTTTATGTTTCATTCTGCTTCCCAGTTCTTTTTTTCTTTTTTTTTTTTTTTGCAGCAAAATATTGTGGCAATAAAATAATTTAAGAATAGGAATAAGGATAAAAAAATTTTCATGCCAAGATTTGAAAATTTAAAAAAAAGAACTTTAAACTGTTAATTTTAGAATTCGAAAAGTTTTTTTTGTGCTTTTGAAATTTTTTAGTTAACAATTTAATATTTATTTTCGGTTTTTTGTATTCATTCTTACTGAAACTGATTAATTTTGTACAGCCGAATGTCATTTCTTCTTCATTTTATGGAGATGGGGAAACTTTCAAATTTCCACTCTTTTTCCTTTTTTTTCTTTTTCCTTTCAGAAACAATCAAATTTTATTTTTATTACAATATTGAAATTCGATGTCAAAAATTCAATTTTTCCACATTCTTTCTGATTAGATTAAATCATTGCAACACTACAATTTTTCAAATGCACAAACATTCTAATTAAATTATCCATAGAATCGTTGCGAAAATTTTGTTGCAAATGTATCGTTTGCATAAAACAAAACACTTCGACACGAAATCCATAGAAATAAAAATGTAAATGCTACCTGTTACTCCGAACGAATCTCCGGAAGTTCTTCACTGATTCTTTTCGAATTTTGACACAATCTTGTATCCCAATAGGCCATCATTTTTAGATAGACGACTTGCTTATTTTTCTTGACATGTCACGTCCGTGACAACTAAAAGTAAGTGGGAAAGCGGGATTTATTGATTGTGTCTTCCTTTTTTTCTCTCATTTTCCTTCTTTTCCCCATCTCTCTCTCTTTCTTTCCTGAATAATAATAAGTAATAATGATTAATTATAATAGTAATAAACAGTAATAAATAACAATAAATAATAATAAACAATAATAAATAATAGTATTCGAACGCAAAGTTGTGTCAAAATTTCAAAGCAATAGGTAAGGACTTTCCGATGTCTAAGATTTTGAATTAATTAATATAGATAAAGTGCATATTTGAGAACTTTCGGAGATTTAAAATTTTGAACAAACAAACATTGACATTTTTATTTATATAGATTAGCTGGAGATGGACATGCGAAACGTGGCCGGCCCCCATAGACTAGCTGGATTGGCCACGCTCCGCGTGTTCGATCCAGCTGGTGTTAAATAAATCCATACATTTTCTGCATTTTTTATTTAAATTTTAAATCCTCATATATTTTTATTCAAATTTTAAATTTCCATATATTTTATATACAATTTCGATAATTTTACTTTTAATGTGATTTACTTTTTTCAAAATTATTTAATAGTTCGATGTGTAAGCATAATTTGGATATACATAAAAATACTATTAATGAAACTAGTTGACATTTTAATGATGGCAGTAAAAATAGTATTTTTGCAAAATTTGATGCGGAAAGTTTATTTATTGATTCTTTCCTTATTTTCTTTTTTAAAAATCAGCTAATGTATTTTAAAATGTAATCAACAAAAAGATAGACGGTTCATTCCCATTTCTGCAGACAGAATCAGAGAACCGGTTTTAACAGTCGACATCATGTACATCCATACAATACACTCCAGCTGAGCAACATTAACGCCAACGATTAATTATGTTATTTTTCAAAATTAATCAATCAATCAGTCAAAAAAAAAAGCGAATCTTTCTGGAATGCTTTTGTCATCTTAATTTGTTTCTTTTTTTATACTTTAATTTTATTACTCATTGAAAGATTAATTCCACTTTTTCCTCTTATTTTTTTCGTCTATTTGTCAATCTATTCACAATTTTCTTTCTTTTCATATTTTATTTTTAAAATTAAAATTAAATCCAAGAATTTCTAATCTATGGGCATTTACAGATTTAATCTATTGACAATTATAGATTATTAACCAATTTAATTTTATATTTAACACACGTTAAACATTTATTTATTTCAGAGAAACTTAATTTACTATCAATTTTAATTAGTTTGAATATCAATCCATCTAATTTTATCAGATATTATCAGCTAAAGCGAATGAATCTATAAAGTGGCAAAAATTTATCACAAATTAGTATCGCAGTATCTGAGAAAAAAATATGAATCATTATAATCAGGATAAGTTTATTGGTCACTTGATGATATCAGGAGATCAGTAAACTACTGATGATATTCTTTTATAAAATTAAAATAATATCAATGATTTTGATTACATGAATTGATTTATTCCATAGTGTATTTTTAATTAACTGTAATGAAATATTCTCGTAATACTTGTGCAAAATGCTTTTTTATTATGAAATGATTAAAAAGTCAACCAAAAAAGGAAAAAAAAGATGTTCCAAAAAATTCATTACATGAAGTGGAAAAGAAGAAAAAAAGATTAAAAGCCAATTTTTGGCAAATTTTCTTCAAATTCCACTAGGAGTCATGAATTCTACAACAGAAATTTCTTCTTTAAATGGCTTCATTTATTTATCTTTTTTCAAATTCATTTCTTTTTTTTTCAGCTTTTAAATTGATCAAAGTTTGATACATGCTTTTCTTCTCGTTTATTCCTCTCACTGGTTTCAACTTTTTTTTTTTTATAATTTAATTTTTAAATTTTCATCCAAATTCTGATGTTTTGAACTTTAATAATTTAAATTTTCCATTAAATTTCCATGCTACCGTTGATTTTTTTCGTTTAAATAATATAATAATAACACGTTTACTTCATAATTTATACAACCATATATCTAGATTTTTGAATGATTTGAACTTTTTCTTGACCAATTAATATTTTAAACAAATACAAATAATGAAGTATCTCTCAATAATTTTTATTTGATTATTTGATTTGGAATGTTTTCATAGAAAAATATTACACGATTATTATCAGTTGAAATGATGGAAAGTTTCGAGAAGAAAATTAAATGAAATTGAAAATTTATTTTTTTGCAGCATAACTTTCTGTAAATTCACTTTAATCGTTCATTTTCTTCATTAAATTGAGCAATTTCGCTAGCAAAATCATTTTCAATTCCTATTTTATTGGTTTTTAGGAGTGTGATGAAGGAAGGACTAAATGATATATGTCTCTTTTTTTTTTTTTTTTTTTTTTTATCGTGTTGGATAAATTTTGATGCTTTAGATGTACGGTATTTGCGCATGCAATACTTGAAGCATATTAATAATTTATTTTCTTCTTAGAAACGTTTGAAGATTAACAAATATTCATTAAATGATAAATTTATAAAGTATCAAATAGCATATGAAAGTCATGGAAAAAATTATCATCTATAAAAAAATGATAAAAACTCCTTATATGGAAGGCAGTACTGTTAATATTCAGTAATTTAAATATTTCATTTAATAGTTAAAATACTTTTCTATGTTTAGTATTGATCGAAAATAGAAAAAATAGAATGAAAAGTTAAAATTACAAAATACTTCCAAGCAAACTACAGAAATGATTAATTCAAATAAACAAATAATCTTTGACCTTCGATTTATCCAAAAATAGTATCAAAGGAAAAATTATTCGAGTATTCAAGTTCAGAAAAAGAGGACTGGTTCAAATTTCAAATACAATAGGCAACAGTAGCCATATTGGAATGATGAAAAAAATAAATCTTATTACAATCTTACAATATTACATCATTGCCAACAGGAAAAAGGACAAAAAGAAAAAAGAATACAAGCGAAGATTTTTTTTTCCTAAATTTTTTAAATTTTATGAAAAGACTTGCTATTTGAAAAATTTGCATGGTATCGAAATTAATAGAAGGTCACTGACATTCTAGTAAAATCTTATCTGCTGCATTGTTTTTAATCATTCTATTATTCTTAGAACATCTTTTTTCTTTTTCGCTTTAGAGAAAAAATTTTAAAATTTCAGAAATATTTTTTCCAATTTAATAAAAATGTATTTATTAATTTAATTATAACTTGCATCATTTATTTCATACATATTACACACATTTGTTTTGTTTTGTTTGTTTTTCTACGCCATTTTTTTTTTTTTTTTTTACGATTTGTGCTGTTTATGGAAATTTTATTCTGTTGAATGAACATTTTACAATTAAAATACCTCAATGTGACATTGCAGTAGTATAGCAATTGGATGGAACTGCTGAGAAATTACTTTAAAAAGCCAAATTACGCCAGTGTATTAACATACATATATTAGCCAAGCTTGGTATGATAAAAGATATGATCAAATGACCGAAATTTCAATGGCAAATATTAAATTGAACATAGGCTAGAAAAGAAAAAACTTAAAATAGTTTATTAAACGGATTGTATTGCGTTATTATTTTATCATTAAGTTAATTATCATACATTTTATTATTAACTAATAAAAGGGAAAAAATGCATAAAAGTTAATAAACGAAAATATTCGTTTTAAGTTTGAATTACAATTTAAAATTATTGAATTTAGTCCAATTATAATTTTATAGCTTTTTAATGTTTTCTGAATTATTCAATCGGTAATTATTCAATCGGTTTATTCTCGAAAAGAAAAAGTCGCGAAAATGGATGAAATAATGGTTATTTTACAAGTCTTGAAAAAAGCAGTTATTTGTAAAAACTGATTGAAAAAGATCGAAAAATGGCACTTCCTATTTTACCTTTCAGAATGTGCAAGAATTATAAATTATATGACTTTCCTCATCTTATTCACAAATTTCTATGCATTTTTAAGTCAAAATAGTATAGGCTGAATGAAAGTTCAAAAAAAGTGAGTAGAGAAAAAAATTAATAGACGAAATATTTTAATGAGGAAAGATATTATGCTCAAATCAATTATTCTTTTTTCGTTTTTTTTTTCGAGAATATTTGAGTATTTCAATTTTCTGGGTAATTGTTATCTAAAAATATATCGTAAAAGGTGAAGATACATAATATATGAAAATATGAAATAAGTGTCAAGTTTATGCATTTGTTGAAACATATTTTTTTTTTGATAAGTAAAGAATGATTTTCTTTTTAAATTCCTTTCAAAGATATAGTTTGAAAAGATCTATATATATTCAAATTTATTTATTTGATCATATGTTATGAATATATTTTCAATATGAGGTATCAATGTTGGGAGGAGCTTTAACTGAATTTATCAAACATAGAACGGGGGCAAACGAAAACAAAGATTAAATAAATAAATAAATATGTATATATCTTAAAAATGTTTGCAATCGAAAGTTTCATTATTAAATTATTATGAAAAAAAATTAAACAAATACAAACAAGAGGACATTTTTATAAAGAAAAATTTTTCAAGAAATTGAAAGCAAATGAAAAAAGAAAAAAAATCCATTCATTTTTCTTTACTTTGAAAGCTCCAGGAATTGCAGAAATTTTTTTTTTTTTTTTGAAAAATGAAATCAAGACGATGCACAAATAGTGTAATCCATTGATTTAATTTTATCTTATTGGTATTGAAATAAATTAGATCTTTTCAATGAGAAAATACCGTATTTCAATTTGAAATTATCGGAATAATAGCTAATATAATAATGGATAAATGAAAATAATTGATAATTAGAGTACGAAGTACTTTTAATTGTTTGAAACAGTTAATATTGTTGTTTAAAACAAAACAGTTACTATTAGACTAGGCTATGCTAATTACTGCATTGGAAAAGAAAAGTATGCACTTTTATTGAATGTTCTTGGACAGCTTTTCGTTACAATTTGTAAAAACAAATTTTTAAAATAAAAAAAGAAGAAAAATTGAAGAAGTGACAATGAATGTTTCATTTTTTTAGTTTTTGCCTCGCTTATTTTCCTTTCTTCACTTCATATTTATCAAATACCGATTCAGTCAGTAATAATCTCTTCTTTTTTTTTCGTACTTTTTCTTTTTATATTAGATATGCATAATATTTATTTATAATTTCTTTTTTTCATTATATTTTTACTTTGCCTATTTCTGTTCTTCATTTCGTTTTGCTAAGAAAACAGAAAAGGAATTGGAAATTAAAAGTTTCTATTCTTTTTACTACTATTTATAGAAATATTATTGCCAAACTCTACAACATTTTAGTCTGACATCTAAGTTCAGAAAAAAGAAAAAAAGAAAAGAAAAGAAAGAGATAAAAGCACAAAACATATACTGTTTCATTCTGTTTAACATTATTTATTCACATGTTAAATAACATTTATTGATTTAAAATCTTTAAACATAAACTCATAATTTAAATTTGAATTTTATAGTTAAATTATATCTAAAATAGTATTAGTTCAAACACAGAAAAAAACAAAACTTTTATTTTCTTTTTATTTTATATTATCGCTTGTAACTGTTTGCTTTCTCATATCATTTTGATAATATCCAAAGAAAGTTACTTAAATCAATTTGAATATATTGTATATATATATATATCTTCTTAAATACAAATGAATTTGAAGTGAGCAAAAGAATGTTTCAAGATATCAATCAATAGTAAAATGAAATTTGATTCGTGAATAGATGTAAACAATGATACAAATCAATAGTAGCGCAGAATGCAGAGAACATATGTACATGTTTACACATCTATTATATATATACAATCACTTCGCATTTATATATGCAATCATCTCTTATTTCTTAATAAATTTCTATATAAATTAAAAAATTCCAATATATACAAATTTTTTAATGAGCAAAGGAAAGTGACCATCATTAACAATAATTTGTTTGCGCTTTCGATCGGTTTATAAGAAGCATTAATTTATCTTTAATCTTGCGCACCCTTTCATTCTTTTACCACCAAATCAATAACATAAACAGCATGGGCCGCATTTCGCTGTTGAATTTATGAATTCAATTTTTATATATTTACGTTGATTTATTTGATTAATACCTGTTTTAATTTTTAATATTTCCAAGAAATTATTTTTACTCATTTTTTTCATTTTTCATTTTTTTCCATTTTCCATTCAAATACTTTCTTCTTTGAATTTTATTATTGAATTAATTTTAATGTATTATCATTATGCTTCCATATTCAGTGTTACTATTATATCATTTATAATCTATGTATAAATCCCATTTTTTAAATCAATTTTTTACTTTTTTTTTCTCAAACAAAATTCTTCGTCTTCCATTAATTCTTTGTCTTTCATTAATTTGACGACTTTGTTAATAATTTCAAAAAATTTGACAAAATTATCCAAAATTGCTTTGAAATGTTCAGTCATGAAACGAAATATATGGGGAGATAATATTGATGTTTTAATAATCAAATATATAGCTTTGGCAGTTATATCGATTTATTTAAATTATGGGTTATATTTCATTGACAGTTAAACTATTTCATCGAATTCTTCCTATCAACTTATTTTATTTAATCTAATTGTAATAATCAGGATTTATTTTCCGAAAATATTAGTTACTAGCTGGACCTAAATTTCTTAAACAGATGCTTATTCAAATGCAACATTGTTTCAAATTAATCGGTGAAACGTTATGTGGCAAGTAACGTTTACATTTTCATTTGATGAACATTTAAATTTTTTTTAAACGAACATTTGCATTTTTATTTTATTTTTTATATAGATTTAGTATGAAAATGTATGAAAATGTAATTTAGTGCTGAATTAAATCTTTTTACAGCATTTGAAAATTCAGTTCTCTTATAATATTTCTTAAACATATAATTCTTAACGATTATGAATTCTTAATGGAACAACTTTTGATAAACTGCGAATCTTAAGTCTGATAAACATAAGATGGATGAAGTGATATTTGAGGTAATTGAAATATTATGCCATTAAAAACTTAATTGCTTATCCAACTCTGATAATATGAAAAATCATTTGATATCGCGAACGTTATTCTATATCATTGATTTGTATATGAAACATAGAAAAAATTCTTTGTATTTGTTTAACTTGATAATTTATGATTTGCCATAAATAGTTCTGCTTAGCTTAATAGTTGCAAAAGACTGAGTTCTGAATTTTTCAAATATTTTAAAATTTTGAATATTTTAATCAAATTTATAAATTTCTTTCTTCCTTCAGATATGAAAAATTGATAATGTAATTATTGATTGATTGTGGATAAGGTGATAGATTTTTCAGCCATTGTAACGTATTAGAGAATCGCATCCAGAATTGTCTTTGAAAGAAACGTTTCATTAATCCAATTCAGCACTTCCATTTCAATGAATTTGTATGATCTCAAATTGAGTAATTGATATGTTTTAAATTATTACGAATAGTTTTAGAGAAATTTTAAAAGATTTTCGGAAAATCTCATGAATTTAAGACTTGAAAAGATTAATATTTTTTTTTTTTTGAAGTTTTGCAGACTTAAAATAAGCACAGCATTTGTTTTCCAGATTATTTCATGGGTTTGATATATTATTTCCTAAAAATTTATTTTCTTCTATGTCAATTTTATTCGTTAATTTCTCTAATACCCAAATATTTGTCTAATGTAGCAATAAACCGTATTCTAGATCACTATCACTTCAAAGGTAAATTTTAATATTTTTCGAATTTCAAAATTTATTTGAAACTAGTTGTACCCGGCCAAGACGTGGCGGAAGTATTATAAATGTTAAGTCAGTTCCTTTATAAATAGAATTAAAGTATAATACCTCTTGGCAATTTGATAATCACAGAGCTATATGCCATTGATATTGAAGAAATACATAATCACAATACATTGAAGAAATACATAAGTCATAATATCTTGAAATCTGTTTCAAAAAAATTCAAATCGCTTTAAACTATCGATTTGGAACCCTTGGTACTCCGAGCTATTGCTGTTGCTGCGTCGATCTTTGTCGTTTATCTGTAAATTAGAGCGTTTTGGTGTAAAAATGTTTGTCGTCCTTTTAAAACTATATCGCGCTTGACCTTAAGTATTTCTTGTTTACAATAATTGTCATGACGCTATTTGACATCTGTCAGCTTTCGCCCACATCTAATATGTTTAATTTCACAATACATGTGGGTATACAATATTTTTTGTTTTTCCATTGTCTGTATAGATATAGAGATTGTCTGATTTGCCGACTCTAGAACACGCAACATATGACTGTCCATGTAAGAAACATCCGTGTCTAGATCTAAGTCGCACAGTTCTAAAGATTGGCCCTAAACTTTGTTGATGTGAATGCAAACGCCAGTCGAATTAGGAATTGCAATCTCTTAAACTGAAATGGCATTTCCGTTGAAATCAAAAGAATGGAGGAAAAGGGACATCTTCACCTTTGAAAGGTTCCTGTCAAGATTGTTTCTATATGATATTGCTTATTAATTTTTTTACGCAAGCCAAGTGCCGTTGCAAAGATTTGGCTGGTTGATATTTCGCAACATGATAATTGACACGCCGATTCTGGCAGATAAAGTGAATTCAAAAATTCTGTTGGATAATTAACGACTTCATCTGCTTCCACAATAGTGTCGACGAACTTGTATGCGGCTATCTCGCTTTGAATGTTAGATCGAATAATATTGTGAAGTTCGTCGATGTCTTTGTTCTTGGCCACAAGAATAGTTCGTTCACTCAGCCAGTCATGATTCTTGTAATTGGTTTGAATGTTGGGAAATACTTCTTCAACCAACTCTTCATTTGAGGTTACTAAATTGCAGAAGTTATGAGACAATGAAATTCGTCCCGTGGTCAGATCAACCGGTAACTTTCCGTTCTCAGTTTTCAGCCAGTTAATCGATCATTTTGCAGCTGAACACACCTATTGTATTCAATTTTAACATCTTTACGTGTCGACACAAAGTAAAATATTTCAAACAAGCATTTATTTCGTCCGGTGGTATCGATCGAAGGATTTCAGGTAATGTTTGCCTGAAATCTCCTGCAAATAATATCAATGCATTCCCAAATGATCTGATATTCCACGCAAACTTGCAATAATCGATCAAGGACTTTGGTCGATTTCTTATGCACCATTGTACATTCATCCCAAACAATAATTTTGCATTTTTCTATACTTTTCCCATGCTGGATGTTTTTAAAATGTTACGTGTGGGAGTTCCAATGAATTGCATGCTCAATGGCAATTTCAAAGCGGAATGAGCAGTCCTTCCACTTGTAGCAATGTTGCAGCTATTCTGGACAATGCAAGAGCTAAGACTATGTCCTTTTGGGATTGAATTGGTGAATATCATTATCAGAGCACTATCATAATGCTCGAGGATATCGCTTAGAGCATTTTTCCTTCTATCATGCATGTTGAATTTGGATTCAGTATACCGCAAGGTCCATGTATCATATTTTTCGTCACAACTTCATCAAATCCTTATCGTCGTCGGCATCGGGTATTTCAGCGCATAATATATCGTCGATTTCGTTTGAAGTGATTTTGTCATAGAGCTAGATTAGTATATGTACGTATGGCAATCCTTTCTTTTATCATTCTACTGAGTGCATCCAGCAGTGCACAGATCGAAATACTTCATGTTTTATCAAAAAATCTATCAGCGACTTCAGTTTCTGTCTGAAAACACGTGCTATGATGTCATGCCTATCCATCGGCGATTGCCCAGGAAGAAAGAGATCTTGTATATTGTCTCAAGCTGGATTGCATGTGGATGTAATGAATAGATCTGGATGCCTGTAGTGACGAACATATGCAATTGCATCTTGAACATACTCAAGCACATGATGTGGACTGCTTGAATATGAAGATGGCAAAAACGCTTCGTATATCTAGCTCGAGCTAATCTACGTAAATAAAAATGTCAGTTTTTGTTTCTTCAAAATCTTAAATTTCCGAAAGTTCTTAAACATGCGCCTTATCTATATCGATTCAAAATCTAAGATATCGGAAAGTCCTTATCTATTGCTTTGAAATTTTAATACAACGTCGTATTTGAATATATATGTTTTTTAATACATGCTTTGCTGCAGCTTAATCTGATTATGTAAAAAAAAAAAGAAAAAAAAGAAAAGCGCATGTTTCTTGTGTAATAGAAATGAATCTTGTTGAGAAAGTTTTTATTGAATGATGAAGAGTGATTCTTTGTAACAAACAGTTGTCAGAGAATATCGAGGCAAATTGATCAGTGGGTTATTCTTTCCTTTGTAGCTGATGAAAAAGATTGCTGTTCAACCGAATTGTCGGATTGTTGAATTTATATTGACCATCTGGCAGCGGAATTATGTAGCCAGCTTTGTAATAAATTTGCCTTTTTACTTTGAAAGTTGCATGAATTGTGTTATTACGATTTCTGCACCAAACGACTTTATTTGGAAGCAGGAATTGTATTTCCTAATGAGAAGTAGGAAATGCTTTGAATCGTCAATATATGTTGCAAGCAAAGTTTTTAATGGCTCTGGCGATTCTTCAAATTGAGGCAGTTTAATTTTTCCGGCGGCGCAATACATTTTTTTTGTTTCTTCATTAAATTTTAGAGCGTTGCAATAAGGACGCACTTAAGCCATAGTGCTGATAGTGCTGATGAGAACATGCGGACTTAAACTATAATAATCAGCTGGATTGTATTCGGAATTCAAGGCGACTGTAGTTGCGTAGTTGCTGAACATGGAATCATGTTTAGTGCTGATTTTCTGTTTCTCGTTGACATCTTTCAGCCACTCTCAGCTTATCGCTTTCATTTTGTTGAAAATGAAGCAGATCTGAAGTTGCAAAACACGATCGACATGCTCGCAACCATGCATCCTGAAATCTGGCTGCCGTCGTTCTGCTCGCATTTGAGCCATTCTTTGCTTTGTTCGTTCGTTTACTGATGCCCGTTTTTCTTCAGTTTGATTTGCAATTAATCGATGCATTCCTTCCGCTGCGCGAATATGATGACCCAAATTTGATCTTTTGCGAGGCATTATTTGGATGAACTAAAGCAAATAGATTGCACCCGAACAGTTCTTGAGATTGACTTGTGTGACAGGCTAAAATAAAAAGTAGATATATATAAATAAAAACACATGCCTATCGAAGGAAAAGTTATACCGAAATTTGAAAGCAATCGATAAGAATTTGTGAAGTTACATGGCAAGTAATAGCCTAGGTTCGTCATTAAATTCAGTCCCCTCACCTACTTCACAAATCAAGAAATAAATGAAAAGCTTAGGACAGGTCTTATATAAAAATTTGAATTCGATTACGTGCCTATTCGAATGCACTTAAATGGAAATAAATTTCGAATGCAACGTTTCATGAAAGCCTCGGATCAATTGGTGTCCGCTCACTTACTCTCACTTGTCACAGGTGTGACAGGAAAAAAAAGTAGATATATCTAAATAAAAAAAAAAAAAAGCGTTATTCGAATGCAAAATGGTATCGAAATTTGAAAGCAATCAATGAAGAGGTTGCAAAGTTATGTGTCAAATAGCAACAACGATGACACGATTTTACTTACTTCTACCTATCAAAGGTGTGACAGGTAAAAAAAGATTGATAAAAAGAAACGTCCCAATTTCAATACAATTTTGTCTCGAAATTTGAAAGCAATCGGTGAAGAGACTGCAAAGTTATTTGCCAAATAACAGCAATGACGACACGATTTTACTTACTTTCACCTTCACAGCTGTGATTGGCAAAAAAAAAGTAGATATGTATAGATAAAAACACATTCCAATTTCAATGCAACTTTGTACAAAAATTTAAAAATAATCGGTGAAGAGATTGCAAAGTTATTTGCCAAATAACAGCAACGATGATTTACATTTTAATTCATAAAGATTCAATTTTTTGGCCCTTGGGAAGTGTCCTAAGTGTACTAGAATAATAAATCACATTGTTACATATTTCTTCTATGCCACAAGTATTGATTTAAAAAAAAAAAAATTTGGCCCATAGTTGATCATATATTTTCTCTGTTAAATAAACCCTAATTGATATTTTCAATGTATATGTCGTTTACATATCATTTATATATTTTCATATTCATTTTTAATTTTCTTCTCAGAACATCTTTCTTCTGCTATCTTATTTGTACTTATTATTTGCTATCTTAGACAATTTTTAGATATTAAGAATTAAGTCTAATTTATCGTAAATTGATTTAGGCTGATTTTTAGATATTTGTTGTCTTTTGATTTTCAGCAGATTTTAAATTAATATCTGAAAGTCGTTTCTAGATTTATAATTTGATTACTGTTTGTCTTCAGTTAGGGGAAATTAAATAAAATGATATATGATTCACTTCCTCAAACCATCATTATTAGAAGCATTGAACGAACGAACAGGTCTAATGATGAATTATTCTGAAGTTTCTTGGATATGCATGTTAGACAAAAAAGAAAAAAAAAATTTACCTTTCTGAAAAATAAGAATCTAATATTTCTCCTGAAAGCGCAGAATTAAATTAGCAAAATTTGGAATTAAAATCTTTAAATTTAAATAAAATTTAAAATTTACAATTACGATGATTCACAAAAAAAAAAAAAAAATTTGTTAACAAAAGCAAAAAGTTTTTAAATCCTTTCTTCGGACTCATTCTTTATGATGTCTGGACTTTTTTTTGCCCGAATCTTTACTTTTTTGCAGATTAATAAAGTTTTTAAATTAGTAGAACCCTCCGTAAGAATTGTCTCTTCTTTTTCGTCATTTGTAAAAAAGAAAAACAAATTACTGATTGATCTCTTTAGTTTCACTGTTTTGAAAAAATTCTTAATACAGAAGTTTTTCTAAAAAAATGATGAAGGACAGAATGTGGAACAGTCAACATTAAACAACTACCTGAAAGAATTTGCAGAAAGGAAAAACTTTTTTATCTTGAAAAATCAATAAATTAAATTGATTTTCTTCTTTTCGAGTCGTTATTAATATTATTGGGAAGTTTGTTATTGCACTAAGCATTGATAAATTAAAATGAGACGGTTCGCTGAGGTGAACGATTGGGCAGCTAAAGTCAAAATGAAGGTTAAACTTAAGCCCGATTTGATTGAGTGTTTGTAAAGCACTAAGCGTTGTGCTAGGAGGAAAGCAATGCCATCTCTTCTCTTTATTATCTTTACTTTTTCCTTCCTTCATTCTCACTTCCCACTTTTAAAATTTCCGAAGTGAAATTTCCAAAGCGAATTTTTTTTCCCACACTTTTCTTCCATTTATATCTGTTTTCATCTTTTTGTTAATAAATCAAATAATTTAAATACTTTTTTAAATAAAACAAATTGAAATTTGAACAATAACTGTTTGATCAATCAAAATAAATTAAGTTTCTTTCAAAGTATTGATTTTTCTTCAGTGATTCATTTTGATCAATCGATGATATGAATACATGGAACAGATGACTAGTAATAGTATTCCTTTATAGTCAATTAAAGTACTTTCAAATTTGCTTAATATATTTTCTCTTTCTCTTTATAAGATATTATTATACTTTTTCCCTCTTTTCTTTTTTTCTTATCACTCAAATTTTTTTTTTTCAAATTTTATATCTTTAAACTTTTTTCTGTTTAATTTATTTTAGTTTCAGCCAATATCCATAACATCATTTTTGTTCTCTCTTCACATTCGGATTTTTTTTGTGCTGTCCATTTGAATTCTATCAAAATTTTGTTTCTGTTTCACAATAACATTTGCTTCAAATATTTACTGATCAAAAAAAAAAAAAAAAAAAGAGACTAATCGAACGTAAATTAGATGGTTTATTTCACTTGAACCTGTTCAAATTCTCTCCAAATTAATTCCATTCTGTTTTATTTCTTTTTTAGTATCCAGATTAATTTAATTCTGTTTTTTCTCCTTTTCCTGTCATAAAATTGAAAGAATTTGCTCTTTTTCTCTCATTTTTATTTGATTCTCTCTTTTAATAGTAAAATAATATGAATTTGATATAGAATTAAATTTATATGTATTATATGCTGTCGGAAGAAAGCCTAAGCAAATAAAATCAATGTACGAAAAAATGACATCACAAAAAATTTTTGATAGTTCTATTTATTAATCACAACCAGATCTTTTTTCTTTTTTTTACTCATTATAACTTTACTTCGACTACGTCTTTTAAAAATATGTAGAAAATTATAACTATTTAAAAAAAAATGGATGATTCAGTGTTTTTTTTTTCAGCTGTTCATTTTCTGCTGTTATCATTAGAAAAATCGCTCGAATTATTTAATCACTGATTCGCTGAATTATTCTTTCAATGATACTTTGATGATGTATTAAATATGATTAGACATTAATCCTGCATTGTTTGACATTAAATTTCATATATATATATAATTTATTTCATTAAGCTTATTTGTACGATCTATACATACATTATAATTTAGATTTATGGAGTTCAGTGAATATTTCATTTTATATACAACCACAATTAAATGAAAGCAGTTTCCATGACAATTAATTTTCAATGAGTCGTCAAATTTCCTTGATAATTTCCAATGAATCGTCGAATTTCCTCATTAATTTCCAATAAGTTGATCCAATTTTCTTTTTAATTAATGCATCTGAAAGAGCAAATTATGAATTTTTATTATGCATAAATTTTTTAAATTTTGGTTTGTATTGAAAAAGTGTAATCAAAGAAGAAGAAAAACTAGCTTCATAATGTTGCTATGGTTACCGACATCAATTTTTTTTTTTTTTTTTTTTGCTTATTTTTACTGTTGAGAAATTTTTTTCTGTTCATGCATTTTTAAAACTTCTAAATTTTTCGACTTTATTTCCGAAAAAGATAATAATTCGAAAAAAATTTAGTTTTGCATAATTTTAAATTATTTCGATTCTTTGAAATTTACTCATTTTCTTTGATTTAACTGTCATATATTTATAGCACGAAAAAGAAAAACAAGTGAAAATTTCATTTACACAATTCATTAAGATTGGTAATTTAGTAAGGTGTTACTGTAGTACTATATTTCTTTTAATAATTAAATATCGAGTAGTATGATTTCAATAAAATAAATCAACACCATATTTAGCAAACAGTAAAGAAAGTAATTGTTTTACTTCTAGGTACAACAAATTAATTTATGCTAGAGTGATGTTCTGAATACGACAAAAAATTAATTTATATTTTGTTGTTCTAAAAACGATTAGTGGTTGTCTGTTATTCCTATACTTCGAAACAATTTTTTTTCCTGCATTCTTGGAATTTTCTTTTCAAATCTTTTAAATCTTCATTTTTATTTTGATGCATAATTTATCTTATTGCACAATCTTTGGATAATTTTGCTGGTATTACTCATTAATAAAAGGAAAAGATAGGATCGGTTTGTATTTTTTGGAATAGGATAAAATAATACTATAGAATTTGTTCTTTTGTTTAACAATTAATACTATTAAATCATTTTTTACCTAATGATACTAACAAACAATTCATAGTAATAATGATAATAATAAATGATAAGCAGTATAATAATAATGATTATTAGTAATATAATAATAATAGTAATAATAATAATAATAATAATAATAATAATAATAATAATAATAATAATAATAATAATAATAAATAATAAATAATAAATAATAATAATAATAATAAACAATAAATAGTGATTAATAGTGATTAATAATTAATATTAATAATTAGTAATGATTAATAGTTAATAATAATTAATAATTAACAATAATTAATAATTAATAATAATAAATAACAATATAATAATAATGAGAATTTCAAAAAATACTTTAACAATTTTAATTTTTTTTTCTAAAAATGAGTAACAAACGGGTCACTTTCTCATCCATTTATATTATTTCTTCTATCTACAGCAGTATTATTGTTAGGTTAGTTATATACATTGGGCTGGACAAAACAATATAATGAGTAAGATGATGTTCACTCATCTAATTTATAATATGTAAAGGAGATAATTATTTTTAATTGTACTATTCAAAATTAGACTAATTTTACTCATATAATTGTTAAATTGATTCATTTATATTTTGTTACAAATTATTATTAATATTTTAAATTAATTTTTATTCAGTTTTTCATGTATCGATTCGGGAAATTTTCCAACTTTCATAGATATATTGGTCATCTCTTGCTAGTATTATTTTTATTACAAACTAGCCGGATCCGGCCACACTCCGCGTTTCGCGTGTCTGGCTCCAGCTAGTCTATATAAATAAAAATGTCAATGTTTGTTCAAAATCTTAAACCTCCGAAAGTTCTTAAACACGTCACTTATCTACAATCGGAAAGTTCATATCTATTGCTTTGAAATTTTGACACAACGTTGCATTCGAATACAAATTCGAATGCATTCGAATATGCATGTTTTTTTATACACGCGTTGCTGTAGCTTAGTTGGTTAAGTGGAAAAAAGAAAAGAGAAAGCGCATGTTTCTAGTATTGGAGAAGAAAACTGATACTTTGTAGTTTGATTCAATAGGAGAATGGTTCTTGCTGTTATTATTTGGGTAGGTCAGCAACAGGTGTGAGGAATGCTGTTAAGAAAGATCTTATTGACTGATGAAGAATGATTCTTCGTAAAAAACAATTATCAGAGAACAACCAAGCATTTGTCGCTGATAGAGAAAAATAGTATTCAAGTGAATTGTCAGATTGTTGCTAATGTTGCGTCGCTTTGAACTGTCGAACTGGAACCTTGGAACTCCGAACTGTTCCTGTTGCTGCGTTGATCTTTGTCGTTTATCTGTGAAATGGAGCGTTTTGGTGGTAAACATGTGTGTCGTCACTTTGAAACTATTTCGCGCCACTTCACCTTTAGTATTTCTTCATCAGCGTCAAACACGACTCCATGTTCAGTAATCACGCGATTACAATCGCCTTGCATTCCGTGTACAACCTAGCTGATGATTGTAGTTTGAGCCCACATGTTCTCATCGGTGCTATGACTGAAGTGTGTGTGTCCTTATCGCAAAGCTCTGAAATTTAATAGAGAAACGAAAGGAATGTGTTGCGCTGCTGGAAATTAAACTGTCTCAACTTGAAAAACTACTAGAGCCATTAAAAATTTTGCTTGCGGATATATTGCCGAATCAAAGCGTTTCCTATCTAAAATCAGAAAATACAACTCGTGCTTCCAAATGACGTCATTCGGCGCAGAAATCTTAACAACACAATTCATGCCGACAAAGTGAATGGACAAATTTATTATAAACTCGGCTCCCTGCTTCGTTGCCAGATAGTCAATATAAATTCCTACAAATCTATTTCATTGATGATAGCAATGATGAATTGAATGCACGCTGCGGAATTCATATCGACATAGAAAGATCCATCGTTATCCGAATTGCAATAGCTTCTTCACGAAAAAAACAATTTAATGCATTTGTTCAAAACAGCAATTGACATGATGCCATCTGGAACACACAAGATTGTTATTCATGATAACAAAACACCTGCTGGAGAAAGGTGCGAAGATTCAATGCTTCAACTATGAACGAAACGACACTTGTAATAGTTGAAGGTCAATTCCAATCTAGAGATATTGTTTCTCACCGGAGAAACAATCAATTGAAAAAAATTGCAGAAACTCATCGATGCTACGATGCTCTGCAAAATTTAATCATGTTTTGGGACAGTACCGATGGATATGACTTCAAGGTTAAGATGATAAATCCATTTAGTGGCGAAGAAACAAGTGAGAAATTCAGCGCAGTGAACTATTATTCATACCGATTAAGAATGGATTGAGAGAATGAAGATAATTGCATTTTGAAATGTCGTCAGTTGTTTCACCAATATATTGTAGATATGTCTGCAGAAATCGAAACAGAATGTTTGATATTCATCCGTTTGAACCAGATCAAGCTTCGCTCTGAAAAATGCATTCATTTGCAAGATGCAGTTGTAAATGACGATAATACAACTAATATTGGAAGACTAACGATTTTGCTATCTTCATATGCAGGCAGTCCACGTCATATGCTTGAGTACATTCAAGATGCAGTTGCATATGTTCGTCACTACAGGCATCCAGATCTATTCATTACATCCACATGCAATCCAGCTTGAGACAATATACAAGATCTCTTTCTTCCTGGGCAATCGCCGATGGATAGGCATGACATCACAGCACGTGTTTTCAGATAGAAGCTGAAATCGCTGATGGATTTCATGGTAAACCATGAAGTATTTGGTCTGTGCATTGCTGGATGTATTCAGTAGATTGGCAAAGAGGATTGCCACGTGCACATATACTAATTTGGCTTTATGACAAAATCACTTCAAACGAAATCGACGATATAATATGCGCTGAAATACCCAATGCCGTCATCGATAAAAATTCATATGAAGTTATGACGAAAAATATGATACATGAACCTTGCGGTATACTGAATCCAAATTCACCATGCATGATAGACGGAAAATGCTCTAAACGAAATCCTCAACCATTAGTATTCAATACAATTGCAGGAAACGATAGATATCCTTTATACAGAAGAAGATCAGCAAAAGATAGTAATAAATTAGCAACCATACAAATGTGGAATGATGACATCGAAATAGATAACCGGTGAATTGTTCTATATTCGCCTTTGCCATTAAAAACATACAAAGTGCACATAATCATGGAATACTATAACTCCGTTAAATTGATCGAATATATTTGTAAGTACGTGAATAAAGGAGCGATATGGCAAATTTTTAGTGTGCAGCGTGAAAGAAGTTATAGGAATGCGGTATTACATATCGATGAAATCGCACATTATTAGGCTGGAAGATACATAAGCAGCAGATGAAGCTGTGTGGCGAATTTTTTCATTTCCCGTACATGGACGAAGTTCAGCTGTTGTTCACTTAGCAATATATCTAGAAAATGGACAACGCGTTTATTTCGCAGCTGCGAATGTGTAATTAGCCCTGAATCCATCAGCTATAACATTATTTCAAAATGACCCATTTACAAAAACGCTATTATATTCGGAAGTGCCTACATACTACGCATGGAATGCGAATGGAATATCATTTGAACGACACAAAGGAGGAGAATTAGTGCTAGGCAACTAGCATATTCAAACAAACTAGATAGGCAAATTGTACACCATACATCCTATTCAAAATGAATGCTTCTTCCTTCGCATGTTGTTAGTAAATATGTCTGGTCCATCCTCCTTCCAGCAATTAAAAATTGTCAACGGCGTTACACAGGCTACTTTCCACAGTGTATGTCAAGCTTTGAATTTATTGGAAAGGAGAACAACCGATACTAGAATGCATGCATTAACGACGCATGCAACACGTCACATACAAATCAAATTCATATAGTGTTTGCAATCATATTGATCGCCTGCTCTTCTTCTTTCCAAAAGAATTATGGAGAAATATAAATTGCATATGGCTGAAGATATTCTCCATGGATACAAAGCGAAAATTCAAATGTGAGCATGGATTTCACCGCAGAAATCTGCAGCGAAGCGTTGATAATGATTGAAGATTTGCTTACAAACTACAAAAAAGTTCTCAATCTATTGAGAGTGCCATCACCGAATCGATACGCTTCTGCTTCGTTCGATGTAGGATTGCGTCACAAAATTACAACATGACTGATCTTTTGCCATGCGTGCAATCAAATATTCTTAAGCTAATGTTTGAAAAAAATGCTTTTACGATTAAATAATGCAAATTGTCAATAAGAGAGATGGAGAAATCTTCTTTTTAGATGCGCCAGGAGGAAATGGTAAAATGTTCCTAATTAGATTGATTCTGCCCGTAATTCGATCCAAAAATGACATAGCCTTAGCTCTTGGATTGTCCGGAATAGCTGCAACATTGCTTTCAGGTGAAAGAACTGCTCGTCTGGTTTGAAATTGCCATTGAGCATGTAATTCATTGAAATTCTCATATGCAACATTTCCAAAACATCGCGCATGAGAAAACTATTGCAAAATGCAAACTTATTGTTTGGGATGAATGTATGTATGCTGGCGCACAGAAAATCGGCCGAGGCCCTTGATCAATAATTGCAAGATTTGCATGGAAATATTAGACATTTGTTAACGCATTAATATTGCTTGCAAGAAATTTCAGGCAAATATTACCTGTAATCTCTCAATCGACAGCAACGGACGAAATCAATGCTTGTCTGAAATATTTTACTTTGTAACGACACGTAAAAATGTTAAAATTGAATACAATAGGTGTGTTCAAATGCAAAATGATCGATTAACTGGCTGAAAATTGAGGACGGAAAGTTCCGGTTGATCTGGCCTCAGGATGAATTTCATTGTCCCATAACTTCTACAGTTTATTAACATCAAAAGAAGAGTTGGTTGAAAAGTTATTTTCCCATATTTAAACCAATTATAAGAATCACGACTGGCTGAGTGAACGAACTATCCTTGCGAACAGGAACAAAGACGTTCGACGAACTTAACTGTATTAGTCTAACATTCAAAGCGAGGCAGTCACATACAAGTCCCTCGATACTGTTGTAAAAGCAGATGAAAAGTTAGTTATCCAAAGAATTTTTGAATTCAATCGTTCTATCAGAATCGGCATGCCAATTATCATGTTGCGAAATATCAACTAGTCAAAATTTTACAATGGCACGCGGTTCGCAGTAAAAAAATTAATAAGCAGCGTCGTAGAATGTCCTCATTCCTCGCATTCGTATAATTCCAACGGATGTGCCGTTTCAGCTTAAGAGATTGCAGTTCTCAACTCGATTGGCATTTATATTCACCATCAACAAAGCTCATGGTCAATCTTTGGAATTATGCGGTTTAGATCAATGGGTAAAATTTATGACAAAGAGATAACTCAAGACACGATCTAATGTTGAAAGTCAGAGAGGTAATCCGTAAATTGCTTGAATGAAAAATCTGATTATACACTACCATAACCTCGACATTTGTGCTATGCAACTACGTTCCTCACAGATCAAAAAATAAACAAATTACATCCCTCACAAAGCAAAAAACAAACAAAAGTGTTAATTACTCTTCTTATTTATTTAAAAACATGCCCTTATTCGAATACAATGCAACAGCATTAAAATTTCAAATCAATCGATGGAGAATTTGAAATGCTGGAAGAAGTGGCCACAGAAAGGAGTGATGAATTAATTCTGTTCGTTCATGAAGGCTCGGTATAGGGCTGAATCAAAAAAGTCAATCCGCTCATGAGGGCGTTGTGCAGGGTGTGGTCAAAAAATCCAGTCCCTCGCTTACTTTTAGTTATCACGGACGTTACATGTGAAAAAAAGTAAGTATATCTATATAAAAATGATGACTTATTCGAATACAAAGTTGCATCAAAATTTGAAAACAATCGGTGGAGAACTTCCAGAGATTTATCATTAGTAACAGGGAACATTTACATTTAATTTATATAGAAACACTCTTTTTCCCTTTCTTCTTCATTTTTTCTTTCCTTCTCTTTTTTTTCAAGTAAATTCTGATTTTGAATTATTGCATTCATGTTGGCATAGATACTTGTCACACTGGCTCCATTTTATGGTCTTATGAAATTATGATTAACGCTATCATAAATATTAAAATCAATTGAAATTAGGAAGACATTATTTTATAGAGTGATATAACAATCGGAGATGATGAGAAATTCAATTAATAAAGTCTGGATTTATTTTATCATTATTATACACTGCAATAATTTCAATAGTAATGTTTTTTTTTTTCTCTCTCTCTCTAAAAGACTTATGCACAATAAATATTAGTTGATTAATTTGTTTTGAAGGAAAATATCAAGTTTTATCAAAATCTTGTCTTACAATATATTAAAATATTACAAGTAAAGAAAAAAAAAAAACATAAATAGATTATATTTTTAATTTAAATTTATTTAATCCATTCTCCTGATGCTGTCATTAGTGTTCGTGAAATTATTATATTTTATTCTCGAATAATATTATTAATGCCTGTAAAATTGTTATATCTTATTATTATGATATTATCATTAGTGTATGAACTATATACGACAATTGTTTTGAACGTATTTCTATCTTTTTTCTTCTTTAATTAAAATTTGCAATGTTAATTTAAAAAGCGACGTTTGCAATTCATATTTACTTTTTTTTTGTTGCTATAGTGAGTATATTCATTGATTATGATCTTTTGTAGAGGATTCATGCCTAAGAAACAAAAATCGAAGATTCCGGAAAGCTCAGGTGAGCGATATTTCTTTTTTATTATAATCAGGAATTATGTAGGACTATTTGCTATATATTTTATATTGATTTTTTACCTAGAAAGAAGGACAAATTTAAAAAAAAAAATGGAGGGAAATGAATTTTAAAAAATGACCATTTCCTTCCATTTTCTATGGCCATCGAACTTGAGGTGAAAGTGCGCATAGCCCGATATGGTCCGTGACTCGTCGACAGCGTACCGAGCTCTCACCGCGGCGAGACGATGAAATCGGATCAACGCAGTCGTTTAGTTCACGGACAGTAACTACTACCGAACGTGTACAAATGATCCCATTGCCAGTCAATCTTGACGTACCTGTGGATGTCCTAACGCCAACAGGTTGCCAATACTTGCTAAATACTTTTCAATAACCTTTTAAAAAGTACAAAAATTAAGTTAGTGATAACATTTAGACCATTCTAAAAGTACCATAGCAATTCTAATCTTTCAGCGAAATATGTTGTGACAGAAATAATAATATTGCATTTCTTTTGTTAATGTAAGTAAATATAGCGATATGTAAATTTTTTCACTGAAATATCTATTTAACAAATATTTTGGTAATGAAATATATTGAGTGCGTTTTGAATATTTTGAATATTTAGGGATGCATTATTTGTATATTATTAATGATTGCGAAAAAATATAGTTGGGATAAGAAACACTGGATATTGGAAATGTTTCATGCTAATTTAAATATCACCTCTATGTTTTCCAGGAAGAAGTGAAAGGTTTTTGGCAACAACAAAAATAACAAATGAATCTCATAGCTTACCAGTAATAGGCGGTATAACCATTAGTGGAGCCCCACTTTATACGGGTTTATATATTGTGCCGAAAACGACGAAAACGAAAAATGTAAGAACGATGATGACAACGACAACGACAACAACATATAGTGTCATTGAAATAAATGACAGTGAGGAGGAGCTGAAAGTAGAAACGGAAGAGAAAACAGTACCAGAAAGTACACGGATAACATTGGATTTTCCGATGGACTACGAAGTTGTAGATTTCGAAGATTTACTCGCAGCGTCACCTGCAGAAGAAAAAGAGCACCTTTATGTTGTGGTAGGGAAAAAGGATTCACCAACTCGAACAACTGATGCCGCAGACTACGTAGTGAAGATGATCGATATCGATCTATCATCTAGTGAAAGCAAAGATTCACCAAGCATAGAAAGAATATCGGATGCAGAAATAGAAGGACTGATGACTGAAGTCGAAGAAGGTTACAGTGACCGGCATGACTATGATGCATATGAAGGAACTATTGCATCCACGAGCCGAAGTAGTGAAATAGATCAAGAACCAATCCACCGGTACGTGACCGTATATCACAATGGAGTATCATCAGAAAAACCAGCTCCTGAGGAGGAAAGAATAAGCAAAGAAATTTCAACCGTAGTTGCGAAGCTTTCAGGAGCATATAAAAGAGCATCTATTGAAGGAGAGCATACAATATATACAGATGCAAGAACAGGACAAACTCTTCAGGAAGAGACACAAAGTGAATATAGGCAAATAGGAGAATCCCCTCGAAGATTGAAATCAACTTATACAGTTCGATTTTCCGATCCTTTTCGCATAGAAGCGGATGATTATTCATGGACCCGGGAAGAAAATCAACCAGAAATAATGTTCCAGAAAGAAAAAAAAGATCAAATAGATACACTTGATGAGTGGCAAAAAGAAAAAGAACAACAAACACAAAGAAAGGAAAAAGAAACGGAAATAACCGAAGAGAAAAGACAAAAAGAACCAGTTATTACAGCCAAGATAATCACCGGACTTTTCAAAAAGGAAGAGGCGTATCCAGATTACCCTGTAACGGAAGCTTATGAAGGACCAGTGGATTCAACTTATCGCACACCTGATGTAGAAAGTGAACCGATCGAACAACTAGTTACTGTTTATCACAGTGGTCGTTCAGATGAATTTGTACCGACTGAAGAGAAAAAACAACCCTCCATCGATGTGGGCGAAGTATTCACAGATGCTGCACAAGCACTTGGAGCAAAAATCACCGGTCTTTTCAAAAGAGGTCCGGCTCATTTGGATTATCCAACATCTGGCCCATATGATGGACCGTTGGCTTCGACAAGTCTGGCATTAGATGTTGAAGGAGAACCACTGCAACAACATGTTAACGTTTATCACAGTGGACGTTCCGACGAACAACTAATACCCACCGAGATTCGAGAAGTAAAACCACTAGAAGAAAAGCCAGTTATTACAGCCAAGATAATCACCGGACTTTTCAAAAAGGAAGAGGCGTATCCAGATTACCCTGTAACGGAAGCTTATGAAGGAGAACCACTGCAACAACATGTTAACGTTTATCACAGTGGACGTTCTGACGAACCGATGATAAAGATTGTAGAAATACCTACCGAAATACCGGTTGAAGAAGTAGTGGAAGAAAAACCGATTATTTCTACCAGGATAATCACCGGACTTTTCAAAAAGGAAGAGCCGTATCCAGATTACCCTGTAACGGAAGCTTATGAAGGACCAGTGGATTCAACTTATCGCACACCTGATGTAGAAAGTGAACCGATCGAACAACTAGTTACTGTTTATCACAGTGGTCGTTCAGATGAATTTGTACCGACTGAAGAGAAAAAACCCTCCATCGATGTGGGCGAAATATTCACAGATGCTGCACAAGCCCTTGGAGCAATCAAAAGAGGTCCGGCTTATTTGGATTATCCAACATCTGGTCCATATGATGGACCGTTGGCTACAATATATCTGGCATTAGATATTGAAGAAGAACCACTGGAACAGCATGTTAACGTTTATCACAGTGGTCGTTCGGATGTACTTGTACCGATTGAAGAAGGCGAAAGAATTACTGATGAAAATATCAATGGCTTTTCTCGGCCCATTGATGCAAAGTTATCAGTTTTATTAAGAGGAAAGACAATCCCTTCTGATTATCCGATCTCAGAAAAGTGTGTCGGGCCTTTATCTCTTCTATTGTTCTCTCGTGATGTTGAAGGCCTTCCTTTGCAAGAGTGCGTCAATATTTATAATTCTGGCCGGTCGGATTTGCAGCCCGAAGAGTTGCCTTTTCAGTTTTCCACTCGGCATGATGAAATATCTGATCGTAACGCTGAATCTCAACTTTATTCATCATCCAGAGGTGTTGATTTGCATGACCGAACGTTTTCATATAATGAGGTAAAACCGTCGGTTTCTCCTTTGACATCTACTTATGCCGGTAGTGAATATCGGATATATCGTCCCCTGGAACCGCTCATCGTACCTTCAAGAGCGGAACAGAAAACAACTGACTATGATATATCCATCAGTAGTAGAATTGCAAGTGGGCGATCACTACCGATCGGTATTGCACATCCTGTGCCCAAAGTTTCAGAAATTTCCGGATGCAGACGCTATGACGAAATTTCAGAATTCAGAGGTTCAAAAATAATACCAACACATCGTGACTTCGATTATCATCGCAAGACTCGTGAAGTAGACTACTGGATTGGACGACGTTCAGAGCGTCAGTCAAAGCCATGTCGTGATCTTACTGCTGATATCGGCATCGATTTAGCATCGGATGCTGATTGGGAGAGAAATAATGCATTCGAGACACATCCATTAGAATCAGTTGATAAAAGACAAAGCGGTCATGATTTTTCAGCATATCCGAGTAAAACAGAAGCGCAAAAGGTCCATTCAACAAGCAATTTACACTGGACAACGGTTAGTGAGACAACATCTGTCTCGTACAAAAAACGCATCTCTATTGAACGTCGTCGACCACATCCAACTTCACCTTCCCATCTTGCAACCTATCGACGTCAATATCGACCTCCACCACCACCAGCCGAAGTTTCAGCCTATGCTCGTTATGACAGGGCTGTTTTTGAAAGTAGTACATTACCTCGATCATATGCTGGAGTTGCCATCGAGGGTGATTTACGCACACAGCGCGTTCGATATGAAGCATCATCTCTACCTTCTACCTATTATTCCGGCACTGAAACAAGAGTTAGTTTTGAAAATTGATTTGATATAAAACTTTATCATTTAATTCGAACGCATCACTTTTCATATAAAAATTCACTTAACGTTCCGAAGAATTAAGAATTCATATGCACGAATGTTTTCTGGATCTAATTGAGAAATGTTTCAATTATAACTCAACAAATCAATAATCCAAATCTGACTCTTATTACTGCTACTACAGATACAACGTAATCCGGTTCGTTATGATCTGCCACGTCCTTCGTCACCGCCACGTTATGAGTACTGGACAGGAGAACGTAATAACTGGACTGTGGAGGGTTCGCCAAGACAATCCTGTATTGTAGACCAAAATGGTCATTCAGTATTTGATGACCGGTATATGAGACGTAGGTTTTTATTGGTTGAATTTTGTCTACTTGAATGAATTGAATGGAATGATTTATTATCATTCAATTATTCTTTAGATATTTTCGCTAGCGTTGTTCACCATTTGGTTTTATTATTAGTAATGTAAATATTTGATAAATTGTTCATTATTAGTTTTAAATTTCATAGTTAACGAATTTCTGTGATGGCATAAATTCGATCAGAATTTTTTTGCTTAAAATGTTTGCTCATTTTCAGAAAGCAAACAAGAAGCTTTGCGTTATCAGAAATCTAACCTTGAAGAAATACCAATTATTTCATTGATAAAAGATTTGCCAATGATAGAAGATGGAGCTGACGAGTGTTCATGCGCAACCGTATCGCCAGCAACAAGAATAAAAACACAAGGTTTGAATTTATTGTCCTTTTTTTTTTTTTTTTCAAATTTCGTACCAAATATATGAATTTAAAATATTCGAAAAAAAAAAGATTGTAGTTTTAACCATCCGAGATATTTTTATTTAGAGGAAAAATTTGGGGTGATTGATTATGTTAAAACATGTGAACTTATTGTTTCTTGCATTAAGATATTGTAATTATTTTTTCAAAATTTTGATATGGCTTTTTCATTTCTCGAAATTTCAATACAGTTACATATCTAAACAGAATTTTTTTTATGACGCATTTGGTTAAGTTTTTGATTCTTATTAGTTTTAATTACAATTGCGAAATATTTTTAATATGGCAGTCATAATACATATTTGTAGCGCAAATATATTTTCCGAATCGGATTTTTTTTAACTTTTGTCTATTTTTTCGTGTAAACATGTAAAAATTTTTGAAATTAATGTGTTAGTAATTTATAACTTTTACAATATTAGTAATTGCAATAAAATATTTACATCATGAAGTATCACCAATAAGTAATTCGTTAATAAAATGGCGAAATTTGCAGTATATATTAAATGTTTAAGCAAATTTCGTCGCATTCTTCTTCATGATATTTTTTTCTTAATTCCTGTTTAATTATTTGATTATCTCATTTGTTTATATGCATTAATACTGTTTAAATTTATGCTTTTTCACTTATTATCCAAAAAAAAAGTAGTAACTTGTAGATTTATCACCTGGTGAGCATTCACGTCCATGCCGTTCAGCACCATTGCGTCGTGCTAGACAACGTATTCGTAATCTATGTACGATGTTATAATGTAACATCTGCTATAGTATGGTATTCCGGAAACCGTATACTTAACCAAATAGAAATATCATGGATCCACTCTCACTCAAATTATTCGAATCATTTTCATGTAAAACTAGTAACTTCGACTTGCGATATCGAATGTTGCTGTGAATTGTGTGCCGTTTTCAGCGTGTTTGAAAAATATTTGCTGTAACAGGCGGGTTTGAGCGTCCGTAGAAAGTTTTCATTTATTTTAAAATTCAATTTTTTGATGTTTTCGAAATGAAATGGAAGCAATTACTTTTATATCTATAATTAATTGATAATATAATAAATTTCTTTCAAATAGTTGAAATTTCCAGAAAATTGACAATTTTAAGAAATTTATTAGTGAAAGAATCCAGAATTATCTAAAAGTATTTTTAGAAATGCTTAGAATTATATAGGTTACATTTCGAGAATATCAAAATATCGAATATAATTTTCTGGCGGACACCAAAACTTTTTAGCCGTTGCGCATTACTATTATTATGAATGAATTATACGATAATTTTGTTTATAAGACATTCACTGGTACAAATACTTGATATATTATGTAAAAGCAGTTTGTTTGAATTTGTATACTGCAATTACTATTGTAATCATTTCGTAGCATTGCTGTTATCAGTTGAATAATATGAGTTGTATGATGATAATAGTTTGTTTTTGTTGTTGTTGCATTGCTTTTATATATGCAATTTGGTAAAATTCTTTTGATATTAATGTAATTGCTTAATAATGCTTTTATACAAAAAAAAAAAAAGAACGAAATGATAATTTTTGATTGTAACTAATCGCTTACAATCCAATCTCGCCGATTTTTTTGGGTTATTAATTATAGTCATTTTTTATTATTTCTGATCATAAAATGACTTTTGCAGGTATCGCTATTTTTGACGTAATATTTATCAAATATCACCGTAGCTGATTTATTTATTCTCTTTTTTTACTATTTAAATAGCTCTGAAAATTATGTTATACTTGACAATAATTTTTTTAAAACAAAAAAATTTCGTTTCTTCTAAGCAAATTACGGAAATGTTTCTTTATGAATGCTTTTTTATAACGTATTATTTTATCATTTATGGTGATATTAGATAAACGAAAAAAGCGAAAAGTACTATGAAACATAGTTTATGGATGGATAACTTCCTGGATTATATTAGCAAATTGCCATAAAGAATACAGCAGGTTACCATAAAAGATGTAGAAATTTTCTATTCTTTTCATTCCTTTGTTTTAAAATATATAATTATTTAAGAATTCCGGTACATGTTACGTGTCTTTCTTCTCCTATTTGAACAATTAATTATTAATAATGAATAATGTTCGCTTTCTCATTATTATTAATATTGAATATTAATGTAGTTCCATCACATCTTTTATTTTCATACAAATATTTTGACTCTTTTCAATTGTTCATTTCTTCTCTTTGCTCATTTTGCAAATTATTATATGTCACAGTCCTACATATTATTTTTGCTTGTATATTTATAAAATGTAGAAATTTCGTATTGATTTTCACATACTATTTTCACTCTTATGCGCACGTTTCTCCATTACAGTGGTCACAAAAAGAAAAATTTCGAAGCAACGGCAATCAATGCTTACTCAAATCATTAAACCACAAGAAAGCGTTAATCGAAAATTAATGCGGAGATTGTGCTACATTATGAAGAATACAAAATAATGTGAAATATTTCCCCTCACCACTACAATACATGATGTTATTATCGCCATACTTAATTACATTCTTGATTCATCAACTTCTTAAAACTATACACTACGTTTCTGTTAATTTTTTCAATCACAAATAGCAATCTTGTGTTTGATAATTGTTATTCCGGATAGATGGGATGGAATTACTCAAAACCTATCTCCTTTTTAGTAACAACCATTTTAAATGAATGAGTAAACGAAAACTGCATGATAAATTGTAGAGATCTTTATACAACATACCACAAGGTAACAATTCAAAAACACACAAAGTTAATATAATTTCTGTATCAAGATTCAGGTGCAATTCTCTTGATCAATTCAGATACTTCATGAAATAAATCTGTATAATCTGCATGTTCTTTTATTAGAAGTAGTATAGCTGCCCTCTTGTGTCCTGAAAGATATCATCAGACGATAAAATAGGAAAGTATATTTAAAATAAATTTTCTAGAAAAAAAAAAAAAAAAAAACAAGTTCATCTCAGAACGATGTGAAACAGTTTCAAGATGTCAAAATAGGACCACAATGCACCAAAAATTTTAAATAAATCATTATGTTAAACTTCCGCATAGCCTAAGACACAAAAAAAAAAGAAAAAAAAAATGGTCAGATAATTAGCATCGTGAACTACTTACTATTGGAAGTAATGTAAAGTCTTTTCTATGATAAAATCAGGCTATCTTATGATATAGAACTCAAGGATAAATTCAAATCCAAAATCTTACCAGTAGCTAATCCGAGATGTTCGCGTGATGGTGTAAATATATATGGAATATCTTTTTCCTCACATATGCCTGGGATATGTGAATAAACATCCAATGGTGATACATTACCTGTGAACAGATTTTTAATCGTTAATTTTTTTTCTACACGAAAATTTTGAAATCATCGAGCTATCTCTAGCGTTTCCGAATTCCGTAGAACTTTTAATAAACAGGTGAAAATTTTCATTTTTCTTTTGTTTATAAGTTTTTTTTAAATATATGACCAAAGAAAGCTTGACTAACAGACGAAACGAACTGAGCACTTGCACTGGACAATTTTATTTTGGAAATCATTGCATAACGTCAATGACAAGTGGGCATACATATGTACTTATAATTTAGACAATCTAGGCAATTAAATGACTAATTCAATTGATGCTACCTGCAAGCACAACGATACCAGTTTCGTTCCTTCTCAAAGCTTTTTGTACATCGTACATTCCTTGCCTCAAATACTGCTTATCTTTAGAAGCCTGAAAAAGCTGACTTTTAAAATCGTGAACATTTCTTAGCATAAATCATGTGTGAGGTTAAAAATATTGTTTGAGAATCATACAAGTTAACAGCAACTGAAGCAATAACTCAATGAAAAAAAAAAAAAAAAAAACGAATCAAGCTGGTTACCTTCTTTATTAGTTTATAAATTTTTTTGGCCATTTTTCTTGAAGCAAGTGGATGAGCAATAGCATTAACCATGGCACAAAGTTCATCATACTCATCCTGAAATCCTTCAAATTCGTCGAGAAGCTAACTTATAATTATGAAAAATGAACTCATTTGGAATAATAAATCATGGATTTTGAAAAACGGTCATTGAATTCAATATGTTGTGTTGTGAGCAACTGAAACTAATGCTCATTCGAAACAAAGATCAAACCATATTTTTTCTGATATGCAATTTGTAATATAATGGATGTAATACTATCAAAACATGTCCGTACGTCTAACTGACGGCGATTTGAATTTACGATTAACTCATTAAGGGTTTCCAGAAAAAGGCTCATTATGCTTGCAAATACTTGCTGAATGCAAAATGTTTACCTGACCAACTTTAGCTGACATCGGCGTGCCCATTATGCTTTTATCACCTAAATCATTTACCGATGGCTTCACATCCTCCTCCACTTCCATTTTCACATCGGTATTTGAATGCAAGTCCGATCTCGATTTTCCCATCTTAATTCAATGATATGCACTATTCTGCAACTCATCATATTTTCATTTTATTTATGAAAATATGTACAAAACGCAAAATAGCTTCACGTCACCAAAACCCATGTTTAAGCTATTTTTCTTGACCATACTTCCTTCTTTCATCCTACTAATCCCATCATTTGAATAGCATCAAGCAGAGAGAATGTAAAGGAAAACAATATAGAGAACTTAGGCCTCAGTTGAATAGTAATCCCTCACCTCCTAACCTGTGATAGGAGGTGAGGGATCACTATTCAACTGAGGCCTAAGTTCTCTGTATTGTTTTCCTTTTGCTTATTCTGAACCAACCACCAATTAACTAACCTACGTCATTCTTCTGTCCACAGTACTCATACTGCTGTCTATCATAACCGATTACAACATCATCAAATAACTTTGAATTCCCGAATATTTCAAACACGTTGTTATCAAAGTCTCAATTTAGCAATGGGAGGCTAATTCGTGAAATGCCCTGTACATTAACCTATTAAAACGAAAGAATGCTTGTATATTTTGAAACATTAGAAATTAGAAATAAACATTAAACAATAGGAATCTTTAATTTTCAACATTCCCAACTCATTTTTCCTTGCAAAAATAAAAATTATTTTTCTACTTTTTCTCTTTTATATTTTCTACCTAAAACAGAAAACAGGATAAAGTCTTCCAGAAACTTCAGGTATACTGAAAACACAAAATTCTATAATTAAGCAAATGTTTATATTTATCCAAACAATAAAAGTAAATATCACCGACAAGCAATACCCGGAAAAAATCTGTAAATCTTATCGGCTTTAATCAAACTTATAGCAGAAGAAAAAAAATTGGTGAAAAAAGCAAAAACGAAACAAAAAAAAAAATTCAAAAGTGATAGCCAGATGATTAACTGTTGGATAAAATATAAAACAAGAAATAAAATAGAATCAACTTTGTCCAAAATAGCAAATTAACTAATAAGATTAAAGAAATGAACAATTAATAAGATTGACAAAGACTCTCCTCAAATACTTTAATTTCAGTCAACAGAGAAAGTATTCAGCAAAATACTTTTTAATCACTGTCGCTACTAAATTTAATCGAATGAGAGCTGGTATCAATCTTCGTACCACTACCACCGTAAGAACCACGTTTTTTCTTCGTTTTTTCATGTCGAAATCCTTTACCTTGCACATTTTTCATATCTTCGTAGGCTTTTCTACCCCACTGGTCATAAGTCTAAATGGAATGAAAACATAAGTGATAAAAAACTTCGAAACATACAAAATATAAATTTCAAATAAAATATAAACGATCGTTTTAAGCCATAGCAGAATATTTTGATAATGCAATTTATGCATACGCAGCATAAAATTGGTGTCGGAGATAAATATTGCAATTTGAAAATATACAGGATTATTTGCAAATAATGGCAATCAAGATTGTAGGATAAATTATCTGAATTAGACATAAAAATTTAAATTCCCGAAAGTTTTAAATCAAAAATTCCAGCGACTTCTACACTTCCTTAGTTTGATGGAAAATTGACGCAAGGGATAAAAAACATTTTGCGTCCAATAAATTTTTATAGTTCTTTCTTCGAAAAAGAAAAACGTTACACAAGAATTTTATTAGAATCGTACCTTTGTCCGATAAGAGTTGTCGCGAAATTTGTCATCCAATTCGTCTTTCGAAATCTTGACTCGACGAAACGGTTCATTCTGCACTACCTAAAACATCTTTCGAATTTTTATGAATTACTGAATTCGAAACGGCTAAAAATCTAATAATGTAGTTAAGGAAACTACGAAACTATTTTGAACTATTTTGACCAAAAAATCGAACATGAAGTAAGTTTCGTCTCTTTTAATCATCATACCTTAAGAATCTTAACAGCAACTAGAAATATTACTAATACCTGAGAGCTGCAAAAGTTCGTTAGACTACACTACTTGACAAAATGAAAATCATAATTGTGACATACCTTCTGTTGTTTGTTATTTCTTTTACCCAAAGAGTTTTGATTGCTACCCATTCTGCAAATGTAAATATATATATATAAACGATTTCTATTTGTACACAATGTCAAAAATTTCTTTCTGTATGCAAAAATATTTTTGCTCTTTCCTATAAAATCTTAAAGAATTATCGTAACTTTATCATAACTTGACAATAGCAATCAAAAGATGAGATAAACCTTTTCTGTTCATTATCGTCAACCTCCTTCAAATCCGTGTTTTTATCTTCTTTCTTCAAGTTTATATTTTCCAAACTTTGATTTTCTTTATTTTTCTCCTAAAAAAAGATCAAGTTCAGAAAAAACATGACTTATTTAATTAATCCAACTTCATTAATATAATATATAAACTAGCTATCAAAATTCAACATTTTGAGATTCAAAAGTTTTATTAATACCTCTTTAGATGCAACTGCCTTCATAGTGTTTGCAGCTTTTCCTGTATTACTATCAGTTTTCCTAAAAAAGATCGAAGACGGATATAAACTGAAGAAATTGAAAGAAGAAGAACAAGATAGCAAGCAAATTTTGACAGCAAAGATTCAAAATAGTAATATATTCATAAATGATTCTCAAAATTTAGAGTCCGAATAAGAAAAAGTTAGGAAATGAAAAAATAGTCCCAAAAGCTGACCTTTTCTTGCTATCACCATTATTATTCTGTGACGAAGAGAAGTTAGATACTTTCGCCATGCCAAGTGAATTTCCCATCCTTGTGGCAGCTAAATCTTCAGTATTCGACTTTGAAGAATCATTCGATGAATCAGAATCCATTTCATCTGACTCTACTACTGAAATCAACTCCCGTTGTTTCATTGTTGCTTGTTTTGTGAAATCCCTATCATGTTTAGAAGCTTCATTGTTAGCTTGTTTGGAAATGGCTTTCACATTCCTTTTCTTTGTGACTCTATCACTGTCTGAGCTTGAATCGGATGAATCTGATGAAGTAGCAGAACCTTTAATGGCAACAGGTTTAATATTCATCTTTATCCCTGTTGTAATCTGCGGTAACTGTTTCATAGCGGCTTCATCGAGATTTGAATTTGACGAAGTTTCGGAATCTTTTTCGACACGAAGTTTAGAACTGTTCAATAGTTTTTGATGTAAGTGTGTCGGTGATATGGTAACAGCTTTATTTAAGCTTGAACTTGACTTTGACGAATCGTCAGCCTTTTTATTCGGAGTTTTATTATCACCTCCAGTATCATCGGAAGAACTATCATCAGAAGAACTATCATTCACTAATTTCTGCTTCCCAGATAGTTTTTGCTGGTTTTGCAGCCTAACCGATTGCTTCTTCTGCGCTGCTCTTTCAGGAAGAACACCTGTTTCGGAATCCGAAGATGAATCAGAAGATGAACTAGACCTGGTTTTCGATTGAGTAGATTCCAGTTGCAATGCTTTCTTCGAACGTTTGACGCTCATAGCTGCAGCAAGTTGTACTTTTTTCATTTTATCATTATTACTGTTTGAATCAGAAGACGCAGTATCTTCATTTGCAAAAGTCCTATTTCCAACTACTTTTGTTGCTGCTGTTGTTAAAGTTTTCTTCATTGTTCCACGTCGACCTGACTGATCAGAATCCGAAGAACTTGAGCTACTCTTTATGGTACCATTCACGATACTAACAGGTTTTTGTTGCGTGTTTGTTGTTAGCTTAATTGTATTGATGCTATCGCTGTCACTAGAATCTGAGGAACTCGTATTTAGTGCCTTCTTTTGAACTATCTCTGTCGC